>CM060922.1:229191500-230490667 GCA_030737875.1 Allium sativum
ATAAGAAATAATAATCAATTTCCATATGATCTAATTGTTTCTTAAAACAATTAATCTCAGTCTTAGCTGTTATGTTAATTCTGCCTACCTTCTTTTAAATCTTATTTGTATACACAATTACTTTATAAAACCATTTACTAAAGTCTTATATACTTCAATAATAAATATTAAATATTTATTTTCATTAAATAAACTTTATCTTTAAATTAGATTTAAAAATCTGTTTCCAGTTATAAAATAAATTTATAACCTCATTTCCATCGATTCGCCTGACGGTAAATCAATATCTAAAAATACAAAGGATTTTTAGGCCATCCGTTGTCAACTACTCAATCAATACCGCCCATTGGTTTAAAACATCACATCAACATTGAATTTCAATTCAATATTCGCTCAATATCATCATTTTGGGTAAACAGATCTATATTTAAATAATATAAACAACAATACAATGTATTTGAGGAACCCGGTCGGATCCCTCCAACCAGTTCGTCCCTGCATTAGAGATCATATTATATAAACAATTATTTAAATTAAAATCAATCAACACGACAAATATAATTGTCGATAATCATAACTAACCAATCAACCAAGGCATGCAATTATCCAATCAACGTTAAATGAATTTAACACATCATAGTATTCTAGAAAAGTGTGAGAGTTAACTCACCATATTTTCGGTTGATAGTTGCACATTGTTTCGTTTTATTTTAAACTGGCGTTTAAAATTTAACGAAAAAAAATCTGTTGGCTCTAATGCTAACCAAATCAGCACGGATGCGTAGTCTTCGTTCTCTTCGAATTCAGCTTCTTATTTCGATCGAGTCTGTATATGTATTAACATGGTATAACCGTTTCAATACTTAAATCTAAAATTGTTTTAAATCCTAAAAGATATAATTAAAACTTAAATACTGTTAAACATAAGCATACTCACCACGACATTTGTGCCAGCCCAAACGATACGTCCACTTCCTCAATTACACGTGTGCTACTGAGCATAGTACCCAGTACTTTAAAAATCTCCGCCAGCCCATAATCTTCTCCATTTAATCTTTTGTCGACCCACTTTTCTTTCACTTGTTAGGCCCAAGCCCATGCAAGGATTTCCAGAGCATCCCATGTTCTACCAACCTTCACCATGCAACCCGTTCAAGCCTTCTTCAATTTCCCCAGCGTCCCATGCATTTCAGCCCCCTTCAATCCCTTACGTTTTCCCCTTTTTTTCTTTCACTAATTAAATTGTTAACCTCTCCATTTAGTTTCAAATCCAGATATCATGGCTTGTGCTTGAAACGGAAGTCCACCAGTACCTTCTTTTCCCGGTATCAACTCCACACTCCGACGGCCCATCCTAATTGACCCTTTTACTTGTACTTCGACGTTGCCCTCCCCGACTGGATCGGCACCCAACACTCCAGCATTCCGACCAACGTGTTGCTACCTCCGCCCTACCCATTCCTCGGTAGCTCCATGATCAACACTGCTACCATCCCCGAATCCATGCAAAAACTTCTCCAACGTCTACTATCACCACCGAAATGCATGCAGCAATATGCTTACTTGTTCCCGTTCCTTCCATTCTTGCATTTACCATAACTAACCCCGCTACATGTTACTCACGTTCCATTCTCCCAATCCCAACTGCATGGGAAAATACTCTCATCCACACTTGTATCCTTCATTAACCCTCCACCGATACATGGACTATCCCCATTAAGCTCCACTTCCAGCACAGCACACACACACTGCCACTTCATTGAACACGTCCCCTCCTTTGCACAGCAACTCCGTTGTATAACATGCGCTTGTTAGAAAGCCCCCATCCAACTCCACTTCTTCACCGGTTTGCGGTTCCTCCGCCTTTAGTCACCAAGACGTGGCTGCCGCTCCTCTCCACTTGCATACTCCCTTGATACAACACTCTGTTTCCTTTGTGTTTGCTTGCTATTGTTTTTGTTAAGTGATAACCATGCACACCATCGAAAAGTAAAACAACGTGGCAAGCTTCCCACCACCTGACAAACATCACCACCAGAACCGGCGCGCAACCCTCTTCCTCCAACGATGAACTCGAGATCCTCCAGCTTCCTATTCTTCCCGCAACTTCATGAAAACCGCCACTTCTTCTTGCTTAAACGATTTACCTTTAAACCACATAACAGCCTCACATACACTCTCAGTTAGTCCCTCTTCCAGTAGTAAACTGGAATCGCCTCCCCTTCTATGCTCTCTGTTGAGATTCAAGCATCGTAAGCAAGTTGTACGTTTCAAAACCCCGCAAGGTTTGTGATTTATTTTCTTTGATTTTGGCTTCCGATGTTTATCGTTTGGTTTCAAAAGTAAGAAAAGTGCTGAGATATGATGGGTACGAAGTGTTTAAATAGAAGAAAGGAGTATGGAGTTATAAGATAGGGTGTGGTGGTCACGAAAATAGGGTGTAATTTTCAACTATAGTCATGGAAATAGGTTACATGCGAAAGTCAGAACCACCCACGTTTGATTTTACAGAGTCCATCCTCAATATGGTTTTATTTTTAAAACTTAGTGCATTTCTATTTTGTTTTCGTTTGTCCTCTCATGGTTAAATGGCTCGGCAATACTGATGAGGGAGACAAGGTTTTAGAGATATTTTCTTTGTTTACTGTTAGAGCATCTCCAGTGCGTTACTAATTTAAATGTAAAATCAATGACACATCATCCTTTAACATTTTTATTAAATTTATTTTCTCTAATGTCATTGTTAAATGAAATGTGAAGATGATGTGTCAAGACAATTAGATGACATTGTGAAACACAATGTCTAGTAGTAGACATTGTAGTCTACAATGTGGAATAACATATAGCCACTACTTTTTTTACTTATTTAGTTTTGTAATATTCCTAAAATGACACATGTACCAAATTGTATGTTTCTAGACATTTGCATTGGAGAACAAATTCAAATTTTATTATAAAAGTATGTTTTATATGTTTCACATTGTGTAATAGATATTGATACATAAGCATTTAATGACATTACATCTAATTAGGGTTGGAGATGCTCTTATAGAGTAATGTGGGAAAGTGAACCCACGTCTTGATTTATACATGGCCCTTCCCCGTATGGTTTTTCAAAAGGTAACGTGTACATTATATATTTGATTTTTCGGGTATGGTACTACACAATTTTTTTACCATTTAAGTAACGCAACCAAAAAAAATACCGTTATGACGAGTAATGTCCCATGATCCCAAAAATATAATAATATCGGTTGGTTAACTTATATTGTAAGACCCCAAAATGCTAATATAGGGTGCAAAATACTCAAAATAAAAAATGGTGTATTTTCCAAATTAAAAATTACAGTAAAATTCTAAAAATTAAATTATAACTACGTGTTTGCATCAAAAATGACACAAAAACCAAATGGTGCAAATGTGCACTTTACCGATTCGGTAAAATTAAAATGTAGAACCGCGATCATAAAAATTAAAGCATAACAGTAAGAACACAAAGAGATTTTTATAGTGGTTCGATCCAATATGAATCTACGTCCACTTTTAATCAATTCTCATTATGATGCTTGAGCTCACAACATATGAACTTTCCCTCATTACATTCATTTCCCTCTTTTTATAGCAATTTTCCATACTATTCTCTCTTTTAGCAATAGATCACACTTGAATTCGAGAAGAAATGGATTAGATCTTGTGATTATATGATTTCCCTTAACTTCTCCGTGAAAGTAGTGGTAGATCCGAGCTTTTAGAGAAGATTAATGGCGGTTGGAGTGCGCTAGAATCGAGTTTGAGCCACTTTGAATGAATGATGGACTTGATTTGATCATCTTATGGTTGGAGATATGTAGTTTGATTCATGGAAGCCATTAATGAAGCTAGAATGATGCTTGGAGGTTGAAGAAATGATTTGGCAGCCCTTTAGGGTGGAGAAAATCGGTCCACTTTGGGCCTCAATTTACAGGTGCAGAGCAAGTGAGGAGAAATCCAAAAATATGTAGTGCAGGGATGTCGGTCGGTCATTTATTTACAGAAATGCCATTGAGTACAGCTGGCGACAGCTGGAAAGTGGTACCGGTCGGTCTTGTACCAGTCGGTCGGTCATAAGCTAAGACACCGGTAGGTCATGTTTTTTAGGTACCGGTTGGTCATGAGTTTTGACCACCGGTCGGCTCTCATATTTATACACTGTCCAGCTGGTGTCCACCTCATGTATGGCGCCTTTGCGTATATACGTTGCTTTGTCTTGTTCTGGAAATGGGGACAACAATTACACTTTTGTCACCCTCGGCTTTCAGCGTCTTTGTTTTTGTTCCGCCACGTGTGTTTCATTCTTTCTTTACAATAAGGAATAAGGGAACATTAATTACAATTGTGCCATTCGTCATTTAATAACAGACCACATATATTTGACCATTCATATATATCTGATACCGACCGGTATACCCCAACGCAAGACTGATTAGATACTAATTTTAACGTTCCACTTTATTATTTAAACACCGATCAACCTTGCTGTAATGCTAATACCGACCGCCCAGAATTCAATAGGACCGACCAGCTTCTTATAACATGCAGCTACTACGTGCATTCTATATTGTGTACATTGTTTGTCTCATGTCGGTCTATTTATGTAGCTGATGCTCTCATGCTTTTGCTGATGATACACTAACGTACGTGTTGCATTACAATGTGAAGCCTCTTCACACGCATTGCCACGTCATCCCATGTATACATTATACGTGCTGCTTTGGTCCTTTATTCATTTGTGTGAACACGTTACTTTGTGAATCCACCATCGCATTATTTTGCTGATGTGCGAACAACCTTATTTCATTATTACTAGTGAGAGACTACTTTCATAAGCCATGTTTATTGAATCAATATATTAAACTACTCCAATCAATATATTAATGTTCACCTTTTTGTCAGACAGCTCAATTCCAATTTCAATGCAAATCAACTAACTGTTCTTCGTCTGTACTTCCAATCTGTACTTCAATCTCTATAATCAAGCCAATTTCCATAGCCGTCTAGTATCTGAACTTATCTCAATTTACGATGCCAGTAACAAATACTGGGTAAATAATCCTGTTTTATTTCATAGCCGATCTTATTTCCAATTTATTATATTGGATTTTAGTTTCAATTCCATTCAACTTCTTCATTTCCCCTTCGATGGATTTTATTTAATCAATCCAACATCCAAATAACAAACAGCCAGATTATTTGAATTATATTAAACTTATACTCACTGGTTCAACCTTCATTTTGGCTTTATATTAATCGATTAATGTTCCATTGATTTCCATTATTATTTTCTCGATTTTCGAACCTTAAATCTATTTCATTTCCATTATATTAATTCTACTTAACCAATTTAAGTTTCATATTCAATTCAGTTCACTAATTGATTTTCTTCTCAGTTAATTCAATTTGAATTCAAATCAAGTCAAGAAAAACAATCAAACAACCAATATTATTATTATATTATAGAGAATTATTTTCTTTTCTATATAAAAATATAATTTGGGCAAAATTATTTCATTTACCCTCTTTACAAAATTATTTAAAATAATCCAAATTTCGAATACGCACTCTCATACATATACTCAAACTCAATCTTGGGTGTTACTAACCCCATCTCTACTGAGTTACACCACAGAGCCTAGGTTATTACTAAACCAATAGCTCTGATACTGAAACACCCCACCTCCATTAAGGTCACTCACAAAGGGAATGCCTTAACTTCAGTGGAGGTTTATAAGTAAAAGTCACAGATAAAACACAAGACAAATATAAACACACACACACACACACACACACACATATATATATATATATTTAAGCAGCGGAAAAATAAACAGACTTTCGTTTTCATAAATACGTGTTCATACAAAACATTTCCATAATTGTCTCAAAACTTACAATTATTACAACCACAATACGGTCTTGGTTTAAAACTTAAAGAAGCATGGAACATAAATGGAACAACAAAAAATTCCATAGTGATATCCAAAGCCATATCCCAAATGAAAGAGATCCAAGCAATACATTCTCACTCTTCAAGTTGGATGAAAAATCTGACTAAGCTGAGGTGTTTCCTCCCTGTGGACCTGAGGGGGGTGGGGGACGGAAGAAAAGAAAGAGAAAGGAAAAGGGGTCAGACATAAGTCTGGTAAGTCTAGTTATTTTCTAGCATGAGAACAATAAAAAGACCATGACTTGCATAAATTGAGAACAGGACAATACTAGAATATAAGACAAGATATGGCAGGAATACTAACTATACTAAACACACTCACAATTGCTTCTCTACACCTACTGACTAGTCTAACTAGCACCACGTGTTCATGACAAGGTGATCCCTTATTCGATCGGCTCCTACTCGCAACGTTTCTTCCCTTATCAGGGGCTCCCACTTGAATGTAAAATACCTGTGCTGGTCCCACCACGGGGTGTATCAAGACCTATGGTGGCCACCCGACACGGATCAAGATGCACAGAGAATTACTACTGATGCCCAGTGCCTGCTCTTCCACTCCGTAGTACGTGCACGACCGTACTCCGCCGGAACCTACACTAACGCACCTACCGCCGTCTTTTTGACTGCTTGTACTCAGCCCAGTAATCGTGCCCCACCCTTCCTAGCTCAGGGTACCATTGATACATCTAAGTGGGTTACTGCCGAGTTGGGTCCCCTTACTAGGGTTTCCAGCCAACGTGTCAAATGGTTAAGTATCCAAATTAACCTAACCCCACTCAACAGTTAAGTTAACACGTTTGAATTGGATAAGTGTTTTTCTTCATTGACTTAACCCTACCAATCCTAGCTTGCCTGTCCTTAGCCTTAATTACTTAAAGCACCAACCACTCACATTAGGTCTATATTGTTGTCGTCGCTGGATGTGCCTGTCGGTTCCGGGCAGCCTTACACCACAACTCAACCTAACCCTGGGCTCATTTGGGCTTAATACACTAACTACCCACATTAGATCATGTTGTCACGGTTGCTGGATGTGCCGGTCGGTTCCAGGCAGTCTTATACCGTGACTCGATCTAACCTCGGGTTAGGTATATTCACATTTTTCTAATCTACATTTTTATTTATGCAAATTATCCAAAATTCTTGTCATCGCCCAAATTTGTTTCCAATCAAGTTTATTAATTAAGGTATATAATTTATACCGTTACATGCCATAAATCACTTATGTGAATAAGGGCCAAATATGTCAATTTTTCTATAATTACCAATTTTTACCCAACGTTACCCCGTCTAAATATTAGGCTAACAACTTAGCCTAATTTACCGTCCGCATGATTTTTGACATATAATACTAGGCTAAAAACTAAGCCTAATTTAGCGTACACAAAATTCGCATAAAATAAATCATTAACACAAACATGACATAGGTGTGAACTTGCAATTTTTGGCATAGTCAATATGAACGTCATAGGTGTGAACTTGCAACATAGTCTAAATCAACATACATATATGTGAACTTGCAACGTAAACTAAATCAACATACATATATGTGAACTTGCAACATAGACTAAATCAACATACGTATATGTGAACTCGCAACATAGACTAAATCAACATACATATATGTGAACTTGCAACATAGACTAAATCAACATACATATATGTGAACTTGCAACATAGACTAAATCAACATACATATATGTGAACTTGCAACATAGACTGAATCAACATACATATAAACTTGCAAATCATGAACATAAGGATAAGTGTAAACTTGAAATATGACATAGGTTTAACATGTACACATAAACATGTAGATCAAGCATTTGGCCACATATGTGATATGATTTTACAACCTTAAACTTGCATAACATGGTAAACTACTCAACTTGTCATAACATGTTATACTTCAAGTTCATATACATATGAATTGGCTTATCCATCAATTCCCAATTCAACATGATAATAAAATAGAACCACATACATAGATCAATATCATCCAATTTCACATATAACATAATAAATATCGTTCTATTCTCATTTTATTTCAAGACATGATGTTGATTTCGATTCACATTCTAAAACATAACTAAACTTACAACAAACGATGAATCTTGATTTCTGGTTTCTGAGTTCTGAATCTGAAATGCTTTCCTTTGGGTGGATAATCATTGTTGTATTTTTTTATACTTTAGTTTTGATTGTCTCTTAGCTTTCTCCAACTGACGGCAACTCTTGCTTTCCTCCCGGCAGCATGACGGCTCAAGTTCTATTTTCTTGTGTGAATTTTGGTTGAGAATTAGGTTGTATTTTTAGAATTTCAGATTGATTTGAGCCGTCAGATGATCACAGAAGGAATCCAGACCATACACGTCAAGAGGAGCCAATCAAGAGGTGACACATCAACCCTAGTGACACACCAAGCCTCAGAAATTCAACCAGAACCCTGACCAGGCCAGCCAGACCGGACCAGGTCGACTGGGTAGGTCGACCCTTAGGTCGACCCTATGGTCGACCTGGGTACACCAGGTCGACCCCCAGGTCGACCTCGGTCCTGGGCAGGAACTTTCCTGCCCAGCCACTTTTCTGGTCCTGTTTTTGAATTTTGCACTCGTTTTTGGGCTGTTTGAACTTTAAATAATTCTGAAACTTCTGGAGGTCATATCTCCTTCATACGGAGTCCGATTTACGCAAACTCGGACTCTATCTCAAGCAGAATTTCAAGACGAACGCAATGTAATAACCCTTTTCCCTTAATTCTCATGTTTTGAATTAAGTATACTTTAATTTGTCAATTTACCGTTAACCGAAAAACTCAGGGTGTTACATTCTCCCCTCCTTAAAGGATTTCGTCCCCGAAATCTTCAAGTCTGGAAGAACATATATCCTACCATCCAATCGTCCATTTACTCAACCATCAAACACAGGCAACCATTTTCCTTAAAAGTCTTCTAATGCTTCATGATCATATGCATAGTGTGTGTATATGTCCTTATCTAATGCAAAATTAGGCGGTCTACTGATTCAGTTGGCCTCCTTAATGCGAATTATGTTTGTGTCATGAATCCATTATTATGCAATTTTTTTCTACTCAAGATTTTCTACATGATTGTACAACCATTCATACAAATGCAACGTCCATATGATAACACATCAAGTTCAATCCATATACAAGTGTATGCATATGCAAGATGAATGTGACTTGAGCCGATCTAACACCTAATGTGTGTGTATATGCATCCACGAGCAACCACTTGCAACCACTCGCAACCATCAACCATAACATGTTTCAAATAAATGTTTACAGCCAAATGGGTTTCTACCTAAGGATCAAAGACATGACCTAGAGGATATACCTAAAAAGAGAGAAGCAGAAAATTCCTAGAAAAAGAGATCAAGGATATACCCTCAAGAAAAAGGGTATGACGCGTGTGTCTTATCTTCACTCTCCTAAATCACGTCTTCTTGAGCTTCACTCCACTGTACCTTAACTACTATAACTTCACGATTGCGAAGTTTCCTGACCTCCATTTCCAAAATTCCCTATTAAAGATAGGACCTCGATCACTTACCGTGTTAGAGGGTATCCAAAGGTAGTCGAACTATATTTCCAAAATAAACTGATGTTAATCATGATGCCAAGTGTATATATACTAAGATGATTAGAGGTCTCTCCTCTTAGCTTATCCACCAAGCCATAACTCCGAGGGTCTAAAGCTAAAGGTCGCTATGTACTTTTTACCTCTCTTAAGGTTAGTCTTTTTCTACTTAGAGCGCCTTCCACAACTATTTATCTTTCACGCAAACCATTCTAGTCGAACTCGACATCCCTCAGGTACAAGCCCCAAAGGCCGAAACCAATATCAGACAAGCACCCAAGGAATATCTTCTCTGAATTTGGACAGTCTACGTGAGATGATACAAGCAAAACAACCAAACAATTGAGCACTTAACCGACTCTGGCTATCCTCGCCAGTCTTGCTCTTATCGGGCAATGTCAAAACTGGGATGTTGCCAGAGCCTTCTTTAAACGTTAGAAAGCAAAATCGCAAACCAAATCCCAAGTGAAAGCTAGGTTCTTCTTCGTCAACTTTGTAAGAGGAACTGAGATTTTCGCAAAGTCATTAATAAACTTCCTATAAAAGCCTGCTAGTCCGAGAAAGCTTCGGACTTCTGTTGTATTCCGTGGGACCTTCCAATCTTGCACCGCAACTACTTTTGCGGGATCCACGGCTATTCCCATTTGGACACCACATGCTCAGGAAATCCCACTTCGTCTCTCCAGAAATGGTGCTTGGAGAATTTGGTTTTCAACTGGTGTGCACGAAGGGTATCCATAACTTCCCTTAAATGCAAAGCGTGTTCTTCCTCACTCTTTTAGAAGATCAAAATGTCATCCACGAAGACCACAACAAACTTATTAAGAAATTCCCTGAACACCCTGCTCATCCAGTCACCGAAATAGGCAGGTGCGTTTGTCAAGCCGAAAGGCATGACCAGCCACTCGAAGAATCCATCCGGGGTTCTGAACGCGGTCTTATCAACGAGATATATGCGGAAGTCTATCTCCCGCTTCAGAGGTAAGCCCTTAACCTCCTCAAACACATCTGAGTATTCATGGACCACTCTAACAGACTGCAGAGACAAATCAAGGGATTCTAGATAGCTAAGCATGACAGAATTCATGGGGTTACAAGAAATTTCGAGAGTGTTACCGAGCCGAGTCAAAAGCCTAACCACTCTCTTCTCACGATCAAGGATGACACCATTTCTATACAGCCAGTCCATGCCTAGTATTAGCCCATAGCCCATGAAGCCCAAAACAAAGGCATTACATCTAAACCCAACACTAAGAATAGAAATTTCCAAATCCAAACAAATCATCAATAAACAGGCTGAGCCCCAAATTGGATTGGAAACAACCAAGGGATTCTCTACTATATGGGTGTCTAGGTCCAAAGACTCAACTAATGTAGTAAATATAAAAGAGTGCGATGCGCCAGAATCAAATAGAGTGTGAACTGGATGATCATAAAGATAAATCAAACTTACAACAAAAATAGTCCTACCTCGTTCCTGCAGAGGTGCCATGAGAGCGTGAACCTGCCCTCCAGATGAAGACCCAGACCTCTGCCCTTGCCCTTGCTTCCTAGGGCAGTCCTTAGCCATGTGCCCTGTCTCTCCACAATGGAAACAACCACCCGTCTTTCTTTTCTTCTTTCTGCAGTCTTTTACCAGATGTCCTGGAATGCCACAGAAATTACACTTCCTCTTTTCATGGGGCTTGTTGTTCTTCCCGCCCTTCTTAGGGTCAGTCTTCTCACCCTGAGAACCCTCCACCTTCTTATCCTGAGGGGCTTCCACTTCTGCCTCTTTCTTGTCATCTTTGCCTTCCTCCTGAAGCAGTGCCATGTCCACTAGCCTCTTAAAGGTCGCACCCATAGGTATATGGGACATAGCCAGGCTGTGAAGTGGCTCGTTTAATCCTTTAGTAAAGTGGAGAGCATTCTTGTGTGTAGAGTCCACTAACTCCAACCCAAACGTAGCCAGCTGATTAAATTGGCTGACATATTCCTTAAGCGTCACACTTCCTTGCTTAAGAGCCAAGAATTTCTCCATTTGTAGGCTCCGTTCGGCTTATGAGAGGAACTTCATTTCAAATCTCTTCCTAAGATCTTCCCAAGTTTCGACCAGTCTCTTAGCATTAGTGACCTCCCACCAATAGGAGGCCTCATCCTTAAGTAACCACACTGCTAATTGTACCTTCTGTCTGTCATCCACCATGAAGATAATGAACAGATCTTCAGTTTCTTTGAGCTAGTCCCTAGTTTCCACAAATGCTTATGTTCCATAGAATCTCTTTCCACCCATGGCTAAAATCTCTACAAATCTTTGAGAAGGTATTAGCCTGCAGAGGGGGAGGAGGAGGAGGAGCGTTTGCTACAGTTGAGGGAGGAGGAAAGTTTGTTGGGCCCGCTTCATTGGCCCTTGCCTCAAGGTACCTCCTAAACCAACCGGGTACTGGTACACCTTCGGGAAGGTTGAGATCCCCAGACATACTGAAACGAAAAGGAAAGATTCAAAACAAAGGATAGAAAGATAGTGCATATGGCTTTGGGGGACTATGCTTCTTTAAATTAAAAACAAATTTTTTTTTCTCGAAAAATGCTTCTTTAAATATCTTTTTGAAAATAGTTTTCAAAAGAATTTTTATCTGGTCTGGTAAACCTATGCTCTGATACCAAGTGAAATACCCCACCTCCATTAAGGTCACTCACAAAGGGAATGCCTTAACTTCGATGGAGGTTTATAAGTAAAAGTCACAGATAAAACACAAGACAGATATAAATGCATATATATATATATATATATATATATATGTATAAGCAGCGGAAAAATAAACAGACTTTCATTTTCATAAATACGTGTTCATACAAAACATTTCCATAATTGTCTCAAAACTTACAATTATTAAAACCACAATACTGTCCCCGTTTAAAACTTAAAGAAGCGTGGAACATAAATAGAACAACAAAAAATCCCATAGTGATATCCAAAGCCATAGCCCAAATGAAAGAGATCCAAGCAATACTTTCTCACTCTTCAAGCTGGATGAAAAATTTGATTAAGCTGAGGTGTTTCCTCCCTGTGGACCTGAAGGGGGGGAAGGACGGAAGAAAAGAAAGCGAAAGGAAAAAGGGTCAGACATAAGTCTGGTAAGTCTAGTTATTTTCTAGCATGAGAACAATAAAAAGACCATGATTGCATAAATTGAGAACAGGACAATACCAGAATATAAGACAAGATATGGCAGGAATACTAACTATACAAAACGCACTCACAATTGCTTCTCTGCACCTACTGACAAGTCTAACTTGCACCACGTGTTCATGACAAGGTGATCCCTTATTCGATCGACTCCTACTCGCAACGTTTCTTCCCTTGTCATACGGCCCCACATGATTGTAGAATACCTGCGTTGGTCCCACCACAGGGTGTATCAAGACCTATGGTGGCAACCCGACATGGATCAAGACGCACAGAGAATTACTACTGATGCCCAGTGCTTGCTCCTCCACTCTGGAGTAAGTGCACGAGCGTACTCCGCGGGAACCTACACTGACGCACCTACCGCCGTCTTTTTGACCGCTTATACTCAAGCCAGTAATCGTGCCCCACCCTTCGTAGCTCAGGGTACCCTTGATACATCTAAGTGGGTTACTGCCGAGTTGGGTCCCACTACTAGGGTTTCCAGCCAACGTGTCAAATGGTTAAGTGTCCAAATTTACCTAACCCCGTCCAACAGTTAAGTAAACACGTTTGAATTGGTTAAGTGTTTTTCTTCATTGACTTAACCCTACCAATCCTAGCTTGCATGTCCTTAGCCTTAATTACTTAAAGCACCAACCACTAACATTAGGTCTATATTGTTGTGGTCGCTGGATGTGCCGGTCGGTTCCAGGCAGCCTTACACCACAACTCTACCTAACCTCGGGTCCATTTGGGCTTAATACACTAACCACGAACATTAGATCATGTTGTCACGGTTGTTGGATGTGCCGGTCGGTTCCGGGCAGTCTTATACCGTGACTCAATATAACCTCGGGTTAGGTATATTCACATTTTTCTAATCTACATTTTTATTTATGCAAATTATCCAAAATTCTTATCATCGCCCAAATTTGATTCCAATCAAGTTTATTAATTAAGGTTTATAATTTATACCGTTTCATGCCATAAATCACTTATGTGAATAAGGGCCAAATATGTCAATTTTCTATAATTACCAATTTTTACCCAACGTTACCCCGTCTATATATTAGGCTAACAACTTAGCCTAATTTACCGTCTGCTTGATTTTTGACATACATTATTAGGCTAAAAACTTCGCCTAATTTAGTGTACACAAAATTGGCAAAAAATAAATCATTAACACAAACATGACATAGGTGTGAACTTGCAATTTTTGGCATAGTCAATATGAATGTCATAGGTGTGAACTTGCAACATGGTCTAAATCAACATACATATATGTGAACTTGCAATGTAAACTAAATCAACATACATATATGTGAACTTGCAACATAGACTAAATCAACATACGTATATGTGAACTCGCAACATAGACTAAATCAACATACATATATATGAACTTGCAACATAGATTAAATCAACATATATTAATACACATATGTGAACTTGCAACATAGATTAAATCAACATACATATATGTGAACTTGCAACATAGACTAAAACAACATACATATATGTGAACTTGCAACATAGACTGAATAAACATACATATAAACTTGCAAACCATGAACATAAGGATAAGTGTGAACTTGAAATATGACATAGGTTTAACATGTACACATAAACATGTAGATCTAACATTTGGCCACATATGTGATATGATTTTACAAACCTAAACTTGCATAGCAAGATAAACTAGTAAACTTGTCAAAACATGTTATACTCCAAGTTCATATACATATGAATAGGCTTATCCATCAATTCCCAATTCAACATGATAATAAAATAGAACCACATACATAGATCAATATCATCCAATTTGACATATAACATAATAAACATCGTTCTGTTCTCATTTTATTTCAAGACATGATATTGATTTCGATTCACATTCTAAAACATAACTAAACTTACAACAAACGACGAATCTTGATTTTTGGTTTCTGAGTTCTGAATCTGAAATGCTTTCCTTTGGGTAGATAATCGTTGTTGTATTTTGTTTATACTTTAGTTTTGATCATCTCCTAGCTTTCTCCAACTGACGGCTACTCTTAGTTTCCTCCCGGCAGCATGACGGCTCAAGTTCTATTTTCTTGTGTGAATTTAGGTTGAGAATTAGGTTGTATTTATAGAATTTCAGATTGATTTGAACCGTCAGATGATCATAGAAGGAATCCAGACCATACACGTCAAGAGGAGTCAATCAAGAGGTAACATGTCAGCCCTGATGACACACCAAGCCTCGGAAATTCGACCAGAACCCTGACCAGCCCAGCCAGACCTGACCAGGTCGACTGGGTAGGTCGAGCTGACTAGGTCGAATGGGTAGGTCGACCCCCAGGTCGACCCTATGGTCGACCTGGGTACACCAGGTCGACCCCCAGCTCGACCTGGGTTCTGGGCAGGAACTTTCCTGCCCAGCACGTTTCTGGTCCGGTTTTTGAATTTTGAACTCGTTTTTGGGCTGTTTGAATTTTAGATAAATTCTGAAACTTCCGAAGGTCATATCTCCTTCATACCGAGTTCGATTTACGCAAACTCCAACTCTAGCTCAAGTAGAATTCCGAGACGAACGCAATGGCGTCACCCGTTTCACTTAATTCTCATGTTTTGAATTATGTATACTTTAATTTATCAATATACTGTTAACCGAAAAACTCGGGGTGTTACAGATACTACTGTAACGACCCGACAATTTCGGCCTCGAAAATCGACACAAAAACACCATGTCGACATTCAAGCACCAAAAACACCGGAACTTTATGAGAAAGAAATTAGAGGGTGAGGTAAGAAAAGAAAGAAATATTAGAATAGAAGAATAAGAAGAACACATTAGAATCTCACAACAGAACGAATAAAATATAATAGATCGAATCTCTTTACATAGAAAGAAACTGTATATACATACCAATCATCAGAGTACATCATATATTAGACACAGCAGAAATAAACTCTAAATAACTAACAGTGAAGCCTCTTGCTTCCAGCTCCTGAACTCCAAGCGGAACCAAACCTGTAATACACTCGGTCTGACCCGAGCACATTTGAAGCAAAACAAAATTCACCCAGATCAGTCTGGAATACTTCCAGTGGTAAATTCATAGCAAACAACTTGCTTAACTTTAGAAATTCTTTTTGAAAGAAAGGATAATAGTAAGACCAGTCCACACATAAATACGGGCGCTTTTTACCTTACTATAACCTAAAATATTTTGACATCATATCTTATCTGATATTATAATAGTGTCTAAATACAAATAAATAGAATCTAGCGGAACACTTGCATCTCACGCTCCACATATATATAATATACAATCAAAATTATGGCACTTGTTAGAGATTGGATTCCGACTATGACAAGGTATAGAATCACCTGCCGATAGTGTATCTCTAGAGAGGAATACACTGGGTTCAACAAGAACTCTTACACCCCGGCCCACACATAACCGACCTCTCATTTCTCTTGAGTGTATCGAATATATTGTCACCTACGGTTGGCGCAAACATAACCATTTCCGGGAGATACAGAAGCGAAAGATGTATCAAAATGAATATTCTCTAGATGGTAATAATACACCCAAATGGGAATGACCCACATAGCCATGCTGCCTTCCCGATTTTTTCATTTTCCGATTGTGTGGCTTGAGGTTAAAATCTTTTCCAGAACATCTGGCCACCATTCTCTTTGAATGTCACATCGTCCATACACATTGTCCTGGGACTGGACAACCGAAGGCACCCTCCTTCCACATCCTAGGAATCAACCTATAGATCAGCAGCGAGTAGCCCTTGCAATCCACAGCCTCCAGCCACGACAAAATCGCAGTTTATCTCTGGGAGCTGACCAAAGATTACAAGCAATACTTCTGTTTTATGAAGATCTATGGTCTTAAAATGCCCCATCTCGATCATCATCTGATTTCTTCCACGATTACGTATTTGTTGGTCGGAATGGTTTTCGCATATAAATTCGATCCAGGTCTTTCCGAAATAACAATCGATAATTGGCCAAATTTGATAGTCGGTTATTTAACTATAAAATTAACGTACATTCATCCATAAAAATAAAATATATGCGTTGGTTCAGTATTCAGCATTACTTGGCCTCTTTGATAATTTACGAATGGTTAATTTTAACTCTGTATCTTAAATATAAGGAAAAATGTTTCCCTTCTCTTATTTAATATAAGAACATTCAATTATCATCTAACTTCTACTCCATTAGCTCCTATTGTAAATCAGTAAGTGAATAACACTCTCAGTATCAACCCCGAAGGCCGAAACCAAAATCAGATTGACACCTCGAAAGTTACTCAAATCAACCAACGTACAACAGGTTCTACTTTCATTAAGCTATATCGCTTTTCTCATTATAGTTAATATATCATTTTAAAACATTTTATATAAGCTTGGATTCAAATGAAAACCAAATATTATATAAAAACTTCGGTAAACCTTACTTCAAACTATTCTTGGTTATAACTTAATAAACTTCATCTTTCGGTTATAACACGCAGTTTAGGGTCAAATCCTTGTAACTTATCTTACTAAACTATTTCAGTTCAATTCGAATTCCTGCTTCGATTCCTATTTAATAAACCTTTCAAAGTTTATGACTTTATTAACTTGTTTCAACAATCGAGATCATTCACATCACATTTCATAAAACATGGTCCTTAATATCTTTGTCAACACGATTTGAAGAAATTCAATTATATAAAATCCTAAGAAGGATTCAAATTAGACTTACTTATATCCTTAATATCTATATGCTTGAAACTGATTTAACTATAAACATGGTTTTAGGACTTTATAACTTCCATTAATTTATGACAAATTAATTCCCACTTAAATAGTTGACTTATTCAACTTAACATAGTTAACCCATTGATGCATTCCAATTTGTCATTCCATTAAATTAATTAGTCATTTAATTAATTTAATTCATCTCATTTACTTTGATTATTTATAAGAAATAATAATCAATTTCCATATGATCTAATTGTTTCTTAAAAACAATTAATCTCAGTCATAACTATTATGTTAATTCTACCTACCTTCTTTTAAATCTTATTTATATACACAATTACTTTATAAATCCATTTACTAAATTATTTTATACTTAAATAATAAATATTTATTTTCATTAAATAAACTTTATCTTTAAATTAGATTTAAAAATCTGTCTTTAGTTGTAAAATAAATTTATAACTTCATTTCCGTCGATTCACCTGACGGTAAATCAATATCTAAAAAAACAAAGGATTTGGCCATCCGTCGTCAACTACTCAATCAATACCGCCCATTGGTTTAAAACATCACATCAACGTCGAATTTCAATTCAACGTTCAATATTCGATCAATATCATCATTTGGGGTAAAAAGATCTATATTTAAATAATATAAACAATAATATAATGTATTTTAGGAACCCGGTCGGATCCCTCCAACCTATTTGTCCTTGCATTATAGATCATATTATATAAACAATTATTTAAATTAAAATCATTCAACACGACAAATATAATTTTCGATAATCATTAACTAACCAATCAACCAAGGAATGCAATTATCCAATCAACGATAAATGAATTTAACACATCATAGTATTCCAGAAAAGTGTGAGAGTTAACTCACCATATTTTCGGTTGACAGTTGCACGTTGTTTCGTTTTATTTTAAATTGGCATTTAAAACTTAACGAAAAAAATCTAACGGCTCTAATGCTAACCAAATCAGCACGGATGCGTAGTCTTCGTTCTCTTCGAATTCAGCGCTTCTTATTTCGGTCGAGTCTGTATACGTATTAACATGGTAAAACCGTTTCAATATTTAAATTTGAAATGGTATTAAATCCTAATAGATATAATTAAAACTTAACTACCGTTAAACATAAGCATACTCACCACGACATTTGTGCCAGCCCAAACGATGCTTCCTCTCCTTCAATTACATGTGTGCTACTGAGCATAGTACCCAGTACTTTAAAAATCTTCGCCAGCCCATAATTTCTTATTTGTCGACCCATTTTTCTTTCACTTTTTAGGCCCAAGCCCATGCGAGGATTTCCAGAGTAGCCCACGTTCTATCAACCTTCGCCATGCAACCCGTTCAAGCCTTCTTCAATTTCCCTAGCATCCCATGCATTTCAGCCCCCGTCAATCCCTTATGTTTTCCCCTTTTTTTCTTTCACTAATTAAATTGTTAACCTCTCCATTTAGTTTTAAATCCCGATATCAAGGCTTGTGCTCGAAACTGAAGTCCACTAGTACCTTCTTTTCCTGGTATCAACTCCACTCTCCAACGACCCGTCCCAATTGACCCTTTTACTTGTACTTCGACGTGCCCCTCCCTGACTGGATCGCCACCCAACACTCTATGTAACGACCCGGAAAATCTGAACCAATTTAAAAATTTTAAATTGTCTAAAATAGTGGATTTTAAATATTTTAAATAAATATTTTTAATAATAGCAATGAAAAGTGAGTTTGAATCGACATTTGAAAATGAATATAATTAATTCTAATTATAAACAAGGCCTGAAATGGCGCGGTAGTTTCAAAATTTGAATTCAAACTTTGACCGACTGTACCGAGTGCAAAACAAAACGGATTTGAGTGAAACCAAAGATATTTAAATCTGTTAGTGAATACCTTTCTAACGAATCTGAAAAATCGAAGTTTCATAGCGGAAAGCAAAAGTTATAGCCAAATGAATTTTCAGAAAGGTCGCTATGGAATTTATATAGCCCGTGAAATTGGCCATTTTGCAAACGACCTCGGAATTCGACGAAACCACTTTTGTTGAATCCAGGATGTGAAGTTATTGCTAGGTTTCAAATTTCATAATTTTTGAAGCTAGTATGTGAGCATAGCAAAGGAAAACGTGTTTTGGTCAATTACAGTTAAATTGGATCGACCAGAAATGGACCATTTTTCAAACGGTCTCAGAATTCGACGAAACTAGTTTTGTTGGGACCGTATCGTCAAAACATAACTAGATTTATTTTTCTGGAATTTTTCGAATCAGTTTGTGGCCTTGGCAAATTGAAATGTTCATTCAAATCAAATATTGAATGTTATATATTTTAATTTGAAAGAAAACAGACTGAAACAGTCGAATGGGCCTACGAAACATATCCCATTGTGTTCGGAATGGGGGTAAAACGCTAGGGATGATAGTCGTTGGGTTTGGATTGGTGTTCGTATGTGAAAAGGGGTATTTTTGAGATTTTAAAATATATAAATAAATAAAAATTCATTGGCCAGAACGTTTTCTCTCTCCCCGACTGTTGCTCCTGTAGACGGCGGAAAACCCTCCCACCTTCTCTCTTCTTTTCCTCCTCATCCGTGCAACGAAACCCACCCCTCCTTTGGAGAATTTTGTAGCTCTCTCCAAGATCTTCCAATCCATACCTGTTGGAGAATTTATCGTGGAGAGTGGAGGCTGAATCACCTCCGAGAAGTCAACGACTTCACAGCGCCGTCGACCGAGATTCCGACCACCGAAGGCCACCGCACCACCCTGCGCGGAGGCGCCCCTCCTCCCTCTTCGACGTGGCGTTGGCCGATCCTCCTATAATGCAGTGGGTCGGAAGTTAAATCCAAACCTAGTTTGGAACAAAAACTGAGAGGTAACGGATGATTTTCTTTGAGCTGATTTTAACACCTTTAAAGTGTTGCAAACTTGTAAAAATCATATCTTTTTCGTTTTTCGACGAAATTCAGTAAAACAAGAGACAGTGGACTCGTGTGGACGTCTTCTACATTCTAGAAGAGGCCGCATATTTTTCTGAGCCTTCTGCTATTTTTGGTGGAGTGGAACCTAGTGTGAGATTTATAAATCATAAACGATATGGAAAACGACGATGAATAAATTATATAATCGATGTATGAGTTATATAAGCGTTGTACACCTCTTGTATAAGCGTTGTATAAGTTGTACGTTCGATGTATAAGTTGTATATGCGTTGTAAAAATTATATATGTGTTGAAATAGAAGTGAAATGCTATATATATATATATATATATATATATACGCCCCTCGTCCACAAACCATGGACGATATTTATTGGTTGTGATTGGTGTGAAAATTGATCGATAGCGAATGGTTGATTGAAATTGTTTGTGGTTGATATTGATTGATTGTGGTTGAAAAATACCCGTTAGTGGTTGAGAAATATTTGGTTGAAACCACATAGGATTAGTTTGTAGAAATGAAAAAAAAATACATGCCGCCTACGTGCGAACTAGATGCATGATTCCCCATTGTCAAAAGCTGCGAGGCTTCAAGGTAGAGCGAGGAGCCGTACTAGGGACGGTCCCGGTTTTAACTACCCTGCCGTTATGCTGCCGAAACTTTGAATAATATTCATGTGTTAGAATTATTTTCATGTGTTGAAACTATATTCGTGTGTTGAATAGAAATTCCTTTACTAAATGACATTCATGTTTTGAAATAAATTGTTTTGCTATAAAAATCACCTTTTTATCTATTTATATAAACTATAGAAAACCTTCATGTGTTGAATCGAAATTCATTCGTTGAATTGAAATTCATGTGTTGAATGGTATTCGTGTTTTAAATATAAAAATCACTTTTTATCTATTTATATAAACTATAGAAAACCTTCATGTGTGGAATCGAAATTCATTCGTTGAATTGAAATTCATGTGTTGAATGGCATTCATGTTTTAAAAATAAAAATCACCTTTTTATCTATTTATATAAACTATAGAAAACCTTCATGTGTTGAATTGAAATTCATGTGTTGAATGGTATTCGTGTTTTAAATATAAAAATCACCTTTTTATCTATTTATATAAACCATAGAAAACCTTCATGTGTTGAATCGAAATTCATTCGTTGTATTGAAATTCATGTGTTGAATGGTATTCATGTTTTAAATATAAAAATCACCTTTCTATATATTTATATAAACTGTAGAAAACCTTCATGTTGAATCGAAATTCATTCGTTGAATTGAAATTCATGTATTGAATGGTATTCATATTTTGAAAAAATTGTTTTATAAAAAAAAATCATATTTTTATCATCTATATGAACTATATAAAATAGTCGTGTTTTGAAATAAATTGTTTTACAATAAAAATCATATTTTTATTATATACATGAATTATTAAAAATAGTGAAGTGTCGAAATAGAAGACAGTTAGATAAAATATCATTTTTATCAAATGTATGAAAATCATATAGTTTGAAATCGAAGAATCGATATATATATATATATATATATAAATAGAATTGAAATATATCGAATAACGAAGCTGCAGTTCGTATTTTGAAACCGTGATTTCAAACGATTAGTGCGGGAGATCCGACCATCGGATTTTCCCGAAACCGCAACCGTTGGGTTCGCTTTGGAAATATCTTTCCAACGGCACCAACTTTGTAAAAATCCAACGGTTGAATTGTCTGGAATGTTTAATTCAAATCTGAAGAAAAACAACACCAGAATCGATTATTTATATATATATATATAATTATATTAAATCGAATAACGACGCTGCAGTTCGTATTTTGAAATCGAAACTTCAAACGATTATACCGGGAGATCCGACCGTCGGATTTTCCCGAAACTAGAACCATTGGATTCGTTTTGAAAAGATCTTTCTAATGATGTAAATTTTGTGAAGATCCAACGGTTAGATTTTCAGATATGTGTAAATCAAATCTGAAGAAAAATTGCGCCACGGCCGCGTTATGGCCCGAAGCGTCGTTCTGAATAAATTGGCAATTTTAAAATAAATAAAAATAGCGATAAATCGTTATAAAATATTATAAACGATGTGGATATGAAATTTAGAAACTAACTGAAGGTTGTCTAAGTCGAATGGTTTCCTGGGTGTTGATCTGATGTTGGTTTCGGCCTTCGGGGTTAATATTTGGGAACTCGTTCTCTTACTGATCTACGGTTAGCGACTAATGAATTGAAATGATGCGTATGTGTATTTTTATTGCACTTGTTTATCATATACGCGAGTTGCTCAGAAAGACCGGGTTTATCCCATTCTGAATAACTGAATCGACGATAAGAAATCGAAGATGAAGACGGTGGTCGAAGACCGGAGATCTTCACCTCGTTTGGATGGTAACTGATGTCCTGATTGGGAGGCGTCCTGAAATATGGATAATGAGTGGCGATCGTCCAGACGTACGTGGAGGTCGATGGGTTTGCGAGGTATATAGTGCCTCCGGTTTCGTTCAGACCCAGAACGGACTCGCAAATGGACAGTGTGTCTGACATTGGAATTTATTCTGTGTGATTGATAGCCATCAGTTGCACGGTGTGAATTGCCTATGTGGCATGCTAAGATGCAATGATCAGGACTTCTGTTGAAAAGCAAAGTCTTGTGGTGATGATCAAAGCACCGCCTGTGTGGCGTAGCTTTCTGTATAACGTGAATTCGCGAGCCTCACACCCCTGTATGAACCAGAAACGGGAGAGGACCTCAGGGGGGACATGCGTTTTCTTTCTAGCTAGAAGTGGCGTCAGTGGTTTTACACGCCCTGACGAGTTTGACTTATGTGGTTGTTACTATTGCGAGGCGCCTCGGAAATATTGGTCGATCCGGGACCGATGGAGTCATTTGTTGGCTCATTTACGCCCCAAAGGGCGGAAGGACGCATTGTTCAGGCATTATAATCCACTTCGTGTGGACCGGCCGTGACGATCCAAGGTACGGTTGCGGATGTACCTGAGACATGGGCTAGATTGTCTCGAATTTGGTAAGGACTATCTTTTGCCTTGGTTCATGACGGAAATCCAATTTCCAAATACGTGACTGTGCGGTTTTGATTGTATATATATATATATATATATATATGTGTATATATATATATATATATATATATATGGCGACATGATATATGTTACCCATGCTGTCTATGATTGATAGTTATGATTGAAATTGTTTTTGAAACCTATAAACACTAGTAATAATATCAAATGCTTTTGTTTAATTCGTATCAAGCATATTTTGGCCATTATAAGTTAAAACTCTGTCCTTCGGTTTGCGTTGCATTGTGTGATGGGAACTGAGTCTTATAATGGCTTCATTTTTATAAAAAGCATTACGATGTTTAAAAGAATTTTATATTTTAAAGAACTGGCAATCCGATGGAGTAAACCCGTTCCACGAAAGTGGCGTGGTCCTTTGATTGGCCATATTTTAAATGTGTTGAGTAGATTTCTCATACCAGTCCTTGTTGCTGGCCCTGAGTAGGCCGGGTACGCATGATAGGGGGTTCTCGCTTCGCGGTTTGGTGGCGAACGGGAGACTCTTACCCCTACATGTCCCAGTTTAGAGGGTTGGTTCGGCAGTAGCCGCGAGACTCGAGAGGGTCGCCGTAAAACAAGGGGCTGGGGGACCAGTGGGAGCCGTGGTGGGTTTTACCTGCTGTACATCATTATAGCAGCGGAATCCAAAATACAGCTTATGATCCAACATCATTATTACAACTTCAAAATACCGTCTCTAAAGCAAAAGAAAGAAAATGTGCACTACTAATGCCCAAGTAGTGACCAGCAACAACACAGAGAGAATATACGTAATAGTACGTGGGGGCTCATGCTCGTCTCCAGATCAGCTACTTGTGCATACCACCTAACCTGTCTCTAGTCTGCTCGTTTAGGAGCACCCAGGGTAATAAGAAGAGACATAAAACTCTGGGTCAGACAAAAGTCTTGTATGAGCGATAAGCAGCAAAAAGAACAAAACAACATGTATAAGTAAATCATGCCTGAAAATGGACCTACAACCAAAGAGTTAGCACAACAAGATGTACAGTACTCTAAGGTAACACTAACATAAAGTGTAAAGATAATATGGAGGTGTACATGATATGGTGATAGCAAACATCAAACATAGCAATCATCCTCACATCTCTCACTCAGTGCGTAAAGCATACGATATCCACCACTTTGGTTACCCTATACTTTGCTGCGATCACCTTGCCCTTGGGAGTCATAATGATCCCATTGCACTGATCCACATCCACTAATCCTTTGCTATGTCCACTTTGCCCGTTTGGAGTCATGAGAACTCCACTTCACTGGCTCATAGCCCTGCTACGATCACTTGTCCTTGGAAGCCTTAATGGTCCCATTACGCTAATCCATAGCCACTAATCCGCCTCTCGGTGGGGAACCAAAGCTATAGACATCGGTAACCCCTTTGCACACGTCCCGCAGCAAAGTCCAACCATGAAGTTAACTCGTTGGTTCCCATCTAGATCCTAAGTTCTAACTTCCTATTTGAACTTCCTTTACATCTCGGGTTTTGGCCATCATCCCGGTTCGTGACTTTGCAACTCGGCTCATGATTCTCCTTACACCGGTTCGTGGTTCACATCTCATGTCTCATCCCCTCGGTTCGGTTCGTGGTCACCACTCTAGCTCGTATCGGACTGCTCCATACGGGTTGGGTCGTGATGACCCCATCGGTTCGGGATGGGCTTCTCCACCTAGGTCGGTCTGTGCGCTCCTTCTTTTGGCGATTCGGTTCAGAGTAGCACTCTGGTTCGTGATCGACATCCAGTACGGATCGTGTTCTTTGGTTCGTGATTGATCCTCCGGGTCGGGTCGTGACCAAGCTTCACGGTTCGGTGTGCTCTGTTTCGGCTCATGGTCTACTTGTGGAGAGGCGGATCGGTTCGTGATCTTCTAGAGCGGTTCGTGATGGGGGCTTCATGAACGGTCGGTTCGTGAGGGGGTGTCACGATCGGGGTGAGGCGATCCAATCCGGTTCAAGCCAAATCCCTACACTTCTTTCCAACAACTGTTTACGCCACTCGACGACGTTTTAGACCATTCTAACTATTCTAAGCAACCAAAAAGCATACCATACAGCCATAGCAACATGTAAAATCAACCATAAACACCAAAACAACAATTTAACATGTTAATACGGATCAAGCATACCCAAAACCAATGTTTTCTTCTTAATCCCCTTAATCATGATTTAACCATACGATTAGCAAAACATGTCCTAATTAACCCAAATTTCTAACTGAGGCATAAAATAATATTTAAGAATTTTTGCATATTTTTCTAGATTTTTATCATGCATAATTTCGTTAATTAACACTTATCACCCATAAGTAGCCGTAATTAGTGAAAAACAATGCAAATCACTCACCTTAGCAACAAATAAATCTCAGATCTGAAAGTAACTCTGAATTTGGGTCGAATCTCTATGCAACACAGCAGCTCTACCTTGATCTCTATGCTAATCAGCTTTAATTTGATGTTCATTAGGCTAATATATGATTAAAAGGTGATTAAAGATAATTTTAGAAGGTGGAGGCTATTGCTAGGGTTGAAGAGCTAAAAGTGGGGGCTGAAAAATGACAAAAAAGGGTTTCTCTAACCCCTTTCAGGTTTTATATAACCCTAATCCCGAAATCCCTAATGGATCTAGCTGTTAATTACCCAATTAAACCCCATTTAAGCTATTTTTCACCTTCTAAACCTTATTTCAGCCATATATTCCAAACGGTAAGTCCGTTTGATTAATATGACCACTCTACGAAAAGAGAAACCATCATCTGAATCCAATGGAAGTGGTTTTAGGTCAAAACTCCTTACCAATCAAAAGTTATAGGCAAAACAAGATTCACCAGGGTCAAAACAGTCATTTAAGAATCGACAAAAATTGTGAACATGAGAAATGACCCCAATAGTCATTCCCAAAAGTTACACGACCATACGACTTCACATGAAAAAGAAACAAATATTCTACGATCCTCCAATACGTAGAATGCGGGTCGTTACATTCTCCCCCCTTAAGAAATTTCGACCCCGAAATTCCTTAACCAAAACATACAAAAGGATCCCACATGCCTATCAATCATTTTCAATAATCAAACACACATAACAACACAACAAGCCTATTGAAAGAACCCGTAACTTCCCCGATAAGGAAAGCCCGGATTGCTTTTGAAAACAAGACTCAGCAGAACGCAAACAGAAGAACATTTCATTGTTTATCACAACAATTTACATCAGAGTACAAGAATATACAAAGTATTAACGAATAAATTACATTTGACAAATATCAGAGATTTAAATACATTACTGCAGCGGAAAATAATACAAAACAGAACTGTAAGTAATACACGGATACAAAGCTTTCCGTATAAAGCTCCAGCTGTTAATCAAGATCCTGTGAATATAATCTATAAAACCAAAACTACTAGCTGCCCGTGTGAAAAATAGGGGCATCCAGAGTTTAGGTTAAAATAATAAACTCTAGGTCAGTCATGTGACTGGTGTGAGAACTAAAACGGTTAATAATCTTTATTTTAAAGTTAGGTAAATCAAGGGACCACGCCGTATAACACGGAACATGTGTTTATCCCGAGATTACCAGTGCTTATAACAAACATCGCAATGCTAACTAAAGAACAATGAAGCTATTATAAGACCCAGGTCCCATCACACAATGCAACGCAAGCCGGAGGATAGGGATTTTACCTTATAATAGCCAAAGAATGCTTGGTACGCGAAATTTGATCTTTTATTATTATTATAAGTGTATAGTGTCAAAAACAACTACAAATATAAGTGTATCAATCATAGGCTGCATGGGTACCATCTATCATGTCGCCAATGCTGGGCTCTACAATCATAATCGCAAAATGTCGTATGGGAAATTGGATTTCCATCTGTGAACCGAGGCTAAAGATAGTCCTCTACCGATTCGAGATGCTCTAGTCTGCCCCTCAGGAACAGCCGCAACTGCCCCTTGGATCGTCAGGGCCGGTCCACTCGATGTGAATTAAAATTCCTGAACACAGCTTTTCCCCGCCCTATGGGGCGTCAATGAGTAACACATGACTCCATTGGTTCGAGAACGACCGATATATCCGAGTCGCTTCAAATTCCAACAACCACATGAGTCAAACTCTTCAGCCAGTTTAAGCACTGACGCCACTCCTATTTAGAAGAAAACGCATGTCCCCCATGAGGTCTGTCTCCCGTTTTTGGTTCACACCGGGGTGTGAGGCTCGCAAATTTAACGCTACACAAAGCGATGACACAAAGGCCGTGCTTTGATCATCACCACAAGACACTGCTTTTCAACATAAGCCTAGATCATTTGCATCTCAGCATGCCACACAGGCAATCTACGCTATGCAACTAATATCACTCAATCACATAGAATGAAATCCAATGTCAGACATACAGTCCATTTACAAGTCCGTTCTGGGTTGAACGAAACCGGAGGAACCTTATTCCTTGCATATCCATCGATCTCCAAGTATGTTTGGACGATCACCAACTGATTCCCTCCTCTTGGGTGTACAGCCCAATCAAGATCATCAGTAATCATCCAAACGATGTGAAGACCTCCGGTCTTCAACCACCGTCTTCATCTTCGATGTATCATCGAATAAGTTATTCAGAATGGGTATAACCCGGTCTTTCCGAATGACTCGCGTATATAATAAACAAGTGTTACACAAAACCCAACCTACGCCTCATTTCAGTCCAGAATATTCTTTTATTCAAATATTCTTATTCTTTGGGAAATGTTCCCATTAATTTTATCAAAGATAAATTCTTTTAAATTTATTCTTTAATCTTCTTTTGGATATCATTTCAAACCGTATTATGGTTTTCCAAACTAGTCGGGATTAGCGATCCTTACCGAAGTAATCATTTATTTTATTTCCCAATCACAACCTATTTATCCCCTGGAGAAAAACTGGTAATACTCCATATCTAACACCACGGTGTTATCGGTAAAATTAATTACCATTTCACGTTCAAATCTACTTAAAGATTTGACTATCGCCTGGAGCAAAACTGGTGATACTCCACTCTCGATCATTTTAAACTAATTAAAGATTCACTAAAACTCCACTTAGTTTTAATCTTTAACTGGGTTAAAGAACCGATGTCATTTAAAACACACCCAAAATCACATCCCATTGTTAATCGGGTTAAAGAACAAGTGTTATTTAAAACACCGTTCACGATAATCCCAAAAATCAATTTCAATTCAATTCCAATTCAATTCCAATTAAACACTAATTAACAGGACAATTTCACTAAATCTTAATTAAAAGATTTATTCATTTCTAAAATGGGTTCAAGAACAGTGTTAGTAAAGACACCGTTCACGAAAAACCCAAAATCCAATTCGATATTAAATTTAGGGCTCTGAATAGAAAATATATCGGCTTATATTCAATATCGAATTCTGAAACCAACAAATATCGTATTGGAAATAACGATATAAAATATATCTTCCAAATTTCCATAACAATACTTGTATAATCACGAAATCCAACACCGAAATATTCTGAAGATAATTTCGATTCAAATCCATTCCAATTCATATATTGGAAATTCTGGTTATTTTAGAACCCATTCTCAATCCCGTTTATTTCTTTAAAAATAACTGGATTTTAATTCTACTTAATAACTAGTTCAATTTGATAAAAATCTATTTTTATCTTTTCAAATATTGAGTTTTTCATCCTAATTTTTCCCAAATTATTTATTATGATTTTACAAAAATTATTAATATTTTTAATAATTTTATCAAGGCCAGTACAGTCAATTTCCATCAACGGTCGTCGAACTGAACTTACAGCGACCTTTTCCAAATTTGATTTGGACCTAATTCCACATCCAACCATTAGATTTCAAATTTCTTATATTCGTTGAAAAGCTCTTTTCGATACGAACCCAACGGTTCCGGTTTTAGGAGAATCCGACGGTCGGATCTCCCGTAACATCAATTCGAAATCAATGGTCGAAATTCGCGAACAGCCGCGGCGCGGCGCGTTCTATTCAGGCCATTAATATATATATAATATATATATATTATATTATATAATTCGTTCAAACGTATTTTATAAATTCGTTTTAAAACGATTCTAACTTTCGGTTCAATTTTAAATCAAAATTGAATATTCTATATCATTATATATAAATGATAATATTTTCAAAATATTTGATTTTGAAATCTTTTCCTTTTCGATATTCGTTATAAAAACGAATAAAATCGATATAAATATCGTTCGCGTCAAAATGGCGCAAATCTAATCCACACGGCTTTTATTCAACACATGAATATTGTTTTATTTCAACACATGAATATATATTTTATTTCAACACATGAATATATATTTTATTTCAACACATGAATATATATTTTATTTCATTCTTTATTTTCCAAATCGGAATGAGGCACAATTAATTACCATATAACATTAATTATATGGATTCCATACGACACATGTATATTATAGCAACGATAAATAATCAACCATCAACCAAAGTGCACCACACAACTGTCTGTCAACCTGTCGATCGACAAACAACTATACAATTAGGACTAGTGTACATTAAATATCATCCCAATACCTGTGTGGGGTTTCAATCAACAAACACAGATTTTATTTCTGCAGTTGGGCGATGTGTAAAATTTATTGACCCAATCAATATCAGTCAAATCAGTGTACATAAACAAATTGTCTGATTTGTAAATGAATATTTTATTCTATTCACATTCACGTAAAATTTATATTTTTAACGATAAATAATTTATTTCAACACATGAATATTTTTTTTTCAACACATGAATATTTTATTTTCCATTCCATATTACAATCACAATAGTTTTCACAACACAGCCAAATCAAACAAGCAAACAAGTCGTCCATGGTCTGTGGACGATGGGTGTCGGGTGCTGCTAAGAACCGTCAGCATCCTAGTATATACTTTCAACTAGAAAATAAATTAGAGTGAGAAGTTCTCACCTATGGGTTCCACTCCGCCGTTTCATTTATGAATTTTTGAATGGCTTGTATTTGCCCGAAATTCCAATGCGATCCCTTCCCGCTGTTCATCGTAAAAATCGCATTTTTAATATCATGTTTATTTTAAATATCACATTTTTATAATGACACTTCATATATAAAAATCATATATTCTTACAACGCTTCTCATGTTACAAAAATCAAAGTTTTACAACACTTTTCAAATTCAAATCTTTATTTTGCTAAAGTATAAAAATTATATTTTTATCTAGTTAAAGATTGTATTTTCATTTCTGTTCTATTTCTATAAAAGTCACATTTTTATTCGCTACCTATATAAATAGAAATCTTAACTTTTTATGGATAAAAACCATATCTTTACTTGGATAAAAATCAAATCTTTACAAGGGTAAAGATCAAATCTTTCCTTACTTTAAAATTATAATCTTTTTATAGCCATTTATATCTATAAAAATAAACCTTCCTACATATAAAAATCAAACTTTTCATGTTAAAAAATATTATATTTTCATATTTAAAGATATTAACTTTTCATGTTCAAATTTCACCTCTTTTCATGAATTAAAGATCGTTCCTTTTCCGCTATTTGTATATAATAAAAATCATAATTTTATAACTTCTAAAGATCAAATCTTTTTATCCTTAAAATCAAATCTTTTTATAATTAAAAACCAAGTCTTACTATATTTAAAATCAAAGCTTCTCCTTAATTTAAAATCGAATCTTTATATGTTAACAATATAAATAAGAATCATATTTTTTTTTAAGTAAACAAAAATCATATATTTTTATTATCTATACTATATAAAAATCATATTTTTCTATGACAAAAACTCCTATCTTCGAACTAAAAAATCAAGTTTTTAGCTAACTAAAAGTCTAATCTTTACATATGAAAAATACCATCTTTACGTATAAAATTACTACCTTTTACATATAAAATTACTTATATAAAAATCAGAATTTTTTTACCCTAGAAAATTAGAATTTTTAACCTAATTAAATCAGAAAACTTACAGTTGGAGGGGGGGGGGGTCTGCGCGCTCACCCGAGGTGGAGGGGCATCAGCCAGGTGGCGACGGCGGGAAAACTTCAGGCGGCGGCGGCTTCCGGGGCTACTGCGAGGTGCTTACGGGTTGAGGAGGGTTTCAGGAGGAGGAGAGAGGGCAGGTGTGACGGCCTAGAATTTCACTCGATCCGAATCAGTCGTTAAACCAATCTAGACCGTTCGAAACCCCTGACTGTTTGAGAACAGGACAAATCAGAACACAAACAGAAGAACATTTCATTGTATATTACAACAATTCCATCAGATACAAGAATATACAGAGTATAAATGAATAAATTACATTCGACAAATATCAGAGATTACAATAAATTACATAGCAGCGGAAAATAATACAAAGCACAACTGAAGGTGATATACGGATACAGAGCTTTCCGGATATCATTCCAGCTGTAAACCAGGATCCTATGAATATAAATCTGCAAAACCAAAACTACTAGCTGCCCGTGCGGAAAATAGGGGCACCCAGAGTTTAGGTTAAAACAATAAACTCCAGGTCAGTCATGTGACTGGTGTGAGAACTAAAACAGTTATTAAAACTTTATTTTAAAAGATGGTAATTCAAGGGACCACGCCGTATAACACGGAACGGGTTTCCTCCCAAGAAAACCAGTGCATAGAAAAGATAACGCAATGCTTTTTCGAAAAATGAAGCTATTAAAAGACCCAGGTCCTATCATACAATGCAACGCAAGCCGGGGGATAGGGTTTTCCCTTATAATAGCCAAACATGCTTGGTACGTTTAAATAAAATCATTTGATACTATAATAAGTGTATAGTGTCAAAACAATTTCAATCATAAATATAAATCATAGACGGCATGGGTACCATATATCATGTCGCCATACTAGTTCTACAATTAAAACCGCAATACACGTATTGGAAATTGGATTCCGTCATGAGTCGAGGGAAGGGGCATGCTCCTCTCCGCGTTCGAGACACTCTAGCAAATGCCTCAGGATTACGCACACTGGGTAACCCTGGATGCGGCTGGGCCGGTCCTCACTTACGTTAGAGGATTAATTATGCCTGAACACACGTTTCCCGGTCCTTACAGACCTATAATCGAGGCGCCTCATTCCAACAACCACAAAGGTGAAAAGTATATAAATGTGAGGGCTGGTAAGTCACTCACACCACCAAAGCTAGAAAGAAACGTCGTGCTCTCCCAGCGGTCCGTATCCCGTTTTTGACTCATACCGAGGTGTGAGGCTCGCGAATACACGTTATACACAAAGCTGCCACGTAGGCGTGCTTTGATCATCAACCACAAGACTTTGCTTTTCAACAGAAGCCTTGATCATTGCATCTTAGTATGCCACACAGGCAATTCATGCCATGCGACTGATGTCCATCGATATACAACCTCTGAGCTCGTACGTCTCAGAGAAGGGCGTTAAGCAAGAGAATAAATTCTCCGCCGCCAAACAGATGTATATTTAATAGAAATCAATCAACACAGAATAAAATCCAATGTCAGACACACAATCCATTTACAAGTCTGTCCTGGGTCTGAACGAAACCGGAGGCACTTTCCTCGCATATCCATCCATCTCCAAGTACGTCTGGACGACCACCAACTATTTCCATCCTCTTGGGTGTACAGCCCAATCAGGATCGTCAGTAATTGCCCAAACGATGTGAAGACTTCCGGTCTTCGACCACCGTCTTCGTCTTCGACATATCGTCGAATCGGTTATTCAGAATAGGTGTAAACCCGGACTTTCCGAACAACCCGCGTATATTAAAAACAAATGTTACACAAACACAACATACGCCTCATTCCAATTCATTAGTCACTAACCGCAAATTAGCAAGAGAACAATTTCCCAAACATTAACCCCGAAGGCCGAAACCAACATCAGATCAATATCCAGGAAACCATTCTTCTTAGCCAACCTACAGCTAGTTTCTAAATTCCACATTCTTAGGGAAAGGTTCCCATTAATTTTATCCAAGATAAATTCTTTAAAATTTATCCTGTATCTTCCTTTGGATGTCATTTAAAACCAAATTATGGTTTTTCCAACTAGTCGAGATTAGCGAACCGTAACGAAGTAGTTATTTATTTTATTTCCCAATCCCAACCTATTCATCCCATGAAGCAAAACTGGTAATACTCCATATCTAACACCACAGTGTTATCGGTAAAATAAATTACCATCTCACGTTCAAATCTAATTAAAGATTTAACTATCGCTTTGGAGAAAAACTGGTGATACTCCATCCTCGCTTATTTGTCAAATTTGATAATTTAGATTATCAATCTGAATTTCAATCTAATTGCAGATTCATTAAAACTCCTTTTACTGGGTTAAAGAACTAGATGTTATTTAAAACACAGTTCACGACAAACCCAAATCACATTCTATTTATTATCGGGTTAAAGAACTAGTGTTATTTAAAACACAGTTCACGATAAACCCATTTCAAATCCAATCAAATATATTAGAAATCCCGATTATTTAAAACCCCTTTTAAATCTAATTTATTTATTTAAAAAAAAAATTAGGTTTTAAATTTAGTTCAAAACTAGTTCATTTCGATAAAAACCATTTTTATCTTTTCAAATGTGGAGTTTTTCATCCCAAATTTTCCCAAATCATTTCTTATGATTTTATACAAATTATTACTATTTTTAATAATTTTATCAAGGCTCGTACAGTCGATTTCCAACAATGGCCATCGAACTGCACTTATAGCGACCTTTTTCGAATTTGATTTGGACGTATCTCCAAATCCAACCGTTAGATTTTGAATTTCTAATATTCGTTAGAAAGCTCTTTTCGATACGAACCCAACGGTTCCGGTTTTAGGAGAATCCGACGGTCGGATCTCCCGTAATGTCCGTTTGAAATAAATGGTCAAAATTTATGAACAGCCGCGGCGCGGCGCGTTCTATTCAGGCCATTATATTATATATATAATATATATTTCGTCGATTCCTATTTAAAACGAATTATATGAATAGTTTTAAATTCGTTTCAAAAGCAATTTCAACTTCCATTTCAATTCAAATCAAAATTGAATTCTTCTTTATAAATTCGTTTTAAAATTCATTTCGATTCAATTCAAATTTCAATTCAATTTGAATTCATTTCACTTCATTTTAAATTCAATTCGAATTCGTTTTCAATTCAATTCAGTTCAATTCAAATTGGTTTTCTATTCGATTCAAATTAAATTCGTTTCGTTTTCAATTTGAATCAAGTTCATTATATATTCAATTTGAAATCAAATTGGTTTTCTATTCCATTCAATTCGAAATCGTTTTGTATTCTATTCAAATTGAAATCGTTATATATTCAATTCATTTCGAAATCGTTATATATTCAATTCATTTCGAAATCGTTATATATTCAATTCATTTCGAAATCGTTATATATTCAATTCATTTCGAATTCGATAAAATCGATATAAATATCGTTCACGTCAAAATGGCGCATCACTATTCAACACGGCTTTATATATTCTATTTCAAATATTTCTTTTTGTCAACACACGACTAATCTCAACGAATGAGTACCGTCCATGTGTGACTATTTTTGTTAGAATATTTCGTTCAACACATGACTAATCTCAACGGATGAGTACAGTCAACACATGAACCTTTATTTTGTATTGATAAAGATGTAAATTTTATTATAAAAATAATTCGTTCAACACATGACTGATCTCAACGGATGAGTACAGTCAACACATGAACCTTTATTTTATATTGATAAAGATGTAAATTTTATTATAGAAATAATTCGTTCAACACATGACTGATCTCAACGGATGAGTACAGTCAACACATGAGCCTTTATTTTGTATTGATAAAGATGTAAATTTTATTATAGAAATAATTCGTTCAACACATGACTGATCTCAACGGATGAGTACAGTCAACACATGAACCTTTATTTTGTATTGATAAAGATGTAAATTTTATTATAGAAATAATTCGTTCAACACATGACTGATCTCAACGGATGAGTACAGTCAACACATGAACCTTTATTTTGTATTGATAAAGATGTAAATTTTATTATAGAAATAATTCGTTCAACACATGACTGATCTCAACGGATGAGTACAGTCAACACATGAACCTTTATTTTGTATTGATAAAGATGTAAATTTTATTATAAAAATAATTCGTTCAACACATGACTGATCTCAACGGATGAGTACAGTCAACACATGAACCTTTATTTTATATTATTCTTTATCTTCTAAATTGGAATGAGGCCCAATCAATCACCATATAAAATTAATTATATGGATTTTCATACAACACATGTATATAATAACATTGAAAAAGGATCAACCATCAACCAAAGTGCACTACACTGTATAAGCATCCAATATAGATATCTAACGCTTATACAGCCTGTCAATCAATCGATCGACATATTTAATTAATCAGGATGAGTGGAATTCATATTTCATCCCAACACCCGTGTGGGGTTTCAAACAATCAAACACAGATTTTATTCGTGCAGCTGGACGATGTGTAAAATTTATCGACCCAATCAATATCAGTCAAATAGGTGTACATAAACAAACCGTCCGGTTTGTAAATGAATATTTATTTATTCACATTCACGTTAAAAATTATATTTTTAACGATAAAACCTTTTATTTTAACATATGAATATCTATTCAGTTCATTCTTTAAATAAAATGATCTTTCTATTTTTCTAACATATTTTTGAAAATTTCGGCGGCATAACGGCACGATACTAGAAACGGGACGAGGCCTAGCCTTATCCCCGGTCTAGTGAAGGCCCACGCCATTCACACATCAATCAATCCATTCAATTCACCAAATAATTCAATTTCACCAAACAATTCAATTTCAAATCAAATCATCTAACTAATCTATGCAACCAAACAAACAAGTCCATGGTCTGTGGACGATTGTGTCGGGTGCTACAAAGCACCGTCTGCATCCTAGTATATATATAACTAGAAATAAAATTGAAGAGTGAGAATTCTCACATATAGCTATCCTAGCTCCACGACACTTCTTTTGCAGGAAATCTTCATCGCTATCACATCTTCGTCATCTTCGTTGCCCGTAGCCACTACATATATTAAAATCACACATTTTTATATTTCGATGTCTATAATATAAAAATCACATTTTTATTTATTCACTTTCAATTTTAAAAATCATATTTTTATAATCACTTCATATATTTAAAAATCGAATTTTTACTATGATGTTTTCTATATAAAGATCTCGTCTTTTCAAATATTTCGCCTTTTCTACTTTAAAGATTTCACCTTTTCTAATTTAAAGATTTCACCTTTTCTAATTTAAAGATTTGACCTTTTCTAATTTAAAGATTTCACCTTTATAAAAATCTCATTATAAAAATCACATTTTTATTTTTCTACACATATAAAGATGCTATTTTTAATATTCCTAAAATGTAAAAATTATATTTCTAATTCTCTACATAAGCAAAAATCATATTTTTACATCATCTATATAGTAAAGACTATATTTTTAATTCTTTAAAAATATAAAAATCATATTTTTAATACTTTAAAAATATAAAAATCATATTTTTAATACTTTAAAAATATAAAAATCATATTTTTATGTCGCTACTTCGTTATAAAAATTATATTTTTAGCTCGCTAACTTCAGAATAAAATTATATTTTTACTAGATTAAAAATCAAATCTTTTATATGAATAAAAATCCAATCTTTTCCCTTTCAAAAACCCATCCTCTACTAGTTTAACATCAAATCTTTTCTAGTGTAAGAATATCACCCTTTCAATGATAAAAATCCTGACTTTCTATATATAAAAACCTCAACTTTATCTATATTAAAGTTCTAAGCTTTTATGTTTCAAAATTCTAAATTTACTATGCAATGATTTAATAATAAACGAAAAGAAAAAGAAAATATAAATAAATAATTAAAAAGGAAGGGCTCACTGTTTTTGGCCGGAGCAGAGGATGCGGGTGCTGAGGTGGCTTTGGCGCGGCGGCCTAGGGTTCCTCGATTCTTCAAGGTGGGCGCGGCTTTTCAATCAGAGAAGAAGGAGAGCGAAGGGAGGAAGGAGAAGAAGGAGAGGGGGTCAGCGGTTGTGGAGCGCAGGTCGGAGGGGCGATCGATCCTCGACGGTGGCGTCTAGGGCAGAAGGGGATGAGCGGGTTTCTTTATTTTAATTTGACTGTGTTTGACTTTTTGAAGGGAGAGAGGAAAGGAGAGAGTATATATAATTATATATATATATATATTTAATTAATTTAATTTTCAAAAAGCAACTTTTTGTTTCGAACTCGAAATCGAACCCACTGACTGTCGTCCCTAGCGTATTACTCCCATTCCGAACACAATGGGAAATGTATCGTAGGCTGATTCGACTGTTTGAATCAGTTTCCGTTGAATTTACATTTAAATCGCTATATTGGATTTTAAACGTACATTTCAAATTACCGGGGTCACATACTAACTCTAAAAATTCTCGAAAAATATTTTCTAGCTTCGTATTGACGATACGGTCCTAACAAAACTAGTTTCGTCGAATTCTGAGACCATTTGAAAAATGGCCAATTTCCAGTCGATTAAAATCAACTGAAATTGGTCAAACGCGTTTTCCTTTGCCACGCTCACATATTAATTCGAAAAATTATGAAATTTAAAACCTAGCAATAACTTGACATCACGGATCCAACAAAAGTGGTTTCGTCGAAATCCGAGGTCGTTTGCAAAATGTCCATTTTTAAGGGCCTGGATTCCATAGCGACTATTCAGAATTTTCAACTGGACATATCTTTTGATTCCCGATATGAAATCTCGATTGGTCGGATTCGTTGGAAAGATAATATCAAATAGATCCCATTATTTTTGGTTTCACTAAAATCCGGATTGTTTTGCACCCGGTACATTCAATTGAAGTTTGAAATCGAATTATCGAACTACCGCGCCATTTTCAATTCTATTTATAATTATATATAAATATTTATATTCTAACGACGGCGTATATAATATATACGTTCTAATTATATTCAAAATAAATTTTCTCGTCGATATTATTTAAAATAATCTATTTTAAATATAGAAAATTCGCTGTAATTGCCAAAATAAAAATTTTAAACTGGCCCAGATTTTCCGGGTTATTACAATCTCCCCCACTTAAAACTTTTCGTCCCCGAAAAGGAACAAAGTCGTAAGTGGTTTGATTAATCAGCTCTACGTTCGATCTGGCTTCCATTCTCCAATTTTTCCGTTTCTGAGAATTTTCTAAAATTTCAAAAATTTGGCTAACACCCTAAATTTTCGAAAAATTTCGCCATAACCTCCCCTGCACCGGGAGCATCGGGGAATTTCAAATAGCTTCCCCGGTCCTTCAGATCTCAAAAAGAAAAAGCCAAGCGGCTAGCCAATAGGCTCATAAAATCATCATCACCCAAACAAAACAGTAAATTATGTAGTAAACATGTACCTATTTGTCGGGCAAACAAATTTTATTCTTCGGCTCTAGCCTCCTTGCTATGACCTGTTCAATGTAAGTACATGTATATGCAAGCAAATGCGACCAATTTTCAATATAGTTCAAAATTTGATACAATTTGGCTAAATGGTTCAAAATTATCAAACAAATAAACAAACAACACAATCATCAATCAATTAGTGAATTAGAGTTCCAAATTCATAACTTTACTATATATAAAGAAAATCATGTTTTGATGCCAATTCACAACAATGTGTTCTAACTATATTAGTTTTTGTTCTCACACCAGTCTAATGGAAATATATAGATATCACACCTTCGTTACTCGAACATGAATACTAATGACGACTAGTCAATCATCAGAATCATCTTCGGGCCACTAGAGTATGATTCTATATCTATCCAATATATTAAAACTTCGAATATACGTTCATGACGCGTATATGCAAAACCTTTATATACTCGATTGTCCATATTCAAAATAAATAAATAATCAAATACGTTTAAAATGGTTTAAATTTCAAAACAAAATGGTTTTCATTAAAAAAAATATACTCTTCACACTCGTTCTAGGATACTACTGATCCTATCTCTAACGAGTCATTCTAATTGGTATTACTAATCAAATATCTGATGAATTCTTTCGTATAGTTCTAATGTGTCTTGTTCTCTAGCTCTGTAAACCAAAGCTCTGATACCAAATGTGACGGCCTAGAATTTCGCTCGATCCGAATCAGTCGTTAAACCAATCTAGACCGTTCGAAACCCCTGACTGTTTGAGAACAGGACAAAACAGAACACAAACAGAAGAACATTTCATTGTATATTACAACAATTCCATTAGATACAAGAATATACAGAGTATAAATGAATAAATTACATTCGACAAATATCAGAGATTACAATAAATTACATAGCAGCGGAAAATAATACAAAGCACAACTGAAGGTGATATACGGATACAGAGCTTTCCGGATATCATTCCAGCTGTAAACCAGGATTCTGTGAATATAAATCTGCAAAACCAAAACTACTAGCTGCCCGTGCGGAAAATAGGGGCACCCATAGTTTAGGTTAAAACAATAAACTCCAGGTCAGTCATGTGACTAGTGTGAGAACTAAAACAGTTATTAAAACTTTATTTTAAAAGATGGTAATTCAAGGGACCACGCCGTATAACACGGAACGGGTTTCCTCCCAAGAATACCAGTGCATAGAAAAGATAACGCAATGCTTTTTCGAAAAATGAAGCTATTATAAGACCCAGGTCCTATCATACAATGCAACGCAAGCCGGGGGATAGGGTTTTCCCTTATAATAGCCAAACATGCTTGGTACATTTAAAACAAATCATTTGATACTATAATAAGTGTATAGTGTCAAAACAATTTCAATCATAAATATAAATCATAGACGGCATGGGTACCATATATCATGTCGCCATACTAGTTCTACAATTAAAACCGCAATACACGTATTGGAAATTGGATTCCGTCATGAGTCAAGGCAAGGGGCAAGCTCCTCTCCGCGTTCGAGACACTCTAGCAAATGCCTCAGGATTACGCACACTGGGTAACCCAGGATGCGGCTGGGCCGGTCCTCACTTACGTTAGAGGATTAATTATGCCTGAACACACGTTTCCCGGTCCTTACAGACCTATAATCGAGGCGCCTCATTCCAACAACCACAAAGGTGAAAAGTATATAAATGTCAGGGCTGGTAAGTCACTGACACCACCAAAGCTAGAAAGAAACGTCGTGCCCTCCTAGCGGTACGTATCCCGTTTTTGACTCATACCGAGGTGTGAGGCTCGCGAATACACGTTATACACAAAGCTGCCACGTAGGCGTGCTTTAATCGTCAACCACAAGACTTTGCTTTTCAACAGAAGCCTTGATCATTGCATCTTAGTATGCCACACAGGCAATTCATGCCATGCAACTGATGTCCATCGATATACAACCTCTGAGCTCGTACGTCTCAGAGAAGGGCGTTAAGCAAGAGAATAAATTCTCCGCCGCCAAACAGATGTATATTTAATAGAAATCAATCAACACAGAATAAAATCCAATGTCAGACACACAATCCATTTACAAGTCCGTCCTGGGTCTGAACGAAACCGGAGGCACTTTCCTCGCATATCCATCCATCTCCAAGTACGTCTGGACGACCACCAACTATTTCCATCCTCTTGGGTGTACAGCCCAATCAGGATCGTCAGTAATTGCCCAAACGATGTGAAGACTTCCGGTCTTCGACCACCGTCTTCGTCTTCGACATATCGTCGAATCGGTTATTCAGAATAGGTGTAAACCCGGACTTTCCGAACAACCCGCGTATATTAAAAACAAATGTTACACAAACACAACATACGCCTCATTCCAATTCATTAGTCACTAACCGCAAATTAGCAAGAGAACAATTTCCCAAACATTAACCCCGAAGGCCGAAACCAACATCAGATCAATATCCAGGAAACCATTCTTCTTAGCCAACCTACAGCTAGTTTCTAAATTCCACATTCTTAGGGAAAGGTTCCCATTAATTTTATCCAAGATAAATTCTTTAAAATTTATCCTGTATCTTCCTTTGGATGTCATTTAAAACCAAATTATGGTTTTTCCAACTAGTCGAGATTAGCGAACCGTAACGAAGTAGTTATTTATTTTATTTCCCAATCCCAACCTATTCATCCCATGAAGCAAAACTGGTAATACTCCATATCTAACACCACAGTGTTATCGGTAAAATAAATTACCATCTCACGTTCAAATCTAATTAAAGATTTAACTATCGCTTTGGAGCAAAACTGGTGATACTCCATCCTCGCTTATTTGTCAAATTTGATAATTTAGATTATCAATCTGAATTTCAATCTAATTGCAGATTCATTAAAACTCCTTTTACTGGGTTAAAGAACTAGGTGTTATTTAAAACACAGTTCACGACAAACCCAAATCACATTCTATTTATTATCGGGTTAAAGAACTAGTGTTATTTAAAACACAGTTCACGATAAACCCATTTCAAATCCAATCAAATATATTAGAAATCACGATTATTTAAAACCCCTTTTAAATCTAGTTTATTTATTTAAAAATAATAATTAGGTTTTAAATTTAGTTCAAAACTAGTTCATTTCGATAAAAACCATTTTTATCTTTTCAAATGTGGAGTTTTTCATCCCAAATTTTCCCAAATCATTTCTTATGATTTTATACAAATTATTACTATTTTTAATAATTTTATCAAGGCTCGTACAGTCGATTTCCAACAATGGCCATCGAACTGCACTTATAGCGACCTTTTTCGAATTTGATTTGGACGTATCTCCAAATCCAACCGTTAGATTTTGAATTTCTAATATTCGTTAGAAAGCTCTTTTCGATACGAACCCAACGGTTCCGGTTTTAGGAGAATCTGACGGTCGGATCTCCCGTAATGTCCGTTTGAAATAAATGGTCGAAATTTATGAACTGCCGCGGCGCGGCGCGTTCTATTCAGGCCATTATATTATATATATAATATATATAATATATATTTCATCGATTCCTATTTAAAACGAATTATATGAATAGTTTTAAATTCGTTTCAAAAGCAATTTCAACTTCCATTTCAATTCAAATCAAAATTGAATTCTTCTTTATAAATTCGTTTTAAAATTCATTTCGATTCAATTCAAATTTCAATTCAATTTGAATTCATTTCACTTCATTTTAAATTCAATTCGAATTCGTTTTCAATTCAATTCAGTTCAATTCAAATTGGTTTTCTATTCGATTCAAATTAAATTCGTTTCGTTTTCTATTTGAATCAAGTTCATTATATATTCAATTTGAAATCAAATTGGTTTTCTATTCCATTCAATTCGAAATCGTTTTATATTCTATACAAATCGAAACCGTTATATATTCAATTCATTTCGAAATCGTTATATATTCAATTCATTTCGAAATCGTTATATATTCAATTCATTTCGAAATCGTTATATATTCAATTCATTTCGAAATCATTATATATTCAATTCATTTCGAAATCGTTATATATTCAATTCATTTCGAAATCGTTATATATTCAATTCATTTCGAAATCGTTATATATTCAATTCATTTCGAAATCGATAAAATCGATATAAATATCGTTCACGTCAAAATGGCGCATCACTATTCAACACGGCTTTATATATTCTATTTCAAATATTTCTTTTTGTCAACACACGACTAATCTCAACGAATGAGTACCGTCCATGTGTGACTATTTTTGTTAGAATATTTCGTTCAACACATGACTAATCTCAACGGATGAGTACAGTCAACACATGAACCTTTATTTTGTATTGATAAAGATGTAAATTTTATTATAAAAATAATTCGTTCAACACATGACTGATCTCAACGGATGAGTACAGTCAACACATGAACCTTTATTTTATATTGATAAAGATGTAAATTTTATTATAGAAATAATTCGTTCAACACATGACTGATCTCAACGGATGAGTACAGTCAACACATGAACCTTTATTTTGTATTGATAAAGATGTAAATTTTATTATAGAAATAATTCGTTCAACACATGACTGATCTCAACGGATGAGTACAGTCAACACATGAACCTTTATTTTGTATTGATAAAGATGTAAATTTTATTATAGAAATAATTCGTTCAACACATGACTGATCTCAACGGATGAGTACAGTCAACACATGAACCTTTATTTTGTATTGATAAAGATGTAAATTTTATTATAGAAATAATTCGTTCAACACATGACTGATCTCAACGGATGAGTACAGTCAACACATGAACCTTTATTTTGTATTGATAAAGATGTAAATTTTATTATAAAAATAATTCGTTCAACACATGACTGATCTCAACGGATGAGTACAGTCAACACATGAACCTTTATTTTATATTATTCTTTATCTTCTAAATTGGAATGAGGCCCAATCAATCACCATATAAAATTAATTATATGGATTTTCATACAACACATGTATATAATAACATTGAAAAAGGATCAACCATCAACCAAAGTGCACTACACTGTATAAGCATCCAATATAGATATCTAACGCTTATACAGCCTGTCAATCAATCGATCGACATATTTAATTAATCAGGATGAGTGGAATTCATATTTCATCCCAACACCCGTGTGGGGTTTCAAACAATCAAACACAGATTTTATTCGTGCAGCTGGGCGATGTGTAAAATTTATCGACCCAATCAATATCAGTCAAATAGGTGTACATAAACAAACCGTCCGGTTTGTAAATGAATATTTATTTATTCACATTCACGTTAAAAATTATATTTTTAACGATAAAACCTTTTATTTTAACATATGAATATCTATTCAGTTCATTCTTTAAATAAAATGATCTTTCTATTTTTCTAACATATTTTTGAAAATTTCGGCGGCATAACGACACGATACTAGAAACGGGACGAGGCCTAGCCTTATCCCCGGTCTAGTGAAGGCCCACGCCATTCACACATCAATCAATCCATTCAATTCACCAAATAATTCAATTTCACCAAACAATTCAATTTCAAATCAAATCATCTAACTAATCTATGCAACCAAACAAACAAGTCCATGGTCTGTGGACGATTGTGTCGGGTGCTACTAAGCACCGTCTGCATCCTAGTATATATATATAACTAGAAATAAAATTGAAGAGTGAGAATTCTCACATATAGCTATCCTAGCTCCACGGCACTTCTTTTGCAGGAAATCTTCATCGCTATCACATCTTCGTCATCTTCGTTGCCCGTAGCCACTACATATATTAAAATCACACATTTTTATATTTCGATGTCTTTAAAATAAAAATCACATTTTTACTTTTTCACTTTCAATTTTAAAAATCATATTTTTATAATCACTTCATATATTTAAAAATCGAATTTTTACTACGATGTTTTCTATATAAAGATCTCGTCTTTTCAAATATTTCGCCTTTTCTACTTTAAAGATTTCACCTTTTCTAATTTAAAGATTTCACCTTTTCTAATTTAAAGATTTCACCTTTATAAAAATCTCATTATAAAAATCACATTTTTATTTTTCTACACATATAAAGATGCTATTTTTAATATTCCTAAAATGTAAAAATTATATTTCTAATTCTCTACATAAGCAAAAATCATATTTTTACATCATCTATATAGTAAAGACTATATTTTTAATTCTTTAAAAATATAAAAATCATATTTTTAATACTTTAAAAATATAAAAATCATATTTTTAATACTTTAAAAATATAAAAATCATATTTTATGTCGCTACTTCGTTATAAAAATTATATTTTTAGCTCGCTAACTTCAGAATAAAACTATATTTTTACTAGATTAAAAATCAAATCTTTTATATGAATAAAAATCCAATCTTTTCCCTTTCAAAAACCCATCCTCTACTAGTTTAACATCAAATCTTTTCTAGTGTAAGAATATCACCCTTTCAATGATAAAAATCCTGACTTTCTATATATAAAAACCTCAACTTTATCTATATTAAAGTTCTAAGCTTTTATGTTTCAAAAATCTAAATTTCCTATGCAATGATTTAATAATAAACGAAAAGAAAAAGAAAATATAAATAAATAATTAAAAAGGAAGGGCTCACTGTTTTTGGCCGGAGCAGAGGATGCGGGTGCTGAGGTGGCTTTGGCGCGGCGGTGGGTGGTTATGGCGGCGCTCGCGGTTCCGACAGGGGGTTGGGTGCGGCGGCCTAGGGTTCCTCGATTCTTCAAGGTGGGCACGGCTTTTCAATCGGAGAAGAAGGAGAGCGAAGGGAGGAAGGAGAAGAAGGAGAGGGGGTCAGCGGTTGTGGAGCGCAGGTCGAAGGGGCGATCGATCCTCGACGGTGGCGTCTAGGGCAGAAGGGGATGAGCGGGTTTCTTTATTTTAATTTGACTGTGTTTGACTTTTTGAAGGGAGAGAGGAAAGGAGAGAGTATATATAATTATATATATACACATTTAATTAATTTAATTTTCAAAAAGCAACTTTTTATTTCGAACTCAAAATCGAACCCACTGACTGTCGTCCCTAGCGTATTACCCCCATTCCGAACACAATGGGAAATGTATCGTAGGCTGATTCGACTGTTTGAATCAGTTTCCGTTGAATTTACATTTAAATCGCTATATTGGATTTTAAACGTACATTTCAAATTACCGGGGTCACATACTAACTCTAAAAATTCTCGAAAAATATTTTCTAGCTTCGTATTGACGATACGGTCCTAACAAAACTAGTTTCGTCGAATTCTGAGACCATTTGAAAAATGGCCAATTTCCAGTCGATTAAAATCAACTGAAACTGGTCAAACGCGTTTTCCTTTGCCACGCTCACATATTAATTCGAAAAATTATGAAATTTAAAACCTAGCAATAACTTGACATCACGGATCCAACAAAAGTGGTTTCGTCGAAATCCGAGGTCGTTTGCAAAATGTCCATTTTTAAGGGCCTGAATTCCATAGCGACTATTCAGAATTTTCAACTGGACATATCTTTTGATTCCCGATATGAAATCTTGATTGGTCGGATTCGTTGGAAAGATAATATCAAATAGATCCCATTATTTTTGGTTTCACTAAAATCCGGATTGTTTTGCACCCGGTACATTCAATTGAAGTTTGAAATCGAATTATCGAACTACCGCGCCATTTTCAATTCTATTTATAATTATATATAAATATTTATATTCTAACGATGGCGTATATAATATATACGTTCTAATTATATTCAAAATAAATTTTCTCGTCGATATTATTTAAAATAATCTATTTTAAATATAGAAAATTCGCTGTAATTGCCAAAATAAAAATTTTAAACTGACCCAGATTTTCCGGGTTATTACAGCAGGGTGGTTGTGTCAGAGGGGGTGGCTGGCCGATGTGGGGGTGCGACGGAGGGTGGAGGGAGAACCCGCGATGGAGGCGCGGCCGACGAGGTTGGGAGGAGCGATTTGGGTGAGCGACGGGTCTCAGGGAATTGGGGGCGGGCTTTGTACTGAGGGAAATTAGGTTTAGAGATTTTAAACGTTTATATATATATTATTTTAACAATTAATTAATTAATTCCCCAAAAGGGTTGACTTTACATTTGAACTCCAATCAAGACCCAACGAATGTCGCCCCTAGCTAATTACCCCCATTCCGAACATAATGGATATGTATCGTGAGCCAATTCGGCCGTTACAATCAGTTTTCATCCAATTTAAAATATAAATTAATGTAACGTTCAAATTTGATTTTAACGTACATTTCAATTCGTCGGGGCCACATACGGACCCGAAAAATTCCAAAAAATTTATTTCTAGCTTCGTATTAACGATACGGTCCTAGCAAAACTGGTTTCGTCGAATTCTGAGACCGTTTGAAAAATGGTCATTTTCAGGTCGATCAAAATTGACTGAAACTGTTAAAACACGTTTTCTTTTGCCACGCTCACATATTGATTCAGAAAACTATGAATTTTGTAACCTAGCAATAATTTGACACCCTGAATCCAACAAAAGTGGTTTCATCGAAAATCGAGGTCATTTGCAAAATTTCCATTTTTAAGGCCTTTATATATATTAAAATATATATAAATTCCACAACGACTTTTCTGAATTTTAAACTGGACGTATCTTTCAATTTCTAAAACGAAATCTCAGTTTCTAAGCTTCGTTAGAAAGATATTGTTAAACAGATTCAAATATTTCTCGTTTCGTTCAATTCTGACTTAAAACGAATTCTGTATATTCATTCGAAATTAAAAATCGAATTTTCGAACTGCCGCGCCATTTCTTGCTCGTTATATAATTAAAATAAATTTATTCATTTTAACATTGTTTTAAATAAATTTTTCGTCGTTATTATTTAAAATATTCATTTTAAATAATCAAAATTCAATAAAATTGCCAAAATAAAAATTTTAAATTGGCTTAGAATTCCCGGGTTGTTGCAATCTCCCCAACTTAAAATCTTTTCATCCTCGAAAAGGAACGAAGGTGAAAGTTGTTTTCTAATCAACTCAACTTTCATTATTTTAATTATGGCTTAAGTTTTTCAACTTTTCAGTTTCTAAAAACTTTTCAAATTTTTCAAAAATTTGGCTAACACCCTAAATTTTTAAAAAATTTCGCCATAACCTCCCCTGCACCGGGAGCATCGGGATATTTCAAATAGCCTCCCATGGCCCTCAGATCTCAAAAAGAAAAAGAAACAACCAATCGGCTCATAAAATCATCAAAAACCCCCAAGAAATACAATAAACATGTACCTATTTGTAGGGCAAACAATTTTATTCCTCTTCTTAGCTTCCTTGCTATGACCTGTTCAAGGTATGCCCATGTACATATATGCAAATGCGATAATTTTCAATTCAGTTCAATATTTGGTACAATTAGGCTTAATGGTCCAAAATTTTAAATAAATTAAACCAATAAGCAAACAACACAACCATCAATCAATTAATTGGTTAACGTTTAAATTCATTATTTTATTATACTTAAAAATCATGTTTTTGATGCCAAGTCACGACAATAAATTATTCTAAGTTTTGGTTCTCACACCAGTCAATTGGAAATATATAAATTTCTCACTTTCGAGACTCGAAAATAAATGTTGATGATGCGATCGCTATCATCATAACCATGCCCGGGCGACTAGAGTGTGATTTTATATCTATCCAGTATATTAAAATTTCGAATACATGTGGATCAGATGTATACATAAAATATTTATATACTCGATTGTCCAAATCAATATCAAATAAAATATTCAAATACGTATGATAAGGTTTAAATTTTCAAAACAAAGTTTGGTTTCATTTTAAAATATACTCTTCACACTCGTTCTAGGATACTACTGATCCTATCTCCAACGAGTCATTCTCATTGGATATTACTAGTCCAATCTCTGATGAATTCTTTCATTCGGTTCTAACGTGTCTTGTTCTCAAGCTTTGTAAACCAAAGCTCTGATACCAAATGAAAGAACCAGTAACTTCCCCGATAAGGAAAGCCCGGATTGCTTTTGAAAACAAGACTCATCAGAACACAAACAGAAGAACATTTCATTGTTAATCACAACAGTTTACATCAGAGTATAAGAATATACAGAGTACTAACAAATAAATTACATTTGATAAATATCAGAGATTTAAATACATTATTGCAACAGAAAATAATACAAAACACAACTATAAGTAATACACGGATACAAAGCTTTCCGTATAAAGCTTCAGCTGTTAATCAAGATCCTATGAATATAATCTGCAAAACCAAAACTACTAGCTGCCCGTGCGGAAAATAGGGGCACCCAGAGTTTAGGTTAAAACAATAAACTCCAGGTCAGTCATGTGACTGGTGTGAGAACTAAAACAGTTAATAATCTTTATTTTAAAGTTAGGTAAATCAAGGGACCACGCCATATAACACGGAATGGGTTTTTACCCCGAGAATACCAGTGCCTATAACAAATAGCGCAACGCTAAATAAAGAACAAAGAAGCTATTATAAGACCCAGGTCCCATCACACAATGCAACACAAGCCGGAGGATAGGGTTTTTACCTTATAATAGCCAAAAAATGCTTGATATGGGAAATTTGAGCTTTTATTATTACTATAAGTGTATAATGTCAAAAACAACTGCAAATATAAGTGTATCATCATAGGCGGCATGGGTACCATCTATCATGTCGCCAATACTAGGCTCTACAATCATAATCGCAAAATGTCATATTGGAAATTGGATTTCCATCTGTGAACCGAGGCAAAAGATAGTCCTCTACCGATTCGAGACGCTCTAGTCTGCCCCTCAGGAACAGCCGCAACTGCCCCTTGGATCGTCAGGGCCGGTCCACTTGATGTGAATTAAAATTCCTGAACACTGTGTTTCCCCACCCTATGGGGCACCAATGAGTCAAAACATGACTCCATCGGTTCGAAAATGACCGATATATCCGAGGTGCCTCCAATCCCAACAAACACACGAGTCAAACTCGTCAGCTAGTTTAAGGACAGACGCCACTCCTAACTAGAAGAAAACGCATGTCCCCCCTAAGGTCCGTCTCCCGTTTTTGGTTCACACCGGGGTGTGAGGCTCGCAAATTTAACGCTACACAAAGCGATGCCACAAAGGCCGTGCTTTGATCATCACCACAAGACACTGCTTTTCAACAGAAGCCTTGATCATTTACATCTCAGCATGCCACACAGGCAATCCACGCTATGCAACTGATATCACTCAATCACATAGAATGAAATCCAATGTCAGACATATAGTCCATTTACAAGTCCGTTCTGGGTCTGAACGAAACCGGAGGAACCTTATTCCTCGGATATCCATCGATCTCCAAGTATGTCTGGACGATCACCAACTGATTCCCTCCTCTTGGGTGTACATCCCAATCAAGATCATCAGTAATCATCCAAACGACGTGAAGACCTCCGGTCTTCAACCACCGTCTTCATCTTCGACGTATCATCGAATCAGTTATTCAGAATGGGTATAACCCGGTCTTTTCGAATAACTTGCATATATAATAAACAAGTGTTACACAAAACACAACCTACGCCTCATTCCAGTCCAGAATATTCTTTTATTAAAATATTCTTATTCTTTGGGAAATGTTCCCATTAATTTTATCAAAGATAAATTCTTTTAAATTTATTCTTTAATCTTCCTTTGGATATCATTTCAAACCATATTATGGTTCTCCAAACTAGTCGGGATTAGTGATCCTTACCGAAGTAATCATTTATTTTATTTCCCAATCCCAACCTATTTATCCCCTGGAGCAAAATTGGTAATACTCCATATCTAACACCACGGTATTATCAATAAAATTAATTACCATTTCAAGTTCAAATCTACTTAAAGATTTGACTATCGCCTGGAGCAAAACTGGTGATACTCCACTCTCAATCATTTTAATCTAATTAAAGATTCATTAAAACTCCACTTAGTTTAATCTTTTACTGGGTTAAAGAAACGATGTCATTTAAAACACGGTTCACGATAAACCCAAAATCACATCCCATTGTTAATCGGGTCAAAGAACAAGTGTTATTTAAAACACCGTTCACGATAAACCCAAAAATCAATTTCAATTCAATTCCAATTAAACACTAATTAACTGGACAATTTCACTAAATCTTAATTAAAAGATTTATTCATTTCTAAATTGGGTTCAAGAACAGTGTTAGTAAAGACACCATTCACGACAAACCCAAAATCCAATTCGATATTAAATATAAGGCTCTGAATAGAAAATATATCAGCTTATATTCAATATCGAAATCTGAAACCAACAAATATCGTATTGGAAAAAACGATATAAAATATATCTTTCAAATTTCCATAACAATACTTGTATATTCACGAAATCCAACATCGAAATATTTCAAAGATAATTTCGGTTCAAATCCATTCCAATTCATATACTGGAAATTCTGGTTATTTTAAAACCCATTCTCAATCCCATTTATTTCTTTAAAAATAACTGGATTTTAATTCTACTTAATAACTAGTTCAATTTGATAAAAATCTATTTTATTTTTTTCAAATATTGAGTTTTTCATCCCAATTTTTCCCAAATCAATTATTATGATTTTACAAAAATTATTAATATTTTTAATAATTTTATCAAGGCCCGTACAATCGATTTCCATCAACGGTCGTCGAACTGCACTTACAACGACCTTTTCCAAATTTGATTTGGACCTAATTCCACATCCAACCGTTAGATTTCAAATTTCTTATATTCGTTGAAAAGCTCTTTTCGATACGAACCCAACGGTTCCGGTTTTAGGAGAATCCGATGGTCGGATCTCCCGTAACATCAATTCGAAATCAACGGTCGAAATTCGCGAATGGCCGCGGCGCGGCGCGTTCTGTTCAGGCCATTAATATATATATATATATAATATATTATATATATTTCATTCAAACGTATTTTATATATTCGTTTTAAAACGATTCTCACTTTCAGTTCAATTTTAAATCAAAATTGAATATTCCATATCATTATATATAAATGATAATATTTTCTAAATATTTGATTTTGAAATCTTTTCCTTTTCGATATTCGTTATAAAAATGAATAAAATCGATATAAATATCGTTCGCGTCAAAATGGCGCAAATCTAATCCATACAGCTTTTATTCAACACATGAATATTGTTTTATTTCAACACATGAATATATATTTTATTTCAACACATGAATATATATTTTATTTCATTCTTTATTTTCCAAATCGGAATGAGGCACAATCAATTACCATATAACGTTAATTATATGGATTCCATACAACACATGTATACCATAGCAACGATAAATAATCAACCATCAACCAAAGTGCACCACACAACTGTCTGTCAAACTATTGATCGAAAACAACTATACAATTGGGACTAGTGTACGTTAAATATCATCCCAATACCCATGTGGGATTTCAATCAACAAACACATATTTTATTTTTGCAGTTGGGCGATGTGTAAAATTTATCGACCCAATCAATATCAGTCAAATCAGTGTACATAAACAAATCGTCTGATTTGTAAATGAATATTTTATTCTATTCACATTCACGTTAAATAATTTATTTCAACATATGAATATTTTATTTTCAACACATGAATATTTTATTTTCCATTCCACATTACAATCACAACAATTTTCACAACACAGCCAAATCAAACAAGCAAACTAGTCGTCCATGGTCTGTGGACGACGGGTGTCGGGTGCTGCTAAGCACCGTCAGCATCCTAGTATATACTTTCAAATAGAAAATAAATTAGAGTGAGAAGTTCTCACCTTTGGGTTCCACTCCGTCGTTTCATTTCTGAATTTCTGAATGGCTTGAATTTGCCCGAAATTCCAATGCGATCCCTTCCCGCTGTTCATTGTAAAAACCGCATTTTTAATATGATGTTTATTTTCGATATCACATTTTTATAATGACACTTCATATATAAAAATCATATATTCTTACAACGCTTCTCATGTTATAAAAAACAAAGTTTTACAATGCTTTTCAAATTCAAATCTTTATTTTGCTAAAGTATAAAAATTATATTTTTATCTAGTTAAAGATCGTATTTTCATTTCTATTCTATTTACATAAAAGTCACATTTTTATTCGCTACCTATATAAATAAAAAACATAATTTTGTGGATAAAAACCATATCTTTACTAGGATAAAAATCAAATCTTTACAAGGGTAAAGATCAAATCTTTCCTTACTTTAAAATTCTAATCTTTTTATAGCCATTTATAAATATAGAAATAAACCTCCCTACATATAAAAATCAAACTTTTCATGTTAAAAAATAGCCATTTATATATATAAAAATAAACCTTCCCACATATAAAAATCAAACATTTCATGTTAAAAAATATTATATTTTCATATCCAAAGATATTAAATTTTCATTTTCAAAGGTCACCTCTTTTCATGAATTAAAGATCATTCCTTTTCTGCTATTCATATATAATAAAAATCATATTTTTATAACTTCTAAAGATCAAATCTTTTTGTCCTTAAAAATCAAATCTTTTTATAATTAAAAACCAAGTCTTACTATATTTAAAAATCAAAGCTTCTCCTTAATTTAAAATCGAATCTTTATATGTTAACGATATAAATAAGAATCATATTTTTTTAGATAAACAAAAATCATATTTTTTTATTATCTATACTATATAAAAATCATATTTTTATATGACAAAAATTCCTATCTTCTAACTGAAAAATCAAGTTTTTAGCTAACTAAAAGTCTAATCTTTACATATGAAAAATAACATCTTTATATATAAAATTACTATCTTTTACATATAAAATTACTTATATAAAAATCAGAATTTTTTTTACCCTAGAAAATCTGAATTTTTAACCTAATTAAATAAGAAAACTTATAGTTGGAGGGGGGCGGTCTGCGCGTTCACCGGAGGTGGAGGAGCACCAGCCAGGTGGCGGTGGCGGGAAAACTTCAGGCGACGGCAGCTTCCGGGGCTACTGCGAGGTGCTTACGGGTTGAGGGGGGTTTCAGGAGGAGGATAGAGGGTAGGGCGGTTGCGTCAGAGGGGGTGGCTGGCCGACGTGGGGGTACGGCGGAGGGTGGAGGGGTAACCCGCGATGGAGGCGCGGCCGACAAGGTTTGGAGGAGCGATTTGGGTGAGCGACGCGTCTCAGGGAATTAGGGGCGGGCTTTGTACTGAGGGAAATTAGGTTTAGAGATTTTAAACGTTTATATATATATTATTTTAATAATTAATTAATTAATTCCCCTAAAGGGTTGACTTTACATTTGAACTCCAATCAAGACCCAACGACTGTCGCCCCTAGCTAATTACCCCCATTCCGAACACAATGGGATAAGTATCATGAGCCAATTCGGCCGTTATGACCATTTTTCGTCCAATTTAAAATATAAATTAATATAACGTTCAAATTTGATTTTAACATACATTTCAATTCACCGGTGCCACATACGGACCCAGAAAATTTTAGAAAAATTATTTCTAGCTTTGTATTAATGATACTGTCCTAGCAAAACTGGTTTCGTCGAATTCTGAGACCGTTTGAAAAATGGCCATTTTCAGATCAATCAAAATTGATTGAAACTGTTAAAACACTTTTTCTTTTGCCACGCTCACATATTGATTCAGAAAATTATGAATTTTGAAACCTAGCAATAATTTGACATCCCGGATCCAACAAAAGTGGTTTCGTCGAAAACCGAGGTTGTTTGCAAAATTTCCATTTTTAAGGGCTTTTTATAGAATATATATAAATTCCACAGCGACTTTTCTGAATTTTAAACTGGACGTATCTTTCAACTTCTAAAACGAAATCTCAGTTTCTAAGCTTCGTTAGAAAGATATGATTAAACAGATTCAAATATTTCTCATTTCGTTCAATTCTGACTTAAAACGAATTCTGTATATTCATTTGAAATTAGAAATCGAATTTTCGAACTGCCGCGCCATTTCTGGCTCGTTATATAATTAAAATAAATTTATTCGTTTTAAATAAATTTTTCGTCGTTATTAATTAAAGCATTCATTTTAAATAATCAAAATTCAATAAAATCGCCAAAATAAAAATTTTAAATTGGCTCAGAATTTCCGGGTTGTTACACCTATCCTAGCATGCAGTTTACTAATAAGGGAGTACGATATCGATATTAAAACCTTATCAGGCAAAGAGTTCTGTATACGACTTCCTTATGCTCTCCTCTGTTTCCCAAATACAGTCTTTCTCATTATCACCCCACTGGACCTTGACTAGCTTCACCGACCTCCTTCGAAGCTGCTTCATATCGTGCTCTACAATACAAATCGGTCTGCGGTTCCCAACCACCTCGGGTTCTACCTCAATATCATCAAACTGATCTGGTGTAATAGTCGCATCGGTGTCATGTACAAACTTCCTTAACTAAGAAACATGAAATACGTTGTGAACTCCTGCCATCTTGTCAGGCAACTCAACTTTATATGCTAAACTTCCAACTTGTTCGAGAACTGGAAATGGACCAACAAACCTTGGTGCTAACTTCCCTCTTCTACCAAAACGAATCATACTCTTTAACGGAGAAATCTTAATGAATACTAAGTCGCCAACGGAGAATTTCAAGTGCCTTCGTCTCTTATCAGCATAACTCTTCTTCCTATCTTGGGTAGCTTTCATTCGCTGTTGAATAACCTTGATCTTGTCTGACGTTTCCCTTATTACATCTGGCCCAAGCACAAACTTCTCACTAGTCTCCAACCAACATGATGGTGAGTTGCACGATCTTCCATACAAAGCTTCAAATGGAGCAATACCGATACTATACTGATAACTATTATTGTATGCGAACTCAACTAGATGCTAATGTTCATCCCATGATCCCCCAAAATCCAATATACAAGCTCGCAAAAGATCCTCTAATACACGATTCATCCTCTTTGTTTGACCGTCGGTCTGAGGATGGTATGCGGTACTGAGATGTAACTCTGATCTTAAAGCCTCTTCTAAGCTCTTCCAAAACCTGCTAGTAAATAATAGATCTCGGTCACTCACAATGCATTTGGGTACTCCATGAAATATCACTACCCACTTCATATACAGTTCCGCTAACTTAGCTTCCATTCTATTTGACTTGACCGGTATAAACCTTGCACTCTTGGTCAATCGATCTATAATAACCCAGATACTATCATGGCCCGATCTAGTCCTTGGTAAACCATCAATGAAATCCATTGGGACTTGCTTCCATTTCCATTCGCGTACTTTTAACGGTTGTAACAAACCACTTGGCTTCTTTTGCTCAGCTTTAACTAACTGACAATTCATGCGCTTGGAGATAAACTTCCCAACGTCTCTCTTCATCCCTTCCCAGTAGTAGGTCTGCTTCATGTCTTGATACATTCTGTTACCACCAGGATGTATAGTCAGTTTCGAGTGATGACATTCCCTAAGCACTTCATCTCTCAATCCATTAACATTGGGTACAACTAATCTCCCATTCTTATGAAGCCATCCTTCTTTATCAAGTCCATACTTGTTCCTTTCCTCCCCGTCGATACCCATCTCTAACTTGGAGATGATTTCCGATAGGTTAGGATCATCCTTCTGACCGAAACCAATCCGCTCAATCAAAGTCGGTCTGATCGTCAAACTTGCTAACATCTGCGGATCCAATTCACATTTAGGCCTGAAATCATATCCCGCGATATATTCCAGTTGCTTCCACTCTAAAAAATAGCCCCTAAACTGGCATGTCTCCTACTCAACGCATCTGCTACCGCATTTCCCTTCCCGAGGATGTATGCGATATTGAAATCATATGAAGCCAAGAATTCTAACCATTTATGCTGACGAAGATTTAAATCCTTTTGAGAGAAAAGTTATTTTAACGATCTATGATCGATAAACAACTCAAATCTTTCTCCCAAGAGATAATGTCTCCACATCTTTAATGAGATATGATCGCTGCCTATTCTAAATCATGGGTAGGATATCTTTTCTCATGCGGTTTCAATTGTCGACTTGCATAAGCTCTGACCCTACCTCCTTGCATCAATACAACACCTAGTCCGGTACCACAAGCATCTGTGTATACCATCACCTCTTTATTCCCCTTAGGAATGACTAACACTGGTGCACACATTAACTTCTCCTTTTGGTTCTTAAATGCATACTCGCACCTTTCGTCCCAAACAAAAGCTTGATTCTTCTTGGTTAACTGAGTTAACGGTGCTGCTATCTTGGAGAAGTCTTGAATAAACTTACGATAATATCTAGCTAACCCCAAGAAACTTCTTACGTCTGTTGCATTCTTGGGCGTAGACCAGTTTTGCACCATAGCCACCTTTGTAGGATCCACGGCAATACCATTCTCTGAAACAACATGGCTCAAGAATCTCACTTCCCTCCTCCAGAAGTGACAAATAGAAAACTTTGCTTTCAGTTGGTGTTTCCTCAACACCTCCATCATTGTCTTCAATTGTTCCTTGTGTTCTTCCTCCTTCCTCAAGTAAACCAAGATATCGTCCATGAACACAAGAACAAACTTATTCAATTGATCTCTGAAAACTCTATTTATAAGATCCACAAAATATGCTGGTGCATTTGTCAATCCAAATGGCATGACCAACCACTCATAAATTCCAGACAGCGTCCGAAATGTCGTTTTAGCTATACTCTCAGCTGCCACTCTGAGCTGATGAAAACCTGTCGTGAGATCCAATTGGGAGAACACCCTTGCTCCATTCAATTGATCAAACAAATCATCTATCCGTGGAAGAGGATAATTATTCTTTATCATCACCTTGTTCAACTCGCGGTAGTCTACACACAATCAAAGGGAACCATCTGCCTTCATAGAAAATACAAGTGGTTCTCCCCACTCGAAAACACTTCTTTGGATAAATCCCTTCTTCAAAAGATCGCTTACTTGCACCCTAAGCTCTCGCTGCTCCCTTGGCGCCATACGACGAAGAGGCATCACTATAGGCCTGACATCTTTCACTAAATCAATCCGAAACTCGATCTCTCGGTGTGGAAGTCCGGTCACTTCCTCGAAGATGTCGGATACTCGCCAGCAATAGGCACATTTGACAACTCATCATGCGGGATGTCCAGGGAATTTAGAAAACTAGCCATCGCCCCATCACTAGGTAGGCTACCAAGCAGTACCCTCTGCCCATCATCCGCTCTAACGGTCACCGAAGACCCCTCACAGTCCACCACCACCCCATACCTTTCAAGCCAATCGAATCCCAAAATAATGCTAAACCCAGTAAAGCCCAGAAGAAAGTAATCACAAACAAACATGCATTCATGACTCGATAGGACCAAATTACGGTAAATCATACTTAGGCTAGTCGAACCACCAATCGGGTTTGTCACAACTAAAGGTCTATCGACAAGCTCGGGTTCCAATTCCATCCTATCTACCAGGTCACTAGATATGAAGGAATGAGAAGCCCTGGTATCAAACAAAACTTGAACAGGAACATCATAAACAGTAAACATACCTTGAATAACGATGCCCTTTCCCTTCTACGCTGTAGTTGGGGCATTCGATGAAGAAGGAACAACGTTGATAGCATATGCTTTCACGATCCGCTTCTCTTTCGGAGGTTGTGGACATTTATCGTTGAGATGTCTCGCTTGGCCGCAGTTGAAACACCTCTTGTCCGCTGGCTTGGCCTTACAATCCTTAGCATAGTGGCCCTTCTTGCCACAGCTATAACTGTAACACCCCATAATTCTATAACATTAAGCTTCACAAATTAAAGTATAATTAATTCTAAATGAAAGAATTAAGGGAAATGGGTTATGCCATTGCGTTCGCCTCGAAATTCTGCTTGAGATAAAGTCCAAGTTTGCGTAAAACGGATATCATATAAAGAAGATATGGACGAACGAAGTTGGGCAGAAAAACCAGAAAACGGGTCAGAATGTACTGGCGCACTTGGGAAGTGTGCCAGAACAGAATTGAAATGGCGCACTTGGGAAGTGCGCCTGTACAATTTTAGCCTGGCGCACCTGCCAAGTGCGCCCAGGTCTGAAAGACCTGCTGGTCAGGCCCTGGCTGGCCTAGTCAGGGTCTGGTCGAATTCTGAGGCTTGGCTGAGTCACTAGGGCTTACATGTCACTTTCTGATTGGCTTCTCTTGAGATGGATGGTCTGGATTCACTCTAGCTTCATCGATGGCTCTAATTAGGTTGAAATTCTATAAATACAACTCAAGTCTAACCCTAAAACTCACACAAATAATAGAATACTAAAGCCGTCATGCTGCTGGAAAGGAACTAGGAATGGCCGTCAATTAGAAAGCCTAGAGACAAGCTAACACCAAAGCTTAGAGACGAATCAAATTAAGAAGAAGATAAAAGTCTAATCTAATTTCTACTCAATGTTTTGTACTCCAAGGGAAAGCTTTGAAAATTCAGAAAAATAGAAACCAAAAAACAAGTTTCAGCGCCCGTTGTAAGTATAGTGGTTTTTCTGAATATGAATAGAAATTGCGATGTGATTCGATGTAAATGAAATTGGGGTTTTACTATCGTACAATATTGATGTAAATTCTGTGTATTGCGTTGATTATGTCATATTTTGCATTGGGGATTCGTGGCATAAATTGGTTGATGCGAACCTATTGACATTTGTATATGAAAATATCACTTGCAAGTTTGTAGTAAAAACTAGAATTGACATCTTTATGTTATGTCGTTAACATAGTTAGCATATATTCTTTTTAGGCCTAAGTTGAGACTCATGTAAACATGTTCCAAGTTGAAACCTTTTATGCCTACACGACTCAAAACCTTTGTATACGTTATTATGTTAAATTGCAAGTGATAATTGGGTTTATGCAAGTACCTTTTGGTTACACAAATTATACTAGCTTCATGTTGAAATAGGCTACTTGATGTAAAGTTAGTTTACATGTCAAAAAGTGGACATTTTTATGCTAGTTTGGTGTTTGACATTATGTCTAGTTATATGTGTATAAAACCATGTTTAAACAAGTCTAAAAGTACGCCATTTCACGTGACACCTATTATACTATACAATGTTATACCATGTTATATCTTTATAATAGTCCAGAATTTATGATTTACATGACACCTATCTAACTAGATCCAATATTCATGTGCAAGTTTGTGACATGTTATGCAATGCTATGTTTCATGTTATGCGAGATCACCATATTTATCTAGTTACATCTTTATGTCACACGCTAATCGATAACTATGTTTAGGCCAAATTTCATAGTATAGGTTCATTGAACCTACGCTCCCTTCCTTACTTTGTTTATGGATTGGGCCTATTAGCGGGCCCAATATCTTCATACGATTAATATGAATAATCGAGCGAGGGTAACGTTGGGACTAACTATTAAATTAAAGTATGTTAATATGTCGGTGGGCCTAAAAACCATGAAGTGGGTTAAGACCATAAATGATATAAATTATGTACCATTAGTTTGGAATAAAACATGTGACATGAAATACTTACATAAGTAAAAAGTGTAAATTAGAAAACACGAGTATGCTTAACCCGAGGTTTGACTGAGTTGTGATGTAAACCTGCCCGGACCCGCCCGGCTATCCAGTAGTCACAACAATACCTATCCAATGTGGGTGGTTAAGCATTGAGCCCAATAATGACCCGAGGTTAGACTGAGTAACGGTGTAAACCTGCCCGGAACCGACCAGCACATCCAGTAACCGTAGCAATATCTGTCTAATGTAAGTGGTTAGGTGCTCTAAGAGGCTAAGGACGGATGGTAGGGTTAAGTTAACTAAAACACTTAACCAGCTTAACATGTTAGCAAGACAAGACTTGTAGGGGTTAAGTAACTAAGAAAACACTTAGCCAATTTAACATGTTAACTAGACTAGAAGGTGAGGTTAAGTAAAGTTAATATACTTAACCAATTTAACATATTAACTAGACTAGAGGGTAAGGTTAAGTAAATTCAGGACACTTAACCGTTATAACCTGATAATTAGATAAGTGGGTGAGGTTAAGTAAATTTAGAATACTTAACCATTATAACACGTTAGCTAGATAAGTGGGTAAGGTTAAGTAAATACACTTAGCCAATTTAATATGTTGGCTGGACTAGAGGGTAGGGTTAAGTAAACTTAGAGCACTTAACCATCATAGTGTGATAAATTGAACAGGGTTAAGTTGAAACATGAAGGGACAATACCTAACCATTAGAACATGTTAATTAAACAGATGTTAGGGTTGTGTTAACTAAGGGAACACTTAACCGTTATAACATGTTAGCTAAAACAGATGGGTAAGGTTAGGTTAAAAGGGACACTTAACCAATACAAGATGAATGGGCAGGATTAAGTAATAAGAAATACTTAACCAATATAACTTGGTTTGTGATAGGGTTAAGTCAACATGAACTACTGATCACACTTAGCCAGTTTAATATGACAAAGGAATGGGTTAAGCTAACTTGAATTGACTAATGACACTTAACCAATCCAACTTGACGAGAAAGAAGGCTAAGTAGTAAACCCTAGTTAAGAAACAATTGAGAACGAGAGCTAAGTTGAAATCCCTTGTTAAAGAAACTAAGTGATAAACCTTAGTTAACAAGATTTACGGGAAAAGAAACTAAGTGGTAAACCTTAGTTGAGAACAACTAAGTAATAATTCTTAGTCAAGAAAACTGAGTCGGTCCATAATAGATGAATAACCCGATATGGTAGATCATCGCTTAACAAGTACATGAGAAGGAGCAAAGGTTTATCCGATTTTGAAAAAGGCTCCAGCGGACTGGGTTTAGAAGCACGTAGCTTCGGGGGACGTGAGGGTACTCTTGGTATCCCTCTATGAGGTTGCAGATGATCCGCCTAGGCTCATAGAGGTTAAGGTCTGCGTTAGAAGAACCAAGGGTATGCCTTGGTTGCAATTTAAGGCAACCTAAAGATTGGGATGGACCAGTGTGATTCGAGGAGACCAGTAGCCCTGTGATAGCGACTCGTCGTCTACCGACCATCTTGAGTCAATCGTAGTACGCGTGCAGAAAGGCAGAGAACTCCCAACAGACCATATACTTGCTATATAGTTATGGGTAAGGCTGGTCAATAGGAAAGTGTGGCATAGGGTGGCAAGAGTATAGTTCTCGTGCTTGATTTTCTTGGATTGCCTTTCATTAGTTGAGGGAGGGGTCACGTGGGACCATAACCACTGGTAGAAAAACAGACCTTAGCATCTGCATCGGCAGATATCTGAAAGCTCCCAACCGAGTTCCGTGTTTCTAGAATAGCCCTGTCACGGGACTCGGGTCACACATTTCAGGACATGTGCATCTAGACAGCGATAAACGATTCGCGACACTTACGTGGGAAAAGTCTAGGAACATATACCACTCTAGGTAGTGTGTCCTAGACTAGGGGCATCGTTCGACAGGTAGCATAATCACTAGTGGACCTAGGTGGCATAAATCCTGAATCCGAGAAGTAGTAGACAAGTCGCATAAACCCTAGTTGAATCTAGGGAACGCTCGATAGAAAACCCTAGATTAAATCTAGGTAATAAATAAATGTGCGCCTGATGGCAACCACAGTTACAAGGACTGGGATCACGTTATCATTTTATACAGATTACTAGTTGGGAAACTAGTTAGGTGGTGCAGAGATTAGTATGGGATGCGATAGTAATTTCGATTCTAAACTGCTTTGCCTTAGTTTATGGTATTTTCCCATTTTCATTTTATGCCTATCATGTCCTTTTTCTTATTCATATACCGAAGCACCACTAGACTTACCAGGCTTTATGTCTGACTCTATGTTTTCTTTCGTCTTCTTTTCTTCCGTCCCCCCCCCCACAGGTAGTCAGGAAGGGAATAGCTCATATTTGTATGGACCTATTACTCTTTCCAAGCTTGAAGACTCTTTGATATGCTGCTTTGGACTCTCTTTTCGACTGCTATGGCTGGCTAATGTTTTATTTGGGGAATATCATTGTATATTTATGCTTCTTTATTTTGTTAAACAAGATAGATACTTTGTTGTTGGAAAACAATCTTTGTACAAGCTATTTATAAATGAAATAAAGTTTTATTCACTTTTCCGCTGCTTTATTTATCTGTCTTGTAATTTAACTGCATCTTTTACCTATAATACTTCATAGAACTTAGTGCATTCCCTTTGTGAGTGACACTAACGGATGTGGGGTGTTACAACAACACTCGATATCTTTCTTGTCTTTCTTTTTCTGTCCATCCTTGGTCTGATTCTGCTTCCTCTTATTCTGAGAATTATTCTTGCCTCCACCGCTTGCTTGCGGGTTTGGCTTTTCTGTAGATGTAACAACAACCTCGGTCTTTGTCTTCGGATAAAGGATTTCTGATCTCAATGCCTTTCCCACAATAGACTCAAACGACTCATCTATGTGGTTGATAAGCCTTTCCCCTAAGTACTCATCTAAGCCAATTATGAAATTCTCGTTCTTCTTCTCCTCGGTAGTATCAATAAGAGATAATCCATATTTAGATAAGGTATCGAACTCAGCAGTATATTCCGAGACTGCCCTACCATTCTGCTTAAGCTCCAAAAATTTCCTAAACAATTCTGATTTTTGAGTAGTTGGAATAAACTTATCACTGAAGCGAGTCTTGAACTGATTCCAAGTAACTTGATCTTCTGGAGTAGCTGCTTTAATAGCGTTCCACCAATTCATAGCCCGTCCTTGAAGCTGATGCGATGCTAGCTTTCTCTTCATTGCATCTTCAATCCCCAAATCCTCGAAGATACGCTCACAACTGTCAAGCCAATTTTGAACTTCTGTAGCCGACTCCATTCCGTGGAACGGCTTCCGACCAAGATTGGTATAATCCTTGCAGAGCTTGGCGAAATCGGCCCTAGGCGCCTGCACTACTGCACCACCACCAATAGCAGCATTAGGAACTGCTCCCTGAACATCCATAAGCATCTCCCTCATAAAGGTAGTAAACATCAACCTCATGTCACGGGTATTCCTATTGTTAGCCCCAAACCCCGTACGCCTCGTATTCGAGCTCATTGTCTAATCTATAAAGAGAAAACGATTAACCATCTTCTTATGGTGCCAGTGTCATGCGACTTCATCCTTAGATATACTAATACTGTATATATATAGCTTTTGAAAACCAAAATATCACAAATACGTGCTCTCATATACGTGTACCATCTCTCCCTGATGTCTTCCCCTTGGTTAACTTTGCAACCTAGAGCTTTGATACCAAGTGTGAAGGCCCGCCTCGAACCAGCCGACATTTCCCTGAAATGCATTGTGCCAATGCCCGATTAGCACGTGACGATCGCCAAAGAAAAAGTGTGTGAAGCTAAAATTACCAAAGGAACATGTAGTATATCTCACAGTGCATGGGATAAAATATAATAATAACATAACTTTGACATAAAACAGGCAAGACAATGCATAAGCTGAAAACTAAACCATAACCATCATAGCAGCAGAATCCAAAATACAGCTTATGATCCAACATCACTATTACAACTTCAAAATACTATCTCTAAAGAAAAAAAAAGAAAAGTGCACTATTAATGCCTAAGCAGTGGCCAGCAACAACACAGGGAGAATATATGTAATAGTACGTGGGAGCCTCCTGCTCGTCTCCGGATCAGCTACTCGTGCATACCACCTAACCTGTCTCTAGTCTGCTCGTTTAGGAGCACCCAAAGTAATAAGAAGAGACATAAAACTCGGGGTCAGACAAAAGTCTGGTATGAGCGATAAGCAGCAAACAGAACAAAACAATAGGTATAAGTAAATCATACCTGAACTTGGACCTGCAACCAAAGAATTAGCACAACGAGATGTACGGTACTCTAAGGTAACACTAACATAAAGTGTAAAGATAATATGGGGGTGTGCATGACATGGTGATAGAAAACATCAAACATAGCAATCATCCTCACATCTCTCACTCAGTGCATAAAGCATACGATATCCACCACTTTAGTCACCCAATACTTTGTTGCGATCACCTTGCCCTTGGGAGTCATAATGATCCCGTTGCACTGATCCACAACCGCTAATCCTTTGTAATGTCCACTTTGCGTGTTTGGAGTCATGACAACTCCGCTGCACTGGCTCATAGCCCTACTACGATCACTTGCCCTTGGAAGCCTTAATGGTCCGATTGCGCTGATCCATAGCCGCCAATCCGTCTATCGGTGGTGAACTAAAGCTATAGACATCGGTAACCCCTTTGCACACGTCCCACAGTCCCGTCTAGATCCTGAGTTCTAACTTCCTATTTGAACTACCTTTGCATCTTGGGTTTTGACCATCATCCCGCTTCGTGACTCTGCAACTCGGCTCGTGATTCTCCTTGCACCGATTCGTGGTTCACGTCTCATGTCCAAGCCCCTCGGTCCGGTTCGTGCACTACACCATAAAGCCTATTTTGTCACTCCCCCATCCTCTAAATATGATACGGTCTATAACCGTATCAAATTAGAGAGGGCTTTGAACCGTGCTTATCCATTTAGAAAAGGCTTAAGGCCTGGTTTGAATTTAAACCACTTATTGACCGTATCAACCTAGGGTTAAAATTTTCCATGCAGACGTGCTCCCCCTTTTTTTTTCATTTCCCTCTCACGAGATCTATTTCCCCCCTTTCTTCTAATTTCCCAAAACCGTGCCCTCTGTCGAATTGCGATCGAAATAGGTTGGAAATAGAAAAAATTTCTGCTCTCAGTTTTACGGATCTGGTAAATACTTATTTGATTCGATTATTATTTGTTTCCATACCAAGTTTTAGGGTTACATCGTTAGTGTTTATTATATTGTTATGGATTTCATGGATTTCATGTTTTAGGGTTACAAATCTGTCCTATTTCAATCTTTGATTTAACCTTTACTGTTTCTTCCCAGGTTTGCATTCGACTCATTGAATTGTCACGACAAATACGATGGTCATTTGCAACTGTTCGACTTAAAAAGTGCTGGTCTGCCTGATTCCTAATTTAAAGGTAACTAATTTATCCTCCATATATACAAACACAGCTATTTCATGGATGATTGATTTGAATTGTGCTATTGATTCAAGGTAACTAATCTATTGTGAACCGTATTGATAACAGTAACTGATAATTTTGTCATATTTAAGTTAATTGATCGTATCTTATTTAACCGATAACGACGTCAAGTCATTCAAAAAAAATTGAGTACTAAATTATATAATTTTCTATGCATTTCTAAAGCCCAATGATGAGGGTCATGAAGTATTTAAAATGATGCTTCTACAATTGGGTACGCTTATCATTGGTCATTGTTAAGCAAAAATATAGTAAAAAAACACAATAACTAGGCTTTACATATATGTAACTAAGAAACATAATGTTAGACCAGTAGCGGAAAATTGAGTTAATCTTTGGAGATGTAGTCGAAAAATCAGAAGACAGTCCTTCATTTGTAACCGAAGCAATGTTTTTTCTTCACTAAACCAATTCATGAAAGTCATTTCCAGGTGATTTTATACGTTTTTGTCATGCACTTGTGCTATTACAATTTTTTACCAATCACCAATTACAGTCAAATGTAACATTCTCTGAGATTATGTACATGATGGTTAGTTTGAATTCAATTATGCATCTGATGCTATCTATCTTCTTGTAATATCATTTTCAGATTATGCTCATAGAAATATCAAATAATATTATTTTCAGATTACGGTTGCTTGTTTAAAACTGTGGCTCTCTCTCTATGTTTCTCTATATGGCTTAGATTTATGGGAATTGTACTCACCTATGGTTAAATTGATAATTCGGAACCCATACATGTTGCAACCCGAACATAACATTTACTGTAACTTTTTAGATGCTATAACAAACAAGTTTCAGGGTTTTATGTGAATTATGACACTAGGAACATAAATCATCTGAAGGAGTAACTATTTAACATTTAGATTGTCAATTATTCATTTTACATATACTTTAAAACCACTGGAAGGTTGACTGCCATGTATTTGTTTAGGGATTGTATATTTATCAAAATTTGTTATTACTGAGTTGGCACACAATATGTGTTAGCTTACTAATACAGGTGAGTTAATAACCAAATCCTCAGGTGATAATATGGGAAAATTGGGATAACATGTTCAAGTGATTTCAGAAATTTCTAACAGTAGTATTTTCATGTCTACACTTAAAACCTTTTCCGACATTTAGCTGATTGCTTGTGATTTATGTATTGATGTCTACGTTGGTGTTCATGTTTGTAGTGTTGTGTATGCTCTTTGTATGAGGTTAGTTCATGCTGTTTAGTTCATAGGGTATGTTAGTCCACGCCGTTAGTTCACTTATATGGGATATTAGTTCATGCTGTTAACCCATATATATATATATATATATATATATATATATTAGTTTTGCTGTAAATCAGTGAACCGTGTGTTCTACTTGATCACGTATGTTACATTTAGTATACTTTATCACGTAGTAAACATGCATGTTACATTTACTGTAAATCAGTGAACCTTGTATTTGTATCCAACATATAAGTGAGTAAATATAGTTTTGACAGTAATGTAGGCATGTATATGTATATATATTTTCATGTATGTTACATTTAGTTAATTGTCACTGAAATGGCATTTCTGAAACCAAATTGTTCACCATAAAACATAGAACAACACCTCTTCATTGTATATGTTGGACCACTACTTTAATGCCTAATTTGCCATATGTTCCCTGTTATAACTCAAGTATACTTGCCATTGTAGTGGGTTCCCTATAAAAAAGTATATGTGTCACACTCTTGCTATTTCTGAAAATTGCGTATACTACTTTTACTACCCTGTTCCATGTCTGTCCTGAACCTTGTGTTCTACTTGATCATGTATTAGCTGGTTTGCATCAGAGCTGTTGCAATCCATGTTTGCCTATCACTTTATACTTTGGCAGGTTCTTGTCGTTCGACCATGTTCATGCTGAATCCATTTATTCATTTAAATGAAATGGCTGAACCATGCTTTGCTTAAATGAAATCGTAGAACCCATTCACATATGTATACACTATTGAACCATTTTCTTACCTAAATGAAGTTTGCTGAAACTTCCCTGAACCATTTTGCTGAACTGTTATTTCTAAACCATTTTGCTGAACTGTTATTTCTAAACCATTTTGTTTGCTAAACTGTTATCGATGAACCATTAGAGCTGAAATGTTATTGCTGAACCATTATTACTACGTTGTCATTGCTCTTATTCAGCCCAGGATGTTAAGGCGGCGTATCCGTATACTCTAGGCTTTTTAGCATCATCAACTGAACATAGATATTCCATGCTCATTTTAAAGAAAAGTAATTATATCCTAAACCCTCTATATGTTCCATCCTTTTACTAATTTTATAACTTTATTGATGATATTTAGCTATATATGAATTTCTGTTGTAGGTTTCAGTAGTTTGTCTCAATAGTTTATTTTAACCACGTTTCATTTTTATCTGTTTGTTGTGGTAGATTTTACATTTTTCAACACAAACCTTAATTTCTCACTACTATTTATTATTTGCAAGATTGCATGCCCATGTATGTCAATTAAACATAGAAACCGAATCAATTTCTCTTATGCTGATTAATTGATTTTTTTAATACTCTTCTCAGTTTTTAAGTTGAATTAATGATATAGTTAGCTGAGGTGGCTATAATTTAATTCTTCTTTTTATTTTATAATAAATTACGTAACCAATCCGTTTTTTTTCATTACATAAATAAAACAATATAGACCATACCATAGGATTTATCTGAATTTAACATGCAGTGGAAAAATAAACTCGGATAACTAGAAAATTCAGGAATCGAGGAACAAAATGAAAGATGGAAGCTTAGTTCAGAATCTTCAGATGGATTGAAATCGAAGCTGAAAGCTATAAATCTTAGAAAATATCGACTCTTTCGCCACGATCTTTATTTTTGGATATAAAACCAATGGTATTTTACCTAGATTCCAATTATTGTATTCAACTGATTTTTTTAATCAACTGTTCAACGTGATTCTTCATGTCTAATGTAGAGCGTATATGCATTCTTCTTGGTTGTCACGCAATTCTTCATCAGAGCATTAATGCATAGATTCAGCAACCTTTGAGTCTAAACTGTTACTGTGTGAGTTAAATATATTATATCTTTTAAATAATATGACATGCAAGGCGAACTCATTTCAAATTCATGGACCGTTTTGTTCCTTATTTATTCGGCTTGCGCAAGACAGCATCATATTGCTATATTTGTCTCTTCTTTCTGAGATAAGAAAAAAGTTTCAGTATCCGGTCATTCAAAAAGGAGTAAACAACAAACATATACTCGAGTGAACTGCACTTATTATAAGACTTATACAATTGTCAATTTAATTTACCCTTCTAAATTCTTTTATCAAAAGATTTTGAATTACCGACCATTTCTAGCACTAGATTTGTTTGTACTACTACCAGCAAACATATTACAGAATTCATAACAATGGATGATCAGCCAATTCTTAGGTTCATGCAAATTTTATAACCTGTAGTTTTTGAAACCTAATTAGTAATTTAATGATAGTATTTCATATTTATGTAAAACCAAAGAATAGATCATAAAATCATAATTGAATTTTCAAATGTCTGGAAGGCAACAGTGAAATTAATGCCCATTAATTTACTTTCTTTCATAGTTATATACAAAGCGCAACAGTTTTAACTCTATGTTTCAATCTTAAATGTTGACCTTTTTAAGAATTTCAGACATAGTATAATCAATCAAGTTAAGTTTAATACAATCTTTTTGTAACTTTTTCTTACATTCCTAATTCACATGATGATATAGGCTCAGTTTCACTGAGCGTAAGGCTCAGCGAAACTGAGTCATAATGCTCAGCTGAAACTGAGCCTTTCGGCTCAGCGAAACTGAGCCGTAATGCTCAGTTGAAACTGAGCTTTACGGCTCAGTTGAAACTAAGCGTAAGGCTCAGTTTCGCTGAGCCTTAAGGCTCAGTTGAAACTGAGCCGTAATGCTCAGTCGAAACTGAGCCTTTCGGCTCAGCGAAACTGAGCCGTAAGGCTCAGGTGAAACTGAGCGTTACGGCTCAGTTGAAACTGAGCGTAAGGCTATAGGCCTTGAAGTTGCAGAGGGAAAGAGTCTTAAAGACGTTCAATGTTGAAATGATAAGTTGATAATAACAAAAACCCCAATCTCCTATTGATAACGTCCTATTGATCACTCAAGTTAGTTATATGAGAGGTAGTTGCAATTAAACTCGATCACTCAAGTTAGTTATATGAGATGTAGTTGCAATTAAACCAATGGGCTGATGGATGGTTTTCTTGTATACTTTTGGTGCTGTGGAAATTTGCATTCGTGTCACTTGGCCGTCCTGATTATCTTCAGGATTCGGATATTCTATCTATTCGGTTTCAAGTATCTTTCTACCCCTGTTTTTCATGAAGCTTGTTTATGTTGATCTATGACAGCGTATATACCCACATACATATGAATTATATTAGCAATGACATGGATGTTGTTGAGTTTAATGGTTGAAAACTATTAATGTTCCTTGGATGATGTTATGTCTGGAAATGAACACTCTGTTCTTCCGAACTTTACACATCAACAATACCTCACCTGTCATCAACCCGGAACTTGTACATAAAAAAATCTAATATCATGTCTTTTGAATAAACACATCATATTGCTATATTTGTCTCTTCTTTCTGAGATAAGAATAAAGTTTCAGTATCCGGTCATTCAAAAAGGAGTAAACAACAAACATATACTCGAGTGAACTGCACTTATTATAAGACTTATACAATTGTCAATTTAATTTACCCTTCTAAATTCTTTTATCAAAAGATTTTGAATTACCGACCATTTCTAGCACTAGATTTGTTTGTACTACTACTAGCAAACATATTACAAAATTCATAACAATGGATGATCAGCCAATTCTTAGGTTCATACAAATTTTATAACCTGTAGTTTTTGAAACCTAATTAGTAATTTAATGATAGTATTTCATATTTATGTAAAACCAAAGAATAGGTCATAAAATCATAATTGAATTTTCATATGTCTGGAAGGCAACAGTGAAATGAATGCCCATTAATTTACTTTCTTTCATAGTTATATACAAAGCACAACATTTTTAACTCTATGTTTCAATCTTAAATGTTGACCTTTTTAAGAATTTCAGACATAGTATAATCAATCAAGTTAAGTTTAATACAATCTTTTTTGTAACTTTTTCTTACATTCCTAATTCACATGATGATATAGGCTCAGTTTCACTGAGCGTAAGGCTCAGCGAAACTGAGTCGTAATGCTCAGCTGAAACTGAGCCTTTCGGCTCAGCGAAACTGAGCCGTAATGCTCAGTTGAAACTGAGCTTTACGGCTCAGTTGAAACTGAGCTTTACGGCTCAGTTGAAACTGAGCGTAAGGCTCAGTTTCGCTGAGCCTTAAGGCTCAGCTGAAATTGAGCCGTAATGCTCAGTTGAAACGGAGCCTTTCGGCTCAGCGAAACCGAGCCGTAAGGCTCAGGTGAAACTGAGCGTTACAGCTCAGTTGAAACTGAGCGTAAGGCTATAGGCCTTGAAGTTGCAGAGGGAAAGAGTCTTAAAGACGTTCAATGTTGAAATGATAAGTTGATAATAACAAAAACCCCAATCTCCTATTGATAACGTCCTATTGATCACTCAAGTTAGTTATATGAGAGGTAGTTGCAATTAAACTCGATCACTCAAGTTAGTTATATGAGATGTAGTTGCAATTAAACCAATGGGCTGATGGATGGTTTTCTTGTATACTTTTGGTGCAGTGGAAATTTGCATTCGTGTCACTTGGCCGTCCTGATTATCTTCAGGATTCGGATATTCTATCTATTCGGTTTCAGGTACCTTTCTACCCCTGTTTTTCATGAAGCTTGTTTATGTTGATCTATGACTGCGTATATTCCCACATACATATGAATTATATTAGCAATAACATGGATGTTGTTGAGTTTAATGGTTGAAAACTATTAATGTTCCTTGGATGATGTTACGTCTGGAAACGAACACTCTGTTCTTCCGAACTTTACACATCAACAATACCTCACCTGTCATCAACCCGGAACTTGTACATAAAAAATCTAATATCATGTCTTTTGAATAAACACATCATATTGCTATATTTGTCTCTTCTTTCTGAGATAAGAAAAAAGTTTCAGTATTCGGTCATTCAAAAAGGAGTAAACAACAAACAAATACTCGAGTGAACTGCACTTATTATAAGACTTATACAATTGTCAATTTAATTTACCCTTCTAAATTCTTTTATCAAAAGATTTTGAATTACCGACCATTTCTAGCACTAGATTTGTTTGTACTACTACCGGCAAACATATTACAGAATTCATAACAATGGATGATCAACCAATCCTTAGGTTCATGCAAATTTTATAACCTGTAGTTTTTGAAACCTAATTAGTAATTTAATGATAGTATTTCATATTTATGTAAAACCAAAGAATAGATCATAAAATCATAATTGAATTTTCATATGTCTGTAAGGCAACAGTGAAATGAATGCCCATTAATTTACTTTCTTTCATAGTTATATACAAAGCGCAACAGTTTTAACTCTATGTTTCAATCTTAAATGTTGACCTTTTTAAGAATTTCAGACATAGTATAATCAATCAAGTTAAGTTTAATACAATCCTTTTTTGTAACTTTTTCTTACATTCCTAATTCACATGATGATATAGGCTCAGTTTCACTGAGCGTAAGGCTCAGCGAAACTGAGTCGTAATGCTCAGCTGAAACTGAGCCTTTCGGCTCAGCGAAACTGAGCCGTAATGCTCAGTTGAAACTGAGCTTTACGGCTCAGTTGAAATTGAGCATAAGGCTCAGTTTCGCTGAGCCTTAAGGCTCAGCTGAAACTGAGCCGTAATGCTCAGTTGAAACTGAGCCTTTCGGCTCAGCGAAACTGAGCCGTAAGGCTCAGGTGAAACTGAGCGTTACGGCTCAGTTGAAACTGAGCGTAAGGCTATAGGCCTTGAAGTTGCAGAGGGAAAGAGTCTTAAAGACGTTCAATGTTGAAATGATAAGTTGATAATAAAAAAACCCCAATCTCCTATTGATAACGTCCTATTGATCACTCAAGTTAGTTATATGAGAGGTAGTTGCAATTAAACTCGATCACTCAAGTTAGTTATATGAGATGTAGTTGCAATTAAACCAATGGGCTGATGGATGGTTTTCTTGTATACTTTTGGTGCAGTGGAAATTTGCATTCGTGTCACTTGGCCGTCCTGATTATCTTCAGGATTCGGATATTCTATCTATTCGGTTTCAAGTACCTTTCTACCCCTGTTTTTCATGAAGCTTGTTTATGTTGATCTATGACTGCGTATATACCCACATACATATGAATTATATTAGCAATAACATGGATGTTGTTGAGTTTAATTGTTGAAAACTATTAATGTTCCTTGGATGATGTTATGTCTGGAAATGAACACTCTGTTCTTCCGAACTTTACACATCAACAATACCTCACCTGTCATCAACCCGGAACTTGTACATAAAAAATCTAATATCATGTCTTTTGAATAAACACATCAACAATACCTCATCTGGAGAAGTAAATCAGCCTTCAACATTAAGTTCAATCTAAAATGTATTTACATAAAGTTGACCCTTAACAATTTTTTCGCCAAAGCTAAAGATGTACAACTGCATTGATTGAAAAAGGCTACAATGACTGAAATGTTTTCAGTATTTATTGTCCATGTAATTTTATATGGACTGACACATTAAATTCGAAGCATTAAATGCATTTAGATGTTGAATTTAAACATTATCATTTAATGCCTTGATTCTTTTAAGCCTTAGGTTAAAACATATTTACAGCCTACAATCCATTCAAGTCTTCAAATATGCAGCAAGAATTTCAAACGTTCTAAAGAATTAGTTCAGCTTTCGTTTAAGTTTCATAAATTGTATCATTTAGAAAGAATTTAAATATTATAATTTCAAGATGGTTTTAACAACTTTTTATTCAAGCTCACAGACTTAATTCAACACCAATTCATTGCAATCCATTTCAAGATAGTTTGATAGGTGGTGTCTGGCGTAACGGTAAGGTTACTCGGCTGGTAATCTAGAGCTAAAATGTAGGGTTTTAGTTTATTATTTAGGAACTAAATGCATGCAATTTGTTTGATAACTGAAAAGGAGCAATCAAAGGAGCGATCTAAGGATAACTGAAAAAAAGCATATTGTCCGGGGGGTGGGCCCATTTGTTTGTTGAGATTATATAGATAATAATTTTAGAAGTATGTACAACTTTAGCTCATAAACGTTATTTACAATAAACTTCTTTAAGTTGATTACATAGGAAATATATTATATTTACATCTTATGCTATATAATATATGATATAGGAAGGCAACATGTCCCACAGTATAGACAAAAGGTGGATATATGAATCTGATCAAAGAACTACATACTATAGAGAGGGGGTGGAGAAGTTTATTAGTTTCGTTGAAGCAAACGGTGGTAAGAAATGAGTGTATTTATGCCCTTGAATTAAGTGCCAAAATCTGAAGACGATAAGATTAGAGGTCATTCATTTTCATTTGCTTAGATGGGGTTTTATCCAATCATATAGCATGTGGTATTTACATGGGGAAAAACAACCAGTTAGTTATGCCACAAATACCGATGAGGTTGAACATATTAGGATGGAAGATCTAGTCAATGACGCAGATAGATTTCATGATTTTCAACCTGAAAATCCATTGTATGATCATGCTAATGTTGGACAGCAGTCTACGGATGATGGCAATTGGCAGGCCAATGAAAGTAAGAAGTATAAACCACTTTTTGAGAGCGCAAAAGAGCCATTGTATCCTTCATGTTCAAAAGGGTTAACGAAGCTGTCTGCCATTGTGAAACTGAATAGCTTGAAGACCCAATACGGCTTTTCAGATAATGGGGTGACTGCACTTCTCGAACTAATAAAGGAGTTACTCCCCGAAGGTAACACACTGCCGACAAAATACTCCGACGTGAAGAAGTTAATTAAGCAAGTTGGAATGGATTACAAAACTTATGATGCATGCATCAATGATTGCATATTGTACTGGAAAAATGATGCGAACAGAGTTTCTTGTAGAAATTGCAATGAACCAAGATATACGACATCATTTGACGAAGAGAGAAAAGGCACCAAAGTGGCTCGAAAGACATTAAGACATTTTCCTTTAATTTCTAGATTGAAGAGATTATATACTATACCGTGGATAGCAGATGCAATGACCTGGCATGGTCGTGCCAAGTCTAATCCACAAGTAATGCGTCATCCATGTGACACTTCTCAATGGAAATCCACGGATTCTTTTGATAAAACGTTTCCCGTCGAGTCACGAAATGTCACACTTGGAATAGCAACAGACGGTTTATGTCCACATGTTTCTCTATCTAACCCTTACAGCTGTTGGCCAGTAATTGTAGTACCATATAATCTTCCTCCGTCTATGTGCATGAAACGGGAGTTTTCAATGTTAACACTGTTGATTTCTGGGCCAAAACAACCGGGAAAGGATATTGATATTTATTTACAGCCGTTGATAGACGAGTTAAAACAGTTATGGGAAGGAGTCGTTACATATGATTCATTAAATAAATCCGAGTTTACAATGAGAGCTAGAGTGCTGTAGGCAATCCATGATCACCCTGCTCTTGGTACTTTATCGGGATGTATAACTCACGGTTACTTTGCATGTCCCGTTTGTGGGGAAAACACTTGTTCTTATCATCTCCCTGAAAGTAAAAAGATGTGTTTTATGGGACATCGAATGTTTCTTCCTAACGGACACAAGTTTCGATACGACAAGACAAATTTCAATAACGAACAAGAACTTCGTCGTCCTAAACGACCATTGACCGGTTTTGAAGTTGAGAAGAAAGTAGCGAATATCAAAATGAAAGTCGGTAAACAAAAAGAAGAAATTGGTCGAAAACGAAAAAAGCCAGCCATTGAAGAAGTTGACGATGTTTCTGGATGGTATAGGAGGTCTATCTTTTTTGATTTACCATATTGGAAAGCAAATATGATTCGACATAATATTGATGTTATGCATACGGAGAAGGATGTAACAGAACATCTCATAAGCACCATTATAAACCATAAAGATAAGTCAAAAGATGGCATCAATGCACGCAAGGATTTGAAAATCATGGCTATAAAACAAAAGTTGTGGGTGATGGAAGATCTTGAAACAAATAAAATAATCATACCGAAGGCAACTTTTACTTTGAGCAAAGAAGAAAAGATACAGTTTTTCACTGTATTGAAAAATCTGAAAGTACCTAATAAATTCTCTTCTAACTTCCGCAATAATGTGACCATCAATCCTCCCGAATTAAGAAATATGAAGTCACATGATTATCACGTCATAATGCAGCATTTGCTTCCGGTATTGCTTCAACATTCTTATGCACATCACAAGGATCTGCAAAATGCTGTTCATCGTATTAGTTTATTCTTTAACATTTTGTGCTCAAAGGTGATCAATAGGGAACACCTTATAAAAGCAAAGGCTGGTTTGATAGAAGCAATGTGTGTTTTTGAAAAACATTTTCCACCTGCATTTTTTGATATTAGTATCCATCTTATGGTTCATTTAGCCGATCAGACATTGATTGGTGGCCCTGTCAGATATGGATGGATGTATCCTTTTGAACGGTATATAACTAATTTCAGTTATGTACATTATTATTCGGTGTAAATAACTATCATGTATAATATATAATTGATCACATTCACAGATTAATGAAAACATATAAAGGATATGTATGCAACAAAAGATACATTGAAGGGTGTATTGCAGAATGATATATCATACAAGAAGCTAGCCTTTACTGCATGGAATATATGCCAAATGGAGGTTATGGCAATCATAAACATACCCGCGAAGCATTTTTAGATGAGGATGATGAGTTTGCTGGTGAGATACCTTTAGATAATGGTAAAAATATAACGTTAACCCAAGTGCAGTTTGAACAAGTGCGTAGATGGGTCCTTAATAAGTATGATGGATTGGATGAATGGAAGAAGTAAGTTCATGAATTTGTTTTAAATTTTCATTTTTTTAATCCAATTTATATATTAATTTCGATGTGTTTTCCATAGAAGGTACAACGTCTATGCGAAAAGCACTAGACTTCAACCACGACGAAAAGGTACAACCGTCGAAGTCATTAAAGATTTTACCCTATGGTTACGTAATGAGGTATTACATCATCATAAGCATTTCATGTGTTTATAAGTTGACAATACAAACCATGATTTTATTTATTTTGTTTTATGTAGTTGGTGAATTGCAGTGATGCTGATCCAACTCTTTGGCGGCTAGCACACGGGCCACTGTTCATGGCAGTTAGTTATACGAAGTACCAAGTGAATGGATTTTTATTTTCCACGAAAATGCACGAAGACCGTATGGTCACATAGGATAGCGATGTATGCATGAAAGCAATTACAAAATTTAGAGCGAGTGGTAAAGATAAAAATTATAAGGAAGCAGAAACAACGTACTACGGAGTCATTCAGCAGATACTTGAGTTGGATTACACTGACTTCAATCAAACAGTTTTTTTTTGTGATTGGGTAAAGGTGGAGGATAAGATCAATGGTTGCAAAATAGATCCCGTTTCAAACTTAATCATGGTCAATTTAGGAAAAATAAAGAACAAAGACAACATGAATGATGAACCATTTATTCTTGCATCAGAAGCGAGTCAAGTGTTCTACTCAAAAGATTTAAAAAATAACGGATGGTCTGTGGTTTTGCATACACCAAAATGGTTGACTACAAATGTGGATGACATTGAGTTTCCTACCATCTACCAGTCAGCTTTTGAAGACAATGAAAAATTAGAAAATGTATTCGGAAAGTCATGAATTGTTGACTGCTTTTTTTATCACATGTATTTTGAATGTAATGAATTGTTGAATGCTTTTTTCCTCAAGGGAATCACATGTACTTGGAATGTCATGAATTGTTGAATGTTTTTTTTACCAAAACCATATGTTAAATTGTGAATTGTGGATAACCTACTGAGCATGGTGGTGATGATCACATGTATTAGTTATATTATATTTTGCAGGAAATTATGTCACAAAATCCAATATCATCACATGCTTCATGTTCAAATGAGCAGAAAGTTGATCAAAACCTACTTGGTATCCCAATCTCAGAAAATGCTTCAAAAGTCGCTACTATGCTTGGTAAACTAGTAAGAGCTCATGTGCCGATATTGTATGTAAGTTGGAATAAAATACCCAAAACATATAAGGAAGACGTTTGGAACAAGTTGGTGGTAAGTTTTTACTTGAGCAATTTGGTAATATAACACTTAAATGTTTACAGTATTTTTACAGTCTGACTCTTAATTTTTGCAGAAAATGTATGCGCTTGAGCCGCTTTCAAAGGAAATATTTATAAAAAGAATGGCCGAGGCTTTTAGAAGACACAAGAAAAACTTGAGAGCTAGTTTTTATGATATTTTCGACAATGACGAAGAACGGTTGAAAAATTGCCCACCTAGAGTTGCTCAAGAAGATTGGAATGAGTTCATAAAAAATGAAGCAACGCCTGAAGCGAGCGGAAGAAGGAAGTTAGGCAAAAGAAATAGATTATTGCTCAATTATGGTCACCATGCAGGACGTAAAAGTCATGCAAGAATAGAACACGAATTGTTAATTTATATTCATTTTATTTCGAAAATAGTAAACCCCCCCCCCCAATTATGATAGAAAATATACATAAACTGGAATATATTGCAGACCGTTGAAGATCCATCTGCAAATATCAACCGTCGTCAAGTATGGGAGAAGACACACACGAAAAAAGATGGTAGCATATCAGATGCCGCTTCTGTGTACTTCGTAAGTTAAACAAATATTAACTTGCATATTATTTGAAATTTCATTATTCATTTAAGAATTATCATGTCTTAGGATAAAATTGCGAAAATGAAGGAAAAGATCACCGATAGTGATGAAGAAAAATTGACAGTGGATGATGATATTTTATCACAAGTGTTTGGTAAGGATACGAAGGGTAGGAGCCGCGGTGTTGGGACCGTCATACCAATGACTAATGTTAAGGCTTGTGCTATTGCACATAAACGATTCAAATATGTTAGTCAAGACAACGATGACTTGAAAACGAGGGTGGGAAGTTTGGAGGGTACAATGGGAAATATGGCGGGGCGAATGGAGCTTTTGATTCAAATGGTGGGAGACATCGCTGCTTCTAAAGGAACCTTCACACCGTTAGATCCCCCTGATGGAACACGCAACATACAACTAGGTTCTTCTAAAGTTGTTGCTTCTCAAGAAACAACCAATGTTCCGAACAATCAAAAATGTGAAATTCTCAACTTTGATCTAGACATAGTAGCAATAGGTATTTATTACCAACTTTTTATTATTAGCTGATTTCGATGCAGTTATTTTGTTGGATAGATGTAGACAACTTTATTGCAACATGTACTGTATGTCGAGATTCTACATCGTTCAGAATTCATGGGAAATATGTACCATCTACACATGAAAAATTGGTTTTGGACAATATACTGTTGCCGGATGAGAAAACCACCAAAATAAATCGTCAATTTGCAGAGACCTTTGATGAAGTCGGAGTAGGTGGGTTTATGTGTCATCCGAAGAACCTAATTCGATATCTTTAGACATTGGAGCAGGTATATTTAATTTTACACTATTTTATCTTGTCAAGTCAAAAGAGTTATATATAATTTTAGTACAACATTCCCTTTGACTTTAACTATTATATCTTGCATGACCAACTATAATTCAAGAATCGTCCAACGTAGTCTTCTTTCGGGTATTGCATGTCTTATTCCAGTGGCGTTACCGAAGCAATTCTTCTTTCAGAGCTATTTCAGGTATGGTTTCTCTCTTATAAAATTAAGTTGCTTAAATTTTGTTTTCTCGACATTTTTCTTCATCCTTTTTTGGCCTTGAGGTATTTTTTTTTTTTTTTTTTGTAAGTTATATGAGAGGTAGTATCTAGTAGTAGGAATTCAACATTGTATCCCAATCAGATTCTCAAAAATGCACGGGTATTTGGATGCAGTAGTCATCTTCACCGTATCCTACTTTATTTTTGGCGCTTGCACTCATCCATATACATATAATATGTATATTTTGCCTGGACTGACAATTAGCGCAACAGATTGCATATCCATAAACAAATGTTCGAATTGCTGCATCCTTAAACTCCTACTCGTTGACAACATGGCAGCCTCCACACCTTTCTTTACCGCCTCCTGCCTACTTCATGGAATCCGCACAAACTTCCTTGCACACACTTGTAAATCCCCTTACACACACACGGCAGCCCCCACAAACTCTCATGCATTACTCCACCAAATTGTCATAAGCCACTTCGACTCCATACCACACAAACATCCCTCAACCCTCGGCAGAAATCGGAGCATCGTCATTGATGAGTTTATCGCTACCATGACGTGCACATTTTAAATCTTAATGAAAGGAACATATAAAACATAAAGTTTGGATAACATATACAATCTGTATGAGTAGGGAAATTAAATATTTATTTGCTATTGGAAGTTATTGTTCTCCATGCTTCTGTTTAGGACCACTCATCACTAGCAATTGCCTTTTGATTCCATTTTCACCTTGTAAGTTCTTATTTATAACAGTTAGTGGATTATCAAGTAACAAGCATACGATGAATATGTTACCATACTGCAAACAAAATCATAAATAGTCATATAGATCGTTAATATTCATCCATTCAGCTTTGTAGAAAGCAAGAAAGTTGCTAGCTTTGTAGGAATCTGTCTGAAGGTTTTTCAACTATTCAGCTTGTATATATACGTAAGCCCCATATAATTATGAAGTTTGGTAAGATAGTTTATTGTTCGTGCTGGTGATAATGTTGTATCATTAGACATTAGGCATTCACTGTATATTATATTGTAGCTCGTTAAATTTATGCAGTCCAGCATGGACAGCTAAACCTATAATGTGAATTTATGGTAGCTTTATGACCTGCATAGCAATATTTGGCTAGCAAAATTTAGGCAGTCCATTCTAGAGGCTCTTTTAAGTAGAAAGGCCTTTTACTGCATTCTTAGCCAGTAGTATTGAGGTGTACAAATGTCAGGCTTATCATTTTTAAGAATTGTTTAGTTTTGTGTGTTTTAAATATCTCAAAGTATTTTTGCTTAGATTCTTTCAATTCATATTTGAAAGTACTTCTATAAAAGTAATCTCAAAATATTATTTGCTTTGTAATCTCTCGCAAGGCTGCTTGATGTTAAATTCAATGTTTAATTGTGAGTGTTTTGAGTAATTCGTTTGAAGTCATGTTTATGTTAACTGAGTTTTAGATAAAATATTGGTAGCAAAAAGAAAAAAATATCAACAAATTTGAAAAAAATAATAATCTGGAAAAGGGTTGAAAGAACTTCAAAAAATTCTGAATAAGTTTGAGACATTGCCTCTTTTTGAAACTTTCAAGCAACTGGAAAAAAAAAAGTGATCATGTTGGAAATTTGATATTGTTATTATGCACTAGTGATCATATAAAATGCAGTAGTGAATAAGCATATGAATGTCATTTTCTTGCATCAGGTCCTTTAATTGTATGTTGACATTCTTTAATCATTTTGTAGGCATTGTTGTTATGCATGACATTCTTTAATCAAGAGACCTGCTGCCATTTTTTTTGTTTACTGCACCTACTGAGAAATTTACTCAATGCCTACTAAACCAATGTTTGTTATTTTAATTTCTTTTCAGGCTTTGGAGCAAGCATGAGTTGTATGAGCTCGACAACTGCAGTTTTGTTGTCTTTTTTTTTTTTTTAGAGGAAGAACTGTGAACATTATGCTTTGTATATATTGTGTTATGTATTAACTGAAGTTATGAATTATGTATTAATCGAATTATTCTTAGCGTATCTCTTCTTTATATACTGTTATATGAGTGTTAATGTATCTTCTTTATTGTGTGTGTGTATAAATATATATATATATATATATATATCAATGGGTGCAGTGATTTTGTAAATTGCATATATGATATACCGATTTTGATACGGTTAAAAGCCGTATCTAATTCATTCTTATCATTGTAGGAGTGAGGCATTAAGCACGGTTTTGAGCCGTATCAGTATACTAGTTTAATACGGTTATAAACCGTATCAAATTTCTCAACTGATACGGATTAAAACCGTATCCATCTAAAAATTGACAGTGCCAGCATACAAATTTGACACGGTTTTAAGCCGTATCAATTGAGAAATTTGATACGGTTCCGAACCTTATCAAATTAGCAATTTGATACGGCTTAAAACCGTATCAAATATCTCATTTGATACAGTTTTAAGCCGTATCAAATTGCTAATTTGATAAGGTTCAGAACCGTATCAAATTTCTCAATTGATACGGCTTAAAACTGTGTCAAATAAACAGAGACGCCATTTTTTGATACGGCTTAAAACCGTATCAAATCGATTTTGATACGGCCATTAACACTGCCAAATTGGCATTTTTGGTGTAGTGGTGGTCACCATTCCGACTCGTATCAGACTGCTCCATTCAGGTTGGGTCGTGATGACACCATCGATTCAGGTCGGGCTTCTCCAACTAGGTCTGTCCGTGCGCTCCTTCTTTTGGCGGTTCGGTTCAGAGTAGTACTCTGGTTCGTGATCGACATCCGGTTCGGGTCGTGCTTTTTGGTTCGTGATTGATCCTCCGGGTCGGGTCTTGACCAAGCTTCACAATTCGGGTGTGCTTTGGTTCAGCTCACGGTATACTTATGGAGAGGCGGATCGGTTTATGAGCTTCTGGAGCGGTTCGTGATGGGGGCTTCAAGAACGGTCGGTTCGCGAGAGGGCGTCATGATCGGGGTGAGGCGATCCGATCCGGTTCAGGCCAAATTCCTGCACTTCTTTCTAGCAACTGTTTACGCTATTCGACGGCGTTTTCGACCATTCTAACTGTTCTAAGCAACTACAAAACATACCATACAGTCATAGCAACATGTATAATCAACCATAAACACCAAAACAACAATTTAACATGTTAATATGGATCAAACATGCCCAAAACCCATGTTTTCTCCCTAATCCCCTAAATCATGATTTAACCATACGATTAGCAAAACATATCCAAATTAACCCAAATTTCTAACAGAGGCATAAAATAATATTTAAGAATTTTTGCATATTTTTTCATATTTTTATCATGCATAATTTCGTTAATTAACACTAATCACCCATAATTAGCCGTAATTAGTGAAAAACAATGCAAATCATCACCTTAGTCATAAATAAATCTCAGATCTGAAAAAATCTCTGGTTTTGGGCCAAATTTCTATGCAACACAGCAGCTCTACCTTGATCTCTATGCTAATCCACTTTAATTTGCTGTTGATTAGGCTAATACATGATTAAACGGTGATTAAAGATGAATTTAGAAGGTGGAGGCCAGTATTAGGGTTGCAGAGATAAAAGTGGCAGTTGAAAAATGAAAAAATAAGGGTTTCTCTAACCCCTTTTAGGTTTTATATAACCCTAAACCCGAAATCCCTAATGGACCTAGCTGCTAATTACCCAATTAAGCCCAATTTAAGCTGTTTTTCACCTTCCAAACCTTATTTCAGCCATATCTCCCAAACGGTAAGTCAGTTAGATTAATACGACCACTCTACGGAAAGAGAAACCATCATCCGAATACAATGGAAGTGGTTTTAGGTCAAAACTCCTTACCTATCATAAGTTATAGGCGAAACAAGATTCGCCAGGGGCAAAGCGATCATTTGAAAATCGACAAAAATTGTGAACATGAGAAATGACCGCAATAGTCATTCTCCAAAGTTACATGACCATACGACTTCACATGAAAAAGAAATAAATATTCTATGATCCTCTGATGCGTAGAATGCGAGTCGTTACAGTCATGCTTCCTTGTTTGAGATCGATAAAATCCCGATACATCCTAGTTTGGCCAGCGACAGGAAGAAATTGTGCTTCGAATGCTTCTTTGAATTTTTCCCAAGTGAAATCGTCTTCAGGAACATTCGTAGTTTGAGCGTCCCTCCAGATTGCAGCAGCTCCTTGGAGTTGCCATGAGGCAAAAAGGTGTTTCTGATCATCATTCAATTTCAGTCCTTTGAAAATCCTCTCACAGGACCTCAACCATGCTTGAACTTCAATGAAAGATTCGGTCCCTTTGAATACCTTCCCTCCCAGAGTGGTATACTCTCTATAGATAGTTGCAAAGCTTTTGTCATGCTGGACTGGTGTAACTTCCTCCACAGTTTCTACTTGATCTTGAGAGGCAGTATTACGACCATTGTTAGTGGTAGTCCCACTAGCGCGACCTCTTCGTACGCGATTACTCATACTTAATCACCTGAATATAATAGGTCAATAGTCAAGACTCAATTGGATAGAACTGACTTAAGTATATTACTCAAGTTCATCCTTCTATATATTTAATATATCTTTATAAAAATACGCTCTCTCAACACTTACCCAAAGCCTAGGTATTCAATAACCTAAGCTCCGATACCAACTGTAACGACCTAACTTTCGAACACATCGGAAGTCATGTCATTATATAAGAATAAGAAATAGATAGAGATAGAACTAAAGAAAACATCAGAATCTCACAGCGGAATTTTAACAAAAGATAATACTACATAATATTATACATCAGCAGCATAGTACATCAAAGTATATTGTGCATAGGGATACACGCCATTCCATAATACAACTTTAATTATACATAACATCATAGATAAACCAAACTTGCAGACTTTAACTATACATAGATATAGTAGGTAGATCACCATGCAGAAAGTTCCATCCAGCTATCCAAGTTAAATCATGACCTGATTCACTTGTCTACTCATAACAAGTATTATGAGTACCTAAGAGTTTAAGGAAAACACAGAAAAATAAACTCCGGGTCAGTCAGGCGACTGGTATGAGTAAACGATTTTAAAACAAGTTAGAGAAATAAAAATATCTCATAAGACCATGCCGTAAATACGGAACGGGTTTTTACCTTATGATAATAAAACACTTGGTATACTTTAAATCAAATATGATCTTCACAAATAAATTAGAATATAGAAGAATGCTTGCATCTCACATTCTCCGATATAGTATACAAATAAAACCGCTTGGCGCTTATGGATAATGGATTTCCGACTATGGCAAGGTATGGAACCACCTTCTGATAGTGTATCTCTAGAGGGGAATACACTGGGTTCAACCAGAACGTCTTGCAACCCAGCCCACACATGACCGACCACTCATTTCTCTTGAGTGTATCAAATGTATATCACCAATTGTTGTGTACGGTAACCATTTCCGGAACGGGACAGAATTGATAGAATAAGAAACAAAAGGAATTTCTCTAGGTAGGTGATGCTACACCCTAATGGGAGCGACCCACATAACCATGTTGTCTGCCCAGTTTTTGTCATTTTCTGGATGTGAGGCCTGAGGCTAGACTTACCATTGATGTTCGCTGCTTTATTTACTTTGAATGCCACACTGCCAAAACTCGCCAACCACTAACTGACTTCTACAATAATATATTATAGGTACAAAGTAAGAGAAACGAATTCCTCCGCCACTATATAAATATGTTTCAAGAGATCAACGTACGTGATCAGTTAGAATTACTCTGTCAGACATTCGTCCGTACAAGTTGCCCTGAGACTGGACAAACCGAAGGCACTATTATGTAATAGAACAACCCTTGCATAACTCCGTCTTCGATTATCTTCGATAATCCTTGACTAGTGACGTAAAAACCGGATCGAAGTGGAATAAAAATTCCGGTCTCTTCAAAACGATCAGCGTTAATATTTTTATTTTTAAAAGTGATATTTAAATAGAACATATTATTTCATATTATGAAAATGCATCTTCAGTGTTCATGGCTGAAATCATTTCTGTATACATTAAAAATGATCGTTACCTTCAAAAATTTAAATGTTTATTTCAAAAATAATTTCATTCTTTATTTATATTAACCACCTTCCGATAATTGCATTACATAAATTCTATTGACTTCTCGATTTCGAAATGATCGGGTAATTCCTTGTTTAAATATTATTTAAATCAACATTGACTATATAAATAAATGTATAATTTGCATTGGTTTGGCATATTAATTAAAGACAAATTAATAGTTTAAAACCTACTTATTTGATTAAAACATGTTTAAAAGAACAACAGTCCATGATTCTTGTAAATTCTTTACCCCTAGGAAACCAGCCTGAACAAAACGACTTCGGCCTTACCCTTTTTTACTTTTATTTAATTGGTTAAAACGTGGCCTAAACTACCCAAAGCCCATACTACTAAGGCCCGCACACCCCTAGCGTTGCGACGTGGAATTTCATGATCCCTGAAAACAAAGGAAACCTCCGCCAATTGAATAGGACCCTCTGAGACCTGCTACAACATTTTTCCTTCCTATTTCTTCATTTTCTCTTCATCTATATCCTAACGTCCTCTCTCCTCTTGCTATGGTTTCACGTTAATGCTTCCTTTCCCATTTCTGCCGTGAACACTGCCCTTCTGCCAAACTCCAGTTCCGGCGCCCCTCATGTTTTCCGAAGTTCACACTACTTTTCATCATAAAGGCCGAGACCTGCTACTAACCCATCCACCATTTATACTTTCCCTTACCGTAAATACTTTGACACACTCATTCCCTTACACTGCTGTACATCATAGCTCCTCCGCCACAGCTCCAATGATCCATCTCCGAGGCCGTCCATGCTTTCCAGTTCGCCGCTTCCACGAGACCCTCCTTGTTGACTGCCGCATTTTAATCCCCTCAAGTTTATCATTTCAGTTTCCACTGTCCTTCACACACATAAGTGCTGTGTCCTTCAGCTCCATCAAGAACCTTCCTGTGCATGCACAAGTCAGTGTGCACGTGCACACTCACGTCGGCCCGTACACGAGTGTCTTCATCAAACACACACGTGCGCTATCACTACTGAACTTTATATTAACATAAAAATTTACATTTTTGGGGTATACATAAAATGATCATTGATTGAAAATAATGCGTAGGCTCTAAATGAAATAATTTCTGACAACATATATATATATGTAGATATGGATGTATGTGTGTGTGTGTATATATATATCTTTGGCTATCGTCTTAGATATTTCCCTGTCAAATCAAAATATAACTTTTAGGAATTCAAAACATGGATTAGATGTTTAAACCTTCGTAATTTATTTACTTTGAAATATGAATAGCTACATTTATTTCAGTGTCCTCCTCTCTTTATTGTGTCATTAATATTGCACCATGCATCTCTTTCCAAATTGACACATTCTTCTTATTTATCTTCCATAAATTAATTTATTACCCTTCATTCCATTAAATTCTTTCCTTCATTCTATTTTTCTTGTTATGTTTCATTCCTTATGTTACTTATCCATGCATTCATTTATCTTTCCCCTTTTTGTTTTCCATTGTTATTATTTTTCCTTCACAAACAAACCACCTATATATATACATATATATATACACATATACACATATATATATATATATATATTTCTCTTCTATTTATTCTTTTCAACCCATTGAATATGTTACTTAAATTATGATATTTAATGTTATGTGTTTTGAAATTTAAAAGGACACACAACTTTCTAACAATCAGCATCAGACAATAAATCATACATTCGTTCCTTCCCGTTTATTCTCTCTCTCATTATTATTTACTTTTGAAATTTGAATAAAAAATAAGTGTGGTCCCATCACGCTTAGTCAGCTAATTAAATTCCTTTGTAATCTACTATATATGAAGAGACACATTAGGGAAAATGAAACTAAAGAAATTAAACAATATTAAAATATATATAAACATCCAATAGGAAATTCCAAAAACCGTATCTCCCCCAAACATAACACAGCCACCACCGAGCCTATTCATGGCTGATATTGTCGCGATTTTCCATCATAATATCCCCCAATCCATGTCGAATTATTCTAAGGTTATGAAACCAAAATCAGACAGCAAGGCTAGATCTTTCATCTCGTACGGTTGTGATCTATTCTCGATCACTGGAGTGGTGGAATCTCAGCTTCATAAGGCGGCGCCATGGTGAACAAGGGTTGCGAGAGTTGGTTCGGCTATTCCGGGAATTGTTAAAGAGGAAGACGATAGTTAACGGTGAATAAAAGGGTGATTAATATTTAATTATTTTATTAACTATATAATTAAGTTATTAAACGTATAAAACCATGTAACTTTATCAAACGAAAATAGAATCACATAAAAACAACTTGCGTTGGAATCATAAGAATGAGAGTTTCGCAATGGAAAAGACCAAAACAGAAACGGAGCAAGTTGGAATTTGAGGCGAAATCAAAATACTGTGAGATTTCTAACTCACTTTTAAAAAAGGTTTATAAAATTATATTTATTTGACGTGGAAAAATTGGTTATGTGATGTGATAAATTATATTCTTTTTATTATATAATTAAAATTTGTTAATCATAATTGAAGTATTACTCTTACGCTGTAATATCCTACTGATTGCCGTACGTGATTTGATCTGTGTTTGGTGTGTTCTGTAGATCCGTAAAAGATTAACATTTGTGTTAATTAGAGAATTGGATTAAACAAAATTATCATTTTGTTCATTAGATTAGTTAATTCAAAATTAACAATTGTGTTAATTAGAAAAAGTTAAACCAAATCATCATGTGGTGTTTATTAGATTTGTTGATTCAAAATTAACAATCGTGTTAATTAGACAAAGTTAAACAAAATCATCATGTGGTGTTTATTAGATTTGTTGATTCAAAATTAACAATTGTGTTAATTAGAAAAAGTTAAACAAAATTATCATGTTGTGTTTATTAGATGTGTTGATTCAAAATTAACATTTGAGTTAATTAGAAAATAGTTAGACAAAATTTATAATTTTGTTTATTAGATTTGTTGAAATGAAATAATTAACATCTTTGTTAATGAGAATTGAGTTAAACAAAAAGTATCACTTTTGTTTAATAGTTTAGTTGAAAACAAAAATATTCATTTTTGTCGAATAATTTAGTTGGAACAAAAATATTCTTTTTTGTCAAAATAGTTTAGTTGAACAAAAAATGAATATTTTGTCAAATTAGAATTGTTGAACAAAATATACATCTTTGTAGGAATATACATTTTAGTTCATTAAAAAGGATTAAAAAGAATGAAACATTTTAGTTCGTTAAAAAAATGAAGCATTTTAGTTCATTAAAACGGATGAAACATTTTAGTTCACTAAACAAGAATAAAACATTTTTGATCATTAAAAAGGATTAAACAAGAATAAACAATTTAGTTCATTAAAAAGAATAAAACATTTTTTATCATTAAAAAGGATTAAACAAGAATAAACATTTTAGTTCATTGAAAAGAATGAAACATTTTTTATCATTAAAAAGGATTAAACAAGAATAAACATTTTAGTTCATTAAAAAGATTGAAACATTTTTGATCATTAAAAAGGATTAAACAAGAATATACATTTTAGTTCATTAAAAAGGATTAACAAGAATGAAACATTTTTGATCATTAAAAAGGATTAAACAAGAATAAACATTTTAGTTCATTAAAAAGGATGAAACATTTTAGTTCATTAAACAAGAATGAAACATTTTTTATCATTAAAAAGGATTAAACAAGAATAAACATTTTAGTTCATTAAAAAGGATGTAACATTTTAGTTCATTAAACAAAAATGAAACATTTTTGATCATTAAAAAGGATTAAACAAGAATATACATTTTTGTTCATTAAGAAGAATGAAACATTTTAGTTCGTTAAAAAGAATGAAACATTTTTTATCATTAAAAAGGATTAAACAAGAATATACATTTTTGTTCATTAAGAAGAATGAAACATTTTAGTTCATTAAAAAGGATTAAACAAGAATGAAACATTTTTGTTCACTAAAAAGGATTAAACAAAAATAAACCTTTTTGTCAATTAAAAAGGTTGAAACAAAAATATACATTTTTGTCAAAATAGAATTGTTGAAACAAAAATTATCATTTTTGTCAATTAGAATGGTTGAAACTATAATTAACATTTTTGTTAATTTGAATTGAGTTAAACAAAAATTACATTTTGTTAAATAAGATTTGAGTTAAACAAAAATTACATTTTTGTTAAATTAGAATTGTCAATAATTTGAATGAATCACTTTTAATCATTTTGTTGAAATAGAATTATCAACAATTTGAATGAATCACTTTTAATCATTTTGTTGAAATAGAATTGTCAACAAAAGTGAAAGAATCATTTTTATTTAAAATGCATACATTAGAATTTGTATGCAATTGAAAGAATCACTCTTATTGAAAATGCATACACTAGAATTTGTATGCAAGATAAAATATCATTTTATTAGCAATGCATATATCAGAATTTATATGCAAAGTTAAAATATCATTTTATTGACAATGCATATATTAGAATTTATATGCAAAGTTAAAATATCATTTTATTGACGATGCATATATTAGAATTTATATGCAAAGTTAAAATATAATTTTGTTGTCAATGCATATATTAGAATTTATATGCAAAGTTTAAATATCATTTTATTGACAAGGCATATATTAGAATTTGTATGCAAAGTCAAAGAATCATTTTTATTGACAATGCATATATTAGAATTTGTATGCAAAGTCAAAGAATCATTTTTATTGACACTACATACATTAGAATTTTTATGTAAGTTAAAGAAATATTTTTATTGTCAAAACATGCATTGAAAGTATATACAAATAAAATATTCCTTTTTATTTGTTAAAGTTGAAAATAGAAATACAAATTAAATTTTTCTTTTTATTTGTCATTAGCAAATATCATGTAAATAAATACATTTTATTTGACATTATGAACATGTAGATATGATATGCCAATAAAACATTCTTTTATTTGGCGTGTTAAATACGTTAGTGGAATCGTCAAATGGTTTATATTTATATATAGTTATATATATATAAAAAAATATAAATTAAAATTAAACGAATCGCATGCAACAGTTCGCGTTTCAGAATCGTAACTCTAAACGATTAAACCGAAAGATCCGACCGTCGGATTTTCCCAAAACTGAAAACATTAGGACCGCATTGGGAAGATCTTTCCGATAATATAAATTTTGTTAAAATCCAACCGTTAGATTTCAAGATATGTGTAAATCAAATTTTGATAAAAACAGCGTCAGGGCCGCCTATTGACCCAAAGCGCCGTTAAATTAAATTGAGCTATTTTTATATAAATAAAAATAGCGATAAATCATTATAAAATAATATTAACAATATAAAATGGTATTAAATTATATATATGCGAGAATTATTTGAAAAGACCGAGTACAATCTCATTTCAAATAAATATACGACGATTTAAATCGAAGATATTGAAGACGGTGATTGAAGACCGGCGATCTTCACATCGAATGGACAACTACTAATGCCCGACATTGGGTAGCTCCCAGTAAAGGGTTAAAAGTGGTAGTATGTCCTAACGTACTTGTTGATCATCTGGATAAGCGAGCACCTCTCTTCCGTACTGGACATACGGGACAAGGAATAAGGTGCCTCCGGTTTCGTTCAGACCCGGAATGGACTTGTAAATGGATGTGTGTCTTACATTGGATTTCATTCCACGTAAATTGATTTCTATTTAATATATATCTGTTAGTGGCGGAGAATTTATTCTCTTGCTCAACACCCTTCTCTAAGACGCACGAGCTCAGAGGTTATATATTGATAGTTATTGATCGCATGGCATGAATTGTCAATGTTGCATGCCAAGATGCAAATGATCAAGGCTTTTATTGAAAAGCAGAGCCTTGTGGTTGATGATCAAAGCACGGCCTGTTTAGGCGTAGCTTTGTGTATAGCGTGACTTCGTGAACCTCACACCCCGGTATGAGTCGAAAACGGGATAAGGACCGTGGGGAGTGCACATGTTTCTTTCTAGCTAGAAGCGGTGTCAGCATTTACAAGCCCTGACATTTTTACTTATGTGGATGATGGATTATGAGGTACCTCGGATTTGTTGGTCAATAGTGACCAAATTATAGGTTCAATAGGACCGGGAAGCGTGTGTTCAGGAATTGCCAATCCACTAAAGTATTTGTGGACCGGCCCTACCACATCCAAGGGTTGCCCGTAGGTGTGATCCTGAGACATTTGCTAGAGTGTCTCGAATCGGGGAGGACGATCCCTAGCCTCGACTCATGATGGAAACCCAATTTCCAATACGACATTACGATCGATTTTGATTGTAAACCTATATATGGTGACATAGTATATGGTAGTTATGCCGTTTAGAATTGATACATTTACTTTGAAGTATTTTTAAAACTGATTAGACACTAATAATAATATTAAAATATTGTTTTCTACGTATCAAGCATGTTTGATCATTATAAGGTAAAACTCTATCCTCAGGTTTGCGTTGCATTGTGTGATGGGACTTGTGTCTTATAATGATTTCATTTTTCTAAAGAGCATTGCGTTGTTTTGAATAAAAATTTATTAAACTTATGCACTGGCAATCCAATGGACTAAACCCGTTCCGCGTTAGCGGCATGGTCCTGTGATTAGCCATATTGTTAGATAAGTTAGCAAAGATTTCTCATACCAGTCCCATTACTGACCCGTAGTTTGTTTCACTTTGCAAACTCGGGTGCCCTCCTTCCACATGGGCTGTCGACTAGCTTATTTTGCAGATATATTGAGCAAGATTCTGGATCGAAGCTTAAAGCTGTGTCTAGAGCATTGATAGACTTCCGCTGTATCAGATTATTGGTTCCGCTGCTGTAACAACCCGGAAAATCAGAACCAATTTAAAATTTTTATTTTGAATAATTTGAACAGAAATTTGGTCAAAATTTAAAAATTCCATTTTTAAATAATATTAAAGCCCTTAAAAATAGACATTTCACATACGAACTCCGTTTTTGATGAAACCACTTTGGTTGGATCGGGGATGTCAATTTATTGCTAGGATTAAAATTCCATAATTTTTGAAATCAATATGTGAGTGTGGCAAATGAAAACACGTTTGGTGATTTCAGTTTGAATTGAATCAACCAGAAAATGGCCATTTTTCAAACGATCTCTAAATTTGACGAAATTAGTTTGTTGGGACTGTATCGTCCCAACATAGCTAGATTTATTTTTCGGGAATTTTTAGAATCAGTATGTGGCCCCGGCATATTAAAATGTACGTTCAAATCTAAAATCAAATGTTTTATATTTTAATTTGAAGAATAACTGACTGTAATAGTCGAATGCGCATAGGAAAAATATTCCATTGTATCCGGGATGGGGGTAATTAGCTAAGCCACTCGTTGGGTTTGATTTGGTGTTCATATTGATAAGGGGGTATTTTTGGAATTAAATAAATTAAATAAATAGTTGGCCAATCAAATTAATCCATTCACTTTATCATAAAATTAAAAAAACCGTAAACCCTTATTAAGAACGGTGGCTACTAGTTCGATTCTTCTAGCCCCAATAACACCAAACCCGCGCAACGAATTCCAACACTCCAGTTGAGGATATTGTAGATCTCTCCTCAAGCTTTAAATCCATACTAGATTCAGATTTTATTGTTGAGAATTCGTGGAGAACCACCCTCACGAAGTCGTGCCGCCTCAAGTCATAATCCTCCCTCCACCGTCGACCAAGTTCGACGCTGTCACCCTTGTCAGGTGCGCCTCTCGAAGCTGTCCACTTTGGCGAAGTCTTTTCGTCCAATCGCTGCACGGATTTCACGAAACAACGAACCCTAGTTTCGAACAGTGAGCTGAAGGTAACGGCCTGGTCTGAATAAACTGTTTATAACGCTTTGAAGCATTGCAAAGTTTGATTTTCAAATAAAAATCATATCTGTAACATATGTTGTCGAAATCCAGTGAAACCAGAGGCACCGGACTCGTAGTGATGTCATCTACATTCTAGAAGAGACTAGAACGCGTTTGGAGCTTCCAACAATTTAAGGGGGATTAACGACCAATGTGAGACTTTTAAATTCAAATTTGAATGTAAATGCATTGTATAAATTATATGAGCGAAGTATGAATTATATACGCGTTGTACATCTTATGTATGGGCATTGTATAAATTATATGAGCGATGCATAAATTATACATGTGTTGTATAAATCATATATGTGTTGAAAAGAAGTTGAAATGGAAATGAAAATATTTATATGTATATATATATATATATATATATATATATATACTCCCCTCGTCCACAAACCATGGACGATATGAATTGATGGTGATTAGCATGAAAATTGGTTGAGATTGCGAATGGTTAATTATGGTTGAACATAGTTGATTGTGGTTGAAAACAAAATTGGAATGGTTAGTGGAAAAATTCATTATGATATGAAAAATGATCAAAATGTTTAGATCATTTAGATAATCCCCTTATGGAACGCCGCGAGGCCTAAGGTAGCGTGAGGAGCTGTACTCGGGACGGTGCCGGTTTTAAACCCCCTATCATTATGCTGCCGAAATTTCATGAAATATTCTTGTGTTAGAATTATATTCATATGTTGAAATATATTCATGCTTTGATAATTTATCCATGATTGAAGTAATTTGCTTAGATAATAAAAATCACATTTTTAGTATGCATATGAAGTAAATAAAATACTCATGATGGAAATAAACTGTTTTAAACAATAAAAATCACATTTTTATTGTGTGTTTGCGTCGATGAAAATACTCATGTGTTGAGTAAATATTTGGACGATAAAAATACCATTTTTATCACGTATATGAAGTTCTAAAAATATTCATATGTTGAAGAAATGGATTGAACAATAAAATTAATTTTTTTATTGTGCATATGAAGTTCTAAAAGTATTCATGTGCTGAATAAATTGATTGAATAATAAAAATCACATCTTTATTATGAATATGAAGTGCTAAAACATTCATGTGTTGAATAAATATTTTGAACGATAAAAATATCATTTTTATCATGTATACGACTCATTAAAAATACACATGTGTTGAAACAAATATTTGTTCGCTATAAATATTATTTTTAACATGTATATGAACTAAATAAAATAGTCATTAGTTGAAATATATTTTTGTTTGCTAAAAATATCATTTTTGTCATATGTATGAAGTGTTAAAAATAACCACACATCGAAATAATTATTGGTTAGTTGGAAATATTATTTTTAACATGTATATGAAGTGTTAAAAATAACCGTGTGTTGAAATAAATATTGGTAAGCTAGAAATATTATATTTTAGCTTAGTTACGCATATATATACATATGCTGAACAGGAAAATGGATTAGCTGTTGAGTAAAGAATTTATTTGCGTGCCCGACAAATAGGTAAGCCTTAATGAGTTGGTTGCGCAATTTTAGTATTATATAAACTCCGGTGAATGCCATTGGATGTGGAGTACTGGTTATTCTGTGTGAGATTATTAATGTCGCCATAGGATAGTAACAATTAATTTTGAACTACACTACATGGCATACTGCGTGAAGATAACATACTCTATCATACCCCACATAAGCATTTGGAGCTTATTTGACGAGTGTTAATCCCTAAAAAATCCACTCGCACATTTAGCAAAGGATTCCAAGCGAAAGCCTTCCAGGTCGACCAGCTACAGTACCATCCCGAGCGTCCAGATAAAGACACAAAATGAGATCGAGCATCAAGTCCAAAATAAGGCGGTCGTCTTGGAAAGCCGACCCTGACCATATAGCTAATCTTGGAAAGCACGACCAAGCAAAGATAAGGATCGCGTGCCCTAAGAGCCCGCACAAAGCAGATGAGAGGCACGCGATCCAAAGATCAAAGGTCGGTCACATACATACTTCGGAGCCTCGAAGATAGAATTACACGCACACATGAAGACCGCCCGCCAACTAGGATGCCGGTCGCTCATCACTCAAGATCGTGGTACAAATACCCGCGCATCTCCTAAGAGAAGCATCGTAAAATACCCTAACTACAGAACACCGGCCGACCTTCCGGGAGAATATAAAGACTACCAATCACCCGCTCGGAACGAGCGGCGCATTATTACAATGCAATGATCGGTCATTCTGCCAGATCCATCGTTAAGTCGACATCATTCCCGCTCATCAATCGACGGGAACGACCTTAGTAGAAGAATTTCAATCAAGGAAGCCGTTCACAAGCCGACCAGGACGCTCGCTCCATCGAGTCGCTCGCCACAACAACTAAAATACAACTCATGACAGCCGGCAACAGCTGGCCAGTGGCACACTCAGTAATTAACGAAATGGACGACCCTAAAAGCGGATCTGATATCATCCCCAGAGAATCCCGCCTATAAATAGACAACGAACATCAGTAGAGAAGTGATCGAATCTTTTAAATCACGAAGGGCTGCTAAACTCCATCTCTAACCAGATCTGGACATGGCGTCAAGCCCAGTTTCCGAATAACGAAGACACTCTTCTCATCATTCATCCATCCACCTTTTTCCTCTCCAAACTATACCATTCTCATGTATAATTCCTAGATTGAAATATATAATTGAGGGTATATTGAGTGAATAGTGAGGTGAATGAAAGAGAGATCTGATGTACTTTGTAACTTTGGTCATCTGAACGGAAATCGCCAGCATAGTGGACGTAGGCCTCGTTAACGACCGAACCACTCTAAATCTTGTCTCTATTTACTTTACTTGCTTCTTCTGTTTTTGTACTTACTTAATAACATGGCTTCATATTTTTTTCCTACCGAAATCGGTGAAGTACATTCTTAGTACCTTTTGGATGCTTATGTCATTTTTGGTGTAAACATTTTGGCACCCACCGTGGGGCCGTGTTAACTTGCTTTTTTCAATCAGATCTGACAAAGGCCCGTTCAGGGAAAGTTCATTCGGAGGTATGGATATTCTGAGGAGAAGTGTCATCAGCCCCAGCGATAGCATCAATCCCGTAGCACCATTTCCCGCTGATTCTGAGCTAGAGGAATCGCCAAGATTGGGAGGAGTTGTAACCAGAGTGAGGCTAGAAGAAGTAATGGTAGGATTAACAGGCCAGATAGCTGCCACAAGTGACGCTATGATGGAAAGACTTGAGTCATTACTAGCCATCCAAGATGCTACCGCTAATGCTGCGTTGAATGCTGCTAGTTTCCAAATAGATCAAGCAAACTGTGATCCAGGCACAGGGCTTTCCACCTCAGGCTCAAGGCGACGAGATTTCATTCAGATGGCTACACGATACGCTGACCAAAATAATGAAAGGGGCAACGCCCTACCATCCTGAAGACCCATTCATGAAGCCGAACGACAGTCCTGTTGTCGTGAGAACGCCTGACCTGAAGGATCACCCAAATCCTTTGACTTTAAGCTCCGGAAGCATTCCCGAATCAGTGCATGGTGACAGGTCCATGGATCCGTGCAAAGAACAAAGGTACCTCTCTAGAATGGTGAAAATTATTACGGAGGACAGTCTAAAGATGAGGGAAGACCAAGGAGAACCGAAATCCTTTTATAACCCCACTCACCGAAAGGGTTAGGAAGACTGTATATCCACGAAGGTTCGTACCCCCCTCGCTATCACCCTACGATGGGATGAGCGACCGCGACATATTCCTGCATAGGTATGACCAATATATGAATGGAGCAGGCGCTACTGATGAAGTTAAATGCCTATTTTTCCCAGTTTACCTTGACGGGGTGGCTTACTGGTGGTTCATGAGACTGCCATCACGATTAGTAAACGTTTTCGTAACTTTGGCTCAATTATTCAGCAAGCAGTTCGTATTCCACGTATCAGAAACCCAAGGTATTGGCGATCTAAGCGAGTTGCGTTGAAGGCCAGGAGAACCTATCAGAATCTTTCTTGCTCGTTTTCTCACCATGGCGACTGAAGTTGAAGAACCCGATCCTCGCCTGATCTTAACGGCCCTTGAGCAGGCAATACACGAAGAGTCCGAAATGGGGCAATGGGTCAAGAGGAAAAGACCAAGGACGCTCGAATGACTGCTCAATAAAGCTGAGAAGTATGCGAGCACTGAAGAAAACGCACGAATCAACTCTAAGAATCAAAAGAAGCATGACAATGAAGAGGATAGTCAAGTAAAAGAAAAGCTTTGTTTCTTCAAGAGTTCCGAGTTCACTCCTCTTAACGACGCTGTCAGAAACATCTTCAGGGCAACCAAAGACACCGAAAAATACCCGGTATTGAAACAAAGACAGGTCGGAGGCATCGCTGCAAGGTCAGGCAAGTTCTGTCAATTCCACAAGCAACCGGGACATGATACCGACGAATGTAGACATCTGAAGTCAGTGATTGAAGGACTAGTCCGGCAAAACCATTTGTAACAATATGTACTGCACCGCGACAACCGCCTCAACCCTCCACAATCAAAGAGCAACGCGCCTTAATAAAAAAAAAGGGGGCAACGCAAATCGAAGGAATTAGCTGAAGCCCTCGCTACAGACCATCAAACCAGGATTCTTATCACTCTGCTTTACCTCTTTAATGTTGTCTTGATTACTAAAGTTGTTTTATCTTATTTTAGCAACCCACCAGGTTCATACAAAGTATCAATTCAAAAGTTTTCTTCTTGTATCAAGAATCAGTCATGTGTCTATATGAATAACATGCTTAGTAGACCACGCTAAAAGCTGAACATTCTCTTGAAATGTAGGCACGGTAAAAGGCATCCTCATCCGCGCGACAGGATAATTACGAAAATCCCGGGGCAATGTCAACCAAAGCAGCTCAGGAATCACCATAGCACGGTCAAACGATATGGTCAAATACACCATTCCAAAAAAAAGGGGGGAGAACACTCCACAACAAACAGCTAGATCAAAGGCCATGCTCCACATCATGGAATGATCTGAATGCTCAGTGAATACCTGTACAGAAGATCAACGCTGGGTACTAAATGAAAAAACAGGAAAAAACTCCAAACCGTCTCGGAGGACATTCTAATTCCGAAAAGCACCTTCTCAGGCATGCGACGTGGACTCCTTTAAGCAACCGCTACATTCGGAAGCAGCGAGGATGACTCCAACCTGCAAAACAACAATGCCGAATGGAAAGCCACTCAATATGTCCCACGGATAAAAAATGCTGAGCCCACTAAAGAAACACCTTCTTAGGTGCAAGATGCGGTGTCTCTAACTTGGAAAATTTTCGAGAAAGGGAACCCATTTCTGTTTCATAGGGCGTAGGGTCGGAAGGACCGGCAAATGTCCCGAAACGAGAAAATGCTAAATCCTTAGGTGAAGGGCGTGGAGTTTATCCCTTCAGAGTCAAGGCTCGTTGTGGTAAACTGATGTCTGATCCTTGGATAAAGCATAAAAATGGGGAAGGATAAAAACACGCTGGAAAGACCAACACCAATACAGAAATCCTAGCCGAAAGGGGGTGTCAGAAATCCTAGCCGTATGGGGGTATCCGTTCTCGGGCCTTTTTGAGACAACCAAAACAATCAAACAAGGCCTGGGACGGATCGAAAATTCATAACCCAAGACCTCCCTATGGGGGCGGGTGTTCAAAACCAGTCTCCAAAGGACTCGGGTCACTGAGTTAATGGGACGAGGGGATGAGTACCATAAATTTAAAAAACACCAAACGTAGTCATAATAAAATACATAGGAACCTTCGACAAGCGAAAAACGACAGGATCTAAAAATGCAAACTAAATCTAAATGTTACAACATAAACTAAATTCGGGCATCTGCGAACGATTATCATAAAAACTCGACCGAATATGCAAATCAGAAAATAAAGGTGCAGCGAACGACGCACCAATACGAAGATATAGCTGAGCTACGCAGTCAAAACACAAAATATGTGACAAGATCTTAAAGTAGGCTGCGGAGACCGCCACCTAAACTGCAACAAGCGAGGCTGGCTCCCGCTTATACAAGCCAGACTAACCAAAGTGTATATTGTTTTAAAAAAAATAGAATAACCAAACAGGTGAAACGTAGGCAAGGCATCAACCATCACACAAGGTAAGAGATCATTCTCTCTTTGGAATCAACGGCCTCAATGAGCTTGGCCCTCTCTTTCTCCAGAACACTGATCCGGTTGCCAAGTTATGTGTTGGCCTGTTGAAGATCCTCAACAAGAGAAATTCAGGCGCTCACTTGCCTCACAATGTAATTTTTGACAGTGACAATGAGATTCTCAACCAAGTGAGGGCACTCCTCTAGCTGGTTAAACTCGGCACGTATGCATTCTTTCATGTTATCCATCTTGCCTGCAATTATCCACTTGTCATATGGATCTATGTACACACCAGAACGAGAAGCGGTTGGGCATCGAGTGAAGAAATCCTTAATAACCTTAGGGTCAAAAGGATTAGGAACATGGAGAGGCTCTGGAGTACTTGCAGGATCTAGCGATAAAGACGAAGAAAAAATACGTCTCAGGGCAGCTGCAAAGTCTGCAACGGAAAGCTCATGTGGAGGACAACAACTCTGAACATCTTGTGCAACCAAGACCTCTTTTCCATTGGTCGCCTTGTTATTACCGGACCCTCTTGGCGACTTCCTCTTCTTGAGTCGTCTGAATATCGAGAATTCCATCCTTGGGCGACCTATTTCAAAATAGAAATCAGTACAAGACCAACCAGACTCTGGCACAGATAGAAACATTTTGACAAGCAACTTGTAAGCCTACGACTAATGAGAACTTCAAAGAAAGCTACCAGATAACTCATACTCCACGGGAAGAATTACAAAAATGAACATTGCCAGAATTCATGCAGAAATAAGAAGCCCCGACTAGGGGGCATGAGAGCATTCCAGACACAGCAGGATAAAATGGAAAAGTTACCTAAGAAAATCATGGTATCCCAAAGCTGAAAGAAGTCTGTCAAAAGAAGAGAAAGCACCTGAAAATGCCAAAGCAAACAAACGAGAAAAGAAAGTTAAAATCTTCCGATGAAGAAGTTATATAGGAACATTAAAGAATAGGTTACCCACGGGGACTCCCAAGGAAATCAACTAATACGAAAAAATGCCAGAAATGAAAATAAATAAAATAGGGGAAGAAGTTTAAAAGACACTGCCCAATAGTCCTTCGCCACGAAGGCAAAAGTTTCATGTCACACTAAAACGTCTCATCGAATTCCAATTGACCGCTAAAAAACTATCTTCTCGCACAGCAACACCAAGGAGAAAACTCACCTGCAACAGAGGTACGACAAGAAGAAGAAGAGGATTGCAGCCGGTCGAGCAAAGGAAGAGCAGAATTCTGAGCGAAGAGGACGAAACTTCCCTTCACAGTGAAGCCACCATTAAAAGAACTTTCGCTAAAGGAATATAAAGGCAAGAGAATAAAAAGACAATGCCAAGGACAAGTTGGGCCCCCTACTCTTCGGTAACTAAAAATCCAGCTGAGGAATCCGACGGTCCACCTAGTCGTATCTAGAAGAGTACCTCGCCAAGTATCCGCAGATCAACGACCGTCGAAAACTTCAAAACTCGAGAAACAAATTATCCATGAAAATACTTGTCCTGCAGGATGTCTCCCATCACGTCTGCTCAGCACTCAAGTACTGAAACAAATGTCTCAACAAAATTCAGTCGGCTGGTCCGCTTCCCCAGAACATAATCTTTTGTGACAAAAGCAGAACAGGTCCAAGTGCATCGTCATATTCCAGCTGGCCCACAAAAATGATTGTTCGCATAAGAACAGGGAAAACCAAAAAGCTATCAGACAATGTGCGACTATCCAATACATCGAAGCGCGCGATTCTACATTAAAAGAAAATTACGAACTTCGAGCGACAAGTGTTAATCCCTAAAAAAATCCACTCGCACATTTAGCAAAGGATTCCAAGCGAATCCTTCCAGGTCGACCAGCTACAGTACCATTCCGAGCGTTCAGATAAATACATAGAATGAGATCGAGCGTTAAGTCCAAAATAAGGCGGTCGTCCAGGAAAGCCGACCCTGACCATACAGCTAATCTTGGAAAGCACGACCAAGCAAAGATAAGGATCACGTGCCCTAAGGGCCCGCACAAAGCAGACAAGAGGCGCGCGATCCAAGGATCAAAGCCTGGTCACATACATACTTCGGAGCCTCGAAGATAGAATTACACGCGCAAATGAAGACCGCCCGCCAACTAGGGCGCCGATAATTCAGCACTCAAGATCGTGGTACGAATACCCGCGCATCTCCTAAGAGAAGCATCGTAACATACCCTAACTACAGAATACCGGCCGACCTTCTCGGAGAATATAAAGACTACCAATCACCCGCTCGGAACGAGCGGGGCACTATTACAACGCAATGATCAGTCACTCCGCTAGATCCATCGTTAAGTCGACATCTTTCCTGCTCATCAACCAACGGGAACGACCTTAGTAGAAGAACTTCAATCAAGGAAGCCGTTCACAAGCTGACCAGGACGCTCGCTCCATCGAGTCGCTCGCCCACAACAGCTAAAAAACAACTCATGACAACCGGCAACAGCTGGCCAGTGGCACACTCAATAATTAACGAAATGGACAAACCTAAAAGTGGATCTGATATCATCCCCAGAGAATCCCGCTTATAAATAGACAAGGACCATTAGCAGAGAAGTTATCGAATCTTTTAAATCACTAAGGGTTGCCAAACTCCATCTCTAACCAGATCTAGCCTTGGCGTTAAGACCAGTTTCCGAATAATGAACACTCTTCTCATCATTCAACCATCCACCTTCTTCCTTTTCAAACTATACCATTCTCATGTGTAATTCCTAGTTTAAAAATATATAATTGAGGGTATATTGAGTGAATAGTGAGGTGAATGAAAGAGAGATCTGATGTACTTTGCAACTTTGATCATCTGAACGGAAATCGCCAGCATAGTGGACGTAGGCCTCGTTAACGGCCGAACCACTCTAAATCTTGTCTCTATTTACTTTACTTTCATCTTCTGTTTTTGTACTTACTTATTAACACGGCTTCATATTTTTTCCTACCGAAATCGATGAAGTACATTCTTAGTAACTTTTGGATGCTTATGCCATTTTTGGTGTAAACAACGAGGTTGAAGATTTACCATACAAGCGAGTGGCTTGTATGGCAATGACTATATTTCAGGTTGAACCGAAGACTGATATGGACTATATAAAATGTAACGGTAAATTGCCAGATTAATAAAAAAACCCCACATGGGTCTGGAGTTGACAATAATCACGTCTCTCTAGTCATTAAGCCGCAACAAATTTTTATAAGGTGAAGAGAATTTATTATCTTGAGTTATGATCTAAACACACTCCCCTGTGGACACGAAGTTATATCACTAAAAATATGTGTAGTCTTTTCAGGATTTATTGGGTGCCTAATATGACCCAATAAATTTCCAAACCCCTCTCCATACAAAGGAGGTTATGGCGAATTTTTTTGAAATTTAAAGGCTTTAGTGAAATATTTGAAGTGAAAAACGAATTAGAAATCATCGAATGAATTGTATATATATATAAATTAAGTTAAAACGAATCGAGCCCCTACAGTTCGCGTTTTGAAATCGTAACTTTAAACGATTATACCGAAAGATCCGACCATCGGATTTTCACGAAACTGGAACCGTTGGTTTGCTTTGGAGAGATCTTTCCAACGACATAAATTTTGTTAAGATCCAATGGTTAAATCTTCAAATATGTGTAGAAAAAATCTGAAGAAAAATAGCGCCAGTGCCACGGCATGACCTGAAACGTCGTTCATTTAAATGGAGCTATTTTTAAATAAACAAAAATGACTATATATCATTATAAAATATTATAAGCGATATATGGAATGGAAATAAACTGATTTTACTTGGTTTTCTTGATATTTGATGGTTGAATGTGTTTGACATGATTTTTTTTTGCCAGTCATGACATGAAAAATATATAAAGAACTGAAATGTGGATGTCGAATAATTCAACCAAGGAAAGAATTGATTTAAATTCTAATGTACGTTAATTATTTGAAAAGGCGCGTTAATTCTCATTTCAAATAATTGACCGACGGATAAATGTCGAAGATATGAAGACGGTGCAAGACCGGTGATCTTCACATCGTGTGAATTACTACTGATGCCTTTAAGATGGGTATCTTCCTTGATGAGGTTATAATGGTAGTGGTCTGGACATACTTGTTGATCGTCCGGATGTGCGAGGGCCTCTCTTCCATGTTGGACATATGGAATGAGGAATAAGGTGCCTCTAGTTTCATTCAGACCCAAAACAAACTTGTAAATGGATGTGTGTCTGACATTGGATTTTATTCTATGTTGATTGATCTCTATTAAATATATATCTATTTGGCAGTGGAGAATTTATTTTCTTGCTTAACGCCCTTCTCTGAGACGTACGAGCTCAGAGGTTATATATTGATAGAAATCAGTCGCATGACGTGAATTGCCTGTGTTGCATGCGGAGATGTAGTGATCAAGACTTATGTTGAAAAGCAGAGTCTTGTTGTTGATGATCAAAGCACGGCCTAAAAGGGAAAAGCTTTGTGTATGGTGTTAATTCGCGAGCCTTACACCTCGGTATGAGTTAAAACGAGATAAGGGACCAAAGGAGGACATGATGTTTCTTTCTAGCTATGGGTGGAGTAAGCGTTTACAAGTTCTGACATTTATATTATTTTTACCTTTGTGGTTGTTGGAATGCGAGGCGCCTCGGTTATATCAGTCTCTACGGAGCCGATGGATAGGTACGATAGGACCGGAAAACGTGTTTTCAGGAATAACTAATCCACTAACGTAAGTTTTGACCGGCCTTGGAGGATCCAGGGGTTGCCCAGAGTGTGCAGTCCCAATAAGTTTATTAGAGTGTCTCGAAGCGGAAAAAAGTACATCCCTTGCCTAGACTCATGATGGAATCCAATTTCCAATACGAAATTACGGATTTGATTGTAAACCTATATATGTGGCAACATGGTATATGGTACCCATGCCATCTAGGATTGATATTTATGGTTGAATTTGCTTTTGAAAACATATGTGCACTAGTAATAATGTCAAATGATGTTGCTTTACATGTATTAAGCATAATTTGGCCATTATAAGGTAAAACTCTATCCTCCGGCATGCGTTGCATTGTGTGATGGGACTTGAGTCTTATAATGGGTTCATTCTTTCTAAAAAGCATTGCATTGTTTAAATAATTTACTTTATTTCATGCACTAGCAATCACTGGAGTAAACCAGTTCCACGAAAGCGGCATGGTCCTATGATTTGCCATATTATAATTGTTTAATCAGTTAAGTAGATTTCTCATACCAGTCCCATGTCTGACTCGTAGTTTGTTTCACTTTGCAAACTCGGGTGCCCTCATTTTCACACGGGCAGCCTAGTGACAGGTTACGGGTTGTATTTTGGCTTTGCACTGCAGCATGGAGTGCCCTTTTGGCTTATGGCAAGGATTATCTTTCTCAGTATTTTGGCTATTGACATTACCTCCATTATTATCATATGTATAATTACCGCTGATCGCGATGTAGACTGTTTATCTCTATTATGTATTGTCTGATGTATATGTCCTAGTGATCTTAATGTAGACTAATCATTACTTTTCTGCACTAAGTTGTATCCTATGACCGTGCTACTCTGATTTTTATTACATTTTATGGTTCCGCTATAAAATTGATGTAAATTATTTATATTTCATGTTTATGCTATTATCTGTACTCTGCTAATGATGATTAATGTGTTATATTCCAATGATTATCCTTGACACCGTGACACGGGGTTTTAGGATCGTCACAGCTGGTATTAGAGCTTTGGTTAATCTTAGTTCTGGAATTGAACACATTAAATGCCTCGTCAAAATAGAATCAGAAGTGCTCTAAGGTGAGTAGCTCATTAGAGATTGGATTAGTAATGTCCTAGAATGAGCTCAGCAGAATAGCAAAATAACTTGATCAGTACATCATTACCTTTCCAAATGTGCTTCTGCTTTTACCATATCTTGAAATTATCTTTTATGTGGGCTTGACTCTTTTCTTGCTTGTAAATAACTGACTTAGATGGCTACCAGAGCTAGAGCAGCTAGAGGTGGAGGCAGAGCCGGTAGAGGCCGAGGAGGGGGTGAAATTCCCGCTGCTCCAATTCAGCCTGATCTTCAGGAAGTAGTACCACCACCACCGCTCCCGCAGCAATTTGATCTAGACCGAGTGGTAAAGAAATACAAAAATCTAGGAGGCAAGACATTCTATGGCACTGGTACTGTGACTGAAGCCTTGGGTTGGTTGAAAACATGCGAGAAAATCTTCGCTGGCTTAGGACTCGAAGATCATCGTAAGAGATTTATGGGCGCTTGGTTATTGCAAGACGAGGCACAACTATGGTGGGAAGCCATCACCTTGGATGAGCTAGATTTGGAGATGTCTTGGGATGAATTCAAAGGGTTGTTCAAAGAGAAGTTCATTCCTGAGCAAGAGATGGAGCGCGTGCACGACGAATTTGCCAAACTCCAACAGGGAGATCGCACCATCCAGGAGTACCTCAACAAGTTCACTCATCTGTCGCGATATGCGCCCGGGCTTGTTCAGAATGCCAAGTCGAAGAACAAGAGGTTCATTCATGGACTTCAGTGCAGGTACCAGAATAGAACAATGAGCCACATTAAGCTTCCATTTGCCGAGATGGTAGAAATGGCATGAAACTATGAGAGCTTGGATCAGTGGAACTTAGATGTGGACCATGCAAAGAATCAAGCAATAAATAAGCGCAAGGCTTCTGGAAAGCAACCCGAAGCAAGCAACACGGCAGCCGCAAATTCGCAAGCAAATAGGCAATCCAAGGTCAAGTGATACAATTGCGATCGGTATGAGCATTACTCAAATGTATGCACCGCTCCGAAGCGGCAGAAGACAAATCAAGCAGGCTCTAATCAGAACCCCCGCAATTCTAATGAGTGCTATAACTGCCATCAAACGGGGCATATCAGGAGGAACTGTCCCTTGCTGAAGAATTCTCAGGTGGCACACGTATATGATGGGGCGAATCCGCCAGCTATTTCAGATAGAGCAGGTAAACCCGATGTTTTGGGAGGTACCCTTACTATTAAAAATATTCATGTTTCCGTACTATTTGACATTGGTGCATCACAAAGTTTTATTGCAAGTAATACTATCAAAAAGTTAAAGTTAAACCCAAAAAACCTTAAAGAATCGATTAAAGTTCACAATCTGATAGGAGGTTCTCTTGTTCTTAGTTCATCTTGTATTGTACCCATCTCTTATTCTTTTTACCGGGTTTCCTTTTAAGTTGATCGTCATGAATTTTTCCGAATTCGATATTATTCTGGGGCTGGATTGGTTAACGAAATTTGAGGCAGAAATCAAATGTGCCAAAGAATAGTTAAAATTAAAAAACTAGCTTGGACACATTGTCATACCATGCCATGGCTCAAATCCAAATAGAAAAGAATTTTGGTCTGCTCTGGAAGTTATTCCCACTTTATTAGAAAATATTCCAGTCGTGAAACATTATGCGGATGTGTTTGAAAAAGTCGATAACTTACCTCTGCAAAGAGAAATTGAATTCAGGATCGATCTAATTCTGAATGCCAGACCAGTAGTACATCCAATTCGAAGAATGACATTAAAGGAAAAAGAAGAGTTGGGCGATCAAACTAGACAGCTATTATGGAAGGGTCTGATCAGGCCTAGCTTTTCGAATTGGGGTGCATTTGTAGTGTTTGTCCCGAAATCAGACGGTACTCTCCGACTATGGTGTTGATTACCGAGATCTCAACAAGAAGACACTAAAGAACAAATATCTGCTACCTCGCATAGATGACCTATTGGACCAGTTAAATAGAGCACGGGTATTCTCTAGAATGGACCTAGCTACAGGTTTCCACCAATTACGTATAGCCGAAGACTGTGTTCCTCTGACAGCCTTCAAAGGCCCAGACTTATTCTACGAGTGGTTAGTAATGCCGTTCGGCTTGTGTAACGCTCCTGCATACTTCGTTGATTTAATGAAGTCTTGAGTAAATTCGTGTTGCTATCCATTGATGACATCTTAATCTACTCCAAGTCAGAGAACAAGCACGCTAAGCATTTAGAACAAGTATTGGGGATTCTGAGAAAGAATGTCTTAAAAGCTAAAATTTCTAAATGTATATTCTGGCAAGATGAAGTGAAGTTCCTTGGTCACATCATATCAAAGAAAGGAATTTCAGTAGATCCAAGCAAAATTACAGCAATTCAAGAGTGGAAACAGCCTATTACACCCACGGAAGTCCGAAGTTTTCTAGGATTGGATAGTTATTATCGGAAATTCGTTAAAGATTTTTCGAAGATATCTGGTTCATTAACCATGCTTACTACGAAGCATGCACGATTTAACTGGACTCCAGAATGTGAAGCAGCTTTCCAAGAGATGAAATTAAAATTGACAACTGCTCCAGTATTAACAATTATCAATGGCAATCAGGATTTGAAGGTATGGACAGATGCTTCTATTGAAGGTCTTGGTGCGGTATTAATGCAAAGAGGCCATGTAGTTACTTATGCTAGTCGTCAGTTGAAGCCGCATGAGAAGAAGTATGCAACTCATGATCTTGAGTTGTTAGCCATCGTGTTTGCTATGAAAATCTGGGGACATTATCTATTTGGTGAGAAGTTCGAACTATATACCGAACATCAATCATTGAAGTATTTATTCACCCAGAAAGATTTGAACTTGAGACAACAGCGTTGGATAGAATTTGTTGCAGCGTACGATCTAGATATTCTGTATACGCCGGGGAAAGCCAATGTGGTAGCGGATGCGTTTAGCAGAAAAACTGCAATCATCGCCAATCTTATTATCGCACCTTCATTGATTGATAAAATATCTGCTCTTTAGAAGGATGATCACTTCATTCAGAGGATCAGAGAGAGAATTCAAGAAGGCGAACCCTCGAGTTTTTAGACAGATAGCTATGGGATTCTGAGATTAAAAGGCCGAATGTGTGTTCCAAACCTTCCTGAGCTCCAGAGAGAAGTACTGGATGAAAGTCATAAGTCCAAACTGAGTATTAATCTAGGTGTGAGCAAGATGTATAATGACATCAAACACACTTTCTGGTGGAGATCTTTGAAGAGAGACATTTCCTTATACGTTAGCAGGGGTTCCACTTGCCAACAAGTCAAAAGCGATCAACAGAAACTTGCTGGATTGTTGCAACTGTTAGAAATTCATAATTGGAAGTGGGAGCAAATTTCCATGGACTTCATAGATGGTTTTCCCCGAATCAAGAAAGGAAATGACAGTATTTGGATAATCATAGATGGTTTCACGAAGACCGCCCATTTCATACCAGTCAGATCCAATAGAACCGCTCAAAGTCTAGGACAGATTTATTTCAAGGAAATTGCTAAGCTGCATGGAGTCCCCATCAGCATAGTCAGTGATAGAGATCCAATATTTGCTAGTAAATTCTGGGAAGCATTTCAAGCAGAATTGGGAACAAAACCGAACCTGATCAGCGCATATCATCCTCAAACAGATGGCCAAACTGAGAGGGTGAACCGTATACTAGAAGATTTATTGTGGGCTTGCATTATTGACTTTGACGGATCATGGGAAGACCACCTGCATTTGGCTGAGTTCTCGTACAACAACAGATTCCAAGCGATCTTGGGAATGTCACCATTTGAAGCGTTATACGGTAGACCGTGCAGATCTCCAGCATGTTGTGTAGAACCTGGCAATAGACTTTTATTGGGACCCGATATGATTCGTGATGCTTCAGACAAAGTTGATTTCATTAAGAAACAATTACAAATAGCTCAAAGCCGACAGAAAAGTTATGCGGATTCGAGAAGAAGAGATTTAGCATTTTCTGTTGGTGATTATGTGTATTTGAGAGTTTCTCCGATGAAAGGAGTAGTCAGATTCGGTAAAACAGTGAAGTTGGCGCCTAGATTTATAGGTCCATTTCCTATACTTGAACGAATTGGAACTCTTGCTTATAGGGTTCAATTACCTGACTGGTTGCCTGGAGTACATGATGTATTTCACTGTCTCAACTTTGAAAGCATGTACATGATCCGAATTCGATTGTGGATGAAGTAGCACAATAGGATTTGGATATTACTCCAGAATTGGCAGTAAGAAGAGAGCCAATAAAGATTATTGGCAAAGAAACTAAAGAGCTGAGGAGCAAAAAGGTTCATATAGTTAAAGTGCAGCGGAGTGGAGATCCTAGAGACTTTACTTGGGAAACTAAAGAAAGCATTAAGCAAGCTTATCCCAATTGCAGAGTGGACATTTATGATTAACTCTGGTATAAGGTACATTTACAATATTTTACATTTCCGTTTTGTTTCCTGCATTACTGTTGTCTTCTTTTCAGGGACGAAGTTTTAAGTGGGGTAGATTGTAACAACCCAAAAAATCAGAACCAATTAAAATTTTTATTTTGAATAATTTGAACAGAATTTGGTCAGAATTTAAAAATTCCATTTTTAAATAATATTAAAGCCCATAAAAATAGACATTTTGCAACCGACCTCCGTTTTCGACAAATCCGCTTTGGTTGGATCCGGGATGTCAATTTACTGCTAGGATTGAACTTCCATAATTTTTGAAATCAATATGTGAGCGTGGCAAAGGAAAACGCCTTTGGTGATTTCACTTTGAATTGGATCGACCAGAAAATGACCATTTTTCAAACGGTCTCTAAATTTGACGAAATTAGTTTGTTGGGACCGTTCCGTCCCAACATAGCTAGATTAATTTTTCGGGAATTTTTAGAATCAGTATGTGTCCCCGACAAATTAAAATGTACGTTCAAATTTAAAATCGAATTTTTTATATTTTAATTTGAAGAATAACTGACTGTAACAGCCGAATTGGCTTACGAAACATATTCCATTGTGTCCGGGATGGGGGTAATTAGCTGGAGGCGCCACTCGTTGGGTTTGATTTGGTGTTCGTATTGATAAGGGGGTATTTTTGGAATTAAATAAATTAAATAAGCAATGGGCCAATCAAATTAATCCATTCACTTTATCATCAAATAAAAAAAACCGTAAACCCTTATTACGAATGGCGGCTACCAGTTTGATTCTTCCAGCCCCGATAACTCCAACCCCGCGCAACGAATTCAAACACTCCAATTGAGGATATTGTAGATCTCTCCTCAATCTTTAAATCCATACTAGATTCGGATTTTATTATTGAGAATTCGTGGAGAACCACCCTCACGAAGTCGCGCCGCCTCAAACTGAAATCCTCCCTCCACCGTCGACCGAGTTCGATGTTGTCACCCCTGTCAAGTGCGCCTCTCGAGGCTCTCCATTATGGTGAAGTCTGATCGTCCAATCGCTGCACGAATTTCACGGAACATCGAACCCTAGTTTTGAAAAGTGAGTTAAAGGTAACGACCTGGTCTGAATAAACTGTTTATAATTCTTTAAAGCATTGCAAAGTATGATTTTCAAATAAAAATCATATCCTTAACATATGTTGTTGAAATCTAGTGAAACTAGAGACACCAAACTCGTAGCGACGTCACCTACATTCTAGAAGAGACTAGAACGCGTTTGGAGCTTCCTACAATTTAAGGGGGATTAACAACCAATGTGAGACTTCTAAATTCAAATTTGAATGTAAATGCATTGTATAAATTATATGATTGAAGTATAAATTATATAAGTGTTGTATACCTCATGTATGGGCGTTGTATAAATTATATGAGCGATGTATAAATTATACATACATTGTATAAATCATATATGTGTTGAAAAGAAGTTGAAATGGAAATGAAATATATTTATATACGAACATATATATATACTCCCCTCGTCCACAAACCATGGACGATATGAATTGATTGCGATTGGCTTTAAAATTGGTTGAGATTGCGAATGGTTGATTATGGTTGTTTGTGGTTGAAAATAGTTGATTGTAGTTAAAAACAAAATTGGAATGGTTAGTGGAAAAATTCATTATGATATGAGAAATGATCAAAATGTTTAGATCATTTTGATAAGCCCCTTAGGGAACACCGCGAGGCCTAAGGTAGCGCGAGGAGCCGTACTCGGGACGGTACCAGTTTTAAACCTCCTCCCGTTATGCTGCCGAAATTTTCTGAAATATTCTTGTGTTAGAATTATATTCATATGTTGAAATATATTCATGCATTGATAATTTATTCATGATTGAAGTAAATTGCTTCGATAATAAAAATCTCATTTTTAATATGCATATGAAGTAAATAAAATACTCATAATGGAAATAAACTATTTTAAACAATAAAAATCACATTTTTATTGTGTGGTTGAGTCGATGAAAATACTCATGTGTTGAATAAATATTTGAACGACAAAAATATCATTTTTATCACGTATATGAAGTTCTAAAAATATTCATATATTGAAGAAATGGATTGAATAATAAAATTAACATTTTTATTGTGTATATGAAGTTCTAAAAGTATTCATGTGTTAAATAAATTGATTGAATAATAAAAATTACATCTTTATTATGAATATGAAGTGCTAAAAACATTCATGTGTTGAATAAATATTTTGAACGATAAAAATATCATTTTTATCATGTATACGACTCGCTAAAAATACACATGTGTTGAAACAAATATTTGTTCACTATAAATATTATTTATAGCATGTATATGAACTAAATAAAATAGTCATTAGCTGAAATATATTTTTTTTCGCCAAAAATATCATTTTTGTTATATGTATGAAGTGTTAAAAATAACCACACATCGAAATAAATATTGGTTAGTTGGAAATATTATTTTCAACATGTATATGAAGTGTTAAAAATAACCGTGTGTTGATAGAAACATTGGTAAGCTAGAAATATTATATTTTAGCTTCGTTACGCATATATATACATATGCTGAACAGGAAAATGGATTAGCTGTTGAGTAAAGAATTTATTTGCGTGCCCGACAAATAGGTAAGCCTTAATGAGTTGGCTGCGCAATTTTATTATTGTATAAACTCCTGTGAATGCCGTTGGATGAAGAGTGCTGGTTGCTCTGTGTGAGATTATTAATGTCACCATAGGATAGTAACAATTAATTTTGAACTACACTACATGGCATACTGCGTGAAGATAACACACTCTATTATATACCACATAAGCATTTGGAGCTTATGTGACGAGGCTGAAGATTTACCATACAAGCGAAAGGCTTGTATGGCGATAACTATATTTCAGGTTGAACCAAAGACTAATATGGACTATATAAAATGTAACGGTAAATTACCAGATTAATAAAAACCCCACACGGGTCTGGAGTTAACAATAATCACGTCTCTCTAGTCATTAAGGTACAAAAACTCTTTTATAGGATGAAGAGAATTTATTCTCTGGAGTTATGATCTAAACACACTCCCCTGTGAACAGGAAGTTATATCACTAAAAATATGTGTATGCTTTTTAGGATTTATTGGGTGCCTAATACGGCCCAATAAATTTCCAAACCCCTCTCCGTACAAAGGAGGTTATGGCGAAATTTTCGGAAAATTTAAGGCGCTAGTGAAATATTTGAAATGAAAAACGAATTAGAAATTCATCGAATGAATTATATATATATATATATATATATTAAATTAAAATGAATCGAGCCGTTTTGAAATCGTAACTTTAAACGATTATACCGAAAGATCCGACCATCGGATTTTCACGAAACTGGAACCATTGGGTTCGCTTTGGAGAGATCTTTCCAACGATATAAATTTTGTTAATTTCCAACGGTTAGATCTTCAGATATGTGTAAAACAAATCTGAAGAAAAACAGCGCCAATGCCACGGCACGACCTGAAACGTCGTTTATTTAAATGGAGCTATTTTTAAATAAATAAAAATGGCGATATATCGTTATAAAATATTATAAGCAAAATCGAATGGAAATAAACCGATTTTACTTGGTTTGCTTGATATTTGATGGTTGAATGTGTTTGACATGAAAATTATATAAAGAACTGAAATGTGGATGTCGAATAATTCAACCAAGGGAAGATTTGACTTAAATTCTAATATACGTGAATTAATTGAAAAGGACGAGTTAATTCTCATTTCAAATAGTTGATCGACGAATAAATGTTGAATATATGAAGACGGTGCAAGACCGGTGATCTTCACATCATGTAGATTACTACTGATGCCTTTGAGATGGGTAGCTCCCTTGACGAGGTTACAGTGGTAGTGGTTTGGACGTACTTGTTGATCGTCCGGATGTGCGAGGGCCTCTCTTCCATATTGGACATATGGAACGAGGAATAAGGTGCCTCCGGTTTCGTTCAGACCCAGAACGAACTTTTAAATGGATGTGTATCTGACATTGGATTTTATTCTATATTGATTGATCTCTATTAAATATATATCTGTTTGGCGGCGGAGAATTTATTCTCTTGCTTAACGTCCTTCTCTGAGACGTACAAGCTCAGAGGTTATATAACGATAGAAATCAGTCGCTTGGCGAGAATTGCCTGTGTGGCATGCAGAGATGCAGTGATCGGGCTTTTGTTGAGAAAGTAGAGTCTTCTGGTTGATGATCAAAGCGTGGCCTTAAAGGGCAAATCTTTGTGTATGACGTTAATTCGCGAGCCTCACACCTCGGTATGAGTGAAAAACGGGATAAGGGACGCAAGGAGGACACGACGTTTCTTTCTAGCTATGGGTGGTGTCAGCGTTTACAAGCCCTGACTTTTATATTATATTTACCTTTGTGGTTGTTGGAATGCGAGGCGCATCGGTTATATTGGTCTCTACGGAGCCGATGGATAGGTCCGATAGGACCGGGAAATGTGTGTTCAAGAATAACTAATCCACTAACGTAAGTGTGGACCGACCTTGGAGGATCCAGGTGTTGCCCAGAGTGTGCAGTCCCGAGACATTTGCTAGAGTGTATCGAAGTGGAAAGGAGTACATCCCTTGTCTAGACTCATGATGGAATCCAATTTCCAATACAAAATTACGGATTTGATTGTAAACCTATATATATGGCGACATGGTATATGGTACCCATGCTATCTAGGATTGATATTTATGATTGAATTTGATTTTAAAAACATATATGCACTAGTAATAATATCAAATGATTTTGCTTTACACGTATTAAGCATAATTTGGCCATTATAAGGTAAAATTCTATCCTCCGGCGTGCGTTGCATTGTGTGATGGGACTGGAGTCTTATAATGGCTTCATTCTTTCTAAAAAGCATTGCGTTATTTAAATAATTTACTTTATTTCATGCACTGGCAATCACTGGGGTAAACTCTTTCCGCGAAAGCGGCGTGGTCTTATGATTTTCCATATTATAATTGTTTAATTAGTTAAGTAGACTTCTCATACCAGTCCCATGACTGACTCGTAGTTTGTTTCACTTTGCAAACTTGGGTGCCCTCAGTTTCACACGGGCAGCCTAGTGACAGGTTACAGGTTGTATTTTGGCTTTGCACTGCAGCATGGAGTGCCCTTTTGGCTTATGGCGAGGATTATCTTTCTCAGTATTTTGGCTATTGACATTACCACCATTATTGTCATATGTATAATTACCGTTGATCGCGATGTAGACTGATTTATCTCTATTATGTATTGTCTGATGTATATGTCTCAGTGATCTTGATGTGGACTGATCATTACTTTTCTGCACTAATTTGTATCCTATGACTGTGCTACTCTGATGTTTATTACATTTTATGATTCCAATGTCATATTGATGTAAATTATTTCTATTTCATGCTTATGCTATTATCTGTACTCTGCTGATGATGATTAATGTGTTATAGTCCAAGGATTATCCTTGACACCCAGACATGGGATTTTAGGATCGTCACAACTGCACTGTATTAAGTTTATTGTAAATTATCTTCCGCTGTTCTATTATTATATTCGATGTACTCTGATATTCTGTACTCTGATGTAACATTATTATAATGTTTATAAAAGTATTTTGTTATAAGTTCTGATGTGTTATATTCCCAAAGTTAATGCATTCGAGAATTTCCAACTTTTGGATCAGACCTGTGTGGTTTACGGTCGAATCAAAGGGCAGGGATTTTCAGGTCATTACATTTTCATTGAAAACCTTCCATGTTTATTCATACTAAAACATAGGCATGCATCCCATAGATGGAACATAGTGTATTGTTCTCAAAAGTGTAAATAGTAACAGGTAAATCGGGTTATGATTTTAACAATCCATTCTTGGTTATGCAGGTTCCATAGTTCAACTAACACACCAAACATCCATGGTTTTAGAATGAGTTTTAACATATTCAATCAAGTATCACTCATGTATTCTTATCACGTATATAGCATATGATTTTGCCAAAGTATAAAAACAAATCATAGGTGTTTACTCACACAAACATTCAGGTTTCGAAATGAATTCCATCATGTTCAATTATGTATTACTCATGTATATCCAACACAGTCCAAAAATATGATTCATCCGAGAAAAATAAGTTATGTAAGTTTACTCACTTGCAAAAACTCATGAACTCAGACTTTGCTCTTCTTCATACTGGCTTTAATTCTAACTGATTTGCTTGTGAGGGAATGCATGAATGTGTGCCTTTATATAGGCGTAGGAAATTATTTAAAAAAATGGCATTGAATGAAAAGTCTGAAAAAGGAAGCTATGAGCAGGTCGTTCTCCTTAGACTGGTAGCTGATTGAAAAGACAGGCTAAGTTTTTCATAGCTGTTGATATGAAAACCCCTTAATTCACCAATGCCGAAGTGCTACAGACCATGAAAAAACATGCAAGTGTGTACTATTTAGTATAGAATATACAAGATATGGATGCTCATGTATTTTCTCAATTAATGCCCTGCTCCCCAAATATTCTATCACACACTAAACCTGCTCTCTGTTTTGATGGATGAAAAGAAATGAAAAAAAATTATCACCTTATGCCTAGTTGTATGATATGGTTTCAACTGATGTTCACATGGTCTCTGAATTTTCACATATTGTTCTAAAATGCTGACTTTGCTTTACATCCAAGCTTTTTGTTAAAACCGAAATCTGCAGTACAGGGGACAAAATATACAGTTCGGCATATGTAAATATCCTTATCAAATCCTACAGGTGTAGCCTCTTGCCTACTACATAGTGTATGCAAACTATGCTTTCCTAGTTGCTACACTCTTGGGGTTTGTAAATACAGACATGTGCAAAAAGGTGAAAAATGCCTACTTCCTAATGTATGCAGCACATGGATCTCTCATTTGTTATATGTTAGAATTGTTGAACCAGAGAATCGAAATAGCCCCCTTCTATCTTAAGTAAACATACACAATTATTTACAAAGGCAAGAGATTTTATTTTGAATTGTGTTTCAAGTATTAGTTCGAATTGTATTTATAAATTTGTTAATTAGAGTCGACAATTTGTATTAATATCGTTAGTTAGAAACCAGGCCATTAATTGTACGCATATGAATTTAAACACATATAAGTATAATTTCAACATTCAATCCAACTAACCGTACATTATATATAAAATTAAATATCGTTTTCGACAAATTAATTATCGTTTTTGATGAATTGAGCCTCAATCAATTCAACAAATACATAGATTAATTATGTCTACATGACAGCTAATTGAGGAATTTCAAAACATAGTGGGTATTTCAAACGAATCGAAGAAAGTGTATGCAACCATCGACATATAAAAAGCGAGAGTTGGTCGAATAAGACTGAATAAAATTGATCAAGCTATGCAATAATCAATAGTTTATCAAAAGTTAGCTACTAATTTTAAAACAAAAATATTGAAGGCTTGAAGCCTCGTGTGTGTTGAATCTCAATTTCAGTTTAAAGAAGAGGCATAAATAGGTAAAAAGAAGTAACAACATAACTGAATTGAAGAATCTAGGAATTAGAGATAAAATATTACTAAAATTACATACATTTAGATATACGTTCAAAATGGATATACTTATATGTAGGAGTGGAAAATTTTGACATTTATCTTGCCCTTTGTTATTCCACCATGCAATAAAAAATATCTTCAGTTTGGTCCACTAATTTTCTATTGTTGCATTTATCTTAGTATTCAATGGACCACATGGAGTCAATGTCGCTTACAAGTTTGATCTAACAGAGACCATATGCTAATTTTTCGCTAAACACATTCTAACAAATTTGTAGACATGACACATATGGCAAAATCTATTACAGTCAGAACTTCTAATACCCTTTACGTACCTTAATTTTGCAAAACTGAGATCCATCAGTGTCGTGAGAAAAACTATGTTTTGATTCTATTTTTTATAATATTTATTTGGGAATTTTTATTTATATCCACCAAATTTGTTAGTTAATCCGCCCTAAATTATTGGAATACTATCTACTTTTATGGGTTCTTTAAAATTTGAAATTTGATTAGTTAATCCACAACATATAATTTATTTTTTTCTCAACATTCATTTTTAGATCTGTACAAAACTTGGGTATTTTCTGCTCATTTCTTTATTAAAATCTACGTGCAAGAATAACGAAGAAGTTGAAGTTATAAAGTGCTACGAGTATTTGCAGTGGAAGTGTGCATTGATAAATACATCACTTATTAGCTAATTATGGTGAAACGGAAATTACTTCTACCCAGCTTCAGTCATAATTTCATTCATATTTCTCCAATTCTATTAACCTAGCCTTGCTTTTCCTCAGATTGAGTACCATGCTTAATCTATACCCAAAAAGTCACAATTTTCTTACGACAACATTAATGGTGATACAATGGCATGTTGTGTATTTTGGTAATAAAATTTGGGTACTTCTGATTTTATCCCCTGTACAAGGGTTTACATGCAACAAACATTAGATATTGGACGTATGAATTTTATTAAAGCTGTTATAATTAATCATTTGCATCGTTATTTATTTTTAGATTTGTAGAAGAGTGCAAAATTAATTTGAGCGTTTGGAAAAATACTACTATGTCTGTATGAACTACTTTATGCCACACCTACCGCCATGTATGTCCTTTTTTTGAATTGCTTATTTTTAAATATATATAACCCATCAACCCAATTTATTTTATTTAATATGAACAATATGATATAGACAATCACCTTTAAATAGTTGTCTAAGAAGAATTCTAGCAGTAAATATGTTGTAGTATTTGCTTTTATCGACACATAGTAATGTGTTCACCTATGAAAATTTGTTTATCCTAGCCGTCTTGAAGTTATTCGCCATTATAGTTTTGGAGTTTTATTTACCTATATAAAATATGTATTTTGTAAGAAAGATAGTTTATGGTATATTCTATATTATTGTTGAAATTAACAACATAACCAGTTTTTCACACCTATAGCATTTCCTGGGTACTTATTGATCCATTTACTTCTGCAATTACATTGTCTACTAGGGACCCTTTTTTTAACAATATTTATATCGTCATCCCAATTAGTTATCATGATTCTTTTGGTCTACCAGTGGAGTTAACGCCAATGAAGAAGACACGGTTGGTATTGATGGACGTGAGGGAACATATATGTTTATGGAGAAAAGGTTAGCAAGTTATGTCATGTAGAGTTATTATGCTAACACTCCAAATCTATACTATATATATATATATTATAATAATAATTACTGAGTGTGCATTTGAGTGCTCACAGGCCTCCTCACTAGATAAAACTCAAGCGTCTTTCTCTTTCCCGGGAAATTGAATCTGAAAATAGCGTTTTCCCCTCCAATTGAATAATTTTCATCTCTACCCTTACCCCAAATCATCCCTCTTTTCCTTTCTTTTTTTCGTTACTTTTTCCCATTACTCCCGATCTTCAACCTAGCCCTAAATTGAAAACGATTAGATTTTCTCCCAACGAAGCCTCGCTCCGTTACTGCGCTATGTTTTTCTCCACCCTATCAACGGCGGCTCAGGGCCGGGATACCACTGTTTCACAAGCGCCCATCGATTTTCCCTAAAGGCATCAACAAGTCATCGGTTGTAGGTGATCTTTCTATCACATTTACACATGGTCCATTTGTTTACTTATCTGCCAATTTTTTTGAACTATTTCTGAATTTATTCTACGGAGAAGGACCCTTAATGAAAGTTATGTTGGCTTAAAATTAGTGTTCTGCTTATAGTAATACCCTGTATAGTAGTCCACTGAATCTATTTTTTCACCAGTAATTTCCATGTGACAGTATCACTGAGTTGCTGGACTTATTAAACTATGATGATATCTAAACATGCCAACTCAAGATACTTCCTTCTGATATCTATTTTTCATAAATTATCACTATTATATGAAATATTTATTATTGATTTCTTCTGATAATGCATGAACTCACTAAATCAACTAGCATTTATTTTGATAGTAAAGTCATTCTTGCATAATATCATTGTTTCCAATTTAATCTACACACCGAGCGTTAAATGTTAATCAACGAAGCTCTCATTCTAATATGCTAACATTAGCCATAAAGACATAAATTATGATTTTGAAGACGACGATTTAGTGCTATATAAAAACTTATTTCATTTAAGTATATTAAACATGGGTTAATTGTGTTAGGCTATGAATATTTGAATTTCTTTTGTTTAAAATTAATATTAATCCAAACATATATATTTAAAATTTTCTTTTATCCGTTATACATGCATACATCAGGGACAAGGCTAAGAAATATAATATCTTTTGATTCAAAATATTAGATGTGTGTTTTCGTGTTTGTGTATTATATATATATATATATATATATATATATATATATATATATATATATATATATATATATATATATGGGAAAGTCTAAATGGACATAAAATGTTGACAAAAAATTTGAACCATTAGATCTCCCCCTGAATTCCACTTCACACATAAATACAAACAATCTTATGGTCCAGATTTTGTATACATAATTTTGTGTTCAATTTTGTGTCCCTATAGCTGCTCCCTATATATCAATATTTTTCTTCATACCCACATGTTTCATACCCATATGTCATTGAAATTTCTATTTGTATCTACTAATAGTTCACTTTTAATACTTATTATCTTTAATTAGTGATATACCCATATATATATATCAACATTTTTCTTCATACCCATATGTCATTGAAATTTGTATTTGTATCTACTAATAATTCACTTTTAATGCTTATTATCTTTAAGTAGTGATATACTATTGAAAATTTGACTCTAACAATCTTTTGCTCCAAAATTTGATATTGTGGGTGTAATATTTTTCATAAGCAATTGATTATTTTATTCATAATTTTGCAACACTAAGTTTAACACCAGAAATCAAGCTAAGAACTCAGTGATGGCGTCAATCACTCCTAATTTTCCCATTTTAAGATTAGATATACTTTTATGCTAAATATTTACAAATTTATTTGGTTCAAAAATATGTTGATAATGATATAAAATGAATAGTCCTATGTATATTTCAAGCTTTACAGATCAAACAAGTGAGTGTGTGTGTGTGTATAAAGAGAGAGAGAGAGAGAGTAGATTGTCCTAACTAAACTATTTCATATTCTTGGTTCAATACGAAAAGATATGGATTACATGCCTACTGGAAGTATGAGAAAGATTGAGGAAACATAATAGCTATAGTAATCCATTTTTAAAGTAACATATGTCAAAGCTTCTAATGCTTTTACCTTAGATTTAAATGCCAATATTGGTTTAATCTTTGTTCACTCGAAATTAGTTTAATCTTTATCATTGGTATAATTAGTCTGATATTAATAGCATGTATTGCATCCTATTTTCATGCAGTTTATGAAAGGACAATTTTTCGGTACACTATAGGTATAAAAATAATTTTCATTTACGAATGTACACACGGGCGTGCATTTATACCCAGGGACATAACATTGACACTGAATGTAATCTTTTGGGGCTAATTTAACTATTATGCATGTACTGAACATGATCTTTTATCTTATGCAAATGATGACAACTCAGCTGTTTTATAACAGCAACTAATAAATAAAGTTAAGTGAAAGATATACAGGTATAAGATATGATATTTTAAATATAAGATAACTTTCATTTCCTTTTCTCTCCCTCATTGCCTTCTAAATGTATTCCTTGAGGTTTACTAAAATTCTAGACATTTGAATACATTGGTTATTTAATTCATATCTAATGGTGTAGATATTTAAAACATCGTGATTGGTGACTCTTTAGATGTATAAATCATAGATTTATGCTATATTAAATCATTCAGGTTAGATAATATAATTATTTTCTTCCCATGCTTTCTTTTTCATTTACTGTGAAGTTTATTTTTCCTCATCTGCAATGGCATCATGTCACCAATGAAAGAGACTTTTTGAGTTCATGTCTTTTGACAGTGCCTGTGAATTGTGATTCATTTTTAATTCTGTGTATAATACTTAGATATAAACTAATCTTTTTTCATAGTTGGATTGAAAATTTTACTCAAAGAGTCTTTCAAAGGCTGTGTACATATATAATTTTGTAATGCAACCAACCGTTACTTCTTATGGGGATTGTTAAAAGGACTCCACTTTTGGTTAAGGGGAGTACCATTTTCAGCTTATTTTAAAATTGTTAAGGGGGGGGGCATTAAAATAAATTAGCCTCTCCTTAAACATATTAATAAAATTTCGAACACTGACCCTATACTATTCATTAATGTAACCTTAAAACTTAAACTCAAATTTAATTCTACACATAGGAAAAAAAAAATACATGAAACATAAACGTTCTACACACATGAAAATAACATATTCAAGCATTGTTTACTTTAGTTTTCACTATCAAAGTAAGCATGGAACATAATAACAACAAATAAACACATACAAAACAAAGTAGCCACAAATTGTAAAAGAGTAACAACATACACATACACTTAACACAGCATGAACATAAGCATAAATTCACTTAACAAACATTTGTTTTAATGTAGGAATATGTACACTGTATTAATGTAATTAAATTTGGCAAATCATCTCACAACGAGGTTGTTTTTCTTATCAAACTGTAAGATTTAAACTGTAACACACTGTATTCACCCTCGAACAAAATCCAAACTTTCCATGACGAACTGTATTCATCATTCACGCAAATAAACAAAATTCATCCGCTTTCTGCAAATTGTAATAATCTTTCCAACAAAATCTAAAATTTCAAAAAGGGGATTTATCAAAGTTCGATTTTTTTTTCTTTTTTTTTTAACCACATGGCGTGTTTGGATCGAATTGAAATTGAATTTTGATTGATAGAATTAAGAAATGATGAGGCAGGGTTACTTTAGTCTATATTTTATTTTATTTTTAAAATTCCAAACCCCTCCCCCCTTAACAAATAAAAAATAAGATGGAGTCCCCTTAAATTTATACTCTCTTTAACAAAAAATGGAGTCCCTTTAACAATCCCCCTTCTTATGCAAATGCTATTGTTTTTTGACACTTGATTTTTGCTCGATATTAATAAACTCAATTTGCTATTATATAAACTGAGGTAGAGTTTCTTTGACATGTATACATCGATATAGAAGGGCGTGATTGAATCATGAACTACTATACAATCTGATATAGAGGGGTTCAGGATGTCTGGTAAAAGGTATGATTAATTTTCCATAAGGAAAAACAGATTAGTTTATGGCAAAATTATTTAACTTATTCATTTTTGGGATCCATTCCTTTGTTCACATGATTTAATGTGAACGCATGTCCACTTCAATTGTTTCCTACTTTTAGTTGTTTCCTAAACGTTATATATATTGTAATTGGCGTGTAACACACATGCAAAGTATGTAGACTTGTATGCATATATAAATTACATTTAAAAAAAGAATTTATCCTAACTTCCTAATACTGTGCATAATGGGTTCCATCCACAATTAGCGTGTTAATCTCTTCCCTTTTCTTCATTTTGACTACTTTCCTTAATATGAGTATGGTAATTTGGACTTGTGATACTTTAATTCAAACAAATAAAAAGATAATTTTCTAGATATGTTCTAACAAACTTTATAATTTTCTAGATATGTTCTAACAAACTATATCCATATATTGGACTGGCTTTGGTAAGTTTTTGGTTTTGCTATTTAAACAAAGTTTCTTTAACAATTTAATATAACTTTGCCATCTATCATCTTTACTTAAATATATTTGTTTTCATGAATCTTAATGCACAACAGGATTAGGACATTTACAAACAATTTGATTGAATCAAATTTATTGTTGCTTAACATTAACACAAAATAGAACAATGTCGTTTACTTCATTTTTAACAATCTCATAAGAATGATCCAAATTAAGCAGTTTAGGATACATTTTCCATTATGATAGCAATCCATAGTAAACAGTATGACGCTCATATGTTTCATATTTGAAAAGTAAAATTTTATGTAACTGGGAACCCCTTTATTCTTGCCATGTATATTTGGCGAACTCTTTATTTTTTGGAATGTGTATTTGAGATTTCTTTATGTTGTCTTGATTGAGATCATACTCTGATTTGTTTCGCAAAGGTAAAGTTTTTTCTAATGATTCAAATCTAGCAATGAACATATGATACTTTTATTCAAATAACTAACAATGTAATTTTTAGAAATACGTTGCTAGCAAATTTTATCAACATACTGCTGGATTTCGTAAATTTATCGGTTTGGTATAAAAATAATTTTTTTACAATAATTTACTGTTACTTAGCTATCTATTTTTTATATTTAAATGTTTCTGTTCTTTGAATCTTAAAATCCAATTAGTAACCAATGATCAAGACATGTAGATGCATAACGATGGAATAAAATTAAATGTTGTCTACCATTAGCCTAAGTAGAACAATCACCTTTATATCTTACGGGAATGACCCAAATTTAGCAGTTTAAGATTTGTTTCCTATAACGACATTGATCCATGGTTCATAATGAGATGCTTTCGTATTTCGATGTTGGGAAAAGTAAATTTTTAATATGATTGGCATAATCCTTTATTCTTGCAATACAAATATGACAGTCTTTTATTGTTGCAATGTATATTTGGAACTTTCTTATGTACTCTTGAATAGGATCATATATGATTCGTTTCATAAAACTGAACTTTTGTTTCCTGCTATATGCACTTACTGCCAGAAAATCTATATTGTCTGTTCTTTGATTCGAAGCAATTAGAAAAAGGAAAAAAAAAAAGATGAAATATAGCAGGAATTGAATGATATTTTATCTTGCTGATTAGCATTCCTATATAAAGCATTTTGGAATTAAGGCAAGTAATTGAATGATTGAGATAAACTATACAACATGGAATATAAGGTTGAGACTAAAAAACTGCTCATATTTACAGACGCTCAACTATGGTATAGAGGCTCCAATGCGACACTGTACATGTCCAACATCCCAGTTTATAGCTGGAAGATTGCTTCGTTTTCATACATGATCTGTCAAGTGAATAATTATTTCACTGAAGTTGAAGTATATGTCATTATAAATGGAGGTCTTTAAGATACCTTTGCTTTTATATACAATTATTAATTAAGTTATATGCATCTAAACTTGTCAATTTTTTCATATTCAAATATCAATTTTCTTCAGGTATTCTTTAATTTATAAATTAACTTCCCTATTATTAGGATTTACGTTTCTAACCGCTATTATTTAATGTTGCCAAAACATTTATCAGACTTTGTCGACCTCAAAAAATACCGAGGCCTATTTGCTTTAGCATTAACTCATCAGTTTTGCTATTTCAATTTTTTTTCTAATTGCACTTGAATGAACTATGGCCTTTTGTTTTGTTTTTCACTGACAGTTTCTGTTTACATGTGGAACTAGGATCAATTTTGGAGATCCAAATGGTGTCACATTCTCTCTAATGCTCAGGATTTCAAGACCTTCTTTGTACATACAAAGATATAAATTTAATCATTTTATTTTGACTTACATTTAATTTCTGTCTTATACGCTATACCATTTTTTGCTTCCAGGATTCTGTAGTTTCATTTTTTGCCTGACATTGAATTTATATGATCCTTCGCTTATGCATATTTGTTCACTATCTAGGTTTCTCTTAATATTTTTGCCAAGTTGAGGTTGAATTGGAAAATTTTAATTCATTATTGTTCACGTTTTGGGCAACTAATTGCGATAAAAGTTAAATTTTGTTCTGCAATGATTCCGTGGTGCCATTTCTGCCCTTTCTTATTTATCCTAGCATTTAATAGTTATACACAAACGATTTTTCGTATACTGTATAGTATGTATGTGTGTTTTTTATCTGCTATCTTCCATCTCAATGCATGCACATTTTCTAATAATTTATATACTTAAGACTGTGTTGAAATCAATATTATACACTTAGCCTTGCAAAAAAAAATATCATACCCTTCTGCTAGCATTTTTAAAACAATAAACTAATAAGGCAAATATCATATAGATTGGAGTAATTTCTTTACATGTTGGTACTGCAAAAAGTTTCTTACTTTGCTGCCTAAAACTGTCAATCATTGTAAAAAAGTTAAGTGTTCCCATCAGTCACTTGATATGTTTTAATTAAGTCATTAGAATATATACTATACTATAATTGCTCAACATTGATTCTTTAACTCTGAAGCCTACAACATTTATTTTTAAAATGAAACGTTGTTTTGTTGAAGCCTAACTTAAATGATTAAGTTCATCCTCATTCCCTTTCCACCTTGACAGCCCAAGATTTTATTACAGCCAAATATCTCACCGTTCCCTAATATTGATATTAATTAATCGACTTTGCTGACACCAGCGAACCAGCTAAGTCTGATGAATTTGGTGACAAGTAAATCCACCACGTTGTTTCTTTAGATCTTCCTAATCACGTCATTGACGAATATCTATCTTTTCCAACCTTCCGGCGACCTATTGGCGAGGCGATGTGGAAAAGTTCTCATGAAAGGTACCGGTTCTACTCCCGATGTGCATAGCTCTTTGTTTTTCATGTATTTTTGAAATTTTGTGTTCATTAACCTTTGTAATCTAGATCTCTGACAGATATAACACTGAAATTACAAATAGTAATAATACATTTTTATATATTTGAAAAACAAAGAAATCGATGCAATCGTATTTTAGTTCATATATAAGGATGAAACTGCTTATGTTGCTATGAAGCTAACACGAATAGGAGATATGAGTACTAATTTAATTGCAGTGTTACTTTCATGTAATCTGTTTTTTACTGTCGGAGGTATTTGAACTATTAGTTGTATATAAACTTCATGTATTTCTCTTTACTTGACTTGGCTTATTCGTAATGAAATTTTTAACATGGAAATTTAATGTAAACTAACACCAGACCTACATGAAAACATTTAAAAAGGGTGCATATCCATAGGAAGATTCTATTATTACAGTACTAGGCGATATTTGTAAGAAATAATTTTTTTTTTTTTTCCTTTAAGGTGTTATAGGTGACATAAACCATTACTTCATCAAGTTGTTGGTACAGGCTGTGTGCAATGAGTTATATAATATGTTCAGCTGAATTTTTTGTTTTTGTCTTGGGACATAAAATTGTATTAGCTCAAACCACACATATTGCACTCCAAGTTTTTATTTTTTTATTTTATGAGTTTATTTATCATACATTAATTTTGTTTCATTTTAGATTTTCCTTTACGAAAAGTTAATATTTTTGTTGATAATTATTCTTATCGTTATAAATTATTTTACATGTGTTTTCTTTGTTTATGATATGATTTCGAAAAGCACGGTTTCAAATTTTATGAAAATTTCTCTAACTGATATGTGTGTATGCTTGGCAGGATTATTAATCTTTGTAGCTTTGGCTAAAAATCTTACAGTCATATGTGAAACCCGTAATAGGTTGTTTCCACACTTCCTGACCAATTGATACATATTTGGTAAAATAGTTTACGAGCCTCTTTAAGAATTTGATATATAAGTATGTTGATTATGCATGATTTTTTCCAAAAGGAATAAAAAAATCAGTGATGTTTATTAATTTGCAATTATGAAAAAAATTAATACAAGGCATTGAAACTGTTGTCTTAGGCAATCTATGTCATTCGGTCAACATAAATGACTCAAATTATAATATGCATCGTCATCTTAATCATAATGCTAAATACATGAGGGTAGTCAACACGCAAACGCGCGCGCGCGTGCGCACACACACACACACACACACACACACACACACACACACACACACACACACACACACACACATATATATATATATATATATATATATGTTATTGGTTTACCAAAAAAAAAAGTTTTCATAGATGGATGAATGTTTTTAAAGGTTTCTCCTACTAGAAGTTTATCAGAAGAAACAAACTTCTTATTCAAGAATTATTTTAGCTATAAGGGTCTTTATATTTTCAGTTTTATGATTGCTCAAATCAAATGAAACAGATAGTGCTACATTTACCAAAGTGTCCTTGCAGTTGTTCATCCATTCCCTACTGCAAAGAAAATTGAATGTTCTTCCCTACTTGCTTGGTTTAATGGCATATGACAATTATTTTCTACCTTGGTATTTATGATGTATTCCATTGATCAAATTTTCATTTTCAATTTTATGCAAAAACATGAATTGAGAAGTTGCCGCTATCTATTACCTTCTATGAATACAAAAAAAAGAAGTTGGTAAGAGTAAGAAGACAACAAATATCATGACTTTCCCACACTAGAAGTTTTTTAAAAAAATGAGTTACTTATATACACATGTTTGGTGGTATATAACATACTACCATGGCAAGGGAGTTCGACCGGATCGAAACCATGAATGTTATCGTTGTTGTAGAACTAGAAAATATCAAAAATTATTTTCTTCCTTCCTATTATAATAAATGGATTTCGGTAGATGTACAGAAAGTGTTGATGTCATTTTCATACCCATCCTTGCTTATTCTATATTCATAATTAGTGAACTCACATCAATATTATTCACTTTCTAAATAGGAAAAACATAGGAAAATATCTGAACATAAACAGGAGTATGCATATATTGCTATGTTCATATTTGGACTAATTTGTTGAATTTGAATATTTTATTGTATTTCGTACAAATGAAATTGTATACATCCCTATGCACTTACTATTATATATTTAATATTTGAATGAACATTCATTGTTTTAGTCATCATGTTCATGAAATGCATAAATATACCCTTTGTCGTTAGAATCGTCAAGACACAATGTCGGTGTATCTTCCAACTAACTAGATGTTTGTTTTTCATAATTCATAACATCTTTAAATTTACAGCCATTCCAATTTTCCGAATATGACTAATATTTTTATTTATTTTACCAGTTCTAACAATGCTCGCTTTGAGCAACTTAGGAGTGAAGAGGCAATTGTTGAAGGTGCATTTGATCATGAGGAAGGAATTTAAGGGCGAATTCCACAGCTGAAACTATGGTCCATTTTCTCCGACAACAAGGACTAAGGGGAAAACTACCTTTTCAACATCAAATATATAAGGATGCTGCTAGATCATCTGGGATTCGAGTGGTAAATTTATGCAAACAGGAATGTGTAGGATGGATACCCAGTTTAATTAACTAATGAGATATTTCTTGCAAGCTTTCACAGATTTACAATTGATTAAAGTAGCAAAACCGGTAAATAAAGAAGCTGCAAAAGAGATGATGGACTGCAACCCAAATAGAAATGGTTTTGTTCTTGATGTCATCAATGGGTAAAAGTTCAAGCCAAGACTTAGTTCTGTCTGGTATCACAACTTCGTTCTTTTAACTATCATTGTGATGTCCAGCTTTGTTTACAAGTGATACATTATTCTAAAAATAAATTATTCTTTCTTAAAAATATATATTATGCTTGACGTGTTATGTTACTTAGATTCGACTACTTATTATTTTTTTACTATCTATTTAAAGGGGTTAACTGCTGAATCACTTAATGTAGTTTTGTTATCTGATGCTGACCGAGTGTGCTAGGCTTGATTCTTCCATTACATCAAATTTTGAGCCAAACCATATAAATTCAATTCAAGCTCTCATTATTTATGATACATGCTTGCTTGATTATTGTGTAAATATCAAATAGATTGGGTTAACTTTGTTGTACGTTAATTATTTTTGTAGATTATGTTATGGAGTAATTATTAACAATTATGCTAAATCCTAATATTCTTGAAAGACATGTCAGTTGTTTAACAAATCTGAGCATATGAAGCATTACTAATAGTACGTAGGTTGGAGGTTGCTTTTTATTAGATATTTGTTCTACATGTGATAAAATTACGTTTTTAAAGGGATGTGCTTGAACTATTTAATGGTATGTTAAATTCAGATTTCTTAACTAATGAATTATTCATTAAATACGAAGTTTCATGTAGACTCTAAATGATGAGTTTAAACGGAGATGTACGCTAATTTATGTCTTCGTTGTTCCATCTGCTTAACATTTTTGATACCCATGAAACAACTATAAAGGTTACGAATTGATCCGTGTGCATAAGGCAGATTCGTGTCACAATTGACGTGTTAAAGGACAAAAACTTCGGGGCTGAAATTAATGTTTGTCTACTAAATCTACAGACTACATCCTTGGACTTGAAATTCTCTTTGATGTTTAACTACTAAATTGTTATTCTTTGGACTTGAAATCATCGTGTCATAAATTAACACACAACATTTAAAAATGATCCAAGGTAATCTAATTAGGGAACCAATTGCAATAAAACTAAAACAAGATAGTTCATGAGTACATCTTTTTAGTTTTGTGAAACATTTAAGCATATTACCTGTGCAGTACACTCTATGTGCCTCCTTGATTTCCTATGAACTTAAGTTAGATGATAATTAAACTATTTTCCATGCTTTGTAAATTATAATTTGACAATAGCCAAAAGCAATTTTCACTTCAATAAGTTTCAAGGCAATTTGATATTTTAAAAAATGTATTTTTAAGACTTATTTTTCTACTCTAAATTATAAAGACTACAATCATCTACAACACTTTATTAAAATAATCTTTGGTACCATGCAAAGAATTTATACAATGTATGATCAAGAAGACAAATATGACAACCTCCGTGTGCGTAGCACGGGTTCGCATTTGTTTATAATATATAATACCCACCATCCGTTAGTGTCTAATTAATAAAAACATAGCGTGTTCTTAATAATTTCTTTGAATAAGAGGGTTATTATAAAGAAACTCCTTAGTTGATTCATATTACTTGTATGGTAATAATAATCAAAGAGAATAAGATGTTAATCAATACATGAATGGTTGAAACTATGGCATTTACCAATAATGTTACCTGAATCTCATATTTTCAGAAGTTGCTCGAAGAATTTCATGCTTTCAGCAATTGAAATTATATTAGCTAACCGCTAGCTTTTTAATAAGAGCTAAGGAGGATACACCAACTTTGAAATACCCATAAACCCTTAAAAATAAACAAATTAAAGTTATTTGGAATTATTAGAACTAGTTCCAGGAATCATCACAATCTAGAAATTTAATATTATTTGGCATTGTTTGAATCAGTTCCGCTATATCACGTGAGGATTTGTGCCAGAATTTCGCTTAAAAGCTAAAATCCATAAAAATATCTTTTCCCTTAAAAGCTAAAATGATATATTTAATCTGGGTAGAAGTAATTTTATTAACAAAAATAGACAACAAGCTCATTTCTATTTTCCATCTTCAATTTCGCTTTTACCATAGTAGCTAATTATGTGTTTAAATATGTGCAAAGCAGTCAACATACCGACAAATTTTTATCTAACTTATTAGCTTATGTTTGACATATCAAAGTCCCACATCATATAAATTTATGTTGAGATTGTTCTCTCATACTTGCATAATACTAAACAAATAAATCTCATCTAAGGGCAAAAATAGCATGATACAAAGTTGTCCCACATATATGGTTTCTGATGGTAATTAGTTAATAAACGACTTATTTACCAAATATAGAAGCAACGAGCGCAATCTTTTGGAGAACAATCAACGGATCTTCAGATTCCCCTTTAGATTGGTAGAAAACAAATCGCAATCTTGATTCAATCGAGATTGGTCGAAAAAAAACGGATCGACGACAAATGATTGAAACGAAGAACAGTTCCTTGTGTCAATCGAGATTAGGGTCTTTGATTGAAATCACAATCTTAAATTTGGAATCAGACTAGAAATGAGCTTCGATTTGGGATTGAGAGTTGATGTTAGGGTTTTTTCTTTCCTTTTATTTTATTTTGGACAACACGGTGCATACTGGTTTGGACAACACGGTGTGTTTTGGGAAAAGGGATCGTACCTGTTTGATCGGGTAGAGGGGGTAGGAAAGTACAATTGCCAATTAGAACGGCCTAAAGCCGTTGCAAAAGATGAAACGATGGGGACTAATTGTCTAAAGAGCTTTGCAACGGTCACAAGTCGTTGGAAATTAGCAACAGCTCAAAGCTGTTGCTAAGCTGCCGCATTAAGGAGTTGTGAAATTCCCATTATGGTGTAGTGCACAACCGTTGTTATGGGTTTACTTATTAACTTAGTTCCCCTAACTACGGTTTATTAATAAGTTCCCATCTCATCTTTTATTATAACCCACTTTATAATTTCACTAGTCCGTAGGACAAGTCTATCTAGTATATTTCATCCGCATTCATGTAATTGATTATAATAGGTTATATTCTTAGTTCATCACATTTTCCCTAAGTTCCTTATTATTTAAGCGAACCCTTACTGTTGCTATTTTATTTTATTTACAGTCTTTGTAATTTCTATTATTACAGTAAATATTTCACATACTTTGTCAAATTGGTTGGTGAAAATGTAAAAAAATCTATTATTATAATATACCTCAATTAAACTCCATAGTTGCAAGCTAGTTCTCTTTATTACATTATGGATATATTTTTGATTAGCGTGCAATACGGAAAAAGTCCCTATTTAACACTAATCTCTATTAACTTTCTTTTTCTTGCAACTACGTTCTCTGTAATTTACCATTATGGTAGTTATGAAAATTTCCCTTTTCCACCCCAACCAACTCAGTCCACTATTAAATTCCTTTATCTAATTTATATATTATTTTCTGTTTTCTTATCCAATTTGAAATTCCAATTTAATTACGATGACTTCTGTACAAAATTAGGCTTACTAATTCTTATTCCACTATTTCCACAATTTAATGTAATTTTTTCCAACCCAAACTTTTGGTTACATTCTAAACAATATACTTTGAGAATATACACATAATCCTTGTCAAATATACAATCTTATTATTATAGTAATTTCTTAAGCTCAAACAAAAATATTTTGGAATGAATTTACACAACAGTAATATTCTTTACACTTTTAGGAAATGAATTACATCATAATTACCATAATTTCAATTATTCATTACGTTAAGAATTACGAGAAATTAAATGATAAATATACCATTATCAGGAGGCATAATTTAAATCCACTCACTTCAGAATTATTAACCGTCGTTTCTCCCTACACGGTAATAACCACAGATTTACAATTCAAAACCCAAAAGAAAACAAAAGAATTGAATTGGAATCAGATCCATGAAACTTACCTCGTACTAAAATGAATTCTGCGTGCCTACATTCCTAAGCTATGAATTTCATTCTTCAATTCTTGTTTCTGAAAGCCAAAACTAATTTAATTTGATTCAAAAAAGGTTTGGAGAAGAAATGAAATGGTAGGGCTTCCGTGTTTGCTTAGAAAATAATGAGTTCGACTACTAGCCATGGACGTTTATTTACAGTCGCTCAAAAGATTCTGGTCCGTTAGATTCGTGGAAAGAAAATCAAAACCGTCGCTCGAAAGAAAACCACGTCATAACTCTGAAATAAATCATGACACCCAGGCCTCATGGGTCGACCCATATGCTGCTTAGGTCGACACTGGGTTGACCCAGACCCTTCGTTAGTCGACATTAGGTCGACCCAAGCACTAGTATGGGTCGACCCATCCATGTTTTAAAGAAAATGTGTATAGGCCTTTTAATACTTGATTATTTCTTGCCTATCCTTTTCCTTAACGTTATAATTTTTAACGTTCTGATTTAATTCTTTTCCCATTCTTTAACCATTTCAAATTCAAACGTTAAATTAATACGTGCATATAATTTCTTCCATTTTAACTTTCTACGTGTTTAATCCGTTTTTGATTCAGTGAATGCTATTTTTAACGCACGTTAATTAAATTTCAAATGCGCACCATTAATAAATTAATATGCGCATATATGTTCTAAATTGAAACACTACTTAATTAACATTATTTCAAACTTTCTTTTATTGCATAATTTTGTACCATTTATGACATGCGTTTATTTTCCATGCTTCCCTTGCAATTTATATCTAAATATATTATTTCTTTGTTAATACCAATTATGACATGCGTTATCAATTAATAGGAACGTTTTCAAATTTATTATCAATTACTTTCCTCTTTCTGACTATCCATTTATTTCAATTTCAAAAGGCCAGTTTTCTGCGAATTTATGTACATACATAATTTAAAAATAAAAATTATATTTGCACATAATTACATACAAATATATTCCCATGCTGTACGTTCATAAATTTGTCATACGTACTCTGTTCGGAACATATTATATATCTAAGTTTATCATAAAAATGCAACGAATGCAATGGTACATGTTTCGAAGCCCAATTCTGATAATTCCAAAATGCTTTTTTGTTCATTGTTTTTTAGTTATTATTTAATTAAATTAACATTATAAAAATGCGAGGTGTTACATTCTCCCATCTTATAGGAAATTTCATCCCTGAAATTAGATAAAGGGCGAGCTTATGTAATTTCTCACATAATTTATAGCCATCATATATACATCTAGTTTAACAACCATCCGTGTGCTAGTGAAATGCAATACATTATAAAAATTCATGTTTGCAATGAATTTCTAAGCAGTACCTCCTATATGAATGTTCTCTTTTTCAAAAATATTTTGAAAAGACGATGCACACAACCCAAATATACTTGCAATTTCTATAAATGCAATATTTTTAAAATCAAAAATATCCTTTCATCCAATCTTTTCACACTTTTACAGAATAAGAGCGTAGTTCATCCAATTTTTGCATCCAAGCCATACCAACCAATTTTAAATTTGTGAATTTCAGTTTTTTTTTTTTTTCAAATTTGGTTTCTTATGTTAGAAAAATGTAGGAAGTAAGAAAGTCCATATTTTCGCTTCATTTTTACACACCATTTTCCCTGTACTTGGAACCCTTGGGAACAATCCTACAAAAATTTCTACTTTCTTTTCTAAACATAGTTTACATTAGAAAATTTTCTTTTCCAAACTTTCTTTGGGAGTTTATTTTCTATTATTGTTCTCGTTGCCAAATTGCAGTTATCGCCTTTATTACTTTTCATTTTATTTGTTTTTCTTATATTCATTCATTTCTTGCTCACATTATTAATTTATTTGTGACGCCCAATGTCTTTATTATATCCTATTTATTATTCCACGTACTTAGAAAAAGAATGTCATACTAAACCATTCTATTTTCAATAATAAAATAAATACTACAAAAGGGTGAAACTTTGTACTAAAAGAAAGCAGGCTCTACTATAATCACTATTTGGAAAAAATGGTTAAATGTGGTTTTCTTGTTAGACTAGGAGGCCTAGGGCCATGCCATATGACATAAAAAAGGCCTCATCACTGAATTCATCCACCATAGCATCCCTTCTTCTATCTTCCACTCTCTACAAATCCATGCCACGTACCTGCTAATTCCGTGAATCAATCCCAATTGTCCACCAATGATATACTGATATTGTAATGTCCCGAAATTTTAAGCGATTTAATAATTAATTTATTAAATTGTTTACTATATTGGTTTGATAATTTATAGGATTTAAATTAAATAATTTTGATTATTTATTAAATATAAATCGTGGAGTGATATATTTAATTTTCGAAATAGTCAGAAATGGATAAATTGCAGTATAATGTGAATTGGACAATTCGATAGATTTAATTTAGTTAATAATTTAATTATAATAAAGTTATTTATTTAAATAATGATAATTGAACTTATTAATTATAATATAATTATAAACGAACTCGTAACATCGTGGCAGTTTGTAAAGTAACGTTTTAAACTTTAAACGACTATACAAGATTCGTTATGAATTGGATTTCTTCAAAACAAAAAAAAAAAAAAATTGGAATCTATTTATCTATATTTTTCTAATGGAAGTGAAAAATTGAGATTTCGTCATATAGATTACAAGATATGTCCAAATCAAATTTTCAGAAAGGCGCCTGGAGCGTTTATAAGTCATAACGAATTATTTAATATAATTAAATATTGGATTCGAATTTGGAAAAATCTTTTAAGATGTAGTTATAATTTAATTTTTAGAATTTTACTGTATTTTTTATTTTTAAAAATAAGCAACTTTTTATTTGGAGTATTTTACACCCTATATCGGCATTTTATGCTTTCACAGAATAAGTTAATTAGTTTATATTATTATATTTTTGGGATCCTGACACATTGCTCGACACAGCGGTATTTTTATTTGTCCATAGCAGTTCGTATGTGAACAAGATTGTTCACAGCGGTGTACTTAAACTTTGTAACTTAAAACAAAAACTAAAACAATTTTACACGGTAGGGTGGGGCACTTGATCGATTTGTTTATAAATATAAACAAACAAAATAAAGGGACAGGGTATATGCAGTATGGAACATTAACAAAATTTGTATTATATACTTGATCTAAACGATGAAATGTTAAGCATTATAAAATATTTTACTTGAGATGCTATCTAATTGTTTGCAGAACATGCTATATGACATATGGTTTACCTAACATGCCTCACGGACCGATCACAACAAACCAAATACAAGTTTGTTAATTAACATAATTAAAAGACAGCTCGCATTAGTAGAGCGCATGCATAAAATGCTATAGTAAAGTTTCATTACAAATTTACAATATATAACAACTGCGGTAGCTCAGCACACGTACATGTTCACCACCCTTTTTCCCAAGTTTCTCTTCCAACTTTCCAACAAATTCACGTGGCTTTAAAGTCAACACATGCCAAATCGTTGCATTGTACATCTACAGCAAACCCATACTCCTTGTGCTTCACGCCAGCAATGCAGACAAAGAAAAGAAACGTGCTAACCATAAGCCTACGTTGAAAAACAAATATATCCGTACCCTATATTCTGCAAAGCTTCACATAGAAGCCACTTCTTCTACTTATATAATCGTAAAGGAGAATACACGACTCAGTGCGGATTCATGGAGCAGTGGTACGGATTGGTGAGCAGGGAAGACGTGAGCATGTACAGGTGGAAGGGTGGTGGAAATATACTGGGAGCTGGCGAGTTGCTTGTTCCCCATGGAAGAAGGTTGCTAAGCGAATGAGAGCGTGATGGGTGGATACGTATAGAAAAGGCGGTCAAAGAAAGGAGCAATGCGAATGTATGAGGATGGGAGAGTGGCTCACGTAATGGGTATATGTAGTGTACAGGGGACGTAAGGTACTGATGTGTGCACAACGTGGCGGTGCATGTAAATGAAGAGGGGGGAGACCCGCGGATTTGTTCTGGAAAGTGAGGAGAGGAGTTCCACATTGGGCAGTACTTGCGTGCGGTAGTGTGAATTTTACAGGTAGGAATATTTACTAGAGAATGAGGTGACGGAGGAGTGCGAGTTTCAGTTGCATGGTGGTGGGAGTGTATGGGGGTATTGGAGCATTGGTTTACATTTTACATATGGTTTTTGGGTTCATGATGCGAAACACAGGCTGTGTATAAATTCTAGGTTCAAATTCGGTGTTGTATCCAGGCAGTAGGAGCTGGCGTCGATCGACATGGAAGTTGTCACGAAGCAGAGTTTAGTCCGAGCGTTGTATTATGAGATAATTTATGTAGTGGAATGGAAAGGATGTTTTTGAACATGGGAGGAAGTAAAGCGCAAGAGCAGTACGCTGCGTTGTAGTGGAGATGTCAAACTGTGAATGATCAGGCGTTAGGGAAGATGAAGTGTGAAGAAATGAAAATACAAGAAAACGTGAAGGATGGCATGAAAATTAGACCCCTCAAATGGGTCGGGTCGGGTAATAAATGGATCGGGTAGAATTTGACCCGACTTAATCAAAGCATTAAAAAACCCAACCCATCGAACCCATTTAATAAACGGGTTGACCCGACCCAATTAGTTATAGGGTTAACCCGACAACCCATTTATCAAAAACAGCACAAAAAACATAAAAAAGTGCTTTAAACAAAAAACAGCACCAATTAGATATGCACAAAATACAACATTAAACAAAAAATTATGCAAAGGAGACAATGTAGTAACAACACAGTATAATTTACAATGACAGTTATCTCAAATAACTGAGATACATGAACCAAATACTAGAAAAACAACATTATATAAATACAATTCTCCAACAGCACCAACAACAGCCCAACATCAGCACATAAAAGAGCTCTGTAAAGAAGAAAGTGATCAAATTTATCATCTTGCAAAAATTATTACTGTCAAACAAAAAGCACAAGGAATATAAAGGGAATACATGATGATACTAAAGCTCGTTTGAGTTACATAAAAAAAATGAATTAACTGCTGTTTGTTACAGGTTCAGTAAACAACGAACTAAGGCATATTAGTTTTTAAAACTTTGCTTATAGATGGTCAATCCTTTCATTTGATCAGTTTATGTCAATCTGACTTTTCAAAGTATTAACCAAAACATTACTTTATGGCAATCTGACTTTTCAAGTCAATAATTATAAAATTGATCCAAAATAAACCATATGAAACAGAAAAAACACACATAAAAACCTTAAAAAAACATTTGATGCTACTAAAAGCTTAAGCATATGCAGAGTAGACTTAAATTCATCATTCGGTCTGTTGAAACTTAATTCGTCTTTATAGTTGAAAACCGTTTGGAATCTTTTGATGTTCAAAGATACATTAGAAAACTTTGTCTATATACACAATAGGAGCTGCTTGCGTGTAAACAGTAAAACCAGTACTACCCATCTATGAATTATATTATAAACTACCATGTTTTGAAAATTCAATGTATGATTTCACTCATAACTGCTTTGCTACCAAATGTACTTATCATAGGACAGATCAGTAGTATAACCTTTTTTTTAACTATAAACTTTCATGAAATTCATAAATGCAACTATATACTAATTTTACAAAACTACTTGTTTCCCAAGCCTGGTATCAACAATTTCAGAACTACGTTCTCAGCCTATAATATTTGTATCAACGATAAAGCTCCAGCGACTTTATTAATTTAGATATAAGATAAAAATATTAAATGGAAATTAGACTGTAAAAAGGGGGGATTTACAGTTTAACACGCTGCTCTTTTGCCCAAACAATATAATACTGTCTAACACTGTAGTATACATGACTAATGCAAGGATGATATGATATCTTATGCTACATCACTTGTACGTTTTGGACTTACACCAGTCGAAAAGGTGGAGGTAAGCACAACGATTGAATATGAGGTTCTTTATCATTCATTTTCATAACAACATACTGAAAGCTGAGCCAAAACAGCCAAAGTTATAACAAATAATAGTCTAAAAAAAAAAAAAGAATGAAAAACCATCCAACTGACGGATTCTAAATTTATGGACTTGTTTGGTGAAAATATTATTATTCTTCTAGGACCCTATAAGCAAATTACATATATGCATTTCGCTTATTTCTTACTCTAGCCAGGCAACATCACTAATACACCATACCCCTACTAACGCTGACTTGATAAATACAAATATAAATGTAGAAGTAACATTTCAAAAGACAATACCTTCCTACAATCTCCGTAGAGCAGGGAGGGTCCTTGTTATTGCATGGCCTTTCGAGCCACTAAAGTGTGACTTCTTTGGTAATGAACTGATCCAGACCAATCAATGCAACAGTGTTTCCGCATGGAACATCTTCTACCGGCTCTTGTTTCTTTCTCGTCCAAATAACGGTTCTCTGCACACTATTGGTGTACAAATCCTCCGTCTGACCAAGGACGTGGTTGGGTCCCATGATTCTCACCTTCATACCAGTTGAAACTTTTCCAGAAACACACGACCAAATGCAAAGAACCGACCTTTGTCGAATGCCGGAATTATTTTCGACACATAAACAATGAGTGGACCCTCAGGGTCATAGTTTCTGTTGGCATTTGCGTAAATATCATCTGAAGGCCCTTCATACAGATTCTCAACACGGTATCTCTGTGCTGTAAATGGAGAAGGGAGACGAAATATCATTATCTCTAGAAGGGCAGTGCTAGAAGGGAGCCATGTTTGCATCACTCTCTTCATTAGAGCTTTGCTCATCAAATCTTTTTCATCTGATTCATTGTAACAGTAACATTAAGCTTCTTAAACATGGGCCACAGTTTATCCTTCTGATCGTTTATCCAAGTATTAATGATCAGCTTACATGGTTCATAGCAGAACTGGATGGATCCTGCTTACAAGTAGATGCACCAATATGCTTGCTAGTTCACTTTTTGTTCATCGGGTCAAAAAAGTTCTCACCTCAAAGTCTCTCCATCATTTTTGATTCATCGACTCCAAATTTGAAAGCATGCATTTTTGCAAAATTAAAAGTAAAAGCCAACCATGAGCCAACCATGAAGACCAGCTGAGAAAGCAACAGTTCCTTTTTCAGGATAAACCTGTACATCGCCCAGGAGTTCATCTTCGTAAGTAGCCATGATAACATTGGCATTGTCAATAACATAAGAAAATGTTTGATCAAAAAAGTGTTACACTACGCCCCAGAATAAACATTGTATTAAATTGAGAAAAATATTTAGATTTAACGTAATGAAGCATACTACTTGAGTTCTAAAATGTCTGTAATTTATATAATTTTTTTGTTTATTTATAATTTTTTAACATAAGTGTATAATTTTTAGTTTAAACGGAAGTATTAACGCTTTTTAGTTTATAAAAATTCCAGTTTCGCTTACCCTGCGGTATAAATCAACATAAATATAAAGTAATTTTTTCCTTTTCTTTTTAGTTAATACTATATTGCATCCTTCTTGCTTACTGTAAAATAGAACTCCAAACATCCAGTTACTACCTTAAATAAGAAAGCAATTATTATGCTGTAGTTCAAGTTTGTTAGCAGCCGGTATTATATAAGTTATTATATGACAAATACTTGTATTAATGAATATAAAAATTACATTGCTATTTTTGAAAATACATTACAAACAAATGCAAATTTGTGCTTTTCCAGTGAAAAGGCAAGCAATACCCAAACTTTTTTAATTTTTTAATAAAGCTCAGATAATGGTTAAAAGATTGTACTAAATAAAGCTATAATCATGTATACTATGCGTACATGCAAATAATGAAGATTGAATCTTTTAATCTCTGAAATACATTTTTGAAAAGTGCAAATAAAATTGAGAGATTATTTTGCAATTTGTGTTTAACAACGTAATATATAAGAATACATGTAGAGATAATCACTGATGACTGATTTTTAGTAATTGTATTAAGGATATGACCGACAACAGAAAAGTTCTTATCCAAATATATTACTCTCTGTACAACAAAAATGCTCTATCTATTGGCAATTGAATTGTCATCTGTATTTTACATCTTCCCTAGTGGTTAACCCTGGTTATTAAGTAAATGTTTATTTAATAACTAGAAAGACTAAGTTTTTATTTAATATAAATGAGTATATTCCAATAAACAGACAAACTTTGTCTCTTGTAAATTTATGGTACAAAATAACATTCAAATTCAGAAACCAAGATGCTCCTAATATTCTATTTTATACAGTAAACAAAATTAGCTATGAACACCTTGAGTCTGAAAAGAGGAGTCTTTTCTTCTTCTCCATTATTTTTCTTGGCAGCTGCAACCATGGCTAATTGCTTTCTTTGGTTGTTGGCGCCTCATGGCAATAATCTCTTGCTATGAATTTATACGCTTAAATTTATCTCTTGCCAATTTGAACCATTTGCAATAATATCTTTTTCATGTAATTTGAACCGTTTGAGGGTCCAATTTAACCTGCTGGGCTAAATAAAGGTAGACTTTGATTAGTGGTAACAAACAAAAAGAATCAACTTTAGAAAGCATCCTAGCATAATAAATTCTTATTATCTTACATCCTAGCATAACAAATGTAACTGCAAAAGAGGAAAGTTATTTAGAACAAAATGTGCCACAATGGATATTTTCTGTTACAAAGCAGTAATCAAATTCAACAATAAACACAACAACCAAAATCCCTCTTGGGGTTCATAAACACAGCAACTAAATTATATTTTAGGCTCATCGTGTTTAGAAATAAACATAGCAACCATCTAAAATCAAATTCTATTTTATGGTGGGTATTACAACAAAAACTAGAAGCCACAACAAAAATTTAAGTTACCTGATATTTCTCCATCATTTCAGAAGAAAAGATGACTCTGGATTCAAATATTGGGAAGTAGCGACGATAAATCTTGCGCCTCTCTTCGTCGAAATCTGAAAATCAAATGCGATTTGGGAAAGAATTCGGGGGAGAATTAAAACTAGGGTTACGTCTTTTTTGCTGAGTGCGAAATGATGTAGGGTAAATGGATTACGCGGTTTGTATCCAAGTATAACCGTTTACTCGAATGCTTACACGGATTGGGTCAAATAAAATAAAATTTTAAATGGTTCAAACCCAACCCTTCTAAAGTTAGGGTTAATGGGTCGGGTAAATGGGTTAGGGTAGAGTTTGACGGGCCTAATGAAAATGGTGAAACGTGGGCATGCAGAAGCGGTATTTTTAAATTGGAGAGGTGAATAAAAAATGAGGAAGACGGGGCCTTATGGGATTTCAGATATAATAGGAAGGTGGTTGTTTCACAGAGTAGCGGGTGGGAGTTTCTTCATTACGAGAAGAAATAGCAGGAGGGCCGGTTATTGGTGGATGGGCCGAGGAGATCAATATCGGGTAAAGCCCAATAAAACTAATCATAATAGTTTAATTTCATTTAACTCGTGTATTAAATTGTAATCTGATTATCCCGTCTGTACGTGATCAATTTTACAAATCGTTTGTCACGTCAGAATCGTATGGACACAGGCTGCACAATAGAACCAATCTGGAGCGGTTTGAAGCTCGTTATGATTTATAGTGGAAATAAAATGCCTGAGAAGATCTAGCAAACGTTAATTGTTTTTCAACGATCAGCGACCAAGGTGAGTAAACTCACTAACTCTGTTCAGTTTTGAAATTTTATAAATATATCTTAGCACTAATAAATAATGGTGGAATGTTGTGTGATGGTTGTTAGGAAAAATTACAATTAAATTGGTTGAAGTTATCGATACAGTCACTTTTATACATTGTTGGTTAAATATTGATTTCCATTTATTATAATATTTTAGATTGATAAGAAATTGGTGTTATTTAGGTTGACTAATAATTGTGGATGCAGGGAAACAGGTTAGAGGGATCCAACTGGATTCCTCAACAATAATATTGTTGTTTTTCATATATTACGTTATATAATGTGATAAATAATCTGTCATTAATTATTGTTTGTTTTGGATGTGGAATTACACTGGCATGAAATAAACTGGTATTTCAATACCGTGAAATATATTAGAAAAGAATCTAAATTTTTAAAAGGGAAATCTATAGTTATAATGGGAATTGGAAATGTTTTCCAAGAAACATGGAGGGTTAAACGGGTTTTGAAAATCTCTGGAAAGTTATGGGAAGCTAGAAAATTGATATTAAAATAAATAAAATGGGCCAATGATTGTTTGATGGATGTTTTGTTTTCCTTTGATAGTTAAAACACCAACTATCAAAGAATTTTTTGACCATCGTTGTCAATACGGAGAGAGCGTTTGGATTTGTTATCCAAAACCTCTCCGTATAGGCATAGGCGTTGCAAATTAGATTATGCTGAAGATAATTGAAGACGGAGTGAAATGCAAGGGTCGTTCTGTTCTATAATAGAGCTTTTGGTTTGTTCAGTCCCAGGACAACTTGTATGGACGAATGTCTGACAGAGTATTTCTAACATATCACATAAGATGATCTTTTTAGGGTATTACGTCTGGTGGTGAGGAATTCATTTCTCTTAGCTTTTATACCCTTAGTATTTTAGAATGTCAACTAGTGATTCGATGGGTTTGACGATGTGGCATTCAAAGTAAATTGTGACCAGATGTTCTGAAAAGATGGACGTAGCCTCTAGCCTCACAACCGGGAAATGATAGAAATCTGGAAGGCAACATGGCTAGTTGGGTCATACCCAAGCAGGGTGTATTGTCACCGATCTAGAGAAAATTAATATCTATTCTTCTTTTCGTTTCTATATCTTCGGATTACGGTTGGATGACCAACAACCGTGGGTGACAATATATTCACTACACTCAAGCTAAATGAGTGGGCGGTCATGTGTGGCTGGGTTGCAAAACGTTTTTGTTGAACCCCAATGTGTACCCTCTAGAGTAAACTGATCGGAAGGTGATCCCATACCATATCTGTTGGAATCCAATCTCCAATAAGCGCCATGCGGTTTTTGATTTTATACTATATATGTAGAGCATGAGATGCAAGCATTCTACTATTTGGTTATTTACTTGATTAGACATTATTATAATATCACTTGATTTTGATATCAAAATATTTTGGGTTACAGTAAGGTAAAAACCGTCCATGTTTATGTGTGGGTTGTCTTACTATTATTCTTTTCTTTCAGAAGGATTTTGAAAGTTAAACAATAAGGTTGGAGTTTACTCATACCCGTCCCATGACTGACCCAGAGTTTATTTATTTGTGTTTTCACTAAACTCTTGGGTGCCCAAATTTGTACGGGCAGTCAAGTGTTTCAGACTTTTACAGATACATTTTGAGGAGATCGAAGCAGGAGGCTTCACCATTAGTTATGTAGAGTTATTTCCGCTATGATATATCATGTGTTATACTTTGATATGGTATGTATATACAAATTCAGATATGTATTTCAAAGTTATGTTATATGTTATATTTTGTTCATTCCGTTGAGAAATTCGTGTTTACTCTTATTCTGTCCAGTTATGTTCTCCTTATTCTTCTATTCAATTAGTTCTATCTTTCCTATCTCATCCTCTAATTTCTTCCTATTAATAGTCAGGGTTCGATACTTAGGTTTTGACAATTAATGCAGGATTTTGTGTTATTGTCGAAAATTCGAGCGTCGAATTTTTCTAGCCATTACAGTTGGTATCAGAGCTGAAGGTTAAGTGGTTACCTTGGCTCTGTGGCATAACTCAATAGAGATGGAGTTAGTAATACTTTAGATTGAGTTTGAGTGTATATATATGAGCGCGTATTTTTAAATTGATATTAAAACTGTTTTATATTGTGTTGATTGGTTTGACGAGTGGTTTATGAATTCTAGTCGATACGGCAGTTCAAACTGTATCGATAGGTGTTTCAAAACTCTCGAACAGAGTAATTCAACACAATATTGTTTTAAAAGTTGGGTAAATGAAATAATTTTACTCAAAATATAGTTTGATACAAAAAGAAGTATACATTTTGATATTATTATAGTATATTGGATGTGCTGATCGTTATTATAATCGAATAGGAAATTATAATTGAGTTGGTTATGTAAATAACCAATCAGAATTCGTATAAGTTTAATAAATATAAATCAGATGAATTGAATCTGAAGATAAACCAGAGAATTGGAGTTAAAACTCTAGAAAATTGGGGAGTTATTGTAAATGGATTTGAATTAAATATGGGAACTTTAAAATCCTGAGAAATTTGAAAAGGTTTTTCCAATCATTTTGAAAGATATTTTTGAAACAAATTTCAAAATGGAAGTTGTAAAAATAAGTTTTAGATGATGTAGTATTGAATTTACTTCGGTGGCTGGAAAATAATTCCAACGATGAACCGCGGCATTATCGTTGTTCATTTTCGAGTTGCTAAGTGATGGATTACTATCAAATACTTTATTTTAGATTGTTTTGAGGAACAAGTTGTTCAAAAATTCAAATATTTTGAATTGTTATTATTATACGTAAATATATATGATTTCGAACTGATTTGAGATAAAACCCAGGAATTGGAATTCTTAAATTTAAATTTAAATTATGGAGTTAAATTGATTAAAATGATAAACGTGAATGAATAAATTAGAATTTAACTTAAAACTAAGTTAAATATATTTGGAATTGAATTGGAGCCAGTTAAGTGAAAATCGTGTTGGAGTGGAATTTAATTTGATCAAGAAATTGAATTTAGGAAATGAGATTTTGAAATGGAACTTAATGTGGTTATGGAATTGAATTATTGAGTAAGAATTTGGGATTGAGATCGGAACTGGAATTTGAAATAAAGTTTGGCTTGGTAAAAGCGAATGATTGGTTTGAGTATGAAATGATTGGGGATCAACTGAGAATGCATGGATTATGCTAAAGTGATAGCAAGTGGAAGAGATATAGTTGAATGCTGGGAAAAAGGTACATGTTTATATTATATAAGAGCATAAGATTTTTATGAGTCTGTTAAGCAAGCCGTTTGGCTATTTGATTTTCTTCTGGATTGGCAAATTCCCAAAGAGGCAAGTTGTAGTAGTACCAAATGAGCCGTGTAGAGATGATGCTGGCGAAATTTTTCGGAGATTTAAAGCGTTAGAAATTCTCAGAAATTTTGAAAATATTTGATAATAAGGAATTAATATTTAAATAAATATGTCCAGTTGAAACTGGAATTAAAAATTAGAATGAATGATTTTTATCCAGTCAATAGGAATTGTAACATTTTTCCTACCTTAGTAATTTCGGGGACGAAATTCTTTTAAGGGGGAAGCAATGTAACATCTCGAAATTTTAAGCGATTTAATAATTAATTTATTAAATTGTTTACTATATTGGTTTGATAATTTATAGGATTTAAATTAAATAATTTTGATTATTTATTAAATATAAATCGTGGAGTGATATATTAATTTCCGAAATAGTCGGAAATGGTTAAATTGCAGTATAATGTGAATTGGACAATTCGACTATAATGTGAATTGGACAATTTGATATATTTAATTTAGTTCAGAATTTAATTATAATATCGAATTTATTTAAAGAACGAGAATTGAACTTATTAATTAATATAATTATAAACGAACTCATAACATCGCGGCAGTTCGTAAATTAACGTTTTGAACTTCAAACAACTATACATGATTCGTTATAAATTGGATTTCTTCGAAAAAATAAACGTTGAAATCTATTTAACTATAATTTTCTTATGGAAGTGAAAATTTGAGATTTCGTCTTATAGATTGCAAGATATGTCCAAATCAAATTTTCAGAAAGTCGCCGTGGAGCGTTTATAAGCCATAACGGATTATTTAATATAATTAAATTTTGGATTCGAATTCGGACAAATCTTTTGAGACGTAGTTATAATTTAATTTTTAGAATTTTACTGTAATTTTTATTTTGAAAAATAAGCAACTTTTTATATGGAGTATTTTACACCCTATATCAGCATTTTGGGATTTCACAGAATAAGTTAATTAGTCTATGTTATTATATTTTTGGGATCCTGACACATTGCTTGACACAACAGTATTTTTATTTTGTCCATAGCAGTTCGTATGTGAATGGGATTGTTCATAGCGGTGTACGTTAAACTTTGTAACTTAAAACAAAAACTAAAACAATTTTACACGGCAGGGTGGGGGCATTTGATCGATTTGTTTATAAATATAAACAAACAAATTAAAGGGATAGGGTATATGCAGTATGGAACATTAACAAAATTTGTATTATATACTTGATCTAAACATTGAAATGTTAAGCATTATAAAATATTTTACTTGAGATGCTCTCTAATTGTTTGCACAACATCCTATATAACATATGGTTTACCTAACATGCCTCACAGACCGATCACAACAAACCAAATACAAGTTTGTTAATTAGCATATTTAAAGAAAGCTCTCATTAGTAGTGCGCATGCATAAAATGCTACAGTAAAGTTTCATTACAAATTTACAATATATAACAACTGCGGTAGCTCAGCACGTACATGTTCACCACCCTTTTTCCCAAGTTTCTCTTCCAACTTTCCAACATATTCATGTGGCTTTAAAGTCAGCACATGCCAAATCGTTGCATTGTACATCTACAACAAACCCATACTCCTTGTGCTTCACGCCAGTAATGCAGACAAAGAAAAGAAACATGCTAACCATAAGCCTACGTTGAAAACAAATATATCTGTATCCTATATTCTGCAAAGCTTCACATCGATGCCAATTTTCTAGTTATATAAGAGCACAATCAACAATGGCTTGTTCAGTTGCTAAACAAGCCATGGAGCAAACAAGTATGGCTTGTTCAGTCACCCGTGGCTAGTCTGTCGCTGCTTTGGATCTAGGTGGTGGCTGGTTCACTGAACAGAGGTTGTTGTTTATAACGGCAAAGAGTTTGTCGTTATATGTTTATAATGACAAAGACTTTGCCGTTATAAGTTTATAATGGCAAAGAGTTTGCCGCTATGAACATAAAACCGCGAACTATTTGCCATTATATTTTATAGTCGTTGCACCACAACGGCTAGTGCAATGGTCCCATTCCCTCCCCAATATACCAACCTACCTCTTTCTTCTTCCACAGAACCACACAACCTTCTCAACTTCAACTTTTACAACCCAAAAAAATGTCCTCTTTTGCACCCAAGCGAACCGAAAAAACAACTATAGTCAAGAAGAAACCCAAGTCCCAACCGCACTCGTCATCATATACCATGCAACGTCCAGTCCAACAGCAACAATCATTTCAACCATCTCACGAATACGGGTACTCGCCGTATTCAAATTATCCATACCGACCACCTTACCAACCGCTCGCTCCTCCCAATTTTCCTCCCATCCATTCTACCGCCCCGCCACAATTTTACCAACAACGTCCCGCGGTAGGCATGTACGACGATCATTCATCGTATATGTCAATGATGATGCAGACCAATCAAAGTCAATAACCTCACATAACTCCGCAACAGACTGAGGTTCATGACCGCGAATGTATGCAAAATATGCAAAGACAGTTTTCATACAGTGTGCCTCTCCTATTGATGAAGACAATGTTCAAACTTCAACGAAGGAGGCGGAGGAGGAAGATGCAAACGAGGATGCGAATGTTACAAATTCTGAAGAATGTAACCAAGAATACCTTGCACCTATCAGTCCCGAATATAACCAAAAGAAGACTAAGTGGAAGTCTTTAAGTGGCATTTTCAATAAACGACACCAAACCGAAGTTGAATCGGTGGCGGATCCCGGACTAGAAGAAATTGAGGATGAACATGCCGAAGGGGAAGGAACAGCAGCGGATGGAAGAAAAAAACAATGTAAGTTTACTTTCGTGCGGTACATTTCACTTGCTTGATCTCGGATATGCATTTCACAGGATAATATTACTGGGAACAATATGAAAGGTCAGTAAGTTGGGGAAAGAGTTGCAGAGTTTTACAATTCGTTGGAAGCGATGAGTAGAACAGGGGATCACTTAGAGGCGGTTATAGAGTTATGAATGCCGCATGTCAGAACTATCTGGCAATACTGACAAGATTGGAGAACAGGCGGAAAAGCGGTGCTGCACCTTATGACGTTGTAAGTACCATAGATTATTTTAAAAAATAAAATACTTTATTGTGATTACTTAGAAATGTCATGCACTCATACAATTCCGACTTTGTGTTACAGATTGAAGAGTCACGTAAGGCCTACCAACAACAGTATGGTCATCCATTTAAATTACAGGACTGCTTCGAGCTTCTATCTAGTTTGTTGAAGTGGAAGAACCCAAGCAACTTCGTGTTTGAGCAGCAGAACAAAGCTCGAAGGATGAACTACTCTGATTCTAGTCCAGGAAGTGACCCGAGTTCGCAAGAAAGAAGCCCTGTATATGGAACTAGTGACGAACGACCTATTGGCAGAGCCAAGTCAATTCAGCTTTAGCAACGCGGTGCGGAGTTATCTAGATTTTTGGAAACAATGGAGAATTCAGCGAAGGAGACAAGAGATCATAGAGTTAAATTTTCAGCGCAAAGAAACTGCAGCGACGAAGAGTTCCAAAAGGCAATTAGTGATGATCGAGAGCTCCAAAGACAAGCACAGATGGAGAAACAAGTCATGCTACGAGAGAAGCAGGAGGAGAAGATAGCTATGCTGTGAGAGAAGAATTATATTAAAATGATTACATGTGAGTTTAGTAAGCTTTCCCCTCAGCAGCAAGAACTATTAACCGAGCAGCTTGGAGAGTACATAAAATATAAAGGAAGTGGAAGCGGAAGTGGAAGCGGCAGTGGTTTGTATAAGGACTAGCTATATATGTTGGGTTGAGTTGTGATATGATTGTGAACTATTTGTAGTATTTGTGTACAAGTTGTTTTTTATGTTAGGGAAACTCTAATGGATTCAGGGTTGTTGTTTATGTACAAGTTGTGCTTATGGTTAATTAATTGTATTATCGTGGATAAGTGTCGATTAGTCTAAACTGGGACAATAGACAACATATAACTACGAAAAAGGATACATCACTATAATAAAATATAGGATACAACATCATTATAACATACAACGTATAGCATACAACATCAGTATATCCAAATATAAGATACAAGATATATTCCAGATTCAATCCAACATATAGCATACAACTACAATACAATACGATAGAACGATCGTGCAATCCAGATTACTAGTACTTTTAGTTTCGCGAAGAACTTCTCCATTCATACAACATTTCTGCTTTTGTTGCAACATTCAATCTTTCCAAGCGACCGACCTCTTCTTGCATCTCCAGTGCATACTGGACACCCCTCTCAGTTAAAGGTGGATCGTACCACGCGAAAAAATTACAACGTTGCAACCCTTGTCGGTTCTGTGCAGCAATGTACGTCTTGCACCCATAAAATCAACAACCAGCATTGGTTTGACTTTTAGAAACAACCACATTGCATTCCACTCCACAATAGCAAAGAACAGTCCGACCCGTAATGCTAGAGCTCGACCTTTAGGGGTTCTGGCGAGCAATTACTTCCATCAATCGAGCATGATGGATTTTTTGCATTGGTCCAATTCTCGATTCAACAACGTTTGGTTGCGTGGCACTGAAAAGTTCAGACTCCACTTCTCCAGGTTCGACTTGGACATCCGCCTGTGTTTCTGGCACAATCTCTACATCTTCGATTGGTTACTTATTCCTTTCATACGCATCGTACAGTTGAGCCATCGTTTCATCATCGTATTCCCAACCAGACATTGTATGTAGAGAAAATGTGGATAGTAGAAAATTATTGGAGATTAGAAATAATGAAGACAGGAAGAATATCCAGGGTCCTATTTATTAGCGCAAGTCCACTTCCGTATATATTAAAGAATTAATTGGGGCGACTTGTCAACTCATTTGTATTTCCATGGTGCGGTTTTTAAGAATGATGGACAGGTAGCAGAGATTCCCTATCTCATTTGTACTAGTAACGTCGACTTTATTCTAAAGCTAGGCCTAGCAATGATTCGTTGCCTCGTTTCTAATGTCGATGCTAACCAGACCATGTTGATTGATATACAATATGAACATACAATTTGAGCATAGCATGTTGATGGATGCTGACCAGACCATGTTGATTTATATACAAGTACATCAACAAGCTTAATCAAATAGCACACACACTATATGAACATACAACTGACAACTGCAAAAATGTAACACATTGTTAGTACATAATAGTGGTAGTCAACAAATACAGAACGTCTACTCAAACAATAAGAACATACAACTAACAACTGCAGAACTGTAATACATCGATAGTACATAATAGTGGTAGCAAGTCACCGGTCCGATCAATCTGTCCGTGGACGTGTGGGGCACCGACGACGTCTCTCATCATCATCATCATCATCATCATCATCATCTGGAGGATGACTCGACCCAACACTAGACAACTATTGGTAATACATTTGCATGTCCTGAAATTTCTTGCGCTCTACCTCAAGTTGGGCCTCTAAATGCGCCTGATGCTATCGTGCCTCCTCTCCAACACGACGCAGCTCAGCATCATAGCTCTCTAGGCTAAGTCTATGATCTACGTATCCCGTATGCCTAAGCCCCCTATGCATATCATACAGATCAGCATATGATATCTGTGTAGGCTCTGGGTAATCATGATGGGCCGGAGGATGAAACATGTCAACGTAACGATCTGGTCCAATAGTAGGCACTGCCATGGTCCAACCAAAATGACTAGCGGCCGCCACAAGATCAGGTGCATGAAAACCCTGGCTGGGTTGGGTAATATCCTCGATAATTGGTGGATGTATGTCGTGTCGGATAGTAAATGGCCCTTCTTAATCAATCGAAGCTGCATGTGTAATCATGTCTGAGGACCCGGTGAAAAATCTATGCTAGAAGTCAACGTATGATTGTCCAGTGATAACAAAGCTCTCGGCCGTCCACTAGCCTGCTGCCCTGGCAAAATCTAGCTGATCGGACGGGTAAATCATACACCGATAAGTATGTGGGTGTGGATCATCGGGAAAAGCATCGAAATCAAACAACTGTCTCCAGCACCTCTCTCCAAGAAACCAATAAATACCTAACACCGAGGGATAAGATATGAGTGGAAATCTCCGTTCGGCAAGCATTCTAACAAGCCCTATCATATCAAGACCAAATGATGTACTCTGCTCAAGTGGATGCCATATAATATGATGCCTATACATCCTCAGGTCGATCTAGTTGTGGGAAACTAAATACACATAGCATGACTCATTATCCCTAGGCCCCGGGTTGTCCACAGTCCAAAAAGTATACGGGGGAAAAAGATCGAAGGGTCTGAAGTACGGGTGACAAAATCGAAGTTCCTAGAGTACTCGAAATACCAATACTGTAACAACTCCTGTAACACGCCGTATTCTCTGTTAACATTAAAGTAACGAATTAAAGAATACTTAATTTCAAATGTGGGAATTAAGGGAAATGTGTTACGCCATTGCGTTTGCCTCGGAATTCTTCTTGAGATAGAGTTCGAGTTAGCGTGAATCGGACTCCGTATGAAGAAGTTATGGCCTTCGGAAGTTTCAAAAATTAAATAAATTAAAAACAGCTCAGTTCAGAATTAAAATTTCGAAATCAGAAGCAGAAGCGGGCTGGGCGGGAAAATTCCCGCCCAAGGCCAGGTCGACCAGGGGGTCGACCTTCCCCATACAGGTCGACCAGGAGGTCGACCTAGGTGTCGACCTGGGCCTTGTTCTGGCCAGATCCAACTACGACAGATTTTTGGCTTGTGTTGTGTCTTTAGGGCATGTGTGGCAATTTCTGATTAGTTCCTTTTGACATGAATGGCCCTAATTGTTCCTAGGTGGATCTGTTGGCTTACATTAACTTAAAACTCTATATAAGCAACATAAATCCAAACCTTAAGCCACACAAAAATATTCCTAGAGCCGTCATGCTATCAACACTCAACCTACGGTAGCCGCCATTCTCCATCAACTCCAAAGCAAGATAAAAGATTAAAGAATCAAACTATATCAAATCTAAATTAAAAGTCTAACAGTCTACAACAAAGGAGTGCTATTCAGTTTCAGAATACAGATCCCGAAAATCAAGATTTTCCTTTTTGTTTGTGAGTACAGTTATTTTCAGATATGAAATTTAATTATTATCTTGACATTTTTGTGAATCTGAATCTGAGGTTATGCATACTTTGGTTTATCGTATTTGTTTTTCGGTGGATCTATCTTGTTAATATTATTGTGACTGTTCTGTATCTTTTCCCTCTTTTCTTCCTTTTTGTTTTATAGCCAGGCTACCACGAGCCTGAGCCAAATTCTCATAAGAGATGAACGCACGAACACTAAATTTTGGAAAATATTGAACGATGCATAATTGGACATAGCTGATTTATGACTGATTTGAGAACACAACATATATTGTAATTTAAGATCTAGATCTGGGCAAGCTATATATGACCGTGTATGAATTGGGAGAAGGATAATTATGCTATGATAACATATGACTTGTAATTTGGGGACATAATGTATGTTATAATTCACGATCTGATTTTGGGGGCAAAATGCATGTTATAATTTAAGATCTAGGTTTGGGCATATTTTATATCATGATCTATGACTTGAAAAAAAAGGAATGTTTGATATTTGGCATACGCTGAAAGTAAAGGCTATAAATTGGCATAATTCATATTGTATATCATGATTTGGGGCTTTTAGAGAATATTCCGTATTGTGCAAAATTTAACTAAATTTGGGCATATGTTATATTGTGAATTATGACAATAATTTGGGCATGTAAAATGAGGTTTAATTTATGATTAGGCAAGATATGTCAATGAAACTTAAGATATGTTTAGATCTGTTAAATTGCCCAATCCGCTAGATCTGTTGGAACTGAATACTGTGATTTGGGTATGTAGTATGTCGGCTCGATCTAAAATTGAGCAAAAAATGTTAATAGAACCATGAATAATCTATTGTAACTTATAAAGAAGTTAATTTTTTGAATAAGCATAATTAGCCTGATAATGGCACAATCTGTGAATGAATACTTTAGCTAAAACTGCTGAGACACGAGGTTAGACGCTGTTTGCGGTAGAGTCCTGCCTAGATCCAACCGGCTTAACCAGTAACCACAAACTGCCAGTCTAATGTGAGAGGTCGTAGGCATAATCAAAAGATGCTTAGACACGAGGTTAGGTCTGGCTTGTGGCATAAGTCTGCCGGGCACCGCCCGGCTCATCCAGCGGCCACAAGCTACCGACCTAATGTGAGAGGTCTGTGCATTAATAATTAATTAATGCAAATCTAAGATAAATTTGATGCCTAAAACGTGTTGGGTAGATAGGGTTAAATCAACTGGACTGATGAATCTGATAAACCCGTTTCGTGAATCTGTAGGCCCAATACAAGGTTAGGTGAAACAATCTGTAAGTCTGTTAATCCGTACATCTGATCCATTAGTCTGAAAATTTGTCAACATGTATGTCTGATCTGAGAACTAGTTAACCTGAATTCTGCACTTCTGAAATTTGTAAGCAAGTTAATCTGAAATCTATTAGTCTGGGGACACAAGGTTAAGAGGGGTAATTACTTGTGTCATCTGTTGTGTGGGACCCATATTAGTTAATAACCTTTTTATGGTATCAAAAATATGACCCAACACTATTTAGGGTCTGGGCACGCTTACTGAACTAATTATAAGAGGTTCATTCGGATAACGACGAGGGGTGTTGATGGCGCTTTCCAACCGGGTCATGTGCGTGCATGGATCCGGTCTGCTCTGGGGAAGTTAAGACGTCGTGACATCTGTAAATAGGTCTGTGTCTCTCCGTAGGTTGCCACTTTAGGGAGTGATACACCCTACTGTTGTGCCGACACAGGATATTTATGTATTAGGGAGCCGATCGCTTAGGGTAGAATTAGGGTACACCGAGTTCCTTCTGTTTCTGTTGGGGTGGTAAAGGCCCATTAGGGTGGTAAAGGCCCATTACTAGCATTCTGTTTCTGTACCATTTGTTTCTGATGGGGTGGTAAAGGCCCATTCCTAGCATTCTGTTTCTGTACCTTCAGTTTAGACATTAGGGTAATACCTAACACTATTATACTAGTATTAGTGCAAAGAAGTAAGATATAGGTAAGAAGCATATCATGGTCTATATCATTCTGTTTAACTTAAGCATACCTACTACTCATGTTGCTGTTATCTCTCATCCAGTTTTACTTACATGTCATGATACTATTATCTATTTATATACTGAAAGTCACTGGACTCGCCAGACTTTATGTCTGACCTCATTTGCTTTTGCCCCTTTTTCTTTCCGTTTCCCCCCAGGTGCTCATAGTGGAAACATATGCGCTTGACTCATATTCGGTTGGGGATTATGGCTTTGACTCTATTTTTTCATGGCAGTTTCTGTTGGGGATTATGGCTTTAAAATTTTGCATTATAAAGGATTTTGTATAAGACTGAAACTTGTGTACTTGGGTTTTTGTATTGTGATTTTGAAAGAAGTAAACAAAATTATTTATGTTTCTGCTGTAATAAAGTTATAAAATTTTCAAGTACTACTTTACGTATCTATCTTGTAGTATTCTGTTATATTTACTCATAATGCTTCATGGAAATTAATGCATTCCTTTTGTGAGTGACATAAACGGACATGTGGTGTTTCACTTGGTATCAGAGCTGAAGGTTACCAGATTTGATAAAAAAGTTTTTCAAAACTATTTTCAAAAAGGTTTTAAAAAGGAAGTATTGTCAAAAGTAAAGTTCGTTTTGAAAAACATAATCCCCAAAAGCCAGATATCCATCTTTTCTCCGTTTTGAATCCCTTTTCTTTCGTTTTAGCATGTCTTGGGATCTTAACCTTCCAGAGGGCGTACCAGTACTTGGCTGGTTCAGAAGGTAACTAGAAGCTAGGGCTAATGATGCAGACCCAACAGACATCCCTACTCCCCCAGTTGCAGCGGTTCCTCCTCCTCCTCCTCGTGCAAATACTTTCCCGAAGATCTGTAGAGACTTTTGAGCCATGGGTGGAAAGGACATTAATGGAACTGAATCATTCATGGAAGAAAGGAACTGGCTCAAAGAAACTGTGGATTTGTTCGTTATCTTCGAGGTGGACGATAGGCGGAAGATACAGTTGGCCGTATGGTTGCATAAAGACGAAGCTTCTTATTGGTGGGAGGTTACTAATGCTGAGAAACCAGTTGAAACTTGGGAGGATTTCAGAACGAGGTTTGAAATGAAATTCCTCTCACAAGCTGAACGAAGCCTATAGGTGGAGAAGTTCTTAGCTCTCAAACAGGGAAGCCTATCGTTCAAGGAATACGTCAATCAATTCAATCAACTGGCCAGATTCAGACTAGAGTTAGTAAACACTCCACATAAGAAGGCTCTCCGCTTCGTTAAAGGGTTGAATGAGCCACTACACAGCCTAGCTATGACCTATATACCTATCGGTGCGACTTATGAGAGATTGGTTGACATGGTGTTGATGCATGAAGAGGAAGCCAAAAGTGAGAAGAAAGAAGAAAAGCACGAAGGACCACAGAACAAGAAAGCGTGGCCCAAAAAGGAGGCACAAAATAAGGATGGAAAGTCTGAAGATAAGAAGGAGAAAAAGTGTTTTACTTGTGGAAGCTTGACTCATCTGAACAAGGATTGCAGAAAGAGGAAGGGCGCTTGTTTCAACTGTGGTGAAATGGGACACTTCATTAGGGATTTCCCGAAGAAACGAGGGCAAGGGCAGAGGACAGGACCTACTTCTAAAGGACATGCGAATGCTCTCGAGGCTATTGGATAGGATAGTAATAGGAAAATTTCTGTAGCAGGTCTAATTTCCTTGTCTGATTATGGAGTTAAAACTCTTTTTGATTCTGGCATTTTGATTCTGTAATTGAGACTCTGCACTTTAATACTAGTCTTGTTTCTGATCCCGCTATAGTCTCAAACCCCATAAGTGTTACGACTCATCTGTCTGTGAAAAGTTAGGGTTTGAGGGTATCTGTGTTAGACGTTAAGTTGACTATGACGCATACATTCTGGGTTTTAAGAGATATGGTGGGGTTTTATCATGCTTCGTTTCCTAAGAATCATTTGATAATATGATCTGTACCAGTAGTCTATAATTATCAGAATATTTCTAATAAGGTTAGGGGTTTTTTACTCAAAGCATGAAGTAGATTTCCAATTTTGACATTGTTTAATGGAAGTAATTCTCTGAGTGTCAATCTGATGTTGATTTCGTTCTTCACGGTTGATACATAGGGAATTATTCTCTTAACCAATGTCTAATCGGAACAGAGCTTTTGTTCTAATTGTACTTGCTTCTATCACTCGGCCGTATCCTATCGATCGAGTCTTCGGCCTTTAGGTAGAAACTAATGGGCGTAAAAATATGTTTGAGACATGTTATGTTAGATGGTTGCAAGTGGTTGCTCGTGGATGCATATACATACACTAGGCACTAGATCGGCTCAAAAACACTCTCATACTGCATATGGATGTATGTGCATTTTTTTAATTTTTTGTGGATGCAAAATGATTGACTCATCACATGGATGTTTCATTTGAATGAATGGTTATGCACTCATATAAAGATGATGTGTATCAAATAGGGATAATTGCATACATAATGGACTCATGGCACTGACATAATTTGCATTAAGGAAGTCAACTGAATCAGTAGATCACCTGATTTTGCATTAGATAAGAGACATATACACACACTTTTGCATATGTTCATACAACATTAGAAGTTTTCTAAGGACAATGGATGCTTGTGGAAGATGGTTGAGTAGATGGTTGATTGGATGGTAGGACACATTCTTCTTAACTTGAAGATTTCGGGGACGAAATCCTTTAAGGAGGGGAGAATGTAACACCCGGTATTTTCTGTTAACATTAAACTAATGAATTAAAGAATGCTTAATTTAAAATGTGAGAATTAAGGGAAGCGGGTTACGCCATTGCGTTCACCTCGGAATTGTGCTTGAGGTAGAGTCTGAGTTTGCACGAATCGGACTCCGTATGAAGAAGTTATGGCCTACTGAAGCTTCAGAAATTAAATAAATTAAAAATAGCTCAGTTCAGAATTAAAATTTCGAAATCAGAAGCAGAAGCGGGCTAGGCGGGAAAATTCCCGCCTAAGGCCAGGTCGACCAGGGGGTTGACCTCCCCCCATACGAGTCGACCAGGGGGTTGACCTGGGTGTCGACCTGGTCCCTGTTCTGGCCAGATCCAACTACGACGAATTTTTGGCTTGTGCTGTGTCTTTAGGGCTTGTTTGGCAATTTCTGATTGGTTCCTTTTGACATGAATGGCCCTAATTGTTCCTAGGTTGATCTGACGGCTTACGTTAACTTAAAACTCTATATAAGCAACCGAAATCTAAAGCCTAAGCCACACAAAAATATTCCTAGAGCCGTCATGCTGTCAACACTCAACCTAGGGTAGTCACCATTCTCCATCAACTCTAAAGCAAGATAAAAGCTTAAAGAATCAAACTAAATCAAATTTAAATTAGAAGAAAAACTAGTCTACATCAAAGGAGCGCTATTCAGTTTCAGAATAAAGATCCCAGAAATCAAGATTTTCCTTTTTGTTTGTGAGTACAGTTATTTTTAGATATGAAATTTAATTATTATCTTGACATTTTTATGAATCTGAATCTGAGGTTATGCATACTTTGGTTTATCAGATCTGTTTTTCTGTGGATCTATCTTGTTAATATTATTGTTCTATATCTTTTCCCTTTTTTCTTCCTTTTTGTTTTATAGCCAGGCTACCACGAGCCTGAGCCAAATTCTCATAAGAGATGAACGCACGAATGCTAAATTTGGGAAAATATTGAATGATGCATAATTGGACATAGCTGATTTATGACTGAGTTGACAACACAACATATATTGTAATTTAAAATCTAGATCTGGGCATGCTATATATGACGGTGTACGATTTGGTAGAAGGAGAATTTTGCTATGATAACATATGACTTGTAATTTGGGGCCATAATGCATGTTATAATTCAAGATCTGATTTTGGGGACAAAATGCGTGTTATAATTTAAGATTTAGGTTTGGGCATATTTTATATCATGATATATGACTTTAAATAAAAAGGGATTTTTTATATTTGGCATACGCTGAAAGCAAAGGCTATAAATTGGGGTTTTTAGAGAATATTCTACATTGTGCAAAATTTAACTAAATTTGGGCATATGTTATATTGTGAATTATGACCATAAGTTGGGCATGTAAAATGAGGTTTAATTTAAGATTAGTCAAGATATGTCAATGGAACTTTAAGATATGTTTAGATCTGTTAAATTGCCCAATCCGCTAGATCTGTTGGAACTGAATACTGTGATTTTGTTATGTAGTCTGTAGGCTCGATCTAAAATTGAGCAAAGCATGATAATAGAACCTTGAATAATCTGCTGTAACTTGTAAAGAAGTTAATTTGTTGAATAGGCATAATTAGCCTGATATTGGCATAATCTATGAATGAATACTTTAGCTAAAAATGTTGAGACACGAGGTTAGACTCTATTTGCGGTAGAAGCCTGCCCGGACCTAACCGGCTTAACCAGCAACCACAAACTGCCAGTCTAATGTGAGAGGTCGTAGGCATAATCAAAAGATGCTTAGACATGAGGTTAGGTCTGGCTTGTGGCAGAGGTCTGCCCGGAACCGTCCGGCACATCCAGCGACCACAAGCTACCGACGAAATGTGAGAGGTCTGTGCATTAATAATTAATTAATGCAAATCTAAGATAAATATGATGCCTAAAGCATGTTGGGTAGATAGGGTTAAATCAACTGGATTGATGAATCTAATAAACCCGTTTCGTGAATCTATAGGCCCAATACAAGGTTAGGTGAAACAATCTGTAAGTCTGTAAATCAGTACATCTGATACGTTAGTCTTAAAATTTGTTAACATGTATGTCTGATCTGAGTACTAGTTAATCTGAATTCTGTACATCTGAAATCTGCAAAAAAGTTAATCTGAAATCTGTTAGTCTGGGGACAAAAGGTTAGGAGGGGTAATTACTTGTGTCATCTGTTGTATGGGACCCATATTATTCAGTAACCCTTTTCTGGTATCAAAACCATGACCCAACACCAGGTAGGGTCCGGGCACACATACTGAACTAATTATAAGAGGTTCATTCAGATAACGGTGAGGGGTGTTGATGGTGCATTCCAACCGGGTCATGTGCGTGCATGGATCCGGTATGTTCTGGGGAAGTTAAGACGCCGTGACATCTGTTAATAGGTCTGTGTCTCTCCATAGGTTGCCACTTTAGGGAGTGATACACCCTACTGTGGGGCCGACACAAGGTATTAATGTATTAGGGAGCCGATAGCTTGGGGTAGAATTAGGGGTACGCCTAGTTCCTTCTGTTTCTGTTGGGGTGGTAAAGGCCCATTGGGGTGGTAAAGTCCCATTACTAGCATTATGTTTCTGTACCGTTTATTTCTGTTGGGGTGGTAAAGGCATGTTCCTAGCATTCTGTTTATGTACCTTTTGTTTCTATTGGGGAGGTAAAGGCCCACTACTAGCATTCTGCTTCTGTAAGATTATTCTATTTCCGTTTCTGTTTCAGTTTAGACGTTTGGTAATACATAATCATGTTATACTAGTATTAGTGCAGAGAAGTAAGATATAGGTAAGAAGCATATCTTGGTCTATATCATTCTGTTTAACTTAAGCATACCTACTACTCCTATTGTTGTTATCTCCCAACCAGTTTTACTTACATCTCATGATATTGTTATCTGTTTATATGCTGAAAGTCACTGGACTTGCCAGACTTTATGTCTGACCTCGTTTGTTTTCGACCCATTTTATTTCTGCTTCCCCCCAGGTGCTCAGGGTGGAAACATAGGTGCTTGACTCAGATTCTCTCTGCTTGAAGTGCTGAAGTATTGCTTGGCTTTGACTCTATCTTTTAATGGCAGTTTCTGTTGGGGATTATGGCTTTAAAATTTTGCATTCTGAAGGATTTTGTATAAGACTGATACTTGTGTACTTGGGTTTTTGTATCGTGATTTTGAAAGATATAAACAAACTTATTTCTGTTTCTGCTGCAATAAAGTTATAAATTTTTCAAGTACTACTTTACGTATCTATCTTGTAATATTCTGTTCTGTTTATTCATAATGCTTCATGGAAATTAATGCATTCCCTTTGTGAGTGACATTAACGGACATGGGATGTTTCAACTCCCAGAAATCATATAAAGAAACATGATAATCAGAGATGGTGCACCATATGTCGAGACATCTGTATAGGTATGCATAACACCCCACCTCCATTAAGGTCACTCACAAAGGGAATGCCTTAACTTTGGTGGAGCGTTTTAGTAGACATAACAGAAATTTACAAGACAGATAAACAATACTTGAGAAATTATAACTTTATTACAGCGGAAAACAGAAATCAGTTTGGTTACATCTTTACCAAAAACTCAAGTACATAAATATCAGTCTTGTTCAGAAAATCATCAGAGTACAAAACTTTAAAGTTATAATCCCCACAGAAGCTGCCATAAAGAGTCAAGCCATACTTTAAGCACTCTGAGTACTTCATGCAGAAGAAATCCAGATCAAGCTAAAGTATTCCCTCCTTGGAAAACCTAGGGGGGGTGAACGGAAGAAAAGGGGCGAAAACTAGCAAGGTCAGACATATAGTTTGGCAAGTCCAGTGACTTTCAGCATATGAACAGATAATAATAATCATGGAATGCAAATAAAACTGGATGAGAGATAATAGTAACAAGAACAGTAGATGTACTTAGGTTAAACAGAAGAAATAGAATAATATTACTTTTCATCTCTCTGCACCAATACTAGTATAACAGGATTAGGTGTCATCCTATTGTCTAAACTGAAGCAGAAACAGAATAATTTCCACATAAACAGAACGCTAATAATGGGCCTTTACCACCCGAACAGAAACAGACAGAAGAAGAATGCAGATAATGGGCCATTACCACCCGAACAGAAACAGACAAAAACAGAATGTTAATAATGGACCTTTACCACCCGAACAGAAACAGACAGAAACAGATTAATCCCTACGGAAACAGAATGTAGAATTAGCTGTACATTAGTAAATGGGCCTTTACCACCCCAACAGACGGTACCACGCAGACAGGTGTTACCACCCAACAGAAACAGACGGTACCAACAGAAACAGATAGAACTAAGTGTACCCTAAAACCCTACCCCAAGCGATCAGCTCCCTAATACATAAATACCCTGTGTCGGCTCCACAATAGGGTGTATAACTCCCTAAAGTGACAACCAGTTGGCACATGCCTATTTACAGATGTCACAGCGTCTTACATCCTCAGAGGCAGACCGAGATCCATGCACGCACATGACCTGGTTGGAACGCACCATCAACACCCCTCGCCATTATCAGAATGAACCACTTATAATTAGTTCAGTAAGCATGCCCGGACCCTACCTACTGTTGGGTCAAAGTTTTGATACCAGAAAGGGTTAAGGACTAATATGGGCCCCAAACAACAGCTGACACAAGCAATTTCCCTCCTAACCTTGTGTCCCCAGACTAACAGATTTCAGATTAACTTGTTTACAAGTTCAGATCAACCAGTTCACTGATCAGACAAGTTTTCAGACTAACGGATCAGATATACGGATTTAACAGATTTACAGATTTGTCTAACTTTGTAATTGGGCCTACAGATTCAAGAAACGGGTTTGTTAAATTCATTAGTCCAATTGGTTTAACCCTATCTACCCAACACGTTTTAGACATCATATTTATCCTAGATTTGCATTAATTAGATATTAATGCACATACCTCTCACATTAGGTCGGTAGCTTGTGGCCGTTGGATATGCCAGGCAGTTCCGGGCAGACTTCTGCCACAAGCCATACCTAACCATGTGTCTAAGCATATTTTAGTTACGCCTACGACCTCTCACCTTAGACTGACAGTTTGCAGTCACTGGTTAAGCCGGTTGGTTCCGGGCAGGCTTCTACCGCAAACAGAGTCTAAAATCGTATCGTAGCCAAATCATTTCAATACAGATTTTTCAGATATCCGACTAATTCTGTTTATTTAACAGATTAAACTTCTGTACAAGTTACAGCAGATTATTCGAGGTTCTATCAACAAGTTTTGCTCAATTTTAAATCGAGCCTACAGATTCACATACTTCAAATTTCAGCATTTCAGTTCCGAAAGATTACGTCATTCAACAGATTAAACAGATAACAGATCTTGCAGATTAGGCTATTTAGCAGATTTAGCGGATAAGGCAATTAATCATAATTAGCAGATTAGGCAATTCAATCTAACTAGCAGTTTAGGCAATATAACAGAACTAGCGGATTAGGCAATATAACTAATTTAGCAGATAACAGATTTAGCAGATTATATATCATATCTTGCCTAATCATAAATTTAGCCTAAACTCACTTGCCAAATCATGGTCATAATTCATAATACCACATCTTGCTCCTAATTTTTAGTTAAACATTACACAGTACAGAATATTATCCATAAATTACGATAAACAATATGAATTATGCCAAATTATAGCCTATGATGCCAGATATGCAAAAACCCTTATTTAGGCGCATTCACATTAATATTTATCCTGTTTTTGTATAGGTCTCTACGCCTAAGTCACATATTCCTTTTTCAAGTCATGAATTTTTACATAAAAGAATATGTCCCAAAAATCTAGATTTTTAAACTATAACATGTAGTATGTTCTCTATATGCATTATCATTCATGAATAACATGTTGTAAACTATCTTTAAACGCTAATATCAGACCTTGATTTAAAACATGCATTATGCCCCCAAGTTTCAAATTGTCCTATAATTTCCCCTTCTCCCAAATCATATATTTTCATACCTAGTATGAACAAATCTAGATCTAACATATGTTTATTTCTCAAATTAACTACAGATCTAGATTACAACATTTACTATGTATCAAAATTAGTTTCATGTTTACGGTTAAATCTACGCCCCGAATCCCAAGTCATAAGTCCAATATATTTTATGCCTCAATTTCAAGTCATATGTTAAACATGCCACATGTCCAATTATATGCCTCAGATTTTATGTCATGTCCTCAAATCAGTTCAGTCCAATTATGCATCATTCATATTTGACCAAACATTTTAGCGTTCGTGCATTAATCTCTTACGAGATTTGGCTCAGGCTCGTGGTGGCCTGGCTATAGAACAGAAAGAAGAAAGAGATACAGAATAAGATAGATCTAAACAGAACAGAACAGACATAACCTCAAATTCAGATTTACAATTCATGTCACAATCATAATTAACGTTTGTAGCGGAAAATAACTGTACTTGACTTTCGTGGTTTAAGAAAGGAAATAAACTAGTGTTGATGCAGAAATGCTGAATTATTCCTCTTTAATTGTCGTAGCTCTAAACTTGGATTTGAGATTTGATTTAGCTTCTAATTCTATTCAAGTTGGAAGAAGATTCGTCAGTCCAAGTTTTGATTCCAGCAGGGTAGCGACGCCATTTTTATTTTAATTAGAACTGAGGCAGAATATAGACAAAATGAAATGGTGCGGAGAGAATGAGGCCAGGGGTGAGTTTATATAGGATTAGGCGGACGAATCTAGACGGAAAACGAGTCTAGATACATCAGAATGCATTAGGTTCAGAAAGTGGGTTTCGGGAGCAGGTCGACCCCCAGGTCGACTTTAACACCCCGTATTTCTATTAATAACAATGCTTACTAATTAAAGAATAATTAATTTCATATGTGAGAATTAAGGGAAACGGGTTGCACCATTGTGTTCGTCTTGAAATTCTAGTTGAGATAGAGTCCGAGTTTGCGTGAATTGGACTTCGTATGAAGAAGTTATGGCCATCGGAAGTTACAGAAAATTCAAAACAGCTCGTAGGAAAATTTAAAAATTCAAACTGAAAGTGCAGAAGCGGGCTGGGCGGGAAAATTCCCGCCCAAGCAGGTCGACTGGGGAGTCGACACTAGAGTCGACCTCCCCCCCCCCTTAGGTCGACTGTAGTGTCGACCTAGGTGTCGACCTGGCCAAGTCGGCCAGGTTTGGGCCGAGCCCAATCTTGAGTTGCTGATGTGTCTTTAGGGCTGAGTTGGCTAATTTAACGGTTCAGGTTCATTCTGAGTTGATCGGGCGGTCTAAACTAATCCTAAATTCTATATATACATGGGTAGTCTCTCATTATAAAATCACATAAAAAAAATAGAATAGCCGCCGTCATGCCGTCGCCATGGAACTCAGTGCAGCCGCCGCCAACTAAGAAGCAAGAAAGCTAATCAAAACTCTAATTCTACTCAACTCTAAAGCAAATCAAGACTCTCTTTCTTTTCTAATTGTGAGTATGATGATCTTAATAAGATTATTAGCAAACTAATTAGATTAAGATGTGATAAGGATGATAAGAAAATGATGTGAGTTGTCATATATGTTGTTGTAAACCTTATGCTATCATGTATGTTGTAAATCCTATGTTATGTGATGATGATATCCTATATGTTGTAAATCATGCTATGATGATATTATATATGTTGCAAGTTTCTATGCTAAGTTGCGATGTTACAAAGCCATGATGTTATTATGTTGTAGTTAGCTTATGAATCATGATGTTGGTTATATATATTTCGGCTATGATGATTCACATGATAAATCACATGTACCTATGCAAGTTTAGATTTATTAGTATGTATAATCTCACATATTGTATGACATCTATTTATATCTAGAATTATGACATCTATTTAGATCTAGAATTATGCTATGACATGTGTGAGTTTTATGTGTTAGATGCTAGTTCACACCATCATTTTGTTGCATAAACCACATATGAAATTTTATACATGAACTTGGGTTATGATCATATTATGTAAGTTGTGACATTTAACCAAACAAGTTGACACCTTTAGATCCATGAAATGTGTAGTTTTATGCAAGTTTCATCCCTATTATGATTAGATCTATTTTATTTGTCTATATGTTGTGATAATTTATCTTTGTGCTATGAGTTAGACTATTCGAGTCTAACGTATATTTTGCATTGAACAAGCGAACGTATAACGTGGGGGTAGGGGTAATATTAAGGATTTAATATTAAGAAATTGGGGTGCAATTGATATGATTTTGCATACCGTAAGTGGATGGCCATAATTGAGTCAATTATGGACATCATTAAAATTGGAATTAATTAATGATTTGAATAGGGATATATTTAAAACTGGGGTAAAAGATTATAAGTGTTAATCAATGCTTAGGACACGAGGTTGGAATTGTTTGTGACGTAAAACTGCCCGGACCCGCCCGGCGAATCCAGTAGTCACAAATGTCAGCCCAATGTGAGAGGTCCTAGGCCCAAATTAAAGCATAACAGTTGTAAAGACACGAGGTTAGACTCTTTTATGGTGTAAGACTGCCCGGACCCGCCCGGCGAATCCAGCTGCCATAAATGCCAGTCTAATGTGAGAGGTCTTTATGAGGTTATGGCCTGAATGAATTAAGAAATACTTGACCAGATGAACATGTGAAGTGGGACATGGGGGTTAAGTAGGTGCCTTGGGTGGCATGAGGAATCTAGCGGGTGCCTTTAGTGGCATTTGAAATACGATTAGTACGACTTAACCAAACACACATGTAAATGAACATGATTAAGAAGAGGGTTAAGTGGGATATACTAGTGGGGACAAGCTTAGGTGGATAGCTTGTGGTAAGTAACTGGGGGCCCATTTCAACCAGTAATCCAAACGTATCTTTGTGGGCTCGACCCAAGTCGAGGACGGGACACGCATATTGGGCTTGACTATAAGAGGCCAAACGGGTTAGTGGTGGCAACGCAAGTCCAACGGGTTTCATATGCGTGTGTGGACCCGGGCTGGTAGGAAAGACGTTGTTGCATCGTGTAGGTATAAGCCGTGCATCCTTAGGCTGTATCGGGTTGCCACTTTAAGGGAGTGATACACACCACTGTGGGACCAGCACGGGTATCTACGAGTAGGGAGCCGATCGAAAGTGGGTAGTGGGGTACACCTAGCGGAGATAGGGGCAGGCAGCACCTATGTAGTCAGCTAGGGGTACACGAAGTTATTTATAAAATTTCTAAGTGAAGCAAGTGGGATCAACCTTTAGGGTGACTGGTGTGGTGCAGTGTAGTAATTATTCGTTAGTATTAGGTGTGCCTTTAACGTTATCTTTATCTGCTCTTCCTTACCCAATAGTTCATAGACATTTCCTTGTTTTCCAGCTTATGCCTTAGTCTAGTTATTTTGATAATAGTATTGTTAGAATTATCATACTCGCCAGACTTTATGTCTGACCCCCTCTATTTCTATCTTTTTTCCCCCTCCAGGTCCTCAGGGTGGACCCAGCTCTAGTGGAGTCTGATTGAATTGCTTATTCTCTCTTTTGGAAAGCTTGGACCGCTGAAGTAAAGTCCAGCTTGTTATCTTCTTTAATGGCTATTTATGTAATGGGATTATGTATTGTGTTTTATCAAGATGGATATTGTACTTGACTCTGATTTATGGTTTTATGATGTAACAAACATGTTTAATTTCCGCTGCAATGAAATAAAGTTTAGATTTCCAAGTACTACTTATTATCTGTCTTGTTGTAATTTTTCTGTTCTATATTCACTTAAAACCTCCATGGAAGTTAATGCATTCCCTTTATGAGTGACATTAATGGACGTGGGCTGTTACACGTGGTATCAGAGCTTAAGGTTACCAGAACAGATATTTTTTTTTAGAAAAACTATTTTTCTAAAGTATTTTTGGAAGAAGTGTTTTGAAAAATATGTCTTGATGAGTAATTTAAAGAGGAAAGTTTTTATGAAAAACATAATCCCCAATAGCCATATATCTTTATCTTTCGAATTCTCCATTTTGAATCTTTCCTTTTTCGTTTCAGCATGGCTGAAGATCTTAACCTTCCGGAGGGTGTAACGATACCAGGATGGTATAGGAGCTTATTAGAATTTAGGGCCACCGTCCTAGGTCCAGGTAATGTTCCTCCACCCCCAGTTACACCCGCTCCTCCCGCTCCTCCTCCTCCTCGCGCTGATACTTTTGCAAAGACATGCAAGGAATTTAAGGCTATGGGTGGAAAACCTTTTCAAGGGTTAGAAACGTTTGTGGAAGCTAGAGATTGGCTTAAGGAGGTGGAAGAATTGCTAAAAATATTTGAAGTAGAAGAAGGGAGGAAAGTCAAATTAGCAGCTTGGTTAATGAAGGGAGAGGCCTCGTTTTGGTGGGAGGTCACTAATGGGGAGCGTCCTGTTGATTCTTGGGCGGATTTCAGACGTAAGTTTGAGTCAAAGTTTCTCTCAAGGGCAGAAGAGAATCTATACATGGAAAGGTTCTTGACATTGAAGCAGGGAAATCTACCAGTGAAAGAGTACGTCAACAAATTTAACCAATTGGCAAGGTTTGGCTTAGATTTGGTGAGCACGCAGGAGAAGAAGGCTCTGAGATTCGTGAATGGCTTGAATGAGCCATTGCAGGGGTTGGCTATGATCCACATCCCTATGGGGGCCACCTTTGAGAAGCTAGTAGGCATGGCACTCATGCACGAGGAGAAAGGCGCTAATGCTAATAAGGCACCCAAGAAGAAAGAGGATCGTAAGAAACCACAACAGCAAAACAAGAAGGGTGGTAAAGACAATAATGGCAAAGGAAAGAAAAGATGCTTTAACTGTGGGACACCAGGCCATCTCAGCAAGGATTGCAGAAAGAAAAAGAAGACTGGCTGTTTTCATTGTGGTGAAGCGGGACATCTAGTGAAGGTCTGCCCAAAGAAGGGGCAGAGGGCAGGGTCTACCTTGGGAGGACAGGTGCAGGCTCTTATAGCACCAGGGCAGGCAAGGGGACAAGTTTAAGCTCTCGCGGTCCCACCGCTGCAAGAATGAGGTAGAACCATTTTTGTTGAAAGTTTAGTTTTTCTGTTTGATCATCCTGTCCGTACCTTATTCGATTCGAGCGCATCGCATTCGTTTATCTCTACATCATTAGTTGGATCACTGCACTTAAACACCAGTTTAACAGAGGATCCCTTAGTTGTTTCGAATCCAATTGGGGGCTCAACTTATTTGTCCATGATATGTTTGGATTTGAAAATTTCTATACTTAGTGTTGGGTTTAGATGTGATGCTAATGTTTTGGGCTTCACGGGCTATGGGCTAATTTTAGGAATGGATTGGTTATCAAGAAATGGGGCCGTTCTTGATTGTGAAAGGAGAGTAGTTAGGATCATGACTCGCCTTGGCAACACTCTCGAAATCTTTTGTAATCCCATAAATTCCGTTATGTTAAGTTATCTAGAATCGCTTGACGCGTCGGTGGAAAATCTACGATCTGTTAAAGTAGTCCAAGAATATTCGGATGTGTTTGAGGAGGTGAAGGGCTTGCCTCCGAAGCAGGAGATAGATTTTCGAATATATCTTGTGGATAATGCAAAACCAGTATCTTTTCCAGTACGCCACATGGCTCCTCGTGAAAGGAGGGAACTCAATAAGCAAGTGAAGGAGTTGCTTGAGAAGGGGTTCATAAGATGTCGTATATCGGAGTGGGGTGCTCCAGTAGTGTTTGGCACGAAGGCGGATGGGTCCCTTAGACTTTTTGTGGATTATAGAGAACTTAATAAACTTACTAAGAAAAATAGACACCCACTGCCGAGGATTGACGATCTCTTCGATCAGTTAGTTGGCGCCTCAATGTTTTCGCAGTTGGACTTAGCCACTGGATTCCATCAGTTGAGAGTGGCTGAGGACAGCATAGACAAAACTGCCTTTAGGACTCCGGACGGTTTCTATGAATGGCTAGTGATGCCCTTCGGTTTGACAAACGCCCTCGCATACTTTGTTGGTTTGATAAGTAGGGTGTTTAGGGAGTACCTTAATAAATTCGTGGTGGTCATTGTAGACGACATCTTGATCTTTTCTAAGAATGAAGAAGAGCATGCCCTACATCTTAGGGAAGTGTTGGAGACTCTACGAGCGCATAACCTTAAAGCTAAATTTACTAAGTGTCACTGCTGGAGAGAGGAAGTGCGATTCTTAGGGCACGTGGTTTCCAAAGAAGGGATAGCTGTGGATCCCGCGAAGGTGGTGGCCATCCAAGATTGGAAGGTCCCTAAAAATGCTACCGAAGTAAGGAGTTTCTTGGGGTTGGCTGGCTACTATAGGAAGTTTATCAAAGACTTCGCAAAAATATCAGCTCCATTGACACGCCTGACGAAGAAGAACCTAGTCTTCGCGTGGGACGTAGATTGTGATGATGCGTTCCAACGTTTAAAGAGAGCTTTGACCTCAACTCCAGTCTTAGTGCCGCCAGACGGGAGTAAGCCATTTACTGTTTATACCGATGCTTGTGGGACAGGTCTAGGCGCAGTCTTAATGCAAGAGGGAAGGGTAATAGCCTATTGTGGAAGGCAGTTAAGGGTGCATGAGAAAAATTACCCTACACATGACCTTGAGTTAGCCGCAATTGTTTCGGCGCTTAAGTCTTGGCGCCATTACCTTCTTGGCGATAAATTCGAATTGTTCACTGACCACAAATCTTTCAAATACTTATTCTCTTAGAAGGACTTGAACTTAAGGCAGCAAAAGTGGATGGAGTTCTTAGCATCCTACGATTTCGAAATAACATATACCCCTGGCAAGGGTAACGTGGTGGCAGACGCCTTAAGTAGGAAAAGGTTGTCCTAGAGCCTATTGTTTGTTGAGCGGCGAAACTTAGAATTCATCTCTATGTTTGACTTTAGACCTTCCGTTGACTTTGTACCTGGTTTGCTAGCATCCTTGGGGGTCAGACCTACGCTTTTGGGATGGAATGGTGAGGAACAGCGAGACGACCCACAGTTGGTTGAGTTAGTAGAAAAGCTCAAAAGAGGGGAGTCATCAAGCCAACTCCGTAGGTATACACTGGATGATAAGGGATGGTTATGTAGGGATAGTAGACTTTGTGTACCTCGATACGAAGGTTTGAGGAAGGCTATTCTTGACGAAGCACATCATTCGAAGATGACCATTCATCCCGGCGGGGACAAGATGTACAAAGACATGAAGCGAGTTTTCTTTTGGGCCGGTATGAAGAGGGATGTGGCCGAGTATGTTGCTAGATGCTTGGTGTGCCAACAAGTAAAAGCGGAGCAAAAGAAACCCGGTAGGTTGCTTCACCCATTGGAGGTTCCACTATGGAAGTGGGAAAGTGTCTCGATGGACTTTGTGGATGGATTACCAAGATCAAGGAAGGGTAATATAGGGATTTGGGTTATAGTAGACAGACTTACTAAGAGCGCCCATTTCATTCCCGTGAAGAGTAAGAGGACTGCTCCATGGTTAGCTTCTGTATACGTCCGAGAGATAGTTCGTTTGCATGGTGTTCCTTCTAGCATAGTAAGCGACCGCGGTCCTATCTTCACTAGCGAATTTTGGAGGAGCTTACAAGAAGCGGTAGGGACTCAGTTATGTTTGAGCACCGCATATCATCCTCAGACGGACGGCCAAACCGAGAGGGTGAATCGTATTCTAGAGGACCTTTTGAGGCTATGTATCCTAGACTTTGGGGGTACATGGGAAGAGCATCTTCCATTGGTAGAGTTCGCATATAATAACAACTTTCAATCTAGCATTGGCATGGCACCTTTCGAAGCTCTTTATGGACGACCTTTTCGTTCACCTACATGTTTGTGGGAATCTACGGATAAGATCTTACTTGGGCCCGATATGATTAGAGAGACTTCGGAAAAGATCGACTTGATTCGAAGAAGGATGAAGACGGCATAAGATAGGCAGAAATCTTATGCAGACAAAAGGAGGACAAATCTTGAGTTTGATGTTGGGGACATGGTCTTTATCAAAGTGTCTCCATTACGGAATGTTGTTTGCTTTGGGTCCTTTGGGAAATTAGCACCAAGGTTTGTAAGGCTGTTTCCTATTAAGGAGAAGATTGGACAGATGGCGTATAGAGTGGAGTTGCCTGAGAGACTTAGTGGTGTACACGACATATTCCATGTGTCACATTTGAGGAAGTGCTTGCACGAGACCGCGGAAGTGGTAGAGCCGAGCTTGCTTAGAGAGGTGGAGATAGAGCGTGATGCGACGATTCGACGAGCTCCTACATGCATTCTTGGGTCGGATATTAAGAAGTTGAGGAATCGAGAGGTCAGACTAGTCAAAGTGCAATGGGGAGATGATGAGAGAAACGCTAATTGGGAGACAGAAGCGAAGATGCGTTCATTGTACCCTTTTATTTTTGAGGGTATGTCTTTTAATTTCTCCTTTATCGCTTAGCTTGTACTTATCTTATCTTTAGTATGTCCTCTTGCTAGTATCTTTGACCTTTAGTTAGGATAATCCTATGGTTGAAACATGTGTTTGAGACATGTTATGTATGACAGATGCAAAGTGGATGCAAGTGTTTGCTAGTGGTTGCTCGTGGACGCATATACACACACTATTAGGCACTAGATCGGCTCAGTCACTTCATATTGCATATATATGGATGTATTTACTAAAATGGATGTATGAGGATTTTTTTATCAAATGGATGCTGCATTCAGATGATGATTGTGCACGCATATAGTGATAATATGTAGCATTAAGGAACTTTTGCATACATAAAGGACGCATGGCGCTATCATGATTTGCATTAAGGAGGTCAACTGAATCAGTGGACCGCCTGATTTTGCATTAGATAAGGAACATATACACACACTTCTTGCATATGTTCATACAGCATTAGAAACTTTGTAAGGACAATGGAAGCTAGTGTTTGATGGTTGAGTAGATGGTTGTTTGGATGTTAGGATATACATTCTCCTTAACTTGGAGATTTCTGGGGCGAAATCCTTTAAGGAGGGGAGAACGTAACACCCCGTATTTCTATTAATAACAATGTTTACTTATTAAAGAATAATTAATTTCAAATGTGAGAATTAAGGGAAATGGGTTGCGCCATTGTGTTCGTCTCAGAATTCTGGTTGAGATAGAGTCCGAGTTTGCGTGAATTGGACTTCGTATGAAGAAGTTATGGCCATCGGAAGTTTCATAAAATTCAAAACAGCTCGCAGGGAAATTTAAAAATTCAAACTGAAAGTGCAGAAGCGGGTTGGGCGGGAAAATTCTCGCCCAGGCAGCTCGACTGGGGAGTCGACACTAAAGTCGACCTCCCCCCCCCCCAGGTCGACCTGGTCAAGTCGGCCAGGTTTGGGCCGAGCCCAATCTAGAGCTGTTGATGTGTCTTTAGGGCTGAGTTGGCTAATTTAACGGTTCAGATTCATTCTGAGTTGATCGGACGGTCTAAACTAATCCTAAATTCTATATATACATGGGTAGTCTCTCATTCTAAAATCACATAAAAAAATAGAATAGCTGCCGTCATGCCGTCGCCATGGAACTCAGTGTAGCCGCTGCCAACTAAGGAGGAAGAAAGCTAATCAAAACTCTAATTCTACTCAACTCTAAAGCAAATCAAGACTCTCTTTCTTTTCTAATTGTGAGTGTGATGATCTTAATAAGATTATTAGCAAACTAATTAGATTAAGATGTGATATGGATCACAAGAAAATGATGTGAATTGTCATATATGTTGTTGTAAACCTTATGCTATCATGTATGTTGTAAATCCTATGTTATGTGATGATGATATCCTATATGTTGTAAATCATGCTATGATGATATTATATATGTTGCAAGTTTCTATGCTAAGTTGCGATGTTACAAAGCCATGATGTTATTATGTTGTAGTTAGCTTATGAATCATGATGTTGATTATATATATTTGGGCTATGATGATTCACATGATAAATCACATGTACCTATGCAAGTTTAGATTTATTAGTATGTATAATCTCACTATTGTATGACATCTATTTAGATCTAGAATTATGACATCTATTTAGATCTAGAATTATGCTATGACATGTGTGAGTTTTATGTGTTAGATGCTAGTTCACACCATCATTATGTTGCATAAACCACATATGCAAGTTTATACATCAACTTGGGTTATGATCATATTATGTAAGTTGTGACATTTAACCAAACAAGTTGACACATTTAGATCCACGACATGTGTAGTTTTATGCAAGTTTCACCCCTATTATGATTAGATCTATTTTATTTGTCTATATGTTGTGATAATTTATCTTTGTGCTATGAGTTAGACTATTCGATTCTAACGTATATTTTGCGTTGAATAAGCGAACGTATAACGTGGGGTAGGGGTAATATTAAGGATTTAATATTAAGAAATTGGGGTGCAATTGATATGATTTTGCATACCATAAGTGGATGGCCGTAATTGAGTCAATTATGGACATCATTAAAATTGGAATTAATTAATGATTTGAATAGGGATATATTTAAAACTGGGGTAAAAGATTATAAGTGTTAATCAATGCTTAGGACACGAGGTTGGACTCGTTTGTGACGTAAAACTGCCCGGACCCGCCCGGCGAATCCAGTTGTCACAAATGTCAGCCCAATGTGAGAGGTCCTAGGCCCAAATTAAAGCATAACAGTTGTAAAGACACGAGGTTAGACTCTTTTATGGTGTAAGACTGCACGGACCAGCCCGACGAACCCAGCTGCCATAAATGCCAGTCTAATGTGAGAGGTCTTTATGAGGTTATGGCCTGAATGAATTAAGAAATACTTAACCAGATAAACATGTGAAGTGGGACATAGGGGTTAAGTAGGTGCCTTGGGTGGCATGAGGAATCTAGTGGGCGCCTTTAGTGGCATTTGAAATACGATTAGTAAGACTTAACCGAACACACATGTAAATGAACATGACTAAGAAGAGGGTTAAGTGGGATATACTAGTGGGGACAAGCTTAGGTGGATTATTTGTGGTAAGTAATTGGGGGCCCATTTCAACCAGTAACCCAAACATATCTTTGTGGGCTCGACCCAAGTCGAGGACGGGACATGCACACTGGGCACGACTATAAGAGGCCAAATGGGTTAGTGGTGGCAACGCAAGTCCAACGGGTTTCATATGCATGTGTGGACCCGGGCTGGTAGGTAGACGTTGTTGCATCGTGTAGGTATAAGCCGTGCATCCTTAGGCTGTATCGGGTTGCCACTTTAGGGGAGTGATACACCCCACTGTGAGACCGGCACGGGTATCTACGAGTAGGGAGTCGATCGAAAGTGGGTAGTGGGGTACACCTAGCAGAGATAGGGGCAGGCGGCACCTATGTAGTCAGCTAGTGGTACACGAAGTTATTTATAAAATTTCCAAGTGAAGCAAGTGGGATCAACCTTTAGGGTGACTGGTGAGGTGTAGTGTAGTAATTATTCGTTAGTATTAGGTGTGCCTTTAACGTTATCTTTATCTGCTCTTCCATACCCAATAGTTCATAGACATTTCCTTGTTTTCCAGCTTATGCCTTAGTCTAGTTATTTTGATAATAGAATTGTTAGAATTATTATACTCGCCAGACTTTATTTCCGACTCCCTCTATTTCTATCTTTTTTCCCCCTCCAGGTCCTCAGGGTGGACCCAGCTCTAGTGGAGTCTGATTGAATTGCTTATTCTCTCTTTTGGAAAGCTTGGACCGCTGAAGTAAAGTCCAGCTTGTTATCTTCTTTAATGGCTATTTATGTATTGGGATTATGTATTTTGTTTTATCAAGATGGATATTGTACTTGACTCTGATTTATGGTTTTATGATGTAACAAACATGTTTAATTTCCGCTGCAATGAAATAAAGTTTTAGATTTCCAAGTACTACTTATTATCTGTCTTGTTGTAATTTTTCTGTTCTATATTCACTTAAAACCTCCATGGAAGTTAATGCATTCCCTTTGTGAGTGACATTAATTGACGTGGGGAGTTACATCGACACTATGGTCGAACTGGTCTGGGGGAGGTCGACTACCCAGTCGACCACCCAGTCGACCTGGGTCCTGGGCGGGAAATTTCCCGCCCAGTCCGATTCTGGGTTTGAATTCGAATTTTCGAGCTGTTTTCAATTCTGAAATTTTCTGAAACTTCGGAGGGCTATATCTCCCTCATACGGACTCCGTTTCTCGAAAACTCGAACTCGTTTCCAAGAAAAATTTCGAGACGAACGCAATGGAGCAACCCGTTTCCCTTGATTCTTATTTTATAATTTAATTATTCTCTGATTTGTTACTTATACAATTACATAAAATATGGGGTGTTACATTCTCCCCTCCTTAAAGGATTTCGTCCCCGAAATCTTCAAGTTGAGAGGAATGTGTCCTACCATCCATTCATCCGTCTACTCAACCATCATCCACAAGCATCCATTGTCCTTAGAAAACTTCTAATATTGTATGAATATATGCAAAAATGTGTGTATATGTTCCTTGTCTAATGCAAAGATCAGGCGGTCCACTAATTCAGTTGACCTCCTTAATGCGAATTATGTTAGTGCCATGAGTCCAACATGTATGCCATTTTCCTATTTGATACATATCATTCTTATATGAGTGACAACCATTCATTCATATGCAACATTCATGTGATGAGTCAATCATTTTTCATCCACAGAAATTGAAAATGGTCACACATCCATATGCAGTATGAGAGTGTTTTCGAGCCGATCTAGTGCCTAGTGTGTGTATATGCATCCACGAGAAACCAATTGCATCCACTTGCAACCATTAAACATAACATGTCTCAAACACATGTTTACATCCATAGGGTTCCTATCTATAGGTCGAAGACTCGATTGATAGGATACAGTCGAGTGATGGGAGCGAGTGCAGATAAACAAAAGCTTGGTTTCCATTAGACCTTGGTTGAGAGACAAATTCCCCTAAGTATCAACCCCGAAGACCGAAATCAACATCAGATTGACACCCAGAGGATTACCCTTTTTAGACAATGTCAAAACTAGAAATCTCAACCTTATCAGAAATATTCAGATATTTACAGATTATCGGTACAAATCAGATTACTAAATGATTCTTAGGAGACTAAGCATGACAAAAACCCAGAATGTATGCGTCATAGTCAACTTAACGCTCAACACAGATACCCAACTTAGCACAATTGGATGATTCATAACCCTTATGGGTCTGGGTCTACAGCGGAATTAGAAACAATACTAGTATTCATGTGCAGAGTATCGATTACAAAATCGAAATGCCAAAATCAGAAAAGAGTTTTAACTCAAAAATCAGATAAAGAAATTAAACCTCCTACAGAAAGTTTTCCTACTTCTATCTATCCACTAGCCTCGAGAGTGTTCACTTGCCTTCCAGAAGTCGGTCCTGCCCTCTGCCCTTGTCCTCGTTTCTTCGGATAGTCCCTAGTGAAGTGTCCCATCTCACCACAGTTGAAGCAAGTACCCTTTCTTTTTCTGCAATCCTTGTTCAGATGAGTCGAGCTTCCATAAGTAAAGAACTTTTTCTCCTTCATATCTTCAGACTTTTCACCCTTCTTTTGTGTTTCCTTTTTGGGCCATGCTTTCTTGTTCTGTGGTTCTTCCTTCTTTGCCTCTTCTTTCTTGCCGTTGTCTTCCTCGTGCAGTAGTGCCATATCCACCAATCTCTCGTAAGTTGCTCCCATGGGTACATGGGTCATGGCTAGGCTGTGCAGTGGCTCGTTCAATCCTTTAACAAAGTGGAGAGCCTTTTTATGCTGGGTGTTGACTAAATCGAATCCGAACCTAGCCACTTGGTTGAACTGATTGACGCATTCCCTGACCGTCATACTTCCTTTCTTAAGAGATAAGAACTTTTCCAGTTGTAAATGTCGTTCAGATTGTGAGAGGAATTTCGTCTCAAACCTTGTTCTGAAATCCATCCATGTTTCAACCGGCCTCTCGGCATTAGTGATTTCCCACTAGTAGGAAGCTTCGTCCTTGAGCAACCATATCGCCAATTGTACCTTCTGCCTATTGTCCACCTTGAAGATAACAAACAGATCCTCAGTTTCCTTGAGCCAGTTCCTCGCTTCTACGAATGATTCAGTTCCCTTGAAATCCTTTCCACCCATGTCCCTAAAATCTTTACAGATCTTTGAAAAAGCAATTGCGCGAGGAGGGGGCGGAGGAGGAGGAATCGCTGTAGCTGGAGGAGGAATATCTGCTGGGCCTGCATCGTTTGCCCTAGCCTCTATGTACCTCCAGAACCAGCCAGGTATTGGCACGCCCTCTGGAAAGTTAAGATTCCCAGACATGCTGGAATGAAAGAAAAAGATTTAAAACGGAGAACGGAAAAGATAGATATATGTCTCTTTGGGGATTATGTTTTTCAAAATAAACTTTACTTTTGAAAATACTTCCTTTTTAAAACCTTTTTGAAAATAGGTTTCAAAACTTTTTTATCAAATATGGTAACCTTCAACTCTGATACCAAGTGTAACACCCCACCTTCATTAAGGTCACTCACAAAGGGAATGCCTTAACTTTGGTGCAGCGTTAAGTAGACAAAACAGAAATTTACAAGACAGATAAACAATACTTGAGAAATTATAACTTTATTACAGTGGAAAACAGAAATCAGTTTGGTTACATCTTTACCAAAAACTCAAGTACATAAATATCAGTCTTGTTCAGAAAATCATCAGAGTACAAAACTTTAAAGTCATAATCCCCACAGAAGCTGCCATAAAGAGTCAAGCCGTACTATAAGCACTCTGAGTATTTCAAGCAGAAGAAATCCAGATCAAGCTAAAGTATTCCTTCCTTGGAAAACCTGGGGTGGGAGGGGGTAATGAAAGAAAAGGGGCGAAAACAAGCAAGGTCAGACATAAAGTCTGGCAAGTCCAGTGACTTTTTGCATATGAACAGATAATAATAATCATGGCATGCAAATAAAACTGGATGAGAGATAACAGTAATAGGAGCAGCAGATGTACGTAGGTTAAATAGAAGAAACAGAATAATATTACTTTTCATCTCTCTGCACCAATACTAGTATAACAGGATTAGGTGTCACCCTAATGTCTAAACTGAAGCATAAATAGGAACATAATAATTTCCACAGAAATAGAGCGCTAATAATGGGCCTTTACCACCCGAACAGAAACAGACCGAAGCAGAATGCGGATAATGGGCCTTTACCACCCGAACAGAAACAGACAGAAATAGAATGTTAATAATGGGCCTTTACCACCCGAACAGAAACAGACAGAAACATATTAATCCCTATGGAAACAGAATGTAGAATTAGGTATACACTAGTAAATGGGCCTTTACCACCCGAACAGACGGTACCATGTAGACAGGTGTTACCACCCAACAGAAACAGACGGTACCAACAGAAACAGACAGAACTAAGTGTACCCTAAAACCCTACCCTAAGCGATCGGCTCCCTAATACATAAATACCCTGTGTCGGCTCCACAATAGGGTGTATCACTCCCTAAAGTGACAACCAATTGGCATAGGCCTATTTACAGATGTCACAGCGTCTTACATCCTCAGAGGCAGACCGGGATCCATGCACACACATGACCCGGTTGGAACGCACCATCAACACCCCTCGCCATTATCAGAATGAACCACTTATAACTAGTTCAGTAAGCGTGCCCGGACCCTACCTACTGTTGGGTCAAAGTTTTGATACTAGAAAAGGTTACTGACTAATATGGGTCCCAAACAACAGATGACACAAGCAATTTCCCTCCTAACCTTGTGTCCCCAGACTAACAGATTTCAGATTAACTAGTTTACAAGTTCAGACATACAGAGTTTAGATCAACCAGTTCATAGATCAGACAAGTTTTCAGACTAACGGATCAGATATACAGATTTAACAGATTTACAGATTTTTCTAACTTTGTAATTGGGCCTACAGATTCATGAGACGGGTTTGTTAAATTCATTAGTCCAATTGGTTTAACCCTATCCACCCAACACGTTTTAGACATCATATTTATCCCAGATTTGCATTAATTAGATATTAATGCACAGACCTCTCACATTAGGTCGGTAGCTTGTGGCCACTGGATATGTCGGGCGGTTCCGGGCAGACTTCTGCCACAAGCCAGTCCTAACCTCGTGTCTAAGCATATTTTAGTTATGCCTACGACCTCCCACATTAGACTGACAGTTTGCGGTCGCTGGTTAAGCCGGTTGGTTACGGGCAGGCTTCTACTGCAAACAGAGTCTAACCTCGTGTCATAGCCAATTCATTTCAATACAGATTTTTCAGATACCAGACTAGTTCTGTTTATTTAACAAATTAAACTTTTATAAGTTGCATCAAATTATTCAAGGTTCTATCAAAAAGTTTTGCTCAATTTTAAATCGAGCCTACAGATTTACATACTTCAAATTTCAGCATTTCAGTTCCAACAGATTACATCGTTCAACAGATTAAACAGATAACAGATCTTGCAGATTAGGCTATTTAGCAGATTTAGCGGATAAGGCAATTTATCATAATTAGCAGATTAGGCAATTCAATTTAATTAGCAGTTTAGGAAATATAACAGAACTAGCGGATTAGGCAATATAACAGATTTAGCAGATAACAGATTTAGCAGATAACAGATTTAGCAGATTATATATCATATCTTGCCTAATCATAAATTTGGCCTAAAATCACTTGCCAAATCATGGTCATAATTCATAACACCACATCTTGCTCCTAATTTTTAGTTAAATATTACACAGCACAGAATAATCTTCATAAATCACGATGAACAATATGAATTATGCCAAATTATAGCGTACGATGCCAAATATCCAAAAACCCTTATTTAGGCGCATTCACATTAATAGTTATCCTGTTTTTGTATAGGTCTCTACGCCTAAGTCACATATTCCTTTTTCAAGTCATGAATTTTTACATAAAAGAATATGTCCCAAAAATCTAGATTTTTAAACTATAACATGTAGTATGTTCTCTATATGCATTATCATTCATGCATAACATGTTGTAAACTATCTTTAAACTCTAACATCAGACCTTGATTTAAAACATGCATTATGCCCCCAAGCTTCAAGTTGTCCTATAATTTCCCCTTCTCCCAAATCACAGATTTTCTACCTAGTATGAACAGATCTAGATCTAACATATGTTTATTTCTCAAATTAACCACAGATCTAGATTACAACATGTACTATGTATCTAAATTAGTTTCATGTTTATGGTTAAATCTACGCCCCGAATCCCAAGTTATAAGTCCAATATATTTTATGCCTCAATCTCAAGTCATATGTTAAATATGCCACATGTCCAATTATATGCCTCAGATTTTATGTTATGTCCTCAAATCAGTTCTGTCCAATTATGCATCATTCATATTTGTCCCAAACATTTTATCGTTCGTGCGTTAATCTCTTATGAGATTTGGCTCAGGCTCGTTGTAGCTTGGCTTTAGAACAGAAAGAAGAAAGAGATACAGAATAAAATAGATCTAAACAGAACAGAACAGACATAACCTCAAATTCAGATTTACAATTCATGTCACAATCATAATTAACGTTTATAGCGGAAAATAACTGTACTTGCCTTTCGTGGTTTAAGAAAGGAAATAAACTAGTGTTGATGCAAAAATGCTGAATTATTCCTCTTTTATTGTCATAGCTCTAAACTTGGATTTGAGATTTGATTTAGCTTCTAATTCTATTCAGGTTGGAAGAAGATTCATCGGTCCAAGTTTTGATTCCAGCAGGGTAGCGACGCCATTTTTATTTTTAATTAGAACAGAGGCAGAATATAGACATAATGAAACAGTGTGGAGAGAATGAGGCTAGGGGTGAGTTTATATAGGATCAGGCGGACGAATCTAGATAGAAAACGAGTCTAGATACATCAGAATGCATCAGGTTCAGAAAGTGGGTTTCGGGAGCAGGTCGACCCCCAGGTCGACACTATGGTCGACCTTGTCTAGGGGAGGTCGACTACCCTGTCGACATGGTCCGGGGTAGGTCGACCACCCAGTCGACCTGGGTCCTGGGCGGGAAATTTCCCGCCTGGCCCGCTTCTGGGTTTGAATTCGAATTTGAATTCGAATTTTGAGCTGTTTTCGATTCTGAAATTTTCTAAAACTTCGGAGGGCCATATCTCCCTCATACGGACTCCGTTTCTCGAAAACTCGGACTCGCTTCCAAGCAGAATTCTGAGACGAACGCAATGGCGCAACCCATTTCCCTTGATTCTTATTTTATGATTTAATTATTCTCTGATTTGTTACTTATACGATTACAGAAAATACGGGGTGTTACAGTATACAAGTATAGGTGTGCCCCAATCATATAAAATCACCTCATCGGGATTTAACTCAGCAGCGACCTCAAAAAATCCGACAGGCAAACTACTGCTCGATGAACTAAAGAATAGGTTACCCATAAGGTGTAACACAAATAATTGAGCAAGCTCCAAGTTGTCATCGCCAGAGTACTGAGCGCGTATGCTATCCATGGCCGCATAAATGGCACTCACTCTAATAGCGCCTTCGACATGATAAGACGCATCAGAAACGTCAAAAGGAGGCAGTAGATCATGAAGAAGTGCACGATCACGCCATCGAGCATCATCAAAAGGCAGTGGGGGATAAGCAACTACTCCAATACTAATACCAGTAAGCATGGTGAAATCAAGCGGTGTAAGTCCTAACTCACCGCCAGGAAAGTGAAATGTGTTGGTGGTTTTGTACCACCGTAGAGCAATGGCCGCGCACAATTGAACATCAGCATTTATAATATGGTTGATTCCTAAAATTGTATGGCGCACAATAAGATAAACTAGGACTAATAAATTATCCAGTAGTTTCATTAAAGGTCATTAATATTACCTAGAAATAAATGAAATCCAAGAGAATGTAACAGTGCTACAACCCCCTCCTTACCTGCCAAGTGTGCATGATAATATCTAAGTGTGTTTGCTAATGAACCATGTAAACGTATATTCCGCGACTGTCAACGGTTCAATAAAAAGTTATACTATATACCCAATGTCTAATACTCAAAGAATATTATTTAAATAATACAAAAAATACTTACTGACAAACTTGACTGCGTGCTAACGTGTACTTGGCCTTCTGGAAGCATGCGAAAGTTGGATAGCATAGGAAGCTTCGCGGCGCTGAGGTTCGGATCCATACAACCATCGAGATCGGCTTGTCTAGTGGAAACCGATCCCACACCCCTACGCGACCTGCCCGCTCGTCTGCCCCTACGGCCGCCGCGTCCACGACGACCGCCTTCCTCTGCACCTACACCCACGTCTTCCTCAACGCCTACTACTTGGTTCTCCATGTACGGTATGTCTGGTTGTACGCCACTACCACATGCACCATTCCAGCTTGTGCCACTGCCGTCGATGCCACCATCGTCGCCGTGCATGAATTTTTTTGCGCAATTTTTTAGGAGTCTAGACATATGTTCGAATGAATATCTTGAAAACGGTAGTTAATTTCGTTAGAAGCTGACGGATTGCTGAATTGGTGGAAAGATTTGGGTGAAAAATGGGGGAGGATTTGAGATTTTCGGATTGGGAAAATGGGGAGAAGAATGAAGATGGAGGGGGCAGCGGGGGGTTTTCTGGGTGTGGGATTACAATGAAAAACACTTTGCCATTATAACTTTATAACGGCAAAGTGTTTGCCATTATAAAGTAACAACGGCAAAGAGTTTGCTATTGTAATTTTATAACGGAAAACTCTTTGTCGTTGTAATCCCTTCTGTGGCTAGCCCGTGGCTGCTTCCCCCATTCTGGTTGCTCGGCTCGTTCGATTAGTTACAAAACAAGAGAGAGAATTAGTGAATAGAACGGATTATTGGTTATGGTCTAACCATAAATCTTTCTCCATTTACAAAACATAACGCAAGTTTAAATCCAAGAAAAATAACAAAAAAATCAGCAACGAGTTGATAATTGCGAAGCTCGTTTTGGGCGCGATTCATTTTCGCTGATGATCAAATTTCGTAGCAGCGCCTAGTGCTACGATGGAGGGAAAATATGGTGGTTCATGAGTGGAGACTGAGGTGATATTAACGACAAGGGTGGTGTCTTGTCTGTCAGTTCCAAGGAGGGGATGTGTACATGCTGAATGGTGCCGTGAAGAGTATATCGTGTAAAGGAGAATACACGGCTCAGTGCGTTTTCATGGAGCGGTAGTATGGATTGGTGAACATGGAAGACATGAGCATGTACAGGTGGAAGGGTGGTGGAAATATACTGGGAGCTGGGGAGTTGCTTGTTCCGCAAGGAAGAAGGTTGCTAAGGGAATGAGATCCTGATGGGTGGATACATATAGAAAAGGTGGTCAAAGAAAGGAGCAATGAGAATGTATGAGGATGGGAGAGTGGCTCGATGTAATGGGTATGTGTAGTGAACAGGGGATGTAAGGTACTGATGTGTGCATAACCTGGCGGTGCATGTAAACGAAGAAGGGGGTAGGCCTATGGATTTCTTCTGGAAAGTGAGGAGGGAGTACCACGTTGGGCAGTACTTGCGTGCTGTAGTGTGAGTTTTACAGGCAAGAATATTTACTAGAGAATGCAGTGATGGAGGAGTTCGAGTTTCAGTTGCATGGTGGTGGGAGTTTATAGGGTATTGGAGCATTAGTTTACGTTTTACATATGGTTTTTGGGTTCATAATGCAAAACGCAGGCTGTGTATAAATTCTGGGTTCAAATTCGGTGTTGTATCCAGGTAGTAGGAGATGTCGTCGACATGAAAGTTGTCGCGAGGCAGAGTTTAGTTCGAGCGTTGTATTATAAGGTAATTTATGTAGTGGAATGGAAAGGATGTTTTTAAACATGGGAGGAAGTAAAGGGCAAGTGAAGTAAGCTACGTTGTACTGGAGATGTCAAACTGTGAATGATCATGCGTTAAGGAAGATGAAGTGTAAAGAAATGAAAATACAAGAAAACGTGAAGGAAAGCATGCAAATGGTGAAATGTGGGCATGCAAGAGCGGTATGTTTTAAATTGGAGAGGTGAATATAAAAATGAGGAAGACGAGGCCTTATGGGGTTTCAGATATAATAGGAAGGTGGTTGTTTCACAGAGAAACGGGTGGGAGTTTCTTCATTACGAGAAGAAATAGTAGGAGGGCCAGTTATTGGTAGATGGGCCGAGGAGGCCAATAGGGGGTAAGGCCCAATAAAATTAATTATAATAGTTTAATTTTATTTATATCATGTATTAACTTGTAATCTGAATATCCCGTCCGTCCGTGATCGGTTTTACAAACCGTTTCTCACATCGGAATCGTATGGACGCAGGCTACACAATAGAACCAGTCTCGAGCAATTTGGAGCTCGTTACGATTTATGATGGAAATAAAACGCCTGAGTAGATCTAGAAAATGTTAATTTTTTTTCAACGATTAACGACCAAGGTGAGTAAACTTACTAACTCTGTTCAGTTTTGAAATTTTATAAATATATCTTAGCATTGATGAATAATGGTTGAATGCCGTGTGATGGTTGTTAGGGTAAATTACAATTAAATTAGTTGAAGTTATCGATACAGTCACTTATATACATTGTTGGTTAAATATTGATTTCCATTTATTATAATATTTCAGATTGATAAGAAATGGGTGTTATTTAGGTTGAATAACATTTGTGGATGCAGGGAAACAGGTTGGAGGGATCCAACTGGATTCCTCAACAATTATATTGTTGTTTTCCATATATTACATTATATAATGTGATAAATAATTTGTCATTAATTATTGTTTGTTTGAGATGTAGAATTACACTGGCATGAAATAAACTGGTATTTCAATACCGTGAAATATATTAGAAAAGAATCTAAAATTTTAAAAGGGAAATCTATAGTTATAATGGGAATTGGAAATGTTATCCAAGAAACATGAAGGGTTAAACGGGTTTTGAAAATCTCTGGAAAGTTATTCGAAGTTAGAAAATTAATATTAAAGTAAATAAAAAGAGCCAATGATTGTTTGATGGATGTTTTGTTTTCCTTTGATAGTCAAAACACCATCTATTGAAGATTTTTTTGGACCATTGTTGTCAATTCGGAGAGACAGGTTGGATTTATTATCCAAAACCACTTCGTATAGGCATAGGCATTGCGAATTAGATTATGCTGAAGATAATTGAAGACGGAGTGAAATGCAAGGGTCGTTCTATTCCAGAATAGAGCTTTTGGTTTGTCCCGTCCTAGGACCACTTGTATGGACGAATGTCTGACAGAGTATTCCTAACAGATCACATAAGACGATCTTTTCAAGGTATTACGTCTGGTGGCGGAGGAATTCGTTTCTCTTAGCTTTTATACCCGTAATGTTTTTAGAAGATCGACTAGTGATTCGATGGGTTTGACGATTTGGCATTCAAAGTAAATGGTGACCAGATGTTCCGAAAAGACAGACGTAGCCTCTAGCCTCACAACTGGGAAATGACAGAAATCGGGCAGGCAGCATTGCTAGTTGGGTCATACCCAAGTAGGGTGTATTTTCACTGATCAAGAGAAAATTCATATTTGTTCTTATTTTCATTTCCGTATCTTCGAATTACAGTTGGATGGCCAACAACCGTAGGTGACAATATACTCGCTACACTCAAGCTAAATGAGTGGGCGGTCATGTGTGGCCGGGTTGGAAGACATTCTTGTTAGACCCCAGTTTATACCCTCTAGAGTACACTGATCGGAAGCCGATCCTATACCTTGTCTGTTGGAATCCAATCTCCAATAAGCGCCCTGCGTTTTTTGAATTTATACTATGTAGAGCGTGAGATGCAAGCGTTCTACTATTTGGTTATTTACTTGATTAGACATTATTATTATGTCACTGGATTTTGATATCAAAATATTTTGGGTTATTGTAAGGTAAAACCCGTCCATGTTTATGTGTGGGATGGTCTTATTATCATTCATTTCTTTCAAAAGGATTTTGAAAGTTAAACAATATGGTTGGAGTTTACTCACACCCGTCCCATGACTGACCCAGAGTTTATTTGTTTGTGTTTTCCCTAAACTCTTGGTTGCCCAAATTTGTACGGACAGTCAAATGTTTCAGGCTTTTACAGATACATTTGGAGGAGCTCGAAGCAGGAGGCTTCACCGTTAGTTATGTAAAGTTATTTCCGCTGTGATATATCATGTGTTATACTCTGATATGGTATGTATATACAAATTCAGATTTGTATTTCAAAGTTATGTTATATATTATATTTTGTTCATTCCGTTGAGAGATTCGTGTTTACTCTGATTATATCCGGTTCTGTTCTTCTTATTATTCTATTCTACTAGTTCTATCTTTCTTATCTCATCCTCTAATTTATTCCTATTAATAGTCAGGGTTCGATACTTGGGTTTTGACAAGTAATGCAGGATTTTGTGTTATTGTCGAAAATTCGAGCGTCGAATTTTTATGGCCATTACAGATATCCATAGGCTAACCTTACCCGGTACCTAAACAGATACAAACCTGGCAAACTTTACTTCACCATTAAGTAACCTCATATCTTTGGGCCTAGTTCTTATCATTTCTTAAAGTAAGACAACACGTCATGCCTTCTAATTTCCTAAGAAGCGCTACAAATGAGATCTCCATTAATCACACATCATACCACAGTTTTCCATGCAAGAACCCTAAAGTTTCTTTTACTTTTCATTTACCTTCGTATTCTAATTAGGTATGTTTTAGACCTTTCCTTGAAAATTTAATCTTCTATCATTCCAATTAACTGACCTTTTCCACTTAACTCGTATGATCTATTAAATCGATATTTATGTGGAACCCCTCTACTTTCTTTGCACATAAAAAATACAAGTTTTAAAATTTTCATTTAGTCCTTTTTACTAAACTAGTAACCATTAGAGAAACAACTTTCTAACATTATTTTTCTCAGTTCACATACATTACCGTATAACCTTTTTATTTTTAACCATTTTCCATTTTACTTCCCTTTTTCTTATTTGAGACTTTCTACAATAACCGCCCAATTTTATGGTTTATTCATATACCGAGATAATTTACTAAAGCTCTATCAAGTGTTCAAGCACACTATTGGAATTATCCTACTAAACCATTTTAAATTTTCAAAAATGTTATTTTCTCATTAACCTTTTTCAAAAGTATAAAATTTAGGGAAATAAGAGTTGACTACTTTTATTCAATATTGTAAAATATATTTTACATCTATCCAACATACGTATCTAATTTATTTATTCTTTTATTCCCATTTCTACCTCTGTGTCTTAACCCACAACTTGCTTTCACACCTTATTCTTTTGGAAAACGTCTTTATACTTTCTTCAAAAAAAATTACTGCTAAAATCAATAACTTTCTAGAAACTTTTAAATTTAAAACTTGAAAAACTCTTTTAGAAACCTTTTCCCATACGTATTCCCATTTCAAGTTCTTCTAAAAGTTTAACTACCGGACTAGGTATAGGATGCTCTCCAGATTCACACCTTTCTAAATTTCTTACATGAAATAAATTTACTTTCTTACAAATACTCAAGCAAACTTTCCAAACTACAAGTGGCGTCCAACTCTTGTGCTACCCATGCACACTGTATATATATATATATACATATATATATATACATATATCCCCAATCCATCATTTTCCAAACACAAGGCCTTATTACCCACCCACAACTTGGACCTACTGTCCATTTCCAAGTATCGACACATGAACTTTCCCATTAATAATCAAATCTATCATACACCCCATACCATGGTTAATCCAGAACTTTCGCTTTTAGGACCCTTCACAATCCTAACATTGGTGTACGAAATCATCACTCAATACTTTACATGTGCCATTTTATCAAAAGTGGGCCCCTTTCATAGATTTACGTATAAATATATACATATATATATATATATTTAAAATTTTAAAATACAAAATACAAAATCTGCCACTCACTGACTATATATAGGAATCTAAACCTGAACTTTAACACTAGATGTAACAACCAAATTCCAACGGGGTCTGGATTTTTCAGAAATTGTAAATTCAAAACTGCTAAAACTAGAGATGGTTTGTCCAGTATCCTGTAGAAAAGACAAAGATAACAATTATATCAGAGCTCGATATAACATCTCATAGAGGAATGGATAAAAATATAATAATTAAGTATAGCCTTACTGAAATAATGACACTGTCTAATAAGTGTCCAAAGGCTAGCAAATATCTGCCATAAATTTAATCTGTGAGTACGTTATGAGGAGGGGTTCAGAACACAAGTTCTGGTAAGAGGAAAAATTAAATATTCTAAAATAACACTATATATACAAATTGGTTATATTTTCTTAATTATTATGTTATTTGGGTTAACCACAATTTAGTCCCTGCACACACGACGCACTCATTTACTCCCGAGTAGATTAAACCTAATGTAATAAATATTTAGCTATACCCAACATCTCAAGGTACTCCCCATAGTACCCTCCTTGTACGGTCTCTGCTGTCACACTACAGAAGCATGCACAACATCCATTCTATATCGAACAACGTATGAAAATCTCCATCATCATGTCACGTAATCGCACAAAACCACCATCGCTATGCCACGTACATGTACAGATCCTTGTATCCGAACTCCTCTGTCGAACCACGTCTTGATATATAATAATGCCCTAACATCTACAATACACCATCCAGTGCGTGTATCTAAGCCCTCCCATGAGCGTACCGCCTACAATAACTCAAGTTCTGTAATAGCGCTGCATCCAATGAACGAAACTCAGCCGGGAGCTTTCGATATCTGTAAAGGACAGCTTTGTAAGGCCGATACTACCGATATCCACCTATGGTCTTTCCCTTCTCACGGTGGCTATGGCCCCACCCTGGCCTTTCCTCAACTAATGAAAGACTGCATTAAGAGCTAATGACGTGCCCTATCAACCAATTTGGTGTATCCCTCAACGAACATCCGGATAGTGAAAGATTGTTGGTAAGTTGGTTTAGCTATAGTCTTTCTGCATCCCACTGATTGTCGATGACAATTTTCGATAATTACTATCCTTAATTTGGTCCTGGCCACCTCCCCCCAAAGAGAGGAAAACCGTCGAGTCACCCAATGCCATCTGCCATAGCCTTCTGACTGACACACCATAGTTATAGTCAAGGTATACTCTAGATGGTGAAATATACCTACCTCTGAGCAATGACTTAATCCGGTTTTTCCTTGAAGGGCTATCTCAAAGTACAATATCACATTTCGTAGAAACCTCGTGCTTCCCTCCAGTCCCGTAGAACAATCAGTTGGACATGCTTTTCTCTTGCCTCCAGACACCACGATGATATACCACGTTAGGTTCTTCTTCTCCATATGTATGGACTGATCCAAGCGCAACACGCCATCGCGTTATTAGATCCTATGTCTAATATTTTAATCATGTGCTTGCTTTAGCTGATCACATTGCTAATTAACTCGATTATTTACATATTCTTTTTCTATTCAAGTTTTGTTAGCTTTTATTTGGCCTCTTGATTTCCCTAATCAACCCTACGCTACTGGGAAGGACCATATCTGTGAGCCACTTATTTTCCCTAATTATCCCTACGTTGCCGAAACAAACCTCCGCTTATTATTATTACATTCATTAAACTTAATGTTTTCCCCCATTAATAAGTTTACTAATAACAAGCCTTTTCTTTGTTTTTCATGTAATTTTAACCTCATGTTATACCGTTACCACAACCATTGCTGCGGGTTTACTTATTAACATAGTTCTTCTGACCAAGGTTTATTTATAAGTTCTTATGTCATATTTTATTATAACCCACGTCATAATTCCATTATCCCTACGACAAGTTTATCTATTATATTTCATCCCTATTCATATACCTGATTGTAATAGGTTATATGGTTATATCCCCGTTCGTCACATTTTCCCCAGATTCCTTATTATTTAAGTGAACCCTTATTGTTGCTACTTTCTTTTGTTTACCATCTTTTGAATTTCTATTATTACAAGAAATACTTCACACACTTTGCCAAATTGGTTGGTGGAAATGTACAAAAATCTATTTCCACAATATATATCAATTAATCTCTATAGTTGCAAGTTATTTCCCTTTATTACGTTATGTATATAAATTTGATTAATGTGCAATACAACGAAAAAACCTATCTCGCACTAATCCCTATTACCTTTCTTTTTTTTGCAACTATGTTCTTTGTAATTTACCGTAATGGTGATGATGGAAATGTATCCCTTCTCAACCCATAACCAACTCAGTCCACTGCTAGTTTCTTTTTTCTGAGTTATATATTATATCATGTCTTCTTACCCAATTCCAAATTTCCAATTTAATTACGGTGACTTTTATAAAATTAGGCTTACTAATTCTTAGTCCACTATTTCAACAATTTGCTGTAATTTTTCCCAACTCAATCTTTTGAATACATTCTAAATAATATACTTTAGGAATATACACATAATCATCGTCAAATTTACTATATTATTATTGCAATAATTTCTTTAACCCAAACAGAAAGATATAAGAATTAATTTACACAACAATAATATTCAAACCGCTTTTAGTCAATGAATTGCATCACAATTACCACAATTTCAATTATTCATTACGCTAAGAATTACTGGGAATTAAATGATAAATATACCGTTACTAGAAGGCATAATTTAAATCCACTCACCTGTTATCTTTTAAATTCTAGAATCTGATTTAGAATTATTAACCGTGGTTTCTCCCTAATTTGATTCTATACTGTAATAAATACAGATTTACAATTCAAAGCCCAAAAATAAAAAGAATTGAACTGGAATCGGATCCACGAAACTTACCTTGTACGGAGATGAATTCTTTGCGTCTAAAATCCTAAGCTATAAATTTCATTCTAGTTTCTAATTGCCTAAACTAATTTGATTTGATTCAAAAAAAGTTTGGAGAAGAAACGAAACGACAGGGCTTCCATGTTTACTCAAATAATAATGAGTTTGACGGCTAACCCTAGACGTTTATTTATAGTCGGCCAAAATAACCGGATCCGTTAGATTCATGGAAAGAAAATAAGAACCATCGCTCGAAAAAAACCACGTCATAACCATGAGATAAATCAGGCCACCCAGGCCTCATGGGTTGGCTCATATGTTGCATAGGTCAACATTGGGCCGACCCAGACCCTCCTTGGATCAACAATAGGTCGACCCAAGCGCAAGTATGGGCCAAACCATAAACATTTTAAAAATGTACAAGACTTTTAATGCGTGATTATTTATTGCCTATTCTCTTTCTTAATGTTATAATTTTTAACGTTCTGATTTAGTTCTTTTTCCATTCTTTAGCCTTATCCATTTCAAATTCAAACGAAAAATTAATACGCATATATAATTTCTTCGGTTTGAACTTTATATGTGTTTAATCCCTTTTTAATTCAGTGAACGTAATTTTTAACAAACATTAATTTCATTTCAAATGAGTATCATTTTTGGAACTTCCTGAACTGAGTCCGTATGAAAAGTTATTGATGAAATACGAAAACGGGTGGGAAATAAATAAACCCGAATAATATATATAAGGTGTTAATTAATTACCTTAAACCATGCTCTGACCATAGCCGGGTCGACCAAAGAGGTCGATCGTTAGTCCGAAGTTGGTCGAACCTAGTAGTGTGGCGGCTAGAGTTTTGTAATATAAATTATACATATATATTTATACAGATGGAGCTTTATTTAAACAAATCTAACGGTCTAGATGCATTCTAATCTCTATAAATAAAGGGTTAGGCCCTTTCCTTTTTGCACACAATTCTGAAGGAAATAGCAGAGCTCTACCATTTCCCTCTTCTTCCAAATCTCTTCCAAATCAACTATATATTATATATAATATAAACTAAACAAACATAGATTGAAGAAGATTATAATTAGATTCATGTGCAAAAGAGGTGGTGCTGCCAATAGGCTTTCTTCCATTTAGATTTCTTCCCTCTTTCATATTTTCTTGCGGATCTACAAATACGAAAAAAATCCCCTTTATGGAATAATTGTAGATTTGTAAGATTTTGGGAATTGTAGGCCTAAAGGTTTATTCAGATTCAGATTTGGATGGCTTTAGAGTGACCGTGAAGTTTATATACATCGTTTATAATTACCTGATTAGTTCATTAAAAAAAGATATAAAATGTAGGCCTAAAAGTTTATCAGATTGTTTAGTGTTTTTGTCATATCTAAATAAATAGGTTGTGGTTTGAACATCAGAATTTGTAGACCTATTAAATTTATTATATTATTTCCTACAATTGTATTTAGGTTGTTGTGGTTATTGTAAACACCTTAGATCTGGAAATCAGTCCCAAAATCATTGTCAGAATTGTAGTTTTATTCCAGATCCTTAATTTCAGTGTTGATTTGAGGTTTATGTAAATTTAGATTAAAAAATTTTGCCTTTTTATATTTGATGTTGTTGGGGTTTTACTTGATTATTGTAGAAATGACCCTTTTTTGTACTTTTTAATACAAATCAGCAAGAAATATGTACAAAACAATTAGGAAGGATGTGTAAACTTACATATATTTGTATGAAGTTTACTACGAACGTTCCAAAAACAAATTTGAATTGTGTTAGGATTATGAATTTGTAACTCCAATTCGGGATTCTAATAAATGATGAATGTATATGTATGAATACATAAATAACCAATAAGTGAAATTGAAAATATAGTAATAAATGAAGTTAGAATATTTAGAGTAAAATAATAATGAGACCGATATAAATAGGATAATAAATGATTTAGGAAAATATGACCGTTAATGTCATAAATAACATCTAGTATTTTAATTGATGCCATAGGAAATATGACCGTTAGGGTCACTAGTGGCAGATAACCAAATTGATAAGAATAAAATGGGAATTAACGGGGATTGATTAGCGTAGTAAATGCTAAGTCGAATAAGTAAATATATAAATATACTAAGATAAGAAGTTATAAACTCCTAGTTAATCTAGAATTATTATAATTTGTAATAGGAACTGGAATTAGTAGATTAAGGATGCGAGGTCAGTTGCCTTTTCAACAGAAGTCTGCACTTTCTAGCAGTCAGATATATTTTCAACTGATGTGAGATATCATTAACCATAGGAATCTATGACGATAATTAATTGCGTAACGAGAGTTATTTCTTAAAACAAGGTTTACCTCAAGAGTGAGGTTCCCGCCTCCCGTTCCAAAAGAGGAAATTTTGAAAAGGAAATAACTCATAGCGTAGCTTATTTCAGAATAAAGGTATTAAAGTAGTTAGATCCACCCTTTAAAGGGTACTAAGCAATCATGTAGTTCACCTCCAATTAAATGGCTATTTGGTATGAACTTGGTAATTCCCACGTTAGTCTGTTCTTCGAGGTAGTAAGTGATTGGGTTGCAGGAACACCTTTGGAATATGTATTAAATAACCACTTCGTAGGCACCCGCTAACTGGATAGCAATGAGGGGATCCACCGGAGGAAGGGCATAAATGGCGAGATTTCCTCTACGTATCCTTAGGTAATAAGTGACTGCTTACTGTATCTCGTCCTATGTGGGGAATGGTTGTATGGATGGATGATGAAAGTCTTGAATCGATAGGACGTAATAGTTAGTGTCCTCTAATTTATATTAGGGTAGAATAAAAAACTGTATACGGTATTAAGTGACCAATAGGTCCTCCTTGGGTATTAAGTGATCGAAAGTATCTGCCCTTACCTTACATTGGTAGCAAGGTCTTAAGTGGCTATATATAAAATAAGTGCCCTCCTTATGTGATAGTTAGAAGTTAGTTGCCTGCCTCTTAATTAATTAATGGTGGTTTAAAGGCTTCATACTTGGGTGTAAATGCCCTATCTCAGTATTACAATATCTTTAGGTGCGGATTATTACCTTGGGTTTAGTGGTCAGTCGTCATGCATAAATAATACAAAATTAGGTTATAATTACTAGCCTTGTTAGACATATGTTTTGGTTTTGACCAAACAGAGTACATTTGTGTATTTTATACAATGTTATACATTTTCTACTCATTGAGACCTGTTTTTCTGACCCCATTCTCATAATAACTCTCAGGTTTATCTCGGGGAAGATAGGTCTCCGCAAGTGTTAAAGTTTGGTTTCAGTTCTCATTCGCTCATGCTCGATATTGAAGTAGTGACATGCCTTAAGGTAGTCGCCTAGTCGATATTTGCTATCTTATTTTGTTTCTACTGTGAGTTAGTTTTATTTTACTTTGATTATGCTCATGCTCATTAATTACAGGTACCAGATTCATACTCTTCGAGCTTGGATCAGTTTGAGTTTCAATTGTTGTCGAAATTCGGGCTTGGAAAAGTGTGGGGTGTTACATTTAGTATCAGAGCTTTGGTTTAGACGACTAGAGGAACAAATAAATTAGGATTAGTGAGAGAACATATTCGATTTTCTTTTCTATTTTCTTAGCTCGACTTAAAATTATATCAATGATGAGTTAGTCATGGGCCAAATTATTGGTTTTAAAACGAATAAGAGTTAGAAATATTTCAAGTTCGAGTATTCGTCCAATCCCAATTCAACCTACGGTGTGCTTGGCGATTTTTATTTTGAATAGCATGAGGGCGATATATGGTGGATTCCGTGGATTTGAGCTTGGTGACTGGACAAAAGGCTAGCTACAACCAAGATAGTCGTGATTTCTTGTGTTGGTTTAGTTTGGGAATTCCAGTCAATAACCTTTTCTTAGTTTTAAACATAAGACTCATGTAATCGTGTCATCATCATCCGGAAGTATGATTACGAGATATACTTATTGGATATTTCGTCATATGAATCTGGATATTCTTTTGATAAAATTGTTCTTTTAAATCCTTAGTCTTAAATATGGAGAAATTTCAGTTTTTAAAACATTTTTTTGAAATAAAAAGGGGTTTTAGAAATTTTAAACTATGGTTTTCGAGAAATTGTTTAATAAATAATCTTTAGAACTATAAATGTAACCATGTTTTGGATTATTGGGTTAGTGTAAATTTTAATAAACAACCCGTTCTGATTGAGAGAAGGAAGTGATAAGGAATATACCTCAGAATTTAAAACTATCACTATCTGTTTCTTGTTATTTTTAATATTCCTCTTCTCGATTGGTTTATGGAAATTAACATAAATAACCTTTTCGAGAATTAAATTCCCGGCAATTCAAAACATGGAAGATTTTTTCCAATTAGTAATATAAACGGAAATATAAATTAATAAATGGATATATATTATGAGACCCTCAGTTTACAAGTATAGAAATATATTTCGAAAAGTTTTTGAAATTTTATCTCAAGAATAGATTAAGAAAAAAATTCCCATTTAGTTTTCGGGTGTTTGATTTCGTAAACCATTCGATTTGTTTGATATCTAGGTAACGAGAAAATCCGTTTTAATTCATATAAGGATTTCAAGCTGATTTTCTATTCATAATTTCGTTCGTTCTTTTATTGGTCCCAACAATCTAGAGGTAAATGAGTGGTGTTTGGGAATTAAATCTCGACTCAATGGATGATGGATGTCACCACGATAACTTTGGTGGAGTAGGGAAGTCGGTAGGATTTCGTAGTAATTTTATTTTTCGAGAAATCAAACTGGGCCTGTAGGCCGAGGTTCAGACCGTGCCTGAAATGGGCTAGCGGTCAATCCCTATCGGTCTACCGCACTTTTATAGCCGTTTCGACCGCTACCCACAATCGGGCACAGCCTGAGCCTGGCCCGATATGTTGAAACGATATGTATTACCATCCCAGCCTCCTCCCCCATTTGCATTGTCAAAACCACTAAAACCTAAAAATAAGTATTTCCCAACCTCAAAATTAAAGATTTTTGGCTCTGTTTCGCTCCTAATTTTCACAAAATTATTGTAGCACAGATCTAAGCCTTTCTATACTCCCAATCTGTAATTTCAGTCGTTAATTTCACCGATTCCTCCAACGGTAGCTCCTCAAATATCCACACAAAACGTCTTGCTTTGACACCAAAGGAGGTTACATGATTAGATGGAAGCGAGAGGAAGATTCATACCTACTTGGAAACAACTAACTATGAATTTCACCACGGGCGATTGATGGATTAACTGATTTCGCTAAGATTCAGCTGGAGGAGCTTTTTGTTGCTGCAGGCCTTGCACTGATCATGCACTTTGACACTTTCGAGCAAGAGTACTTCCAACGTTGCATTGGCCTCTTCGATGCTCAGATGGAAGTTAACATCGACGAGGTACTTGCATTATCCAATATAAGGTGAAGGCACCCCCATTGATCTTACCGACCTGGATTTGACTGAGATTTTGGGTATTTCAGTGGTCAAAGCACAATTGGATGCCAATGTAACACCCCATAATTTAGTAAACATTAATTATACATTAATGACAACAAAATTAATATTACTTAATTAAATATTCAACATTAAGTAAAACATAATATACCATTGCGTTCGTCTCGAAATTCGGTTTCAGATAGACTCCGAGTTTGCGTAAATCATACATCGTATGAAGAAGTTATGAACCTTAGAAGTTTAGATACGCATAAGAAGTCATATATATAACTATAATCCAATTTAATTCAAATAGATTCAAGCCGAGGAGAGCTGGAAAGGTATGTGGGATTGCAGATCGTTGTGGGACGACCCACACTCGGCCTGGGTCGACCTATGGTTCGACCCCAACATGAGTGTGTTTATGGGTCGACCCGGGTAGGTTGGTGGGTCGACCCACTACGGATATGACTGGATTTGTTTTCTGTTTTTGGACTGATTTATTAACAACGTTCGTTGGGTTTAGTTTATGGTTGGATTTAAAAAAACAGAAGATCTAACAGTTAAGAATTATTCAGAGAAATCTATATAAAGGCCCGCGCTCCTATCAATTATACACACTTCTTCATTCTTCTTCCTTAAACTCCTATTCTAAAATATAAAGATGAAGGTAGGAGATGACACATCAGGTTTGACTGAAATGAAAAATTCTTATCAGATTAATACAACATTCCCTTCTACAACATCAGCATACATCTTCTGTTCTTTAAATCCAATCTCTGTAAGCCTAAGTTACTTTTAGATATGAAACTTAAACAGTAATCCTGACAGGTTAATTATCCTGAATTTGAGTATACTTGTTTACTTCACTGATTTATATCTGTTCAAGTTTTCAGTTATTACATGTATTTTCTGTTACCCCTTTCCTGTTGTTCATTTTTATTTTACAGTCTTATATGCCTATTTCTGTTCTTCTTCTTCTTCTTCTTTTTTCCCTTATTATTTTACATTGAGCCTAGGCCATCGAGAGCCTAGGTCACTTCCAGTTTGAGATTACGTTTGGGGAAATAACCTGATATGATAATGAAAAAGGGGAATTTTGGGCATATCATATATTAGGGACTGTAACTATAAATTTGGGGTTATATGAACATGTTAAATCGGCTAGACTTAATGTAAAGATTAAATAGAGCATGTTATGAAATTGTAAGTACTAGATGTAATTAAGTAAAAAGAGGAAACTTAATTTATATACATGCATCTGGCCAAGTGACTGTTTTGGGGAAGGGTTGTGCGCATATAATAATACAACCATGCTTATTAATGAACTTAAACCTGCTAAGTTAAAACCTGATAATTTATAAGCTAAGGAATCCCACGTTCTACTATTTGTATCGGGTTTTGGGACTCTTAAATCCTAGTTAATTAGGGGCACAAGATTACGGGGTTTGGCTCGTGTCATCTGCTGTGTAGAACCCTTATCAGTCAGTATCCCTGTTGGTATGGGATAGGGACCCTGCACTAGGTAGGGATCAGGGCACACTTTACTGATCTGGATACTAAGAGGTTCATCTGAAGGGGGTGTGTATAGGGCATGTTCCAGCGGAGTCATGAGCGTGCATGGGTCCGACTGAGGAAAAAAAGACGTTGTAGCACCAATAAGTAGGTCTGTGTGTTTAAGTTGCTGCTTTACGAAGTGATACACCCTACTGTGGGTCTAGCACATGGTATTTACATAATAGGAAGTCGCTCGCTTGGTTAGTAATTAAGGTACACCTAATCTTGCTGTTATATCCTGCTGTTGAGTAATTAGGGTACACCTATTCCGGTTGTTATTTTCTTACTATTGAGTAATTAGGGTACACCTAATCCTGTTGTTATATTCCTGCTATTGAGTATTTAGGGTACGCCTACTCCTATTGTCATATTCCTGCTATTGAGTAATTAGGGTAACCCCCAATACTGCCAATTAATCATGTTATACTAGTATTGATGTAGAGAAATAATAGATTTGTGCTTGGATATAATCGAGAAGCATGACATGATCCATGTTATCTTGTTTATCCTATTCATCCTGTTTATACCTACTTTTTATATTCTATTGTATTCTCTTATCCAGTTTTATTTACCTATCTTGAGTCTTTTATTTCTTCTTATTCTGTAAGTCACTGGACTCGCAAGACTTTTTGTCAGACCCTTTTTGTTTCTTTGCTCTCTTCCTTTCCCCTCCAAGTTCTCAAGGCGGGATCACTTAGTCGTGATTAGGACTTTCTCTCTCTTCTGATTCTGCTTGGATTTGGATTTTCTCTGATGTACCACTTTGAGTATTTATCTACTCTTTTATGGCTACTTGAGAGGGATATGACTTTGTATTATTGCACTCTGTTATTTTTTAGTATGAGACAGATGGTTTTGGACGAGGGTTTTTTGGTTTTAATGTACTAGGTTGATGTTGTGATTTAAAACAATGTTTTTCTTTTGAATAATGAAGTTTTAAATCCGCCCCATTTATATACATCTATCTTGTGAGATTCTATTTCTGTTTACCTATAGCGCTTAATGAAACTTAATGAATTCTGATAAAGAGTGACATTAACGGACGTAGGGTGTCACACTTGGTATCAGAGCTGAATGTCACAATGTCAAAGAAAAGTTTTTGGAAAATTGTTTTCAAAAGTAAAGTATTTTCAAAAATAAAAGCCTATTTTTTAAAAACATATCCCTCAAGGCTATGCACAACTTCTTTTCGATTCTCTATTTGAATCCCTTTTTCTTCTCTTTTCAGCATGCCTGGGGTACCTAATCTTTCCAAGGGTGTTACACTACCGACACAGTTCCGTAGGTATCTTGAGGCTACGACACCTGCCGGAGTTCAAGGAGATGCCCCACCCCCAGCTGTAACCAAAGTAGCTCAACCTCCTTGTTCAGCCAACTTTTCTAAGCTTTGCAAAGATTTTTGCGCAATGGGCAGCAAGTAGTTCCATGGTTCTAAGAGTTTTGTCGATGCACGTAATTGACTACGTGATACAGTGAGTATTTTTGATCTTTTTGAGCTTAATGATAAGAGGAGGATAAAGTTGGGGTCATGGCAATTTAAGGACGAGGCATCTTACTAGGTAGGGAAGTTAATAGTTACTTGGTGCGACTTTAGACAGAGATTCGAGATGAAGTTTCTTTCTCAAGCAGAAGAGGGTATGTAGATGTAGAGATTCTTGGCTCTTAAGCAATGGGATATCTTTATCAAGGAGTATGTTAACAAGTTCAACCAGTTAGCAAGGTTTGTTCTAGATTTGGTGAATACTCCATACAAGAAAGCTCATAGGTTTGCGAGAGGGTTGAATCAGCCTCTCCAAGGATTGGCGTTATCTCATGTACCGATGGGAGCGACTGAAAGACTGGTTGACATGGCTCTAATGCATGAGGATGGCAAGGATGAAAATAAAGAAGTCAAGACTAATGAGGCACAACCTAAGGAACAAAAAAAGAAATATTGGCCTAAGAAAGGGGGAAAAAGAAAGGTGGAAAGCCTGATAAGGCTCAGATCAAGACAAAAATCCGATGCCAAGGTTGTGGAGGATTGGATATTCTGGTGAAAGATTGTAGAAAGACAAAGAAGGCTTGTTTCAACTATGGTCAGGTTGGACACTTTACTACGAAATGCTCGAGCAAGCGAGGACAGGGACAAGAGGCAGGATCTTCTTGAGGGCAAGTGCATGCTCTTGAGAGCAGTAGACCAAATCGAGTTAGGAAAGTCATAGTCGAAGATTCGATTTCCCTTCTTTACTATCCTATTAGGACTCTTTTTGATTCTGGTGCTTCTCACTCTTTTATATCCAATTCTTTGGTAGAATCTCTACACCATAATACTACTATTGTTTCTGACCCCATGAGAGGTGTGGTTAGACTCATGACTCGCCTCGGTAACACTCTTGAAATTTCTTGTAATCCCATGAACTATGTATTCTTAGTTGTCTTGAATCTCTTGATGCGTCTTTTGAGAACTTACAGTATGTAAGAGTAGTCCGTGAATACTCGGATGTGTTTGAAGAGGTAAAGGGCTTACCTCCGAAGCGGGAGATAGACTTCCGCATATACCTCGTTGATAATGAAAAACCCGTTGCTTTACCTGTTAGACACATGGCTCCAAGGGAGAGGAAAGAACTCAGCAAGCAAGTTAAAGAGTTATTTGAGAAGGGGTTTATAAGGGGAGTATTTCTGAATGGGGTGCTTCAGTAGTGTTCGCAACTAAAGCGGACGGTTCGCTTCGCCTGTGCGTTGATTATAGGGAGCTAAACAAGCTGACCAAGAAGAATAGGCACCCACTCCCAAGAATAGACTATTTGTTCGATCAGCTTGTAGGTGCATCGATTTTCTCCCAATTAGATCTAGCTACCGGGTTTCGTCAGCTAAGAGTTTTAAAAGACCTCTTGAGATTGTGTGTTTTTGTCTTTGGAGGGACATGGGAAGATCATCTTCCTTTGGTGGAGTTCGCCTACAACAATAGCTACTAAGCTACAATAGGCATGGCACCCTTCGAAGCCTTATATGGGAGACCATGTCGATCACCAACCTGTTGGTGGGAATCCACAGATAAGCTTATACTTGGGCCAGACATGATTAGGGAAACCTCAGAAAAGGTGGACCTAATAAGAAGACGAATGAAGACTACTCAAGATAGACAGAAGTCCTATGCAAATAAAAGAAGGATCGACCTTGAGTTTGAGGTTGACGACAGAGTGTTACTTAAAGTATCTCCTTTGAGGAATGTTGTTCGCTTTGGATCCAAAGAGAAATTGGCACCTAGATTCATAGGACCATTTCCTATCATTGAGAAGATTGGGACGATGGCCTACAGATTAGAGCTACCAGAAAAGTTGGCTGGAGTCCATAATGTTTTTCATGTTTCACACCTACGGAAGTGCTTACATGAGTCTGCAGAAGTGGTGGAACTAAACATACTAGAAGAGGTAGAAGTGGAACGAGAAGCAAAGGTGAGAAGAGTTCCAACTCATATCCTAGGGCGGAAGTCAAAATTTACGCATCCGTGAGGTCAAACTAGTCAAAGTCCAATGGAGTGACAATGAAGAAGACGCGACTTTGGAGACCGAAAGCAAGATACGCGCAGCCTACCCTTATCTTTTTGAGGGTACATCTTTTATCTCTCTTTTTCATAAGTTTATTCACGTTTAGTTATCTTCTCGATCCTATTTCTTGATCCTTAGTAGAAATCAATGGAGGTAAACATGTATTTGAAACATGTTATGATTGATGGTTGCAAAGTGGTTGCAAGTGGTTGCTCGTGGATGCATATGCACACACACATTAGGTTCTAGATCGGCTCAAACACTTTCATATTGCATTTGCATATGAATGCATGAAATTGTATATGGATTGAAACTTGATGTGTTAGCATATGGATGTTGCATATGTATGAAGGATTGTGCACTCATGTAGAAGTTGTTAAAGTACGATTAGGAAAAATTGCATGCATAATGGATTCATGGCACAAATATAATTCGCATTAAGGAGGTTAACTGGATCAATAGACCACCTGATTTTGCATTAGATAAAGACATATACACACACTATGCATATCACCATGAAGCATTAGAACTCTTTTAAGGACAATGGATGCCAGTGATTGATGATTGAGTAGATGGATGATTGGATGGTAGGATATACATTCTTCCAGACTTGGAGATTTCGGGGACGAAATCCTTTAAGGAGTGGGGAATGTAACACCCCGTATTTTCAGGAAATACGTTTAGCAACGAATTAGAGAATTCTTAATTATAAATGCGAGAATCAAGGGAAACGGGTTACGCCGTTGCGTTCATCTTGAAATTTTGCTTGAGATAGAGTCCAAGTTTACGAGAATTGGACTCCGTATGAAGAAGTTATGGACTTCGGAAGTTTCACGAATTCAAACGGTTTAATTTAAATCCAAAATTCAAAATCCAGAAGCAAGATTGGGTTGGGCGGGAAATTTCCCGCCCTGGGCCAGGTCGACCAGGGGGTCGACCTGGGGGTCGACCTACCCCATACAGGTCGACTAGGGGGTCGACCTGGGGGTCAACCTACCCCCCCCGGGAAGATCTGAAATCCAACGAATTTTGACTCACTGCTGAGTCATTAGGGCTGAGTTGGATGTTCTAGATCACTCTATCTTGTCTTAATGGTCTTGATTGATTCGGAGATGATCTGGCGGCTCCTATTCAATCTAATCTCTACAAAAGCAACCTAATACCTCACCACTAAATCATACCTAGAGCCGTTATGCTGCCATTAGACAACCTAGAGTAGCCGCCACTTGAAGCTAACATAGAGACGAACAAAAATAAATCAAAACTAAATCAAAACAACGATTGTCTACATCAAAGGTGAGCATTTCAACTCCAGAATTCAGATTCCAAAAATCAAGATCGTCATTTGTTGTAAGTGCAGTTTTCTTTTAGATGTAGATAAATTTAAGACGTGATTTGATATAAAGTGAAAAATAGAATTATACCATGTTGTATAATACTGACGATGCTAATTCATGTCTGTTTACTGTGATGATTTTATCATGAATTTCATTAGAATATTTGTGGTTTATTTGACTTGGTGTTGGATCTATTTAAGCATTGAGAATAAAACTATCAATATCATATGCAAGTTATATGTTTCATGTTAGGATCTACATATATATGTTTATATGATTAATGCAAGTTGTATGTATTTTGTTAGATCCAAGTCAAGAACAACATATATATATATTCATATTCTTTATGTTAGATCCATATGCCTACATGATTAAATCATATATACGTTTATATGCAAGTTACAAGTTTTATGTTGGATCCATGTCAAGATCTATTTAGGTGCACATGATTAATGCAAGTTTCATGTTAGATCTAAAAATAGATCTATATTTATATGCATGTATTTAAAGTGGATTTATGCAAGCTCACATGGTTAGATCTAGTTCACACCTATATGTTAATGTCAAAATTATACATACCTTGGAAATGGACATGTCATATACTAGTTTATAATTGAAGTTATGTTCACACATGCCTAGATCTACATATTAACATGTTTAGGCTTATGATTATTTAAGTCTAAATTATATGCAAGTTCATGTGACATGTTAAATTATATGAATGATGTTTTATGCCAAATTACGTGATATATGTTGATTGAACCTAGGTTATGCATGTTCCCTTTTTTATCTCTCGTTTATGAATTGGGCTAATATACGGGCCCAATGACTTTATATGATTAATATGAACGAACAAACGGGGGCAACGTTGGGGTAATTGATAAATCAAAACATGTAAATATATAGGTGGGGCCAAAACAATGAAAATGGATATGGCCATGAATGGTATAATTTATATACCATTAGTCTTGAATTAAAACATGTGACATGAAAACACTTGTAGAAATTTACATATATAAAATTGTAAATTAGGTAAAAGATGAATATGCCTAACCCAAGGTTAGACTGAGTTGTGGTGTAAATCTGCCCGGAACCGACCGGCACATCCAGTGACCACAACAATACCTGTCTAATGTGAGAGGTTAGTGCATCAAGCCTAGAAAAACCCGAGGTTAGACTGAGTTGTGGTGTAAAACTTCCCGGAACCGACCGGCATATCCAGTAACCACAACAATACATGTCTAATGTGAGTGGTTGGTGCTTTAATTAATTAATTAAAGTTCATGGACAATCAAGCTATAAATGGTTAGGTTAAGTAATTAAGAAAACACTTAACCAACTTAACATGTTAACAAGACAAGATTGGTAGGTTTAAGTAACAAGTTGACACTTAACAGACTTAACATGTTAACAAGACAAGATTGGTGGGGTTAAGTAATTAAGAAAACACTTAGCCAAATCAACATGTTAAATAGACATGACTGATAGGGGTTAAGTCAAATCAAGGACACATAACCAATTTAACATGTTGACTAGAAAAACCCTAGTAACGGGGACCCGTTTCAGCAGTAACCCACATGAACGTATCAAGCTACCCTTAACTAGGCAGGGTGGGGCACGATTAATGGGCTGAATATAAGCGGTCAAAAGGATGGCGGTTAGGTGCGTCAGTGTAGGTTCCGACGGATTACGGGCGTGCACGGGCTCCGGAGTGGAAAAAGTAGGCACTGGGCACCAGGCATACACTTGTGCATCTTAGAATCATGTCAGGGATTGCCATTATAGGACTTGATACACCCTATAATGGAACCAGCACAAGTACTTTATAATCACGTGGGGCCGCATGACACCGCGAATATATGAATGCGAGCAGGAGCCAATCAATACAAGAATGGGATCACTTTATCATGAACATACATTGCTAGTTAAACAAGTTCTTAGTGTGTGTAGAGAAGTAAGAGTGGGTGCGATAGCCAAATCTAGTTAAATCTTACCTTATCTCGTTTTAGGACTACCCTATCCTTGTGGTATCATTCTAAGTTCAGTTTATTCATGTCATAGTCTTTTACTTGTTTACATGCTATTAAATAACTAGACTTGCCAGACTTATGTCTGACCCTTTTTCCTTTCGCTTCTTTTCTTCCGTTCCCCCCTAGGTCTACAGGGAGGAAACACTTTTTCTTAGTCTAGACTAGTCAAAACTTGAAGACCGTAGATGTAAGGATTGGACTTTCCTTTTTGAGCTATGGCTATGGTCAAATACTTGTTGGGGATTTATGTCATTTTATTTTCAGTATTGCTTCTTTATGTTTTCAAGACAGATGAAAAGACGTAATAATTTGGAAGGTTGCAATAGTTGTTGAGTTATTATGTTGAACAAGTATTTATGAAATAACATTGATCCTTTTCCACTGCATTAATTATCTGTCTTGTAATTTATTAGTATCTTGTTCCTTAAAACGCTCCACCGAAGTTAAGGCATTCCCTTTGAGAGTGGCCTTAACGGAGGTGGGGTGTTACAGTTAGTGAATTTACTCGCCTTCGTGTGTTAACCGTTAAATAATGGTTTACGTCAGTTGATTAAACGAGGCATTCTTATTCTGCTATAATTTCTAACGTCCTTCAAATTGCTCCAAACTGACTTCACAGCATCGCTACCTTCCGTGCAATTCCAAAGTGACGAGTGGTGTTTCGTTCCTTTCCGCTTGGGCTATCCTAAGTCTAAAGATCCATGCCCGCCTCGACAAAAGTTCCATTCTACCTTATTAGGGCATGCAACTCCAAGTTTTCTTCCAATATATTTTGCATGCGCGTGCTCCATAATGTACAGCAATCACCTCATTTCCTTCACAAAGGCAACCACATCTTCTTCGGCACATTTTCAGGTGTTACGCACCACTACAGTGCCATCACAACATCATCACACTTACTGCTCCAGATCCAATCACCTACAGGTGATCTGAGACCGCCTGGACTCACTGCCCCTTTGCGCTTCCAAGGAACACCCATCGTCAGTCACACTGACCCTTTCAGCTTTTCCACCTCAAAGTTGAACCCGAGCCCCACTTCCAGTCTAGCCACCATGCAGACAGTCGAATACCCACAGTTGCCAGAAAATGATCACAAACCCTCCATGTTTTTCTCTCCCCAAAACAAAGTTATAAGCCCAGTATCCCGCTTTGTATAAAACCCAGATCGTCTCTCCAATTCACGGAAAAAGTAGCTGACTCCATTTTACAGCACATCAGAGCACACGAACAAATATTTACAACTAGCTGGACGCAACAATTCGTTCCCATTTTCATGCGTGTGCCACCCCATGCTTGTGCCGTCCTCCAACCAAACCGTATCTTGCTGCTAAAACATGTGATTTTGTTTCTATTTCATTTCATTTTTATTTTGAGTTGCCGTAACTCCCGGTGAAGCTCACTGTCAAGGAGAAAATAAAGGAAGAGGGTGCCTGTATATTTATAAAGCGAGGTTCCTTCATAGCACATAATAGTTTGATGGCTTAGACTTAGCATAGGTTGACTGTAGTTTACTTTATCGGTATGGTTTTTAAACACAGATCATGTAGCGGTATGGGTCTGCATATTTATAATTGGGAAATACTTCAGCCTTAAGATATATAAGGCATACGTAATCTAGTTTTAGGATACCTTCAATTTCTTCAAACCATAGCTGTTGCAAATTAAATGAAAGCATGTTGTAGGAGTAGGGGCTTCATTTAGTGAAAGTATGGGCTTCATTTATTTAAAACATAGCACACATTAAATAGTATGGATGATGGCCTTTCATCATGCATGAAAAAAGGGCGTTGTCTGATGTATATGCCAAGGAACGGGTATATATATTGGTTTTTGCGGTTGCTTTCATAGGTACTGCATTAGTCTTTGGTAGGTCGTCATTTAGGTTGTGGGTTTGCTCATAGGGTATGGCGATAACGTTTTCAAAGTGTGATCTCATAAAATTTTAGTGATGGTTAGAAGTAATAGGGTATGAAAAAATTAAATGTAAGGGTATGGGAGAAGAGTGGTGCTACAGTAGATGGTGACAATATTTTCATCTAATGGTTCGAAAACTGTGTATTGTATTTATGCAGGTTATTCTTTTATGTATATAGAGTATCGGATCTGAAATTCTAAATTAACATTCTACAGGCTGCTATAGACAAAAATAAAAATAGAGTCGTGTCCAACAAGGGGCCACGATCCCAAAAATATAATAATATCGATAGGTTAACTTATATTGTGAAACCCCAAAATGCCATTATAGGGTGTAAAACACTTCAAATAAAAGTTGTGTATTTAATTAATTAAAAATTACAGTATAATTCTAAAAAATTAAATTATAACTACGTCTCAAAAGAATCTTATCCAATTTGAAACCGATATTTAATTATACCAAATAATCCGTTATGGCTTATAAACGCTCCACGGCGACTTTCTGGAAATTTGATTTGAAGATATCATACAATCTATAACGCTAAAATTCCATTTTCACTTTCATTAGAAAGATATAATTAAACAGATTCCAATGTTTCTTGTTTCGAAGAAATCCGATTTATAACAAACCCTATATAGTCGTTTGAAGTTCAGACTTTAAATTACGAACTACCGCGACATTATGGGCTCGATTATAATTATATTATAATTAATACATTCAATTGTCATTTAAATAATATATTTGTTATTATAATTCAATTCTGAACTGAATTGAATCAGTTAAATTATCCAATTCACATTATACTACAATTTAACCATTTCCGACTATTTCGAAAATTAAATATATCACTCTACGATTTATATTTATTAATTAATCAAAATTATTAAATTCAAATCATTTAAAATTATTAAACCAATCTAATAAATTAATTAAATAAATTAATTATTATATTGCCAAAATTCTGGGATGTTACAAATCTTCCCCCTTAAAAGAATTTCGTCCCTGAAATTTGTAAGATAGGGAAAATGCTACAATCCACATTATAACCAGGTTAAAAATCTTTTATTTAATTCCTTAAATTCATTTTTCAACAGAACCGATTAATTCTAATTAAATATTAATTCCTTCTTATTAACAATTACTTTCAGAAATTCCGAAAATTTCCTAACAACTTAAATTTTCGGAGAATTACACCAGCATCTCCTCTGGACAGCGCATTCGGTACTACTACACCTTGCTTCTCTGGGTTTTCTCCAATTCGACAGAAAATCAAACAACCAAACGGCTTGTCAAATAGGATCATAAATCTTCTACTCACTATAATTTAAATAAACATGTACCTTTTTGTCGGCACCCAACTCTATCTCTTCCATTTGTTATCACCTCAGCATATATCCATGCGTTTCCAATAGATCTACAAACAATTTATCCTCAAAACAATCACTTTCTTATGCCCAAGCCAGATTCCATTTCAAACTCAAATTCCAATCTCAAATCCAAGTTCTTATCCAACAATCCAATTTCATAACTAAGTTCAGTTCTCTTCCAAAGTCTTATTTTACAAATTCAGTTTCTTTATCAAATTAAATTCTACTCCAACACGATTTTCACTTAATTGGCTTCAATCCAATTCCTAATTTTATTTAAGTGACATTTTCCATCAAATTTAATTTCTCCTTAACTATTTTTGTTAATCTCCATTTGCGTTGACAATCTTTACTTAACCTCTTAAGTAAAATTTATTTCCATTATTACAAATTCATCTTGTATACTCGTCTTAATTCAAAACTATATCTACCGAGGGGTTTTTGAACAGCTTTCCCTTTCTAGAATAAATATTCCTTTACAGGATTCAAAATAATTTGTTTTTCTCGAAATAATTTCGTAACATTATCTTTTGGTAGTAATCTGACACTTTAGGAACTCAAAAATGAATACTAATTGTTAATAGCTAAAAAATTCTCACGCACATCATTTAAGGGACCTCGAGCGAATGTCCCCCGAGTCGGTCGAGCACAACGTCGTCTCAAGCATTTAGACGAGCACCCAAAGATAGATCCAAGCATCAAAACTGGGGCAGAGCGATCAACCAGTACGACTGACCACAAGGATACAGTACACCTCGGAAAGTAGTATCGAATAGGATTAAAAGACCGTGTACCTTGGAAGACCAGACATGATGACAAGGAATCGCACAATCAGAATACAGAAAACCAATCGTACATTTCAAAGGACAAAATACATGGTCGTGCGTCCTCTTGTCAACGGTTCAACAATTACAATGCCAATCTCTCAACAATCAGACTAGGAGAGCATCCGTAAAGCTACCTCCAAGAGAAGGGCGCCATCGCATCCCAAAAACTATGCAGTATCGATCAATCATCCTAAAAAGACTTCAGAGAACTGTCACTCGCCCGCTCAGGACAAGCGCAACCTTACAACGAGTACAATGGTCGATCGCTCGATCTGGTCACCATCAAGTAAACTGTACACCCGATCATCCGATGATAAAGACGACCATAACAAAGTCACTTCAACTAAAGGAGTCATGCATGAGCGGACCAAGACGCTCGCTCCACAGAGTCAATGGTCGATCGCTCGATCTGGTCACCATCAAGTAAACCGCACACCCGATCATCCGATGATAAAGACGACCATAACAAAGTCACTTCAACTAAAGGAGTCATGCATGAGCGGACCAAGACGCTCGCTCCATAGAGTCGCTAGCCCACAATAGACAAACTACAACTTTAGACAGCTGGCAATAGCTAATCAATGGCAAATTAGTAATTAACAAATCAAGTAGCTATAATCCGCAAATAGAGCCTCGCACCTCTGGCCTATAAATACACGATGACCATCAACCAGAAAGGGATCCAATCTTTCGAAATCATGAAGTGCTACTAAATTCCATCTTCAACCAGATCTGGCTATGGCATCAATCCCAGCTTTCCAACAATGAAGACACTCTTCTACTCAATCATTCATCCATCTTCTCCCTCTTCAGACTATACCATTCTCATGTATAATTCCTAGATTGAAATATATAAATGAGGGTATATTGAGTGTACAGTGAGATGAATGAAAGAGAGAACCGATGTACTTGTAACCTTTGTCATTTAAACGGAAATCGCCATCACAGTGGACGTAGGCCTCGTTAATGGTCGAACCACTCTAAATCTCATCTCTATTTACTTTATTTGCATTTTCTGCTTTTTGATTACTTATTGAACACGGCTTCATATTTCCCTTACCGAATCTGTGAAGTACAATTTTAGTACCTTGGATGTTTGTGCCATTTTTGGCATAAACATTTTGGCACCCACTGTGGGGCCGTGTTAACTTGCTTTTTTCATTTAGATCTGACGAGATCTGTCAAGGAAGAGTACATTCTCAGGCACGGACATGCTTGGGAAAGGAAACAACGAAGTCAGCAGCCCTAACAACAGCGTCCACACCATAACGCCATCTTCCACTGATTCCGAGGCAGAAGAGTTGCCGGAGATGGAGGAAACTGTAACCAGAAGGAGGTTGGATGAGGCAGTAGCAGAATTAACGATCCGAATGGCTATTGCAAACAACGCAGTGATGAAAAGGCTCGAGTCGATACTAGCCATTCAAGCTTCCACAGCGAAAGCTGCATGGAACGCCACCAATCCCCCGTTAGCCCGAACAAGTTGCGAGCCAGATGGGTGGCCCTTCGCCTCAAGTTCAAGACAGTGGGATTTCATCCAGAGGACCGCGCGATGCACTGGTCGAGAGGATGGGAGAGATAGCACGCCAATACACTACTGCCTTGGCGACGCAATCACAAAACTGGAAGACGGTCCAGTCGCTGTGAGAGCGCCCGTTCAGGGAGATCGCCCGAAATCCTCGATCGTGACCCCCCGGGAGCATATCCGAATCAGAACCCGGTAACGAAGGAGGTGACCATCCCATGGATCCCGGCAAAGAGCTAACAAGCCTCCTAGGAATGGTGAAAGCGATTATGGAGGAAAACCTAAGAGTAAAGGAAGATTGAAAGGGATTGGAATGCTTTCCAACTAAGACCCCACTCACCGAAAGGGTTAAGAAGACAGTATATGTTTACACCAAAAATGGCACAAGCATCCAAAGGTACTAAGAATGTACTTCACTGATTTCAGTAGGAAAAATATGAAGACGTGTTTAATAAGTAAGTATAAAAACAGAAGATGCAAGTAAAGTAAATAGAGACAAGGTTTAGAGTGGTTCGACCATTAACGAGGCCTACGTCCACCATGTTGGCGATTTCCGTTCAGATAATCAGAGTTACAAAGTACATCAGATCTCTCTTTCATTCACCTCACTATTCACTCAATATGCCCTCAATTATATACTTCAATCTAGGAATTATACATCAGAAGGGTATAGTTTGAAGAGGAAGAAGATGGGTGGATGATTGAGGAGAGGAGTATCTTCGTCACTCGGAAGCTAGGTTTGATGCCATGGCCAGATCTGGTTGAAGGCAGAGTTTAGCAGCACGTCGTGATTTCGAAAGATTGGATCCCTTCTCTGTTGATGGTCCTCGTCTATTTATAGGTGGGATTCTCTGGGGATGATATCAGACCCGCTTTTAAGATCGTCCGTCTCGTTAATTACCGGGTGTGCCATTGGCCAGCTGTTGCCGGCTGTTGTGAGTTGTACTTGGCTATTATGGGCGAGTGACTCGGTGGAGCGAGCGTCCTGGTTGGCGTGCGAACGGCTTCCTTGATTGAAGTACTTTTACTAAGGTCGTTCCCGTTGGTTGATGAGCAGGAATGACTTTGATTTAACAATGGATCTGGAGGAGTGACCGATCATTACATTGTAATAATGCCCCGCTCATTCTGAGTAGGCGAACGTAGGCCTTTATAGCCTTCGGAGTGTCAACCGGTGTTCCGTAGCTACGATATGTTACGGTGCCTTTCTCAGGTGGTGTGCGTGTATTTGTTCTATGGTCCTGAGTGCTGAGCGACCGACGTTGTAGTTAGTGGGCGACCCTCATGTGTTTGTGACATTCTATCTTCGAGGTTCCGAAGTATGTATGTGACCGATCTTTTGGTCCCTGGATTGCATGCCCTACATCTGCTTTGTGCAGGCTTCTGGAGCATGCGGTCCTTATCTCTACTTGGTCACACTTCCCAAGGTCAACTGCATGGTAGCGTCGGTTTTCCTGCCCGATCGCTTTATCTTGGGTCTGGTGCTCGGTCTTACTCTGTGTGTTTGTCTGAGTGTTTGGGATGACGTGGTATCTGGTCGACCCTGATGAGCGTTCATTCGGGATTCATCGATCAATGTGCGGGTGGATTTTTAGGGATTAACACTTTCCCCTCGAAGTTTGTGATTTTCTTTTAATGAAGAATCGCGGGCTTCGATGTATTGGATAGTCGCACATTGTCTAATAACTTTGGGTTTCCCTGTTCTTATGCGAACGGTCATTTTTGTGGGCTAGCTTTAAAACGACGAGGCATTTGGACCTGTTCTGCTTTTATCACAAAAGGTTGTGTCCTGGGGAAGTGGACCAGGCGACTGAATTTTGATGAGACATTTTTTTCAGTACTCGAGTGCGGAACAGATGCGATGGGAGACATCTTGCAGAACGGGTATTTTCATAGGCAATTTGTTTCCCAAATTTTGAATTTTCAATATTCACCCAATTGTGAATGTTCGGCGGGATGCTTTTCAGGTACGTCTAGATGAACCGTCGGATCTTTTTGCTGAATTACTGCATTACTGAAAAATAGGGGGGACCCAATTTTTCCTCGGTATTGCCTTTTCATTTCCCTACTCTCATATCTTTTTATTCTCAGGTTTTCCAGGAAATCTTTTGTCACAGTGGCGTTTATCCGGGAAACTTTTGTGAGAAACTCTCATCTGACGGTCTTGCCCAATTTTTTTCTTTAAAAAACTTTATTTTCCTCACTTTGCACTTACAGGAGCATTTTTTTATCCTATGTGGCATTCCTTTCGTCTCTTCGCAACCATAATCTTTTTTGGGTAAAATCCCTTCTCCCTTGTTCTTCCTTGCCGAGTATGGGATATCCAAGTACCTCCAGGTCAGAACGTTCTTATGGATGCGCTGGTCTGAGGTTTTTGGGGGCGTTGGTTAAGTAGGATGGATATTGTATATTTGCTTATTTTCGAATCCGATTAGATTGCTACTTCGACTAATATTAGCTTCTTTCTTTCCATAGGTCGTTCGAGGATGGGACTCTTCATGCCTAAGAGGTTCAAGAGAAGACCAACACGGGGGGCTAGCCGGAAAAAGATGCCTCGAGGCAGGGAGGCTACGACAGGTGCTCGAGGTTGTCATCTGATGGATAGATCTCCGATTTCAGATGTGCAAACTGCTTCTAGGTGTGGGATTTCTTCATCCACTGCTCGTGGCCCTGTGGGCATTCTTGAATCTTCCAATGACTTTGAGCCCGCTAGGGGTTTTGTGCCCCAGCACCCAGCTGGCCCCGACTCTCGCGTATACATAGATCCTCTTGATAGGTGGACAATTGCGGAGAAGATGGACGCCATGAAGGACATTATATTGGCTGAGCTCAGTTGGCCGGACGTGCGCCCGAATTTGGTGGAAGGTCTGATTGCATCCGTCAGAGAAAATATTGTGGATCAGATGAGTGCATGGCATTCCCTTGTTGTAGACCTTCAGCAATCCAGCAAAGAGAATGTCGAACGGTTACATGCCTTGGAAAAAGATAGGCTTAAGCTTGTTGAAGCCCTTGAATCCAGGGAGAAGATTATCTCCTACTTTTTATGATATGGTGATGGCTCGGCGATGATCCTTCTGTGTTTTTTTTTTGGATTTAAGACAACATTTGGTTAGCCTTGTTTGTGTAAGCGGGATCCAGCCTCGCTTGATATACCAGCAATTGTAACTTTAGTGGTCTCTATTGGACTTTAAATCGTATTCGCGTTCTTTATTGCGCGTCTTGACTGTATTCCCATGTTGGTGCGTCATACGTTGCACCTTTATTCTTTGGTTTATTCATTCGACCGGGCGTTTTTCTAATCGTTCGTCGATGCCCGAGTTTTAGTTTTTGTTTTTACGTTCAAGTTTAATTTGTATTTTATGTTCCTTTCACTTAGCGTTTACCGAAGGTCCCTACACATTTGCATTGTTGTGAAACGCGTTTGATGTCTTTTAAATTAACGGCGTTCATCACCATGCCTCAATAACTCAGTGACCTGAGTCCTTTGTAGACTGGTTTTGAACACCCGCCCCTGGAGAGGGCTTGGGTTATGGATTTTCGATCCATTCTAAGCCTTATTTGGTTGTATTGTTTGTCCCAAAAAACCCCTAAAGTGGATACCCCCGCATGGCAAGGATTTCTGACACCCCCTTTCGGCTAGGATTTCTGTTTTGGTGCGGGTCTTTCCAGCGTGTTTTTATCCTTCCACATTTTTATGCTTTATCCGAGGATCAGACATCAATTTACCACAACGAGCCTTGACTCTGAAAGGATAAACTCCGCGCCCTTCACCTTAGGATTTAGCATTTTCCGTTTCGGGACATTTGTCAGTCCTTCCGACCCTACGCCCTGTGAAACAGACGCGGGTTCCCTTTCTCGAAAATTTTCCAAGTCAGAGACCCCGCGTCCTGCATCTAAGAAGATGTTCCTTTAGTGGGCTCAGCATTTTTTATCCATGGGACATATTGAGTTGCTTTCCATTCAGCATTGATATTTTACAAGTTGGAGTCATCCTCGCTGCTTCCGAATGTAGTTATGGCTTTAAGGAGTCCGCGTCGTGTGCCTGATAAGGCGCTATTCGGAATTAGAATGTCCTCTGAGAGGCGGGTTTGGAGGTTTTTCTGCTTTTTCATTTAGTGCCCAGCGTTGATCTTCTATACAGGTATTTGCTGAGCATTCGGATCATTCCGTGAGGTGGGGCATGGCCTTTGAACTCGCTGTTTACTGTGGAGTGGTTGCCCCTTTCTTTTTTCCTTTTAGAATGATGCATTTGACTATGCTGTTTGACCATGCTTTGGTGAGTCTTGAACCGCTTTGTTCGGCCTTGCTCCGGGATTTTCATAACTATTCTGTCGCATGCATGAGAGGGCCTTTTACTGTGCCTACGTTTCAAGAGACCGTTCAGCTTTGAGCATGGTTTACTAGGCATGTTACTTATATAGACATACAACTGATTCTTGGTGCAGAAAAGTTTTTTTGATACTTAGTACGAACATAGTGGGTTGCTAAAATAAGGCAAAACAACTTTAGTAATCAAGACAAAATTAAAGAAGTAAAGCAGAGTGATATGAATCCTGGTTTGGTGGTCTATAGTTAAGGCTTTAGCAACCGATTCCTTTGATTTGTTTCGCCTTCATTCATTAAGGCGTGTTGCCGCCTGTTTGCGGAGGTCTGACAATTGCCACGGTGCAGTACATATTATTGCAAATGATTTTGCCGAACTAGCCCTTCGATTACTGACTTCAAATGCCTACACTCGTCGGTATCGTGCCCCGGTTGCCTATCATTTTCCCTGACCTTGCAGCGACGCGTCTGACCTGTCTTTGATTCATTACCGGGTATTTTTCGGTGTCTTTAGTTGCCTTGAAGATGTGTCTGGCAGTGTCTTTAAGTGGAGTGAACTCGGAACTTTTGAAGAAACGAAGCTTTTCTTTTACTCGACTATCTTCTTCATTGTCGCGCTTCTTTTGATTCTCAGAGCAGATCCTTGCATTTTCTTTGGCACTCGCATACTTCTCGGCTTTATTGAGAGTCGTTCGAGTGTTCTTGGTCTTTTCCTCTTGACCCATCACCCCGGTTCGGATTCTTCACGAATTGCCTGCTCAAGGGCCATTAAGATCAAGCGGACTTCGGGTTCTTCGACTTTAGCCGCCAAGGTGAGAAAACGAGCAAGAAAGATTCTGATAGGTTCCTCTGGCCTTTGTTGAAACTCGCTTAGATCCGCAATATCTTCGGTCTCAGATGCGTGGAATGCAAACTGCTTGCTGAATAACCTAGCCAGATTTATGAAATTGTCCACCGATCGTGATGGCAGTCTCATGACCCACCAGTAAGCCACCCCTTCGAGGTAGATTAGGAAATATAGGCATTTAACTTCATCAGTAGCTCCCGCCCCATTCATATATTGGTCATACCTATGCAGGAATATGTCGGGGTCGCTCGTCCCATTGTAGGGTAAAAGCAAGGGGGGTGCGAACCTTCATGGATATACAGTTTTTCTAACCCTTTCAGTAAGTGGAGTTTTGATCGAAAAGGATTCCGGTTCCCCCCGGTCTTCCCTCATTTCTAGACCATCCTCCATAATCATTTTCACCATTCCTGAGACGTACCTTTGTTCTTCGTCCGGGTCCGTGGATCTGTCACCCGACACTGGTTCAGGAATGCTTCCGGAGCCCATGGCTGAAGGATTTGGGCTATCTCTCAGTCCGGGCTCTCTCATGGCGGTAGGACTGTTGTGCGGCATCATGATTGGGTCGTCGGGATGGTAGGGTGTCGGTATGCCGCGTCTTTCATTATCTTGGCCAGTGTATCGCGTAGCCATCTGAATGAAATCCCGTCTTCTTGAGCTTGAGGTGGAGAGCCCCGCATCCGGATCTCAATCGGTTTGATCTAACGGGAAACTGGCAGCATTCAGCGTAGCATTCGCGGTAGCAGCTTGGATGGCTAGTGATGACTCAAGCTTCTTCATTATCGCATCACTCACGGTTGCTATCTGGCTTATTAATCCTGCCATCACTTCTTCCAGCTTCGTTCTGGTCATAGTTACTCCCATTCCTGGTGATTCCTCTAGCTCAAAATCAGCGGGAGACGGCGTTATGGGGTTAACGCTAATGCGGGGCTGCTGATCTCATCGCTTCCTCTTCTTAGCATGTACATCTCTTTGAATGAACTTCTCTTGAAAGGATGTTGTCAGATTTCAATGAAAAAGCAAGTAAACACGGCCCCATGGTGGGCGCCAGAATGTTTACACCAAAAATGGCATAAGCATCCAAAGGTACTAAGAATGTACTTCACCGATTTCGGTTGGAAAAATATGAAGCCGTGTTTAATAAGTAAGTATAAAAACAGAAGATGCAAGTAAAGTAAATAGAGACAAGGTTTAGAGTGGATCGGCCGTTAACGAGGCCTAAGTCCACTATGTTGGCGATTTCCGTTTAGATAATCAGAGTTACAAAGTACATCAGATCTCTGTTTTATTCACCTCACTGTTCACTCAATATGCCCTCAATTATATACCTCAATCTAGGAATTATACATGAGAACGGTATAGTTTGAAGAGGAAGAAGATGGGTGGATGATTGAGGAGAGGAGTGTCATCGTCACTCGGAAGCTAGGTTTGACGCCATGGCCAGATCTGGTTGAAGGCAGAGTTTTGTAGCACTTTGTGATTTCGAAAGATTGGATCTCTTCTCTGTTAATGGTCCTCATCTATTTATAGGCGGGATTCTCTGGAGATGATATCAGATCCGCTTTTAAGATCGTCGGTCTCATTAATTACCAGGTGTGCCATTGGTTACGTTGTGAATTAAAAGGGAGTTTACCCAAACGACCCCGGAATTCGACAAAACTAGTTCCATCGTGTCCAGAATATTTTAGTATTGCAAGATTTCAAGTTTAGAGCCAATTGGAGTTGTTACGTAAGCATGCGAAATATAAATGTGAATTGATCAACAAAATTAATAGTTAAAATTTTGCTTTTTTTCAAACAGACTCATTTTCGGATGAAACATGTTTCGTCAGGACCGGAATGTCAAGTTATAGCTGGTTGTCCTTTTTAACGAAAACAGATATCATATAAAATCAAAAAAAAAAAAATTATAAATGATAAACATAAATGGCAATAGGCATGAACCTATAAAAATTAATAAAATAGTCAAAATAGAATATTATACTTATATCATATATATACCACTGGTTTTACCCAATTCCTCACATCCCTAAATCCCAATTCTATTTCTCATTCTCGTCTTCTGTTTTCTTACGGTAATACAGAAAAGGAAAAAATCGACCACTTTAATAATCGATTAAAAATAGAATTCAAAATAAATCAAGGAATTCTCGATTCATTGCAACCCTCTTGTCCTTGGCTTTACAGTGACCTATATATTGCGGGGTTCGACATTACTTTATGTCGCATGAAAAATGGAAAAGCACCTAGGTTACATGACTTTTGATGATTAGAGTGGAAATGGGTTGAGAGAGAGATGACGTTGTGTTCAGGAGATCGAGGCGCTCATGTGGAAGGGCTTTAGTGATTTTCGGTGGCAGAAGAGTTCGCACCTGACCATATGGCTGTCGTGAGTCGTGATGTACCAATCAACGTCCATCCGGACATATCGATTTATGTGACCGGGCCTTTGGTCCCTGGATCGCACGCCCTATGTCTGCTTTGTGCGGGCTTCTGGAGCATGCGGTCTTTATCTCTACTTGGTCACACTTCCCAAGGTCAGCTGTATGGTAGCCGTCGGTTTTCCTGGACGATCGCTTTATCTTGGGCCTCGTGCTCGGTCTTACTTTGTGTGTTTGTCTGAGTGTTCGAGGTGATCGTCTGTCTCATTAAATACCTGGTGTGCCATTGGCCAGCTGTTGCCGGCTGTTGTGAGTTGTACTTGGCTATTATGGGCGAGCAACTCAATGGAGCGAGCATCCTGGTTGGCTTGTGAACGACTTCCTTGATTGATGTTCTTTTACTAAGGTCGTTCTCGTTGGTTGATGAGCAGGAATGACTTTGATTTAATAATGGATCTGGAGGAGTGACCGATCATTGCGTTATAATAATGCCCCGCTCGTTCTGAGTAGGCGAACGGAGGCCTTTATAGCCTTCAGAGGGTCGACCGGTGTTCTGTAGCTACAGTATGTTACGGTGCCTTTCTCAGGTGGTGTGCGTGTATTTGTTCTATGGTCCTGAGTGCTGAGCGACCGGCGTTGTAGTTGGTGGGAGACCCTCATGTGTTTTTGCAATTCTATCTTTGAGGTTCCGAGGTAGGTATGTGACCGGGCTTTTGGTCCCTGGATCGCACGCTCTACGTCTGCTTTGTGCAGGCTTCTGGATCATGCGGTCCTTATCTCTACTTGGTCACACTTCCCAAGGTCAGCTGTATGGTAGCGGTCGGTTTTCCTGACTGATTGCTTTATCTTGGGCCTGGTTCTCGGTCTTACTTTGTGTGTTTGTCTGAGTGTTCAGGATTATGTGGTATGTGGTCGACCCTGATGAGCGTTCGTTCGGGATTCACCGATCAATGTGCAGGTGGATTTTTAGGGATTAACAGTATACCTTCAAAAATTCGAACCTCCGCTGTAACCATCCTATAATGGAACGAGCGACCCCGATTTGTTCTTGTGCAAATATGATCAATATATGAACGGGGCACACGCTACAAACAAAATTAAATGCTTGTATTTCCCGACCTACCTTCAGGGGGTAGCTTTCTTGTGGTTCACGAAACTACCGTCGCATTCTGTGGACAACTTCGCAACTCTTGCTAATCTATTCAATACACAGTTCGCATCCCATGCATTCAAGACCCAGAATGTAGCGAAGCTGAGTGTACTACAGTAAAAGCCAGGAGAACCTATCAAGGCTTTTCTGACCCGCTTCGTCACAGTGGTGGCCAAAGTCGAAAAACCCGAACCCCACCTGGCCTTAATGGCCGTCAAGGGGGGCATACGCAAAGAAACCAAGTTGGGGCGATGGATCAAGAGGAAAAGGCCAAAGAAACTCGAGCTACTGCTCACCAAAGCTGAGAAGTGTGCGAACGCCGAAGAGAACGCGCAAAGTAGTTCCGAGAGTCAAAGGAGGAGCAGTGATGAAGAAGACAGTCATGTGATAAAGAAGCTTCGTTTCTTCAAAAATTCCGAGTTCACCCCTCTTAACGACACCGTTGGAAATATCTTCATGGCAACCAAAAACACCAAAGAATACCCAGTGTTGAAACAAAGACAAGTCGAAGGTGTTGCCGTGAGGTCAGGGAGATTCTGCCAATTCCATAAGCAACCAGGACATGATACAAATGAATGTAGACATTTGAAGTCGATTCTTGAGGGACTAATCAGGAGAAACCATGTGCAACAATATGTACGAGATCGTGAAGGTTGTTCTGAGTCTCCGCAAACCGAAGGCAACCCGTAAAAAAAAAAAGAGAAGGAACGGAAGACTCAGACCCCTTAGTCAAAGAAGAGTGCTCGCTAAGAGAACCAATCACTAGTGCCTCAATAACAAAACATGAAACTAGAATCCTCATTATCCTGCTCCACCCCCTGGTTTTGTTATTTCATTGAGATTTGTTTTCATATTGCTTTATTACTTGCTATGTCCATGTTAAAATAGTAATTTCCTTGCAAAAAAAACCTATGCGTTAAAAGTTGAATTTATGCTTGCCTATATAACATGTTCATTGACTCATGTTCTAAAAAAACTCTTAAAATGTAGGTATGGCAAAAGCAATTTATCGTACACAACAAAGTTTCAAAAAAAAAGAGGATCCCAGAACATAAACCATACATTTGGGGAAACACAAACATCAAGCAAGTCAAAATGGAGCAGACAGATACATCACCTCAAATAAGGCCCATCCAATCTAACACCAACACCAAGCTCTGTTGGAAGAACAAGGATGTCGTCGAATCTATCCCTCGGATAAAATTATCAGCTCCAAAGGGGCATCTTCTCAGGTGCAGGACATCAGCTCCTAAAAAAATCTGTGTTGGAGTGAAGAAACTCATAAAGTCCCACGGTTAAAAAACACCAAGCCCACCAAAGAAACACCTTCTTAGGTGCAGGATACAGGTTCTCCGACTTAAAAAATGGAGAAAGAAAAAAAATTCTTTTTCCCAAGGATAGGGACCCGTATCTGTTTCCTAGGGCAAGCCGCCAAAGTCGGAAAGACCGACATGTCCCAAAACGGAAAAAATGCTAATCCCAAGGGGAAACTTCTTAGGTAAAGGACGTGAAGTTTATCCCTTCTAAGTAAAGGCTCGACGAGATAAATTAATGTCTTCTCCTCGGATAAAGCATAAAACTGGGGAAGGATTAAAAACATGCTAGAAGGACCAGCACCAATCAGAAATCCTAGCTGTATGGGGGTATCCATTCTAGAACCTTTTTGAGATAACCAAAACACTCAAGCAGGGTCTGGAATGGATTGAAAATCTATAACCCAAGACCTCCCCAGGGGGCATATATTTAATTGAAAGATACCAAACACGCTAATAATAAAAAAATGCATAAGAATCTTCGACAAACGATAAGCGACAGGACCTAAAAATTGCAAATTAAACTTGAACGTAATAATGATAACTAAAAATCGGGCACCGTTGAACGATTAGCGAAACGCCCGGCTAAATGTGCAAATCAGAAAATAAAGGTGCAGCGTACGATGCACCAACATGGAAACATAAAATATGCTACGTAATAAAAATCGCAGTACTATAAAGTCTACATAAACTACGAAAAATATGAGCACAAATATAACGAGCAGGGCTGGCTCCCGTTTACACAAGCCAGACTGTGAAAATTACCATCTTAAACCATAATAACAAAACAGGTTGGGCCATAACGGGCCATCACCATTCATATAAAATAAGAAATGATCCTCTCCCTAGATCCAAGGGCTTCAACAAACTTGAGCCTGCCTTTTTCCAGGGCATATAGTTGCTCGGTGTTTTCTGTATTGGACTGCTGAAGATCTTCAACAAGGGAATGCCACGCACCCAATTTACCCACAATGTATTCTTTGATAGATGCAATGAGATCTTCAACCAATTGCAGACGTAACTCAGGCTGACTAAGCTCAGCCAATACGCTGTCCTTTATGGCATCCATCTTATCTGCGATAGTCCACCTATCAAGCGGTTCTACACTCATAAAAGAGCTCGAACCAGTAGGATACTGAGCCACGGAATCTCTGACAAATTCAGAAGCACCAAGAGATCCCGGAGTATTCGTTGGATCCTAAGCAACAAATGAAGAAATCCCACGTCTGGAAGTTGTTTGGACACCTCAGCCCGAAGACCTATTCAATAGACAGCGGCTTCGTGCGTCTGCTGCACTCTTCCTGCCTCGGGGAACCTTCTTGCGGCCAGCCCCCCATGTCGACCTCCTCCTAAACCTCCCGGACATGAAGAGTCCCATTCTTTAATGGCCTATGGTAGGAAAGAAGCCATTATGAGCCAAAGCAACAATCTGATCAGATTCTCACAGCAACAAATATCCATACCACGCAAGGACCTAACAGGAGCCTAAAAACCTCGAATTCACACTTCCATGGAGCATCCTAGCCGGGGAATACATAGGTATTCTAGCACAACAAAGAAAAATAGAAGAAAAGGAAAATTACCTAAAAAGATCATAGTATTGCGGAATCAAAAGCGAATCGTCCAAGGCAGGAGAGTGCTGCTGTGGATGCTAAAGCAAAAGATAAAGTAAGAAAATCAAAGCTTTTTTTTTGAGGAAAAACTCAGATCGAAAAGCATGGGTTACCCGGAGAGACTCATAGGAGAACCAACTATGACCAAAGGATGCCTCGGAAGTATAAAATCGGATAGAGTAAGCAAAAATCAAAACCAAGAAGATTAAAGGACGTATTTCCATAAGGTTCTCGCCACGTCAGCCAAGGTATCAAATTACACGAAAATGTCCCATTGAATCCCAGATGGCCTCCAATATCACCCATTCACACAATAACAGTTGAAGATGAAATCGAGAAATCCCAACCAAAAGGATAACATCAATCCGCTGCAACAAAGCAATCTCAACCATGTGGTCAAACGACACTCGGTGAATCTCCCAAACGACGTGTGAATGCCAAACGCATCGAAGCCAGCAACTTTCTAACAAGAAAAATCACAAGCTTCAAGGGGCAAGTGTTAATCCCTAAAAAATCCTCACGCACATCATTTAAGGGACCTCGGGCGAACGTCCCCCGGGTCGGTCGAGCACAACGTCGTCTCAAGCATTTCGACGAGCGCCCAAAGATAGATGCAAGCATCAAAACCAGGGCAGAGCGATCAACCGGTACGACAGACCACAAGGATACAGTACACCTCGGAAAGTACTATTGGATAAGATTAAAAGACTGTGTACCTTGGAAGCCCTGACATGATGACAAGGAATCGTACAATCAAAATACCGAGAACCAATCGTACATTTCAAAGGACAAAATACATGGTCGGGCATCCCCTTGTCAACCGTTCAACAATTACAACGCCAATCTCTCAGCATCAGACTAGCAGAGCATCCGTAAAGCGACCTCCCAGAGAAGGGCGCCATCGCATCCCAAAAACTATGCAGTATCGATCAATCATCCTAAAAAGACTACAGAGAACTCTCACTCGCCCGCTCAGGACAAGCGCAACCTTACAACAAGTACAATGGTCGATTGCTCGATCTGGTCACCATCAAGTAAACCGCACACCTGATCGTCATACGATAAAGACGACCATAACAAAGGCACTTCAACTAAAGGAGTTATACACGAGCGAACCAAGACGCTCGCTCCATAGAGTCGCTAGCCCGCAATAGACAAACCACAACTTTAGACAGTTGTCAACAGCTAATCAATGGAAAATTAGTAATTAACGAATCGAGCAGCTATAACCCACAAAGACAGCCTCGTACCTCTGGCCTATAAGTACGATGACCATCAACCAGAAAGGGATCCAATCTTTCGAAATCACGAAGTGCTGCTAAATTCCATCTTCAACCTAACCTGGCCACGACGTCCATCCCAGCTTTCAAACAATGAAGGCACTCTTCTACTCAATCATTCATCCATCTTCTCCCTCTTCAAACTATACCATTCTCATGTATAATTCCTAGATTGAAATATATAAATGAGGGTATATTGAGTGTACATGGAGACGAATGAAAGGGAGAACCGATGTACTTGTAACCTTTGTCATTTAAACGGAAATCGCCATCACAGTGGACGTAGGCCTCGTTAACGGCTGAACCACTCTAAATATCATCTCTATTTACTTTATTTGCATTTTCTGCTTTTTGATTATTTATTGAACACAGCTTCATATTTCCCTTACCGAATCGGTGAAGTACAATTTTAGTACCTTGGATGTTTGTGCCATTTTTGGCGTAAACACTAATGATGTGGCCATCCATCATCGGTATTATTTTCTGACTGCCGAAGTGAGTTCAATACTATATCATATTCAAAACTTATGTTTAAAACACTTTTATCTTGAAATTTACTTCCAAATATCCTTTCCAAATGCTTGAAACATATTTCCAAATCTCTCCCACGATTTTAAATTTTCCATAAATTCAGCTCAAAATTCATTTACAACACCTTTCCAAGTTTCTAGATTTTTATTTCAATTCTGGCTTTAAATTCAGATTTAATCCATCTGATTCTAGATATTATATTACAGTTATACGAATTCTGATTGGTTATTTATATAACCATCTCAATTATAATCTTATGTGATTATACTAACAACCAACGCATCCAATATATAATAATGATTCCAATATATTTTACTTCTTTTTATATTAGAATATATTTTGGTAAAATTATTCATTTACCCAGCTTTTTAAAACAATACTATGTCGAATTTCTCTATCCAAGCGTTTATAAACCCTATCGACCACGTCAGTTAAACGCGTCGATCTAGAATTTATATACCACCTAGTAGATCAATCAACACAATATAAAACAATTTTTATATATCTATAAATACACGCTCATATATACACACTCAAACTCAATCTAGAGTATTACAAACTCCGTCTCTATTGAGTTACACCACAGAGCCAAAGTAATTACTTAACCTTTAGCTCTGATGCCACTGTAAAGGCCCGTAAATCCATACCAATTTGAGCTGACTAATATCCTACACATTCAACTCAAAATGCACGAAAATAAAGATTTTAATAGAAAGAAATAAGAGGATGTGAAAGATAAGATAAAACGAATATAATAGAAGAAGAAGAATACGTCTGAACATAATCGGAGTAAACACGAAACTCACAGCGGAAAGAATAAAATATAATGTATAACATAATTTCGAAATACAAAACTGTATTGTATATACATACTATTATCAAAGTACAATACATCATATCACAGCGGAAATAACACCTAAATACTAACGGTGAAGCCTTCTGCTTTGAGCTCCTCCAAGTGTATCTGTAAAAGCCTGAAACACCTGAGTGCCCGTACAAATTTTGGGCACCCAAGAGTTTAGGGAAAACACAAACAAAATAAAGTCTGGGTCAGTCATGGGACTGGTGTGAGTAAATTCCAACCATATTGTTTAACTTTGAAAATCCTTTTGAAAGAAAGGATAATAGTAAGACTAGCTCATACATAAACACAGACGGTTTTTACCTTACTATAACCCAAACATTTTGATATCAAAATATAGTGATATTATAATAATGTCTAATCAAATAATATCCAAATAGCAGAACACTTGCATCTCATACTCCACATATATAATATAAAATCAAAAACCGTAGGGCGCTTATTGGAGATTGGATTCCAGTAGACAAGGTATGGGATCACCTTCCGATCAGTGTACCCTAGAGGTTATACGTCTGGGTTCAACAAGAACGTCTTGCAACCAGGCCACATATGACCGCCCACTCATTTAGCTTGAGTGTAGAGAATATATTGTCACCCATGGTTATTGGTCATCCAACCGTAATCCGAAGATATAGAAACGAAAATAAGAAAAAATACGAATTTTCTCGAGAACGATAACAATACACCCTGCTTGGGCATGACCCAACTAGCCATGTTGCCCGCTCGATTTCTTTCATTTCCCGGTTGTGAGGCTAGAGGCTATGTCTATCTTCAGAACATTTGATCACCATTCACTTTGAATGCTACATCGTCAGACCCGTCAATTCACCAATCGATTTCCAAAAGTATCGCGGGTATAAAGAGCTAAGAGGAACAATTTCCTCCGCCACTAGATATAATACCTTTAAGAGATCAACCGTACGTGATTAATTAGGAATACTCTGTCATACACACATCCATACAAGTTTTCCTGGGACTGGACAAACAAAAAGCACCATTCTGGAACCGAACAACCTTTGCATTTCACTCCGTCTTCAATCGTCTTCAGCATAATCTAATTCGCTGCGCTTATGCCTATACGGAGTGTTTTTCGAACAATAAATCCAACCGGTCTCTCCGTATTGACACCGATGGTCAAAACACTTCGATAGTCGGTTATTTAACTATCGAAGTAAAAACAAACATTCATTCAAATGTACAACTAAACATCACACAATCACTGGCCCTTTAACATTAATTTTCTATTTTCTCATATCTTCTAGATATTTTCCAAAACTGTTTAGCCACATACTTCTTGGATAAACATTTCCAGTTTCCATTTTAACTATTTGCATAACGTTCGCTTCTAAAACCTTATCCATTTTAAAACGTGGATATTATTGCTTATAGAAATCTAGTTTCATTTAATCAATCCGAACTTGGTTTTTATAATTAAATATCATTACAAGTTAAAATCTCATTTACCAAGTTAATTCCTAAATTTATAATCCAACTTTGCTTCATAACTGCGCTATCAAGTCAGCTCCTCCTCACTTATAAACCAAGTTTATAACTTATTCTCGATTACATATCCTATTTTAAATCTATTGGTTTTAAGACCAATATTAACTATCTTATCATTTCTACAACATAATCTTGACCATAATACTTTTATATTCCTCGACATAGTCGAATACCCATTTATAGATCAAACGGATTTACTTAATCCCCAATTACATCCTGAACGTTGAAATAAATTTCATCGTTCCCATTTAAAATGTATTCTTGAATTCTTACTTCCCAAATTTCATAATGATAATTATTTCATTCCATTTTACATATCGTTTTTAAGTTACACTGCATGTTTTACAAAATTGAAACAAGTTATTGCATTCTAGCCCAATCAATATTAAATTCTTATTATTTAAATACAATAAATAATAGATTTCCCTTTTTAAACTTGAAATCCTTTCCAATATATTTACGGTATTTAAATAACCATTATTTCAGGGCCACGGTAATCCTACATCTCAAACAAACAATAATCAACACGGATTATTTATCATATCATGTAATGTAACATATGAAAAAAAAAATATAATTGTAGAGGAATCCAGTTGGGTTCCTCCAACCTGTTTCCCTACATTCACAGATGTTAGTCACTACAAATAACACCAATTTCATATGATGGAAAATTATAATTGATGGAATCAGTATCTAAACAATGATGTGTATATATATGACGCTATATATATATATATATATATATATATATTGACCAGTTTAGTTGTAATTTACCTAAGCAACCATCACGCAGCATTCAACCATTATTTTAAAATATAATTATAATATTTTAGTCAATTTACTCACCTTCGTGCGTTAAACGTTAAATAACGATTTACGTCAGTTGATTAAACAAGGCATTTTTATTCTGCCACAATTTCAAACGTCCTTCAAATTGCTCCAAACCGACTTTACAGCGTCGCCACCTTCCGTGCGATTCCAAAGTGACGAGTGATGTTTCGTTCCTTTCCTCTAGGGCCAAGCCAAGTCTAATGATCCATGCCCGCCTTGATAAAAGTTCCTTTCTACCTTATTAGGCCATGCAACTCCTAGTTTTCTTCGAATATACTTTGCATGCGCGTGCTCCATAATGAACAGCAATCACCTCATTTCCTTCACAAAGGCAACCACATCTTCTTCGGCACATTTTCAGGTGTTACGCACCACTATAGTGCCCTCCCAACATCATCACACATACCTGTCCAGATCCGAGCACCTACAGGTGATTTGAGAGTGCCCCGACTCACTGCCCCTTCGCGCTTCCAAGGAACACCCACCGTCGGTCATGATGACCCTTTCAGCTTCGCCACCTCAAAGTTGAACTCGAGCCCCACTTGTAGTCTAGCCACCATGCTGACAGTCGAACACCTACAGTTGCCAGAAAATGGCCACAAACCCTCCATGTTTTTATCTCCCCAAAACAAAGTTATAAGCCCTGTATCCCACTTTGTATAAAACCCAGATCCACTCTCCAATTCACGGAAAAGTAGTTGACTCCATTTTATAGCACATTAGGGACCACAAATAAATGTTTACAACCGGTGGGATGCAACAGTTCGTTCCCATTTTCATGCGTGTTCCACCCCATGCTTGTGTCGTCCTCCAACCAAACAGAAGCTTTCTTCTAAAACATGCAATTTTGTTTCTATTTTATTTCATTTTTATTTTGTTGCCGTATCTTCTGGTGAAGCTCACTGTCAAGGAGAAAATAAAGGAAGAGGGTGCATGTATATTTATAAAGCGAAGTTCCTTCATACGCACGTAATAGGTTGATGGCCTAGACTTAGCGTAGGTTGATTGTAGTTTACTTTATCGGTATGGTTTTAAACACAGGGCATGTTGCGGTATGGGTCTGCATATTTATAAATGGGAAATCCTTTAATGTTAAGATATATAGGGCGTACGTACTCTAGTTTTAGGATAGCTTCCATTTCTTCAAACCATAGCCGTTGCAAATTAAATGAAAGCATGTTGTAGGAGTAGGGGCTTCATTTAGTGAAAGTATGGGCTTCATTTATTTAAAACATGGCACACATTAAATAAGTATGGATGATGGCCTATCATCATGCATGGAAAAAGGGCGTTCTTTGATGTATATGCCAAGGAGCGAGTATGTATATTGGTTTTTGCGGTTGCTTTCATAGGAATTGCATTAGTCTTTGGTTGGTCGTCATTTAGGTTGTGGGTTTGCTCACAGGGTATGGCGGTAATGTATTCAATGTCTAATCTCATAAAATTTTAGTCAAGGTTAGAAGTAATAGGGTATGAAAAAATTAAATGTAAATGGGAGAAGAGTAGTGCTACAGTACATGGTGACAATATTTTCATTTAATGGTTCGAAAACTATGTATTGTATTTATGTAGGTTGTTCTTTTATGTATATAGAGTATCGGATCCGAAATTCTAAACTAACGTTCTGTAGGCCGCTATAGACAAAAACAAAAATACAGTCGTGTCCAGCAAGGGGCCACGATCCCAAAAATATAATTATATCAATAGGTTAACTTATATTGTGAAACCCCAAAATGCCGTTATAGGGTATAAAACACTTCAAACAAAAAGTTGCGTAATTATTTAATTAAAAATTATATTAAAATTCTAAAATTTAAATTATAACTACCTCTCAAAAGAATCTTGCCCAATTTGAAACCGATATTTATTTATATTAAATAATCCGTTATGGATTATAAACGCTCCACGACGACTTTCTGGAAAATTTATTTGGACATATCATACAATCTATTACACGAAAATTCCATTTTTTACTTCCATTAGAAAAATATAGTTAAACAGATTCCAACGTTTCTTGTTTCGAAGAAATCCGATTTATAACGAACCCTATATAGTCGTTTGAAGTTCAGACTTTAAATTACGAACTGCCGCGACATTACAGACTCGATCTTAATTATATTATAATTAATGTTCAACTGTCATTTAAATAATATATTCGTTATTATAATTCAATTCTAAACTGAATTAAATCTGTTAAATTATCCAATTCACATTATACTACAATGTAACCATTTCCGATTATTTCGGAAATCAATTACATCACTCCACAATTTATATTTATTAAATAATCAAATTATTAAATTCAAATCATTTAAAATTATCAAACCAATATAATAAATTAAATAAATTAATTAATTATTATATTTCTAAAATTCTGGGATGTTACATACCTTCCCCCTTAAAAGAATTTCGTCCCCGAAATTACTAAGGTAAGGAAAATGCTACAATCCATACTGTAACCAGGTTAAAAATCTTTTATTTAATTCCTTAAATTCATTTTTCAACAGAACCGATTAATTCTAATTAAAAATCAGTTCCTTCTTATTAACAATTACTTTCAGAAATTCCGAAAATTTCCTAACAGCTTAAATTTTCGGAGAATTTTGTCAGCATCTCCTCTGCATGGCTTGTTCGGTACTACTACACCTTACTTCTATGGGCTTTCTCCAATTCAACAGAAAATCAAACAGCAAAACGGCTTGTCAAACAGGCTCATAAATCTTCTTCTCACTATAATTTAAATAAACATGCACCTTTTTGTTGGCACCTAACTCTATCTCTTACATTTGTTATCACCTTAGCATATATCCATGCGTTTCCAATTGATCTTCAAACAATTTATCCTCAAAAAAATCACTTTCTTATGCCCAAGCCAGATTCCATTTAAAACTCAAATTCCAATCTCAAATCCAAGTTCTTATCCAACAATCCAATTTCATAACCAAGTTCAGTTCTCTTCCAAAGTCTTGTTTCACAAATTCAGTTTCATTACCAAATTAAATTCTACTCCAACACGATTTTCACTTAATTGGCTTCAATCCAATTCCAAATTTTATTTTAGTTCCATTTTCCATCAAATTTAATTTCTCCTTAACTATTTTTATTAATCTCCATTTGCTTTGACAAACTTTACTTAACCTCTTAAGGAAAATTTATTTCCATTATTACAAATTCATCTTGTATACTTATTTTAATTCAAAACTATATCTTCCTGGGGATTTTTAAACAGCTTTTCCTTTCTAGAATAAATATTCCTTTTTAGGATTCAAAATAATTTGTTTTTCTCAAAATAATATCTTTTAAGAATTTTAACCAAGTTAAAATTGGAATTTTTATTAGTTAATTTGAATTTAAATTTAAATTTGACATAAATATATATTGTTAAGAATGTTTAATAGTTTTTACTTGAATTATAAATGAGAATGATTATTAATAATTTTGGATTTATCGATACTATTTGTCGTTCGATCAGATTTGTCTAACCATTACACGAATTAGTAATGTAAAAATTAAGTGTTGCCTTTAGTTTTCATAACATTTAAAAGAAAGCGCTACCAAAAGTTCTTTTTTTCTTCTTAAGACAAGTGTTAAGACACATGTCTTTATGCATGCTCCCTTTCATGCATGATTGCCACTTGCCCCCTTATGTGTCTTTACCTCCTTACTCCTCCTTTCCTATATAAGGAGGCTCTTTCTCCAATTTTTTACCATTCCATTTCCATTTCCTCCTTTCCAGCTTGTTTTTAAAGCTTATAGCCATGGTTTCCATGGTAAGTCTTCCTCTTTTTCACCACAACCTTGCCAAAATTCGACATTCTCCTCCTCCTCTTATAATATAAAGAGAGATTAGTGTATATTATATTATATATAATTTGGTGAAGAAGACGTTGCGCTGAAATGTTGTCCGACGGTTCGCTTAGCTAGGCTCGCCTACCGTGAAGATTTGGAAATTTGTTAGGTGAGAACTCTTTAACCACGGTTTATATATTTAATTAGTTAGAGTAATTTAAATATAGTGATGAATTATTAGTGGTTAATGATGATTAATGTTTGTTATGATGGATGATGGATGCATAGTTTAGACCACACACACTATTAAGCGTTAGTGTTATAATGCTTGTGCACAATTATGATTTATTTAATTATGTCGACGATGGTTGCCATAGATGTTTATAATGGTTGTTGATGTTGTTTCGCACACACTATGACACAACAATTATCATATCACATGGGTGATCTGCAAATCTCCTTCGCAATTAGAAGCAATATCATTATTGAAATCGAAGGTTAATAATTGGGAAAGACCATATGTATGAATATCGATTAAGTTCTTTAAATGAATAAATAAATATTGGAACGTTCTAGGATGACAGCGAGGATAGTGTCTAGGCATGGGTTTGGAAATAAAGTTTCATGCTCTCCCTGGCTATCCCTAACTGATCCGACGAATGAGATGGTTAATTTGAAGTTATTTGAATTTAGAAATGAATTGGAGTTTGACTTATTAAGTAGAAAATAAAAGTTGAATTTTTAACCCAAAATAAATTTGGGAAGTCAATATAAATTACTTTAAATGGTTTACATGAGTATATAATGGTTTTCTAAGGTATTTTGAATTATTGAAGAATAATTTTTATTGCGGCCAAAATAGGGCTTGCCGCACAGCAGCAATTTGTGTATTTTAGATGTAAACATTAACGTTTATTACTTTTGCAATCTAAATCGGATTTCCAAGAAAAGAAAAACGTTTGATTTATATTAACAAGAGCTTTAAAATGAGTGAAAGCATATTTTAATTTTGAGTTATAATTTTCAAGATATGTTTAAAACTGTTTTGGGAAAAGGTCGCTATAAGAGAAGTTATTGACCCTAACTATAAATAACCATTTTGATGTTTCTAAAATATGGATTTTTTTTGTAAAATCATTATAAATTATGTAAAAGTGTTTTGAATTGTAAATTTTAAGTTTTGGCCAAGATAAATGATATTTTGATCAATGTAGTTGAGATAAATATTTTGTAATGCTTTTGTAACACTTTCGAAACACTATTGTAAAGCTTTCTTTGAAATAATCTATTTTGAAGTTTTTAAACCACGAATATAAGTAATAAATTGTAAATGACTGGTGGAATGTTTTCAAAGGTCTAAAAGTATTGGAAATATTTTACAGAATTTAATTTGATATTAGTATGGGCTTTTAATTTTAAATAATTGGATATGGTTGGAGATAAATCTTTGGATGTTTGATATTAATCCGGTAGATGATGACTCTTACTATTTGAGGAATTTAAAAGGTAGTTCACTGTTATTCCGCTTGTAGTATGAGTTGGATACAGAGATTAATATTGAGTATAAGTTGATGGAATTTCTATCCAGATCTAATGTCAAAGAGTTGGAAAAATCTTTTAATTAAGATATGGGTTTCCCAATTTGATTGGGATAAGTTGGATAGAAATAATCTTCGGATATTTGATATGAAATTCTACGGTGTAAACGTATACTATTTGAGGAATTTGGAAGATATTATTATTATATCGTTATTCCACTTATAGTATTCGTTGATTATGAGAATTGATATTGAATATAAATAGAAACTATTTCTGTGTAACTTATGTTCAATATCGATTAATTTGGGTTTTGTCGTGAATCATATCTTCAATAATATCATTCTTGAAACCCAATGAGAATGAGTTATGGAAATTCATACCGTAATTTGGGATTTAATCAAATCTTGGAATTGAGAAAATTAAAGGTATGAAATTGGGAAGGGATTATAATCTTTTAGTTAAGATTAAAGAATGGAATATTGAAAAATCAATTTAACTAGAAACTATAGTTGAGTTGTGGACTAAGGATTTTCAAAGGAAACTGGATTTCGATAACGAGTTATCAAACGGAAAATTAATTAAGGCTTTGAGAAAAAAATTTCTTTGATTCAAGGGATGTGTTTTAAAAGAGAAAGGTTAAATATGGATTTGGTAATAATTTGAGAATGGATTTAAAGAAGTTTAATTTTGACTAAATCCAAGACGGAAGGAGATCCGTAGAAAGCCTGTGTGTTCCGTAATTGTGTATTTAAATTGCGCTTATTATTTGGAAAGACCGGGATCATATGTATGTCCGAAAACCATTCCAAGTGATAATAAGACGGTATGGAGCAGTTGAAAATATTGAAGACGACATTGAAGACCGGGACCCTTCATATCATAATGACGACTTCCTGAATATCTCGAATGGTTCGCTCCCATATGTAGATGGATTTTATATTAGTTAAGAGGCAAAAAGCCCAAGCGTATGTGAAAGAATTCTAGATTGTTGTTTCGTTCAGACCCAGAACGAACATGTATGGATTGTGTGTCAGACATTGTAATTGACCGCGTAGCACTGATCCTTATTAATATATATCTGCTTGGTGGTGGAGAATTATTCTCTTGCTTAACACCCTTCTCTAAGACGTATGAGCTTAGAGGTTGTATATTGATAGAAATCAGTGATGCATAGTGAATGGACAATGTGGCATACTTAAGTTATGTGATGAGCTATGGATGATCAAAGCATGACTTATTTAAGCGTAGCTTTGTGTATATCGTGACCTGGACGAACCTCACACCCCGGATTGATGGTAAATTGGTGGTCAGATTTTTATGTTCGTTTCGTATTTTCGGTGCATTGGGATGTGATGACGAAAAGGTACTATGAAGTCCCCAGTCTGGGACGCTATTTGTTGGGTACTCTGATTCGTGTATGGTGGGCTAGTATAACGGACTCCGAGTCTGGACGTTATCCGCGAGTACTGGGATTATGCGCGCAAGAAAGTTTTGTGAGCCCACGAATGATCTTTTGTACTAGGAACCATCATGTTGGAAACCTAATCTCCACTACGAGCCCGTACGGTTTTGATTGTATATCCTACTGGTTACCGGCAGGATTGTCAGTATAATGGGATGGGACATTATGCTGGCTAGGATTAATAAATTTATTTGCGAAAAAGTTTTTCACACTATATATAGTAGTAAACGAGGATTTTCACGTATAAAGGCATTTTTGGTTATCACAAGGCAAAACTCGCCCATCTGGTGTGCGCTTGCATTGTGTGATGTGGGTCGAGCTTATGATAGCTTTATTTTTTTTTTCAAAAAGTCATTTCAGATTTCTATACACTGGTACTCACATGGAGTAAACCCGTTCTGCATTAGCGGCGTGGTCCGGCGAATTACCTAACTTTAAAAAAACCCTAAAACAACTGTTTTGATTTCTCACACGAGTCCTTGTTCGCATGAGGCAGCATGACAGGGGGTTCTCGCTCTTGGTTTGGTGGCGGGCGAGGGACTCTTACCTCTACACGTCCCAAGAGGGGTTGGTTAGGCAGGAGGCCGAGACAGTCGAGAGGCTGGCCATAAAACATGGTGTTGAGGTACCAGTGTAATGCCACGGTGGAGTATTAGCCACTGTTAGATGGTTGAAAAAGACTAGACAATTAAAATTTGGTATCAGAGCTTTGGTTTATACAAGGCTATGGGGTACGACTCATTTGAACAAAAGGAAAGACTCATCAGAGTTATAATATCTCATTAGAGATAGGGTTAGTAATGCCCTAGAATGATATTTTGGAGTACTGCCTTAGAGAGTGCGCCTTCCAAGTAAAATTAATTAAGTTTGAGATTATAATATATTAGAATTTATGTTAAGAGAAAAACTTAGGTAAAAATTGTTAAGGTAATTCTCCTCTAAAGAAACTAATCAATATGGTTAGAAACCAAAATGAATAATAAGATTTTGAGTATTTTATTTGATGTTGAGGTTGGACTATCGAGTATAAGAAGATTTTGCGTATACGTCTGATCAACGTATATACGAAGTCTTTAGTATACTAGATAGATATAGAATCACTCTCTAGTCGCTTGAAGATGATTCTGTTGATGACTGCAGCATCATCAGTATGTTTTTTCGATTCGAAAGTGGGATGACTATATGATTCCGATTAGAACATCAATATATGCTTAAACCCATTTAGATAAGAGTTTGAACATATTTGGTAAATTGATTTGAAGTATAATAAGGAAGCGAGATCTTGAAAATTTGATAAGTTGTAAGAATGATATCAGGTGAACCTGTAATAAGGATAAGCCAGTAAATTAAGTAGAGAGTATAAGAGAAAGTGTATTTGTGATATGTAAAAAAATGGTTTTGAAAAGATATATAGTTTGGAAACTCAGATCAATATTTTGAGTAAGAATTGGCAATTACTTTGAAATTAATTTTTGGAATTGATTTTGAAAGAATATATTTTCAATATAAAGGAAAAAGGGTCTTTGAAAATATTTGGGAATTCAAAACTTGAGCACGACATCTTGTGATTGGAATTTCTTAGTTGATTAAAAGACGTATATGTAAAGTTCTAATTTACATAAGCAATCCACTTAGTTCGGGAAATGACTTAAAGGCTAAGTTGGAATTAATCAATTAGAATATTTATAATTATACCTCCCCAACTAATTAAATTTAAAATGAAAATATAGAGAATTCAATATTGAGATAAGATATTTGATGATATTTTGGTTGAGGACTACATTGGTTAAAGTTGTTTCTCTAAAGTTTGAAGGAAATAAGTTTTGTAATCTTGAAGTTAGAATAATTAATAAGGATAGCCAAACTTGAACAATATAAGGAAAAAAAAATCTGGAATTATCGGCAATTTTGGACAGTCGATATATTCTAAAGTATATTGTGACAATAAGAGGACTTATTTAAGTAAGCATGAATATCATGTGAATTAAGTTTCACAATTTGATTAAAGGATATTTGGAAAACGGAATAGTAAGAAGAAATTTCCTAAACTGAAACGTTTAGATAAGCTGAGTTCGGAGATGATCAAGTTTCTCATGTAAAGAATAATAGTAATTTTGGGGAACTGAAAAGGAGTAAGTTTCATAACCTTTGTATTTGCAAGATAGGATATAATAGAATAAATTTATAACTCTGGTTTTTTTTGCAGTAAATGGTGGAGTATAAGTAATTGACCCAGTAAACGATGAATCGAATATAATAGGTAACTAGAGGTTATCGTAGGAGGATATATAGATATTGTTATCCGTTAATACATGTGAGAACATGGAGCTTTGGTATAAAGAATTTTAATCTTGAATTTGTCGAATAAGTAGTTACGATTCCCTTTCCTTTTCGAGGATGAAAAGTTTTAAGGGGGGTGAATGTAACAATCCAGAATTTTTAACCAATTTAAAATTGGAATTTTTATTAGTTAATTTGAATTTAAATTCGAATTTGACATAAATATATATGGTTAAGAATGTTTAATAATTTTAACATGAATTATAAATGAGAATGATTATTAATAATTTTGGATTTATTAATACTATTTGTCATTCGATCAGATTTGTCAAACCATAACACGAATTAGTAACGTTAGAATTAAGTGTTGCCTTTAGTTTTCATAACATTTAAAAGAAAGTGCTACCAAAAGTTCTTTTTTTCTTCTTAAGACAAGTGTTAAGACACATGTCTTTATGCATGCTCCCTTTCTTGCATGATTGCCACTTGCCCCCTTATGTGTCTTTACCTCCATACTCCTCCTTTCCTATATAAGGAGGCTCTTTCTCCATTTTTTACCATTCCATTTCCATTTCCTCCTTTCCACCTTCTTCTTAAAGCTTATAGCCATGGTTTCCATGGTAAGTCTTCCTCTTTTTCACCACAACCTTGCCAAAGTTCGTCATTCTCCTGACATAATTTGGCTATATTTACCGTTCGTGTACAAATTGGTTTAGACCATTCTATTAGTTAAACTAATAATCAAACAACTCAACCAACAATCAATTAGTTGATTAACGTTTCAAATTCATAATTTTTACATAGTAAAAAATCCAATTTTTGATGCCAAATCACAACAATAAGCCCTATCTAGTTTTGGTTCTCACACCAGTCTATTGGAAATATATAAATATCCCACTTTCGAGACTCGAGCATAAACTCTGATGATGATATAACAATCATCAGAATCATCTCCGGGCGACTACAATGTGATTCTATATCTATCTAGTATATTAAAACTTCGAATATACGTTTGCAAGGTGTATATGCAAAACCATTATATACTCGATTGTCCAAATTCAATTTAAAATAAATATTCAAATACAAATAACTAGGTTTAAATTTCTAAAACAAAGTTTGTTTTTACTTTTATTTTTAAAAATAACACTCTTCACACTCGTTCTAGGATACTACTGATCCCATCTCTAACGAGTCATTCTTATTAGATATTACTAATCCAATCTCTGATGAATTCTTTCATCCGGTTCTAATGTGTCTTGTTCTCGAGCTTTGTAAACCAAAGGTCTGGTACCACTGTAAGAACCCGTAACTTCTCCGTGGAGGAAAGAAAGGACTGCTTTGAGGACAAGACGAATCAGTACACAAACAGAAGAACATTTCATTGCTTATTACAACAATTTAAATCAGAGTACAAGAATATACAGAGTATGAACAAATAATTTACATCACAAAAATATCAGAGATTTAAATACATTACTACAGTGGAAAATAATACAAAACACAACTAAATAAAACATATGGATACAGAGCTTTCGGAATATCATTCCAGCTGTAAATCAGGATCCTGTGAATATAAATATGCAAAACCAAAACTATTAGCTGCCTGTGTGGAAAATAGGGGCACCCAGAGTTTAGGTTAAAACAATAAACTCCAGGTCAGTCATGTGACTGGTGTGAGAACTGAAACAACTATTTACTTGGTCTTAAAGTTATGTAAATCAAGGGACCACGCCGTATAACACGGCACGGGTTTACCCCCAAGAATACCAGTGCATATAACAAACAGCGCAATGCTAAAATAAATAAAATGAAGCTATTATAAGACTTAGGTCCCATCACACAATGATCGCAGTTGGAGGATAGTGTTTTCCCTTATAATAGCTAGACATGCTTGATACGCGAAATTTAATCTTTTATTATTACTATAAGTGAAGAAAACAACTTCAAATATAAATGTATCAATCATAGACGGCATTAATGTCCCATACCACTATGTGGCCAATAGAATACAACTAGAACCGTAAAATCACGTATTGGAAGTTGGATTTCCATCTGTGAACCGAGGCTAGGGATCATCCTCACCGCTTCAAGACTGTCTAGCCCGAGCCTTAGGAACAGAAAGCATCATCCCTTGGATCGTCAGGGCCGGTCCACCGATGTGGATTAAACTTAAACCCTGGACACTGCGTTTCCCTGCCCTATGGGGCGTAAATGAGCCAAATGACTCCATCGGACCTGGATCGTCCGATCTAACCGAGGCGCCTCAAAATCCATCATCCACATAAGTAATGCCATCCAGTTCAAGCACTGACACCACTTCTAACTAGAAGAAAACGCATGCCCTCCCCCATTTTTGATTCACACCGGGGTGTGAGGCTCGCGAATTAACGCCATACACAAAGCTACGCTATATTAAAGCCGTGCTTTGATCATCAACCACAAGACTCTGCTTTTCAACAGAAGCCTTGATCATTTGCATCTTATCATGCCACACAGGCAAACCACCCCATGCAACCGATATCAATCAATCGCACAGAATGATATCCAATGTCAGACACACAGTCCATTTACAAGTTCATTCTGGGTCTAAACGAAACCGGAGGCACCTTATTCCGCCTCCCATATGACCAATACATGAGTGAGGTCCTCGCATATCCGTTGATCTCCAAGTACGTCTGGACGAACACTACCTTTTCCATCGTCTTGGGTGTACAGCCCAATCAAGATGGCAGAAATCTTCCAAACGATGTGAAGATCTCCGGTCTTCGACCACCGTCTTCATCGTCGACATATCGTCGTATCAGTTACTCAGAATGGGACAATCCCGGTCTTTCCGAACAACTCGCGTATATAATAAATAAGTGTTACACAAACACAACATATGCCTCATTCCAATACAGATTATTGTTTTATTCAAATATTCTTTTCACAATTTAAACTTTACTAAGGTTTTCCAAACTAGTCGGGATTAGCGAACCTTACCGAAGTAATCATTTATTATATTTCCCAATCCCAACCTATTCATCCCATGGAGCAAAACTGGTAATACTCCATATCTAACACCATGGTGTTATCGGTAAATATTAATTACCATTTCTCGTTCAAATCTAATTAAAGGTTTAACTATCGCTTGGAGTAAAACTTGTGGTACTCCATTATCGATCATTTTCTTGAATTGATAATTTTAATTATCACATTCACCTTTCAATCTAATTAAAGATTCATTAAAACTGTAATTCAGTTTTTATCTCAAAAATTCATTACTTAATGACCTTTAAAAGTTAAGAAATTAAACTTATCTTTAACCGGGTTAAAGAACTAATGTCATTTATAACACAGCTCACGATAAACCCAAAATCACATTCCATTAATCTCTAACCGCGAATTAGTAAGTGAACAATTCCATAAGTGTTAATCCCGAAGGCAGAAACTAACATCAGATCAATACCCAGGAAACCATTCGACTTAACTAATCTCCAGTTAGTTACTAATTTCCTTAGCTCAACCGGGTTTAAGAACAGTGTTAGTGAAGACACCGTTCACGACAAACCCAAAATCCCATTCCACTAGTCTCTAACCGTAAATTAGTAAGAGAACTATTCCCTAAGTGTTAACCCCGAAGGCCGAAACCACCATCAGATCAATACCCAGGAAACCATTCAACTTAGCTAACCTTCAGTTGGTTTCTAATTTTCTTAACTCCACTGGGCTTAAGAACAGTGTTAGTGAAGACACCGTTCATGACAAACCCAAAATCCAATTCGATATTAAGTATAAGGCTCTGAATAGAAAATATACCGGCTTATATTCAATATCGAATTTTGAAACCAACAAATATTGTATTGGAAATAACGATATAAAATATATCTTTCAAATTTCTATAACAATACTTGTATAATCACGAAATCCAACATCGAAATATCCCAAAGATGATTTCAATTCAAATCCATTCCAATTCATATATTGGAAATTCTGGTTATTTTAAAACCCATTCTCAATCCCGTTTATTTCTTTAAAAATAATTGGATTTTAATTCTAGTCAATAACCAGTTCAATTCGATAAAAATATATTTTTATCTTTTCAAAATTGAGTTTTTCATCCCAATTATTCCAAAATCATTTATTATGATTTTACACAAATTATTAATACTTTTAATAATTTTATCAAGGCCCGTACAGTCGATTGCCATCAACGGTCGTCGAACTGCACTTACAGCGACCTTTTCCAAATTTGATTTGGATATAATTCCAAATCCAACCGTTAGATTTCAAATTTCTTCTATTCGTTGGAAATCTCTTTTTGATACGAACCCAACGGTTCCGGTTTTAGGAGAATCCGACTATCGGATCTCCCGTAACATCAATTCAAAGTCAATGGTCGAAATTCGCGAACGGTCGCGGCGCGGCACGTTCTATTCAGACCATTAAATATATATATATAATATAGTATATTATATATTTTTTGTTCAAACGTATTTTATAAATTCGATTTAAAACGATTCCCATTTTTAATTCAATTTTAAATCAAAATTGAATAATCTCTACCATTAAAATATTTTAATGATAATATTTTCAAAATATTAGATTTTGAAATCTCTTCCTTTTCGATATTCATTATAAAACGAATAAAATCGATATAAATATCGTTCGCATCAAAATGGCGCCACTCTAATCAATACGGCTTCTCGTATTTCAATATTTTATTTCTTTACTGAATATTATTTTAAATAGTCCTTATTTAAAATATTTGTTATTTTTAAAATCTTATATCGTTTTGAACTGGAATCTGACACATTCAATCACCATATAATGTAATTATATGGATTTCATACAACATGTATACAACAGCCATGATAAACAATCAACCATCAACCAGAGTGCGTTCTACACTGTATAAGCATTAAATATAAATATTTAACGTTTACAACTGTCTGTCAACCTAACGATTGACATACCACTAAACAGTTGGGATTAGTGTACGTCAAATATCATCCCAACAACCGTGTGGGGTTTCAACCAACAAATACTAAATATTATTCGTGCAGTTGGGTGATGTGTAAAATTTATCGTCCCAATCAATATTAGTCAAATCACTGTACATAAACAAATCGCCTGATTTGTAAATGAATATTTATTTTATTCACATACACATTAAAAACTATATTTTTAACAATAAATTATTTATTCGGTTCATTTACACAGTAAAAATGATATTTTTATTTTTCTAATATATTTTAGAAAATTTCGGCGGCATAACGGCGCGATACTAGAAATGGGATAAGGCCTAACCATACCTCAAGTCTAATAATGGCCCACGCCATACACATACCAATCCAATCAATCCCATTTCACATCCCAAACCAATTTTATCAAATTAATCAATCAAACCAAAAACCACATCACAATAAAATCAAAACGAGTCATCCATGGTCTGTGGACGACGGGTGTCTGGTGCTGCTAAGCACCGTCAGCATCCCAGTATATATATATCTTACTAGAAAATAAAATTTAAAGTGAGAAGCTCTCACCTAAAAGATAAACCAAACGCCACGAATCTTCTTATGTAGAAAATCTTCGCTGTGTTTTCCAACGAGATCTGTATCACGTAATTTATATCAAAAATCATATTTTTAATATGAAGTTTATTTTATAAAAAACTCATTCTTAAAACGAAGTTATTTAAATAAAAATCATCTTTTTATACCTTTATTTCGTATATATAAAAATCTATTTTTATATCGTTATAAATATAATAAAAATCGCATTTTTATTATATCCCTACATATATAAAGATCAAATTTTATCTCTTTACATAGATAAAAATTATATTTTTATCTTACCACATGAACGATAAAAATCATAACTTTCAATAAACAAAGATCATATATTTTTATATATAAAAATCTAGTGTTTTAATATATAAAAATCTTATCTTTTTAAATTTAAAAATCAAATCATTCTACTTTATAAAAATTCGATCTTTTTAAATCAAACTTTTATTAACAAATAAAAATCATATTTTTATTCGATCAAAAATCATATCTTTATACGATTAAAAATCGTATTTTTATATAATTAAAATTAATGGCTTTATTCGAATAAAAATCCTATCTTTTCACGAATAGAAATCTAAACTTTACTTCATACGAATCAAGGATTTTAATTGCCACTTATAATAAATTAAACCTGAAATAAAAAACAATGTTATTTAAAAATAGAAAAGAAAGGAAGAACATAACGTGTGTTCGGTCATTACTGCGGAGAGGGGGCTGTTTCACGTCAGTTGTAGGGGTAGAAGGTGGTTAGGGAAGTCGCGGCCAAGTGGTGGTGGCGGGGAGGACCTCCGGCGGCGGTTTGGGGTTAATTGGGCCTAGGGTTTTGATTGGGCGAGGAGAGAGAGAGCGAGAGGGATGGTCCGGGGGAGGGAGGGGGAGTCGCCTGAGACGGTGCTGGGCAAGCGAGGCAGCGCGATGGCTGTGGTGGCACGGTGGAAGAAGCGACGGGTCTTGGAATCGGTTTTTTTTGTTTTCGTTTTGGCCGTCGACCCAAGTGAGAGAAGGAAAGGTAGGGCTTATATATAAATATATATTTTATTTAATTTAACCCCAAAAAGTAACTTTTTAATTCGAACTCAAAATCGAACCCACCGACTGTCGTCCCTAGCTAATTACCCCCATTTCGAACATAACGGGATTTGCCATGTAAGCCAATTCGGCCGTTACGATCAGTTTCAATCAAAATTAAAATATAAATTAATATAATGTTCAAATTTAACTTTAACGTACATTTTAATTCACCGGACCCACATACGGGCCCTAAAAATTCTAGAAAATTATTTCTAGCTTCGTATTGACGATACGACCCTAACAAAACTAATTTCATCAAATTTTGAGACCATTTGAAAAATGGCCATTTTCTGGTCAATCGAAATTGACTGAAACTATCAAAACACGTTTTAGTGTGCCACGCTCACATATTGATTCAGAAAATTACGCAAATTGGAATATAGCAATAATTTGACATCCCGGATCCAACAAAAGTGGTTTCGCGAAAACGAAGGTCGTTTGCAAAATTTCCATTTTAAGGGCCATATATATATTAAAATGGGCTTTTTAGGGAGAAGGAAAAACTTAGAGAAAAAATTAGTTTCAGGGACAAGAAGTTTGGATTTTAGGCTCAGGGACACTTTTTAGTGCAAATCATGGAATTCAAGGGTCCACCATTATTTCCCATTTACACTATAGTTTGTCCTTCAGCCTAAAATCCAAACTTCTTGTCCTTCATCCTAAACTTTTCTCTAACTTTTTCCTTCTACCTATTTTCTTGTATTTAAAATATATATAAATTCCACAGCGACTTTTATGAATTTTAAACTCGTCATATCTTTCAACTTCTAAAGTGAAATCGCAATTTCTTAGCTTCGTTAGAAATATATGATTAAACAGATTCAAATATTTCTTGTTTCGTTCAATTCTGACATGTATTGAATTATGTATATTCATTTGAAATTTGAAATCGAATTTTCGAACTGCCGCGCCATTTCAGACTCGTTATATAATTAAAATAAATATATTCGTTTTAACTTTGATTTAAATTAATTTTTCGCCGTTATTATTTAAAATATTCATTTTAAATAATCAAAATTCATTAAAATGCCAAAATAAAAAATTTAAATTGGCTCAGATTTTTCGGGTTGTTACAATTGGATTGGTAAAAATATTATTTTTAACATGTATATGAAGTGTTAAAAATAACCTTGTGTTGAAATAAAATGTTTGTTCATTAAAAACAACATTTTTTAACATGTATATGAAGTTTTAAAAATAACCATGTATGGAAATAAATATTTGTCCGCTAAAAATATTATTTTTAGCTTAGATACGCATATATACACACATGCTAAACAGGTAAATAGATTTTCTATTGAGTAAAGAATTTATTTGCGTGCCGGCAAATAGGTAAACCTTAATGAGTTGGCTGCGCAATTTTATTTATTATAGAAACTCTTATGAATGTCATTGGAGGCGGAGTGATGGTTGTTCTGTGTGAGATTATAAACGTCGCCAAATGATAGTAACAATTAATTTTGAACTACACTACATGGCATACTATGTAAAGATAGCATACTCCATCATATACCACACAAGCATTTGGAGCTTATATGACGAGGCTGGAATTACCATATAAGTGGGAGGCTTGTATGGCAATGACTGAATTACAAGTTGAACCGAAGACTGATATAGACTAAATAAAATATAACGGTAAATTTCCAGATTAAATAAAAATCTCACACGGATCTGGAAGTAGGATCAAATTTCCATGGATTTCATAGATGGTTTGCCTGGAACCAATAGAGTAAATGACAGCATATGGGCGATCGTAGATCGTTTCACAAAGACCGCCCATTTTATTCCTGTCAGATCGACTAGAACAGCTCAGAGTCTAGTGCAGATATATTTTAAAGAAATCGTTAGACTACATGGAGTGCCTAGAAGTATTGTCCGTGACCGAGATCCAATTTTCGCTGGTAAATTCTGGGAAGCATTTCAGGAAGAGTTGGGAACAAAATTAAATATTAGCATCGCATATCATCCTCAGACTGATGGCCAAACTGAGAGTGTGAATCGTATATTAGAAGATTTGTAGCAGGCTTGTATTCTAGAATTTGGTGGATCTTGGGAAGATCACCTACATTTGGCTGAATTCTCATATAATAAAAGCTATCAACCTAGCTTGGAAATGTCACCATTCAAAGCATCGTATGGTAGACCATGTAGATCTCCCACATGTTGGGTAGAAACTGGTAATCGACAGGTATTGGGTCCAGATATGACCCAAGAAGCTTAAGATAAAGTTGACTTCATTAAGAAACGATTACAAGCAGCACAGAGCCAGCAGAAGAGTTATGCGGATTCTAGAAGAAGAGATTTGGTATTTGTTGTTGGTGATTATGTGTATTTAAGAGTTTCTCCGATGAGATGAGTATTCCAGTTCGGGAAAACAGGGAAGTTGGCACCTAGATTTATTGGTCTGTTTCCTATACTCCAGAGGATTAGAACTCTTGGTTACAACGTTCAGTTACCAGATTGGTTGGCTGGAGTGCAAGATGTATTCACACATCTCAACTTCGAAAGCATGTACATGATCTAGACTTGATTGTAGAAGAAGCAGCGCAACAAGATTTGGATATTACTCCAAAATTAGCAGTGAGATGAGAGCCACTGAAAATTACTGGCAAAGAAACCAAGGTTCAGAGAAACAAGAAAATACATTTAGTCAAAGAGCAGTGGAGCGGAGATCCTAGAGACTGTACATGGGAAACAGAAGATAGCATTAGACAGGCTTATTCCAAGGGCAGAATGGACATCTCTGATGAGCTCTGGTGCAAGGTACACTTACAATTTATTTTACTTCCGTTTTGTTTCCTACTTTACTATTGTTTCCTTTTCGGGGACTAAAAGTTTTAAGTGGGGGATATTGTAACAACTCGAAAAATAAAAACCAATTTAAAAATTTATTTCAAGGAAATTTTAATAGAAATTTGGTCAGAATTTAAAAATTGGATTTTTAAATAATACCAAAGCCCTTAAAAATAGCCATTTTGAAAACGACCTCCGTTTTCGACGAAACCACTTTTATTTGATCCGAAATGTCAAATAATTGCATGGTCTAAAATTCCATAATTTTTTAATTAATATGTGAGCATGGCAAAAGAAAACGTGTTTTGTAAATATAGTGCAAATTGGATCGACAAGAAAATGACCATTTTTCAAACGGTCTCCAAATTCGATGAAATCAGTTTTGTTGGGACCGTATCGTCCAATCATAGCTAGATTTATTTTTTGGGAATTTTTGGAGTTGGTATGTGGCCCCAACAAATTGAAATGTACGTTCAAATTCAATATTGAATGTTATATATTAATTTGAAGAAAAACTAACTGAAACAGTTGAAAGGGCTTACGATACTTATTCCATTGTGTCCGGGATGGGGGTATTTAGCTAGGGGCGACACTCATTGGGTTTGATTTGGAGTTCATATGGATAAATGGGTATTTTTGTAATTTAAAGAATTAAAAATTAAATATAAATAAACAGGCCAATCACGTTTTCCCATTCACTTTTCATTTTCCAGAATAAACACCCATAACCCTGAAATCGAATGGCGGTCGAAGCTAAAACCTTTCCATCTCCATAACTTTCGATTCGCTCAATGAAATCAAATGAATCTTTAGATGATTTTGTAGACCTCATCCCCACCTTCAAATCCAAACCAATTTTGAATTAATCGTTGTGTATTTGGAGAGATTCAATGCCTCAAAGTCGCGCTGTTTAAAACGCCGTCGACCCTCCTTGCTGCCGTCGATCTCGACACCACCACCAGGCATAGGCGCGCCTCTCCTCCCCCTACGACGTGGTGCAACCCGATCTTAGCCTAGCTTCACTTATTTGGAGCAAAGATCAAACCTAGTTTCGAATGTTCTACAAAGGTGCGGCTTTTAAGTTTTAATGGTCTACAACACTTTAAAACGTTGCTAATTTCGTTATTGTTTATAAAAATCGCATCTTGCTCATACGTTTTCGAAATCCAGTGAAACAATAGGCATTGGACTCGTGACATCGTACGCTAAATTGTAGAAGTGACCGGAGAAATTTTAGAGCTAACAGTCAATTAAGAAGGAGTGGACCCAATGTGAGATTTCTAAATTTATATAAAATAGAGAAAAATATATTAGGTTGCAGACGGGGCTCAGTAGCTCCTGACACTGTCGTCCATAGACCATGGACGATTTATTTGATTGTATCGTGGTGTGAAATTGATTGTGATTGTGGTTGCAACAAAAATCAATTGTGTTTGTGGTGAATTCATTATGTTGTGAAAATGAATGGTATTGTTGAAATTCTGCAAATGAAATTATTGTAATGCTGCAAGGCCTAGGTTAGTAGAGGAGTCGTGCTCAGACACGGTGCCGGTGCTAAATACCCTGTCATTGTAATCCCGAAATTTTCTGAAATAAACTATATAAAGTAGTTCACGTGTTGAATAAATTGTTTGAACAACAAAATTAACATTTTTATTATATGTATGAACCATTAAAAATATTCATGTGTTGAATAAATTCTTTGAACAATAAAATTAACATTTTTATTGCATGTATGAACAATGAAAAATATTCATGTGTTGAATAAATTTTTTGAACAATAAAATTAACATTTTTATTGTATGTATGAACCATTAAAAATATTCATGTGTTAAATAAATTCTTTGAACAATAAAATTGACAGTTTTATTGTATGTATGAACCATTAAAAATATATATGTGTTGAATAAATTCTTTAAACGATAAAATTAACATTTTTATTGTATATATGAACCAATAAAAATATTCATGTGTTGAATAAATTCTTTGAACAATAAAATTAACATTTTTATTGTATGTATGAACCATTAAAAATATTCACGTGTTGAATAAATTCTTTGAACAATAAAATTAACATTTTTATTGTATGTATGAACCATTAAAAATATTCATGCGTCAAATTAATTCTTTGAACAATAAAATTAATATTTTTATTGTATGTATGAACCACTAAAAATATTCATGTGTTGAATACGTTCTTTGAACAATAAAATTAAAATTTATATTGTATGTATGAACAACTAAAAATATTCATGTGTCGAATAATTTGTTTGGACAATAAAATTAACATTTTCTGTATGTATGAACCACTAAAAATATTCATGTGTTGAAATAAATATTGGATTGGTAAAAATATTATTTTTAACATGTATATGAAGTGTTAAAAAATAACCATGTGTTGAAATAAATGTTTGTTCATTAGAAACATCATTTTTTAACATGTATATGAAGTGTTAAAAATAATCATGTATGGAAATAAATATTTGTCCGCTAAAAAATATATTATTTTTGACTTAGATATGCATATATATACACATGCTGACCAGGTAAATGGATTTGCTATTGAGCAAAGAATTTATTTGTGTGCCCGACAAATAGGTAAACCTTAATGAGTTGGCTACGCAATTTTATTTATTATATAAGCTCCTGTGAATGCCATTGGATGCGGTGTGACGGTTGTTCTGTGTGAGATTATAAACGTCGCCATAGAATAACAACAATTAATTCTGAACTACACTACATGGCATACTACGTGAAGATAGCATACTCTATCATATACCACATAAGCATTTCGAGCTTATGTGACGAGGTTGGAATTACCATACAAGCGGGAGGCTTGTATGGCGATGACTGAATTACAGGTTGAACCGAAGACTGATATGGACTAAATAAAATATAACGGTAAATTTCCAGATTAATTAAAAACCACACACGAATCTGAAGTTGACAATAATCATGTCTCTCTAGTTATTTGATACGTCACATGGATTATTTATTTTCCAACACTGGACAAGGGGACGAGAATATATTCTCTGGAGTTATGATCTTTACACACTCCTTTGGGCATAGAATAGGTCACTAAAAATTGTGTATGTTGTTTCTAGATTTATTGGGTGCCTAATACGGCCCAATAAATTTCCAAACCCCTCTCCGAACAAAGGAGGCTATAGTGAAATTTTCCGAAATTTAAAGGCGTCAACCAAATTTTTGTAGTGAAAATGGTTTGGAAATTGTCGAATGAATTATATTTATATATATATAGATTAAAATTGAAACTAAAATTAAACGAATCGCGCGCAGTAGTTCGCGTTTTGGAATCGTAACTTTAAACGATTATAGCGGGAGATCCGACCGTCAGATTTTTCCCAAAACTGAAACCATCAGATTTTGAGAAATGTTTAATTCAAATTGGAATGAAAATAGCGCCAGGGCAGTCGAAGACCTGAAATGTCATTCGACGAAAATGAGTTATTTTATTATAAATAAAAATAGCGATAAATCGTTATAAAATATTATAAACGATATGGAATGGAAATAAACCAATTTTACTTGATTTATCAAATATTTAGATGGTTAGGTGTATTTGACATGAAAATTATATTATTGAACTGAAACGTGAATGTCAAATAGTTTAACCATGGAAAGAATTGATTTGAATTCTATGTGTACGTGAATTATTTGAAAAGGCCGAGTAAATTCTCATTTCAAATAATTGATCGATGATTAAAAGTCGAAGATATGAAGACAGTGCAAGATCGGTGATCTTCACATCTTGTGGATTACTGTTGATGCCTTAGATATGGGTAGCTCCCTTGATGAGGTTACAATGGTGGTGGTCAGGACGTATTTGTTGATTGTCCAGATGTGTGAGGGCCTCTCTCTTGTATTGGACATATGGGACGAGGAATAAGGTGCCTCCGGTTTCGTTCAGACCCAGAACTAACTAGTAAATGGATGAGTGTCTGACATTGGATTTTGTTCTATGTTGACTGATCTGTATTAAATATATATTTATTTGGTGGCGGTGAATTTATTCTCTTGCTTAACATCCTTCTCTAAGACGTACGAGCTTAGAGGTTATATATCAATAGACATTAGTCGCATGGCGTGAACTGTCAGTGTGGCATTCTGAGATGCAAATGATCAAGGCTTTTGTTGAAAAGTAGGTCCGTGTGTTTGATTATCAAAACACGGCTTTAAACAGCATAGCTTTGTGTATAGCGTCAATTTGCGAGCCTCACACCTCGGTATGAGTTAAAAACGGGATAAGGGACCCTAGGAGGACATGACTTTCTAGCTAGGGGTGGTGTCATGGTATGGAGCCCAGACATTTATATATTTTTACCTATGTGAATGATGGATAGAGAGGCGCCTCGGAGCCAATGGATAGGTCCTGTAGGACTGGGAAACGTGTGTTCAGGCATAATTAACCTGCTAAGTGTGGAACGACCTTGGAGAACCCAAGGGCTCGCCAGCATTCGAGCCTGGAGGCATTTGCTAGAGTGTCTCGAAGCCGGCGAGGAGTACATCCCTTGCCTCGACTCATGATTGAATCCAATTTCCAATACGTGACATTGTGTGGATTTGATTGTAAACATATATATATATATATGGCGACATGATATATGGTACCTATGCCGTCTATGATTGATACATTATGTTTGAAGTTGTTTTTAAAACATATATGCACTAGTGATAATGTCAAATGATTTTGTTTTATACGTATCAGGCATATTTTGGCCATTATAAGGTAAAACTCTATCCTCCGGCTTGCGTTGCATTGTGTGATGGTACCTGAGTCTTATAATGGCTTCATTTTTCTAAAAAAAATTGCTTTGTTTAAAAGATTTACTTTATTTCATGCACTGACAATCAATGGAGAAAACCCGTTCCGCATTAGCGGCGTGGTCCTATGATTTGCCTTATTATTATTACTATACCAGTTAAGTTGATTTCTCATAACAGTCCCATGACTGACTCGTAATTTGTTTCACTCGCAAACTCGGGTGCCTCTATTTTTACACGAGCAGCTGAGTAACAGGTATCAGGATTTATTTTGGCTTTGCACTATAGCTTAGAGTGCGCTTTTGGTTGATGGCGAAGACTTGCTTTTATCTGCATTTTGGATTATTGACTTTACCTCTTGTACTATCTTATGTATATGTACCGCTGATTGCGATGTAGACTGATTATTTCTTTTACGTACTATGTTGTATCCTAAAACTATGCAACTCTGGTGTTTATTACATTTTACGATTCCGCTATCATATTGATGTAAATTGTTCCATTTCAAGTTTATGCTATTATCTGTAATCTGCTAATGTTGATTAATGTGATATATTCCAATGATTATCCTTGCTTCCATGGCACGGGGGTTTGGGTTCTCATATCAATTCTCTTTATTACAAGTGTTATGACACTTGTAATTTTGCATGCAACATTCCATGCATGACTTACATTTGTCCTACGATGTGTCATTACATTATTAAACCATTTCAATTATAAATATACCCCTTTCCTTCCCTTAAGCATTCATTCTCATCTTCTCTTCCATTTCTCCTTCTTCTCCACCTTAAAATCCATGGCTTCCGTGGTGAAAATCCTCATCCTCCGTTTATAAAATATATAAATTTTTGAAAGGTCGGTAACATCAAATAGTTAGTTAGGGATAGCTGTATTCGGTCTAGTAGCCTAGTAATAGAGGATTGCATAGTGGAATCCCTAGGTGAGAACTCGACATTTATATTTGTTCACTTTTTATGTTGTGTGAATGATTATTAATAATTATTGGAATGTAAGCGTTTAGTGACAAATGCTTATATGTACACATGTATACACTGTTATGTATATATGCCCATATATGCTCATGTGATGGATGAATGGATGCTTCGTGTTTGTTATTAGTGATAACATGTGTATTATACTTATTACACACACATATGTGGATTTATATGGGCATCGAATAAGTCTCGGACTAAGTCAGTGTGATAAATGAATATTCTATTCATTTAAAATTTGGAAATTGGAACGTTGTTTGGAAATGGTTTCAAATAGTAAAAAATTAATTTTATAAGTATAAAATGGTTTTCTAAATTATTTTGAAGCAAGTTATAATTTGGTCAAAATAAATACTGGAACGTTCTAGGATGACAGAGAGGATAGTGTCTAGGCTTGAGTTTGGAAAATATAGTTTCCTGCACTCCCTGGCTATCACTAACTGATCCGACGGACGGCATGGTTAATTCAAAAAAAATTAGTTGAAATTTTTGTTGCGGTCAAAATAAAACTTGTCGCGCAGCGGCAATTTGTGTGTTTTAGTTGCAAAACTTAAAAAGCTATAACTTTTACAATTTAAATCGGATTTCCACGAAACGAGAAAAGTTTGCTTTGTTAAATATTGAGTTTTAAAGGGATCTAGCTTTATAAAAAATTTCCAAACCTTAGTAGATGATTTATAATATGAGATAAAGTGTTTTAAATGAAAGTTTGAGTTTCCAAACATGAAGTATGGGTTGAGACTTGATTTGGTCCTATATATCCGCATGGTTTTAAAATTACGCTTATTATTTGGAAAGACCAGGATCGGATTTATGTTTGGAAAACATTGCAAGTAATAATGCGATGTTGTGGAGCAATTGAAGACAGTGTTGAAGACCGGGACTCTTCATATCGTAAGGATGACTTGCCGAATGTCTCAAATGGGTAGCTCCCATTTGCATATGGATTTCATATCAGTTAAGTGGCAAGAAACCCGAATGTATGCAAAGGAATTCCGAATTGTTTTTTCATTCAGACCCATAATGGACATTTATGGATTGTGTGGCTGACATTGTAACTGATTGCATAGCACTAATCTTTAATATTATATATCTACTTGGTGGCGAAGAATTTATTCTCTTGCTTAACAACCTTCTCTAAGACGTATGAGCTTAGAGGTTATATATTGATAAAAATTAGTGACGCGTTGTGAATGGACAATGTGGCATACTTAAGTTATGTGATGAGCTACGGATGATCAAAGCATGGCTTATTTAAAGTGTAGCTTTGTGTATATCATGACATCGGGAAGCCTCACATCCCGGTAAATGGCCAAAACAGGAAGAAATGCAGCAGGGTTATGGGTGTATTATTTCCTTCTAGATAAAAGGTGTACTATGGTATGGTGCCCAGGTATTAACCTATGTGTAAAACATCTACATTTGTGGTTGTTGTTGGCGAGCGCTCGTAAAGGTCGGTAATGACCGCGAGATGGCATACTCAGGCATACTCTATGTTGCCTAGTTACAGAGGTAACCCGGCCTTGTGTTAGCATGAGGAGCATTAGTTGATCCTCGGACATCCCTCTAGAGGTGTTCAAAATTCATTTCGGTAAGGAAGTTCCTTTGCCTGGTCATTGTTGCAAACCCAATCTCCACTTCGAGCCCTTACAATTTTGATTGTATAGCCTGCTGGTTACTGACTGGATTATGTCAGTATAATGGGATGGGGCATCATTATGGCTATGTTTGATACATTTACTTTCGAAATTGTTTCCACACTATGCACTAATAATAATATCAAAATGGTTTCCGAGCATTAAAGCATTTTTGACTATCATAAGGAGAAACCTCGCCCATGTGTGCGTTTGCATTGTGTGTTTGCCGGAGACCTTATGTTAGTTTCATTTTTCAAAAAATAGTCATTACAAATTTTCTATGCACAAACAAATATGATGAGTTCTCACACCAGTTCCGTGACTGACCTGGATTTGTTTTGGTTTCACACAAAACTCTGGGTGCCCATAAATTTTTACACGGGCAACCTAATGTCAGGTTCAGTAGAAGTATTTAGAGCTTGTGTCTTGGTGCTTTTTTTCTTGGTGGATCCCTTGCTTTTGTGGAGTTGCTGTTACTGTAGAGTATGAGCTATTTTCTTTGGGACATATTATTTGTGGGCATCTATGATCTGGAGCTATTCAGGTAAAGATGAAGTCTGTTATGGGATTTATATTGTTAGTCGGTTTCCACTGTTCTTTTAGTTATGGTTATGTAATTTTGTAAACTCTGATGTAATCTCATGTATGTAAATGAGAATTTGTTTTATTTTACGGTGATTGGTCTAATGTGTTATATCCCCTGACAACCAGGAATCCAACACTTGAATCTTCGGTATTTTCAAAACAAGAAGGTATTAAAGTGTCGATTTTCAAAGGTCGAAATTCCAGGTCGTCACTTATGTTATATCAGAATTTGAATTAAAAAAAATCATAGTTTAGAATATTATTTAGCTTGAATGGTCATATAAGCGCACTTACTGGCACTAGTTACACAGTCGATAACATATGGAACTGTTTATATATACAGAGAAGCTTGTGGTGTCAACTTCATGCTCGCTTATGCACACTGCTGTTGACTTAATTAACGAGACCAAGTTGGATGATGAAATCAAATTTTGGCTGGCATTTGCTGCCCAAAAGATGGTCGAAGTCAATGCTCTTGCCAAGGCTTTAGCTGGTAAAAATGATGAGGTATATAATTGCTACTGATTATTATCTAATCCCTACATCTTGCATTTTGTTAAATATCTCTCTTTGCCTTATGCTTGAATAACTTGCAGGCTTTTTCCAAGCAAATGTTGTTGCTTAAGCTTCAAGGTAGCCATCTCCCCGAATCATCAGCAGCAATAATAACTTGGACAACAACAAATTGGGATTTTAAGATCAGAATACACTAAAGTTCAAGTTCCATTCCTTTTATTGACCCACTCTCCTTTTTTAATAGACACACATATAACACATCGTAATACTCAGCAGACTCCTTAAATTTAATCGAGGTTTTTTGAATATGCAGCTTGTAGGAATATATAAGGAAACGGTATCCTTAGATGAAAAACAAAGTGATCTCGTAAATTTTAACCCAATCATTTGATCTAGATAATGGTCGATATTGATTGTCGCGATCACATGGAAGATACTCATGTTTGTATCTCGGGCTTAGATGAGAAATTTGGACATGATGATTGAATGAAGAAGTAGTTTCCTTATTTAGGGTAAGTCTTGGTTAATGTGGATTCTTGTATATGGTGCATGTTTCATAGAGGCCAATAATTTAGAAAAAACCGACACATATGCATGATGTATATACCTCTGTTCATCCTAGTGTATATAGTGATCGTTGTTTTTGGTTGTTATACTAATTAGGAAACTAATTTCTCTAAGTTCTGCTTCTTTTGTATTGTATACTTATGGAGTTCTTTTGATTTTTTGGAAGTGAAATGACTTATAAGAATGTTTCACTCAGGTTTTTTATGGTCATGGAGGTAAATATGCAGCGCAATTTGTACGCGACAATCTACCTTGACTCATTTTGGACCAATGCTAAGTTTGCCGAGTCTTGCTTGCTTGAATTTTCCCTCTCTTTTGGCACCACTGACCTTGGTATGCATAGTAAATTTTTCATTATGGTTATGTATGTAAACAAATAAATGTGGAGCCTCGAAGAATGAATGAGTGGTGGTGAACATGGGAATAGAAGATGAATTTCACAAGTTCTGAAAATTCACAGTCGCATAATTCTATTTGATCTAATATACGTCAAGGAGATTTCATTTACATCATTGCCTACCTAACCAAAAGATCAAACGCATCAACTGATAGAGTTACCAATAATCAAATTATATGATAGACCTTGTATCAGTTATGTAATCTTACTTAAAGCTGCATATCCTTCAAATTTACATGTTGTAACTTTCTATCCGTACCTACAGTCAAAACAGTTGACACAATGATAAATCCCACCAGATTGGTAATTTGCTTTTCATATTTTATTCTAGCATATTCATTTATTCTGTGTGTACATGGGTGAATGTGGGTGGTGGGGCGGAGGGTAGGGCTCAGCATCTATTTTGTAGCGTCTTACCTGTGCTAGTAGGCCAGTGTATCATGTGTGAAATGATTATAACCCAAATATTAAACCAACAAGATAGGATCATATCATTATTAATGAGAATAACAAATAGAATATAGACAATTAGATATGTCTGTACTTGCAATTGCGGTCTGAAGTAAAGGCAATGCGGCTAGGTACAAATACCAACACTTACCCAGCTTTTCTTTATGAAAAATGTGAACACGTGAAATAAGTGCAAGTATGTATGGTAATTTTTTTCTTTTTCATACATAATATTTTATTAATCAGCAGCTTCTTGAGTCTGGCAAGTATGCATGGTTGCTAACAGCTCTATATGGTCTGCTTATGTTACTACCACGGGTTAGTCCTACAATTACTTGTTTGCTTATAATTCGTCAATGCTACATATTTCCCAGTATCCACATATAGTTGGTTTGTAGTCTGGATAATATAGAAGCAAGAAGAAGTCCGATGTTTATTTAGTGATTGGCTTGGGTTATCCATCATATTCGGATGTTGCATACTTGTTAAAGTCTTAAATCATTCCAGTATGTTTACAATTCAGAGATTTGATGTGCTATTTTTTAAGTGATTTCTTTTAGATTGGATATCGTCAACAGGTGCTTTCCCAAAAGAACCATGGAAATTTTTTTATCTTCTCTTGTAAGTTGAAATTTATTTTGAATAATGTATGTATCTTCTGTGTTTTTAATGTAGCGACATATATAATTCACATTGGCAGTTAAATGACTGTCATTAACAGCCCACTTTCAGTGCAGTAACATTTATGGATATTACTTGATAGCTAGGGATGAAAAGCTGCAAGTGGCAACTCTGTTGTGGATGGCTGCGCCTATGGGAGAGCTGTTCCAAGATCATTGGCACAGGTAGCAGTAACATTTATGCTAACTTACCATTTTCGGTACAGATTCAAGTGCAATTCTAGCTTTGGTAATGACCCCAAATTATCCAAGTCCACCAAGAACACCATAAAAGAGGTCAGCATTCTGTTTTTCTTAGCACTTAAGTATCGCTCCGTTTCCTGCATTAAAAATGAAATATAAGATAAATGAAATTCTATCAAATTCACACAAAAATATTATGTTGCTTCGTGCTATTTTCAGCAAGTTACCGTCACATCCTTCTAACTTACTACTTACTTATTTATCATGGGAGAACAATGTATATTGCATGGATATAATCCGGCGTCCCTGGGATTTCTTCAGAAATTTTGGAATCCATAAGGTGCGTATGATGTTAACTACGAATCTAGTGGTTTCATTGTTATTCGATTTAAAAAGGAGGAAGATGGCATTCGTATTTCAATCGATGTATCGCTATTGTTAACAGGGCCCCTAAGCTTCTTTGAACTCCAGGACTGTCCGTTAGAGTTGATTCATCCGCCTGATGATTGTAATGTTAAGTTTACTTTATTTTTTACACTTTAGGTGATTGTTTTTTTTACCTCCAGTGGAACTCTAGTTCAAATACATGATATTATTGCTACTTTGTCCACAAGACAATTTAACAGCTACTGGTTCATATTTTTAACTAAGAATATTATGTGCTTGTTTTGACAGATTTGCTAAGTTGAAGATATTGGCGTTGAATGACTTATTCAAGGAACTGTCATCCATATTCACAAAGCAAGAACTGTTATGGTGCACGCATCTGGAAATATTACAACATATGCATTAGGTAAATGTATCCAGTGAAATATCCATTACTATAGAGCTTGAAACATACATAGAGATGTGTGTGCAAGCTTAACTTGAGGTACATATTTTTCCATGTAGTAAACTCATCCAATGTCGGCATTATGATACATCCAGTTCTTTGTGCATCTTGACTGGCTATTATAAAGATGTCTGAGAACATTTTCAGACGTCTAAAATGGTCTCAGGTTGTTCGATGTGTTTTAATTTTATTTGTACATAATGAGATTCACGGGCAATTACTTAGTTAAGGAAATTCCTACGTGTTCATTTTCATTGTTGATGCCTTGATTTCTATTTCAACAACATCAGTTTGTAGAATAACCAAACTGAATTGTTATGTTTATACACACACACACATACATATAGCTGCTTAGATGCTAATTTTGACACGTTATATGATGAATATTTAGGGTAATAGGAAATATATTTGTAGAATAACCAATTCAAGTAGGTTAATTATTTTTTATAAAAATTAACTAGTTTAGTTTATAAAAATTAACAAAATACATAAAAATACAAAACATAACTAAACTTCTATAACAATAATAACTGTTACTACTAGAATCAATGTAGGTTGATGGTGAAGGGATATCGGATGACCGCCAACACACGCAGGAATCCCTCAGAAAACAGAGTCAAGTACTAAAAGGAGTCAATTGCAGGGGGAATGGACCGAAAGTTGCATCAACCGACACCATCCTAAGAGGAAGAATCCCAAAAGCTACAAAATGCCAACAGAATCAATCCGGTAGGGTCCTTCCGACAGTGTCGATCCGGCAGGGAGTTCTCCAGCGAAAGGTCATCTAAGCTGGAAACCAGGGAAGTTGAAGGAAAGAGCTCCGCCAATTGGGACCCGAAAGGCCGAACGGGCCCTCAGTATTAACGTGCCTGATACCGATACGTCAGGAGGCTAAAACACCAAGAGCATCAAGGCAGAAACACATAAAGGTTATCTGGAACCAATTTCCGAAACACCTACTGCATTAATGCCGAAAGGTCGTATTGATAAACAACAAATAAATCACCTAGAGCAACCTTCTGGAGGATCAGGCTATACGTGGAAATCCCATCGAAAGGAAGAACGGAACCCCGGAAGCGATACAAGCTATCCACATTAGTCCACTTAGCACAGACCCCAACAGTGATTCTGAACCGGCAGCCATCCACATACATCATTGGGGCAGGCTCCTCTAAGTATTCATGGGAAAACCGGAAGCTTATATCCGAAAGTCTATGGCCGCGAGAGCATACAACCGAAAACTCATAATACATTCCGAAGAGCTACTACAACAGAAAGTTCATTCCAATCTCAAAGGGGCCCTTGACTAGACGAAACTTTCATTACAAAAACTGTGATTAGCATGACAAATCGGCCAGAAGCAAAAACATCTGAAACCAAGGAGAAAAGCGGTCGATAAAGGCTTCTGCAGGCCCAATGGTCCAATAGCAGAAGGGGCTCCAAATCCTATATAAATAAGACCCTAGGGGTCACATTTGGAGTGACTTTAAATCAAATTCTTGTATTCTTCCTCTTTAAACCCTAGTAATGTGTTAGATTGGAGGATCTCATTGATTCTGTTCATGTATTCAAAGTAAAAGATTAATAAAGGGTGAATCTATACCTATGATGTTCCCTGTGAGTTTATCATACTAATTATTAGTTATTGTCGTTATGATTTATTGTTTGCTCCTTTAATATGCATGGATTCTTATCCAAATTTGTACCGATGATCGGATAAAACCCCCTTCTTGTCGGCTTGAATCCTTCCAGCAAGCTTAGGCCCTATCCGCGGGTTCATATTTCTCGGTAAGATAGGTCCGGATACCTAGGTACGGTGACCTGACTCTAACTCGTGAATGATAAACAACCCATTTACCCCTTAGTTCCATTCCCACCGACCCATCTCTGGTGTTGACGAAAAATATCGTTAACATTTTGGCGCTAAAAGGAGGGCTTGAACCTCTGATCCGTGGGTTAAACTCACCACATATCTACCTATGTTGTTCTATCCCGAATTAGACTAAGACTTTGAAGAAGCAAAAATAATGGGTAAGAGGTCCCGACAGAAGCTTTCATAATCTCGAATGGATAAGTCAAAAATTATCGACTCAGTAATGACAGAAGAACAGAGGTTGAGGGTGGAAGCCTTACGGATAATAAAGCGGAAAAAGGGAAACATAACAATATGCTTCCAACCTCGAAAATTATGGCTATTCCCACATAGGTCAGACCCAAGCGCCTCCTCCAAATGACTTTACATCAAAGGATATTAACATTTTCTCTCACCTAAAGAAAACTCTCCACAAGCGAGTCAGGAGAACGACGTTTGAACAAGAAATAATGGACGATTTCGTCCACTTCACCAAAAAATTGTCTGAGGGGATAACATCTCAACCACAATATATTTTGGGAAGAAAGAAAGAAGGTGTAGGCACAACAACTAAGCTGGGTCACCAAAGGATTAAACCCCAGCGGCAAGAAGAGGGGCGTACGCCAGGGTTACCCAGGGGATATCACCTCACCACTTCAATGGAAAATATTTACTTCCTAACCAAGCATGAAATCAACTATTGGCCACTCACGAAGAAAAAGCCAAAATACGGAAGGAAAACAGGAGGACCCTATTGCCATTACCACATGATGAATGGACACGAAACTAATCACTGCAGAGTCCTTGAGGAAACCATCGCCAAATTCGTCAATCAAGGCCTATTACAAGAATTTATGAAAAGATCAAAGTCAGTTCGGTAAAAATCCTTAGCAAAAGGATTACTGAACATGTCCAAGGGTACGGGAAACCTCCCTTTCAGAGCTTAAAGAAACCCAAAAGGGGGATGATGTGCTAGTCCTTATTCATGCCCAAATCATAGGAGGATAGGTTAAAACATCAAAAGCACAAGCCTCCATTTCATACCAGAAATGGTCGTGGTGGTGCATCTAACATTAGCACGCCCAGCCTCTGCTCATAGAAGAGTACGCCCTGCCTCTGCTAGAACTAAGCACGTCCTACCTTTGCTCACAGAAGAGCACGTCCTACATCTTCTTATGTTTCGCGTTACCCGCCGAAGGGAATGTTAACCCCTATCATCACCTACGATGGTCGGGATAGGGCACCCCTTGGAGGGGTGGTGGTGTGTAAGCCTAAATCAGTACCTACAATGATCCGTATAAAGCATCAAAAGAGTAAACCTTAGTTATGTGCCTACGATGACCCCATCTAAGTTTCTAAGACCTTATCATCACCTACGATGGTCTGGATAAGGCGCCTCCTGGAGGGAGGTCGGGTAAGTCCTTGGGCTCTGCTTGTGGATAAGCTAGCCAAGCGCACCAGACGCACAGGCCCGGAGAGTGGCCAACAAAGCACATTCATCCTATGCTTTAACATCAAAAGCCCAGAGAGAGGCTCCGGAAGCACGTACAACTTCGCACAACAAATCCGAGGGGGATACTAAAACATTAATACCTGAATTTAGGTTGATTTAGCTTTCCACCAAATACCGGAAGTGAATTTCCGGCACTCAATCTCTAATTGCCTAAACAAGGGCTGGTTCATGTCATCTATATTAATAACCGAATCTGGGTTGATTTAGCTTTCCACAAAATATAGAAGTGGATTTCTGATACTCAAATCTTCAATTGCCTTAGCAGGGAATGATTCAGGTCTCCCTAGGCCCGTCAGATCTGACCCTAACCCTTTTACCCAACCATTTTACCCTAAAATTAAAAGGGTTGGATTTAACTCATTTACCGATTCTATTTTGCGGACCCAATCCGTTTAAACGATAAATAAAAGGTTCAATATCAGTCGAAACCGTGTAATCCACGTAACCCATTTATCCTAACCATAGTTTTAGTTTCTCCTGGATCACGATATAAAAAAATGGCGACAAAGAGAGGCGATTGATAGTCTTTTCCAGTTTTCGACGAGCGTTGTTTTAGATCACCGATGATAACCTCCATCTTAGCTTCAAACTAGTTCCTTTTATCTCGCGCTGTCTTTTCTTCTTCCTTCTAGAACCTCGATTTGCTGATTCTCAACGTCCTTTAGAAAGGTATGTGTGTAGTTTTTGTGCTTCGATTTTTCAGATGGATTAAAGTGTTTAAACATGAGTGTATTTGGAAAAGTACGAAAATTAAACCGTGATTTTGGTGTGCAGCTTTCTTTTTACCTCATCTCTGGTTAAGAAGATCATTTTCATTTGTTGTAGGTTTGTGTTCAGTGATGTTAATTAGATTCTAAAATTATGTATGCACACTTTCAACTTGGTTTTGGTTAAATGTTAAGTTACAAATAAAGTCTTAGTTGGACAATTTGGTGGCATATCATAATCGTACAAATTCATATCTCAGCCTTTTAGCAGTTGAAAAAAAACATGGATATATATTTGAAAACTATCAAGGCAAATTTATACAACATCACTTACATTTCATCTGTTAAACTTATGCTTGTATATGCATTTCCTGTAGCAATATATTTTGTCCCTGTGTTTGTTTTACTGTGATCGTTATTCAAGTAATAATGTCAATGCCAACACCTCTATCTTATATCCTTATTTGAAGAACTTTGTAATTAGGAATCAGATCACCTGATGAATATCTACTGTAATACGATCAGGGAGCATTAACTGTCAAAACAAACATTTGTAACTATTTAATGAAAACATTTACTAATGACAATATTCGAATCAACTTAAATGTTATTTTATACAAAAATTATAATAATGTTATACCACATAGATAACTAATCTAACGTTAAAAAGAGTTTTGAATTATTTTTGAAATGATTTTAGATACCTGTTTCGAGATTTAAATAATTTCTGATAATAGTTTTGATATGGAAGAAGTAAAATGTATTATTGATCAGAGGAAAAATTGAATTTTTTTACAAGCATGTTACAAAGCCTTATATATAGGCTAAACAAGAAATACACGGTCATGGGTCAATATGTGAAAGTGGGCTGATAACTGGGCTTTGGCCTATTGATATATAATATCCTTATCAGCCGCAGTATTCATTTATTCTTTTAATCCCCCTCAAATCGAGATTAGGGTTTTCTTCTATGTCTTCCTTCGAGCGACGATTTGTTGATTTAGATGCTTCAGACTGTGTCTTTGAGAACGAGAGAGCTTCCTTCCTTTCTCCTTTTCTCAAATTGCTTATTTTATCTTTAGATTTCCAGATTTAAGCTTTATTAACAGTAATTTTGTTTGCCTTGTCTGAACTAGGGTTAGCGGCAGAAAAGCATTCTTTCTCAACTCTTGTGTTGGATTGATGATCTCTGGTAGGCTTTGTGTCTGATTGATGGTGAGTAACTTCAGCAACCTTTAACTCATCTCGAAATTTCATGAAACTCTGAAGTGATAGAGCTTTAGTTAAGGTATCAGCACACTGGTAAGTTGCAGGTACGGGTCTCACTCCTATTTTGCCTTTGATTACTTGATCTCTGACGAAGTGTTGATCTAACTCAATGTGTTTTGTTCTCGAGTGTAGAATAGGATTAGATGTCATGTATACTGCACTCTGATTATCACACCATAAGATTGATTTGTCTGTTTTGATATTCAATTCAGAAAGTAATGATGTGATCCACATTATCTCTGCTGTAGCATTAGCCACACTTCTGTATTCTGCCTCTGCACTTGATCTAGATATTGTAGATTGCATCTTAGAACAACAAGATACAATATTGTTTCCCATAAAAATGCAATACCCGGTAGTTGATTTTCTGTCATCAGGGTCTTATGCCCAATCTGCGTCAGCATATCCAGTTATATTGTAGTTGTTGCTTGCTTTTATATGAAGTCCATAATTTATTGTAGCCTTTAAGTATCTCAGGATTCTTTTCACTGCTTTCCAATGATTATCCAAAGGAGCCTGCATAAATTGACAAACTTTGTTTACACTAAACACAATATCTGGTCTAGTGATAGTTGCATACTGAAGAGCACCAACTACACTTCTATACTGTTTAATGTTACATATTGGTTCTCCCCTGTGTTTAGAGTAATGTTGACTGCTAATCATTGGTATAGGCATTCCCTTTGCATTTCTCATTTGAGTCCTTTCAAGTAGCTCAGCTATGTATTTCCTTTGAGATAGAAAAATTTCTGTTGCTGATCTTCTTATAACCTCTATTCCCAGAAAGTAGTTTAGTTGTCCAAGATCTTTGACAGAAAATTCCTTGTCCAGTCTTTTGATAATTGACTCAATTTCATCTGTGTCATTACCTGTCACAACAAGGTCATCAACATATATTAAGATATAAACTGTAGAATGGTTGCTATTTTTGATAAATAGTGAGTTGTCTGATTTGGCAGATTGAAATTTCATTGAATGTAATGTGTTTTTCAATCTATCAAACCATACTCTTGGAGCCTGTTTTAATCCATATATAGCCTTGTTGAGCTTGCAAACATATTCTGAATTTTCACAATAGCCCTGTGGTTGAGTCATATATACATCCTCTTTAAGTATGCCATTAGGAAATGCATTATTGACATCAAGTTGTCTTAGAGTCCATCCTTTGTTTATTACAATGCTGAGAATGATCCTAATTGTGGATGATTTAACTACAGGAGAAAATGTCTCCTTGTAATCAAATCCTTGTTGTTGAGTGTATCCCTTTGCAACCAGCCTGGCTTTATATCTATTTATGCTTCCATCGGGGTTCTTTTTGATTCTATAGGTCCACTTGCACCCAATTATATTCTTGTCCTCTGTTGGTTTAACTAGAGTCCATGTTTTGTTTTGTATGAGTGCTTGATACTCTCCATTCATGGCTTCTTTCCATCTTGTATCTGTCTTAGCTTGATCATAACTTGATGGCTCTTCTAGTAAGGTAGTAGCTGTGAAAAGTTTGGGCTTGAAGATCCCACTTTTTGCTCTAGTTACCATGGGATGTATGGATGTAGCTTGAGGCACATATACAGGTTGTTCCTCATGACTCTCACTCTCACTGTTTCTTTCTTCAGCTTCATTGCTTTGATCATCACTGTTGTTATAATTGATGTCATCCCTTGCAGGTGATTCTCTGTTATGGTCTGAATGTTGATCAGTATCACTGCTTGATGATGCTGATCTGGCATTCCCATGCATTAGCTCACCTGCACTTATTATTTCAGAGTATACAGGTATAGATGGTATGGATATGCTTGTGTCGTACACTTTGTTTGTTGTTTTTATTTTTTCAGATTGATATGGGAAAATTCTTTCATTAAACACTACATGTCTGCTTATAAACAGTTTGCCATTCTCATCCAAACATTTATATCCCTTTTGATTATGAGCATAACCTATGAATGTACATGGTTTTGACCTGAAATCTAACTTGTGTTTATTGTATGGTCTAGTGTATGGGTAACATAGACATCCAAAGGTTTTCAGATAATGATTGTCTGGTTTGACATTCAGTAACTTTTCATATGGGTTATTTCCCTTAAGGACTTTAGTAGGCAACCTATTTATCAAATAAACAGCTGTACTAAATGATTCTGGCCAAAATTTTAAAGGCATTTTAGCATTAGCTAGGAGTGTCAAACCTGTTTCCACAATATGTCTGTGTTTCCTTTCCACAAGACCATTTTGTTCAGAAGTATATGGACATGTAGTTCTGTGTACTATTCCTCTATTGGTGAAGTAGTCTTTTAGTGGCTTGTATTCAGTTCCACCATCTGACTGAAAGATCTTTACACATGAATTTGTTTGTTTTTCCACTTGAGTTATGAAATGTATAACTATATTACATGTTTCAGACTTGCATTTCATAAAATAAATCCATGTATATCTGCTAAATGCATCTACAAAAGCTATGTAGTATTTGTATCCATAATCTGAACTGATTGGTGCAGGACCCCATAAATCAGTTGCAATTAAATTCAGGGGTTCTGTATATTCAGATTCAGATGCATTAAAAGGTAATTTATGACTCTTCCCCATCTGACAATATTTACAAACATGATATGAGTCATATTTATCAAATTTGACATTGTTTTCAATCAGAATAGACTTTACAATATCATAACTTGGATGACCAAGTTTGTTGTGCCATATATCTAGAGTACTAAAGTGATTATCATCATTGATTTTACTGTGATTACACAGTATATTTTTCTTCACATCACTTTTGTAGTGATTGGTAGTGAATTTGTTTAATCCTTTGCTCTCATTGCCCTGCAATAAAATAGCTTTAGTAAGTATGTCCCTGATTAAGCAGTATTTTGGGTAAAATTCAAAATACACATGATTGTCATTAGCAAATTGGGATACACTTAAGAGATTTTTCTTAATGTCAGGCACTCTTAATAAGTTGTTTAGGATTAATTGTTTGTTACCATTGATATATCCACTACCAGTATGAGTAATAGAGATTGACTCACCATTTCCCATGCTAACTGATTTATTACCTTTGTACTCCCTGCATCCAGTATTGAGATTTTCCAGATTATTCATTAGGTGATTTGTAGCTCCTGAATCTGGATACCAACTTTCATCATTTATGTGATCGATTCTTGCAATGTCTGACTGTGTTATGTTGTCACTTTGAGTCCCTTGGTCTCGTTGAACATTTGCAATGTTTGCATTAGGATTTCTCTGATTTGTATTGGCCTGATTTGGGGTGTAGTTCTGATTAAACCTAAAGTAACACTTGAGTGCTGTGTGTCCAACCCTCTCACAGATTTGACACTTTGGCCTATTTCTAGTGTTGTTGTTTCTACCCCTGCCTCTGGCTCGACCACTAAAACCACCTCTTTGTGTTTGATTGTTGTTTCTTGTGTCCTTTCCTTTGAAGCTGTTGGCATAATTGATTGATAGTTCTGATTCTTGTGGTTTCTTGCTTTCCAATCTTGCCTCATGTGCCAATAGTATTGAGTGTACCTCTTCTATTGGTGGTATTGTTCTTTGAGATGAAATGATAGCCTCTACAGCTTCATATTCATTTCCTAATCCATGCAAGATAGTCATAATGTGTTCAGATTCAGGTACCTTTTGTCCAGCAGCCTCCAGTTTGTCACATATATTTTTAGTCTTTGCAAGATATTCTCTCATACTGCTGTTATCCTTTCTTGAGTTATGCAACTGCCTTCTGTAATGCATGATTTTAGCAGAAGATTGAGAATTAAAGTTCTTTTCAATGTTTTCCCATATTTCGTTTGCAGAATTACATCCTATCACTTGAGGTAGGAGATTGTTGCTTATTGATGACAGTAGCCATGCACTTATCAGTCTGTCTTGTCTGTGATACTTTACGTACTCTTCATTTTGCACAAACTTGTTTTCTTGATCAGCTACAAGTTTTGCTGGAATTTGCAGGGTACCATACAGATGTCCCTCTAGTCCATATCCTTCAATGGCAGTTTGTACCTGAAACTTCCACAGCAGATAGTTATTTTCATCAAGCTTGGTTGTGATGAGTTGACTTTGTGGGCTTATCACAGTCTTGATTAGTTGATCAACTGTTGTTAGTGGAGGCACATGAGGGTTTGATGATCCAGTTGATCCAAGAACAGAACCTTGTACAGGGGTTGAGTCCACCATGATGAACTTAGTAATGAACAGAGGGATCAGGAATCAAAACAGTTTAGAAACTAAGGCAGATCACCTTCTTGATGCCGATAATCTTGACAGATGCTCAGGTATGATGCAATCAGTTGCCTATCAGATGATGACAACTGTTCTGATGACTGGCACTGATGTGGCACTTTCTTGAGTTGATTTCTTGATTTTCTTGGTAGATGAAGATTATTTTCCTTTAATTTTTTTTTTTACGGTCAAGGCTTGAGCAGATCAGATTTGTTGCAGCCAAATTGAATTTTGGCGAGGCACTGATCTGATGATGAAGGCCAACTCTCAAGTGATGAGTTTTCAACTCAGATGAGAGGATTAACCCAAATGATGACAATTTTCTGATGGGTTAAATTCTTTTTCCACACCAGAAATTGTTTTGATCGAATTGCTGTTAAGCCTATATGGCTCCGATACCAAAAAAGATTTTTGAATTATTTTTGAAATGATTTCAGATACCTGTTTCGAGATTGAAATAATTTCTGATAATAGTTTTGATATGGAAGAAGTAAAATGTATTATTGATCAGAGGAAAAATTGAATTTTTTTACAAGCATGTTACAAAGCCTTATATCTAGGCTAAACAAGAAATACACGGTCATGGGTCAATATGTGAAAGTGGGCTGATAACTGGGCTTTGGCCTATTGATATATAATATTCTTATCAGTCGCAGTATTCATTTATTCTTTTAACGTTTTTAGAAAAAATCTATTTTATACCGATGACATTTTCTGTATGAAAAAATAGTAAGGAACATAAATTCGGTGAAATCTGCTTTGAATTATCAAATGGTTTCCTACTGTGTTGTTTAAACCTAAAGTAGAGTAGTAACTTGTTCACTATTTATTCCTCGCCTTGGAGGTGGCATTTAGAGTAAACCCAACTGATTGGTCCCATATGAAAATAAAAAGGATTATTATGACAACAGATGGATGGTTAGTGCAAGTTAGTTTTAGATAGAGGACTCTTACAGATTACATACATGGTAGGAAATCGACATTATAGGTCTAAAACAAAAGTGTTGAAGAAAAAACATATGAAATTTTTTAACAATAATGTAATGTGGCTAATGAAGCGTCAACGGTAGGGAATATGGCTCTAAAATAAAGATAAATGTCAATAATATTTTAAACCCCATTGAGCATGCTATAGTAACCAAAAAAGAGAAGTACGGCTTCTCGTAATTCACGGAGGAACGTTGGATCATAAGCCATTTGATCTTAGGATGGATAAAAAAATTCATTGGCCATAGGTCTTAGGATAGATAAAAATTTAGTTCCTAATTTTAAAATATCGTATATACAAATAAAGCAAAAGATTACTTGATTAACAATTAATATTTACTTGATAATATCACAAGCTGAACACTTTTTAATTAGCATCTACGTAGTTAAATGGAAGAATCATTTGGAATTTTAGAAGTAGAACGTCATGAATAATCTAAATATTATCTTGAGCTTCACTTAAAAATTACTACACATATAAAAAAAAAAGTTCATCCAAATGGTTCAGATTTAGCGTCTATTTAAAACATGCACAAGGTTGATAGATCTCATCATCACATTGCTCACATCGTTACAACATGTTCAGTGCACACCTTTTGTCGACTCTAGATTGCACGATTTGTTTCTTTTTTCAACTGTATTTTACTGGCATTTGCATTTCATTGTATTTCTATTTCATTTAAAAAAATATTGTATTACAATTTACAATTCTGTTCACTGGTTTTATTTCTACTTTTTGTTTTTCTCTAGATCTAACACTTTCTCTGTTTTGCATATCTAGTTCTTTGCATTTTCTTAGTATGTTTGTTTTCTCTTATACATTTGCTCCACATTAGACAGAAAAAACACATTTTTGTTAATTTCTGCTTGTAAGACAGTGTAGATTGTGGCTACAATGTCCCAATACATTGGGTATCTCCTACCACATCTTTTTTTAGAAGAGTATATCGCTCAATTATAAGGTTGCTACATACATTGCAGTATCATTTATGTTATGCACAAATGCAACATGCATTTCGTTATTATTCTGCTCATACACTACCTGAACATACTTTTATATTCTACTTTATCCTTAGTCAAACATGTGAGTTGTCTAAGTGCTCAGTTTATGATATTGGATGAGGTTTTTTTTTTTTTTTTTTTTTTTTTTTTTTTTTTTTAGAGTTTTTATTATTTTCACGTTTAGTTTTTTTTCCTACTGATACCAGTGAATGAAACACAAAGTAACCACGGTTTTTTAATGGTACCTATTTGTATATGGAATTGTTTAAAGCAGAAGAACATCAGCTACAATTTACCATCAATTACCGATGTTTCATAAAAACACACCAAAATTAATTAAAAAGAATAACATGAACATTACAAAAAATGGACTAATCGATAAAACTCAAAACCCATGCATTGGTCAATGTATTCAATGGTAGCAGAGACTGTAGAAAATTATTGCAATCCCAGAAAAGCAGTCCCCTTATCCTTAAATAATTTCAACTAATGTATCACAGGAAAAAGGAAATTTTTTATAGCTGAATCTGTGCCTTAAGTCGATTAATGGAATTATAAGGCTGCACGAGGACAAAACTTATGTGTGGCCGACTATAGTCTTAACTTGCGATGTAATCGGTTAATGAAATGATGATAAATATTATATACCACTGTCAGCTTTCAGTTAGCTATGCAATGTTAGAAAATAAGTTTGATTCTAGGAGTTGACCGTTTGAGATAGCTTGTTTTACAAATGTAATTAAGATGCATAATGGTGTTCATGGTAAAAGGTATTTGGCCTCTCAGGTGAATTAAAGTGCATAAATTAATTGGAAAAAAAAAATAGTGTACATAATCATCTTTAGTATTAGATACTTGTTATAATTGCATATAGTTTCACATAGCTCTGGGACGAAAAAATGAATTAAACAATAGGAACAGAACATACATGGAACAAAAGCGCACATACATTGAATTAATACCATAACTCACATGCATTGCATATGCAACCACTTTATGTTTCTTAATTTTTTTATGCAGCCGTTCATTATGTTTTAACTACTAGTTGTGATAATTCTTTATGATATTTGACGGTTGTCCTTTAACATTGCATATGCTAGTTCGTTTCATAGTTCATTTTTCTCTTGCCTATGTTCCATTTCATTATTCAAACTTTAAAATTCTTGCTATTGTAGTTTATATTGCAAGAAACATGTCTAATTGGCTAATGGCTATGGAGTATGAAGTATGAATTCTTGTTGATGTTGCTGACTTATTATTGATGCCTTGTTAGTTGCTATTGATGTATGGACTATGGCTGTTGTATGAAATATGAACTATGTTAACGTATTGGTGTAAATTTATTGAATATAATATTCTATCAATATGTATGAATTGTTATACTGTGCTGTGAAACCTGTGATGGCTGTTGAGATTGAGAAGTGAGTGTAAATGAGTATTTAGTCTTTATTGTTGTTGGGCAGTATCAGCTAATAACTATCAGTACGTAATGTTATCTTTATTGTTAACAGAAAGCCTGAGTTCATGCTGCAGTTTTATATTTTTGGTGCATTTTTTATAAATGGGTCGGGTCGGGTTGACCCTTTAAATAATCGGGTCGGGCCGGGTTTGCCTGTTTATTAAATGAGTTAAACGGGTTGAGTTTGTTTACGGATTGAATTAGTCGGGTCAAATTCTACCCGATCCATTTATATTCAACTCGACCCATTTGACGGGTCTAGGTCTCCTATATTAATACCCGAATCTGGGTCGCTTCAATTCTTCACAAATACCGAAGGAGGAACCCAATCTTATCTCAATACCGAATCCAAGCACAAATCACAACCCGAGGAAGGGTTCTGATCTCATCGCAAGTTCCCAAAGAGATTCAAAATCTCAAATCCAATCAAGAAGGAGTTGACCAACCCTCTCGGTAACTTGGATATGGCTTAAAACTGCACTTCTGTTATTACTAAAGATAGGCTTATGATCCTCTAGCCCATTCAGGGAAGTGCCTTAAACCTATACATTCGTTAATTTGTTTATTTCTCAATGTACAACTACTCGAACGACACGAAAAAATAACATCATATTAGGAAATAAGTTCAGAAAGAAACTAGGGAAGAATATCCCAAATACCTCTGATAAAGTTCCATAACTAAGACTACTCACCCTTTAGGAAACCTTACGGGGAGTACTCTCCAAAAAAACCTGTTACATAAGAAAGTATTTTTACTAACATCTAGCTAGAATAGATCTCCAGTCGTTACAATACCCTATGGCAAGATAGCCTTGTTTCCAACAAAAGGAAGCATATCTTACAAATGACACAACATAAAGGCACACCATTAGAAGTCATAACATAAACCGTTACATAAACACAGTCACTATCTTAGAGGGATACACATTACAAACATAAATGTAGTGCATATCATTCTGAATCTGGGTTTTGTAAGGCAAATTCCAGAGAAGCATAATTTTCCTTAATTTTCCCTAGTTCGTTTTCCAACTTATCAATCTATTGGTATAGCCTACCCATTTCTGCATCAGAATTACTGGGGGACTTCGTTGCTAGCTTACGCTATAAATTATAGATAATCTCGTCTTTCTCCTTTAATCGTTTTGCAAGAGAGGACATTCGTTCCCGAAGATTCATAGAAATTATCTTTTGAAGATAATACGTCTTTTTGTAACCCGAAAGGGGAGCATTTACAAAAATATCTTGTGACCAACAATGTTCGAAGTTTCCTCTCTAAACTGTTAAGAGGGGGTCTAGAATAGATCTTCCTAGTCATAGATAAGATAAAATATAATAACATATAAAAACAGGAAACAAACACAGACATCAAGTACGTATTAGTAACATCATACATTCCAAAGGAAGACAACTGCATTACCTGCATCAATTCACACACGCAAACACGTAGCACATTAATACAAGATCAATGTTAGAAAATCAACACCATTTGTGAATGAGTTAAAAATACTTCATACAATAATTACTTGAAACTCCCTGCTAGAATTGTTTTTTGCTAAACAAATCCCTCGGTAACTCTCCACATTTTAAAAACATAGGATCTAAAGCATTAGTGTGGCCTACATCTTGGGGGGAAGTAGATAACTGCCGCAACATGAAAATACCAGTCATTTATAGAAGTTCAAGAAGAGGGAAAATATTTTGAAAGCGAAAGTCATACCTAAGAAACATCAACACTAAGCCGGTTAGAAGTTTCTTTGTTCTTAGAATCCAAAGAGCCATGCACCTGAGAGGGTGGTACAGCTGAACCATGAGGAAGTGAAATGCTTGCAGGATCAGAAATATCCCTTCAATCACCAGGGAACCCCTCCATTGCTAAAGAAGATATTCCATCATCATTTTTACTCCTGCCTTTCCGGCCTATGTCCTCCCCTGTTTCCTCTTCTGCCACGGTTTCCTCCTCTACCTCTTTCTCATAGTCCTCACAAAATTCTTCAATAAATAAGAGGGATGAGAGATTTATCTTATCCATTGAAGGGATCTTATGATCCCGCCTCACCTTCTCAATCTTTTACAAAACCCTATCTTGGACGGAGGCCGCGATTGAAGAAAAATCAAACTGTGAAATATTGGATTGAAGAAAAATTTTCAATGATTTAAATTTTAATTCTAATTTTATTTTTTATTTTATTTTATTTATTTATTTATTTATTTTTTTATTTTTTTGCTTTGAAAAAAAAATATTGGATTTAACGATGGAAATTTTATATTTGGTATGCGTCCAATTAAACATAGCAAAAGGTAAAGTTTCGTCGTAAAATACAGACATTCGCACGGTGACATTATTTCTACATTAATCAGTGCAATTATTTAGCGAACAGAAATATTTTCGAAATTAAATTTTTGTTTTCAAAAAATTTGTATAACTTTTTCTGATAAAGACAGCTGGAATTCGTTTCGCTGAATTTGGACATCGCTGGCTCTGTTTAAACCGTTTCAGTAAAATAGTAACATTACTAGTGTCTGTGTTGAAATTTTAAAAGACAAATCATTGCACTAATATTCTTGAACTGTATCCAGAAACCTTCACAAACTGTTAAAAATTTGAATTTTGGGCGCTGAAATTTATTTAATACGGAGTAAAAGGCCTAATCCTTAATTCACGTTTACCCTTTTAATCCTCACCCACGTCTCTTGTATTCTACTTCTTCCCACTCGTATTCTTCAAGCCAGATCTTAAATTTCCTCCCCTTTCAAACTTGGATCTCGGCCGATCGTCGTGACGTAAATTACTGATTTACATTTCATTTTATCTTTTGTTTCCATCTGTAAAACTGTGAACAAAGTTGCCAACTCCCTTTCATTTTAAATGCCTCCTCCCTTACCCATTGTGCCCATCGCCAGAAGCAGCCTTGGCCTCCACATTCACCGCAGTCACACCTCCTTCCTCCCCTACTTTTCGCAAATCCGAACTGTCATGTTTAGAAAAATGAAGCCAATGTTTTAGCCAACCGACACCATGCTCCATCGCCTGACACTCCGTCTGACCTACTGGAGTTCCGATCCAACCCAACACCGAACCCGAGCACATTGTTCTCCTTGTTTGTTTGAAAATTCGACTGATGTTTTATATAAAAAAGGATTTTGTTAAGTTTTCCGTATAAACTTTAACAGTAGCATATGTAACTTTTGTCAAAGGTGAAATGTTCCATTTTGTCAAAGGTGCAAGTTGCCTTGGCCATTCCACTGCTGTGCAAAGCAACGTTTAATAAATAAATAATTGAAGAAGAGCCCGAACTGGGAAATAAGGGATTGCCAATGGGTAGGGCCGGTCCTGAGTATTTATGGGTCTAGTGAAGACCCAAAATTTTGGCCTTAAATTTTTTTTTGTTATGTAATTGAACTTAAGTGAAAATGTATTTTTTCTACTGTGCAGCTCCATTGAGAAAATTGCGTGTTTCAGCAAATTCATAATGTTTTTACCTATATTTTCAATCTGTCAACTAGAGGTCCACACAAGCCACATCTCATTTTAATATATTAATTGATGTCAACAAAACATACAATCATATCTACTTTTGCATAGATAAATTAAAAATTGGAATCTTGTTAAAATTTTAGCTGCTGAAAACTTTATACCATAGTGATATATATATATATATATATATATATATATATATATATATATATATATATATATATATATATATATATATTAAGTGATGGAAACATGGTGGCCTTATACGGTTCATGCGCGTTGAATCTTTTTCCTGAAGGAATGAAACCAAATATTTGGTATTTGCCTTTTCTAACAAAAAGAGATCCATGCATTTTGTACTCATGCATGGTTGCATGGAACTAAGTTGCATGCATTGCTACATGGTTCCATGCGTTTTGCACCCGTAGCATGCGCGGTTACAAATTTCCATTTAAATGCATGTAATATTTTGTCCATTTTGCTATATACCTTAGGGAAAAAAGGAAATGCCAACTGTGGCATTTTGCAGGCACCTCGTATGAATATGCTACGATAGGAAAAAGGTTGCAGGAACATATTAACATTGAGTAGGATTAATGAACTAGTCATGCATGTTTCATTTTAGTGGGTAGACCTTCCATGCACGTAAATTTGGGTAGGTTGTTGGGATGAATGTGCTGTGCGTTCCTCTACCACACAGAATTCTTTTTGAAATCAAAGGTTACTCAGTTTATACGCGTTTTAACCGTAATTTATTTGTTCAGTTCGCTGAAGTTTCGGTGTTGTTTCTGTTTCGCGCCTATTTGCTATCATTCCTATTTCCGTGCCATGGAAGGTGAGTTCAACTCACACCTGACTGATATTTATTAGAAGTGTAATAACTGCATTTGAAATGTTAGCACTCTATATGCGAATATGACACACCGACACACACACACGACTTGAAATGATATTATGTTAACTGGATGATTGATATTGTTATATGCTTATTTAATTGTTGAAATTCACACTACAAGTTCCCTATGGCCTAGTAAATCATTGTTGGTTGAAATGATATATACCCGAGTCACTGTATAGATTAGGGACAAAGCTGAATCTATTTGGGATGCGGGGTGAAATAATACACACCCATGATTTGAAACTTGACAGATTGAAATGATATACATCCGTACTATTTGACCAAGGTAGAAAATTATTATATGGACACTGCTATTCTATTTCTGAAATTTTTATCATTTTTTTTGAATATTTTAACATATAAATTATTTTGGATTTACGATTTCATTATGCTTTTGGTTAATAAAAGTTAAAGTATGTATATGTATTTTAAGAAGTTATCAAATTAGTTTTATTCAAATCTAGAGTTTTCCTTTAAAGTAAATTATTTTTCAAGGTATTTTTAAATAAATTAAAGTTATAAGATTTTAGGTAACTTAACAAATATTTATTTTAACTAGGTATACATATGTTTCTAACATTATTTTAAATCTAAGATTTCCTATAAACAATTTTATAAAGTGATTTATAAATAATGACCATGGTGTGAAAAATGTAAACGATTGGTTGTTAAAGAGACCGGGATCGGTTATTGTCATACTCTCTGCCAATATCGATGGAATTCCATAATGAAGTAGAATGATTTGGAGGCTATTACTGGATTGAAGAAAGAAAACGATAATTGATTTCCTTGACCTTCGGGTCATAATTAAAATGACTAAAACATGTGTTATACCGTGGTTAAGTGAGGTCGCACCTCCTACCGGACACATTTCTTCGAACCCATATTTATTACTTTGTGATTTGATTGGTGCGCACCCTTGATTTTGGAGCGTGTTCTGAGATGGGCGGTAGTCGCGGCTATGCATTATCACCGGTCCAGGCGTGCATCGGTAGAATCCTACCGTAGGTATTCCTCATGTGCCTTGTCATATTATCCAGGTAGAGTCCCTACGATTTTGATTTGACGTTGTCGTATAGCGGCACTTCCCTATCTACCGACCATTTACTGGTGTTTTATATGCAATGTTTCCGACAATGTTTATAAACTGTGTAAGGGTAAAAATGTAATTCTGCTTACACTATTTTCAATAGTATATTTACCGTAGACATTATCATAATAGCGTATTGTATTATATGATATCTAGTTTAACGGATCCTTAGAGAATGAATCCCAAACATTCTTTAAGTTACTTATGCATCTCTATGACATTTCACTTGGGTTAATTTACTTGCATGAGAATATTAGTTCTGATCCAGGTGTTTTTGTTTTACATGATGCTCGGGTCAGCTTGAGTACCACACGCTTAGATTTATCTTGGAGCTTTATCCATCTATCTGTTTGATTTTCAGTTCTATCTATGTTAGTCAGTTATTGCTGTTTCTGTTATCTTTAGTATACATTTTATGTATTCGAGATTCCGTTGTACTTGTCCTATTGACTTGACACTATTTATTTTATTTTGGAGACTATGTGTTCGTAGTAGCTTCATGAACTTCTATGGTTTATTTTATTTCCTTTGTGAGTTATTCTGCTTTTTCTTTGTATATGATTCTGTGATATGATTTGTATTTACTCCAATTTTATTAATAATCTATTGTTTTGAACCATTCAAGTTTGACATGTGTGGATTATTGTCGATTTGAATATTACAAAATAGTGGGTTTTTACAGTTGGTATCAGGGCCAGGTTGAGGCAAAACCATTGCTTATAGAGTAAAAAAAACTCTTTAGAGATAGGATAGCAATATCCTAGAATGAGTACAAATCAGTCTCCGACTCATTCTTGAAAGAACGTACTTCTAAAAATATAAATGGGTTTCAAATGATTTTAAAGTATTTTATGATATAAAGATTTGTTTGAAATGAAGTTTTCTAAAAACTTTTCTTCATTTGTTTCGACCTTGCTGCTAGGATTCTATAGTTTAGGGTTTCAAATTGAGATAAACTGAATCTTATCTTTGTTGTCTTAAATCAATCGTTGAATCTTTCCAGATGAGTAACCGTAGGAATACACGAGGTAGAGGTCGTGGGGATGCTCCGGTTCAGCCAGCCACACTAGCTCTAGTTCAGCCTATCAGATTCACTAAGCTCGGTAAGGAGTACATCCATCTTGGAGGCACCAAGTTTTCCGGTTCAGGGAACGTTGTAGGAGCCCAACAATGGCTAAGTGACCTAGAGAGGATATTTTCTGGTTTGGAGATTACAGATGCTCAGAAGCATCAGTTAGCTTCCTGGCAGTTGCAAGAAGGTGCTCGACATTGGTGGGATTCAATTATTGCTTAGACGAATGAGACTGGTATATCTTAGGCCCAGTTTAGGTATGAATCATTAGCTTATCTTTGTAGTTTAGTCATCTTTCCTTTAGAATCTAACTCTAATCCTAAGTTCTTTGTTATGGAGGCTTTTATCGATAAGTGGATGCCCCAGGCGGGCAAATCTAAGCTTTACCGCGTGTTCATGGATATTCGCCATGGTGATATGACTTTTGTTGAGTACAAGAGGAAATTTAACGAACTCTCGAGGTTCGGACCGGTCTTGATAGACACTCCTTTCAAGAAGAATGAAATGTTTACTCTTGGAGCATGCCCAAAGTTCTATAAAAGTCTGATGAATCATTTTGAAAGATCTTTTAACTTCCTAATGGATTATGCTACCTGATTCGAGAACTCCCCTAACCTCAAAGGAAAGCAAACTGTTCAGATATCTGTAGCTCAAGGATCCTCGGATGGATCGAAGAAAAGGAAGCCAAACTTCAACCAGCAGTAGAAAAATTGGCAAAGGACTCAGGGAAATAGATTTTCAACCCAGAAGAAACCAGCAGATTTATCCCATATCACTTGTTTTAGGTGTCATCAAAGGGGACATTATGCCAGCAATTGCCCAACTATGGACAGTTCAGCTGTACCCCCTCCAGCATAGTTGGCCCAAAACAACAACCTCAGTTATCTATTTCTTCAACCTAGCCATCATAAGAAGGATTGTCCCTCGCAGCAGAAGGGAAAGACTTCTGGAGTATTTGCTTTGAGTTCTTCTACCCCTCTTGTCGGCGACGATACTCAGGGTATGCTCCATAGTACTTTTACTTTATTTTCTCATCTAATACGAGTTCAGTTTGAAAATTGGACTGTTGTTTTATATAAAAAAAGGATTTTGTTAAATTTTCCGTATAAACTTTAACAGTAGCATATGTATCTTTTGTCAAAGGTGAAATGTTCCATTTTGTCAAAGGTGCAAGTTGCCTTGGCCATCCCACTGTTGTGGAAAGAAACGTTTAATAAATAAATAATTGAAGAAGAACCCGAACTGGGAAATGAGGGATTGCCAATGGGGCATGACACCTGAAATAATGAAAAATTGGAATCTTGTTAAAATTTTAGCTTCTGAAAATTTTATCCCATAGTTTAACATATATATAGTAAGTGATGGTAACATGGTGGCCTTATACGGTTCATGGGCGTTGAATCTTTTTCCTGAAAGAATGAAACCCAAAATTTTGTATTTGGTATTTTCCTTTTTTAACAAAAAGAGAACCATGCGTTTTGTACTCATGCATGGTTGCATGGAACTAAGTTGCATGCATGGCTACATGGTTCCGTGCGTTTTGCACCCGTACCATGCGCGGTTACAAATTTCCATTTAAATGCATGTAACATTTTGTCCATTTTGCTACATACCTTAGGAAAAAAAGGAAATGCCAACTGTGGCATTTTGCAGGCACCTTGTATGAATATGCTACGATAGGAAAATGGTTGCAGGAACATATTAGTATTGAGTAGGATTAATGAACTAGTCATGCATGTTTCATTTTAGTGGGTAGACCTTCCATGCACGTAAATTTGGGTAGGTTGTTGGGATGAATGTGCTGTGCGTTCCTCTACCACACAGAATTTTTTTTAAATCAAAGGTTACTCGGTTTTTACGCGTTTTAACCGTAATTTATTTGTTCAGTTCGCTGAAGTTTCGGTGTTGTTTCTGTTTCGTCCCTATTTGCAATCATCCCTATTTCCGTGCCATGGAAGGTGAGTTCAACTCACACCTGACTGATTTATTGGAAGTGTAATAACTGCATTTGAAATATTATTGAAACGTTAGCACTCCATATGCAAATATGACACACCGACACACACGACTTGAAATGATATTATGTTAACTAGATGATTGATATTGTTCTGTGCTTATTTAATTGTTGAAATTCACACTACAAGTTCCCTATAGCCTAGTAAATCATTGTGGGTTGAAATGATATATACCCGAGTCACTGTATAGATTTATGGACAAAACTGAATCTATTTGGGATGCGGGGTGAAATAATACACACCCATGATTTGAAACTTGACAGATTGAAATGATATGCATCCGTACTATTTGACCAAGGTAGAAAATTATTATATGGACACTGCTATTCTATTTCTGATATTTTTATAATTTTTTTTAAAATATTTTAACTTATAAATTATTTTGGATTTACGATTTCATTATGCTTCTGGTTAATAAAAGTTAAAGTATGTATATGTATTTTAAGAAGTTATCAAATTAGTTTTATTGAAATCTAGAATTTTCCATTAAAGTAAATTATTTTTCAAGGTATTTTTAAATAAATTAAAGTTATAAGATTTTAGGTAACTTAACAAATAATTATTTTAACTTGGTATACATATGTTTCTAAAATTATTTTAAATCTAAGATTTCTATAAACAATTTTATAAAGTGATTTATAAATAATGACCATGGTGTGAAAAATGTAAACGATTGGTTGTTAAATAGACCGGGATCGGTTATTGTCATACTCTCTGCCAATATCGGTGGAGTTCCGGAATGAAGTAGAATGATTTGGAGGCAATTACTGGATTGTAGAAAGAGAACGATAATTGATTTCCTTGACCTTCGGGTCATAATTAAAATGACTAAAACAGGTGTTATACCGTGGTTAAGTGAGGTCGTACCTCCTAGCGGACACATTTCTTCGAACCCATATTTATTATTTTGTGATTTGATTGGTGCGCACCCTTGATTTTGGAGCGTGTTCTGAAATGGGCGGTAGTCGCGGCTATGCGTTATCAACGGTCCAGGCGTGCATCGGTAGAATCCTACCGTGGGTATTCCTCATGTGCCTTGTCACAATATCCTGGTAGAGTCCCTACGATTTTGATTTGACGTTGTCGTATAGCGGCGCTTCCCTATCTACCGACCATTTACTGGAGTTTTATATGCAATGTTTCCAACAATGTTTATAAACTGTGTAAGGGTAAAAATGTAATTCTGCTTACACTATTTTCAATAGTATATTTACCATAGACACTATCATAATAGCATATTGTATTATATGATATCTAGTTTAACAGATCCTTAGAGAATGGATCCCAAACATTCTTTAAGTTACTTATGCATCTCTATGTCATTTCACTTGAGTTAATTTACTTGCATGAGAATATTAGTTCTGATCCAAGTGTTTTTGTTTTACATGATGCTCGGGTCAGCTTGAATACCACACGCTTAGATTTATCTTGGAGCTTTATCCATCTATCTGTTTGATTTTCAGTTCTATCTATGTTAGTCAGTTATTGTTGTTTCTGTTCTCTTTAGTATACATTTTATGTATTCGAGATTCCGTTGTACTTTTCCTATTGACTTGACACTATTTATTTTATTTTGGAGACTATTTGTTCGTAGTAGCTTCATGAACTTCTATGGTTTATTTTATTTCCTTTGTGAGTTATTCTGCTTTTTCTGTGTATATGATTCTGTGATATGATTTGTATTTACTCCAATTTTATTAATAATCTATTGTTTTGAACCATTTAAGTTTGACATGTGTGGATCATTGTCGATTTGAATATTACAAAATAGTGGGTTTTTACAGTTGGTATCAGGGTCAGGTTGAGGCAAAACCATTGCTTATAGAGTAAAAAAACTCTTTAGAGATAGGATAGCAATATCCTAGAATGAGTACAAATTAGTCTCTGACTCATTCTTGAAAGAACGTATTTCTAAAAATATAAATGGGTTTCAAATGATTTTAAAGTATTTTATGATATAAAGATTTGCTTGAAATGAAGTTTTTTAAAAACTTTTCTTCATTTGTTTCGACCTTGCTGCTAGGATTCTATAGTTTAGGGTTTCAAATTGAGATAAACTGAATCTTATCTTTGTTGTCTTAAATCAATCGTTGAATCTTTCCAGATGAGTAATAATAGGAATACACGAGGTAGAGGTCGTGGGGATGCTCCGGTTAAGCCAGCCACACTAGCTCTAGTTCAGCCTATCAGATTCACTAAGCTCGGTAAGGAGTACATCCATCTTGGAGGCACCAAGTTTTCCGGTTCAGGGAACGTTGTAGGAGCCCAACAATGGCTAAGTGACCTAGAGAGGATATTTTCTGGTTTGGAGATTACAGATGCTCAGAAGCATCAGTTAGCTTCCTGGCAGTTGCAAGAAGGTGCTCGACATTGGTGGGATTCGATTATTGCTTAGACGAATGAGACTGGTATATCTGAGGCCCAGTCTAGGTATGAATCATTAGCTTATCTTTGTAGTTTAGTCATCTTTCCTTTAGAATCTAACTCTAATCCTAAGTTCTTTGTTATGGAGGCTTTTATCGATAAGTGGATGCCCCAGGCGGGCAAATCTAAGCTTTACCGCGTGTTCATTGATATTCGCCATGGTGATATGACTTTTGTTGAGTACAAGAGGAAATTTAACGAACTCTCGAGGTTCGGACCGATCTTGATAGACACTCCTTTCAATAAGAATGAAATGTTTACTCTTGGAGCATGTCCAAAGTTCTATAAAAGTCTGATGAATCATTTTGAAAGATCTTTTAACTTCCTAATGGATTATGCTACCCGATTCGAGAACTGCCCTAACCTCAAAGGAAAGCAAACTGTTCAGATATCTGTAGCTCAAGGATCCTCGGATGGATCGAAGAAAAGGAAGCCAAACTTCAACCAGTAGTAGAAAAATTGGCAAAGGACTCAGGGAAATAGATTTTCAACCCAGAAGAAACCAGCAGATTTATCCCATATCACTTGTTTTTGGTGTCATCAAAAGGGACATTATGCCAACAATTGCCCCACTATGGACAGTTCAGCTGTACCTCCTCCAGCACAGTTGGCCCAGAACAACAACCTTTGTTATCTATGTCTTCAACCTGGCCATCATAAGAAGGATTGTCCCTCGCAGCAGAAGGGAAAGACTTCTGGAGTATTTGCTTTGAGTTCTTCTACCCCTCCTGTCGGCGACGATACTCAGGGTATGCTCCATAGTACTTTTACTTTATTTTCTCATCCAATACGAGTTCTTTTTGATAACGGTGCATCGCATAGCTTTATATCTGTTGACTTATGAGATAATTTTGAACATATCTTAAAACCTGAATATTCGTCGGAGCCTTTATGTGTGTCTAACCCTATCGGAGGTCCTTCTAATCTTAGTATGGTTTGCAAGGGGGTACAACTTCTTTGTAATCCCCATTGTATCACAGGTGATTTCTTCATGCTCGGTTTTGATGCTCTTGATATTTTGCTTAGGGGCAATTGGCTCAAGAGATATGATGCTACTATCTCTGGTAAAGCTCGGACAGTTTCTTTGGTTGATGATCAAAGGAATTCTTTAGGGATAAAATGCAAGATGCCTATAGACTATGCCGGAAGTTTTATCTTTCCACTCGACTCTTCATATGGCGAGCTAAGTTCTACTCCTGTTGTTCAACACTTTCCGGATGTTTTTGGTGAAGTTTCTTCTCTTCCTCCTAAGCGGGAAATTGAATTTCAGATCAATCTTATTCCCAGAGCCAGACCTGTAGTTCTTCCTCCTTGTCGAATGGCACCTAAGGAGAGAGCTGAATTAAAGAAGCAAATTGTAGATCTTCCCTCCAAAGGGTTGATCAGACCAAGATTTTCTGAATGGGGTGCTGATGTAGTGTTTGTAACCAAGTCAGATGGTTCTCTGTGGATGTGTGTAGATTACATAGAATTGAATAAGCTAACTTTGAAGAATAGTATCCTATGCCTCGGATCAATGACATGTTCGATTAGCTCCATGGTGCTAAAGTGTTTTCCCAACTCGGTCTTGCTATGGGTTTTCATCCGCTTAGAGTAGCTGAAGATATTATTCCCAAGACAGCCTTCCAAACAGAAAATAGTTTCTACGAGTGGTTAGTTATGCCTTTTGTCTTAATGAATGCTCCTACCTACTTTGTTGATCTTATGAATCGTGTATTCCATGATTTTCTCAATAAGTTTGTTTTGGTCTTTGTTGATGATATTCTGGTCTTTTCTAATTCGAAGAAGGAGCATGAATCGCACTTGAAATGTGTTCTCAAAACTTTAAGGAGTCACCAACTAAAAGCCAAGTTTCATAAGAGTCATTTTTGGGCAGATGAATTCCGATTTTTTGGCCATATTATTTTAGAGAATGGAGTTTCTGTTAATCCAGTTAAGATCGCTGCAATCAACGATTGGGTGGAACCTAAGACCCCAACTGATATTCATAGTTTTCTCGGTCTTGCTAGCTATTATTGAAGATTTATAGTGAATTCTGCTCGAATTTTTGCACCTCTCACTGCTTTAACCCGGAAGGATACTAAGTTTATTTGGGATGATAAGTGCAAAGCTGCATTTAAGGAGTTAAAGGAAAAGCTGACCACTGCTCCTATTATTACTGTACCTAATGGAAGTGAAGGGATGACCGTTTATACTGATGTGAGCCGTAAAGGTTTGGGAGCCGTGCTTATGCAAAATGGTAAAGTCATTGCTTACGCCAGTGATCAGCTGTAGGACCATGAGATGAATTATGTAGCTCATGATTTAGAATTGCTTACCCTGGTGATTGCTTTGAAGTTATGGAGGCATCATCATTAGGGAACCAGGTTTGAATTATTTATGGACTATCAATCTCTTAAGTATATATTTTCCCAGAAAGATTTAAATCAAAGGCAAGTCAGGTGGTTCGAGTTCCTAACAGCTTATGATTTGTATATAAATTATACACCTGGAAAGGCGAACGTCGTAGCTGATGCTTTGAGTCGAAAGAAAGCAGTATTGTATCAAATTGTAGTTTCTTCTTCTCTTTTGGATCGTATTGCAACTACGAAAGATGAAGACATAATGATCAGATTTATTAAGGAAACAGTTCGTAGCAGAGAGGTTCGAGATCATAGTGAGTTGGATGCACACATCAAATAAAAAGGAATTCTTCGAATCAAGAAAAGAATATGTGTTCCAAACGTAGATGGTTTGAGACAAGAGGTACTTCGGGAATACCATCAGTCTAGATTATTTATTCATCCAGGTGCTTCAAAGACGTATCAGAATATCAAGAGACTATATTGGTGGAGTGGTATGAAGCGGGATATTTCTTTATATGTTAGCAGATGTGCCACGTGCCAACAAGTGAAGGTTGATCATCAAAAGATAGATGGTTTATTGCAACCTCTTGAGATTCCTAATTGGAAGTGGGATCAAGTTTCTATGGATTTTATTGATGGTTTGCCAAAGTCGAGAAAGGGAAATGAGAGTATATGGGTAATTGTGGATCGACTGACTAAGACTACTCATTTTATTCCAGTTAGAGCAAATCATACAGCTTCGAAATTAGCCCAGATTTATATGAAGGAGATTGTTAGACTTCATGGCGTTCCCACTAACATTGTTTGTGACCGAGACCCCATATTCACCAGCAACTTTTGGAAGGCATTTCAGGAAGCTTTGAGAAATCAATTGAATCTTAGCGCTACGTATCATCCTCAAACTGATGGTCAAACAGAGAGGGTGAGCCAGATTCTAGAAGATCTCCTTTATGCTTTTATTCTTGACTATGGAGGATCTTGGGAAGATCATCTCCATCTCGTAGAATTCACTTGCAATAATAGCTATTAGATAACCATTTGATTTGGATTTGTTGTTCTATAACTGTCTATCCTTAAATTTCTATCTTTTGAATCTGAATTCTTGAATCTAGGCTAGTATCAAGACATCTCCTTTCGATGCTTTGTACGGACGACCGTGTAGATCTCCTTCGTGTTGGATTGAGTCGGGTGATCGTTTAGTTCTTGGACCGGATATGATTTTGGAAGCATCAGCGAAAGTCGAGGATATTAGAAACAAGATGAGAATTGCCCAAGATCGCCAGAAAAAGTACGTTGATAGGCGAAGGAGAAGTTTGCAGTTTGCAGTTGACGATCAGGTTTTCCTTAAGATTTCTCCACTGAAGAATGTAGTTCATTTTGGTCGAAAAGGAAAGCTTGCTCCAGGATTTATTGGCCCTTTACGTATATTGGAGAGAGTGGGTCTGTTGGCTTATGGTGTTGAGCTGCTTGAGAAACTTGCAGAGGTGCACAACGTGTTTCACGTATCCCAACTTCGCAAATATTTGCATGATCCTTCCTTGATTGTTTAGCCTGCTGCCCTAGAGAATTTGGATATTGAGCCCAATCTGACTGTCGAAATAAAGCCACTTCGTATTATCGATAGAGACATGAAACAATTGAGAAGGAAACTAGTTAGTTTGGTCAAAGTGCAGCGGAGTTGTAATGTCCCGCTTTTTAACTGACTTTTTTTAATAACAAACTTTGATTATAATGAGATAATTAAAATCTAATTTATAAACACACTTAAGCAACTAAGAATTTGTGTGTAAACATATATTTGAATATATATATATATATATATATATATATATATAAAGGTATACAAATGTAGGTATATAAAGATATACATATATTTTGGATTATGTCTTAACAGTTGTTAATTAATAAAATCTTGCAACTAAAATCCTATGCACTAGAATTTTACACATACATTTAGAATCTATATGTGTATATGAAAACATATATACTTTGGCTTACATTTTTGGATTGATTATAGTATAGCTAATACTTTAAAACGTGTGTACTACTAAGAGAATGACATATGTATGGGCATTTATATACAACAAAGTATGGTCTGAAGCCAAACCATATTATAATCCAACACGATTCTCGAAATGTAGCCACATAAAAATATATGCTAAGACTTTGGATTAAATAAAACATGAAATAGTCACCATAGGACCAACTGTGTGCACATAAAACAAAATCAAACCAACGTGATAAAATATGTGAGATGGCCGAAGTGATGTAGCTACATAATTATGGAAATCATCTGCTAAGAAAGAAGAAGCAAGTGGATGTACCCTAGTTAGCACCTAACCTATGTAGGTTTAGACAAATGCCGACTAGAAAAAATAAAAACCATAAACAATGTAAAGATCAAACATCCTATTTTGTCAACCCTTACAGCTACAAGCATTAAATTAAAATGGTAGATATATTTTTAGGAGCTAAGATATGATATACAATATGGTATATTATATCCTAACCTACATGTATTCTCTGAATATAAAGCAAAATTGGAAACCTAAAGTCAAATATATGTGTAGTAATATCAAACGTTTAATTGGTAAGGATGAACATCATACATACATTTAATGTGATGTTTTGTTTAATACTTAAGTTTGCCAATAAATACAACCACAAACCCATACACTTCTCCATGCAAAAATCAATTCGAAACTCAGAGCTTCTAGTAGTACCAGATTCTTAGGAACAGAGCAGGAAATATAGTGAGTAAACACATAAATTTTCTAGTGTTTTATGTATATATGAATGCTTGTTTATTCAAACTATACATGTACTTATATGTTATCATATTGAACCAAAATGCTAATGTTGGTTAAGAATGAAATCACTGCAAACTGGTAATATTGCTTTTATACTAGAATAAGAGCTGGAAAATGAAATATACTTGAGTGAATAAATGGCAACATAACTGAAGACATAAAAACAGTATACTTATAGGTGAGTAAGCCCTTTGTTTTATACCCTCTGTTTCTAAAACTTCTGCCTTCATTTATACAAATACAAGTGTTTATATAAACTTAGAAGTATATATGTATATCACACTTGGAATGTATGTTGTTTATAAGTTTATGTTGAACCCTTGCTCTGAACTTAAAACCAGGAATTATATATCCTGTTATCAAATGTCCACTGTTAATTCTAACTAATACAAAGATCTAGTTCATTCAGATAATTGTTATCATATCTCTGTGATATGCAATAAAATAGAACCATAAGTACGTATGTATAAAATAACCAAAAATACTGTTTTCATGTATACCACAGTTAAATCGTGAATTTCCAAATGGCTTGAATTCAAGTTTTGATCATACGAATGGAATCGTACGACGAAATCATGAATTTTAAACCTAATTTCACAAATTTTAAATAAGGGATAATCAAGATATTTTGTAATCACCAAAAAACCTTGTTTGAGCGAGTTCTGATGATCTAGGTAGCCGGGTGCTAGAGCGTGAAGTGCAGAGTGGCGTGAGGGTTCAGTAATCAAGGGAAAAATGCCCAATAATTTTAATAGCAAGTGATTTGAGAAAGGAAGTGGAAAATGGGGTTTTTGGGTACTTTGTTTTAACCGTGAGTTTTTGGGGAACTGCGCCGCCACGTTGGAAAGGGAAGGGTGTGCATAGGGGGGATCATTGCTTGAGTTTATCACCATGTCATAGCTCGAGGCGGACGTGGTCCAGTTGTCAGAGGTGGTGGCGAGAGTCGCTTTCTTGGATCAATGTTATACGATGAAGTTGGGTTTAAAGGTGAAAACACTGTAGTGACGGAGGTGAGCAACTCTGGGTGTAGAAATGACAATATGGTGTAAATCGTGGTTTGCGAGGACGGTTGCGGAGAACTCACGTTGACCGGAGTGGATGTGCACGTGCACTGTGTGTACATGTGTACAGGGGAAGCTCCAGTGAGACTCAAAGGAGAAGGAGTAGAAAACGTAGGAGGGGTGCAGTCGTTTGGTTAATGTAACAGCATGAGCTCGGTCGGTTTTAACTATCGTAGCCATACTTGAGAACTTCAGTGATATAGGCGAAGTAAGAAATCAGAGAGGTTAGAAGAAGACGAGAAGCAGTGGAAGAATTAGAAGCAGCGGGGGACAGCAGAAAAATAAAGAGAAGGGTGGAGGAAGGGTATTCGAGCAAGAAGTAAATTGGGTTGAACCATGCGGGTCGAAGAAATTAAATAGGAAAAAAGAAATAAAAACAAGGGGGAACGGGCCAGAAAGTTTGGGCCAGTAAGTCATGGGCTGCAGGTTTAAAATAAATATATAAGCAAATAAGGTAGTGGAATAGAAGAGCAAAGGAAAGTAAATTAGGAAGAAGAAAAATATGAATAAAAGGAAAATTAGATAAAAAAAAATAGGATAAAAAAATAAAGAAATAAGGAGGAAATTTGAAATAGAAATATATAATAACAACAAATAAGTATACACATATAATTAAAATATATAAATAAGATAAATAGCCGATGATTCGACTATGGACCCATACAGAAAGAACAACTCGGTTTTGTAAAATTTCAGTTTAACTATACGGTTTAACAACAAAATAATTATCGAAATTAACAAAGTAACATTATTGTATTCATTGCCGTGTGCGAAGCACGTGCCTTCAAGTTAGACAATTAAATGATGTGTGTATAGTTTATTTGTCAAATACCTTGATTTTAAACAATACAGGAAGGTCTGATTCTGTTTAATAATATATGGTTGTTTAATTTTATATATGAAATAATAATTATAGTCGACCTTTTTGTCCAATGATCAACTACCTTAGTACTTCATTGATGTCGGGTCAAAGTCATTAAAAGCATTGAATTATATTTAATTCAATCGATTTGAGTTGATAAATGATCCTTTAAAACAATGAAATGTTTTCATAGTAGAAAAAAGATTTTATTCAAACAGATTTCTTTAAGTATAATCTGACCATAAAAGACATGCATTGATCGTTCGAAGAGTCCGGAATTTATATTCCACTTCGATTTGATCTATACGTTGCGTGTCAAGAAATTATTGAAGATAATTGAAGACGGAGATATGCAAGGGCTATTTTGTTAATAAAATAGTGCCTTTGGTTTGTCCAATCCTAGGACAACTTGTATGGACGAATGCATGACAGAGTATTTCCAAAGGGATCACGTACATTGTTTTCTTCAAACGTACCAAGTTGCTGGCACAAAAGGGAAACTTCTTTAGCCTGGCAACCAAAGTATTTTTGTGGCATTCAAAGTGAATGGTGGATAGGTGTTCTAGAAGATAACGTAGCCACTAGCCTCACAACCAGGAAATGACAAAAATCGGGCAAGCATCATGGCTAGGTGGGTCATTCCCAAGCAGGGTGTATTATCACCATCTAGAGAAATTCCCTTTTGTCTTCTTAATCTATATTTCGCTGTTGCAGCATTCAGTAGCGGTTGTTGATCACAACTGTGAGGTGTTAATATATTCGATACACTCAAGCTAAATGAGTGGTCGGTCATGTGTGGCCGGGTTGCATGACATTCTTGTTGAACCCTAGTGTATCCCCTCTATAGTACACTGATCGGCAGGTGGTCCCATAACTTGCCTGTTGTAATCCAATCTCCAATAAGAGCCCGTGGTTTTTGATTTTATAATATATATGTAGAGCGTGAGATGCAAGTGTTCCGCTAGACGGTTATTTTTTTGATAAAAACTATTATAATATCAGATGATTTTGATACCAATAATGTTATGGGTTATAGTAAGGTAAAAATCGTTCATGTTTATGTGTGGGATGGTCTTACTATTATCTTTTCTTTCGAAAGGTTTTCTAACGTTAAATCAATATGTTCTCATAAGAGAAAACCTTGTTCCATATTATCTCGCTTTCAAACTATTTTAAAATTGTTTACTCACACCAGTCCCCTGACTGACCCAGAGTTTATTTTTCTGTGTTTTCCTAAACTCTTGGGTACCCATAACACTTGTTATGGGTAGACAAGTGATCCAGGTCATCAATGGAAATTTTTTGGAGTATTTCTGACTTGGGATTCAAGAACCAGCTTGGTAACTCTCTCTATATCTAAGTATCCAGTTTGTATGATATATTGGGCCAGTATCACGTATGATGTTGTATGCTAATGATGTACTATGATATAACAGAATCTGATATGTAATATATTATGTGATATTATATTTTGTTAAATTCCGCTGTGAGATTCTAATGTTTTGTTTAGTTCTATTATCTATCTATTTCTATTTCTTTAATGATGACACAACTTCCGAGGTCATCGAAGGTCGCGTCGTTACATGAGTGCTGATTATAGAGATTACACCTAGGAGACGGTCATGCGTGCTTCGAATCCGGGATTATTCATTTCAGGTATCTCTTGATTTGAATTTATCCATTTTCCCGTTGTTTTCTGTTCCTCTATCAAGTTCCTTTTCGGGATGAAAAGTTTTGAGTGTGGGAGAGTGTAACATCCCATAAATTTCAACAATTTTATTTTATTTTTGCTTTGAAAAATAATAAGATTGGATTTAACGACGGAAATTTTATATTTGGTATGCGTCCAGTTAAAAATAACAAACGGTAAAGTTTCGTCGGAAAATACAGACATTCGCACGGTGACATTATTTCTATGTTAATCAGTGAAATTATTGAGCAAATAGAAATATTTTCGAAATCAATTTTTTTATTTTTTAGAAAATTTGTACGACTTTTTCTGATGAAGACGGCTGGAATTCATTTCGCTCAATTTGGACATGGCTGGCTCCATTTAAACGGTTTCAGTGAAATAGTAACATTATTAGTGTTCGCGTTGAAATTTTGAAAGACAAATCATTGCACTAATATCCGTGAACTCTATCCAGAAGTCTCCACAAACTGTTTAAAATTTGTATTTTGGAGGCTGATATTTATTTAATACCGAGTAAAAGGCCTAATCCTTAATTCACGTTTACCCCTTTTAATCCTCACCCATGTCTCTTGTATTCTACTTCTTCCCATTCGTATTCTTAAATTTCCTCTCCTTGCAAACTCGGATCTCGGCCGATTGTCGTGAGGTAAATTACCGATTTACATTTTATTTTATCTTTTGTTTTCCATCTGTAAAACTATGAACACCTCCTTCCTCCCCTACTTTTGGAAAATCCGAGCTGCCATGTTAAAAAAAAAGAAAAAAAAAAAAGCCAACGTTTTAGCCAACCGACACCATGCTCCATCGCCTGACGCTCCGTCCGACCTACTGCACTTCCGATCCAACCCAACACTGAACCCAAGCCCATTGTTCTCCTTGTTTGTTTGAAAATTGGACTGTTGTTTTATTAAAAAAAAAAAAGGATTTTTGCTAAGTTTTCCTTATAAACTTTAACAGTAGCAAATGTATCTTTTGTCAAAGGTGAAATGTTCCATTTTGTCAAAGGTTCAAGTTGTCTTGGCCATTCCACTGCTGTGGAAAGTAACGTTTGATTAAAAAAAATTGAGGGAAAACCCAAACTGGAAAATAAGTGATTGCCAATGGGGCATGACACCTGAAGTAATGAACATTTGGAACCTTGTTAAAATTTTAGTTGCTGAAAACTATTAATATATATGTATACCAAAGTTTAGCATATACATAGTAAGTGATGGTAACATGGTGGCCTTATACGGTTCGTGCGCGTTGAATCTTTTTCCTGAAAGAATGAAGTCCAAATTTTTTACTTGGTATTTGTGTTTTTTTTTTTCTAAAGAAAAAGAAAAGGGAACCATGCGTTTTGTACTCATGCATGGTTGCATGGAACTAAGTTGCATGCATGGCTGCATGGTTCCATACGTTTTGCAACTGTAGCATGCATGATTACAAGTTGTCATTTAAATGCATGTAACATTTTATCCATTTTTCCGCATACCTTAGGGAAAAAAAGGAAATGCCAACTTTGGCATTTGGCAGGCACCTTCTATGAATATGCTAGGATAGAAAAAATGTCGCTGGAACATATTAATATTGAGTAGGATTAATGAACTAGTCATGCATGTTTCATTTTATGACCTTCTGTGCACGTAAATTTGTGTAGGTTGTTGGGATGAATGTGTTGTGTACTTATGTGTTCCTCTACCATACGGTTTCTTTTTCTTTTTTTTTTGAAATAAAAGGTTACTCGATTTATACGCATTTTAACAGTAATTTATTTGTTTAGTTCGTTGAAGTTTCAGTTTCGCGCCTATCTATTATCATCCCTATTTCTGTGCCACGGAAGGTGAGTTCAACTCACGTCTGACTAATATTTTTATTGGAAGTGTAATAACTGCATTTGAAATATTATTGAAATGTTAGCACTCTATATGCAAATATGACACATCGACACACACATGACTTGAAATGATATTATGTTAACTGGATGATTGATATTGTTATGTGCTTATTTAATTGCTGAAATTCACACTGCAAGTTCCCTGTAGCTTAGAAAATCATTGTGGGATGAAATGATATATACCTGAATCACTGTATAGATTTAGGGACAAAATTGACACCACAAGAAAACGCTGATTTAGCGTCAGATATTTAGAAGCGGAAATTTCCGTCGCTAATTTGCAACGGATTTCTGTGTGATCTGCAAGGAATAGTTTTTTGTTTTTTCAACTTTTTTTCCTTTAATTTATTACCGTCGTCTTCTGTCATCCCTCACTAAGCCGTCGCAAACTGCATCAAATTACCGATAGAAAAATTCTGCCGTTATTTTCCGCTGCAATTCCTGGCAGAATACCGACGAATATTTATCGAAGCTATTTTGCAGCAAAATTCCAACAAATTTGCAAGAGGTGAAAATATCAATTTATTTTAATAATTATTTAATAATTATTATTAAAATTTAATATTTATGAAATGATATCCAGTATTCAATAATTAATTTTAAATAATTGTATTCAATGATTTCAATTGATAATTATAGTTGATTCTTATATTTTATAACTATAGTTGGTAATTATATTTTATATTTCGAAAAAATTAAAAATTTGGAATCATCCTGAATAAATTTGAAATAAATCAAAAAATTCATAAAACCAATTATTGTTTGACACTAAATAACCAAAATTTCTAAACTTTAAAATATTGAAAAAGTTCATTTAATAGTTTAATTTAAATTGTATAATACTTCATATTCTAATTTTGATAGTTTCTAAAAATTCTGGTTTAAAGTCCGTATAGATAAATAATAGCCTGCTTGCAAGTTATAATATAGCCCAAGCAAAACCATTTTATAAATAAAGCTTATTTTCATTGTTTGATATAATTTACAATTAATAATTAATGAATAATTTGTTGTCTTTAATAATTGAGAAATAATATTTATTATTTAGTATCTAGTATTTAATAATTATTGAAATCATATTTAATAAGTATTAACTAAAAAATTAAAATTTTGAAATTTTCTAAACTATATTTCATAAATTTTTAATATGAAACTTTGGAGTTTTCATAGATTTGAAAATATTTTTTAACTAAATCTGAAATTTTGTAAAATATTCAAAATTTCTAAGAATTCCAAAATGTTAAAAAAATCCAAAATATGAAAAATACAACATTACCTTGCAAATTATTACTTTCAGAAATGAGTTTGAACTATTGCAATCTTATCAAGGTGCTCTACATAGTGGATTGAGTTTGAACTAAATCCAAGCAATTTACAGTTTCTTAATTTATTTATTTTTGCAAATTATTAATAAATATTACTTGTTATAATTAATTAATTAATTAATAATTTATACATTAATCAAATTAAAAATCATGACTTAAATATCCTGCTTAGATGTTCCGTTCGTAGTAGCAAACTCATTCCTCATTCACTCATTTTCCCCACTCAAGTGCCTTTCACAATAAGCCTACTCCAACACCCTGTTTTCGCCCGTCGTAAATGCCCCTTTTAACATGTACGAGTAGTGCATCTTTTTTCATTAACATGTACGAGTTTCTATTTTTCTAAATATTTGGAAATTTGGAAAATGTAAAATAGTGTTAGTCTTTTGACTAACATATGCAAGTTTTTACATCGGCTCAAACATGGAATTTTGGCTTTAAATTTAATTTGTATTGGCTCTAACCCAACTTTTTGGTTTTGAAACTTGAATTTTCTAACCATCCTTATTTCTCTTTTAGAATTTATCTTTTCCCTAAATTAACGCCTTACCCCGAATCGAAATCTTCCTTAAATATTATTGATAGAGCTTCGCCTACTGATTTCTGGCCTAGCCTCACGATTTTATCCATCGTTCATCGTTGTTTAATGTTTGCCCATGGATATCCATCCTTCGTCACTGTTTCGCTGGGTCCCATCATCATGTAAAGGAGATGGTTCCATAATATTGCACTTTCTTGATACTTGCAATAAAAATATATTTAATAACTGCTTTTTACTTTCTAGTGCAATGAATATATTTCTAGCAATTGTTTATTTTCACTCGGTTGTAATAGAAATTTATAACGGTTAATTAATTATGATTGGAAAATATTCATTTATAACCTTTGTTGCTAAGATGTTATAAGTGATTGTACAACCACTTTATATGCACACGTTGTTAATTGAAATAGTAATCTGATAGTAGTCAATAAATTAAAAATACCTATGATACAAAAATACGTTCATATGCATTTCTCATTTAATATTTCACAATAATTAATAATATATCATTTATATAAATTATAAGTAATAGTTAATATAGAATAAGTGATAATTAGTAATTACAGCAATTAAGTAATAATAATAATGAAGGATTGAACATCTTGTTGAATTTGAGTAAATATTTATACATTATTTTAAAGAAATTTTAGTTTAGATTTATAGTACTTTAACTTGCACCCTTTGTATTCACGTAAATTTCCGGTTAATAGTCTACTTCAAAACATTTTAAACTTCTACTTGTATTATAAACTAAATTTTGGCTCCAAACAGCTAAAATTTTGGCTCCAAACTATGAAACATTTGCGCCCGTCCAGTTAATTTCACGTTATCACACTTCTCAAATCGACACTTCTCCAAACCCAAATCCCTAAATACCTTTCCACCTTCTTCATCGAAATCCCTAAATTCATGGCCTTTGCTTCTGCCTTCTCCTCCGCTATCAGCGCATCCTTCCTCTTCCTGATATTACAACCGCTTGCCTAATCTCAGCACAGATTTCAAAAAAGGAGATGCTTCTTCGGGTTTAGGTTTCAGAGGTGAATCCGTCCGAAGCCTACCTCTTCCTCGATGCAACTGCAAAGATTCTCTCATGTGCAAAGATGCAGCCTACCTCAATATAAGCTGGTGAAGACGCTAAATTCTATTCAGGATAGCACGACATCGACATTCCTCCTATGGATGGTGATCTATCATCGGATGGAGATCAACAGATGAGGTAAGTCTCAATTTTTTATGTTCTGATCTAAGATTGACTAGGCATGGGGATTAGGTATTGGTTGAATTGCAATGGAGATGACGTGTGCATTTGGACTGTCATAGTAGGTGAATTGGTGCTTGAATCTGGGCTCATAAGGCACACGGCGGTTGAAGTATATGTTGGAAATTCAGTTTCACCTTCTTAACCGAAAGTATGTCCAAAGGTGGGCAACCATTTTCTCTGAACTCTCCCTTTTATGTCATAACAGGTCATGCAGTTCACATTCTCCTGCCGACAAATTGGGTTTCACCTGTGTTTCATTTTATTTTAAGACATTTTTATTCCTACTCTCTTCATGCAAAGGATCCAGATTTAAGTTTGACTCGCTCTATACTATTGGCAGAATCGATTAATTAATTTATTATCTCAACAATTTTAAAGCTCTATGAAATTACATGATACCGTACATATTTAATACTTTAACTGCTACGTAGTTAAAAAAGATGGCAATTTAACATATAGTTTACCTCATATAGTTTATACAATTGTTGTATGTGTAGCACAAAAAGCTCTTTATGAATTTGTTCAAGAGCCTAGATCTATTGGTGGAAGTGGAGAGTTGGTTTCACCATTAACCTGCATATTTGAGGAAGAGACTCCAAGGTGGAAAACTCTGCTTGCAAACCTTGGATTGTGACTTATGAAGCACAACGTACTACTTCATATTCCTCATATAGTTTACCAGTACATTATTCACAGTTTTGGTGCTACAAGCGCGGAATTAGAGTGGTAATGCTTTCTTTTATTCATTTCGAGGACATAGAGTGGATGGTCAGGATCTTATGTTTGTAGTTATATCATCAGTTGTACCATTAGAACTAGTTCGTATGCATGGAAGTTGCAAATTTATTTATTGTTTCTTAGAAAGCATTAATGATTTGGATAAAGTTTGGTTAGTTTCATGGAGTCTAATGCTCGTGTGGACTTATTGTGGGGTTTTGATGATTTTTGCACCTTCCCCTGTTTTTTTTTTAAAAAAAAAAAACCAAAAGACAGTGTTAACAAGATAAAGAGCAGTTGAGCTAGATTGAATGGTAGTGCACAAAGCAATAGCAATTGGTCCCTAAATTCTGTAGTTTTCCACAGTTGAGCTGGACTGAATGGTGCAGCTAGACATTGGTTGGTGCTGACAAGATGAACAACATGGTGCATTGAGCCACTTGTGGTGTTGTTGCCTGAACCGAAACACTGATTTGATGTGCCTAGTTTATCGAATATTTTTATAGGCTTCTTTTTTTATCACTGAACTTAGTATAAGGAATCCGTTATTCTATTTGCAGGATGAAGTTGAAAATGCTACTTTGCAAGAAAGCTTGTCAAATCTGGAACATCTTATTTCATCAATTCAGAAGCCTATTCGAAGGATTGATCATCTCTCATCCTAGTGCTCAAAATGAATCCTTCAAGCAGGTCACTTTTCTTATCACTTGATTGATCATATAGACAATCAAACACATCTCAGTAAACCGTCGATTTTTGTTGGAAAAAATAAAATAAAAATTCTCTTATGATTTTGAAAAGATAGTTACATGAATGTGTTTTTTAAGATTGTAGTTTACCAACATCGACTTTACTTTTTTACTCTTGTCCCTGGACAATTAAGAGATAAATGGTCAACAAGTTTGGATATCAATAATTAGATGCTTATCGTAATCATGATAATTTTAGAATAAAAAATTTGTTTTCTTCTGTAAATATTGCAAGTCAAATGTAGTATGTGGTCTATGCTTTTTCACCCAATATTTTATTTATATATGTTTCTACATAGCTTTATGTGAAGTTGGGAAATACTTAATGTAATAAATTATCTCTAATTTACAAATTTAAAATCAATAGAAATAAATATTTTGATAAAAATAAAATAAAAAGCTGTTAATGAAAATGTAATGGGATGGGATTGAAATTCAATTAACAGGACTCATAAGTCAAAACATAAGTTCACACTAATGTTATGTTTTGTTGCTCCTAAATTCATTTTTGGAAAAAAAACATGTATAGATTAAATTGCATGATCGCTTTTTGATTATAACAAGTAATGACATTTTTTCATGCATCAACCAAGCTAGTTCAAACTACTGTTATTTTCTCTCTTCTTACATTATACCCAAAAAATAAACCTTTTAGGCACAAGCCTTTATTTTCCAGGTTTCCAAACCAAACCTGCATCATTTGGTTTCTTTGGCAGGGATTTTATAACAAATTTGAATTAATTATACGGTGCATGTGTATGAGCTATACTCCTTTTAGCTTTATGTAAAAGTTTGTTGTAGCATCTTGATAAGAATAATCCAGAAGACATAATATTTCTCTTATATACTATTCCTGAAATAGAATAAGCAACTAAACTAAGAACATTTGTTGACAACTTTTATCAATTTTTCAGGTTACTTGTTGCAGCATAATTTGGACAAGTAGTTGCCTTCAAGAGGATGCTAGTTTTTATAATCATTACTAACAATAAAGAATTGATACATCACCATGATAGTGTATGATTTTTACTATGTATTTTGAATATAAAGTCATGATGATGTATAATTTTTAGTTTGTATTTTGAATATAAAGTTACGATTTCTTCTCTATGAATTGATTATGATGCCATTGAGTTTATATTAATCTTTTTTTGTTGCTTATATGCTTCTAGTTGCATTTGCAAAATGTGTTAGAAAATAATTTTGTTTATACATCTAAAATTAGATTCGTCGCTAATCCCTTGCTAATTTGTAATGGCTTACTGACGGATTGCCCACAAATATACTTGTATTGAATATACACCTAAAATATTATCCCAGTACACCAAAACAGGGGATTCCCGACGAGTATAAGTGTCACTAGTAATTTCCGTGACACTTATATGTGTCACTGTGAGGGGGTCAGGAATATTAGCAACGCTTATAAGCGTTGGCAAATATTCATTTACAACGCTTATAAGCGTTGGTAGATATTCATTCACAACGCTTATAAGCGTTGGCAAATATTTGTTCCTAACACTTATAAGCGTTGGTAACATTATATTCGCAACATTTATAAGCGTTGATAACATGTAACACTTATATTTGCATACAGGATAGCGTGGGCACTATTAAATATTCATTCAGCAATGATATTATCTCAACATAGCAACATGTAACAAAATCAATAAGAACAAAAATCCATATTCGTGACAATAACAAAGTATGAACTAAAAAAAATTCAATACATAAAAATTCTAAATTCAATACATATGCAAATTATAACCAAATAATCATCGAGAAAAAGTATCCAATTGCATAGTAGTAACAATATATAATTAACAAAATACAAGACATTTCTCATATTTGAAGTCTACAAGTACCTAATGTGAAACTCCAGCCATATAACGAAACCTACATCCAAAAATTTGCATAGTTTATACCACCAATTTTTCTCTTTTTCTCCGCTTCTTCCACTGCTTCCTGCATGCATTTAATTAAATAACATCATTTGAATTTCAACTAGTAGTAAATGTTATAAATTCAAAGTCATACCTTTTTAATTTTGACACGCCTTTTGTCTATTGAACTGGATGAAATCTTGCAATTTAACTCCTTTTTAAGCCTTTTGTTTTCTTCAAGAACCTCCAATGCAAATTCCACACCACGATCACATAATGGTTTGTCAATCCAGTGGATGAATCCACAACCTCTAAATGTTCCAGTGTTTGCACAAATAAAATATCGACGTCCGACGTTTTTATTCAAATAGCATGTTCTGAATAGTGGTTCAATGTTGCAACGACATAACAACCTTTGAGACTGTACTTCTCCAACATCGAATGTTGGCAGGGTTGGAAATCTTGTTGGTGTTGTCGGCCTAGTAGGCAGTGCCACATTCTGAACACTTAATAATGCCAAATCTCTTTGTAAGCTTGACTCTATTCTCTCGTAAACACTAAACGGAGTTGGTATTTTATATGCAATGTTAACGACAATGTTTATAAACTTGTAAGGGTAAAAAGGTAATCCTTCTTACACCATTTTCAATAGTATATTTACAGCAGACACTATCATAGTAGCGTATTGTATTATATGATATCTAGTTTAACGGATCCTTAGAGAATGAATCCCAGACATTCTATAAGTTACTTATGCATCTCTATGACATTTTACTTGAGTTAATTTACTTGCATGAGAATATTAGTCCTGATCTGGGTGGTTTTGTTTTGCATGTTTCTCGGGTCAGCTTGAGTACCATAGCCTTTGGAGATTTATCTTGGAGCTAGAGATCATTTGGAGCTTTAGACATCAATCTATTTGTTTTTCAGTTCTATCTATGTTAGTCAGTTGTTGCTGTTTCTGTTATCTTTAGTAGACATTTTATGTATTTGAGATAATGTTGTACTTGTCCTAGTGACTTGCAATATTTATTTTATTTTGTAGACTATGTGTCCATAGTAGCTACATGAACTACTATGGTTTATTTTATTTCCGCTGCGAGTTATTCTGCTTTTTCCGTGTATGTGATTCTGTGGTATGATTATTTACTCCAATTTTACTAACAATCTAATGTTTTGAACCGTTCAAGTCTAACATGTGTGGATTATTATTGATTTAAATGTTACAAAATAGTGGGTTGTTACACGCCTTCTCCTGCCACAAAGTATTGACCCTATCCGTCAGTGCCCTATTCTCCTCCTTAAGGGCATTAACCTTGGCCGCTGAAGCAGAAGCCATCCTTCTGGATTGACACCAAGTCTTCATTAACTGAGGAAGGGAAATGAATTAAGCTTCTCGCAAGAATAATATGAGTACAAAGGAATCAGAAAGGATAAATCAATACCAAAGGTTGGTCCCTGATTTGCTGTCGATGAAAATATTCTGAATACAAGGGTGAAGAAGTCGGCGTGATGTTAGCAACTTCAGGAGAAGAGAGAGCAAGACTCATAAGCCTATCAAAATCAAAGACTGGAAAAGGAGGTGAAGGAGAGATAGCAGGCTGAGAGAAAGAAGGCAACGGAAGACTATGCCCTTCCCCGTCTAACCCGGCGAAAGTATCAGGAAGAACAGGACTGCTTACGGGCCTACCCTTCGGTGGAGAATTAGGGGAAGCGTCAACATTGACCACCTGGCCATCATCAATAGTGGAAGTAACAAAAGTCTGTCGCATTTTCGGGGCAACAACGATGTCATCTGTAAAGCTAACTAACTTATCTTGTCTGGGTCTTTGATGGTGATTCATTGTCGGTAAGGCCGAACCTTTTTATAGCTTGGGTACTGGACCGAGAGCAAGCTACCAAGGCAGGCGCATCCTGAGAAGTTAGAATTGGATGGGAGGTTGTCCCAATATCTTCTTCCTAGGGGGGATTAAGCCATATTGATAAAGCCTGTTGGTGGTTAAGAGGAATGACCAACACATGTGCTCCACCGATGCCATGAAGATTCTCAACAACTTGAGCTTCCTCTGGCTTTAGAATCATATCTTTGAAGGGGGGTTCTGCGATCAGAGGAAGATACAAGTAAGCAAAAACAATAAACATAAAACATTGGCTTTATAAAACATAAGGCCTACCATCATCAACAAATTTTCCTGATATGCCGGAAGGGAATTTAATGAGAAAAAAATGGTCTTACCACGGCCTAGTTTTGCTAATGCTATCGGTAACCAGTCTCCTTACAGGATTTTCCCTCCATATCCGTGATTCTAAACTTTTAGAAAATTGGACCATATGACGAATGAGTTTTGGGCTTAAAGAATCCTAACCGGATGCAAGCGCCAGGGCCTCCAAGCACAAGAGAGTTTTATACGTATTGGGTGAGAGTTAAATGGGAGAAAATTTCAAATCACTTAAGAGCTTGTGCAAAAAAGGTGGAAAAGGAAGAAAGCCTTTGTGCCATATATGAATTGCTGAATATACGAAATACCCTTCTGGAGGGGTCTTAAGAAAATTTGGAGAAGAAGCTACGATGACATCAATACCTAACATGTAAAAATTATCCAATATGGCATTCACGGAACGTTGGAAAGTAATTAAAGATGCCTTTGGAACAAATGCTTTCTTAGGACGTGAGACTTTGGAATCTTTGGCCATCGCCTTAACAGGACTTTTGCTAGACATGATTCTTCTAGGTGATATCATTCCGTCATAGTACCATTAATATACATACTTCTAACACAATTGCATGAAAAACATTTATGAATGGATAGAATAGTATTATATATTGCTCACAAAAAGCTCGATTTGTCGTAAGCTAAACCGAACTCAGATTTTGAACGCAAAAAGGATTATGCATAATGTACTTTCATTAGTGGTTACATAGGCTTTTAATAGCAAGGAAAACACGTACCCTAGCGCCCTTAACATCGCAGTGGGATTACATCAGGTTTGGATAGTTCAACGTTGTCAATGAATATTAAGCAAAACACAAACGATGGAGGAAATTAACCCTAATTATGTTAGAATCATTTCATTGCGTATCAACAGCATAGAAAGTTGTTTCCTCCTTGCATGTCTTGCGTTGTATATCTTATTTCCTAAACAAGGTAAACCGTGAAGCGGGTGACTACTAATGTCGGGCATTAATCACGGTAAAAAGAGAAATTGTTGTTGCCTAAACCAGTTTTATGATTAGCACAACTCTAATCGATTCCACTGTCAATCTTGGCACATAATTAAGATTACGACTTATATAAAAAGGCAAAAGTACTCACAAAGAATCGAGCTTGGGTTTTCAGAAAGTTTTTGGGTAGCTTCTTAGAGACACTACAAGAAAATTAACCTATTGCAACTAGCTATTTGCAACAAGCGTCAAATGACAGTTGCAGTAAATGGTATTTAGCAACAGGCCTTTCGTAGATGTTGCAATAGATAAGATTTAAAAATAGGCTTTTTCCTCCTGTTGCGAAAAGCATATTTTTCGCAATAGCGCTTTCACACCTATTGCAAAAACATACTTTTCGCAACAACTCTTTCGTTCCAGTTGCTATAGAAATATTATTTACAAATACACTTTAAAACTAGTTGCAAAAAATATATATTTAGCAACTGTCTTCGCCACTTGCGATATGTAATTTTTTTGCAATTGGTAAAGCCACTTGCAAAAAATGTATTTTTGAAATTTATTTTTTTCTCTATGTAATATTCGGCTATAATATAAGAAGTATAATAGTTAATATATATGTATTTTGAAAATTATATATAATGTATGTGTGTATATATACTAGTAATTAAAATTTATCATAGTTTAATAATTTATTTACTAATTGATGAACAATTTCTAATTTATAATCATTATTTATTATAAAAAAATTATAATTTATAAACATAGTATAATTACTAATAACCAATAATCACTAATTGTAATATATGAATATAATTATTAACAAATAATATTATATACTGATGGCATGCGACAGTTGCAACAGACGAATTTTTAGCAATTGCGCTTTCTTACCAGTTGAAATAAACAAATTTTTGATGGCTATCTTTTCATGACAGTTGCAATAAACATATTTTTAACTTAATAATTATAATTGATGAATATATTTAGTTTTTTGTGTTTAAAATAATAATTATTAAATAGTTTATAATTAATGCTAGTTTAATATTTAATAACTAATATTTATTATTCAATATTAATTAGATTTATTTAATAACTTCTCTAACATGACCTTTGCAAATATTATTTTATAACAAACATAATTTTTAGTTGATTAGAAAAAGTATAGAGTACAAAATTCAGGACCGCTTCACCCTGGTAATGCAAATGAAAAGGCGGGATACTAAAATTAGAAGGCAGGCTCCTAAAAAATTTCAGGACCGCTTCACACAAATATTTTGTGCCTGCTTCACTTACATTATCCTATTCATATGCCTTTCCCAATTCCTCATTCCAAATCTAATTCCAAGTCCTCCTAAAATGGCAATAAGAGCTTCTGCCATCCGCATCGTTTTTCTCTTTTCCTTTTTCTATACGAATCACTTCTTTTCATCTACTCCTCCTCTAATCTTTACTCTTCATTCAACATTCGGAAATTTTCTAAATCTCTCCTCCTTTCTAGTCATCTTTTCACTGTTCCGCCTAATTTCTTCCCCTTTCGGTCAGATTTAGTTGATGTTCTATCCCTAACTACTTGCGCGGTGTCCCTTTAATGCACTACGTCCTCTTGGCCAATACAAAGCTCATTTGTACCTCATAAAAGAAATCTGTGAAAAATGTATTTTATTGATATAGAATACTTGATAAAATGTACAAGGCAACGACACTATATATAGGTATATAGTCCATGTAATAAAACAGGTACAAGCGGAAGCATATTGGGCTTAGCCCAGCCCATCAATATTAGAAGAGGTAAATAAGGTAATAACTGATCAGTTGTTTCATTAGCCACCCTCAAAAACATCTAAGGTTTTCCCTTTCCTGTCTGCGCCGCCATCTTCTTCAACCTTCAAATTCTCTCTAAATCTTACGAAGTTCTTCACCGATAGGGGTTTTGTGAGTGCATATGCCTTCTGAAATTGAGCTGGCACATGATTTACATCTAATTTTTCGACGGTGGTCAGTTCTCGTACAAAATACAGATCAATCTCGATGTGCTTCGTACGAGCGTGCTGAATAGGGTTAGCTGATAAGGAGACGGTGCTCAAATTGTCACACCACACAATCGGTCTTTTGCTAGGAGCAAAACCTAGTTCCTTAAGCAAGGAATTTATCCACATGACTTCAGCCGTGGCACTCGCTACTGATCTGTACTCGGCTTCTGTGCTGGAGCGTGATATAGTTGGCTGCTTTTTGGAACACCATGAGATTGGATTTGATCCCATGAAAACACAATAACCAGATGTCGATCTACGATCATCTAGGTCAGATGCCCAATCGGAATCACTGTAAGCTTGTATAGTTAACTCTTTGCAGGTTTTTAGAGTGATTCCATAATTAATAGTACCTTTTAAGTACCTTAGGATGCGTTTAACAGCAGTCCAGTGTTCATTTAGGGGTGCTTGCATGAACTGACACACTTTATTTACACTATAGCAGATGTCTGGTCTAGTCACAGTTAAATATTGCAATGCCCCCACTGTACTTCGGTATTCTTTGATGTTATGAATCACTTCCCCTTTGTGTTTAGACAGTTTGAGGTTACTCGTCATAGGAGTAGGCATAGGTTTGGCTTTATCCATTCTGGCTTTAGCGAGAAGTTCTGATATGTATTTACTTTGGGACAGTATAATTTCAGTTTTGGACTTCTGAATGACTTGTATACCCAGGAAATAGTTTAAATTTCCCAAATCCTTGATTGAGAAACATTAATTTAGGAAATGAATTATTTTGTCCACTTCTTTCTGATTGCTACCTGTTATTAAGATGTGATCAACGTAGACAAGTATGTAAGTGACTTCTGTTCCATTTCTTTTGATGTGCAAAGAACTATCAGATTTAGCAGTTACAAAACCCAGCTTCATGAATGTTGCTTTTAGTTTGTCATACCAAACTCTTGAGGCTTGTTTCAACCCATAGATTGCCTTATTCAGTTTGCACACCAAATGTTCATTTTGATAACTTTTGTATCCCTCTGGTTGCTCCATGTAGACATCCTCTTCTAATTCCCCATTTAGGAAAGCATTACAAACATCCAGCTGTTTTATACACCAGTGTTTATGTAGGGCAATACTAATAATTATTCTCACTGTTGTATGCTTAACCACTGGGGAAAAAGTTTCTTTAAAATCAAATCCATATTCCTGTGTATACCCCTTCGCAACCGGTCTTGCCTTGTGTTTTATAATGCTCCCATCAGCTGCCTTCTTTAATCTATAGGTCCATTTACAACCTATAATGTTCTTATGGTTTGGTGCAGTAACAAGATCCCATGTTTTATTTTTGATTAAGGCATCATATTCCTCTTTCATGGCATTTTTCCATTTTTCACATTTTATTGCTTCGTCGAAGTTGACTGGCTCTCTGTCACTGATGGAAGTAATGTATATCTTAGGCTTAAATATTACATGTTTTGCCCTAGTTATCATGTGATGTTTGTTTTGATCATGCTGTTCAACTTCATTTCTTGTAGAACTACCATTCTCATCAGTAGAATTAGCATTTGTATTTTTAGAATCATTACTGTCATGATTCATGTTATCATCTCCAGCTAGTGAATTTGCTGGATTGTAACTTGCCCTTGTGCTAGGTATACTGTCTTCATCATCATCCTCATGCTGTGCATCATGCTGTGTTTGTTGTTGTTGATTGTGTATCATGTCTTCAGTTAATTCTGGTGGTTGTATGATTTTTCTTTCATCATTGACAATCATCTTAGTTGTTCTAATTCCCTTTTCTGCAAAAGGAAAGACATGCTCATCAAACACAACATGTCTTGAAACATATAACCTCCCACTATCACTCAAACACTTGTATCCTTTCTGATTATCTGCATAACCAAGAAAAGTACAAGGAGTTGATCTCAGATTTAGTTTGTGTCTGTTATAAGGTCTTAAACAGGGAAAACATAGGCATCCAAAAGGTCTTAGTCCAGAATAATCTGGTTTGACTCCATACATCATCTCATATGGGCTTTTATATTGTAAAATTTTGGTAGGCATTCTGTTAATTAAAAATACTGATGTCACAAAAGCTTCTGACCAAAATTTTAGTGGTAGGTGAGATTGAGATATCAGTGTGAGCCCTGTTTCAACGATATGCCTATGTTTTCTCTCTATAAGACAATTTTGTTCTGATGTGTGTGGGCAGGTCATTCTATGTAGTATACCCTTATCATTAAAGAATTTCTTTAGTGGTTTAAATTCACCACCACCATCTGTTTGCATAGTTTTCACAATGCAGTTTGTTTGCTTCTCAATGAGGGTAACAAACTGTATTGTTGTATCGTATGCATCTGACTTACTTTTAAGTAGATATATCCATGTATATCTTGTAAAATCATCTACAAAGGAAAGGTAATACCTGTATCCATGATCTGTTTTGATTGGGGAAGGCCCCCATAGGTCTGCAGCTATTAGCTCAAGTGGCTTGCTGTACTTTGTATCAGATTCAGTGAAGGGTAATTTATGACTTTTGCCTATTTGGCAATGTTTGCATACAAAATGATCAGGTATATTTTTGCAATCAATTTTATTTTCATTCAAGACATGTTTAACAGTTTTCACATTAGGATGACCCAACTTATAGTGCTAATCATTAAAAAATTTGTACATATCATTGTTTACAGTCACAGTTTCAACATTGCAACAGTGATTTCCATTATTACTAGCATGTCTGGACTTCAATTTCTTGAACTTGTACAGCCCTTTATCCAAACTACCCTGTAGTAAAATTTCTTTATTTAGTAAATCTCTAACTAGGCAATATTCAGGGTGAAACTCAAAGTATACACGGCTGTCATTAGCAAATTGTGATACACTGATTAAGTTTTTCTTAATCTTGGGTACTCTAAGTAAATTATTTAGATATTCCATGGATGTAACCATGTCCTATATGTGATATACTAGTAGTTTCACCATTACCCATTGAGACAGAGTACATACCTGAGTAGCTTTTATTCCCCAGATTTAGATTCTGTAAATTATTGGTCACATGATTTGTGGCTCCAAAGTCTGGGTACCAATCATCAAGATTTATGTCCTCTGCCTTGCTTAATTCATCACTGTTTGAACTTTGTGACTGCATCCTCGATCCTTCAGCATTTGTCCTCTATTGTCCCACTTGTGTCACATTAACATTTGGTCCTCTTTGATTTCCTTGACCTTGCTGATTGACATTATATTCAGTGTTGAACCTAAAGTAACACCTGATTGCATCATGTCCGAATTTCCCACAAATCTGACATTTCACCCTGTTGTTGCTGTTAAATCTACCTCCTCTACCTCTGCCTCTTTGGTTGGGGTTGCCACCTCTAAAAAACTGATTTTCTTATTTGTTATTTTGGCCAATGTTACCTTTCTGTTGCCCTTTATTTCTTGATGTGGTGGCATAGTTGACAGAAAGTTCTGATTGATTTCTTTTCTGTTCAACTCTTCCTTCATGTGCAAGAAGTGATGAGTGCACATATTGTAAGTCAGGTACGGTTTTCTGTGAGGCTATAAATGTTACAATTGACTCATAATCTTCATCTAAGCCACCTGTGATGTGAAGAACTTGCTCACTATCACTGATAATGTGCCCTGTAGAGTTCAGTTTGTCACATAGTGTCTTTATCTTGGTAAGATAGTCATGCATGGACATTTCATCCTTTCTCATGCATTGTAGTTGTCTTCTATATAACATAACTCTTGCGGTAGATTGAGCACTGAATATCTGTTCAATGGTACTCCATATTGCATAAGATGTATTGCATCCTATAACTTTAGATAACATGCTTGCACTTATTGATGATATCAACCATGAAACAAGAAGACTATCTTGTTTTTGAAATCTCAAGTAATCTTGATTGCTGACTAAATTTCCATCTTTGTCGTGAATCATTGCAGGTGGGATGATGACTGTACCTTTGATAAAATCAAGGAGTCCATATCCTCTTAGTGCCGCTTCCACCTGAAACTTCCATAGCATGTAATTATCCTCGTCGAGAGGGATGGTAATTATGTGACTCTTGGGTTTTATTAGTGGGAAGTCTGGTACATGAGGCATAGAAGAAGGATTGATTCCAGAATTGGCTGAACTGAGGGATTCATTGTTTCCAGTTCCTGCCATGTCGATCAAGAAAACGCAGCAAAAGAAAATTCTTGATGAAACTGAAGTTTCTTGGACGGCTGAAGCACTGCAAAGTGCTGTAGCAGCCGGATCTTCAGTGAAATTGGGATTCTAGGATGGCAAATTCACCAAATGATGATGAATCTTGCAACCGGATCTTAGCCAGATGATGACTGAATGTCTGATGGCCAAGAATTGCAGCCAAGAAGAGAGAAAATGATGAAATTTCTCTGATTATTTCTCTTGGCGAGGCAATTGTAATCAGGTATTACTGATATGAAACTGAAAGTAGGTCAGGGAAGGGTGTATTCTTCAATGATGATAACTTTCTGAGAAGAAAATACAAAATACACTCTCCTCTTAATCTGAGATGAGAAAATATGGTTTCGTAAATTTATTTTTGTGCCGTTAGGCTTGAAGCTCTGATACCATAAAAGAAATCTGTGAAAAATGTATTTTATTGATATAGAATACTTGATAAAATGTACAAGGCAACGACACTATATATAGGTATATAGTCCATGTAATAAAACAGGTACTAGCGGAAGCATATTGGGCTTAGCCCTGCCCATCAATATTAGAAGAGGTAAATAAGGTAATAACCGATCAGTTGTTTCATTATATGTGGATGATATTCAACAGACAGAGTGCTCGGTATGTTTTATGGTGTTGGTTTCTTATGTGTTTATTGGTGTAGTTTGTGATCTAATTTGTGGTGTAGTCTGCATTTTCTACTCCTGATTTTTAAAGTTGAGCTATTCGTTTTGTTATATATTTTGACTGGAGATGGGTAGTGTGGAGATGGATGGTGTTTGCTTCATCTATTTTCGCCATTGTCTCACTCTCCATACTTATGAAGCAATGCCCTATTCATGCTGAGTTGGTTGGTGGTGAACTCGTTTCTTGCTCCTATCTCCACTGTCATTTGGTTATGCTATGGTCTTTTTTGTTTATGTCAAGATTGTTGCCGTTATTGGACTGTGATGAACTTGCTTTGATTACTGGGTTGTTGTTGAATTCTTCAACATTTTTTTGCTGTTCTTCATAGTTCCTTCCTATGTCAAAGTCAGTGGCTTGGTTACGTTTCTTTTTACATAACCTTGGCTATGTTGATTGATTAAAAAATAGTTAAGAGGAATATGATTGTTCTCTTGTAACTTACAAGAACTGCACACTGTTAATAAATAAAGTTAGGTGCAGGCTTACAACATTGGTTGTTTATAATTGGACTTGCTTGTATTTAGACTGAGTTCTGAAAAGTACAATGTCTTATTTAGAGATAGATTCCATTGCAAGGAGATAGTATAAGTGAATATTAAGCAGGAAGAAATACCTATTAAGTATTTACAGATATCATTATCTAGTATGAACTTTAAAGACAAATATTGCAGCAAAAGATACAAGGGTGGAAAGCCTATTTGTAAGTTGTTGTCAATACTTATAAGCTAATGGTCAAACACCCTCTCAAGGTCATGATTGAATGATTATGCAATGGCTCAGGTCATGGGTTCAAAACCGGCAGGATGCATGCTATTGTGTTTTATGATACCACCTCCACCAACAATATTTTATTTTGTGCTAACAGCTTTTCCAAGTGCTAAACGAACACTTCATATTCTTCAGCATAAAAACTACCATAAGATGTGCTATGGCTACCCCTTTTTTTCAAAACAGTGTTTTGATAGGCCATTAATGTAACACCCCGTATGTTGAATAACTAGCTATAATATAAAACAGGGCAGAATTAAATTTAAAAATATGAATCAGGGGAAAAGGGCTATGCCATTGCGTTCGTCTCGGAAAAACACGTGAAATAGAGTCCGAGTTTTCGAAAATCGGAGTCCGTATGACCCCGATAAGGCCCAAAGAAGTTTTCAGAAATTTAAAAACAGATTTAAAATCAGAAATTTCAAAATTCAGAAGTGGCGGGAAAATTCCCGCCAGACCCAGGGGGTCGACTGGGGAGTCGACCTCCCCCCTAGGTCGACTGGGGAGTCGACCCTAGGGTCGACCTGGGAGTCGACCTCCCTGGTCGAGCCCAGGTGACCTGGGTGCATCAGTTTGGCTTTTGGGCTGGGTCTGGTGGCTTGTGACGAGATCTGACGGCTCTAACCTAATCTAGGGTTAATCTAAGGGCCTAAACTACATCCTAATTCTATAAATACACCCTAAGACTACCCTAATTCATACTAAAATTGGAGACAACGTCGTTATGCCGTCAAAATGCAACTAGGAGGAGCCACCAACAAATTAAAGAGGAGGAAAGCTTCTCAAATCAACTTCTAATCAACTCTAGCAACTTAATCTTCTTCATTTAAGTGCTAATCAACAAGTGGTGAGTTTGCTATAGCCTTAATGACCAATTATTGAAGTGATTATGATAGGATATGATGAGGTTATGGCTATGAATGTGGATCAATGCATGTTATGCAAGTTATATGCTATGTATTAATGATGTTATGCATGTTATGCAAGTTATGTTCTATATGTTCATGAATTTATGCAAGTTATGCAAGTCATATGATACATGTTCATGATGTTATGCAAGTTATGCAAGTCATATGCTATGTGTTTGAGGTATTATGCAAGTTATGCAAGTCATATGATACATGTTCATGATGTTATACAAGTTATGCAAGTCATATGCTAGGTGTTTATGATGTTATGCAAGATATGCAAGTCATATGAGAAACATTGATCCATTATGACACCATGATATGCAAGTTTGGTGTATGATTATATGCTAGTTCATACATGATATGTTATGCAAGTTTGGTGTATGATTATATGCTAGTTCATACATGATATGTTATGCAAGTTTGGTGTATGATTATATGCAAGTTCATCTATGATATGTATGCAAGTTTGGTGTAAGATTATATGCAAGTTCACATATGACATGTTATGCAAGTTTGGTGTTTGAAGATATGCAAGTAACATGTGCAAGTTTACACCTTAGTATGATATGCATACATATGCAAGTTAACCCCTTTGTATGTCATACATACATATGCAAGTTTACCCCTTTGAATGATATAAGACACTTATGCAAGTTAACCTCTTTATGACATATGTGATTCATGCAAGTTTGGGTTGATTATTTATGCTAGTTGGGTTGATGCTATATGCATGTTGACACCTTTAAACCCATGTTGATGCTAATGTTATGCAAGTTGAACCCATTGTATTTGTGATGAATCTTCCCTTTTATGTCATGTTGGCGAATTACGTGTGGAACGATGGGGTTAATAAACATGTTAATGAAATGGTGTGAAGTTGGTATGATTATGCATACCATAAAGTGGATGGACATAATTGAGTCAATTATGTACATCGTTAAATTTGTAATTAATTAGGGATAATTAATACAAATTATGGGGGTGATTAATTAGGTGTAATTAATCGACTATGACACGAGGTTGGACCCTTTTGTAGCATAAGACTGCCCGTAACCGACCGGCATATCCAGCGGCTACAAATGATTGGCCCAATGTGGGAGGTCTTAGGCACAAACTAAATACGTGACAAGTGTATAGACACGAGGTTAGACTCGGTTATGGCGTAAGGCTGCCCGGACCGAACCGGCAAATCCAGCTGCCATAAAAGATAGTCTAATGTGAGAGGTCTTTACAACGGTTACGTTCTTAATCAATTAAGAAACGCTTAACCAGATAAGCATGTAGTGGGGCATGAAGGGTTAAGTGGGTGCCTTGGGTGGCATGTGGAGATTAAGTAAGTGCCTTGGGTGGCATGAGAAAATCTAGTGGTTGCCTTGGTTGGCAATAGAAAATACGATTAGAATACTTAACCAAAGTGGAACATGTAATTAAGCATGATTAAAGGGTTAAGTGGGTGCCTTGGGTGGCATGAGGAAATCTAGTGGTTGCCTTGGGTGGCAATAGAAAATACGATTAGAATACTTAACCAAAGTGGAACATGTAATTAAGCATGATTAAAGAGTTAAGTGGGTGCCTTGGGTGGCATGTAGAAATCTAGTGGGTGCCTTGAGTGGCAATTGAAATATGATTAGATGACTTAACCAAACCTTAACATGTAGGTGGGCATGATTATGAAAAAGGGGTTAAGTGGGATGCACTAGATTAAATGACAAGCTTAAGTAGTAGCTTGTGGGGCCTTAAGTGGCAATTGAAATATGATTAAATGACAAGCTTAAGTAGTAGCGTGTGTGGCCTTAAGTGGCAATTGAAATATGATTAAATGACAAGCTTAAGTAGTAGCTTGTGGGGCCTTGAGTGGCAATTGAAATATGATTAGATGACTTAACCAAACCTTAACATGTAAGTGGGCATGATAATGAAAAGGGGTTAAGTGGGATGCGCTAGATAAAATGACAAGCTTAAGTAGTAGCTTGTGGGGGGGCCGTTTCAACCAGTAACCCATATGTATCTTATTGGGCTCGACCCATGTCGAGGACGGGAAACGCTGACTGGGCTTGACTGGAAGAGGCCAAAACGGGGTAGCGGTGGCAATGCGAGTCCAACGGGTTTCATATGCGTGTGTGTACCCGGGCTGGTAGGTAAGACGTTGTTGCATCGTGTAGATATAAGCCGTGCACCATTGATATTATCAGGTTGCCACTTTGGGGAGTGATACACCCCACTGTGGGGCCAGCACGGGTATCTACGTTAGGGAGCCGATCGCTTGGGAAGTAGTTGGTACACCTAGTGGAGATAGGGGAAGACGGCACCTATGTAGTCAGCTAGGGGTACAAGAAACTACTGGGTAAAATTACTAAGTACACTTAGTGGGATCAACCTTTAAGTAGGAATTACCCTTGGGTGGGTAGAACTGGTGTGGTGCAGTGTTGGAATTACCCTTGGGTGGGTAGATCTGGGGTGGTGCAATATAGTATTTATCCTTGGGTGGATAGGCGCGTCTTTACCGTTATCTTAGTTTATCCTAAGTCTAGTTGGCTACTTAGTATAGTCATTTATCCCCAGTCGTACCATACCAGGTTTATATCATACCCTAATTACTTTAATGATTGTATTGTTAAGGTTATAGGGCTCACTCAGACTTATGTCTGACCCCGTTGTTTTTATCTTTTTCCCCAACCCTCAGGTTCTCAGAGTGGGCCTAGCACTAGTGGGCTTTTATCAGATTGCTTTATCTATCTTTTGGAGCTTGGACCCTAGAAGAAAAGCTCGGTTATCTTTTCTATTATGGCTATTAGTATGTAGTGGGATTATGTACTTATGTTTTAACGAGATAGATATTTTGTACTTGACTCTTGTTGGTTTTTGAGATGTAACCAAGCATGTTTACCTTCTGCTGCAATGAAATGATGTTATAAATTTCAAGTATTACCTATATCTGTTTTTTTTTTCAGTTCTATATTCACTTAAATACTCCACCGAAGCTAAGGCATTCCCTTTGTGAGTGACCTTAGCGGGTGTGGGTGTTACACGTGGTATCAGAGCCAGGTTACCAGAACAGATAAAACTTTTAGAAAACTATTTTTCTAAAAACATTTTTGGAAGAAGTATTTTCAAAAACATGTCTTTCAAGAGAAAAGTTTTTGAAAGAAAATCATAATCCCCAATAGCCATATCTTTATCCTTCAGATTCTCCGTTTTGAATCTCTTCCTCTTTCTCTTTTTGAATTTCCCCTCCGCGTATAGATGTCTTTCTAAGATAAGTAAGGACTTCTGTATGAAGGACGGAAGAACCACTTCAAGGGACTAAGACGTTTGCCAGGCTAAGAAGTTAGTCCAAGGAGGTGGAGGGCTTATAGGTACCGTTAAGATGGATGAGAGAGGAAGGTTCAAATAGCTATTAAGTAAATAAAGGACGAAACCTCATCGTGGTAAGAAGGCTACGAAAGGAGAATGTGGAGGGGAAGGCTAGTTGTTTTGGAGAAATGGGACACCTTGGGGTTGTCCAAAGAGGTAAGGACGAAGTACAAGATCTTCTGGAGGGTAGATGTATTCCCTCACGACGGGTATACCTGATGGGGGTAGGACCGTCTAAGTTGAAATTTGGTTCTCTCGATCATCCTGTTCGAACTTTATTCGACTCGGGCGCAGAACATTCGTTTATCTCATCATCATTAGTTGAGTCACTGCACCTAGACACCAGTTTGGTAGATGATCCCATGGTTGTTTCAAACCCAATTGGGAGGGCTCCACTTATTTGTCCATGATATGTTTGGGTTTGAAGATTTCCATACTTAGCGTTGAGATTAGAGGTGATGCTTTTGTTTGGGCTTCACGGGCTATGGGTTGATTTTGGGCATGGACTGGTTATTCAGTAATGGTGCCGTTCTTGATTGTGAAAGGAGAGTTGTTAGGCTTATGACCCGCTTGGGTAACACTCTCGAGATCTTTTGTAATCCCATAGATTCTGTTTTGCTAAGTTATTTTGAATCGCTTGACGCTTTGGTCGAGAGTTTGCGATCTGTTAGAGTGGTCCGGGAATACTTGGATGAGTTCGAGGAGGTGAAGGGCTTACCTCCGAAGCGGGAGATAGACATCCGAATATATCTGGTAGACGATGCTAAACCAGTATCTTGCTCAGTGCACCGCATGGCTCCTCGTGAGAGGAGGGAACTCCATAAGCAAGTAGGGGAGTTGCTTGAGAAGGGGGTTCATAAGACGAAGTGGATCGGAGTGGGGTGCTCCAGTAGTTTTTGCTACAAAGGCGGATGGGTCCCTTAGACTTTGTGTAGGCTATAGAGGACTCAACAAGCTCACAAAGAAGAGTAGACACCCATTGCCAAGGATTGATGATCTTTTTGATCGGTTGGTTGGCGCCTCAGTGTTTCGCAGTGGGACTTGGCCACGGAGTTTCATCAGTTGGGAGTGACTGAGGATAGTATAGAGAAGACCGCCTTTAGGACTCCGGATGGTTTCTATTAGTGGCTTGTGATGCCATTTGGTTTGACGAACGCCCCCGCATACTTTGTTGATTTGATGAGTAGGGTGTTCAGGGAGTACCTAAATAACTTCGTAATGGTCTTTGTGGATGACATCTTGGTCTTTTTTAAAAGCGAAATAAGTTTTTGTATGTGCTTAATAGGTTAAGCAAAGCCAGTTATTTGATCAACGGGGGTTTTGGAGCGAGACTGGCAATGACATCCAGAGTTAGACAAGGGCTTAATCATTTAGCCGTTTTACTAGTATCATCTCACGTAGGTCATCTGAATTCGAAGGAGGTATCCCTTGGGTGTTTGTCTGATATTGGTTTAGGCCTTTGGGGCTTGCACTTGGGGGATGTCGAGTTCGACTAGGATGGTCTGCGTGAGAGATGGATAGTTATGACGATTTTGTATGGGAAAATATCCTGGTTTTCTCCAGAAATGGAGAAAAAGATGCCCTACATCTTAGGGAAGTGTTGGAGACTCTTCAAGCGCATAGTCTTGAGACAGAAAAGGTGGATGAAGTTCTTAGCATCCTATGATTTCGAGATAGCGTATACCCCTGGCAAGGGTAACGTGGTGGCGGACGCCTTGAGCGGAAAAAGGTTGTCCTTGAGTCCATTGTTCATGGAACGATGAAGCTTGGAATTTATCTCGATGTTTGATTTCAGACCTTCCGTTGACTTTATACCCGGTTGGCTAGCATCCTTGGAAGTCAGACCTACTCTTTTGATATGGATTGGCGAGGCACAGCGGGACGACCCACAGTTGGTTGAGTTGGTAGAGAGGCTCATAAAAGGGGAGTCATCCAGCCATTTGAGTAGGTATATCCTAGATGATAGGGAGTGCTTGCGTAGAGATGGTAGACTTTGTGTACCACAAGACGAGGGTTTAAGGAAGCCTATTCTTGATGATGCACACCGTTCTAGGATGACCGTTTATCCCGGTATGGACAAGATGTACCAGGACATGAAGCGAGTTTTCTTTTAGGCCGGTATGAAGAAAGATGTGGCCGAGTATGTCGCTAGATGCTTGGTGTGCCAACAAGTGAAAGCGGAGCAAAAGAAACCCGGTGGGTTGCTTCACCCATTGGAAGTTCCACAATGAAAGAGAGATAGCGTCTCAATGGATTTTATTAATGGGTTACCTAGATCGAGGAAGGGTAATATGGGAATTTGGGGTTGTGATAGATAGACTTATTAAGAGTGCCCATTTCATACCCGTGAAGAGCAAGAGGACTGTTCCATGTCTAGCTTCAGTTTATCTTCGAGAGATAGTTCGGTTGCATAGGGAACATGACGTATTCCATGTGTCACATTTGAGGAAGTGGCTACAGGAGACCGCAGAGGTGGTAGAGCCGAGCTTGCTTAGAGAAGTAAAAGTAGAGCGTGATGCGATTATTTGACGAGCTCCTACCCGCATCCTTGGGTCAGAGATTAGGAAGTTGGGAAACAAAGAGGTTCGACTAGTCAAAGTGCCAAGGGGAGAAGATGAGAGTAATGCTACTTGGGAGACAGAAGCGAAGATGCGTTCATTGTACCCATTCCTTTTTGAGGGTATGTCCTTTAAACTTCTCCTTTATCGTTTGTCTAGTGCTTATCTTATCTTTAGTATGTCCTCTCATTAGTACCTTTGACCTTTAGATAGGGAAAACCTATGGTTGAAACATGTGTTTGAGACATGTTATGATTGATGGATGTGTGTGGATGCAAGTGGTTGCTAGTGGTTGCTCGTGGATGCATATACACACACTCTAGGCACTAGATCGACTCAGTCACTTCATATTGCATATTGCATATAATTGTGTGTAGGTAGCTATATTAATGGATGTATAATGATTGTGTTATCACATGGATGATGCATTTTGGTGAATGATTGTGCACTCATGTAGAGATAGTGTGTGTCGATAGGGTTCTTTTGCATACATATTGGATGCATGGCACTATCATGGTTTGCATTAAGGAGGTCAACTAAATAAGTGGACCGCCTAATTTTGCATTAGACAGGGAACATATACACACACTCTTCGCATATGTTCATACAGCATTAGAAACTTTAAGGACAATGGATGTCAGTGTTTGATGGTTTGAGTAGATGGTTGTTTGGATGGTAGGATACGTTCTTCTTGACTTAGAGATTTCAGGGACAAAATCCTTTAAGTAGGGGAGAATGTAACACCCCGTATGTTGAATAACTAGCTATAATATAAAACAGGGCAGAATTAAATTTAAAAATATGAATCAGGGGAAATGGGCTATGCCATTGCGTTTGTCTCGGAAAAATACGCGAAATAGAGTCCGAGTTTTCGAAAATCGGAGTCCGTATGACCCCGATAAGGCCCAAAGAAGTTTTCAGAAATTTAAAAACAGATTTAAAATCAGAAATTACAAAATTCAGAAGTGGCGGGAAAATTCCCGCCAGACCCAGGGGGTCGACCTGGGGGTCGACTGGGGAGTCGACCTCCCCCCCCCAGGTCGACTGGGGAGTCGACCCTAGGGTCGACCTGGGAGTCGACCTCCCTGGTCGAGCCCAGGTGACCTGGGTGCATCAGTTTGGCTTTTGGGCTGGGTCTGGTGGCTTGTGACGAGATCTGACGGCTCTAACCTAATCTAGGGTTAATTTAAGGGGCTAAACTACATCCTAATTCTATAAATACACCCTAAGACTACCCTAATTCATACTAAAATTGGAGACAACGTCATTATGCCGTCAAAATGCAACTAGGAGGAGCCACCAACAAATTAAAGAGGAGGAAAGCTTCTCAAATCAACTTCTAATCAACTCTAGCAACTTAATCTTCTTCATTTAAGTGCTAATCAACAAGTGGTGAGTTTGCTATAGCCTTAATGACCAATTATTGAAGTGATTATGATAGGATATGATGAGGTTATGGCTATGAATGTGGATCAATGCATGTTATGCAAGTTATATGCTATGTGTTAATGATGTTATGCATGTTATGCAAGTTATGTTCTATATGTTCATGAAGTTATGCAAGTTATGCAAGTCATATGATACATATTCATGATGTTATGCAAGTTATGCAAGTCATATGCTATGTGTTTGAGGTATTATGCAAGTTATGCAAGTCGTATGATATATGTTCAGGAAGTTATGCAAGTTATGCAAGTCATATGATACATGTTCATGATGTTATACAAGTTATGCAAGTCATATGCTAGGTGTTTATGATGTTATGCAAGATATGCAAGTCATATGAGAAACATTGATCCATTATGACACCATGATATGCAAGTTTGGTGTATGATTATATGCTAGTTCATACATGATATGTTATGCAAGTTTGGTGTATGATTATATGCAAGTTCATCTATGATATGTATGCAAGTTTGGTGTAAGATTATATGCAAGTTCACATATGACATGTTATGCAAGTTTGGTGTTTGAAGATATGCAAGTAACATGTGCAAGTTTACACCTTAGTATGATATGCATACATATGCAAGTTAACCCCTTTGTATGTCATACATACATATGCAAGTTTACCCCTTTGAATGATATAAGACACTTATGCAAGTTAACCTCTTTATGACATATGTGATTCATGCAAGTTTGGGTTGATTATTTATGCTAGTTGGGTTGATGCTATATGCATGTTGACACCTTTAAACCCATGTTGATGCTAATGTTATGCAAGTTGAACCCATTGTATTTGTGATGAATCTTCCCTTTTATGTCATGTTGGCGAATTACGTGGGGAACGATGGGGTTAATAAACATGTTAATGAAATGGTGTGAAGTTGGTATGATTATGCATACCATAAAGTGGATGGACATAATTGAGTCAATTATGTACATCGTTTAATTTGTAATTAATTAGGGATAATTAATACAAATTATGGGGGTGATTAATTAGGTGTAATTAATCGACTAAGACACAAGGTTGGACCCTTTTGTAGCATAAGACTGCCCGGAACCGACCGGCATATCCAGCGGCTACAAATGATTGGCCCAATGTGGGAGGTCTTAGGCACAAACTAAATACGTGACAAGTGTATAGACACGAGGTTAGACTCGGTTATGGCGTAAGGCTGCCCGGACCCAACCGGCAAATCCAGCTGCAATAAAAGATAGTCTAATGTGAGAGGTCTTTACAACGGTTACGTTCTTAATCAATTAAGAAACGCTTAACCAGATAAGCATGTAGTGGGGCATGAAGGGTTAAGTGGGTGCCTTGGGTGGCATGTGGAGATTAAGTAAGTGCCTTGGGTGGCATGAGAAAATCTAGTGGTTGCCTTGGGTGGCAATAGAAAATACGATTAGAATACTTAACCAAAGTGGAACATGTAATTAAGCATGATTAAAGGGTTAAGTGGGTGCCTTGGGTGGCATGAGAAAATCTAGTGGTTGCCTTGGGTGGCAATAGAAAATACGATTAGAATACATAACCAAAGTGGAACATGTAATTAAGCATGATTAAAGGGTTAAGTGGATGCCTTGGGTGGCATGTAGAAATCTAGTGGGTGCCTTGAGTGGCAAATGAAATATGATTAGATGACTTAACCAAACCTTAACATGTAGGTGGGCATGATTATGAAAAAGGGGTTAAGTGGGATGCACTAGATTAAATGACAAGCTTAAGTAGTAGCTTGTGGGGCCTTAAGTGGCAATTGAAATATGATTAAATGACAAGCTTAAGTAGTAGCTTGTGTGGCCTTAAGTGGCAATTGAAATATTATTAAATGACAAGCTTAAGTAGTAGCTTATGGGGCCTTGAGTGGCAATTGAAATATGATTAGATGACTTAACCAAACCTTAACATGTAAGTGGGCATGATAATGAAAAGGGGTTAAGTGGGATGCGCTAGATAAAATGATAAGCTTAAGTAGTAGCTTGTGGGGGGCCCGTTTCAACCAGTAACCCATATGTATCTTATTGGGCTCGACCCATGTCGAGGACGGGACACGCGTACTGGGCTTGACTGTAAGAGGCCAAAACGGGGTAGCAGTGGCAACGCGAGTCCAACGGGTTTCATATGCGTGTGTGGACCCGGGCTGGTAGGTAAGACGTTGTTGCATCGTGTAGATATAAGCCGTGCACCATTGATATTATCGGGTTGCCACTTTGGGGAGTAATACACCCCACTGTGGGGCCAGCACGGGTATCTACGTTAGGGAGCCGATCGCTTGGGAAGTAGTTGGTACACCTAGTGGAGATAGGGGCAGACGGCACCTATGTAGTCAGCTAGGGGTACAAGAAACTACTGGGTAAAATTACTAAGTACACTTAGTGGGATCAACCTTTAAGTAGGAATTACCCTTGGGTGGGTAGAACTGGTGTGGTGCAGTGTAGGAATTACCCTTGGGTGGGTAGATCTGGGGTGGTGCAATATAGTATTTATCCTTGGGTGGATAGGTGCGTCTTTACCGTTATCTTAGTTTATCCTAAGTCTAGTTGGCTACTTAGTGTAGTCATTTATTCCCAGTCGTACCGTACCAGGTTTATATCATACCCTAATTACTTTAATGATTGTATTGTTAAGGTATAGGGCTCACTTAGACTTATGTCTGACCCCGTTGTTTTTATCTTTTTCCTCAACCCTCAGGTTCTCAGAGTGGGCCTAGCACTAGTGGGCTTTGATCAGATTGCTTTGTCTATCTTTTGGAGCTTGGACCCTAGAAGAAAAGCTCGGTTATCTTTTCTATTATGGCTATTAGTATGTAGTGGGATTATGTACTTATGTTTTAACGAGATAGATATTTTGTACTTGACTCTTTTTGGTTTTTGAGATGTAACCAAACATGTTTACCTTCTGCTGCAATGAAATGATGTTTTAAATTTCAAGTATTACCTATATCTATTTTTGTTTCAGTTCTATATTCACTTAAATACTCCACCGAAGCTTAGGAATTCCCTTTGTGAGTGACCTTAGCGGGTGTGGGTGTTACAATTAATGACCGACCCCCAGCATAAAGTAGTAATCGACTAATAAATCTAACCATTCCCTATGAAAAGAATTTGAGGCCCAAATTGACACAAGATTCTACATTTGGTGCGGAAATTGTATCAGACGATTGAGAAGAAGACGAAGAAGATACAGTGAAATTAAGATGGGTACGTTCCTTTTTGTTGTGAACTCAATATTTGGTTCAAAACATTGGACATGTATACTAATTCTTTTAATTATTCAGTTAAAACCTACATATTTGGTTACGTTTCTCAAATAAATATTTAATTTAGTTAAATTACAATGTGTATTTGAGAAATGAAATATGTACGTTTCTTTAGTTTAAAAAAAAATAGTATACATGTCATATTCGTATGCGCATCATTGTGTAGAAATCGACGTTGAAATAAACTTGTGCTACGCATTACAAATTTATTGTGATAACATTTTACCCACATTTACAGATCCTAAGGCTTTGCATTGGGCAGGTATAAGTTGAAAAAGTTGTCTAAATGGCAATGAAATGAAGTATGAAGAGAACTAAAGTGGCAAAGAAACATAGTTGATGTTCATGCTTCTGCTTTGTTTCAAGCACGTCATTCCGAAGAATAATATTTGAGGACTGAGGTAATTTTGCAAATTATATACATATATTTTTAATGTCATACGTTAGCTAATTCTGATGAATAGGATGATGACTTAACTGGTGACACATCATCCATGGATGTCTCATCGAGGAAAAACTTGCTGGATTTGTTTGATATTGGCAAACGTTTTTGAACAAACTTATATCTAGAGTGAATTTGGAAACATGGGTGTGCGAGCCAGTTGATGAGGGAACAAACGGAGAAGCCCTCATCAAGTTTATTGGGTGGCTTTCCGAAGAAAGAAAGCTTAGGTGCTCCAATGTTAATAAAGTTGACGGTTAGATGTATTTATTTCATATTGCTATGTGATATATAAGGCTTGATGTGATGTGTTGTATGAGTTGTTGAATTATTTAATGGTGAATTAGTTAAATAAATAGTCAGTTGTGCATATAAATAATCTATTGCAATCTATCTTCAATTGGAAGATCTCTTTTCTTAAAATGAATGTAGTGTAACTATTATATATCTTGTGTGATTCCTTATATGTTTATTTACCCTTTTTGTCTTTTGCGAATGTTAGAATTGTGATTTCAACAAATTTTTATAAGACTATTTCGCAACTGTCATTTGTTGTTGCAAAAGACTCAGTTGCAACAGGAAAGGCCTCTTGCAAAAAAGTATACTGCAAAATTCTATTGCACCAGGCCCAGAAAATGTTGCAAACTTTTTGCAATTTGGGTTATACCAATAGGCGTGGGCCTGTTGCGATTGGTATACTGCAACAGATATTGCCTGTTGCGGAAAGTGTTTTTTTGTTGTAGTGAAATGTCATATAGTGCCTATCGCAAACAGAAAGTTACGATGTGATAATTTCTTGTAGTGTTTACATCAATCGGGTGTTTGTACAACGTGAATTTTTCGTACTAAACATAGATGGTGTAAGGCAGGTCATCACAAGATAGGTATGGAGGAACAATGAAATTCTTATTTTATAAACCCTGTTCATGCCCCAACCAAATGCGTGAGTTTAAGCGCGAGGAGCAGAAGAAAGTTAAGATTTCTCTCCCTTTTAGCATGAATAACCAGAACATTTTCTAGAAGACCATTTAGGATAAATGGTTTTCTACGTCCCATCTAACAACTCGAATGATATTTGCTCATTAAAATAAATATAAATTTTACACCAAATTGTCAACTGCTTAGTCAGGAAAAAGAATATTGCGTGAAGAAACTGCACTTAACTATGCGAATGTTGGCGATGAGTTCGATGCATCATTGGTCATCACAATCTTAGTTTTGAAATCTGTAGCAAGATTCATCCTTGTCCATCTGTTGCCTCTATCGCCTTTAGTATCCGGAGTCACGTTTTGTGCCTACTCTTAAGTCACTATGTCGACATGGTTTTTTCTTCTTCTTTTTAGTAGCTGCTATCTTAGAAATTATTTCCCTAAAATACTAGAATATAAATATGAACTAATGCCTTAGAAAATTTGTTATTGCCTCTCTTGATTTATCAAACAATCGACATTGAATGCATGGACATAAATGCAAAGTATTAAAAAAACCGGGACGTTCATGAATAATCATACAAAATTTTGAAAGTATAGACTTTAAGATAAATTGGCATGAGATGTTCACTAGACTTAAGTAATAAATAGAAGTTTTAAAGTAAAATTTGTAAAGCATATTAAAGAGAACATAGAAAGCTCATGAGTTTAAGTAGAGTCTTGGAATTTTTTATCCTTTATTTTGGAGCAAGTCCAAAAAGGCATTACATTTCATAAAATCTGAAATGTACATCCAAAAAGGTGTCCTACAGAGTGTGCAAACACCTTAAAATTTGGATTTCGAAGGACATTCGTTTCAGAATCTGCAAACTATTCAAACGTTTGTGAACAAACGTCCGAAACCATACGTCTGTTAAACAAACGCCTGAAACCAGACATCTTTTCAACAAACGCCTGGTTTTCAATTGCTTTTTTATCCCAACGAGCAGATTTTTATTCCAGCGGGCAGTTTTTTAACTTTTAAATGGCCTAAAGGGGCTAGTGAGGGCATAAAGGCACATTTTGCTAAATGTTGCTGACACATGCGGTAAATTTTGCTGACTTTTACTCAGATATATAGTCTGTTTTAAAATGCAGCCATTTTAAATTATTAGGCGTTTGTTCAACAAACGCTTGTTTTCAAAACTGTTGTAAATTATCGGTTCCAACAATTCGGCGTGCGGAAAATCGAAAATTTGTCCCTAAACTGGGAGGTGTAAATGGGTCGGCCGGACCGGACGGAGGTGTATCCTAGTCCTTCCTATAAGGGATTCAGATGGACATGGACCGAAAACCATATAGTCTCGGACCGAGCCGGACAACAGACTGCCCTATTCGATATAGCCTTGTATATAGAAAAACATCAAGCATTTTTGATCAGACGAGCATTGGTGTGTCCTAGTCCCGTCATATAAGAGAATTGTACAGACATGGACCAGACACCATATAGCCCCGGACCGAGCCGGACAACGGACTGTCATGTCCGATATAGCCTTGTATATAGAAAAACATCAAGCATTTTTGATCGGACAGAACATTGGTGTGTCCTAGCCCTGTCCTATAAAAGAATCATACGGACATGGACCGGACACCATATAGCCTCAGACCGAGCCGGACAATGGACTGTCATGTTCGATATAGCCTTGTATACAGAAAAACATCAAGCATTTTTGATCGGACCGTACATTGGTGTGTCATAGTCCTGTCCTATAAGAGAATCATACGGACATGGACTGGACACCATATAGCCTCGAATCGAGCCGAACAACGGAATGTCCTACGGAGATCTCTTAATGCCAAAGTTTTTTTACAAAAACACCCTGTATATACTATCCATCGCCGCCCTAAGCCCTTTGCTTTTCCCTAAAACCACATAACACAATGATGACCTCTTGCTTAATATCCTCCTTGGTACGCTGCTCAATTCCCAGGGTTTCTTTTATTTACAGATCTCAATTTTACTCGACTACTCCTCTCATCTCAAGGACTTGGATCCTTAGAAATATAGTTAGCAAACCGTGCTGCCCAATTTTTTACAGATCCGTTTCTTCAAAAAATTTAGCAAGTGAGAATGATAAGATCAAGCATGCTGACGAGATTCTCTTGCGCGTTTTGGAATCGGAGATCGCTAAACATGAATTAGTAATAATACTCACTAACCCTTTCTCTCTTTTTATTTTATTGAATGGTGCAGTAACAACGTTTATCTTTCAACTTCTGATTATATAATCAGAACTCTACCTGTTTGTTCAAAAAACAAGTTATTCAGAATTTGTAAACTTGGCATATATCCTCTAGCATGAGTGATGAAGTATGTTGATTAATATATCTTGCCAGATTGCCAATAGTAAAAGAAAAAATTTGAAGTTTTATGTGTGTATAATTTTTCTGTATCAGCATGCTTGTATGTATCTTCTTCCTTCATCTTGACGGACAATTTTATGCAATAATGTTATAGTCTTAGAATTTACTCCGATCTTTATGTGTGTATGATTTTTCACTACAACAAAGGTAATGGTTAAAATAAGTTCACAAGACTTTTTTTTTTTTTGAAAAGGCTACAGAAAAGGATAAACAAAAATGGCGACCACCAGTACCCCTTTGTCCTCTCAAAAAACTTTCTCGAGCCCACCAAAACCTCTCAAATCAACGGTTCCCTCTCCGCCTCCTCCTATCAAATCATCCACGACACAGCTTCCTCCTCTAGACCCTCCACATCGCCCGAACCCACCGGCGCCCGAACCACCGCCGTCAACTGGTGCTCTTGTCCCTGCTCCTCTTCCAGATACGTCGCAGACGCGAAAATGGACGGATCTTTTTGCTAAGAAACCATGGAATGCTGGAGTTTTCGAAGCTCCTCCAATCACGCTGCAATACAAAGGGAATGCACTGCTGCCTTCTGATGATATTTACGAAGCTGGAAAAGAAGTCTGGCGAAGCTATCTCGTTGGCTTCTTTCTGGATGCGCCACTTTCTTACATAGTTGTGTCGAACCACTTGCAGAATTTATGGAAGCCTTCGGGCGGGATTAAGATCAAATCAACTGGTAAAACTTTCCTCTTTTTGCTTTCTGATCCAGAAGATAGAAAAAGGATTCTCTGCGCAGACCCTGTCTTTATTCGCAACAAGCTTTTTATTTTAAAACCATGGGATTGCAATGCAGGATCCAGTACCATTAGAAACGTTCCTGTATGGATTAAACTTTCGAATTTACCTTTATATGCTTGGTCGAAACCTGGGATAAGTTGGCTTGCATCTCATATTGGTAGATTTGTTTGTATGGATGCGGCGACTGAATCATTAGACCGATTGTCGTTTGCGAAATGCTTGGTAGAAGTTACGCCTGATAGCCTGCTGCCACATGAGTTTCCAGTAATGCTTCCTGATGATACCGAACAGTTAGTTTATGTTGAATATGTTTGGAGGCCAGATATTTGTGACGGCTGCAAAAGCTTTGGTAATAAAAATGAGAACTGCTCTCTTGTAGGAAGTGGCAAATCTAATGTTTACAGAGGAGAAACCATCGTTGGTAGTGAGAAAAATAAGGAGAAAGATGATCGGAATGCAAACAACAAAGGTGGAGGAATAAACAATCAACCAACGGGGAGGTCTAACAACCCAGCTAGCATCAAACAAACGTGGACAAAGGTAGTCGGTAGGAAGAACAGTGCAGTTAGCAATACCAACACTAGTATGCAAGAAACAGTGAGTAACGAGCATGGCAATAATATGGTGAGTAATGATATTGGTCAAGCCAGTGTCAATAGCTTCAATGTGCTCTCTGAAAACTTGGACTCGATGGCTGAAACTCAGAAAAATTTAGAAACTGAGGTCCAAAATTTGTCTACTATAGTTGAAGATGGGGAATATGAAGAGGTGGCAAGTGACTATGATGGATATCTAGACATTCCTTTACCAATATTTAATGAAGCAACCGTAGGTCCTGTCTTCGTTCAAGCAAGTATAGCTATGCAGAATGACATCGCTGGAAAAGGCTCGGGATGCGAAGCAAGTGTTACGGAAGTAGAAGAAGGAGAAGTAAGGCAATTCGATGTGCATGTACGTAATGAGGGTAGTTTAACAAAGATGACTGAATTGGTTGATGAAGTGCTTACTTTTGGCACAGAATTAAGTAATATAAAGAGCACCGGAGAGAACAGTGAAGATGCTACTGTGACTTGCCAACATGGTGAGGTGAATTTAGTTGTTGATCTAACTGATGACAATACTAAGCGGGATGTTCATGAGAACAAAGAATTGTCTGATTCGGAGCAATCTCTTCTCAAGCCATTGGATGTTTTTCTACAGCAAAATTTCAATCTAAACGTTTGGCAGGAGGCAAGCCCAACTAGCAATGAAGACATGAATGAGGAAGAAGAACTGTTTCCTCTTATTGTCCAGCTATCAGAATTGTTGAATAAGGATTTGGCTGAAGAAGGTAACAGTTCAAATAGGATTGCTTCTTTACATCGGAAACTCAGTGAATGCAATAATATCCTACCGAAATTTAAAACTGGCGAGCTCAAAAAAGACTGGACTAAAAGCATAATTGAGTTGCTTAAGAGGAATATCAGAGAGCATCAACTCAGACAAACAACCCCTACTGATATACCCAACGCCGGTGGTAAATCCCCATACGAGAATATTGCTCCCCCACCGGGGCACAACCCTAGGCCCCTGGATGCACTGTCTGATCAGGTATCTACGAGTTCTTCTGAGAAAGCGCTACCAAAGACACCCATTACTCGTAGAATGAAGAAAGAGATGATGAAGAACGTACATGAAGCTGGTTAGAAGTCTTGCTTCTTATGCCATGTACTTGTATCCTTTACAAGTCAATATGTATGCTATACCATGTAAGGTAGAATGATTTAGTTGATGTACGTTATTAGAGATTTGGTGGACGGTCCACCATAAAAACCACTAGTTGATATGTGCATCACATATCACCTGCACTTCAATGTACCTTTTATTTTTTAATAAATAAAATAGTGTTACGGAACACTATAAAAACCGGTCGGCTCTGCCAAAAAAAAAAAAAAAAAAAAAAAAAGTGCTACAACAAGATGAAAAGTATTTAGATTTTAGTAAATACGTTGTGGTACTTGACACATATCTCACATCTTTACTTTTAATAAATAAGTACTGTGTTTTATGTTATGAAATTCAGGACCAGAATGACAGTTTTATTAGCATAGTCTCAGATGATAATTAATTACAAATGAAAAGACAATTAAGGTCTCAAAGTATAGTAGGAGCTCATTACGTAGCTTGTATGTAAAATGTATGTTCTTGCTTCATCTTGACGGGCAGTTTCATGCAACAATGTTACATTCTTTGCATTTACTAAAGTAGAAATATATTTTTTTCCCCTTTATTGCACTATAATTCTATACACCAAAAATAATATGGTTATTTTGTTGCTTAATAGCATGAATTTCTCTTTACATTTGCCTAAATGAATAATATATCTTGCTGAATATATTGAACTTGGGAACTTATAATGCTCCCCTGTAACATAAGTGATAAAGTTACTTGATGGGTCTATAATTAGATGACCAATAATTTATCCTAGTTTCAATGATATATGAACACAATCAAAACTGGCAGATGGTGTTGTTCTTTACCATTGTAATAGTTAATTTTAATCATTAATATGTATTTTTATTCTGGCATTTTAGCAGGAAAAAGTGTTGCCAAAGGATTTTCCATTTGAGATTATTGATAATCCTGAAGGTGGATCAATTATGCTTAAGAGAGAATATGGCACTGAGCAGATCCAAGCACTGCGCATGCCTACTTGTATGTGGATACTCTGATCTTGCTGATGTATTTAGATGTTACCATAAAAAAGAAAGTGGGTCCTACTTTAGAAATCTTATGCCATCTCAGACCAAATGATTTCCAAATTATACGCGTGTCATTGGAAAGTCCAGAAAACTCCAAATCCCAGTAAGATTTCTTTATACTGGCTGAGATTGCTTGAAGCTTATCCTGCATGTGTCTAAGTTGAAAAACATGTATGCTTGCTGAGTTACCAATGCATGCTAATTTGATCTTCATATAAAACCTGGAGACTAACAGACCAAACACTCAAGGGATAAGTGGCATGATATGCCCCATATTGCAAAATAAGGGATACAATGGCTAGTATATAGCTCATTAGATATCCTCCCCTTACAAGCTAGCTTTTAGGGGTGAGTTCTACCTAGCGCCCCGTATTAGGCCACTTGGTTGTGGGTAGGATCCCTATATTTTAGTAGGGGTATGGTGCTATTATCATCAAAACATGGCTAATATTTCATTTACAACATACCTTAAAACATTGTAAACTGTAAAACTCTTTTCAATGATTACATTTGTATGATTATGAACTAGTGTACACTGTACATATGACCATATTTTAAGTTGCTAGTTTTAGAATTCGATGACGTGAAAAATTGTTTCAGAATTCAAATGGGAAAAAATGCTAGTTAAATAAATAAAACCTTATGCTAAAAACATTGAATAGTTATAATTTTAATATGCCAGCCAACCATTCTTTGCAAAACTTCGTGTAGTTTTGTTTTGCTCTAGAACAACTCCACAATAGAAATACAGGCAAATATTTCATGTCTTGTGAAAACATACAATGGTGACGTAATAAAGATACCATACAAGGGCGGATCCAGGAATTCAGACTAGCGTGGGCTAAAAGAATTTAAAAAAAAATTATAATGCAATTCCGATTACTACTGCAAAACAATAATCACCAGAGAAGATTCACAAAGCATTTTGAGAAGTGCTTCTTCGATATTATATGATGTGACTTAATAACTTCTTCGGTACTAAACCAAATGTTTAAGACTTAGACGATCTTCAACAACAATTTTGGCCAATTCATTTTAAAAAATGCTTCAAATCATTTTGTTGTAGTATTAGTTATGAAATGATTTTTCAAAAGATCATTCATATACTAAAGGCCTTTAAAACTTCATTTTACCCCTTTTCTACTATTTAGTCTTCATCATATTCAAACTTCATTTTTTTCTAACATTAATATGTTTAATAATATATTATAACATTGCTGGTAGCTGGTTTAAATATTTCTTTGTAAACTTGTAGTATTTTTATTAATTTGTTCAGATGTCAGTAATTTATGCTTTTTCCCAATAGCTACATGACGGTGGAGCAAATTTTTTTTTCTAACAAATTCGTATCTTAAGAATCCAACAATTAAGCCATCTTATTTCTCTTTCCTCCTGCCACATTTTTGTATACTAAACTTTGCCCCTCTGTCTCTTTCATCAAAAAAAATTACTAAACTAAAATTTGTCATTCCGCTTAATTTAACAAAGCATACGCAGACTGCAACCCAAAAAAATTAGGGTTTTCACATTACCGTTCAAAGGATCAATTTTCTATCTAATAATTTGATAGCAAATGAAAAAATCACTTGGGTATTGAGCTGAATTAGAGAATCATCCAAATATTGTAGTCGATTTTGGACAAGAAGAGAGATCCGTGTGCTTATTTGAAAGTAGCAGCCTACCAGGAAAGAATTCTCAAGCGTGCTTCTCAATGCTTCTATTTCTTCTCCCTCTAACTTGTCAACCTAACCTCATGCTTCTCCAAAGCCTCCTCCTTCAAATTTTATGGCATCCGCCGTTGACTTCACCGCCTTCAGTTCCGCCGCAGGAGATCGCCCTTCGCCAGCTCGTTCTTTACCCCTGACGCCATCAGTGCCTCTTCGCTCGTTTTTCACTTTTGGGAGCGGGCTAAGGCAGGTTATTTTCTTCTACACTGGGCTGCAGCCCAGGCCAGCCCAGGGCTGATTCCGCCCTTGATACAATGTATATGATGATGGACAACTATTGGTTATCATTTGGTGTTTCATGTGCGACATACTATCAATTGCTGGTTTCAGAATTTAACCTTCTACATCTTTATCTTAAATACCCCTCAAAATTAAAAAAATTCAAGTTTCCAACCAGATATTTCCACTTCATTCGTTATTAATCAAGTTTTATTTTGACAGTTCATTTATTTGCAGATAAACTTGCGTTTATATATTGAGTATACAATCATAACATGTCTTTCAAATGGGGAATACAAATGAGGTTTACTCACAAAAAATAGTTCTCTGTTCTATGTTTGTTTTCCAGGTTTTATATGAAGATCGAATTTTCAGAAAATTTATTTGTAATTCTAACTGAAAATTGGAATGCATTGATGAAAAGCTCTAATTTGAAAAACTATTATTTAATTTGCTTTAGGCTTTTATGTTGATTGCATGATGGCTTTTTATCGTACAAACATGGTGATGTTATTTTTTGAGGCTTCTCCACAAAGTTAACTTGTTTTGGCAGAATATAGAATTTATATTCTTCCAATCTAACTTGCTCTTCTTTTTGACAATCACAAAAATTGAAAATAAAGCCACTATTTGCAAATCATTCAAAAGGTTGCGAGTTTTTTCAGAAAATATATGTCAGGTATACAAAATGCTTCTGGTTTGGCTCATTGATAATAAGTTTTGAACATTCTAGGATGGACGTTAATTACTTAAAACACTAGAAAGGTACCAAACTGTTATATTGTGAAATGGGTAAACCAAATCAACATGTTTACACAAGCATAACCGAGCTTACTGTTTTTATCTTGATCCTCCAATCTGAAATTTTACAATTTAACAATATATAGTTGTTCTTAACAGACATAACAGACCTCAACTGTCACATTGGGAAATTATATATAAATATCATGTGCCGTCTATTCCTTTGATCACAATGATAGATGCAAATCATCCAACAAATCATGGATTTTCTTAAATTTGCTGTATATTAGTGAAATTTTGCAATTTACCATTGCTGAGGTCTACTAAGTGCATAAAGGTGTATTAATAAAAAAATGGAAATAAGGTTATTTATGTTGGAATTTAAGAGGAGGAGGATAACTAAATTTTCTTGCAATACTTCTTAACTTCTTAAAGCAAATATGACCATACTTATATAGTAGACTAGACACCGTTACATACCAATAGACACCAATTGATTAATAGACACAATACTAAACGAAGTGACATGACACTTAAACAAAAGACATAACTCTTGACTCAAAAGACACAACAAATAACGAGAGAACCATAAATTTGGTTTAATTTCCAATATCCCCCCCCCTTAAACCAAATTCTCCAGTAAATTTGAACTTTCTTCAAACTTTAAAGCTTCTGACAACATCTCGGCTTCGATTGATTTATATCTCACATGTTTCGGTAGAAGGATAGAAAATTTCCGAACTTTCTTTTTCATCTGCTCCTCTTCTTTTGCTTCTTTACCAGTAGGAACTTTAGGTTTTGCTTTAGCTGTTTGTTTTAATTTAGGCTCTTGCTTTTCATCAAAATATCTAGAACAATAATTTCCTTTCCAGAAAAATGTAACATGACCAAATTTAATGGTCTCACTACAAGAAAAAGTTCGCACACCATTTTTGACCAAGTATTCATCGGATGTCCTATCAATCTCAGGAGGAGTAACATTATACTTAGATGGGAGCTTCAATTCACCATCATATTGAAGCATACCAGCATATCGGATCTTCGGTACTCTGACCCGGTCAAACATGTTAAAATCTTCAAATTTAAGTGCTTTGGCAAGCATAACCATTCGGTATGCATGGAAATTAATAATTACAAATGCAGCACCATCAACAATAGGTCTCACGACTTTCAGAAGTTTGCAGCCTTCGCTGATTCCTTCTATGTAATCACCAGCAATTTCATCACTCTTCATGGATTCAAGTAGAGCATCATCCTTTTCTTTGCCACCTAACTTCACTTCTTGATATTTTTCAGATTTCTCGATTGCTATTCTCAGAGCTTCTCTCTTCTCATTCAACTCCTTGTGAGCATCTTCCAACTTTTCTAAAGTTTTCAGCTCAGATTCTTTTGCTACCTCGATTTGAGCAATGGCAGCAGCGCCCAGTTCATTTAGCAGTTCCTCGACTTCATGAACCTTGTTTGCAAACCCAATATCTTGTTTTTCCTTTGCTGCATCCAATACAACCTCCTCTTTTTCATTCTCCGCCGAAGTCACCTCATCAGCATGAATAATTGTTTCATTAACCTCCTCCGCTTCTTCTTCTTTATTCTCCATTAGTGCTTCATCAACATGATTTACAATGATCATTTGTACTGATTCCTCATCAGCAGTCTCATCTTCTTTATTTTCCATTGGAGCTTCCTCGTATGCGTACACCTCTTTCGACAAATTCCACGAATCCTTTGCGGATTTTTCTCCAATAATATGGTCGAAAGCTTCTTCATCGACGTTCTTACTCATTGCAGCTTGTGCACAACGATCTTTCCATCTCAACTTTGTGAATGCCTCACTTTCTTTCTCCGTCATATTATTGACGTCTTTTGGCCATTCGTAACCATTATCAACGATCTCCCAAAGCCCTTTGGAGATCAATTCTTTTTTCTTTTTATCACTCCATTCTTCGAAATTTGCTTTTGTGAGAACAAACGACGAGAAAAATAGCATTGCCATAGTTTCAACCTGACGCTCTGATACCAATTGTTGGAATTTAAGAGGAGGAGGATAACTAAATTTTCTTGCAATACTTCTTAACTTCTTACAACAAATATGACCACCCTTATATAGTAGACTAGACACCCTTACATACTAATAGACACCAATTGATTAATAGACACAACACTAAATGAAGTGACGTGACACTTAAACAAGAGACATAACTCTTGACTCAAAAGACACAACAAATAACGAGAGAACCATAAATTGAGTTTAATTTCCAATAATTTAATCCATAAAGTTCTACTAAATACATTGTGTGCAATTCATATTTTCCCACTGGCATTCCATTGTGTAAAACAGCATGGAGATTTTATTTTCCTTTTTCTGTTTCTTCTGCAAAGTACAGACCTATTATCGTAACATCGAATGAAAGTATACTCTCTATTTTCAATTATTTACATGCAATGGACGCTACAGTAAAGGCTTTTGTAAATCTTTATCTGTGCATTTAGCTAATTCGTTTCATATGGGTAAGTAATACATGTTGATGAGTATTTTTATCATATTGGTTTTTCTTTTCTCAGTTTTACGAACAGGAGGTTTCAAAGGAGGTTCCAAAGGGACCTTCATAAGTACTTGGCTGCAAGGGGTTTCGAAAAATCTCTCTACGATTACTTGCGTGATCGTCTGATCAGTACACGTAAGAAGCAATCTGGTTGGCTAAAGAGCTTCAAACATTTTATTGACAATTGATCAGTACATCAACGATTTTGGTTATCGAGTTGGTTTTTGCTATATGATATTAATTACCCGTGAAGTATGTGTAAAATGCTTCAGTGACTTCTACATAACCTTCAAGGAGACCAGAACAGAAAGTAGTGTCATATATCTGCACCGTAGTATCTTGAATATTGTTGTTCATGTGTAGATTTCAGATATGTTTCTTACATGATTTGTTTATCATTTATGTCACACCTCTTCTATGTTTAATGCACCTTAGTTTTCTTGTTGATGATCAAGAAGTGGTGGTGGTGGTGGCGTGTTTCCAGTTTCTCTTAGTTTTTGTTGTCACTGTGCTCGTTGCTTTGTTGCATTCTGATTGTATCCACTTTGTGTTTTATTAAAAGCGTCTCTTGCAAAGTGAATAGACTATACAGGCATTTTGTTAACTAAAGCTAGCACATATGTTAATAAATATGTTACATGTGTAGGAAATGTAGCGTTATCCTGAGGTTTTACGAATAAGTGGAGCATAAATAGTTTGGCCATGTTTTAAACAAGGCAAAACTTTGTTTTGATCGATTCAAACATGTTAGTGCCGAGTGGTTTGAAACCTGGTGTAATACACCGCATTTTTAATAATTAAATAATAAAATAAATTTGTAAAATCATTAGATTTTAGTTAAGAGAGTTGTACCGTTGCATCCTTGGTGATTTTTTGATCAATTTATGTGTATAATTTGCAGAAATCGAAATTAAAATGAAGTTATCGCAGAAAAGAAAAGTAAAAAAAGGAAGAGAACGAAATAATATTAATAATACATAGGCTGGGTCGACCACCTATAAGGTCGGGCGACCTGCTTGTTCACCTAAACGTGATTTCGTCCAAGTACGAGAAGTGACGAGAGGAAACGTTTTTAGATTTTAGGCTGATGTGAGTTGTTTTTATTGCCTTAATTTGAATTCTGAAAGCTTTGATTGATTGAATGACGTGGTTGAACAAGATTAAATCTTAAAACCCAACAGTCTGAGATCCTTAGGTTACGCTGTAAATAGACCCATATGTCAGGTACTTCTCTTACAACTCAACAAGAAGTTTACTAGACTTAAAGGTAAATTGGCATGAGAGGCTCACTAGACTTAAGTAATAAATTATAGAAGTTTTAAAGTAAGATTTGTAAAACTTATTTAAGAGAGCATAGAAAGCTCATGAGTTTAAGTAGAGTCTTGGAATTTTTTATCCTTTATTTTGGAGCAAGTCCAATAGGGCATTACATTTCAGAAAATCTGAAATGTACATCCAAAAATGTGTCCAATAGAATGTGTAAACACCTTAAAATTTGGATTTCGAAGGACATTCATTTCAGAATCTGCAAACTATTCAAGCATTTGCGAACAAACGCCCGAAGCCAGACGTTTGTTAAAAAAAGCCTGAAACCAAGCATTTATTCAACGAACGGCTGGTTTTCAATTGCTTTTTATTGCAGCGAGCAGATTTTTATTACAACGAGCAGTTTTTTTTTACTTTTAAATGGCCTAAAGGGGCTAGCGGGGGCATGCAGGCACATTTTGCTGAATGTTGCTGACACATGCAGCAGATTTTGCTGGGACATGCAGTCTGTTTTAAAATGAAGTCACTTTTAAATTATCATGCATTTGTTCAACAAATGCCTGTTATTAAAACTGTTGTAATTTTTCGGTTTCAACAATTCGGGGTGCGGAAAATCTAAAACCCGCACCCGAAATTATGGGTCTAAGCGGGTCGGACCAGACCGAACGGAGGTGTGTCCTAGTCTTGTCCTACAAGGGATTCAGATGGACACGGACCAGACACCATATAGCCTCAGACCGAGCCGGACAATAGACTGTCCTTCCGATATACAACAATTACTCTTGAATCGCGATGTCACCTTCTGAACTCATGTTTTGCGCCTACTCTTGAATCGCGATGTCGATACTGTTTTTCTCTTTCTAGTAGCTGTTGCCTTAGAAATTACTACCCTAGAATACTAAATAACGAACATGAACGTATGTATGTCGGTAGAATAAAGTTACAAATTGGGTTTAACAAGAGTCTAGGAGATTCTTATGCTTTATTTGTTTGATTTAGATCCGCAAAGGCCAAAGCTTTTTGCAAAAACACCCTATATATACTCTCCATCGCCGCCTTAAGCCCTTCGCCTTTTCTTAAAACACGGAACACAACGATGACCTCTTACTTAATATCCTCCTTGGTATAATGGTATGCTGCTCAATTCCCAGGGTTTGTTTTATTTATCGATCTCAATTTTACTCGACTACTCTTCTCATCTCAAGGACTTGGACCCTTAGAAATCTAATCAGCAAACCGTGCTGCCCAATTTTTACCAGATCCGTTTCTTCAAAAAGTTTAGCGAGTGAGAATGATAAGATCAAGCATGCCAACGAGATTCTCTTGCGCGTTTTGGAATCGGAGGTCGCTGAACATGAATTAGTAATAATACTCACTAACCCGTTCGCACTTTTTATTTTATTGAATGGCGCAGTAATAACGTTTATCTTTCAACTTTTGATTATATAAATTAGAACTCTACCTATTTGTTTTTTTGGCAATTCAAAGCAAGTTATTCAAGATTTGCAAACTTGGCATATATCCTCTAGCATGAGTGATGAAGTTTGTTGATTGATTAATATATCTAGCTAGATTGCTAATAGTAAAAGAAAAAAATTGAAGTGTTATGTGTGGATAATTTTTCTGTATCTTGCTGAATATATTGAACCTGAGAACTTAGCACGCTCCCCTCTAGCATGAGTGATAAAGTTACTTGATGGGTCTTTCATTAGATGACCAATAATTTATCCTAGTTTCAATGATCCATGAACACAATCAAAACGGACTGATGATGTTGTTCTTTACCGTTATAATAGTTGTTTTAAATCATTAATATGTATTTTTAGTTTGGAATTTTAGCAGAAAAATGTGTTGCCAAAGGATTTTCCATTTGAGACTATTGATAGTCCTAAAGATGGATCAATTACACTTAAGAGAGAATATGACGATGAGCAAATCCAAGCTACTACGCATGTCTACATGAAGGCGGATACTCAGATCCTCGTGATATCTCTACTTATTACCATAGAAAAAAAAGTGTGTCCTACTTTAACATTCTTATGCAATCTCACACCAAATAATTTCCAAATTACAAGCGTGTCATTGGAAAGTTCAGAAAACTCCGATGAAGACTATTTTCAAGGGCCTTCTTTCTGGTAAGATTTCTTTATACTTGCTGAGATTGCCCGAAGCTTATCCTTACCTACTTCTAACTTTGCATTTGGATATTACTTTCTTTCGTTTAATTATTCTTCCACTTTCTTTTCCTGTATATACAGGCCATCTGAAATAAACATTGTCCATCCTAAGCATTTAGTCTTGACATCGATAAATTTTTGTAATATCTTGTAGCAGAATTTTGAATTGGGGGATATATCCAATTCATTAATTGAATCTATTAATCAGTTTAACTTTCTTCGAAGATTCAAAAATTGAATCCCATTGAAAATGTAAAATAAAACAATTATTTGTAATTCTAACTGAAGATTGAATTATATTAATGAAAAGCTCTAATTTTAAAAAACTGCTATTTAGTTTGCTTCAGGTTTTTTTATCAATGGCATGAATGATTTTTATTCAATGGTGACGTTATATTTTGAAGCTTCTCCACAAAGTTAACTTGTTTCGAAAGAATATAGAATTTATATTAAGAATATAGAATTTATATTCTCTTCGTGACTTCGTCTAAATTGCTCTTCTTTTGACAGTCACAAAAATAAAGCGAATAATCGGAAATTATTCCAAAGGTAGCTAATTTTTCCAGAAAATATATATTACGTATGCAAAACGCTTCTGGTTTGGTCCAGTGATCATAAGTTTTGAACATTCTAAGATAGACGTTAATTGCTCAAAATGCTAGAAAAATACGAAACTGTTTTATTACGAAATGGGTAATCCAAATCAACTTGTTTACACAAGCATAACCTAGCTTACTATTTTTATGAAAATCCACCCATCAGAAATTTTACAATTTTAACAGTATTTAGATATTTTTAATGGACATAACAGACCGCAACTAACATTGGAAATTGGTATATAAATATCATGTGTCGTCTATTCCTTTTATCACAGTGATAAATGCAGATCATCCAATCAATCATGGATATTCTTAAGCTTACTATAGATATTGTGAAATTCTGCAATTTACCATTGCTGAGGTCTACTAAGGTGTCCAAATCAAAAATTGAAAATAAGGTTTTTAATCCATAATGGTCTACTAAATACATTGCGTGTAATTCATATTTTCCCACTGGCATTCCATTGTATAACACAACATGTAGAATTTATTTTCTTTTTTCTGTTTCTTTTGCAAAGTGAAAACCTATTATCGTTACATAGAATGAAAGTTTATTCTCAATTTTCAATTATTTACATGCAATAGACGCTACAGTAAAGGATTTTGTAAATCTTTATCTGTGCATTTAGCTAATTCACTTCATCTGGGTAAGTAATATGTGTTGATGAGTATTTTTCTCATGTTGGTTTCTTATCCTAGTCTTAAAACATTCTCAGTTATTTCGACGGGAGGTTGCAAAGGGCCTTTCATGAGTACGTGGCTGCAAGGGGTTTCAAAAAATCCCACTACGATTACTTGCATTTTAGGATGGACCGGACGTATTTTGCTTGCAAGAGCCTCAAGAAGTTTATTGAGAAGTGATCAGTCCACCAACAACTCTTTACATTATCGGTTTTGTTTACTCGGTTGGATTCTGTTTTATGACATTAATTGCCGATCAAGCATTTATGAAAGGCATCAATAACTCTTTAAATTATGTTCAAGGATACTAGAACTAAAAGTAGTGTCATATATTCTTGCTGTGGTGTCTTGATTATTGTTGTTCAATTTTAGATTTCAGAGATGTTGCTTGCATGATTTGTTTATTATTTGTGTCACACCTCTTTTAAGTTTAATGCACTATAGTGTTTTTTTGTTGATGAATTTTCGATTCTTTCCTCAATCTAGAACATCGAACATCTAATTGATTACATATTCTAATTTTCTTAAACTTAAAATTACTGTATTAAATTTAAAATTACATGTTCTAATGACATGTAATTAGAACATATAATTACATGGTTTAATACAGTAATCAGAACATATAATTACATGTTTTAATATAGTAATTAGAACATATAATTGATTACTTGTAATTTTTCTTTTAAGTTTAATACAGTAAGAGGCGTAAGAGCAACTAGAAGAATTCATAAAATTAGAACATGTAATTGTGCATCTCATAAAGATGAAAATACAGAGGGGGTGTTATAATCTAGCATGAAGTAATTTTGTCGCCCAGTTAAGGGTAGAGATAAAGAAATTGAAGAAGTCTAGAAAGAGTTCTGTTGCTTCAAACTGCTCCATAGTCGGGAGCGATGCATCTGGAATGTGAGGTGATTAAATTCCTTCACTAGAAAACAAGATGTTAAGAAAAATCTTATATAATGTAAAACAAATATGATGGGATTGACCGAACGTAAGTTTTCAACTGATAACAATTTTTTAGTAAATATCTATGAGATGAATGGGAAGTAGTACACAACAATATGCATAATAATAGAGGCAGAATAATATGGATTTAGAACAAAGTATATGGTCTATTAATAACACCTCTATGTCAGATGAACATATTAGCTGCTAAATCTGTAACAACCCGGAAAACCGGAACTAATTTAAAAATTTATTTTAGCTATTTTAATAAATTTTGGATATTTAAAATGAATTATTTTAAATAATAACGACTAAAAATTTATTTTCAACGAAGTTAGAATGTATAAATTTATTTTAAATATAAAACGAGCCTGAAATGGCGCGGTAGTTTGAGAATTCGGTTTTAAACTTTGAATGAACATACAGAATTCAATATAAGTCCGAATTTGATAAAAATGGAAACGTTAGAATCTATTCAAATATAAGAAATTTGAAATATAACGGTTGAATTTGGAATTATGTCCAAATCAAATTTGGAAAAGGTCGTTGTAAGTGCAGTTCGACGACTGTTTATGGAAATCGACTGAAAGTGCCTTATTAAAATTATTAGAAGTATTAGTAATTTAAGTAAAATCATAATAATTGATTTGGAAAGAATTAAGATGAAAAATTCCGTATTTGAAAAGATAAAGATATATTTTTTATCGAAATGAACTAGTTATGAACTAGAATTATAATCCAATATTTTTAAATAAATAAATTGGATTTGAAATCGTTTTGAGAATAACCAGAATTTCCAATATACGAATTGGAGTGGATTTGAATGGAAATCATCTTCGGAATATTTCGATATTGGATTTCGTGATCATACGGATATTATTATGGAAATTTGGAAGATATATTTTATATCGTTATTTCCAATACGATATTTGTTGGTTTCAGAATTTGATATTGAATATAAGCCGATACATTTTCTATTCAGAGCCTTGTACTTAATGTCAAATGGGATTTTGGGTTTGTCGTGAACGGTGTCTTCACTAACATTGTTCTTAAACCCAGTTGAGAAAAGATTAAATCTTTTTATTAAGATTTAATGAAGTTTACCAATTAATTAATATTTAATTGGAATTGAATTGAGTTGAATTTTGGGTTTGTCGTGAATGGTATCTTTAAAAATGTTGTTCTTAAACCCAATGGAGTTAAGAAAATTAGAAACTAACCGGAGATTAGCTAAGTTGAATGGTTTCCTGGGTACTGATCTGATGTTGGTTTCGGCCTTCGGGATTAATACTTAGGGAATTGTTCTCTTGCTAATTTACGGTTAGAGACTAATGGAATGTGAATAGGGTTTATTGTGAACTATGTTTTTAACGACATTCTTTCTTTAACCCGATCAACAGAGACATGTGATTTGGAATTTTAAAATCTTTTTATTAAGATTTAATGGAAATTTTCCGAAGTAAAGATTTCCAATTCAATATATTGGAATGGAATGGAATTCGATTCGATAAAAATCGAAGTGAGCTTATGTGGAGCAAGACTGTTAATGTATATGGAATTTAAAAGACTTTGTTGTTATTCCATTTATATTATTAGACAGATATGGAAATTTGTGACGATCCCAAAACCCCGTTAGACGGTGTTAAGGATAATCATTGGAATATAACACATTAATAATCATTAGCATATCACAGATAATAGCATAAACAGAAAATAGAATAATTTACATGCATATGTCAGCGGAATCATATAGATATCATCACATCAGAGAAGCACAGTACAGGATACAACTTAGTGCATAATGATACATAGTCAGTCACCATTGCCTGAGGCGGAATCATACATAAAGAGTAAACAAAATAAATATCGGTCTACATCGCCAATGGCGGGATCATAATATAGATACAATAATGACGGAGAAAATCCAAGTCAGCACGCTGTAGTCAAGCCTTGCCATGAGCCAAAAGGTGCGTCAGAAACCTGTAACTAGGCTGCCAGTGTGAAAATGAGGGCACCCGAGTTTGCAAGGTGAAACAAACTACGAGTCAGTCATGGGACTGGTATGAGAAATCTACTTAACTTATTAACAACAATAATAAGGCAAATCAAAGGACCACGTCACTTTCGCGGAACGGGTTTACTCCAATGAGTGCTAGCGCATGAAATAAAGAAAATGATTAAATCATCGCAATGCTTTTTAAAAAATGAAGCCATTATAAGACTCAGGTCCCATCACACAATGCAACGAAAGCCGGAGGATAGAGTTCCACCTTATAATGGCCAAAAATGCTTCATATGAATAAAACAAAAGTGTTTGATATTATTACTAGTGTATATATGTTTCAAAAGCAAATTTAATCATAAATATCAATCCTAGGTGGCATAGCTACCATCTACTATGTCGTCATACTAGTAATACAATCACGTCCGCATATTTCGTATTGGAAATTGGATTCCTTCATGAGTCGAGGCAAGGGACAAGCTCCTCTCCGATTCGAGACACTCTAGCAAATGCGTCGGGACCGCACACAGCAATCCCTGGATCCTCCAAGGCCGGTCCTCTCTTACTTTTGATGATTGGCAATTCCTGAACACACGTTTCCCGGTCCTTACAGACCTATAATCGAGGCGCCTCGTATTCCAACAACCACACAGGTGAAAAGTAGTTATAAATGTCAGGGCTGGGAGGTCACTGACACCACCGTAGCTAGAAAGAAACGTCGTGCACTCCTTGGGTCCTTCTCCCGTTTTTGACTCATACCGGGGTGTGAGGCTCGCGAATTCACGTTATGCACAAAGCTACGTCACACCGACCATGCGTTGATCATCAACCACAAGACTTTGCTTTGCAACAGAAGACTTGATCATATGCCACTCAGGCGTGCCACACAGGCAATCTACTCCATGCGACTGATTTCTATCAATACATAACCTCTGAGCTTGTACGTCTCAGAGAAGGCGTTAAGCAAGAGAATAAATTCTCCACCGCCAAACAGATATATATTTAACAGAGATCAATCAGCACAAAACAAAATCCAATGTCAGACACACAGTCGATTTACAAGTCCGTTCTGGGTCTGAACGAAACCGGAGGCACCAATTCCTCGCATATCCGTACAATCAACAGTATGTTTGGACGGCTACTACTTCAGTTCCTTCATGGTAGCTACTCCAATCACGAGCATCAGTAGCGCCCATCCATCCAATGTGAAAATCGTCGGTCTTCAACCGTCTTCGACTCTTTGACTTCTCAACGTCGATCGATTATTCGAAATGAGATGAACTCGGCCTTTTCAAATAATCCACGTATATTTAGATTTTCAAATCAATTTATCACATGGTTGGACTATTCAACATTCACATTTCAGTTCTTTAGTTATAATTCTCATGTTAAATACATTCAACCATCATATATCAAGCAAACACAACGAAATTGGTTTATTTCCACTCTATATCGTCTATAGTATTTTATAACGATATATCGCTATTTTTATTTATTTAAAACGGCCATATTTAATTAAACGACGATTCAGGCCATGCCGATGCACTAGCGCTGTTTTTCACTAAATTTGTTTCACATATCTGAAAATCTAACAGTTGGATCTTCACAAATTATATATCATTAGGAAGGTTATTTCAAAACGAATCCAACAGTTTCAGTTTTGGGAGAATCCGACAGTCGGATCTTCCACACTAGCCATTTGAAGTTACGATTTCAATTTACGAACTGCAGCGTCGTTATTTGATTTAATTTAATTATATTTATATATATATAAATATAATCGTTTCTGGCGCTGTTTTTCTTCAGATTTGAATTAAACATTCCAGACAATCCAACCGTCGGATCTTCACAAAGTCGGTGTCGTTGGAAAGATATTTCCAAGGCGAACCCAACGGTTGCGCTTTCGGGAAAATCCAATGGTCGGATTTCCCGCACTAGTCGTTTGAAATCACTGTTTCAAAACACGAACTGCACGGCCACGTTTCGTTTTAATTTTATTTATATTTATATATTTATATAAATATAGTTCATTCAAAATTCCTATATCGTTTTCACTTCAATTATTTCACTAACGCCTTTAAATTTTGGAAAATTTCGCCATAACCTCCTTTGTACGGGAGGGGCTGGGAAAATTCCCAAATAGCCACACGGGCGTCTCATGTCAAAAGAAAAAGAAAAAGCCAAGCGGCTAGCCAACAGGCTCATAAAATCATCACCCAAACAAAACAGTAAATGTGTACCTATTTGTCGGGCACAAAATTTTATTCCTACACGGGGTTTTGGATAATCATTCGAATATAACACATTAATCATCATTAGCAGATCACAGATAATAGCATAAACAGAAAATAGAATAATTTACATGCATATGACAGCGGAATCATATAGATATCATCACATCAGAGAAGCACAGTACAGGATACAATTTAGTGCATAATGATACATAGTCAGTCACCTTCGCCTGAGGCGGAATCATACATAAAGAGTACACAAAATAAATATCAGTCTACATCGCCAATGGCGGGATCATAATATAGATACAATAATGGCGGAGAAAATCCAAGTCAACATGGTGTAGTCAAGCCTCGCCATGAGCCAAAAGGAGCGTCAGAAACCTGTAACTAGGCTGCCCGTTTGAAAATGAGGGCACCCGAGTTTGCAAGGTGAAACAAACTATGAGTCAGTCATGGGACTGGTATGAGAAATCTACTTAACTTATTAACAACAATAATAAGGCAAATCAAAGGATCATGCCACTTTCGCGGAACGGGTTTACTCCAATGAGTGCTAGTGCATGAAATAAAGTAAATGATTAAATCATCGCAATGCTTTTTGAAAAATGAAGCCATTATAAGACTCAGGTCTCATCACACAATGCAACGCAAGCCGAAGGATAGAGTTTTACCTTATAATGGCCAAAAATGCTTCATACGAATAAAACAAAAGTGTTTGATATTAATACTAGTGTATATATGTTTCAAAAGCAAATTCAATCATAAATATCAATCCTAGGCGGCATAGCTACCATCTACTATGTCGCCATACTAGTAATACAATCACGTCCGCATATTTCGTATTGGAAATTGGATTCCTTCATGAGTCGAGGCAAGGGGCCAGCTCCTCTCCGATTCGAGACACTCTAGCAAATGCCTCGGGACTGCACACAACAATCCCTGGATCCTCCAAGGCCAGTCCTCTCTTACTTTTGAGGATTGGCAAATCCTGAACACATGTTTCCCGGTCCTTACAGACCTATAATCGAGGCGCCTCGTATTCCAACAACCATACAGGTGAAAAGTAGATATAAATGTCAGGGCTGGGAGGTCATTGACACCACCATAGCTAGAAAGAAACGTCGTGCACTCCTTGGGTCCTTCTCCCGTTTTTGGCTCATACCGGGGTGTGAGGCTCGCGAATTCACGTTATGCACAAAGCTACGTCACACCGACCATGCTTTGATCATCAACCACAAGACTTTGCTTTGCAACAGAAGCCTTGATCATATGCCACTCAGGCATGCCACACAGGAAATCCACTCCATGCGACTGATTTCTATCAATACATAACCTCTGAGCTCGTACGTCTCAGAGAAGGGCGTTAAGCAAGAGAATAAATTCTCCGCCGCCAAACAGATATATATTTAACAGAGATCAATCAGCACAGAACAAAATCCAATTTCAGACACACAGTCCATTTACAAGTCCGTTCTGGGTCTGAACGAAAGCGGAGGCACCAATTTCTCGCATATCCGTACAATCAACAGTATGTTTGGACGGCTACTACTTTAGTTCCTTCATGGTAGCTACTCCAATCACGAGCATCAGTAGCGCCCATCCATCCAATGTGAAGATCGTCGGTCTTCAACCGTCTTCGACTCTTCGACTTCTCAACGTCGATCGATTATTCGAAATGAGATGAACTCGGCCTTTTCAAATAATCCACATATATTTAGATTTTCAAATCAATTTATCACATGGTTGGACTATTAAACATTCACATTTCAGTTCTTTAGTTATAATTCTCATGTTAAATACATTCAACCATCACATATCAAGCAAACACAATGAAATTGGTTTATTTCCACTCTATATCGTCTATAGTATTTTATAACGATATATCGCCATTTTTATTTATTTAAAACGGCCATATTTAATTAAACGACGATTCAGGCCATGCCGATGCACTGGCGCTGTTTTACACTAAATTTGTTTTACACATATATGAAAATCTAACCGTTGGATCTTCACAAATTTTATATCATTAGGAAGGTCATTTCAAAACGAATCCAACGGTTTCAGTTTTGGGAAAATCCGACGGTCGGATCTTCCACACTAGCCATTTGAAGTTACGATTTCAATTTACGAACTGCAGCGTCGTTTTTCGATTTAATTTAATTATATTTATATATATATATATATAAATATAATCGTTTCTGGCGCTGTTTTTCTTCAGATTTGAATTAAACATTCCAGACAAAACCGTCAGATCTTCACAAAGTTGGTGCCGTTGGAAAGATATTTCCAAGGCGAACCCAACGGTTGCAGTTTCAGGAAAATCCAATGGTCGGATTTCCCACGCTAGTCGTTTGAAATCACGGTTTCAAAACACGAACTGCACGGCCACGTTTCGTTTTAATTTTATTTATATTTATATATTTATATAAATATAGTTCATTCAAAATTCCTATATCATTTTCACTTCAATTATTTCACTAACGCCTATAAATTTTGGAAAATTTCGCCATAACCTCCTTTGTACGGGAGGGGCTGGGAAAATTCCCAAATAGCCACACGGGTGTCTCATGTCAAAAGAAAAAAGCCAAGCGGCTAGCCAACAGGCTCATAAAATCATCACCCAAACAAAAACAGTAAATGTGTACCTATTTGTCGGGCACAAAATTTTATTCCTCTTCTCTAGCCCCTTTGCTATAACTTGTTCAATAAATATGCACGTACATATATACCATTTTTTTATCACTTATCATTTTCCATTCAACCTCATATTCGATTTACTTTGGTTTAAAAACACCATTCATTCTAATGTTGCATGCATAGGCTAAAATCATATCATTAGCTAATTAATGTATATTTCAACTCATGCATATTTTATTTGAACAAGTGGCTATTTTTAACACTTCACATTTCAAAGATGATAATTTTGGCGAACTAAAATAGATTTCAACACATGACTATTTTATTTAGTTCCTATGCTTGTTAAAAATAATATTTCTTCACAAATATTTATTTCAATGTCCGCATATCTTTAGCATATCACATACATGATAAAAATGATATTTTTATCATTTAAAATATTTATTCCACAAATGGATGTTTTCAACAAATGAAAATAATTCTAACACATAAAGATTACTCAAAATTTCGGCAGCATAACGGCAGGGTAGTTAAAACCGGCACCGTCCCTAGTAGGCTCCTCGCTCTACCTTAAAACCTCGCGGTTTTTGACAATGGGGATTCATGCATCTAATTCGCACGCAGGCGGCATGTTTATTTTTATTTCCACAAATATTTCCAATTCATTTCAATCACCAATGGGTATTTTTCAACCACAACTAAACAATATCAACCACAAACAATTATTCAACCATTCGTATTTTTCATCCAATATTTCACACCAATTCACAACAATAAATATCGTCCATGGTTTGTGGACGAGGGGAGTGTGTGTGTGTGTATATATATATATATATATATATATATATATATATATATATATATATATATATATTGCTATATTTTACTTGCATTTCAACACATATATCAATTATTCTATGCATGTATAATTCATATTTCGCTCATATAGCTTACACCACGCATGTACATGAGGTATACAACACGTGTGTAATTTATATTTCGATAATATAATTTATACACGACATTTTCCATTCAAATTCATTTAATTTAGATTTCTCACATTGGTTTGTTGCTTCGCTAAAAATTGATACGATGTCAGCAAAATCCGCGGCTTCTTCTAGAGTGTAGAGAGCCTCCTTGCGGTCACGATGTCTCCTGTTTCATCAAATTTCGTCAACACACCAAAAAGATATGATTTTTCAAGGTGCAGACATCAAAAAGGACTCACCTTTCTATTTGGTTCGAAACTAGGTTTGAGGTTTTCGCGAAATCCGTGGTACGTGGGGACGATCGGGGGTGATGACATGGAAGAGCTTCGAGTGGCGGTCCTATCGGTGGTGGTTTGGTGGCGCTCGGTGGCAGAACGGAGCGGCGGCGGTGATGGGAATTGGTGGACTTCCTGGGGTCGATTCTGGCGGAGGAGGCGTCGAGGGAGGAGGTGTTGGGGTTGGATTTGAAGAGGAGGCGGAGCTGCGTCGAGGGGTGGTGGTGGCGTTGGTTGGAAGTGGCGGAGTCGGTCGGAAAAGGGGAGGGAAGCGGCGAACGGGTTTCGCCGTTGAAATCGAGGGTTACGGGGGGGTTTTTATTTTATTTTTATGAAAGAAAAATTCTCATTGGCCGATATATATATTATATTTTTAAATAGTGTTTTCTCCAACGAACTCCTTTTCAAGTCCAACGACTATCGTCCCTAGCTAAATACCCCCATCCCGAACACAATGGGATATGTTTCGTTGGCCAATTCAACTGTTACAGTCAGTTATTTTTCAAATTAAAGTATAAAACATTTAATTTTAACTTTGAACGTACATTTCAATTTGCCAGGGCCACAAACTGATTCGAAAAATTCTAGAAAAATAAATCTAGCTATGTTTTGACTCTACGGTCCCAACAAAACTAGTTTCGTCGAATTCTGAGATCGTTTGAAAAATGGCCATTTTCTGGTCGATCCAATTTAACAGAAATTGACCAAACACATTTCCTTTTGCCACGCTCACATACTAGCTTCAAAAATTATGAAATTTGAAACCTAGCAATAGTTTGACATCCCGGACCCAACAAAAGTGGTTTCGTCGAATTCCGAGTTCATTTGCAAAATATCAATTTTTCAGGGCTATATATTCTATATAGCGACCATTCTGAAAATTCATTCGGCCATAACTTTTGATTCCCGTTATGAAATTTTGATTTTTCAGATTCATTAGAAAGGTATTGACCAACAGATTTAAATATTTTTAGTTTCACTTAAATCCGTTATATTTTCCACCCTGCACAGTCAGTCAAAGTTTGAATTCAAAATTTTAAACTAACTCACTATTTCTAATTCACTATTTTATTGAAATATTCTATTTCGGTTGTTCAAATTCCTTTGAAATCACCAATATAAAATTTTAAATTGGCCCGTATTTTTCGGGTTATTACAATCTCCCCCACATAAAACTTTTCGTCCTCGAAAAGGAAACAACAGTAAAGTAGGAAACAAAATGTAAATGCAAAGTATTGTAAAGGTACCTTGCACTGGAGTTAGTCAGAGATATCCACTCTGCATTTGGGGTAAGCTTGCTTAATGCTTTCCTCAGTCTCCCAAGTACAGTCTCTAGGATCACTTCTCCATTGCACTTTAATTAAGTGAACCTTTTTGCTTTATAGTTCTCTAGTTTCTTTGCCAATAATCTTTAATGGCTCTCTTCTGAGTGCTAATTCTGTAGTTATGTCTATATCTTGTTGCACTGCTTCTTCTACAACAAGATCCGGATCATGCACATGTCTTCTAAGTTGAGATACGTGAAATACATCATGGACTCCAGGCAACCAATCTGGTAATTGAACCCTATAAGCAAGAGTTCCAATTCGTTCGAGTATAGGAAAGGGACCAATAAATCTCGGTGCCAACTTCCCAGTTTTGCCAAATCTGATTACTCCTCTCATCGGAGAAACTTTCAAATAAACATGATCTCCAACAGCAAATGTCAAATCTCTCCTTCTAGAATCTGCATAACTTTTCTGTCGACTTTGTGCGGTTCTCAATCGCTTTTTGATGAAGTCGACTTTATCAGATGCTTCTCTAATCATATCAGGTCCTAACACAAGTCTATTGCCAGTATCTACCCAACATGCTGGAGATCTGCACAGTCTGCCATATAATGCTTCAAATCGCGACATCCTCAAACTTGCTTGATAGCTATTGTTATATGAGAATTCTGCCAAATGCAAGTGATCTTCCCATGACCCACCAAAATCAATTATACAAGCCTGCAATAAATCTTCTAGAATTCTATTCACCTGCTCAGTCTGGCCATCTGTTTGAGGGTGATAAGCGGTGCTCATATTCAGTTTCGTTCCCAATTCTGTCTGGAAAGCCTCCCAGAATTTGCTAGCAAATATCGGGTCTCTATTACTGACTATGCTGATGGGAATTCCATGCAGCTTAACGATTTCTTTGAAATATATCTGTGCTAGACTTTGAGCGGTTCTATTGGATCTGACAGGTATAAAATGGGCAGTCTTCGTGAAGCGATCTACAACTACCCAAATGCTGTCATTACCTTTCCTGGTTCGCGGCAAGCCATCTATGAAATCCATGGAAATCTGTTCCCATTTCCAAATTGGGACTTCCAACGGTTGCAACAATCCAGCTAGCTTCTGTTGGTCACTCTTGACCAATTGACAAGTAGGGCATCTGCTCACATACAAAGAAATATCCCTTTTCATTGCCCTCCACCAGAAAGTGCGTTTGATATCGTGGTACATTTTACTCACACCAGGATGGATGCAAAATTTGGATTTATGGCATTCGTCTAGCACTTCCCTTCGAAGGCCTGGAATATTTGGGATGCAAATCCTATTATTTAACCTGAGAACCCCCTTATTGTCAATACGAGAACTTGTGGTTTCACCTTCCTTAACCCTCTGACTGATTCTATGAATGAATTCATCGTCTTTTTAAAGGGCTGAAATCCTATCAATCAATCCAGGCGTAATTTTAAGATTGGCAATGATTGCGGTTTTCCTACTAAGCGCATCCGCTACAACGTTAGCCTTTCCCGGCGTATACAGGATATCAAGATCATACGCTGCAAGAAATTCTAGCCAACGCTGGTGCCTTGAATTCAGATCTTTCTGGGTGTATAAATACTTCAATGATTGATGATCTGTGTACAGTATAAATTTCTCGCCCAATAAATAATGCCTCCAGATTTTCAATGCAAAAACGATGGCTAGCAACTCAAGATCATGAGTCACATAATTCTTCTCATGCGGTTTCAGTTGGCGGCTTGCATAAGCGACTACTTGGCCTCTTTGCATTAACACTGCACCAAGATCCCTAATAGAAGCATCTGTCCAAACCGTTAAATCCTGATTGCCATCAATAATTGTTAACACTGGAGTAGTCGTCAGTTTCGATTTCAATTCCTGGAAAGTTTCTTCACAGTCAGAAGTCCACTTAAACTTCTCATGTTTCTTCATGAGCTTCGTTAACGGACCGGATATCTTCGAAAAATCCTTAACGAACTTTCGATAATAACTAGCCAACCCCATAAAACTTCTAACCTCTATGGGAGTAGTGGGTTGTTTCCAGTCTTGAATTGCTGTTATTTTGCTTGGGTCAACAGAAATCCCTTTCTCTGGCACGACATGGCCAAGAAACTTCACTTCTTCTTGCCAGAAGACACATTTAGAGAATTTGGCTTTGAAGACGTTCTTCTTAGAATCTCCAATACTTGTTCTAAGTGTTTTTCATGCTCGGTTTTTGATTTGGAGTAGATTAAAATATCATCGATGAATACGAGGACAAATTTATTCAAAACTCCCCTGAACACTCTATTCATTAGATCGACAAAGTATACTGGAGCATTGCACAGGCCAAACGGCATTACTGACCATTCATAAAATATGTCTGGACCTCTGAAAGCTGTCAAAGGAACACACTCTTCTGCTATTCTCAATTGGTGAAAACCTGTAGCTAGGTCCATTCGGGAAAATACTTTCGCCCCATTTAATTGGTCTAGCAAATCATCGATGCGGGGTAATGGATACTTATTTTTGAGCGTCTGTTTGTTGAGGTCTTGGTAATCAACACATAATCGAAGAGTACCGTCTGACTTTGGGACAAACACAATAGTTGCACCCCAATTAGAAAAGCTAGGTCTGATTAGACCCTTCCACAATAGTTGACGAGTTTGATCGCCTAATTCTTTTTTTTCTTTCGGAGTCATTCTGCGAATTGGATGTACCACTGGTCTAGCATTGGGAATTAGATCGATTCGGAATTCTATTTCTCTTTGCGGAGGTAAGTTTTCAACTTCTTCAAATACATCCGCATAGTTTCTAACAATCGGAATCTTTTCCATGGAAGTGGGGATAAGTTCTAATGCCGACCAAAATTCTTCTCTATTTGGATTCGAACCATGACAGGGTATATATATATGTCCAGGCTTCATTCGAATTTTAACGATTCTTTCCGCACACTTCACTTCGGCTTCATATTTCGTTAACCAATCAAGCCCAAGAATCATATCGAATTCGGGAAAATCCATAACGACCAGATCAAAAGGAAACTTGTAGAAAGAATAAGAGGCTGGCACTTTACAATATGAATTGAGGATAATAGAACCCCCTATCGGATTATGTACTTCAACTGAATCTTTGAGCTTTCGCTGTTTTAACTTTAATTTGTGCACTATGTTACTAGCAATAAAACTACGTGATGCACCCGTGTCAAACAATACAGAAACAGGAATATTTTTAATTGTAAGGGTACCTCCCAAAACATCGGGTTTGCATACTCCATCGGAAGCAGTTGGCGGGCTCGACTCATCATACACGTGATCTACTGCGGCCTTCTTCAGCAAAGGACAGTCTTTGACTAGATGATCGGTCTTGCGGCAATTAAAGCAGGAGCGAGGGTTTTGAGAACCCTGGCTTGAACCTTGTGAATTTGTCTTCTGCCTCTTCGGGGCTGTGCACACATTAGAGTAGTGCCCCACTTTGCCACAGTTAAAGCAGCTTCCTCTTGGCGGCTTGCCAGTCTGAGGTTTTGAAGATGCTCCTTGGCTTGACTCAGCTTGATTCGCAGCAGGCTTGCGTTTGTTTCCGGCTTGGCTTCTAGCGCGATCCTGCTCCAGATGCCTATGGTCTAGGTCTTCGTAGTTGCATGTCATTTCCACCAGTTCATTAAATTCCAGCTTGACATGGGCCATGGCCCTATCATGATACTGTCGCCTTAGCCCAAGGATAAACCTCTTATTTTTGGACTTTGTAGTGGCGACGAGCTCCGGAGCATAGGGCGACAACAGTGTAAATTTATTCAGATAATCCTGCACGGAAAGATCCCCTTGCTGGAGGTTGGCGAAGTCATCATGCATTTGTTCCAGTGCTTGTTCCGGGACATATTTCTCCTTGAATAGTTCTTTGAATCCATCCCATGTTCTTCCAGCTTCTCTATTCCCGGCGGTGAGAGATTCCCACCATAGTTCAGCTTGTTCTTGCATAAGCCAGGCGCCCATAACAGCTTTATCTTGGTCTCCAAGCCTTAGGCCTTCAAGAATTTTCTCGCATGTTTTGAGCCATGCAAGGGCCTCTATTACGGTGCCAGTTCTCGAGAAGGTCTTGCCTTCTAAGTTCTTATATCTCTTAGCTACACGGTCTAGCTCGAAGTATTGAGCGGCCGGGGGTTGTATCAAAGGTCCTTCTTGAACTGGGGCTTCTCCCCTTCCTCGGCCTCGGCCGGCACGGCCTCCTCTAGCGGCTACTGCTCTGGTTGCCATTTCTCAAGTTCTGTATAAGCAAGAAAAGAGTCAGCTAACAGAAATGATAGTTTATTGCATGATTAAGCAGAAAATTTACGGAAAGATAACGATGGACTGATCAAATTATTTTTGCTATTCTGCTCGGCTCATTCTAGGACTTTACTAGTCCTATCTCTGATGAACGACTCGCCTTAGAATACTACTGATTCTATTTTGACGAAGTGTTTAATGTGTTAGACTCCAGAACTAAGGTTAACCAAAGCTCTGATACCAGCTGTGACGATCCCAAAACCCCGTTACACGGTGTTAAGGATAATCATTGGAATATAACACATTAATCATCATTAGCAGATCACAGATAATAGCATAAACAGAAAATAGAATAATTTACATGCATATGATAGCGGAATCATATAGATATCATCACATCAGAGAAGCACAGTACAGGATACAACTTACTGCATAATGAAACATAGTTAGTCACCATCGCCTGAGGCGGAATCATACATAAAGAGTACACAAAATAAATATCAGTCTACATCGCCAATGGCGGGATCATAATATAGATACAATAATGGCGGAGAAAATCCAAGTCAGCACGGTGTAGTCAAGCCTCGCCATGAGCCAAAAGGTCCGTCAGAAACCTGTAACTAGGCTGCCCGTGTGAAAATGAGGGCACCCGAGTTTGCAAGGTGAAACAAACTACGAGTCAGTCATGGGACTGGTATGAGAAATCTACTTAACTTATTATTGTTGTTAATAAGTTAAGTAGATTTCTCATACCAGTCCCACGATTGACTCGTAGTTTGTTTCACCTTGCAAACTCGGGTGTCCTCATTTTCACACGGGCAGCCTAGTTTCAGGTTTCTGACGCACCTTTTGGCTCATGACGAGGCTTGACTACACCGTACTGACTTGGATTTTCTCAGCCATTATTGTATCTATATTATGATCCCGCCATTGGCGATGTAGACTGATATTTATTTTGTGTACTCTTTATGTATGATTCCGCCTTAGGCGATGGTGATTGACTATGTATCATTATGCACTAAGTTGTATCCTGTACTGTGCTTCTCTATGTGATGATATCTATATGATTCCGCTGTCATATGCGTGTAAATTATTCTATTTTCTGTTTATGCTATTATCTGTGATCTGCTAATGATGATTAATGTGTTATATTCCAATGATTATCCTTAACACCGTGTAACGGGGTTTTGGGATCATCACAAAATTGATATCGATTATATATTGATTTGTTTTCCGTGAAGATTCCATAATTAATCGAATGTGATTTTGGTTTTATCGTGAGCTGCGTTTTAAATGACATTGGTTCTTTAACCCTGTTAAAGATAAGATTAATTTCTTAACTTTGAAAAGTCATTAAGTAATGATCTTTGAGATTAAAACAGAATTAGAGTTTTAATGAATCTTTAATTATATTGAAATGTGAATATGATAATTTAAATTATCAGATTCGGGAAATGATCAAGAATGGAGTATCACCAGTTTTGCTCCAGGGCGATAGTTAAATCTTTAATTAGATTTGAACGTGAAATGGTAATTAAACTTACCGATAACACCGTGGTGTTAGATATGGACTATTACCAGTTTTGCTCCATGGGATGAATAGGTTGGGATTGGGAAATTAAACAAATGATTACTTCGGTAAGTTTCGCTAATCCCAACTAGTTTGGAACACCTTAATATGGGTTAAATTGTGAAAAGAATATTTGAATAAAAGAATATTCTGGATTGGAATGAGGCATATGTTGTGTTTTTATAGCACTTGTTTATTATATACGCGAGTTATTCAGGGAGACCGGGTTTATCCCATTCTGAATAACTGAATTGACGATAAGTCGACGATGAAGATAGTGGTTGAAGTTTGGAGGTCTTCACATCGTTTGGATGATTACTGATTTCTTGATTGGGACGTACATCCAAGACGAGGTAATAAGTGATGATCGTCCAGACGTACTTGGAGATCGACTGGATATGCGAGGGCCTCTCTCCTGTATTGGACATATGGGAGAGGAATAAGGTGCCTCCGGTTTCGTTCAGACCGAGAACGAACTTGTAAAGGGACTGTGTGTCTGACATTGGATTTTATTCTGTGTGATTGATAGACATCAGTTGCATGGCTTGAATTGCTTCTGGGGCATGCTGAGATGCAAATGATCAAGGATCTGTTGAAAAGCAGAGTCTTGTGGTTGATGATCAAAGCACAGTTTTAATATAGCATAGCTTTGTGTATGGCGTTAATTCGCTAGCCTCACACCCCGGTATGAACCCGAAACAGGAGAGGACGTCAAGGAGTACATGCGTTTCCTTCTAGCTAGGAGTGGTGTCAGGGTTTTGCATGCCCTAGCGTTTTACTTATGTGGATGATGGATAGCGAGGCGCCTCGGTTATATCGGCACCACGGGCTCATGGATGGTTTGGTTGATATACCGGCTAGTTTGACCCCCCATAGGGCGGGGAAATGCATTGTTCAGGCATTTTAATCCACTTCATGTGGACCGGCCCTGACAATCCAAGGTTCACTCGAGCTCTTATCCTGAGACACGGGCTAGAGCGTCTCGAAGCGATAAGGACGATCCCATGCCTTGGTTCGTGACGGAAATCCAATTTCCAAATACGACATCATGTGTTTTTGATTGTAAACCTATATATGGCGACATAGTGGTATGGGGCACTTATGCCGTCTATGATTGATACTTATGATTAAAATTGTTTCTGAAACACATAAACACTAGTAATAATATCAAATGACTTTGTTTTTACGTATCAAGCATTATTTGGCTATTATAAGGTAAAAACCCTATCCTCCGGCTTGCGTTGCATTGTGTGATGGGACATGGGTCATATAATAGCTTCATTTTCTTTAATTAGCATTTCGTTGTTTGTTTTATGCACTGGTATTCTTGGGAGGAAACACATTCCATGTTATATGGCGTGGTCCCACGATTTACCAATTTTAAAGTAAAGCTTTAATAAATGTTTTAGTTCTCACACCAGTCACATGACTGACCTGGAGTTTATTGTTTTAACCTAAACTCTGGGTGCCCCTATTTTCCACACGGGCAGCTAGAAGTTTTGGTTTTGCAGATATTATATTCACAGGATCCTGGTTTACAACTAGAGATATATTCGAAAAGCTCTGTATCCGCATATTTGTTTCAATTGTGTTATGTATTATTTTTCCGCTGCATTGTAATTTAAATCTCTGATATTTATCAAATGTGTGACATTTATTCCTACTCCGGAATATTCTTGTACTCTGATGTAAATTGTGGAAATAAGCAATGAAATGTTCTTCATTTTGTGTTCTGATTTGTCATGTTCTCAATTCAATCCGGGCTTTCCTTTACGGGGAAGTTTGGGTCATTTCAGTTTGGTATCAGAGCTTTGGTTTACAGAGCTCGAGAACAAGAAACATTTGAACCGAACGAAAGAATTCATCAGAGATTGGATTAGTAATATCCAATGAGAATGACTCAATAGAGATGGGATCAGTAGTATCCTAGAACGAGTGTGAAGAGTGTTATTTTTAAAATAAAAATGAAAACAAATTTTGTTTTGAAGAATTAAATTATATTATTTGTATTTGAATATTATTTTAAATTGATTTGGGCAATCAAGTATATAAAGATTTTGCATATATGTCTGATCCACGTGTATACGAAGCCTCAATATAATGGATAGATATAGAATCACACTCTAGTCGCTCGGGGATAATTCTGGGGACGTCCGGACATCATCAGTATTTATGTTCGAATTTCAAAAGTGAGATTTCTATATTTTTCCAATTGGCTGGTGTGAGAACCAAAACTTAGTGTAATGACCGAAAATCCGGACCAATTTGTGCTGACCAAATAACACAAGTCCAATCCCAAATTGCACTGGAAATTCAAGAAATTAATAGAAAGAAGATAGAGGGTGAGGATAGATAAGATAGAACTATTAGAATAGAAGAAGAAGAACATCATCATCAGAGTTACCACGAATCTCACAGCGGAACGAATAAAATATAACATAAATTTTGAAATACAAACAGTATATGTATACAATAACATTTCAGAGTACAACACTTACAACAACAGCGGAAATAATAATAGCTATAGAATCTTGAAGCCTTCTGCTCCAAGCTCTCCAAGTGTATCTGTAAAATCCTGAACTACTTGAATGCCCATACAAATTTAGGCACCCTAGAGTTTAGGTAGAACAAAACAAAGTAAACTCCGGGTCAGTCATGGGATTGGTATGAGTAAAACAGTTTAAAACAATTTGAACAAGTAAACGATATCTCATAAGACCATGCCGTATAACGGAACGGGTTTTTCCCTTATGAGAATCCAAAATATCTTTATATCAAAATCCTTTTGATATTATAATGATGTCTATCAACCGCAATATAATAATCATCTAGCAGAAACGCTTTCATCTCACGTTCTACATATATAGTATACAATCAAAACCGCAAGCACGTATTGGGAAATGGATTTCCAACTATGACAAGGTATGGAACCACCTTCCGATCAGTGTACTCTAGGAACGATACACTGGAGTTCAACAAGAACATCTTGCAACTCAGCCACACATGACCGGCCACTCATTTCGCTTGAGTGTATCGAATGTATATCACCAACGGTTGGGATCAGCAACCGTTTCCCGTATATATAGGGGACAACATTGATAGATTAAATAAGCAAATGAATATTCTCTAGATAGGTGATTATGCACCCTACTTCGGTGCGACCGGCTTAGCCATGCTGCCTGCCCGATTTTTGTCATTTACCGGTTGTTGAGGCCATAGGTTACGATTACTTTCCATTTGTTGATAACACGATCACTTTGAATGCCACATTATCAAATCGGTTAATCATTAATTGGTTTACACAAATATTCTGGATGTTATGCTAAGGGGATAAATCCGTTGCAACCATATATATTTATACAGACCAATCCATTCGATCATTGGAAATACTTTGTCAGACATTCGTCCATTTACGTTCGTTCTGGGATTGAACGAAACCGAAGGCACTATTCAGTACATCCATCTTAGTCCATTGTTATCTAAGATTTATACAACAGCCCTTGCACTTTACTCCGTCTTCCATTTTCTTCGGCATATTCGCAACGCTTATGCCAATACAAAGTGGTTCTTTGGATAAGAATCCAATCGGTCTCTCCATATTAACAACGTTAAAATGGTCAAACTTTGATAGTCTGTGATTTAACTATCAATGAAAACATGTCGGTGTACAAACAACGATCTAAATTCCAAATGGAATTATCGATCCATTCATCAAAACATATATATATATATATATATATATCCACATTCCTTATTTTCTATGATTTAGAAAATATACGTTATTAATATGGGAAAACATTTCCAATCATCATTCACGCATCACTACCATTCCACAACTATTAGTCCCTAACTATAAACTAGTAAGAGAACAATTCTTTAAGTATAAACCCCGAAGGCCGAAACCAACATCAGATCCACACTCAGAAAACCATTCGACTTGACTAATCTCTAGTCAGTTTCTAATATTGTTTTGACTCTATTTGATTAACTCTTTTCCAAATAACTAATATTCGATGAACTATATTTGAATAACTCTAGTTCGATTTGACTCTAATCGATTTACTCTAACTGATTAACTCTAACTGTTTAACTCTAACTGAATAACTTATTTGATTCAACTCCTTTTTGATTAACTCCTTTCGAATACTAATATTCGATTACTTTATTGATTTACAAAGATTTTCCCTTTTAACAACGTTTATCCATTTAAAAAAGATTTCCTTTTACCAACGTTTATTCATTTATAAAGATTTACTTTTAGTAACGGTTCTTCACTTTAAAAAAATGTCCTTTTAACAACGTTCCTCCACTTATACAGATTCCCTTTTAATAACGTTTTCCATTTTATAATATCCTATTTGTTTTCTAAAAAAATATCCTCCTTTATAATATCCTATGATTTTATAAATTCTTTATTTTCAAATTTATTTCCGTTTATAAAATCGATTGATTTTATAAAATTCCTTTATTTCAATATACATTGAAATATTCCTTTTCACATCCCAGGGTTGCTTATGATATTTAAAATATCGAATAACAAATGATAAATATCATTCTAACACACATAACCCATAACAGATATACATCACATCATATATCACAATATATGAAAATAGTGAAATAAATGTTGAGGAATCCAGTCAGATCCCTCCAACCTGTATCCCTGTATTCACAGATGTTACACAGTATAATATACATCAATTTCATTTCAATATGAAATGTTCTGATAAACAACATCAATATTTAATGGTATATATATATAATTTCAACTAACTGACTAGCAGTTCAATCAACCAATCTACACACAACATTCAATCAATATCTAACAGTTCTAAAAGTACGTTATAAAAATATAACTGTTCAGAGTTGGTGAGTTTTACTCACATTGGACGATCATCATTAATAACGATAACCATCGCTTGATTCAGACGGACAATTTATTTCGCTATAAATTGTAACGAGTTTCGATTCACTCCCCGTCAGTTCCATTACGTAGCCGCCGTCCATGCGATCCCAACGGATCTTGTTTCGTCAATTTCCATTCGAACAAGGCCCATAATAATTTCACTCGACAACACCTACACTCCTCAATTCGGTCCTCTCGCTTCTGAACAAATCACATAAGCAAGAAAGCCCTTTGCCACTTACTTCCACTTCTCTTACCTCGCTTTTCTCCCTACTAATCTTCTAACTAAATACACAATACATATTCTCTTCCAATGCTCATCAATTTCATCACCAACAGAACAAACTCGTCGGTTTCCTGTCGAACGTGTTGGACATCAGCTCCTCCACATCTTTGAATCCAACCTGTGCATCATTCCCTCAATGAATTTCATAATCAAGAGCACCACACACTAATTCAAACATCTTTTAGCTTACATTAGATTTATTTCGGGCCTTAACCAATAAATCAGGTCCATCCTCTTTCGTAAAACCCCCCGGCCCAACTATCCTTTCTCTCCTCCTTGTTTCCTTATGAATCCCGCACCAGTATTAAACTCGAAAGCTTCAACTCCCAGGTCCCTATTTTCCAGATCAATGTAACTCCTTTAATAACTTAAACATTAACACATTATTTAATAACTTTAATGACTAATTACCTCCTATTAATAAAACACTCATCATCTTTCCCAAACTATCGAACTCCAAAAAAGTCACCACAACCATTCTCGCCTCCTTGATCCTCAATATCTCCATCACCACTTCACACATTCAAAATCTGAAATCACCGAACTTTCCCTCTTTTGTTTCGTTACCAGGAACCTGCGCTCCCTCTTCCAAAGCCAATATTTAAAGCCCAGTTTGAAACTCCAAACTTTCCCACCCAACTCAACTGTAGCTACAGGTCATGCCATCAACTCAGCAGCAAATGAAACAAACTTCGAACCCAAATAAAGCTCCAGTATTTCAACACCATTTCCGACTATCGCTCCTCCCAAAGTAGCACCGCACTCCGCCAAACAGTGACCACAGCTGCGCCTCGCCTTCCAGAACTCATTCCCACCCTCAGTTCAACCTCCGACGTGGCCAAGTTGAAGTGCCGGTCTGCCCTAGCCTCGACGGAAAAACGTTGAACCATTCTGAAGGCTTGTGCGCATTGCAATCTTGGTATAAAAAATGAAGCGCACTCCATCACGAGTATCATGGTGTTGGGCTTTTGATTTATAGAATTTCAATCGATTTGTTTGGATTTTGGGAAGAACAGGATTTTCACGTTTTAGTGTGAAAATGTTACGGCGGAAAACAGAGAAAGAATTAGGTTAGAAGGAGGGAGTTGAGTTGGTTTTATAGCAAGGTTTTGAGGAGAGGAATGCCGCATGGAGTCTCTTTTGGCCACAGAAGAAGATTAGAATAAGGTTAGGATATTTTAATGTATGTCGTGGTCGGCTAGGCATCAGAAAATCATGAGTTTCAAAGTGAAGTTTCACGGTCCCATTACATAATATTTTTTTATTTTATTTACGGATTGCTATAGACAAAAATGAACGTACCGTTGTGACGACCAACGTACCACGATCCCAAAAATATAATAATATTGGTAGATTAACTCATATTGTGAAACCCCAAAATATCGTCACAGGGTGCAAAATACTCCAAATAAAAAGTTGTTTATTTAATTAATTAAAAATTTCGATAAAATTCTAAAAATTAAATTATACCTATGTCTCAAAAGAACCTTGTCTAAATTCAAACCCGATCTCTAGTTATATCGAATAAACCGATACGGTCGATAAACGATTCTATAGCGACTATTTAAAAATTTGATTTGGACATATCTCGAAATCTACACGACGAAATCCTGATTTTTCTCTTCCACTAGAAAGATATACTCCACCAGCTTCACGCGTTTCTTGTTTCACATAAATCTAATTTAAAACGAACTCTGTACATTCAGTTGAAGTTCAAATCGCCAAATTACGAACTACAGCGCCATTTCAAGCTCGATTATAATTATATTATAATTACACATTCAAACTGTCGTTATTTAAATATATTCGCTAATATATTTCAACTCTAAACTGAAATAAAATCTTAGGGATGACCCAGTTCACAGAATACTGTGATTTCCAATATTTTTGATTATTTCTGAATTAAATATATTATTTAATTATTATTTTTATTAAATATTCACCATTATTTAATTAACGACCATTAAATTCTCTAATACCACTATTTAAATAATTAAATTAATCAATTATTATACCCCTGGAAATGCGGGTCATTACACTTAGTTATAATTTATTGTTTGTGACTTGACATCAAAAAAAATGGATTTTTGTATGTTAAAGCTATAAATTTGAAACGTTAACCAACTAATTGATTGTTGGTTGTGTTGTTTGATTATTGGTTTGAATAATTAAAAATTATTGAACTGAATTGAAAATTTCTTGAAATTTGCATATATGTACATGTATATAAATTGATCAGGTCATAGCATTGAGGCTAAGAAGAGGAATAAAATTATATGCCGGACAAATAGGTACATGTTTATTGTATTTCTTGGGGTTTTGATGATTTTACGAGCCGATTGGCTTTTTTTTCTTTTTGATATGAGAGGGCCTGTGTGGCGGTTTGGGGATTTTCCCTGCTCCCCATATAAAGGAGGTTAGGACGAAATTTTTCTCAAATTTAGGGTGTTAGCCAAATTTTTGAAGAATTTGAAAAGTTCTTAGAAACTGAAAAGTTAAAGAACTTAAGCCATAAATAAAATAATGAAAGTTGAGATGGTTAGTTAAACAACTTTCAGCTCCGTTCCTTTTCGAGGACGAAAAGATTTTAAGTGGGGGAGATTGTAACAACCCGGAAAATCGGAACCAATTTAAAATTTTAATTTTAGCTATTTTAAGGAATTTTGGATATTTAAAATAAATTATTTAAAATAATAACAAATAAAAATTTATTTTCAACGAAGTTAGAACGTATAAATTTATTTCAAATATAAAACGAGCCTGAAATGGCGCGGTAGTTTGAAAATTCGGTTTTAAATTTTGAATGAACATACAGAATTCAATACAAGTCCGAATTGGATAAAACTGGAAATGTTAGAATCTATTCAAATATATCTTTCTAACGAATGTGAAAATTTAAGATTTAACTTTAGGAATAGAAAGTTATGTCTAGCTTAAAATTTATAATAGTCGCTATGGAATTTATATATATATTATATATATTTATAATATATATAAGACCCTTAAAAATAGCCATTTTGCAAATGACCTCCGTTTTCGACGAAACCACTTTTGTTGGATCCGAAATGTCAAATTATTGCTAGATTCCAAAATTCATAATTTTTGGAATTAATATGTGAGTGTGGCAAAGGAAAACATGTTTTGACAGTTTTAGTCAATTTGGATCAACCAGAAAATGACCATTTTTCAAACGGTCTCCAAATTCGACAAAATTAGTTTTCTTAGGACCGTATCGTCAAAACATTTCCAGATTTATTTTTCGAGAATTTTTGGAGTAAGCATGTGGCCCCGGTAAATTAAAATGCGCGTTTGAATTTAAAATATAATGATTTATATTTTAAATTTGGCAAAACTAATTGAAACGATAGAATTAGCTTACGAAACGTATCCCATTGTGTTCGGAATAGGGGTAATTAGTTTGGGGCGACAGTCGATGGGTTTGATTTGGAGTTCAAAGTAAAAAGTTACTTTCTGAATTAAAAATAATAAATTAAATAGATAGTCAACACCCCCTCCTTTTTTCCCTCTTCTCTCTCTTCTTCAGATCTCAAACGAAATAAAAAAAACTCCTGACCCCATCGCCCTTGTCCCACCACGCCAGTGCGCGCCACACCCCCTCCGGCGGACGACGCGCCAGTGCGCGCCACACCTCCTCTGGCGGTCGACGCGCCAGTCCCCCCTCCCCGCGTCGACTGGGAAAAGTACCCCCTTTCTCCGATTTGAAAACCTAGCAACCCCATCCACCGCCACAAGCACTGAGCGTGCCACCTGACGCCGGCCGCAAGTCAGAGGCGCCACCTCCGACCATTACTGACCACACACAGCCCCTCCTCCGCCATCCCCCACCTCCGATTACACCAGTGAGCTTTTAATTTGATTTTTATATGTATTCATGTGTATAAAAATTATATTTTTGTACGAATTTGTGTGTATAATAATAGATTTTTATATAGGATTCATGCGTATAAAGATTAGATTTTTGAAAATGAAAAAGATTATATTTTTATATAAGGAAAGGTTATATTTTTATATTAGGAAAGATTTGATTTTTATTATATGAATAGAAACATAAAGTTTTGATTTTTATGTATATATTAGTGTCTTAAAAATATAATCTTTATATATGTAGTAGAGTTAGAAAGATATGATTTTTAACACTTTAAAAATATGATTTTTATATTAAAAAATATGATTTTTTATGTTGAAAGAGTTAATTAAAAATATGATCTTTATTATATGATTAGCAGAATAAAAATGTGATTTTTATTTTAAAAGTAACATTATAAAAATTCGACCTTTATATATATGTTAGCAAGATAAATATATGATCTTTATATAAATAGCGATGATTTAAAAATGTGATTTTTATTATATATGTAGCGATATAATAAAAATGCGATTTTATTATATGTATAGCGATATAAAAATACGATTTTTATATAGGAAGTAGCGATATAAAAATGTGATCTTTTATATGTAAGAAGCGATATAAAAATGTGATTTTTATACGAACGGTATAAGAATAAAGATGTGATATTTAATATTAACTGCGTGAAACATATGACGATGGAACGGACTGAAATCAAAACGAAATCCAAACCGTCCCATAAAAATTGACGGAGTCGAAACCGATCAAGGTGAGTACTTCTCACTTAATTTCTTGTACAGTTCTTTAGTTTATAACTGCATATATGAACTGCTCTCTGTCGTCCATAGACCATGGACGACTTGTTTGGTTGTGTGTTTGGATTGATTTCTTTGTGTGAATTTGGTTTGTAGTGTGGAATGAAAAACAAAAATATTCGCGTGTTGAATAAAATAAAATATTCATGAGTTGAAATAAATATTTTATCGTTAAAAATATAATTTTTAACGTGTATATGAATAAAATAAATATTCATTTACAAATCGGACGATTTGTTATAGTACACCCATTTGACTGACATGGATTAGGACGATAAATTTTACACGTCGCCCAACTGCACAAATAAATATGTGTTTGTTGATTAAAACCCCACATGGGTATTGGCATGATATTTTTTTTCAGCAAAAAATGGTATTGGCATGATATTTGACATACATTTATCCCAATAATTAGTGGTATGTCAACCGATGGATTGACAGACTGTATAAGCGTTATTTCTTTATTTTAATGCTTATACAGTGGTGGAAGGCACTCTGGATGATGGTTGATTATTTATTATTGTGGTTATATGCATGTGTTGTATAAAATCCATATAACTAACATTATATGGTAACTGATTGGGTCTCATTCCAATTTGGAAAATAACGAATATTTTAAAATAATATTCAGGGTAAGTGGATAAAAAATATTCATGTGTTGAGTAAAAGCTGTGTTGATTAGATATGCGCCATTTTGATGTGATCGATAGTTATATCGAGTTTATTCATTTTTATAATGAAAATTGAAAAGGAAAAGATTTCAAAATCCGAAATTTTGAAAATATTATCATTAAAATATTTTAATGGTATAGATTATTCAATTTTGATTTAAAATCGAACTGAAAGTGGGAATCGTTTTAAAACAAATTTATAAAATACATTTTGAGCGAAATATATATATTATATATATATATATATATATATATATTAATGGCCTGAATAGAACGCGCCGCGGCCGTTCGCGAATTTCGATCATTAACTTCGAATTGACATTACAGGAGATCCGACCGTCGGATTCTCCTAAAACTGGAACCGTTGGGTTCGTATCAAAAAGAGCTTTCCAACGAATATAAGAAATTTGAAATCTAACGGTTGGATTTGGAATTATGTCCAAATCAAATTTGGAAAAGGTCGTTGTAAGTGCAGTTCGACGACCGTTTACAGAAATCGACTGAAAGGGTCTTATAAAAATTATTAAAAATATTAATAATTTGTGAAAAATTATAATAAATGATTTGGAAATAATTAGGATGAAAAATTCCGTATTTGAAAAGATAAAAATATATTTTTATCGAAATGAACTAGTTATGAACTAGAATTATAATCCAATATTTTTAAATAAATAAATTGGATTTGAAATGGTTTTGAGAATAACCAGAATTTCCAATATACGAATTGGAGTGGATTTGAATGGAAATCATCTTCGGAATATTTCGATATTAGATTTCATGATTATATGGATATTGTTATGGAAATTTGAAAGATATATTTTATATCGTTACTTACAATACGATATTTTTTGGTTTCAGAATTTGATATTGAATATAAGACGATATATTTTCTATTCAGAGCCTTGTATTTAATATCAAATGGGATTTTGGGCTTGTCATGAACGATGTCTTCACTAACACTGTTCTTAAACCGAGTTGAGAAAAGATTAAATCTTTTTATTAAGATTTAATGAAGTTTTCCAATTAATTAATATTTAATTGGAGTTGAATTGAATTAAATTTTGGGTTTATCGTGAATGGTATCTTTAAAAATGTCGTTCTTAAACCCAATGGAGTTAAGAAAATTAGAAACTAACTGGAGATTAGATAAGTTGAATGGTTTCCTGGATACTGATCTGATGTTGGTTTCGGCCTTTGGGATTAATACTTAGGGAATTGTTCTCTTACTAATTTAACGTTTAGAGACTAATGGAATGTGAATGGGGTTTATTGTGAACTGTGTTTTTAACGACATTTGTTCTTTAACCCGATTAACAGAGAAATGTGATTTGGAATTTATAAATCTTTTTATTAAGATTTAATGGAAATTTTCCAAAGTAATGATTTCTAATTTAATATATTGGAATGGAATGGAATTCGATTCGATAAAAATCGAAGTGAGCTTCTGTGGAGGAAGACTGTGTAACGACCCGGATTTTGATTTAACTCTAACTAGTTAACTGTAACTGGTTTAACTCTAATTGATTAACTCTTTGTCCTTATTCAGTTTCAAACATCGATGTTGAAATCGATTCTTACTTCTTTATATAAGTCTTGACTTATATATTATGTTTATTTTCTAAGTAAATAATCCCTATTTAATATTTCATTTATTTAACAAATAAATAATCCATTTTATTGTATCTTATCTACTTATTCTAAATAAATACTTCACTTTATAAATATTCCATTTATAAAGATTTCCTTTATTTATAATTCCAATTAAATGTATTTTCTATTTATAAATATTCCATTTATAAATACTTCTATTTATAAATATTCTATTTATAAATATTCTCTCTTATAAAATCCTCTTGATTTTATAAATATTCTCTTTTATAAAATCCTCTTTATTTTATAAATGTTCTCTTTTCAATATTCCGGTATGTCATGGTGTTTAACATATCAAGCTATGATGTCCAATATCGTCCATACATATATAATCAACAACAGATTATAAATCACATCATATATCACAATATATGAAAACAATAAAATAACTATTGAGGAATCCAGTCGGATTCCTCCGACCTGTTTCCCTGCATCCACAGATGTTACATAAAAAAATCAACATCACTTTCAATTCCATATGATACATTCTGTTAAACAGAATCAATATAGAAATTCAACTAACTGACTAGCAGTTCAGTCAAACAGTCAACACACAGTCAATCAACCAATATTTAACAGTTCTAAAAATACAACATGAAATTAAAGACTGTTCAGAGTTGGTGAGTTTTACTCACATTGGACGATCATCGTTAATAACGATAACCATCGCTCGGTTTGATTCAGACGTCAATTTATTTTTCTATAAATTGTAACGAGCTCGGATTCGCTCCCAGTCGGTTCCATGGTGTAGCCACCGTCCATACGATCCTATCGGATCTTGTTTCGTCCAATTCTGACACCGTATGAAATAGATATACAATTACGAATTAAATACACTTTTAATTTGAATTAAAACATGATTTAATTTATAATTGGGCTTAACTTTAAACTCCCGGCCCATCTTCCTTCTACAAAAGCCCACCATGACCCTTCTTCCTCTTCCCCAAATGACTCGTGTACTTCCTGCTCCTCACAACAGCCGCTCTTGGTCCTCCTATTACTCCTCCGTTCTTCCATCGATTCACTTATAAACTCCACCGCACTGTTCCTTATTTCACAGAAATCCGGTTTAAAATGAATCATGTACATTCAGTTGAAGTTCGAATCGCCAATTTACGAACTGCAGCGCCATTTTGAGCTCGATTTTAATTATATTATAACTCTATGTTCAAACTGTCGTTTATATATTATATTCGTTATTCAATTTGAATTCCAAGCTGAATTAAATATCACAGATGATCCAGTTCACACCATATCGCCATTTCAGCCAATTCTGATTATTTCAGAATTAAATATATTATTTAATTTATTATTTTAATTAAATATTCATCATTATTTAATTCTACGACCATTTAATTCACTAAACCACCATTTATATAATTAAATAAATTAATAATAATAACTCTGCCAATGCGGGTCATTACAATCTTTCCTACTTAAAATAATTTCGTCCTCGAAATTGCTAAAAGGTATAGGACGACCCTATCGACTGGTTAGAACATATTTGTTCACTTCTAATTCTTCAGTTTCAACTGAACCAATTTAATTTCAATTAAATTATTAATTAATTCTTATCAACGAAAATTTTCAAAAATCCTGAAAATTTTCTAACGCCTTAACTTTTCGAAAAATTTCACCAGCACCTCCTTTGTACTGGTCAATACGTCAAACTCCAACTTGCCTCTCTGGGCCATCTCCAACCATAAGAAAATCAAACAGCCAAGCGACTTGCCAATTCGGCTCATAAATCTTATATCCAATAGAAATATAAACTTGTACCTTTTGTCGGCATATCATTATATCCTTTCCACCTGTTATCAGTTTAGCAGATACAAGGGTCATCCCAATCAAATTCCAATCTGCTTTTATCCACAACACAACCATTCGCTTATATCCAAGCCTAATATTATTTCAACTCGAGTTTTCTTCTCGATTTCCAACTCTTAACTTGATTATCACATTGCACTTCAAATTTAAATCTCACAATCCAATTTGTCTTGATATCATTCAAATTCAATCTCAGTTACCACTTTATTGGCTTTACTTTAATTCAAATTTGCTAAATTTCTGTTAAATTTGTTTTTAATTCAAACAGTCTTTTCCTGGGAGTTTTCAAACAGTTTACTCTTTTTAAAAATCAAATTTTCTTTTTGAACATGTCACTGAGCCCTTAATTAATATTCCATTAGTTAAATCACTTCTCTATTTCTTTATCAATATTTGTTAACCAAATATTTTCAATAACCATATTGGCCTTTTATGTTATTTGGAAAACATTTCCGAACATCGCCTTCTTTTATTTTCTAAACTTTAGAAAATATATGCTATTTATAATTGGAAAATATTCCAATTACTTATCTCTTTTCTGATCTCGTTTATTTCTATATTTAGGAAATATTCTTTATTATATTTCCAAGCTTACACTTATTTGGGTTAAAACGGATGTTGTGTAAAACGTCGTTACGACAACCCAAATACTATATTCAACTAACTCTTACTCAACATTGATCTTCGAGACTGAAATCTTACTATTTATTTGTTAATAATGAAATCAATCAAGTTAGGGTAGACCTCTCAGAACTTGACTGAATAACATTTATAACGTCAAAACAGATATGACTACTTACTCGAATAATCAATACCATACAACAACTTATTCACTTTTAAACACGTATACGCTTCCTCTTTCTATTCTTACTAGATTTTTATTCTTAGTCATCCTATTTGATTTTACTATTCTATTTCTAAGTTCGTTTCCTTATCGACTTCTATACATATATACATATACATATATATATATATATATATATATATATATATATATATATATATATATATATATATCGATACGTTGATTTTTAACAATCAAATTATCTTAAAAATATTCTAACGCCTTAGATTCATAGAAAAATTCGCCATAACCTCCTTTGTACCAGGAGCATCAGGATATTTCAAATAGCCTCCCATGGCCCTCACTAATCCAAAAGAAAAAGAAAAAGCCAAGCGGCTAGCCGATATGGCGCATAAAATCTCATATATGAATTAAATGCATACATTTTCATCGAGCATTCTATCTATATACCTTCATACCTTATCCATACCTATCTCATGTATATTTATACCTGCCCAATCTATTTTAACTATACCTGATCGTTTTAACTCAATTCTTTAATTAATTTATTAATTAACTCTTTAGTCTATTTCACTTTTATATTTGAACAGGACATGTTCAAATATATTTTAACTTGCTTATTAACTAATTTGAATCCAAATTCCAAATTTAAGTTCTATATTCGATTTCGAATATCCAATTACAAATCCAATTCACCTTTCAAAGTTCAACTTCAAATTCAAAACTCGATTAACTAATTCCTCTTCGACTTGTTAATTCTATTCAATTTCTATTCAAATTTTATATCACTTCTATTATTCAAATCTATATATCAAATCCTATTCAAATTCTATTCAAATTCTATATATTCAAATTATGTCTATCAAACTCTATTCAAATTCTATATATTCAAATTCTATAGTTTAAATTCCATTTGAATTCTATATTCAAATTTTATATATTCAAATCCTATATTTGAATTCCATTCGAATTCTATATTCAAATTCTATATATTCAAATCCTATATTTTAATTCCATTTGAATTATATATTCAAATTCCATTTGAATTTTTATATTCAAACTCTATTTGAATTTCTATATTCAAACTCTATTTCAATTCCATTGAATTTCATATATTCAAACTCCCTTTGAATTTATATATTCAAATCCTATTATTACTCTATATGAATTCTATATTCAATTTTCCATTATTTAAATCTTCTTTATTCAAATCTCATTTTAATTTCTATATTCAAATCCCCTTTGAATTTTCTATATTCAAATCCCCTTTGAATTTTCTTATTTAAATTCTATGTTTGAATTTCCTTTATTCAAATTCCATTTCAAACTTTCTTTATTCATTCTTTAAATAAGCGTCGATTTCAATTCCTTTTGAAATCGATATTTCTACCTTTAGAAAATAGATTTCCCTTTCAATTTCACACTTTTATTTTTATTTCTGAATTTATAAACTTCGTTTATAAAAGAACTATTTATAAACTTCGTTTATAAAGGAACTTCTCGTTTTATTTCTTTTAAAACAAGTTAATATTTCAAATCGATTTAAAAATTCAAATTATATTATTCAAATTCTATATTATAAATCCCATTTTGAAATTCAACACAACTTGTCTTTCCCAAAACAAATTCAAAACAATATATCTGGTAGTAATTCGTTACTTACAACTCGAAAATGAATACTGATGATGCAGCTGTCGTCATCAGAGTCTATTTTCTAGCGATCGAAGTGAGTTCAATACTATAAAACCATTTCTAAACATTTCCACTTTGAAATTCATTTCAAAATATAATTCACACTGCTTGTAAAACAATTTAAAATCTGCCAGGATCTTAAATCTTCCTTACTTTTAATCCAAATCCATTTACAAACACTTATCCAATTTTCCAGAGTTTTAATTCAATTTCTGGTTTCAATTTTAGATTTAACTCATCTGATTTCACGTATCTTACTTATATGAATTCTGATTGGTTATTTACATAACCATTTAATTTATAATCTTACTCGATTATAATAACAACCAATATATCCACTATATTATAATTTTCGATATATATCTTCTCTATATCGAGACATACTTTGGGTAAACTTATTTTAATTTACCACTTTCGAAACATACCATGGCGGTTCATCGTATTCGAGTGTTTACAAAATCCCTACTGATACGGTGGATCAAACTGATCGACCAGAACCCATAAACGACTCAACCAACAAATCTCCACAATATAAAACAATTTTTATATCAATAACAAATACGCACTCGTATATCTACACTCAACTCAATCTAGGGTATTACTAACCCTATCTCTACTGAGTCACACCACAGAGCAAAGGTAATTCTCTTAACTTAAGCTCTGATACCAACTGTAACGACCCGGATTTTGATTTAACTCTAACTGGTTAACTCTAACTAGTTTAACTCTAACTGATTAACTCTTTGTCCTTATTCAGTTTCAAACATCGATGTTGAAATCGATTCTTACTTCTTTATATATGTATTGACTTATATATTCTATTTATTTTCTAAGTAAATAATCCCTATTTAATATTTTATTTATTTAACAAATAAATAATCCATTTTATTATATCTTATTTACTTATTCTAAATGAATACATCACTTTATAAATATTCCATTTATAAAGATTTCCTTTATTTATAATTCCACTTAAATGTATTTTCTATTTATAAATATTCTATTTATAAATACTTCTATTTATAAATATTCTATTTATAAATATTCTTTCTTATAAAATCCTCTTGATTTTATAAATATTCTCTTTTATAAAATCCTCATTATTTTATAAATATTCTCTTTTCAATATTCCGGTATGTCATGGTGTTTAACATATCAAGCTATGATGTCCAATATCGTCCATACATACATAATCAACAACAGATTATAAATCACATCATATATCACAATATATGAAAACAATAAAATAACTGTTGAGGAATCCAGTCGGATTCCTCCAACCCGTTTCCCTGCATCCACAGATGTTACACAATAAAATCAACATCACTTTCAATTCCATATGATATATTCTGTAACACAGAATCAATCTAGAAATTCAACTAATTGACTAGCAGTTCAATCAAACAGTCAACACATAGTCAATCAGCCAATATTTAACAGTTCTAAAAATACAACATGAAATTATAGACTGTTCAGAGTTGGTGAGTTTTACTCACATTGGACGATCATCGTTAATAACGATAACCATCGCTCGGTTTGATCAGACAGACTATTTATTTTGATATAAATTGTAACGAGCTCGGATTCGCTCCCAGTCGGTTCCTGGGTGTAGCCACCGTCCTTACGATCCTATCGGATCTTGTTTCGTCCAATTCTGACACCATATGAAATAGATATACAATTACGAAGTAAATACACTTTTAATTTGAATTAAAATATGATTTAATTTATAATTGGGCTTAACTTTAAACTCCCGGCCCATTTTCCTTCTACAAAAGCCTACCACGACCCTTCTTCCTCTTCCCCAAATGACTCGCGTACTTCCTGCTCCTCACAACAGCCTCTCTTAGTCCTCCCATTACTCCTCTGTTCTTCCATCAATTCACTTATAAACTCCACCATGTTGTTCCTTGTTTATCAGAAATCCGGTTTAAAATGAATCCTGTACATTCAATTGAAGTTCGAATCGCCAATTTACGAACTGCAGCGCCATTTTGAGCTCGATTTTAATTATATTATAACTCTACGTTCAAACTGTCGTTTATATAATATATTCTTTATTCAATTTGAATTCCAAGCTGAATTAAATATCACAGATGATCCAGTTCACACCATATCGCCATTTCAGCCAATTTTGATTATTTCAGAATTAAATATATTATTTAATTTATTATTTTAATTAAATATTCATCATTATTTAATTCTACGACCATTTAATTCACTAAACCACCATTTATATAATTAAATTAATTAATTATAATACCTCTGCCAATGCGGGTCATTACAGACTGTTAACGTATATGGAATTTAAAAGGCTTTGTCGTTATTCAATTTATATTATTAGTCGGATACCGAAATTGATATCGATTATATATTGATTTGTTTTATGTGAAGATTTCATAATTAATGGAATGTGATTTTGGGTTTATCGTGAGTTGTGTTTTAAATGACATTGGTTCTTTAACCCAGTAAAAGATAAGATTAATTTCTTAACTTTGAAAAGTCATTAAGTAATGATTTTTGAGATTAAAATGAGAATTAGAGATTTAATGAATCTTTAATTAGATTGAAATGTGAATATGATAATTTAAATTATCAAATTCGGGAAATGATCGAGAATGGAGTATCACCAGTTTTTCTCCAAGGCGATAGTTAAATCTTTAATTAGATTTGAACGTGAAATGATAATTAAACTTACCGATAACACTGTGGTGATAAATATGGTGTATTACCAGTTTTTCTCCATGGGATGAATAGGTTGGGATTGGGAAATTAAACAAATGATTAATTCGGTAAGGTTCGCTAATCCTGACTAGTTTGGGAAACCTTAATATGGTTTAAATTGTGAAAAGAATATTTGAATAAAAGAATATTCTAGATTGGAATGTGGCGTATGTTGTTTTTTTATAGCATTTGTTTATTATATATGCAAGTTATTCAGAAAGACCGGGTATATCCCATTTTGAATAACTGAATCGACGATAAGTCGACGATGAATATGGTGATTGAAGACCAGAGGTCTTCGCATCGTTTGGATGATTACTGATGTCTTGATTGGGCTATACACCCAAGACAAGGTAATAAGTGGTGATCGTCCAGAAGTACTTGGAGATTGATCGGATATGCGAGGGACTCTCTCCTGTATTGGACATATGGGAGAGGAATAAGGTGCCTCCGGTTTCGTTCAGACCCAGAACGAACTTGTAAAGGGACTGTGTGTCTGACATTGGATTTCATTCTGTGTGGTTAATATACATCAGTTGCATGGCGTGAATTTCCTGTGTGGCATGCTGAGATGCAAATGATCAAGGCTTTTTGTTGAAAAGCAGAGTCTTGTGGTTAATGATCAAAGCACGGCTTAAATATAGCATAGCTTTGTGTATAGCGTTAATTCGCGAGCCTCACACCCTGGTATGAACCCGAAACGGGAGAGAACATTAGGGAGGACATGTGTTTCCTCCTAGCTAGGAGTGGTGTCAGGGTTTTGTACGCCCTGGCGTTTTACTTATGTAGATGATGGATAGCGAGGCGCCTCGATTTATCGGCACTACGGGCCGATGGATGGTTTGGTAGATATACCGGCCAGTTTGACGCCCCATAGGGTGGGGAAACGCATTGTTCAGGCATTTTAATCTACTTCGTGTGGACCGGCCCTGATGATCCAAGGGTCACTCGAGCTCTGATCCTGAGACACGGGCTAGAGCGTCTCGAAGCAGTAAGGACGATCCCTTGCCTTGGTTCATGATGGAAATCCAATTTCCAAATACGACATCGTGCAGTCTTGATTGTAAACCTATATATGGCGACATAGTGGTATGGGGCACTTATGTCGTTTATGATTGATACTTATGATTGAAATTGTTTTTGAAACATATAAACACTAGTAATAATATCAAAATACTTTGTTTTTACGTATCAAGCATTATTTGGCTATATAAGGTAAAAACCCTATCCATCGGCTTGCGTTGCATTGTGTGATGGGACCTGGATCTTATAATAGCTTCATTTTCTTTAATTAGCATTTCGTTGTTTGTTTTACGCACTGGTATTCTTGGGAGGAAACCCATTCCGTGTTATACGGCGTGGTCCATTGATTTACCAAATTTTAAAGTAAAGCTTTAAATAACTATTTTAGTTCTCACACCAGTCACATGACTGACCTGGAGTTTATTGTTTTAACCTAAACTCTGGGTGCCCCTATTTTCCACATGGGTAGCTAATAGTTTTGGTTTTGCAGATATTATATTCACATGATCCTGGTTTACAACTGGAGATATATTCGGAAAGCTCTGTATCCGTATATTTGTTTCAGTTGTGTTATGGATTATTTTTCCGCTGCATTGTAATTTAAATCTCTGATATTTATCAAATGTGTAATATTTATTCCTACTCTGGAATATTCTTGTACTCATATGTAAATTGTTGTAATAAGCAATGAAATTTTCTTCTTTTTGTGTTCTGATTTGTCATGTCCTCAATTCAATCCGGGCTTTCCTTTACGGGGAAGTTTGGGTCGTTTCAAAATCATTAATCGAGGAGGATTAAAATGCATGGTTTCTACTGTATATGCGAAGCGTACAGTGAAGGAAAGAACCCAATTGTGGATGCAACTAACTAATGCGATGATGAAATCATATATGCCATGGATTCTTGCCGGAGATTCAACTATAAACTGAATAATAATGAAAGAATTGTGTCATAAATGTGTTGAATGCAGATGTTGATTTCCAAAACTTTATGCGTAGTATGGGTTTGAGTGAGATTAGATCTTCTGGTAATTTCTTCACATGGAGAGGGGGAATTGACTTTTGTATTCATAAAAGACTTGATAACGTCCTCGGTAACAATGAATTACTGAATAATTTCTTGTTTTTGAATGTAGCGGTGCTTAATCACTCACTCAATTAATGATCATTCCCCACTTTTTGTTAGTCTTGTTAATAATTCCATCTTAGATCAACATAAGCCGTTTAGATTCAATAACGATCGACCTTTACTCCCAGATTATCAAACAGTTAATGATAATTTCTTAAGCAAACTAGCTCAAGGCCATCTAGCGTTTAAATTGTTTATGAGATTGAAAATAATTAAAGGTGGCTTAAAGGAGTGGAATAGCAAGGGCAGTCCCAACATGGTGAGTTGTTTCCGGTCTTCATCGGGAGTCAAACCCCAGTGAAGAACAAAAATAAATTTGTATAAGCTGGCTTATTTTATACAGGCTAAGGTAAACCACACTACACGGATTGCAACCCAACACCATTGGATTGCAATCCGAATGGTGGTGTGGAAACAAATCCACACCACTATTTAGCCAACTTAAAATAAGTCGTCTAAGCTTACTGCTATATGTAGTCTGTTTATTCTAAGCTGGTTATATACTCAAACCCAAAAACCCCCTTCTTCTTCTTCTTACCTCTAGCCATTACTCTCTTCCGACCAAAAACAAAAACGTGTTAAAAAAAGTTGAGAGGAGCATGGAGGACGCTTCATGGAAGCGAAAACAGAATTGCTGGTAATGATATTATGAATAAGGAGAACGCACCAATAGAAGAAAATGTACCAATCGGCGGCACCGGAGGACTTCGTACAATGACTGTCAGGAGAAGATGCATTGCTAGAGGCAGTAATCATGTAGTTCTGGATCTCACAGGGACCAGAATTTGAAACCGGACAAATAGTTGGCTAATTTTTATGAACTGCTTAGAGACGAAGAAGTCATCCGCACTTTAGTTGACGTACCTATAAGTTTTACTTAACTTCTTTTTTAAGATAATATTATAACAACAACAACAAAGCCATAAATCTCAAACAAGTTAGGGTTGGCTAGATATGGAACTCAAAAAAATAAAAAAGTAAACACAAATTAAACTAATAATTAAAAAGGTTAAAATCTTCCTTAAAAGTGAAATAAAGGTTTGAAAAAAAAAACTTTCGTAAAAGTAAAATAAAGGTATGAAAAAAAAACAAGGTTCTAGTATATGGATTGCTGACTTCCATGCACTCCTATCCGAAACCAGCTCTTTGAATATATTCCAACTCCTTTAATCTCTTTTTACTATCTCCTCCCATGTCATTTTAAGAGAATATTATTGTATAAAAATTGAATAATCCCTGTATGTAACATTAGGTTTGGCGTGAGCGTATACGTGGCTTTTGGGTTTGTATTGTCTGTATATATAATATGATTCATGATTCTGATACTAGGCCACTATTCATGGGTATCTTCGCGATATCGGATTTGAAGACTTTTTGAGTATGTTTTTTCATACATGCCTACATACTAAGTTGCGTACTCATTTTATTCGCTATTAATAGTTTATAATTGTTGAAATACGTATCGAAAATATTTTAAATAACGATGTTCAATTATGTAGTGCATTATCCGCTTATTGGTAGAAAACAACTCATACATTCCAGTTTAATTTTGTACAATTTGGTTTCACCCCATTAGACTTTATTATGCTTACCGTTATAGCCATCGATCAGGGTGAATCTTTGCAATATGATGAGCAGTATTAGGACTTTGACCTTTTGACTAGTTTACTTTCACATCTTGACTTACAAGGTGACATCACTTCCCATATTATATGCTCAACATCAAACAAGAAATATAGGAATTAGTACATGTACATCCTATAAATAACCATTTGGAGATTTTCAGACTTTTGTTTTATACATGATGGAAATTTATTTATTTTCGAACCTTCGAGCACTCTACCCTGTGCTTAAGTGGCGGTTGTTGCAGAGTTTTCATTCGACATTAGTCCTAAAGTGTATGACTAGGGTACACCTATATTATCTTACTTCAACAAAGGGCTGGATGATTAGTACGTCATTTGGCCTTGATGTTTTCGATTATTGGTTTTTAGGAGATTTTGCGGTATTTGTACTAGAGTACTTTCGTAATATGACTTGTCCTACTATGGATCCCAGACTATGCCTTTACTTTCCGCGAGTCAAAGCGTGGAGGCTTAATTACCATAAGCAGGTTCCAAGAGGGTAGGGACGACATGCATTTGCGATGACTTGCAATCAGATTGAGCTGCGGACGACACGAGAGTCAGTTTTATGGCGTCCTTATGATGGTTCGCCTTTTATGGTTGTATAGATAATCTAGAATGTTTATAGCCAAGAATTTCAGAGACTTTTTAAAATATAGAAAAGGTAGCATAAATAACAGCAAGAAAGATTCATCACTAATAAACCATCATCATCAGTGATGTTATAACTGTCATAAGAAATGATACATACAAAAAGATTGTGTCAAACAAAAGAAGGAACATTGCAATAAACATACGAAGGATAGATCTTAAAAGAAGGCATTTCAGTTACTTGGGATGATTCAGACTCCTCTTCTTTAGAAAGTGACAGCGATAGTGCTAAAAAAACGATGTTAGTGATTTGACTTTTGATGATATGATTGAAATAAATTCAGAATTACTAGACACTTAAAAAGGTCTCAAAAGAAAATATAAAGAAACAATTGAGAATTAGAACAATGATGAATTCGAAAGAGACATGCTTAAAGATAAGAAGAAAATACTGGAAGAAGAACTTGAAATTTTCAAGGTTCATTTTCTGATGTTCTGAACTTATTTTATTCAATTAAGAAATTAAAGCTCAAAAAGAAAAGAATGATGCTCTTGTTTATGAAAATCATGAGTTAAAAACAAATATCGAGATGATAGAATTACAAAATTCTGGTTTAAAAACCAAGTTAGAAAGTATTACTAAAAAAATTTCAAATTTTTAATAGAGGAAGAGAAAATTTATCTAAAATTATCAAAAGTTCTCAATCCTCTTCAAGTAAAAATGAACTAGGATACAAAAAAAAACTTAAAACTTATCTTCCAAAAATTTGTAAAAGGTTTTCGAGACTAACATTTCAACTGAAAATTCAAAAAGAAAAAAGATTTCTAAAAATATTAATATATGGGTTCCTAAAACAAACAATAAATTGATTAGGAATAAATATATTAAAATATTCTTAGAAACTATACATAATAATCAAGATTATATCTATAAACGAGACACTAAACCCTCATGGATTTGGTTTCTAAAGACCTAACTCTTAGGGCCCTATTAAAAAATAAGTACCAATGTTATTTCTACAGGAAATTTTGGATTAATTTGATCTAGTCGAAACCCTTAATTTTATCATTTTAACAATTTAAAATACATGGATCTATGCAAAATAAAAAAATCGAAATTTCATACCTTGCATGCTTGTAAAAACCCCAATTTTGAATCATCTTTAATCACTTTTAATTCACTGAAATATGGAAGGATCGAATTGTTATCTCAACAATGCACTGGCCTCTATTGGTTATCCACACGAACGCTTTTTCTTTCGATCAAATCGAAGAGTAAAAAGAAATTTTAGTGCTAGCCACCATATCTCATATTTGCGTGAAAAGATAGGTTAGGGTTTTTATTTTCAATATGATATATTAATAAATGACGGTTCCCCACTATCATGTAAAAGGGAATTGTCAAGCCCTTATAAAAACAAGCGTGCGCCATCAATTAAGGGAACCACTGGTATACCATTTCAATGCGACAAGAAATATCAACAAATTTGATATTTTATTTACCCAATATATGTTCTTCCTTTATAACGTTCTAAGTGTGTGACTCTATAGGTTATTATAACGATAGCAATAATTTAAATCGTATTTAAATTATAAATAGTGATTGGCATCTAGCAATACGTTGATGCTCCCCAAGTTATAATAAGATCTTTGATTCGATATAACCTTCCGTGATCAATTTATCAATGTAATATAATCCTTTTAACCAATATATCCAGGATTAAACTCGAGGAACGGAATGTACCACCCTCTTTATAATTTAACCCGTTTATCTTGATCGATGAGTAGACTACATATATAAGAAAATCAATATTTAGCACGGCCATGCATTTCACATTCTCACCCAATCAAGAGGCTCATGGATATCACTACAAATATATTGTAGGGTGAAATTCCATCTAGATCATTCATAATTTTCATTCGATTCGAGATTTATCCAGTAACCACCGTTATCATCTACGCGATTAATGGCAACTTTAGATGATATCAAAACACAAATATTCTCGAATCAAATTATAATGATTTCAGGTCTATGGACCATTACATCACTGCGACTACGAGAATAACTTATGATACTATTAATTATATTCCATGTAGTCTTTCTCTTGTTAGGTCAGCCCAATACGCTATTCTCCAATACGTATTTATGTCTTGACATTAATATCATATATATATATATATATATATATATTAATGATCAATGAGATGTGACCATCAATCAATCATCAAACTACTCCCAATGTTCTATTGTTGTCCTATATAAACAATAGAACTTGAATAGGGACATTTAAGAATTATAATACTTAATATATTATATAATCTCATGTTCAAGTCACTTACTTGAACTATATAATTCCGTATTATTATTCTAAGGACTTCTATTATGTTTATATCTATATTACGCAGTAAATAAAACGTAACAAAATACTTTTATTCCAAATAATATAATAACATCAATAATGTTATTAATCTCATCAAATGCCTCTAGGGAATAAACACTAACAATATCCCACTTGCACTAGAGTCAATCATTTATGTATCGTATACTCACGAAACTAGTGTGACTATTAAACTTCTGTTGTGACAAAGTTTAAGCGAGTAGGTCCGCAACATTACAACCTTCTGCAACTTTGCAGATATGTTTATTTGCTTTGTGAACAACTTCACATAAGAGATTATGTTTCTTAAATATACGTTTGGATCAATAATGAGTTCAAGGTTTTAGGCCTGAGCAATAGCCACATTGTTACCACAATGTAAATCATTGGATCAACAATGAATTAAGTTCAATTATGAACTTCTTAATCCAAGCATTTTCCTTCTCAGAATCAGTATCTATTTCTTGTTTTAACAACTAACATTATTCATAATAATTAATGTGTTATTAATATATAACATTAGAATTATTGTGTCACTCCCATTCAATTTCTTGTCTATACAAGATTCAATGGTATTTTGTGGTTTCCGAGACATTTCGAATTCTATTTCATTCCCATCGGTATTCTAGAGACTGGCTCTCCTTTAAAAGAATAGCAATTCAAGTAATAAACATTTTAGTCTTAGAGGATTTATAGAAATAACATCCTCTTGCTTCTTTTGGATATTTCACAAAATAATTATCAGAATTGGGTCTGATCTTATCAGAGGCAAAACGCTTAACAAACGCCTTACAACCCAAATCTTCATTACAAACACACTAGGACGTTTCCTAGCCCATATCTTATATGGCGTCTTCATAACCATATTAGTAGGATTACATTTAATATAAGTGCAATTGTTTTAAGGGAATCCCAAAATTTATTGGAAGATTTGTATGACTCATCACTGATTGTACCATAACTTATAAGGTGCGACCTCTCCTTTCAGATAGACCGTTCCAATATGGTGTTCTAGGTGGAGTGATTTATGAAACAATTTCACACTCATTTTGATAGTCATTAAAATATTGACTTAGATATTCTCTCGATCAGTTCAAAGAGTATATATTTTCTATTAAAATTGGATTTGAACTTCATTTTGAATTCTTTGAACTTTTCAAAGGATTCTGAATTGTGTTTCATAAGACAAACATATCTACATCTATTGACATCATCAGTAAATATAATGGAGTAATAAAACCCGCCTTTAGCTTATGTATTCATTGCTTCATATACATCATTATGTGCGAGACCCAATACTTATCACCCATTCACTGTTTCAAGTGGAAGGTGACTCAATTGTTTTCCCTAATAAACAAGATTTGCATTCTTCATATGATTTGAAATCAAATAATTTCAAAATTCCATCATAATGGAGTGTTGTTATACTTTTCTTGTTTATATGGGCTACCTGACAATGCTAAAGGTGTATTGGATTTATATCACTAAATTTAATCTGCTCAGTATTTATGTCAAGTACATCATAATTAAAGATTTATAAATCCTTAACTATTTGTGAAATTCCATATGATATTTCATTTAAATAAAATGAATAACAATTCTTCTTTTTATTACAAATGAAATTCAAACTTGTCTAAACAATATCTATTATATCATTTATTTTAAATGAAATTTCATAATAATAATAATTTTATTTATTTAATTAAGCCAGTATATAGAACAAGAATCAACTTCCTATGGATAATCTAGCAACATTTGCACTACTTCCAATCGTAAGTCCACTTGTCCTTTTATGAGATTTCTACTTATTTTTGCAATTTCTGTAAATTTACATATATTTATGTGATTCATATCTTGTATCTAAACTTATTTTTGCAATTTCTGTAAATTTACATAAAAATTTGTGATTTAAATCTTATATCTAATACTAGAAATGTATAAGTAGATTGTTATAACATTTATATCTTATTCGGTTGAAGTCACACTTCAACTTTCATTTTAGATCTTCTATATTTATAAAACAATTACATTTAATTTGATTGAGGACAATCCTCCAATTTCAATGTTAGTCAAGTAGTTCGATTTAATACAATTTATCCTTCTCAAGGATTAATTTAAATTATCGGGGTTATTTGGTATTTAATATCTACAATAGATAATAAATAATAACTGATTCTTTAATATTTATATAATACAATTTTATTTTATTTTGACAATCAAAATTTATATTAACATAAATGTATAATTTAAACTAAAATATGCTCCCACTCAAATTAACATCCCTTTGTTTATATATATATATATATATATATATATATATATATATATAAAAAAATATATATAATGGTGTTCCAAGATCCGTATCTTGTCATGCCATGACCAAGCTTTGGCTACACCCCAAAACACAACATTTAGGTAGACATCTTATGTCAATTATATCGTGTATATAACTATTGGATCGCATGATGAACATTTTGTTCAGTATTATTTATTTGCTCAAAATATAGAATAATTCATGCTATTGTCTCTAAGCCATAATCTTAATATGCAGCTTAGTTAAGTCTGACCCAACAATACAATTCAAGTATCACTTTTACTCCGTCGCATATAACCAAAATAAAAGGATGCACTGGCATTACCTACATCCAGTGATTTTGGACATTGATGAGTGCATTATTGGAAGATGTCACCTTGACTTAATATAACAAAATTTGTTTTAAAGGGAATTTTATAGTTCGTAGTGGAAAACAATATCATAGTTATTTACATATATCAAAATATATGTATTTTATATTCATAATATAAATTGGATTTAAATATATGAAATATATTTATTTAAATTCAACATTATACAGGAATCATGCCTACATATTGCTTTTGAACAATTCAAAATAACACATTATAATATTTTGGGCATATCGAATAGGAACAACATTAAATCGTCATACAGCTTCATGTGGGTATAACAATCGAAATAATTTTAATATGAGTACATATACAAACAAGAAGATATTCTATTATTTAAGAAACTGATTTCGATAGCACACCAAAATTAGCATCCCTATTGTTTTAAGAATACATGGTTTATATATATATGTAAACACTATAAAAATCTTTATCAAACTAAAGCCTTAAGGATTTCTGTCAGGTCTGAACTGGCAGAAAGAGACAAAATTCAGATATTACCAAAAATAAACATTCATACCTAGCACACGCAGGTTATCACTCAGTAATAAAAAAAAAATCAGAAACCAAGAGGGTCATACCCCTTCGCATACATTAACAATACAACACTGAAAAAATTATCTATCATCTTACATCTATACATATTTGCACATATTATTAGATATTACCCATATGTCTAATTTTCATCGAAATGTCTTAAATCAAACACATTAGAATCAAGACAGTCTTGATAACAATATTTGTTTTTATCCAATAGTTATTCCAGATATAATTCATAAATTATAAACTGTACACACAACTATTATGTGCATAAGTCATGGCAATTTATGAACTTCATGCGGACAGTAATAGAAAAAGGAATAATAATATAATAATACTGCATGTATGTATATACATATTAGTGAACCAGTTTACATGATTTACCCTATGATGTATATCATATATAATCATCATTTAGAGAATTGGTACCAAAATTAAATGGGTGATGACTTTGTTATTTGTGACATGCATATAACATCATGTAATATCTATATATCTTAATATTATGCATTTATATATGAAACAGTGTATAAGGGTAATCACAATACCCAGATGCATACAAGATATGTATACAATTTATTGCAAATCATATTTGCAATTTGGCTTATCAAGAAAGGGTTTAAACTTGGATGGAATATATCTAATAGAACTATAACCAATTACTTCCCAGGCTAAAGGATATATGTAGTACAAAAGGTGAGAACATTCTAGCTTAAACTACAAGGTCATGTCAAACTTAGTTTTATAAGGTACATTCAACATGACTTGTGTCTTACATTATATATATACATATAAATATAACTCCAAGACAGTAATAACTATTAGTCATCACAAATGTCCTAGCAGAAATCATTGAGTAATGTTTCAGAATTCGCTTGACAATTCGAAATTATAACAAATCATATTTGTTTTCAGTTCTAAAAGTTTACTTCATTAGGTTTATCAATATAAAACCAATCATCACATTTGTAGTTAATCTGCAAATGCATCTTATATTCAAACAATACGGTGTGTAATTATTTATTCAATTAATGCAGTTTTACTTGAGAAAAATACAATGATTCAAGTATTTCTGCATATGTATATATACATTTTGATTTAAGGCTTATAAATACATCTATATATGTATTAACAATACACGTTTATATCATATATATATGCATCAGCACAAGTTGAACTAAAAAAAAATGTTTCAGGTATTTCAGTTTTCATTTTCATTATCTAAAACCAACAAGTCGTACTTGATTTGGCATGTGCTTCTCAATAATATGATGCACATGTATCCAGGTACATTACATACTATGTTGGTATCAACTGTAAATCAGATTTGCAGTGTTGTTGTCTAATTGAGCAGTATATTAAAATTTGCATAAATATATCAAATATATTCATAATATTGTATGAACCATGTTATATTATTTAAAATGAGGCCAAGATAACACATTTATGGTCATGAAATCACATGTATATGTATTCATATGCATATATATATATATATATATATTATATAGTCTATAACTATATATATGTATTGTTACTACATAAATTAACTTCGAGACCGGATAGCGATGAAGGGGTGTCAGGAGAATACAAGCACGGAAAGCACTTCGAAAGAAAAAAGCCAAGCAATAAATAGAACCAAAAGGCAGAGAGAATGGTTCGAAAGCAGCAAAACCGACACCCTCCCGAAAAGGAGATACTCCAGATCTATAGAATACCGACAAGGCACGTCCGATAGGATCCTTCTGACAGGACCAATCCGGCAGGAAGACCCATGACAAAAAGCCCACTAAATCAGAAAATAAGAAAGAAGAAGACATAAGCTCCATTCGTCAAAACCCGGAGAGGATTATCAATATTAACCTGCTCAACGCTGATACTCCAAGAGGTATTAAAGACACTAAACCAGAAATATGCAAGAGTCATCCGGAACCTGTTTCCAAAAAACAACCATCACACAAGTATCGGAAAGCTAACCAGGACCCAAGCGGTGATACAAGCTACTCGTACTAATCTACCAAGTACAGAAACCAATAACGGTTTCAAACCGGCAACCCTCCATGCAACAACCCGGAAAATCAGAGCCAACTTCAAATTTTTATTTTGAGTAATTTTAACAAAAATTTGGTTAGAATTTAAAATTTCCATTTTTGAATAATAATGGAGCCCTTAAAAATAGCAATTTTGCAAACAACCTCCATTTTCGATGAAACCACTTTGGTTGGATCCAGAATGTCAATTTATTTCTAAGTTTTAAACTCCATAATTTTTGGAATTAATATGTGAGCGTGGCAAAGAAAAACGTGTTTTGCAAATACATTGCAAACTGGATCGACCAGAAATTGGCCATTTTTCAAACGATCTCCAAATTCGACGAAATCAGTTTTGTTGGGACCGTATCGTCCGAACATAGCTAGATTAATTTTTTTGGAATTTTTGGAATCAGTATGTGGCCCCAGAAAATTAAAATGTACGTTCAAATCTAATAATTAATGTTTTATATTTTAATTTGAAGAATAACTCACTGAAACAGTCGAATGGGCTTATGAAACATATTCCATTGTGTCCGGAATGTGGGTATTTACCTGGGGCGACACTCGTTGTGTTTGATTTGGAGTTTGGATAAGCAAACACTATTTCTAGAATTAAATAAATTAAATATGTATATATATAATCTCCAATCAAAAACCCTCGTCCATATCTTCAGAAACCCTTAACCACTTAAAATGAACAACGACGGAGCTTCAATCCTTCTCTCCTCCCAAACTCTCATACCACTCAATAAAACCCATCGGTCCATTTGAGGATTTTGAAGATCTCCTCATCAGCTTCAAATCCATATAAGCCACGCCCTCTGTCGTCGAGCGTTCTTCGAGAATCGACCTCCCAAAGTCCGCTCGTTCACGCTGTGTGATGACCATAATTTTCGGTACCTTTTGAGCTGACCAAAACAACACAAGTCCAACCCAAAATGCACTGAAAACCCAGATGCCAATAGAAAGAAGTTAGAGGATGAGATAAGAAAGAAAGAAATATTAGAATAGAAGAAGAAGAAAAACCAACACATCACAGAGTCTTACATTGCAGCGGAACAAAATATAATATAGAAATAAATCTTTATTGAGAGCTTTAAAAATACTTACAATCATCAGAGTACATCAACCCATCTGGACAGTTATAATATATGTCCTATATACAATCACACAGTGGAATCACAACTAGATATCATACGCCTGGACTCTTCTAGCTCGTCTCTTCACTGTATCTGTTAACCTGAACCTGTACACCTCGGTCTAACCCGAGCATTACAAACGACAGGTCAGTCAGGTGAACCAAAGTGAGAAAAACCTAACTTTAAAGGTATCACACACTTGATTTTAAAGTCAAAATCTTTTTGAAAGAAAAGGGTAATCGTAATACCAAATCCACACATAAATACGGACGGTTTTAACCTTACGATAATCCAAAACGTTTTTGAAATCAATATCTTCTCTGATATTATAATAGTGTCTAAATACAAATAAATATCAATCTAGTAGAACGCTTGCATCTCACGCTCTACATATATAGTATACAATCAAAACCGCAGGCTCTTATTGGAAAATGAATTTCCAACTATGGCAAAGTACGGGACCACCTTCCAACAATGTACCTTAGGAGATGAATACACTAGGGATTCAACAAGAATGTCTTGCAACCCCGGCTAAACATGACCGGCCCCTCACTTCGCTTGAGAGTACCGAATATATCATTACCACGGTTGGGGGCCAGCCAACCGAACCGATAGCATACATATATAAATAAAAGGGACAACCAAAGGCATTTGATTTCACCATATCAGGTAATGAATATACCCTTTTGATGGGTGCGACCCACATAGCTATGCGACCTACCCGATTTTATACCATTTCCCGGTTGATGAGGCTTGAGGTCATAATTAATTAATTAATTAATTTAGTAATTTGAGTGCCACATGGTCAGATCCGCCAGACATCAATAATTGACATCCACGAAAATACTTTGATTATTAAGCTAAATAAGTTTCCCTTCTACGCCAACAACAGAAATACATTTGAAGAAATCTACGTACGTGACTCTTTTGGAAATACTCTGTCAGACACTCATCCATATAAGTTGTCCTGGGACTGGACAAACCGATGGCACCCTCCTACCACATCCTTGAATTACCCTATGGATCAGTAGCGAGTAGTCCTTGTAATCCGAAGATTTCAACCACGACAGAATCACTGTTGAAATATCTCTGGGAGCTAACCAGAGAACTTCAATGAGTAGTTCTTCCGCTTATGAAGATCTGTGGTCTTAAATGCTCCATCTTCAATTATCTTCACATATTTATTGGTCCAGAATGGTTTTCGAATATAAATTCAATCCCGGTCTTTCCATACCAACAATCGTATTAGCCACATTTGATAATCGGTTATTTAACTATGAAATAAACATTCATGAAAATAAAATGAGTTTATTGATTCAGTACTCGAAATTAGTTGGCCTTTTTAATTAAAAACAATTAATGAATGTTAATTTAAAACTCTTAAAATATTTCGATGTTATGAATATAGATTTTCCCTTCTTATTTGACATAAGATAATTTCAAAACTATTTTATTTTAATACATTCTATAATCATATCCAATAATCTATTCTTTCATCATTTTCAAGACAATTCCTATATCACTACTCATTATTTATAATTGGAAAATTCAATTTAACTTATCATTTGTAGACTAATGTTATGAATCTCCTTTGTTTCATTAGTTGGAAACAAATCCAACACTTCTCTTTTTGAATAAACTCATTCCAACACTTCACTTTTTATTTCCTTATATTTTGAAAATATCATTATAATTTTCCAGAATTTCCTTTATTTCCTTTATTTCGAGAAGTTCCTTATCTTAACTTCATATTATTTTATTTCCAAACCATTCAACCATTCCGCTTTGAAATCTTTTTTCAATTCATATCACTTAATATCATTATTAAGTACTGTTAATTTAATCTTAATGTTTTAACTCCACACTCTTCTTATAAACCTTGTTTATAAACCTCCAGTTTAATATAAAACCCTTTATCCTCGATTTCTTTAATTCAAATGTTAAGTCAACATTTGTTTAAACCATTATATTTTCTTTAAGACTTCTCTTACTAAACCCAAATACAAATCACTTTCACCAATCCATTTTCCTCTCCGAATATCTCATTTCAATCTCATTTATCTTAGTCCATTATTAAGTACTGCCAATTCAAATTAACGCTTTGACTCCTCATTTCTTTTTATAAACCTTGTTTATAAAATCTCAGGTTTAAGATAAACCCCCTTTTTATCTTATCCCTTCTACTTAAGTAATCGTATTCATTTAAATCTCTTTTATACTTCGTCGTAAACTCGGTTTCATAACCTCTTTTCAAACCTCAACCAAATTCCATTTCAAAATCGGTTACTTACTTAAATGTATTTCATTTAAGAAGTAATTATTTAAATATTTTTAAAATAATAATTTACATCATCATTAACTAGAATTAGTATTAAATTTCTTTTTAAAAAATCTTGTTTAAGTTAACAACTATTTTCTATATTATTTCATTTCTAATTGGCCCAAACTAATTTAATCAAACAATAAGTTTCAATTAAAACAGTTGACTTGGTCAACTCTAAAATATGATTAACTCGTTGATCAACTTTAACTCGTTTCTTCATTTAAATTAATTAATAAATTAATTTAAATAATCTCATTTACTTTGATTATTATTAAATAAATAATAATATAATCCCATTTTAATTGTTTCTAAAAACAATTTAATTTCAGTTATAATCATTTCATTAGTTAAGATGAGGCACGTGCTTCGCACACGGCTGATTTCCCTTTTTTATAAACTTCATTTTAAAATAATATATATATTTAAAAATCTATATTCAGTTATAAAATAAATTTCATAACTTCATCTTTATCCATTTACCTGACGGTAAGGCCAACTGCTGCCAATTATTCAACCAATACTAACCATTGGTTAAAACAAAATAATTTGTTGAATTCCAGATCAATGGTCAACAATTAAATCAATCACCCAAACAGATGGGTTTAAACAGTTCAGATAATGATAATAGGAAAATAAATATCACCTAATATATTTGAGGAATCCGGTTGGATTCCTCCAACCTGTTCTTCTCTGCATCCAAAAGGTTACTTTACATGATGTCATTCAATTCAATTTTACTAATTTAATTCTAAAACAATAAATAACGACTAACAAACAATTCAAACAATTAAACATGGTTATTTCATAACCGTGACCAACAAGGTAAGTTACCTTCATTGGGACCAAATGTTAAAATAATGATTTGGTTTTTCATTGAAATCATAGGTTCAGTCAATATATGAATATATATATTTAACAGACAGTTAATCATGGGCAACCATAACAATAACTAGCAAGCATAGAACACAACTATAAAACCCAATTTATATAAAATATAAGTGGGAAATACTGAGTGAGTTTAACTCACCTTGATTTGATTCGCTGATTTAATGGCTCATTTTGGTTAAATTAAACTAGTGTTTAATTTAACTAAAAATCCAATTGTCCCCAATTACATCCAGTTGTGTTCCAAAATGTAGTGTTCGTTAAAACGAATCCAACGGTATATGACGGCTTGTCTTATTCTGTTAAGATATGCACGAGATATACAATTATAAGCATTCACAATTGAATTAAATAATAAATTTCTTAATTAAATTATAATTAACTTTTTAATTATCGTTTATTTCTAATTACTTTAGTTAGAGCCTAATAATCCTCCATTAACCCACAAATTAGGCCGACGCTTGCTTCCTTTATTCACGTTGTTCCAGTCCAACACCTACAGGAAACAAGTTATAATTAAATTGCTAATAGGTTCAATACGTTCAATATTTAGATTATGACTAAGTTATAATTAGTTATATTCATTAATTTAGATTACTCTGATTAACTGTATTACCCAGGAACACTCGTTATTTTCATTCTTCTTTTGCTTGGAAATACTGTACCACATCCAATTACCACTGCAACTGCTGGACCTCGCAACAATATATTAATGCAAATATAAGTTTTCATTGGTTTAATATAAAATAATTTCCTTGATTAATGGTTAATACTTAATATAGCTAATTACTTTGTTATGAAGAGAGGCCATACTTCTCTGTATTGTTCACATTCGAGCTTCAGAACACACTCTGCTCTACACTTCGTCAACCCATGTACACTGTAGAGACCACCGATGCTGCGCCTCCTCCTATCGATCGGAGGCTGATCCGATGCCTTCCTCCCAAAGCTCCTCGACGGTGCTGACCCATTTGAAACCCCAGACCAAACATGTTCGTTGTCTTTGATTCCATTTTCATGTTATAATAGAAATGGGCTGATACTTCTTCCTTCTGCTTCGTATACTGCTATCAACTTCGGCCCTCATAGATGGACTACACGTTGTCGCCCACCATCCCGTACATCGAACCCCCATCAGACTGTGTCACCAGAAGCGGCGCCATGTCGCCATCCTTCTCCACAACACCTCGGCTACTTCATTTCCATTCAACAGACCCTCCCCACACAAACACTTCAAACCCAATACGTATACGGTCCATGCACCATTATTCCGCCAAATGAACGTTGTCTGCTCCTCAGTGCACCACCGCCTGGTGTTCTTTCCTCCGGCCTGACCTCATTGCTGCTCGTTCCAGTCGTCACCGCAACTAACATATTGGACATTAAGGGAGGCTTGCACTAGTATATATATGTAGGGGGAGGTTGTTTTGTTTATATTTGGTTGAAGGTGCTGCTTTAAATCTCGTTTTGGTGATGGTAATCTCGGTCTTATCCCATTGCTGAAACGAAAGAATTAAAGAAAATAGTAATGTGTTTATATACAAGAATGATGTGGGGAGCAAGTAATAGCATACATAGGTGTATAGTAATAATATATGGGGTAGCTTTCATTTATTTGTCTCGCTTTTGACACGCATGTACTGGGTAACAAGTGTAGTTTATTTCATTTTCTAACTGTGCTGAGTTATTGTGAGTCTAGAGTTAGGCCAGGCATGTTAATTTATTCACTTGGGCTGAAGAATAAAGACACATGTGAATACATATAGTAGTCTATGCAGTCCTAGGCTTAGTTGGTGAAAAGAAAATGGTAGTGTGTCATACTGGGGAAGGCAAATACTTTTCTTAAGGTTCAAGTGCCATTCCTTGGGTTGAAAGTAACCGTTTGATTTTATCATATATTTTATTTTATTTGTTATGGTATGTTCATTAAAGGAGAAAAGAAAAATAAACCTAGTTGTACAAGCTGGGCAAAAAGAAGAGATTGTTGTACTATTTCCATAAGAAGATAAGGTTGGCACGCTTTCTTTGATCGGTTGTACAAACCATTTGGGTATATGTTCTTTATATAGAAAGTTGGATAGTTTTAATATTATTATATTCTAATGATCTTTGAAACGAAGAATTGTGTAAAAAAACCAACACAAATAATCTTCAAACCAAGATGTAATACCTATTCCTCACATAAAAAAATATCCCGGACCTGATGGGACAGGTTTTGTCAAATTCCGAAGTCGTTTGTCAAAAGTCCTTAATAAATATCGATGAAAAATCAAGCGTTTAAAATTCCTATAACTACAGAAAAAAATCAATATATATGAGGCCTTAACATTACACTACACCTCTTCTTAACGGATCCAATGAATCTTGTTTCATCAAATTTGGAGTTTGGTTGGCCAGTCGTCTATTAATTAAAAGTAACCCCTATCTAAATTGTATAAACAATTAAATAGAAACAGGGACGTTTTTGGCCACCGAAGTCACAAAAGATATCCGTTTGCCACGAAATTTGATTTTCTGAAAATAATTTAACTATACGGATCCAATGAAACTAATTTCATCGAAAACTGAGACCGTTTGCAAAAATGGTTATTTTTAACGCTTATATAATTTCGATTAAAATATTATATAAATTCCCAAATAAATCAAATAAAGCATAATAAATTATTTTCAACATATATATCCAAACAGAATATATATACAACTTCAAATATAAATTATATAACTCAATATCGTCAATTTCGGGTTAAACGATTTAAATTTCCCTATTAAATATATTAAATAAACGTTATATTTAGGTCGAGACGTTCCAAAGAGCGGAGGCATATTTGTTAGACGACCTAGATCTTGATCGCCTGCCTCCTGAGAATCTGCTTCTACAGCTACGCTGGTCGTTGGAAGCGATACTCCTAGCTCTGAAGCATTGGTTGGTGGGACCAAACCAGGATAAAATAAAGGTGTTGGCTGATCAGTGGCCTGATTCTATGTAGGCCGAAGATCGGTTATCGCCCCAGCTTCGTTCGGTGGAGGAATTGATATTGAAGCGCTCAACCCCACATCCACTCGACCGAGGAGATGATTCATCAGCTGTTGTTGTTGTTCGAGGAGTTTACCCTGAGATGTCATATGGTCTCTGAACTCGGCCATGATTTTATCCAAGTCGTCCTGGGTAAGAAATTAAGGCTGATCGTCATAAGAGGAAACTTCGTGGCTTACGTCTGTGGCATCTATCTCGGTTACGTTGGTCCCCGGGGGACGAGAGGATGTTGCATCTTTCTTTCGTTTGTTCGCCATGATCTGGGATGAACAGAGGCTCGATGGCTACATCGTGCGCTTCCCCTACCTGGCGCGCCAAAATGTTGACGTCAAAAGTTGGTCACTAGTGAAGGCCAACCCCCAATCAGGCGAGCGACACATGATGTAAGAATAAAAATACAGAAAAAACAAGAAAAAAGGGAAGAGCACACACATAATTTTTATAGTGGTTCGGCAAAGTCAGTGCCTACATCCACTTTATATATTATTACTTTCTTTCTGATTACAATTACAACACTTTTCTATTTTGAGGAAGAAGAAGAAGATGTAGACAGCTATCTTCTTTTCTCTTGGAGAGTTTTGAAAGAAGGAGAATCTAGAGATTAATGGCAGAATATGAACTCCGAAAATGGCGTGGAAACTTTTTAGCAGAATCCGATCTCCTTTTCATATTTTAGGTATAGGGTATTTATAGGTAGAAAAATGGCTTGGGCCGCCGTGATATGGTCCGGCCATTTCGAGAAAGCATGGACACATGGCGCTCAATGGTTGGCTGGAATAGCGGCTGTTGACTGTTTCCGATGTTCATAAATAATATCCTCGGAAGTTGTGGCTGACGTGGCATCCACTGGAAGGTATATCAAAAGTTGAGCTTTGTCCGGATATGGTTTGACCGCATTCATTGCCTTAAAAGTCGGGATATTTGATGACTGTAGAAGGCTTCCAAGTAAGCCCGAGATAATCAGTCAGGGTGAAATAATCGGTCAAGGCGAGATATCTGGAAGCGAGATCTTCGGTCGACTAGGAGAGCGACTCTTCAGGAGCGAGCCATCTGCTGATCGGATGAATATTGGGACGACCTATTGCTTGGTTGACTTATGCGTTTGCTGTGTTTTCTGAGGCTTCGTCTGCTTACGGTCGCGCGCTTGGGCTTCGGTTTGACCCGTTGAGACTCTTGCCAAAAAAAGGGTTAACAGATTTCCATAGCGATTATTCTGAAAATTGAATTGGATAGAAATAACTATCTATAACGCGAAATCTGGATTTTTCTCTTTCATATGAAAATTATTATGAATAAGATTCTAATGTTTCTTGTTTCACACAAATTCTACTTATATCGGATCCTGTATATTCAATTAAAGTTCAAATCGCAAATTTTGAACTACCGCGCCATTTCAGGCTCGTTTATAATTAAAATATAAATTAACGTTCAAACTTCGTTTTAATAAGTGAATTCAATATTTATAATGATTAATATTCCAAACACAATATTTAAAATAATAAAAAATATTAAATATTTGATCACCAAAAATACGGGACATTACAATCTTCCCCCCTTAATAGACTTTCTTCCCCGAAATTTCTAAGATATGAAAAATGTTACAACCCATTTAATTTAAAATCTAGTTTATTTTAAAATCAGAAACCAATTCACTATTATCATTATAAATTTTCAAAAATATCAAAAAATTTCTAACTCCTTTAATTCCCGGAAAAATTCGGTAGAGCCTCCCCTGTACGGAGTGACATCTGCGATATCGCAGGAACAAATAATATATATACATCGACCACACAGTCGGAAAACAAATTTCAAAACCCAAAATTCGTATTTTCGCGTAGGCGTACCTTATGCGAGCATTATTGAGTATATTACTCAATTTATTGCGATCCAAACCTATCCCCATAACTTTCGGCTACCTGTACTCAACTCAGTTCAACATATAAGTAACATTCACATGAAATTTGAAATAACATTCCTTTATCACCATGTATAGTTCACAAATTCCAACACTAAATAAGGGTTAAATAATTCAGTTTTCAGTTCATATGTGATTCCATTCCAATCTAATACATGAATGCATTTCTTAGCCTTTAATTCATTAAAATGTTATTAAACCATTAATAAATTATATTCAACCAATTGAACAAACAACTAGCAATCAATGCACAACCAGTATAAACAAACAATCCAACTTTTTATTAACTCAATTTATATTTAACGTTAATATCAACTTGTTTTCCTCCACTTCGGTTCATATATTAATATCAATCGATTAATACTCGATTAATTACCATTCAATCATTATCAATATTTACTTTGGTTTAACTTACCTCCATAGTAATTGATTTACAACAAATTGACTTCCAATTTCGAATTTTATTCACTAACTCGTTTACTTAAACAAGTTAATTCCAATTCATATTCAATTTACTAATTTATTTTGAAAATTAGTTTACTTTCATTAATAATCAAAATTCTGATTTATTTGAAAAATCATTCAATTTTAGTTCAAATTTCATTTAACTTATTTTTTGGATAAATTCTAATTCATTAAATTTTACTTGCTAATTTCATATTAAAATTACCATTTCAAATTCCTAATCAAATTTGACTTTCATACAAATCAAAAAAATAAATCAATATTTAAATAATTGGATAAAATTATTTCTTTTCTATACAAAAATATAATTCGGGTAAAATTATTGTATTTACCCACTTTACAAAACAACATTGTGTCCATTACCAATTCAATGCTTCTCAACACTTGAACCGATCAACAAACACAATACAAAACATTTGTATATAAAATTTACAAATACACGCTCTCATATATATACACTCTACTCAATCTAGGATATTACTAATCCCATCTCTATTGAGTGACACCACAGAGCCAAGGTTATTACCAAAAACCATTGCTCTGATACCAAGTGTGATGACCCAAATTTTTGGTACCTTTTGAGCTGACGAAAACAACACAAGTCCAACCCAAAATGCACTGAAAACCCAGATGCTAATAGAAAGAAGTTAGAGGATGAGATAAGAAAGAAAGAAATATTATAATAGAAGAAGAAGAAAAACCAACACATCACAGAGTCTCACATCGCAGCAGAACAAAATATAATATAGAAATAAATCTTTACTGAGAGCTTTAAAAATACTTACAATCATCAGAGTACATCAACCCATCTAGACAGTTATAATATCTGTCCTTATACAATCACATAGCGGAATCACAACTAAATATCATACGCTTGGACTATTCTAGCTCGCCTCTTCATTGTATCCGTTAACCTGAACCTGTACACCTCGGTCTAACCCGAGCATTACAAACGACAGGTTAGTCTGGTGAACCAGAGTGAGAAAAACCATTAAGTTTAAAGGTATCACACACTTGATTTTAAAGTCAAAATCTTTTTGAAAGAAAAGGTTAATTGTAAGACCAAATCCACACATAAATACGGATAGTTCTTACCTTATGATAATCCAAAATGTTTTTGAAATCAATATCTTCGATGATATTATAATGGTGTCTAAATAAAAATAAATATCAATCTAGTAGAACGCTTGCATCTCACGCTCTACATATATAGTATACAATCAAAACCACAGGCTCTTATTGGAGAATGAATTTCCAACTATGGTAAGGTATGGGACCACCTTCCGACAATGTACCTATGGAGATGAATACATTGGGGATTCAACAAGAACGTCTTGCAACCCCGGCTAAACATGACCGTCCCCTCACTTCGCTTAAGAGTACCGAATATATCATTACCATGGTTGGGGCCAGCCAACCGAATTGATAGCATACATATATGAATAAAAGGGACAACCGAAGGCATTTAATTTCACCAGATCAGGTAATGAATATACCCTTTTGATGGGTGCGACCCACATAGCCATGTGACCTACCCGATTTTATACCATTTCCCGGTTGATGATGTAATGACCCGGGTTTTTGACGATCTTGGTTATCCGATATACAACACATATCGAACATCCAAGGATTGAAAATAATGGTCATTAATGAAAGAAATTAGAGGGTGAGGAAAGATAAGATAGAAACTTAGAATAGAAGAAGAAGAAGAACACAACATCAGAGTAACACGAACCTCACAGCGGAACGAATAACATATAATATATATAACATAACTTGAAATATACATATGTACTTGAATATACATCATTATCAAAGTACAACACTTACAACACAGCGGAAATAACTATAGCTGTATGATCCTGAAGCCTCCTGCTCCAGCTCTTCAGGTATATCTGTAAATTCCTGACTACTTGACTGCCCGTATAAAATTGGGCACCCAAGAGTTTAGAGAAACAAAACAAAACAAAATCCGGGTCAGTCATGGGACTGGTGTGAGTAAAATAGTTTAAAACAGTTCGAACAAGTAAACGATATCTCATAAGACCATGCTGCATAACGGAACGGGTTTTTCACTTATGAGAATCCAAAATATCTTTATATCAAAAACCTTTTGATATTATAATAATGTCTATCAATCACAACTGTAATAATCATCTAGCAGAAACACTTTCATCTCACGTTCTACATATATAGTATACAATCAAAACCACAAGCACGTATTGGGTAATGGATTTCCAACTATGACAATGTATGGAACCACCTTCCGCTAGTGTACCTCTAGAAAGGAATACACTGGGTTCAACAAGAACATCTTGCAACCCGGCCACACATGACCGACCACTCATTTCGCTTGAGTGTATCGAATGTATATCACCGACGGTTGGGATCAGCAACCGTTTCCCGAATGAGACGACATCAAAAATAGATTTTTAGAAATAAATGAAACTCTAGATCAGGTGATTATACACCCTACTTCGGAGCGACCGACTTAGCCATGCTGTCTGCCCGATTTCTGTCATTTACCAGTTGATGAGACTTGAGGTTACGCTTCATCATCACATCAGATTCACTTCGAATGCCACATTGTCAGATCCATCGAAAATCACTAATTTACATCTACAACGGTTTGGCTAAAGAAGTTTCCTTCTCCGCTTCCACTCTTGGTACGGTTGAAGAAATCAATGTACGTGACCTTTCTGGAAATACTCTATCAAACATTCATCCATACAAGTCATCCAGGAACAGGATGAACCGAAGGTACTATTCAGTATATCCATCTTAGACACGGTTATCTAAGACTTATACAATAGCCATTGTGCTTTACTCCGTCTTCAATTATCTTTGGCATATATGATTCGCAACGCTTATGCCAATACAGAGTGGTTCTTTGGATAATAATCCAACCGGTCTCTCCATATTAACAACGTTAAAATGGTCAAAAACTTTGATAGTCGGTGAGTTAACTATCAAAGAAAAACAGGTGTGCAAACAACGATATTATTTCCAAGCGGAAATTATATCGATCAATCATCATTTAACATTTTTATCTTTCTTTCATTAATTTACTTTATCCCCTGTTCTATATATTCTAAATTCTTATTTTTCTATTATCAGAAAACATTTCTGATTCTCGTTTGGAAAACATTTCCAAAACTCCTTCACTATCAAACCTTTCCATTCCTTAGTTAAGAAGGAAGTCAATCAAGTTGGGGTATAATTACCTCTCAGACCTTAACTGAACAACGTTTTAACTTCGAAATGGTCAAGTTTATCTTTTAATCTTTTAACAACTTCCTTACGTCTCTCTCGTTCGAATAAATCTCTATTCGATAACTCCTCCCTTCGAATAACTATATTTGATAATCTCTCTTACGAATAACTAGATTCGAAAACCTTTCTTCGAATAAACTAAATTCGATTAACTCTGTTTATTTAACCCTAATCGATTAACTCTTTTTACTCTAACTGATTAACTCCATTCAAATAACTAATTCGATAACTCCTTTCGATTAAACTATAATCGATAACTCCTTTCGAATAACTAATTCGATAACTCCTTTCGATTAAACTATAATCGATAACTCCTTTCGAGTAACTAATTCGATAACTTCTTTGTGTTCAACTCTATTCGAATAACTCTTATGTGTTTAACTCTATTCGGATAACTAATTCGATTTAACTCTATCGATTAACTCTAATTCGATTTAACTCTATCGATTAACTCTTTTTACTCTAACTGATTAACTCTAACTGGTTTAATTCTAACTGATTAATTCTAACTGGTTTAATTCTAACTGATTAACTCGATTCAACCAATTCGACTCGACTAGCCCCTTTCGAATAACATATTCTATTTACTAACTTTCGAATACCATATTCCATTTAACTCCTTTTGAAAAACTAATTCGATAACTTCTTTCGAATACCATATTCGATTTACTGACTTTATTCGCTTTATAAAGATTTCCTTTTTAACAACTTTTATTCATTTTTAAAGATTTACTCTTACTAATGGTTCTCCACTTTAAAATGATTTCCTTCTTATAATGTTTTCCCTTTTATAACGTCCTATTCCATTATAAATTTTTTTCTCTTTTTAACTCTATTTATTTTCTAAATATTTCCTATCAATTATATTTGTAAATGATTTACAAATATTTCCTTTTTATTCGTTTTACCAATATTTCCCTTTATATTTGTTTTTACAAATATATTTCCTATCAATTCTATTTGTAAATGATTTATAAATATTTCCTTTTTATTCGTTTTACCAATATTTCCCTTTTTTAAATATCTCCTATTTATAAATATTCCAATTTATAAATATTTATTATTTATAAATATTCCATTTATAAATATTTTATTTTCAATTATCACTTTGAAAATATTCCCTTATCAACATTTCGGTATGTTATGGTATTCAACATATCAAATCACGATGATCAGTATCGTCCAAACACATATAATCTACAACATATTATATATCACATCGTATATCACAATATATGAAAAACAATAAAATAACTATTGAGGAGTCCAGTTGGATGGATTCTTCCAACCTGTTTCCCCTGCATCCACAAATGTTACACAAATAAATCAGCATCACTTTCAGTTCCATATGAGATATTTTGTTAAACAGAATCAATAAAGAAATTCAACTAACTGACTAGTAGTTCAATCAAACAGTCAACACACAGTCAATCCAACAATTTTTAACAGTTCTAAAAATACAACATGAAAATATAAACTGATCAGGGTTGGTGAGATTTACCCACATTTGCAGTTCATCGTTAAAGAACGATAAACTGCTTGTTTGATTTGAATCAAACAATTTAATTCGCCATAAAAGATGACATGTGAGAACACTATACAAGCAGTGCATACTGCATAACTTTGCTGGTGCAAAGCTTTCCGCAGCAGCAAAGGTTGCTAGTGTAAAGCTTTGCACAGCATTGCTTTGCACAGCATTGCTTTGCAAAGAAAAGCCTTGCTGCTGGCTTTGCACAGGCAAAGCTTTGCACAAAGCCTTGCTGCTGTGCAAAGCTTTGCATGGCTTTGCAAGGCAAAGCCTTGCTAGTATGCAAAGCTTTGCACATGCAAAGCTTTGCACAAAGCCTTACTGCACAGGCAAAGCTTTGCTGCTGTGCAAAGCTTCTGAGCAAAGAGCAAAGCTTTTTAATTAGCTATGAACAGAAGAAAAAAAATATCATACCATCTACATGCTTACAATAGAGGCAAAAGCAGCTTTTTAATTAGCTTGAACTCCTTACAACCACCTGCATGTATGATATAGAATGCACAAGTTCGAGTATATAAACCGTTGTTCTAATATTATGTGTATATACACGGAGACATAACATATGAGTATTTTAAATAAGAAGACATTTAGTTCAACATACTGTAACACCCCACCTCTGCTAGGGTCACTCACAAAGGGAATGCACTAGTTTTGGAGGAGCGTTATCGAGGTAAACAAACACAGAAATATTAAAAGACGGAACATAAATAAAACAGCGAAAGAATCAAAAGCTAAATTTCATTACTTTCAAAAAGAGTCAAAACCTTTTACATCCAAAGTACCAACTATCATTTTTCCATTACAACAATTCCTGCCTTTGAATAAATAAAGAAGCATAAAACTTAAAACAACAAAAGTAGCTTAATTCCCCAAAGATATCTGAAATGTAGCCATAGCATAGCTTAAGATCAAACCGTACATGAGCTGAACCGAAAGTAAGCGAAATCCAAGCTAAGTGCTAGAGTTTTCTCCCTGAGAACCTGGGGGGGAACGAAAGAAAAAGAGGCGAAAGAAAACGGGTCAGTCATAAAGACTGGTAAGTCCTAGTGACTTTCAGCATAAAACAGGTAAAGGTAACATGACATGTATAAACTGAAAGTAAACATAAGGATGATGACAAGATCGGCATGATAAACTAAGATAACAAGATAAATCAAGTATAGCATTGCATGTTCAAGATTCGTTGCACCAACTGTACTAGTATCCCAACCCATGTCAAATATTAACCATGAAATGATCCCTTAGCCCAATATCATGAATGACCCATTACTAGGTCCAACAGAACGATCCACTAATCGATCGGCTCCCTACAAGTTCTAGCTCGTCATGTGTCTGTGTCATACGGCCCTATCACGAATGTAGTTACCTGTGCTAGGTCCACCATAGGGTGTATCAAGCCCTAGGGTGCCAACTAATGACACGAATCCAGACGCATAGGTAAACCTACTGATGCCCAGTGCCTGCTTTTTCAAATTCGGACAATATGCATGAACATAGTCTGCCTGAACCTACACTGACGCACCAACTCAGCCGTCGTTTTGATCGCTTACAATCAGCCCAGTAATCGTGCCCCACCCTGCCTAGTTCCAGGGTGCCATGATACATCTAGTGGGTTACTGCTGAAATGGACCGCGTAACTAGGATTTCCGTTTAACAGGTTAAGTGTTGTCATTTAAATTTGTGACTTAACCCCTTCAGTCTAGCATGTCAAGTTGGTTAAGTGTTGTCTTTCATGTTCATGACTTAACCCTACAAATCATTTGTCAAGTTGGTTAAGTGTTGTCTTTCATGTTCATGACTTAATCCTATCATATGGCATTAAATAAATCAATGCACCCCAACCTCTCACATTAGACCTATTGTTGTGGTCACTGGTTATGCCAGGCGGTTCCAGATAGATTTACACCACAACTCAGTCTAACCTCGGGTTTTAAGCGCGATATGACCAACTACTCACATTGGATCCTATTGTTTGCAGTCACTGGATTTGTCGGACGGTTCCGGGCAGATTTACACTGCAAACTCAGCCCAACCTCGAGTTGGTCATGTTCAAATTCATTCTATGTATCATGTCCATGTTCAAGTTTTATGTCAAGTTTCACGTCAAGTTTCATGGCGAGTTTCATGTCAAGCTTCATGTCAAGTTTCATGTTTCAACTTATGCCTATTATCAAGTTCATGATTCATGTTCATAACCAATTCATGTTTTGCCTAATCTACCCAAATCGTATTCCCATCGCATTTAAATGTAAATCGATCTAAATTACAAGTAAATCCAAATCCAAAAATAAAGGGAATAACATCAAAACTATAATAGGCAAAAAGGACGAGCATAAAGTGATAAAAGGGATTACAAGACGAGCATGATATAACTTGAGATAATTTGTTACAACATCACAGGCACATAGAATAATAGTCCCAAAACATTAGGATTACAGATCTAGCATAATAAGGTGATAGTCATGATAAAGGTGATAATCCAAACTTGTGAAAAGTAGATTGATTCAACATCACAGGAATGATAATACTATGGACATGAAGGAGTTTGATTTACAACATGAATAGGTCCAAACTGATTTCATAGCAATATTCCCAAATGTCAAGATCCAAGATGGAAACTAGGATAGATGTGAATCGATTATCATACTTAAGTCCAATTTCACTTTATCTCATGTTCAAATTACAATTAACAAGTTTAAATCTCAAAGTAACTAGAACTTACAATGCATGGATCGAGAATTAAAAAGCCGAATTTGATGTTGAATCTCTATTTGAACATCCAACTTGAAAGTTCCCAAATTTGCAATTCCTAGTCGTAGTCTTCAAGAAATAGTCCTCTTGTTTTATTTTAATTTTATTATTTTGATTTTCTCAGAGGCAGCATAAGGACAAAATGAAATGGTGTAGAGAGAATGAGCTAGGGTGTTGTTTATATAGGTGCTCAAGACCTTATCGCACACGCAGCGCTGAGTCAGCATTGAACCTAGTCAAGAAAATAGTCCAGGTTCGCAGATGAATCTGGCCAAATCTTATCGTACACACAGTGCTGAGTCAGCATTGAACCTAGTTAAGAAAATAGTCCAGGTTCGCAGATGAATCTAGCCAAATCTTATCATACACGCAGTGCTGAGTCAACATTGGGTCCCGCAAGCTGTTTTGGCGCAGAAATTTGAATTTCGAACTTTTGAATTTGTGGAATTTAATTAACTATTTTATTCACATGAAATATTCTTATTTGTATACTGTAACAACCCATATTTTGATAACGTGTTATAACTATAAATCAAGGCAAAATTAAATTTTAAAATGAGAATCAAGGGAAACGGGATATGCCATTACGTTTGTCTCGAAATTCTGCTTGAAAACGAGTCCGAGTTTACGAAAATCGGAGTCCGTATGACTAAGATATGGCTCTCCAAAGTTTCAGAAAATTCCAGAGTTCAAAACAGTTCGAATTCAAGTTCAAAATTCGAATTTCAAAACCCAGACAGGCTGGGCGGGAAAAATCCCGCCAGCACCCAGGTCGACTGGGCAGTCGACCCCCCCAGACCAAGTCGACTGGGCAGTCGACTTGGGTGTCGACCTGGTCACCTAGCCTGTTTTTGAGCTAGATGTATCTGGTCTCGTTGCTTGTCCAGATTCACTCTCTAAACACTATATAACCAGCCCCTGACCCTAGACTTTCTATCACATTCTTGTCCGTCCATATGCTGCTAAAGTTCTGACTGGAAGATAGAGAACAAGGAGGCTATTCAGGACTTTGTTAGTGCTACGTTGGTTTGGGGATTTGCTAGAGATTCTGCTTCTATTCTTTTTGCTTTCTCATTCTCTAGACTATGATCTGTAAGCCCTTTGTCATTCTTAGATTTAAACTGTAAATTTAACCTGAACATGATGTAAACTGAAATTATGCCTAAACATGATAACTAAGTTGGATCTACTCTTGTATATCTTGGATCTATGACTATCACTTTTAAATCTGTTATTTTGAATCTAGTTTTGTACACCCCGGATCTATTCATCTAAAATGTTGACTTATGGAATATCAGTATGAACTTGATTTGGACATATTCATGTTTAATCTAAAACCCCTTTTCGATCTTTATCTTGCCATGCCTGTGATGTTGAGACTATTATTGGGGTACTATTTTATGTCAATCCTTTACCATGTCTATGCATGTAATGTTATAATCATCAAGCTTAACTTGTGAACACCTTTGCCATTCTATGACTATCCTGTTTGTGTTATTCCCTATTTTGACATGTTGTATTAACGTGAATTCACGTATGTTGGGGATACGTTTTGGGTAGATTAGGCAAACTTGAAAATTGGCTATGGAATTGACATGATATGACATGAAAATATGACATGAAAACTTGACATGAGAATAAGCTTGAAAAACATGAATTTGGGACATGACAATTAGATAACTTGGAAATGGCCAACTCGAGGTTGGGTTGAATTTGCAACGTAAGTCTGCCCGGAACCGCCCGGCAAATCCAGTAGTTGCAAATAATAGGACCCAATGTGAGTAGTTGGTCATATAGCACTTTAAACCCGAGGTTAGACTAGGTTATGGTGTAAATTTGCCCAGAACCGCCGGCACATCCAGTAACCGTAACCAAGTCTAATGTGAGAGGTTGGGGTGCGTTAAGTGAATTAATGCCACATGGTAAGGTTAAGTCATGGACCCCTTGAATATACTTAACCAGTTTGACACGTCGATTTGATAGGGTTTAGTCTTGAACTACTTGTATATATTCTTAACCAACTAGATACATGTTTGGGTAGGGTTAAGTCATGACCTTTTTAATGACAATACTTAACCCATTAGAAATCCTAGCCACGTGGTCCCTTTCAGCAGTAACCCACTTAGAAGTATCACGATACCCTGGGGACTAGGCAGGGTGGGGCACGATTACTGGGCTGATTGTAAGCGACCAAGAATAACGGCTGAGTAAGGTGCGCCAGTGTAGGTTCAGGCGGACTAGGGTCGTGCACTTAGTCCGGAGTTGAAAAAGTAGGCATGGGCACCCGTAGTACTACATTGTGTGTGCTTGAATTGTGTCAGCGGTTGACACCTTAGGACCTGATACACCCTAGGGTGGACCTAGCACATGTAACTACATTCCGCGATTGGGCCGTATGACACCGATACATGACGAGTAAAGCCGATCGATTAGGATGGACTGTTGGACCCCCCGTATTGGGTCATTTCATGTTATTGGGTTTAGGGATCATTTCTGGATTTATACTTGACCTGGATTTGGACACTAGTACAGTTAGTGCAGTAAACCTTGTATATGCGATGCCACTCTATCTTGTTACCTTTTATTATCATGCCAGTCCAGTTATTATCTTTATGTTTAATCTCAGTTTCTCATGGCCAGTTAACTTTATTAGTTTTTATGCTGATAGTCACTAGGGCTTACCAGTCTTTTTGACTGACCCGTTTTCTTCCACCTCTTTTTCTTCCCCCCCCCCCCAGGTTCTCAGGGAGGAAACTCTAGCTCTTAGCTTGGACTTTGCTTGCTTTCTGACAGCTCATGTACGGTTTGGTCTTGAGCTATGCTATGGATGCACTCATGCTCTTTTTGGGGAATAATATTGGACTTATGTTGTTTTAAGTACTTTGCTTCTTTAGAACTTGATGTAATGAAATAATGACTTGGTATTTTGATGTAAGAGGTTTTGACTCTATTTTCCACGTAATGAGATTTGGTTAAATTTATATCCGCTGCTTTATATACTCTGTTTAATTTATGTTATGTCTTGTGTTGTCTCTGTTCCTGTTTACTAGATAATACCCCTCCAAAACTAGTGCAGTCCCTTTGTGAGTGACCCTAGCGGAGGTGGGGTGTTACATTTGGTATCAGAGCAGAAGGTTACCAGACTGGGCAAAAGTTTTAAAAACCTTCTGTTTCAAAACCATTTATAAAGAAGCATTTTTCAAGAAAATTTCTATTTTTAAGAAAAGGATATTCCCCAAAAGCCATTAGCACTTTCCTTGTTTCCTCGTTTGAATCTTTTTCTTTTCGTTTTTCAGCATGGCCGGTCTTAACCTTCCCGAGGGAGTACCCATACCCGGATGGTTCCGAAGGTACTTGGAAGCTAGGGCCAACGATGCGGGCCCGACAGACATCTCTCCTCCTCCTCCAGTAGCCGCGGTTCCTCCTCCTCCTTCCGGCACCGCCTTCACCAAAATATGCAAAGACTTTGTAGGAATGGGCGGCAAGAGTTTCCTTGGAACTGAGACCTTCAATGAGGCACGAAACTGGTTAAAGGAGACTGAAGACCTGTTCGTTATCTTCGAGATGGAGGATCATAGGAAAGTTCAGTTGGCAGCATGGTTGTTGAAAGAGGAAGCTGCATTTTGGTGGGAAGTCACCAACGCTACCAGACCAATTGATACTTGGGCAGACTTTAGAGAGAGGTTTGGGCTTAAATTCTTATCGTCAGCAGAAGCGAACCTTCAGATGGAGAGGTTCCTGGCACTCAAGCAAAGGGACATGTCTGTTAGGGAGTACGTGAATAAGTTTAATCAACTTGCTCGGTTTGGTTTGGACTTAATCAACACGGCTGAAAAGAAGGCTCTACGATTTGCTCGAGGATTGAGCGAGCCACTCCACACTATGGCCATGACTCATGTGCCCATGGGGGCGACCTTTGAAAGCTTGGTGAATATGGCCCTACTCCATGAGGAAGACAAGGGTGACAAAAAGGAGGTTAAGTCTAATGAGACTCAGAACAAGAAGGTTGACTTCAAGAAGGGAGGCAACAAGAATAACAAGAATAACAAGGGCAACAAAAACAATGCTAACAAGCCACGTGAGACGAGGAAGTGCAACTTTTGTGGTATCATGGGACATATAGCTAAAGACTGTAGGAGGAAGAAAAGAAAGTTGGGTGAATGCTTTCACTGCGGGGATACTGGACACATCAGTAAGGATTGCCCTAAGAAGCAAGGACAGGGGCTAGGGTAGACACAGCGAGTAGGACCTTCTGGAGGGCAGTTGCAGGCTCTCAACACCACTCCAGCACTTGACCAAGGTAGTAATATTTCTGTAGAAAGCCTTGTTTACATTTCTGAATTTCCTGTTCGAACCTTATTTGACTCTGGCGCATTGCATACTTTTATCTCTTCTGATATTGTTGAAAATCTGCACTTAAGTACTAGTCTAGTTGATGATCCCGTTAGTGTTTCAAATCCGATTGGGGGCTCCGCCCATTTATCTATGATTTGTGTTGATTTGAGGATTTCCATCTTAAGCGTGGAATTCACGTGTAATGCTTATGTTCTTGGATTCATGGGATATGGTTTAATTCTAGGCATGGATTGCTTGTCCAATTATGGAGCTATCCTTGATTGTGAACGAAGGGTAGTGAGGCTCATGACACGCCTTGGTAATACCCTTGAACTTTCTTGTAACCCGAAGGGTCCGGTCATGTTATGTTATCTTGAATCTCTCGACTCGTCCGTCGACAATTTGCACTCCGTGAGAGTAGTCCAAGAATATCCAGATGTCTTTGATGAGGTGAAAGGGTTACCCCCTAAATGCGAGATAGACTTCCGAATTTATCTGGTTGATAATGCCAAGCCTGTTTCATTGCCCGTTAGGCATATGGCCCCGCGAGAAAGAAGAGAGCTCAGTAAACAAGTCAAGGAGTTTCTCGAGAAAAACTTCATAAGGCGAAGCATTTCTGAATGGGGTGCTCCGGTGGTATTCGCTACTAAGGCGGATGGTTCGCTTCGTCTGTGTGTGGATTATCATGAGTTAAACAAGCTGACGAAGAAGAATAGGCACCCACTACCAAGAATCGATGATCTTTTTGACCAGCTTGTGGGAGCATCTGTTTTCTTTCAAATCGATCTAGCCACAGGATTCCATCAACTTAGAGTGGCTGAGGATAGCATTGACAAAACTGCGTTTAGGACTCCAGATGGGTTCTTCGAATGGCTCGTCATGCCGTTTGGGTTAACGAATGCACCCGCGTACATTGTAGACCTGATGAGTAGGGTGTTTCGGGAGTTCCTTAACAAATTCGTGGTGGTTTTTGTGGATGACATTCTAATCTTCTCAAAGGATGAAGAAGAGCATGCTAGACACCTCAAGGAAGTCATGGATACGCTTAGAGCACACCAGTTAAAGGCTAAGTTCTCCAAATGCCATTTTTGGAGGGAGGAAGTTTGGTTTCTTGGGCACGTAGTTACTAAGCAAGGTTTAGCCGTAGAACCCGCAAAGGTAGTTGCGGTGCATGACTGGAAGACTCCTAAGAATGCAACAGAGGTGAGAAGCTTTCTCGGTTTGGCGGGCTTTTATAGGAAGTTCATTAAGGACTTCGCTAAGATTTCGGCCCCTCTTACTAAGTAACGAAGAAAAACCTAGCATTTGCATGGGACATAGAATGTGAGACTGCTTTCCAGAGACTCAAGAGAGCCCTCACCACAGCTCCAGTTTTAGCATTACTCGATGGAGGAAAAATGTTTACAGTGTACACGGATGCGTGCGGCACGGGATTAGGCGCTGTCCTAATGCAAGAAGGAAGACTGATATGCTATGGGGGTAGACAATTTAAAGTTCATGAGAAGAACTATCCCACACATGACTTGGAGTTAGCCGCGATTGTTTTTGCACTTAAAGCTTGGCGCCATTATCTCCTAGGGGAGAGATTCGAGCTGTATACCGACCACAAATCGCTTAAGTATCTCTTTTCACAAAAAGATTTGAAACTGAGACAGCAGCGGTGGATGGAATTCTTGGCCTCATATGACTTCGATATAACTTATACCCCTGGCAAGGGTAACGTGGTGGCGGATGCGCTAAGTAGAAAAAGGTTGACTTTGAGCCCCTTATTTGTTGAAAGAAAAAGTCTAGAGTTTATAGCGATCTTTGATTTTACGCATGCTGTTGAGTCATTGACTGGTACGTTAGCATCTCTTGAGCTGAGACCTACGCTTCTAGATCAAGTAGGGACTTCGCAGAAAGAAGACCCATAGATAGTCGAAATCATGAACAAGTTAATCAGTGGTGAGACGTCAAGTCACCTTGGTAGGTATGCCATTGATGACAAAGGATGGCTAAGGCGCGATGGAAGGCTATGTGTTCCACTAGTGGGAGACTTAGTAAATAAATTTCTCGAAGAGGCGCATCACTCGAAGATGACTGTAACGACCCGGATTTTCGACCGTTGAATTCTGAATATTTAAATTGGTTTAAATATTTTAATTGAATTATATAAAGGATTTTATAACGAATTTATTTATAAAACGAAGTTTGAACGTTAATTTATAATATAATTATAAAACGAGCTCGAAATCGCGCGACAGTTCGTAATATAGAGGTTTGAACTTCAACTGAGGATACAGGATCCGATATAAGTCGGATTTCTGTGAAACAAGACACGTTGGAACTGTATTGAGTATAATTTTCATATGAAAGAGAAAAAAAATCCAGATTTCATATGATAAATAGAAAGTCATGGTCAAATCAAATTTTGAAATAGTCGCTGTGGAAAATCGTTATTTAAATTATACGCGTTAAAATAGCCGTTTTGTAAACGGACTCAGATTTCGACGAAATCAGTTTCATTGGGACCGTATCGTTAAATTATTGTACGGTGGTGAGTGGCGCGGAAAACCGATGTCGTATGTAACCACGGTAGCCGTAAACGCTCGTTCAGTGCAATTAAATTAATTCAACTGAATAAAGGGATATTAGAGTGTAACTTGAACAGACGATCGATTCAGGCCACGAAACCAGTTCTGGTGAGTTCGTAGCGTCGGATATAGTCAGGGTAGGTATATAGTTTGTTATTTTTAGAGATCGGGAAATTTGGTGTTCAGAAGGGCAGTGCGGTACGCGCCAAAAACAGTCTACCGGGGCAACAGTCTCATAATACGACGAAACTAGTGCCGTTGGGTTCGTATCGAAAAGTTATTGTCGATGTTCGCAGTTTCAAGTTGTTTTGATTTATCTGGTGATCGTGAAAAATTTAAACGCGTGTTGATTTCTGGTTTTATAAAGGAATTTTTTTCATACGATGTCGGAATTCCACGAAACTTGTCCCATTGGGTTCAGAATATCTTTTTACACCAAAATTAACTTTTTTATCAGTAAAAAGAAGTTGACTGTGGTCAGTTTTACCTGATACTTCACCGCAAAGTTCCCTATAAAATAAAGTATAATATATGGTATATCCAAACAAATCATCGTGGCCTAGGAAAGTAGATATTAACGTATTTGCAGACACCCTACTCTTTGCTCTGAGAAGAGCACATGCATTACTCAACCCCAGACAGGAAATTTAATGCTAACTCATGCCTAAGCCGACCTAAGGTAACACTGTGCATACTCTATATGTACCAACCCTTGCGTGCCAAGCTATTCATTCCGTGGGTGCCAAGACATCTATGTCGTGCCCCTCACGTTGTCTCTCCTTTAAATATTTACATTCATCTTACGGGTCCTCAAAAGAAAATATCAAATCCAACTTTACTTCCGCTCTTCTGAATAGAACTACCGCACTTCAAAAATTCAGTAACACTTCGAAAACACTTCCCGAATCTTCTTCTTCAAATTATCGAGGAGTGGCTCTTCCTATTCGCAGTTAACGGGGTCTGTTCGATCTTGGTTTTGGTTCGAAAACCTGGGCTTTCGGGAATCGTTGAAGGGAGCTTGCGATGGTTCCTTTTGTGAAGCGGTGGATCTGTTGAGGTGAAGATGGCGGTACTCTGAAGGTTTCGGTGGCAGTTGTTTTGAAGGACGCTGGGCTTTGGAGGGTGTAGGGTCTGCATAGGAAGGAGAAGGGGAAACATAGAGGAGACGTTGGGTCTGGCAACCGCTCTGGTGGAGGGCGACCTTGGAAATTTGAGGGAAGAGATAACGTTAAACACAGAATAAAAGGGGAAGGGACAGATGAAGGTGATTATTGCGGTGGACGTTAGTGACTGTGGAGGGAGGAAAGCCAATGGGAAGTCACGGTGCTGGTTGGAAGCTCCTTCCTGGAAGTGCAACGTTTTGAACAAGGAAGAGGGTTATAAAATAAAAGAGAAAAGGTATTCTTACCCACTATCATATCAATATTGCGGTAAAGGTAACTCTAAACATCTAAGGTTACCGCTATGAGTTTATTATGGCACATTATAATAATTAAGATTAGTATATAAATACCTGAAAATTCGAATCAAGGTAAATTCAGGACAACCAGGTAATTAGGAAATGAGGAAATCATTAGTTAAGATAATTTCAATTTTAAATAAATTAGAACTAGTAATAATTAAAATATGTACTTATGGAAACAGAATTGGACGGGAATGGTCACATTGATACCGTAATAACGAGATCTGCGTTTCGACACTAATGTGGCGGACAGCGGCGTTACTGGAGTTTCATCAGAATCCTTGTTTGTTTTTTTTAAAATGAAACAAAAGCAAAATCGTCAACTGCGAAGCAAGGTGAGTAAATCTCACTAACTCTGAACAATTTATATTTTTAAATGCATTTTTAGAAGTGATAAATATTGATTGAATTGCTGTGTGTTGGCTGTTTGGTTGAACTGCTAGTCAGTTGATTGGATTTATCGATAACGATATATATAAATCGTATCGAAATATTGATTCTGTTTATCAGAATATTTTATACTCATGTTATTTATGTTGACTGACATCTGTGGATGCAGGGAAACAGGTCGGAGGGACCCAACTGGGTTCCTCAACATTTATTTACCGTTTTCATATATTTTGATACATGATGTGTTATATCATCCGTATTGTTTCTGGGTGTTTGGATGATGATCGACCCTTTAAATTGGCATTTTCATACCATAAGCAACATTGGAAAGTGAGAAAAGAATTTTCCAAATTATTTGAAACAAATTAATTGTATATAAAATCAATATATTTTATATAAAGGAAAAGGATTCATAAAAAGAAAATAGTATAGAATCAAAGTATCTGATGTATAAAGGGAAATATTTATGGAAAACAATATAAAGAAAAATATTTGTAAAAACAAAAGCAAAGAGAATTATTGGTAAAACCAAGCATAGGGAGATATTTGCAAATCATGTGCAAATAGAATAAATAGGAAAAAGAAAAATATTTGCAAACCATTTACAAATGGAAATAGAAAGGAATATTTGTAAAAAAAACATTTACGAATGGATTAAAAGGAATATTTATCGAGGAAATAAACTGAGTTATAAAAAGGAATTATTTATTTAGAAAATAAATAGAATAATGAAATACTTGAAAATGGATATAAGTGTAATAAAGGAGAATTTTACACTAGGAAGAGTTTCGACCCGTGCTTCGCACACGGGTAAACAGAATACAAATTCTATGTGAATTTTTAAGAGAAATCTGTTTTAACAGATAAGGTGAGAGGATTAATTTATAAAATAAAGTTTTATAAATTAATTGAATTATTTAGCATTTGATAAATGGAGTATATGAGCCAAGACTTATATAAAGAAGTAAGAATCGATTTCCACATCGACGTTTGAACTGAATAAGGACGGAAGAGCAATTATCGAATAAGTGTTATTCGAAGTAAAGTTATCGAATATTAGTTTATTCGAAAGGAAGTTTATCAAATATTAGTTATTCGAATAGAGTAATCAGTTAGGAGTTATTCGGGAAAGAATTATCAAATGTTGGTATTCGAGTTAAGTTAAATCGAATAGAGTAAACCGAATATAGAATATTCGAATAGTGTGTTAATCTAAATGAGTTGCTATTTAGCACGACTGCTAGCGTAATTCGCAGGGCTGCAGATAGCCTAAGGTGGTCGGATGTTTCCTGAGGGAATCAGGCGTAACCATTGTGATCGCTGCGATCTAGAGTCAAGCGAATGGTGTCAAGTCAAATATTAGTTAATTGATAAAAGTAATTTAGTCGAGTTAATTAAGCTAAGTTAGTCCAGTTGAACTGATCAAGTAAGTGGGTCAAAATGAGTAAATCAGACCGAGTTATCTGAACAAGGGTTAGTCCAGTAAGAGTTAAATAGAATAAGAGTAAATTGAATAAGAGTTACAGCTTATAGTTAACCGAGTATGAGTTAACAATTTAGTTCGTTATTTATTCGAGTTAGAAAATCAAAGTATTTATAAAGTCATTATAATTCGGATGCAGGGGATTATAACACCATTGTTATAATCAGGTGTTTTTCCGTACGAGAAGTGGATTTGTAAATAAAATCCGAGAATGTCGTAAAGAAGTGTTAAAGATTTAGAAAGATAAACTTTGCTACTTCGAAGTTAGAAATGTTGTTCAGTTAAGGTTTGAGAGGTAACTATACCCCAACTTGATTGACTTCGTTTTAACTAAGAAATGGTTAAGATTCGATGGTGAAAAGTGGTTAAGTGGAAACCAAATGAAGGAGATTTGGCGTAGTGATGTTTATTCAAACATCTGTTTAATCAAATGAAGGAGATTTGGAAATGTTTTCCAAATGAGAAGCAGAATTGTTTTCTGAATATAGAAACAAGAGATGGAAATGTTTTCCAATGATAATGATATATATTTTCTAAATATAGTGAATAGGAAACATTAAACAACAGGAATAGGGAAATGAACGAATGGATGAAATGATGATTGTTCGATAGAAATTTCCTTTGGGAAATAATATCGTTGTTTGCACACCGACATGTTTTCGTTTGATAGTTAACTCACCGACTATCAAAGTTTTGACCATTTTACGTTGTTAATATGGAGAGACCGGTTGGATTATTATCCAGAGAACCACTCCGTATTGGCATAAGCGTTGCGAATCAAGTATGCTGAATATCTTGAAGACGGAGTGAAGTGCAAGGGCTATTGTATAAGTCTTAGATAACAGTGCCTAAGATGGATGTACTGAATAGTGCCTTCGGTTTATCCAGTCCCAGGACAAACGTAAATGGACGAGTGTCTGACAGGGTATATCCAATAGATTACGTAAGTTGATCTCTTCAAACGTACTTACGTTTGGTGGCGGAGGAATTCGTTTCTCTTAGCTGTATACCCGTGGTATTTTTGGTGAAATCAATTTGTGGTTTGGCGGGTATGACGATGTGGCATTCAAAGTAATGGAGGTGGGATCTGTCAAAAGATACGTTATGACCTCAAGCCTCATCAACCAGGAAAGGACAAAAATCGGGCAGGCAGCATGGCTATGTGGGTCGCACCCATTAGGATGTATAATCACCTATCTAGAGAAATTCCTTTTGTTCTTAAATCTATCGATGCTGTCCCTTATCGGGAGACGGTTGCTGATCCCAACCGTTGGTGATATACATTCGATACACTCAAGCGAAATGAGTGGTCGGTCATGTGTGGGCCGGGTTGCAAGATGTTCTTGTTGAACCCAGTGTATTTGCCTCTAGAGATACACGTTCGGAAGGTGGTCCCATACCTTGTCAAGTTGGAATCCAATCTCCAATAAGTGCCTGCGAGTTTGATTGTATATTATATATGTAGAGCGTGAGATGCAAGCGTTCTACTAGATTTTAATTACTTGTGATTAGACATTATTATAATATCAGATAAAATATGATTTCCAAAGTATTTTGGGTTATCGTAAGGTAAAAACCATCCGTGTTTATGTGTGGATCGGTCTTACGATTATCATTTCTTTTGAAAGGATTTTTGAAAGTTAAATAAATGGTTGGAGTTTACTCACACCAGTCCCATGACTGACCCAGAGTTTATTTTGTTTGTTTCCCCTAAACTCATGGGTGCCCAAATTTGTACGGGCAGTCAAGTAGTCGGGATTTTTCAGATTCCCTTGGAGGAGCTCGAAGCAGGAGGCTTCACCAGTTAGCTATAGACTATCATACTTTCCGCTGTGTATTTTGTTGTATCTGGAAATAGGTGTTTATAACTGTTCCAGGGATAATCGTTGTGCTCTGATAATGGTATGTATATACAAATACTGATTTGTGCTTCAAAGTTATATTATCTAATATATTTTATTCGTTCCGCTGTGAGTTGTGATCTTCGTTTTCTCCTATTCTAATATTTCTTTCTTTCTATTCCTCACCCTCTAACTTCTTTCTAATAATGGTTCGTATTTCTGTACAATTTGTGTTGGACGCGTGGTGTTATTAGTCGACTCAAAGGGTACGGATTTGCGGGTCGTTTCAATGACTATACATCCCGGAGGGGATAAGATGTACAGAGATATGAAACGCATTTTCTTTTGGGCCGGAATGAAAAAGGACGTGGCAGAATTCGTCTCAAAGTGCATGGTGTGCCAACAAGTCAAGGCCGAATCTAAGAAGCCCGGTGGGCTATTACATCCTTTGGACGTCCCGCAATGGAAGTGGGAAAGTATCTCGATGGATTTTGTGGATGGATTGCCTAGGTCGAGGAAGGGGAATACTAGCATATGGGTCATTGTTGATAGACTCACGAAGAGTTCTCACTTCATTCCGGTGAAAAGCAAAAGGACTGCATCATGGCTAGCGTCTATTTACCTTCGAGAGATAGTACAGTTGCACGGGGTTCCTTCTAGCATAGTCATTGACCGTGACCCAATTTTCACTAGCCAGTTTTGGAATAGTCTTCAAGAAGCAATGGGTATGCAACTTAATTTAAGTACAGCCTATCACCCTCAGACGGATGGACAGACCGAAAGGGTAAATAGAGTACTAGAGGATCTTTTGAGGCTATGCATTCTTGATTTTGGTGGTACTTGGGAAGACCATCTCCCTCTCGTGGAGTTTGCTTATAATAGTAGCTACCAAGCTAGCATGGGGATGGCACCGTTCGAAGCCCTGTATGGAAGACCGTGCAAGTCACCAACTTGTTGGTGGGAGACGACTGACAGACTTATACTTGGGCCCGACATGATACGAGACACTTCTGAGAAGGTGGAGTTGATACGAAGACGAATGAAAGCGGCCCAAGATAGACAGAAATCTTATGCGGACAAGAGAAGGACAGACCTAGAGTTCGAAGTCGGAGATATGGTTTTCATAAAAGTCTCTCCTTTGCGCAACGTGGTTCGTTTTGGAGAAATTGGGAAGCTAGCACCGAGATTCGTAGGACCGTTCCCTATCACTGAGAGGATTGGGCAGATGGCCTATAAGGTAGAGTTTCCTGAGAGGCTGGTCGGAGTACACAATGTCTTTCACATCTCGCATCTCCGGAAGTGCCTACATGAATCAGCTGAGGTGGTTGATCCAAGCATCCTCGAAGGCGTAGAAGTGGAGAAAGAAGCAACGCTGAGGCGAGTTCCTATTCGTATCTTAGGGACGGAGATCAAGATGCTAAGGAATCGCGAAGTCAAGCTAGTCAAAGTACAGTGGAGTGAAGCCCAAGAAGACGCAACTTAGGAAACCAAGGAGAAAATACGCACGCTTTACCCATTTCTTTTTTAGGGTACTTTCTCGATCTCATTTTCCTTTGATCTTGTAAACCTTTCGTATCATGCTACCTATGTTTGTTTTGTTAATCTTGTCTTGAGAACCTTAGAACCCTCTTTGGATGTAAACATGTATTTGAAACATGTTATGGTTGATGTTTGCAAATGGTTGCAAGTGTTTTCAAGTGATTTCTAGTGGATGCATGACACACATTAGGCACTTGATCGGCTCAGACACCTTTTCATGTTGCATTTGCATGGGTGCTTGTACTTGTACATGGATAAACTTGTTATGCTATCACGTGGATGATGCATATGGATGATGTTTGTGCACTCATGTATAAATTTTAAGTTATGTTAGGAATTTGCATACATGTTGGACTCATTACACTAACATATCTTGCATTAAGGAGGTTTACTGAATCAGTAACCGCCTGATCTTTTGCATTAGATAAGTACATATACACACACATACTGCATAAGTTCATACAGCATTAGAAATCTTTTAAGGACAATAGTTACTCGTGAATGATGTTGTGAGTAGATGGATGTGGATGGTAGGATGCGTTCTTCCTAACTTAGAGATTTCGGGGACGAAATCCTTTAAGGAGGGGAGAATGTAACAACCCGTATTTTGATAACGTGTTATAACTATAAATCAAGGCAAAATTAAATTTTAAAATGAGAATCAAGGGAAACAGGTTATGCCATTACGTTCATCTCAAAATTCTGCTTGAAAACGAGTCCGAGTTTACGAAAATCGGAGTCCATATGACCAAGATATGGCTCTCCAAAGTTTCAGAAAATTACAGAGTTCAAAACAGTTCGAATTCAAGTTCAAAATTCGAATTTCAAAACCCAGACAGGCTGGGCGGGAAAAATCCCGCCAGCACCCAGGTCGACTGGGCAGTCGACCCCCCCCCCCCTTGACATAGTCGATTGGGCAGTCGACTTGCGTGTCGACCTGGTCACCTAGCCTGTTTTTGAGCCAGATGTATCTTGTCTCGTTGCTTGTCTAGATTCACTCTCTAAACACTATATAAATAGCCCCTGACCCTAGACTTTCTATCACATTCTTGTCCGTCCATATGCTGCTAAAGTTCTGACTGGAAGATAGAGAACAAGGAGGCTATTCAGGACTTTGTTAGTGCTACGTTGGTTTGGGGATTTGCTAGAGATTCTGCTTCTACTCTTTTTGCTTTCTCATTCTCTATACTATGATCTGTAAGCCCTTTGTCACTCTTAGATTTAAACTGTAAATTTAACCTGAACATGATGTAAACTGAAATTATGCCTAAACATGATAACTAAGTTGGATCTACTCTTGTATATCTTGGATCTATGACTATCACTTTTAAATCTGTTATTTTGAATCTAGTTTTGTACACCCCAGATCTATTCATCTAAAATGTTGACTTGTGGAATATCAGTATGAACTTGATTTGGATATATTCATGTTTAATCTAAAACCCCTTTTCAATCTTTATCTTGCCATGCCTATAATGTTGAGACTATTATTGGGGTACTATTTTATGTCAATCCTTTACCATGTCTATCACCATGTCTTGTCAAGTTGATGTTGAGACCCTATTTCATATGCCTGTAAAGTTATAATCATCATGCTTAACTTGTGAACACCTTTGCCATACTATGACTATCTTGTTCGTGTTATTCCCTATTTTGACATGTTGTATTAATGCGAATTCAAGCACGTTGGGGATACGTTTTGGGTAGATTAGGCAAACTTGAAAATTGGCTATGGAATTGACATGAAAATATGACATGAAAACTTGACATGAGAATAAGCTTGAAAACATGAATTTGGGACATGACAATTAGATAACTTGAAAATGGCCAACTCGAGGTTGGGTTGAATTTGCAACGTAAGTCTGCCTGGAACCGCCCGGCAAATCCAGTAGTTGCAAATAATAGGACCGAATGTGAGTAGTTGGGTATATAGCACTTTATACCCGAGGTTAGACTAGGTTATGGTGTAAATCTGCCCGGAACCGCCCGGCACATCCAGTAACCGTAACCAAGTCTAAAGTGAGAGGTTGGGGCGCGTTAAGTGAATTAATGCCACATAGTAAGGTTAAGTCATGGACCCCTTGAATATACTTAACCAATTTGACACGTCGATTTGATAGGGTTAAGTCTTGAACTGCTTGTATATATTCTTAACCAACTTGTAACACCCCACGTCCACTAATGTCACTCACAAAGGGAATGCATTAACTTCCATGGAGGTTATAAGTGAATATAGAACAGAAAAATTACAACAAGACAGATAATAAATAGTACTTGGAAATCTAAAACTTCATTTTATTGCAGTGGAAATTATACATGTTTGTTACATCGTAAAACCATAGATCATAACCAAGTACAATATCCGTCTTCATAAAAACAAAATACATAATCCCATTACATAAATAGCCATTAAAAAGATAACAAGCTGGACTTTACTTCAACGGTCCAAGCTTTCCAAAGAGAGATGAAGCAATTCAATCGAACTCCACTAGAGCTGGGCCCAACCTGAGGACTTGGAGGGGGAAAAAGGATAGAAATAGAGGGGGTCAGACATAAAGTCTGGCAAGTATGATAATTCTAACAATACTATTATCAAAATAACTAGACTAAGGCATAAGCTGGAAGACAAGTAAATGTCTATGAACTCTTAGGAAGATAAAGATTGTGTTTAAGATAACGTTAAAGATAACGGTAAAGGCACACCTAATTACTAATGAATGATTACTACACTGCACCACACATTACTACACTGCACCACACCAGTCACCCTATTGTTTGATCCCACTTGCTTCACACAGAAACTTTATAAATAGCCTTACGTACCCCTATCTGACTACATAGGTGTCGTCTGCCCCTATCTCCACTAGGTGTATCCCACTACCCACTTTCGATCGGCTCCCTACTCGTAGATACCCGTGCTGGCCCCACAGTGGGGTGTATCACTCCCCTAAAGTGACAACCCGATACAACTTGAGAATGCACGGCTTATACCTACACGATGCAACAACGTCTTACCTACCAGCCCGGGTCCACACACGCATACGAAACCCGTTGAACTTGCGTTGCCACCGCTCCCCGTTTTGGCCTCTTACAGTCGAACCCAGCATGCGTGTCCCGTCCTCGACTTGGGTCGAGCCCACAAAGATACGTTTGGGATACTGGTCGAAATGGGCCCCCACAAGCTACCCACCTAAGCTTGTCACTAGTATATCCCACTTAACCCTCTTAGTCATGTTCATTTACATGTGTGTTTGGTTAAGTCTTACTAATCGTATTTCACATGCCACTAAGGGCACCCCCTAGATTCCTCATGCCACCCAAGGCACCTACTTAACCCCCATGTCCCACCTTACATGTTTATCTGGTTAAGTATTTCTTAATTCATTCAGGCCATAACCTCATAAAGACCTCTCACATTAGACTGGCATTTATGGCAGCTGGATTTGTCGGGCGGGTCCGGGCAGTCTTACACCATAAAAGAGTCTAACCTCGTGTCTTTACAACCGTTATGCTTTAGTTTAGGCCTAGGACCTCTCACATTGGGCTGACATTTGTGACCACTGGATTTGCCGGGCGGGTCTGGGCAGGTTTACGTCACAAACGAGTCCAACCTCGTGTACTAAGCATTGATTAACACTTAAAATCTTTTACCCCAGTTTTAATAATTCCCTATTCAAATTATTAATTAAGTCAACTTTTTATGATGTCCATAATTGACTCAATTATGGCCATCCACTTATGGCATGCAAAATCATATCAATTGCACCCCAACTTTTTAATATTAAATCCTTAATATTACCCCTACTCCACGTTTATACGTTCGCTTATTCAACGCATAATATAGGCTAGACTTATATAGTCTAACACCTAGAAAAAGGATAAATTATCTCAACATATAGACAATTAAAATAAATCTAATCATAATAGGGGTGAAACTTGCATAAACTACACATGTTAAGGATCAAAAGGTGTCAGCTTGTTAAATGTCTCAATTTATATGATATGATCATAGCCCAAAATGTATACATCAACTTGCATATGGGGTTTTTAGGAAACATAATGATGGTGTGAACTAGCATAGGATATCACATATGTCATAGCATAATTCTAGATGTCATAATAGATGTCTTGGTATATGTTGATAACTTTTCTAATCAATCTAACTTGCATATGTGACTTGTCATATAGATCAACATAACCCAAACATGATGAATTAATTAATATGAACTAACTAGCATAGATGGTAACATCATGGCCTTTTTAACATGTATGATTCATCACAACTTAGCATAGAAACTTTCAACATACATAACATCATCATAGCATGATTTACAACATATAAGATATCATCATCACATAACATTGGATTTACAATATACATGATAGCAAAAGGGGTTTACAACAACATATATGATAATTCACATCATCTACTCATAATCCATTCATAACTCAACCTAATTTAAATGATAATAACCTTGTTAAGATCATCATACTCACAATTTAGAGAAGAAAAGAGAGAGAGTTTTGCTTTGCTTTAGGGTTGAGAGAATTAGAATTGAATTTGCTTTTCTTCTTTCTTAGTTGGCGGCGGCTCCATTGATTTCCATGGCGACGGTAACTATTCTATTTTAATTAGGTTTAGGGTTAGCATTAGGATGTATTTATAGGTGTAGGAAGTTATTTAGGACCATTAGATTAACCCTGAACCATGAGAACCAATCAAATGCAAAATCTGCATTTGAGCTGGTTTGGTTATTCCCCCTCCCAATTCGATGCTTTGAACTTTTTCGCATATTTATTTATTTAATTTTTAATTTTTATATTTATATATCAATATATATATATTTCTCTGCGCAACCCATTTCACTTAATTCTTTTCTAAAAATTAAGTATACTTTAATTTGTGAATTTTAATGTTATAAAATTACGGGGTGTTACATTCTCCCTTCCTTAAAGGATTTCGTCCCCGAAATCTCCAAGTCAAGAAGAATGTATATCCTACCATCTAATCGTCCATCTACTCAACCATCAAACACCAGCATCCATTGTCCTTAAAAGACTTCTAATGCTTTAATGTTTATATGCACAGTGTGTGTATATGTCCATATCTAATGCAAAATTAGGCGGTCTACTGATTCAGTCGACCTCCTTAGTGCAATTCATGATAGTGCCATGCGTCCAATATGTTTGCAAAAGATTCCCAATGATACATATTAATTCTATATACGTGCACAACCATCCACCCGAATGCAACAACTATATGATAATACAACCATTATACATCCATTTTACTAAATACATCCATATATATGCAATATGCAATATGAAGTGACTGAGCCGATCTGGTGCCTAATAGTGTGTGTATATGCATCCACGAGCAACCACTAGCAAACACTTGCATCCACTTTGCATCCACCATACATAACATGTCTCAAACACATGTTTCAACCATAGGATTATCCTAACTAAAGGTCAAATATACTAGCGAGAGGATATACTAAAGATAAGATAAGTACAAGCTAAGCGATAAAGGAGAAATTAAAAGACATACCCTCAAAAAGAAAAGGGTATCGTGAACGCATCTTCTCTTCTGTCTCCCAAGTAGCGTTGCTCTCATCATCTCCCCATTGCACTTTGACTAGTCTGACCTCTCGATTCCTCAACCTCTTGATCTTCGACCCAAGAATGCGCGTAGGAGCTCGTCGAATTGTCGCATCACGCTCTATCTCCACCTCTCTAAGCAAGCTCGGCTCTACCACTTCCGCGGTCTCATGCAAGCACTTCCTCAAATGTGACACATGGAATACGTCATGTACGCCACTAAGTCTCTCGGGCAACTCCACTCTATACGCTATCTGTCCAATTCTCCCCTTAATAGGAAACGCCCTACAAACCTTGGTGCAAATTTCCTAATGGACCCAAAGTGAACAAGGTTTCGTAATGGAGACACTTTGACAAAGACCATGTCCCCAACTTCAAACTCGAGATCTGTCCTCCTCTTATCCGCATAAGATTTCTGCCTATCTTGCGCTGCTTTCATCCTCCTTCGAATCACGTCGATCTTCTCCGAAGTCTCCCTAAACATATCGGGCCCAAGTAAGATCTTATCCATAGATTCCCACCAACATGTAGGTGAACGACAAGGTCATCCATATAGAGCTTCGAATGGTGCCATACCAATGCTGGACTGAAAGCTATTATTATAAGCGAACTCAACCAATGGAAGATGCTCTTCCCATGTACCCACAATGTCTAGGTTACATAGCCTCAACAGATCCTCTAGAATGCGGTTCACCCTCTCAGTCTGGTCGTCCGTCTGAGGATGATATGCGGTGCTCAAACATAACTGAGTCCCTACCGCCTCTTGTAAGCTTCTCCAAAATTCGCTAGTGAAAATAGGATCGCGATCGCTCACTATGCTAGAAGGAACACCGTGCAACCGAACTATCTCTCGAACGTATACAGAAGCTAACCATGGAGCAGTCCTCTTACTCTTCACGGGAATAAAATGGGCGCTCTTAGTAAGTCTATCTACTATAACCCAAATTCCTGTATTACCCTTCCTCGATCGCGGTAATCCGTCCACAAAATCCATAGAGACACTTTCCCACTTCCATAGTGGAACCTCCAATGGGTGAAGCAACCCACCGGGTTTCTTTTGCTCTGCTTTTACTTATTGGCATACGAAGCATCTAGCTACATACTCGGCCACATCTTTCTTCATGCCGGCCCAAAAGTAAACTCTCTTCATGTCTTTGTACATCTTGTCCCCGCCGGGATGAATGGTCATCTTCGAATGATGTGCTTCGTCAAGAATAGTCTTCCTTAGGTCATCGTCTTTTGGTACACAAAGTCTACCGTCCCTACGTAACCAACCCTTATTGTCTAGGGTATACCTACGGAGATGGCTTGATGACTCCCCTCCTTTGAGTTTTTCTACTAACTCAACCAACTGCGGGTCGTCTCGCTGTGCCTCGCCAATCCGTCCCAAAAGCGTAGGTCTGACCTCCAAGGATGCTAGCAAACCGGGTACGAAGTCAACGGAAGGTCTAAAGTCAAACATCGAAATGAATTCTAACCTTCGCTGCTCAACAAACAAAGGACTTAAGGATAATCTTTTTCTACTTAAGGCGTCTACCACCACGTTACCCTTGCCAGGGGTATAGGCTATTTCGAAGTCGTAGGACGCTAAGAACTCCATCCACCTTTGTTGCCTTAAGTTCAAGTCCTTTTGAGAGAATAGGTATTTTAAAGACTTGTGGTCAGTGAATAATTCGAATTTCTCGCCAAGAAGATAATGACACCAAGACTTAAGCACGAAAACAATAGCGGCCAATTCTAGGTCATGTGTAGGATAATTTTTCTCATGCGCTCTCAACTGCCTTCCACCATAGGCTATTACCCTACCCTCTTGCATTAAGACTGCGCCTAGTCCTGTCCCACAAGCATCAGTATAAACGGTAAACGACTTACTCCCATCTGACAATACTAAGACTGGGGCTGAAGTCAAAGCTCTCTTCAAACATTGGAACGCATCATCACAATCTGCGTCCCATGTGAAAACTAGGTTCTTCTTCGTCAAGCGTGTCAATAGAGCTGATATCTTTGCGAAGTCTTTGATAAACTTCCTATAGTAGCCAGCCGACCCCAAGAAACTTCTCACTTCGGTAGCATTTTTAGGAACCTTCCAATCTTGGATGGCCACCACCTTCGCAGGATCCACAGCTATCCCTTCTTTGGAAACCACGTGCCCCAAGAACCATACTACCTTCCTCCAGAAGTGACACATAGAAAATTTAGCCTTAAGCTTATGCGCTTTAAGAGTCTCCAACACTTCCCTAAGATGTAGGGCATGCTCTTCTTCATCCTTAGAAAAGATCAAGATGTCATCTACAAAGACTACCACAAATTTGTTAAGATACTCCCAAAACACCCTACTCATCAAATCAACAAAATATGCTGTGGCGTTTGTCAAACCGAAGGGCATCACTAGCCATTCATAGAAACCGTCCGGAGTCCTAAAGGCAGTCTTGTCTATGCTATCCTCAGCCACTCTCAACTGATGGAACCCAGTGGCTAAGTCCAACTGCGAAAACACTGAGGCGCCAACTAACTGATCGAAGAGATCGTCAATCCTCGGAAGTGGGTGTCTGTTCTTCTTAGTAAGTTTATTAAGTTCTCCATAGTCCACAAAAAGTCTAAGGGGCCCATCCGCCTTTGTGGCAAATACTACTGGAGCACCCCACTCCGATATACTTCGTCTTATGAACCCCTTCTCAAGCAAATCCTTCACTTGCTTATCGAGTTCCCTCCTTTCACGTGGAGCCATGTGGCGTACTGGCAAAGATACCGGTTTCGCATTATCCACAAGATATACTCGAAATTCTATCTCCCGCTTCGGAGGCAAGCCCTTCACCTCCTCAAACACATCCGAATATTCTCGGACCACTCTAACAGATCGTAGATTTTCCTCAGACGCTTCAAGCGATTCTAGATAACTTAGCATAACCAAATTTATGGGATTACAGAAGATTTCGAGAGTGTTGCTAAGGCGAGTCACGAGCCTAACAACTCTCCTTTCACAATCAAGAACGGCCCCATTTCTGGATAACCAATCCATTCCTAAAATTAGCCCATAGCCCGTGAAACCCAACACATAAGCATCACATCTAAATTCAAAGCTAAGTATGGAAATTTTCAAACCCAAACACATCATGGACAAATAAGCTGAGCCCCTTATTGGATTCGAAACAACTAAGGGATCCTCTACTAAACTGGTGTTTAAGTGCAGTGATTCAACTAATGATGTAGAGATAAACGAATGTGATGTGCCCGAATCGAATAAGGTACAGACAGGATGATCAAACAGAAAAACTAAGCTTTTAACAGAAATGGTTCTACCTCGTTCTTGCAACGGTGGGACCGCGAGAGCCTGAACTTGTCCCCTAGCCTGCCCTGGTGCCATAAGAGCCTGCACCTGTCCTCCCGAGGTAGCTCCTGCCCTCTGCCCCTTCTTTGGGCAGTCCTTCACTAAATGTCCCGCATCGCCACAATGAAAACAGCATGTCTTCTTTTTCTTTCTGCAATCCTTGCTGAGATGGCCTGGGGTTCCACAGTTAAAGCACTTCTTCTTTCCCTTGCCATTATTGTCTTTTCCACCCTTCTTGTTTTGTTGTTGTGGTTTCTTCTGATCCCCTTCTTCTCGGGTGCCTTATCAGCTTTAGCGCTTATCTCCTCATGCATGAGCGCCATTTCTACTAACTTCTCAAAGGTGGCCCCCATCGGGATGTGGGTCATAGCCAACCCTTGCAATGGTTCATTCAAGCCATTCACGAACCTTAGAGCCTTCTTCTCCGGCATGTTTACTAAGTCCAAGCCAAACCTTGCTAACTGATTAAATTTATTGACATATTCTTTCACTGATGAGCTTCCTTGCTTCAATGTCAAGAACCTTTCCATATATAGATTTTCTTCCGCCCTCACTACACCAAAACAACCAATTTGACACACCAGGATTCAGAGATTTGATACGGTTTTAAGCCGTATCAAATTTGATAAGGCTCATACCGTACCAAATTTCAGTTGCTACCACTTAACCGATCCACACCTTCCCTAACCATTAAAATCCAACCGTAGATCTTAGAAGGTTTGGATCAGTTCATATAATACGTTCTTCTGCCGTATCAAAACGCAATCTTATTTTGCCTTCCCATTTTTTTTCGTCCCTCCCTTCCTCGCTTCTTCATTTTAGCCGAAACCAAAAAATTTCCCCAAACGAAAAGAAAACTGCGAAATTTTATCAATCGCCAGGAAAATAATGAAGGAAACAATGCGGAAAAAGAAAAGAGTCGTAAGAGTCATGGATGCATCTCGCATCCCAGGCGGTCAAGGGTCAGAGATGAGCTGTAAGCGTTGCTGGAGTGGCAGAGGAAATAGCGAGATGGAAAAGCACGGAAGAGGTACAATAGAAACCAAAACCCTAAATTGTTTAATTTAATTGTCATTAAGAAGATGAGTTACGTAACCCTAATCCCTAAATTGTTTAATTTTTGTAAAAGTTAATTTTTTGTGTTAATGGATTTGTGTTTTATAAGTATAATGTGGAATCATCGTTTATTAGGAAAGTTACAAATCGTTAAGAACTAATTTGTTTGGAAAATTACAGAAAATTAATTATTAAAACAGTGCATTCGTCGTTTGCCTACAGGAACATTTTTCAATACATTAATCAAAGTAAAGCTACATAAATCTAGAAAGTTAGCTCCTTTCAATAAATACTTTTAAAAGAAAACTTACATGAGGACTGTTGTTCATAATGTTTAAAGATAAAAATATTTTGGGAGTTCCTGTAGCTTGTATATCATTCACTTATTTAGTTTCTAATATAGAAAATCATTCATCGTTATGTCTTCACTAATGTGCAAACTACATAATAATTAATCCATATTAGTCTAAAAGATTATAACAAGAATATTGTAGCAATTGAGTTGGATCATGGAAGTGACAGTGCAGAAACTCAAGCAGCACTTCTAGAAATAACTGGGCAAAGGATTGTTCCCAATATCTTTATTGGTGGAAAGAATATTGGTGGCTGTGATGATCTTATGGCAACGAACTGTGCAAACAAGCTGGTTCCACTTCTCACTGTTTGAATAAGACCATTATTATTATAAAATAAGATAAGATGGGATATAACATGCATTTGATACATGCGATGAACTTTTATAAAACAAATATTCACATTGTTTGAATAATTATGTTAGTCTTAGAAGTATACAAAATGCAAGTATTCACTGTTGCGAATTATGATACAACACCTATAAAATTATTCACCTTATTTCCCATAACTACTATATTTGTTTGGATTTATGTATGTCCACTAACTGTAAAATCATCGCACATGCAAATTTTCAATAAAATACAATGATATATTCCTTGTGAGTAGGACATTGACTTGTTATCTTTGACTTTGTAGGTATAAAATAGCTTTTGCTGTTGAAGAAAGATAGACTCCCAGATCCTTTGGCAAGAAACTTAGAGAATATACATATTTGAATACTTTACGGTATGCTCTTCTCGATTAGTCCTTTATCATATATTATTTGTCATTTGCTAATACGAAAATTCACGGTTTGACTCAGTTGGTCGCCTCATTGTAAGAGAAGATGGTAGCTACATGAAGATGAAGCTAGAAGATCATAACTCGGATATAGACGTGGACGCTAGAAGCCGCAAATCAGTGAAATCAGCCTCAAATAAGACTCAGATGGCTAGTGTTATGAAGTTTACAAAGAAGTTTGAAGGAAAGAGTGCTTCTGGCTGGCTTGCTTCCAAAGGACTGGGTATGAAAAGGAAAGCTAAGAAGGGAGGTAAGAAAAGACATTAGATTGAGTTTTGCATGAATTAGTATGTGTGTTTTTTTAATCAAATTTGTTTTATAATTAATTTACCATCTAATTTTGAAGTTCTTTTTAATTCAAAATGTGCGGCATTCCTGCTATGTTTCATGATACATGCTAATTAATATTTTGAGCCTAATAATTACTTTTGTTGTCCCATCGTCATTGTTCACTTAGTCATATATGGGAACCGTTGCCAAATGAATGAGTGTGGTTATTTGGCTGAACTAAGATCTTTTGATAATTTTGTTATAATTCATACATGGGCAGCACAGTGGGATTGAAAATAGCATAGAATGCAGAAAGTTTTCCAATTTTCCCTTGGCCAATACATGCCTAGGAGAATCAAACTCAGTTATGTTAAGTACATACATACATACATACATATATACACAAACACATATTACACATATTTTTTTGATTTTGAATTGAAAATTTAATGATCCAACCCGAAAGATTAATTCTCATGTTTGTTTTCTACAGTCAAAGGTTAAAGATGATTTGAAGCTCAAGTGCGCTTAAGCAATGTTAAATGCTGCTCATTTTTTTAAGACACACATTAAGCAATAAACTTGTTCTGATTGTTGTGTTCTTATTCAATCGGTATACTCATTTAGAACTATTTAAGGGAAATGTATGGGTGATTTGGTTTCCTCAACATATAATTTAATCATATGACTAAAATTTGCAGTGTCAAAGATGCAATTTTTATTATTTGACATAACAGTATGATTTTGATGTGTGATTGTCCATGCTCTATGCTTTGATTTATTAAATGTTGTAATACCATGCATTAAATAAAGCCCAAATGTGTGAATTGGATATCTTTTATGTAGAGACTAGCGTATAAGTTAATTTTGTATTTGAGAGTAGAACTAAACATTTTTTTAAGCAACATTTAAGCTTTATTAAGTTGAGCATTTGTTCTCGCTTTTTATTTGTTTATATAAGAAGTATATAGCTCTAACATTTCATTCTAACCTGTTATTGATGTTTAATTCAGATAAAACTTTCCGAGAAGCTTTCTCATGTGCAATCACTTTGTGTACATGAAGTGATAATTTGAGCTTTCAAACACATTCTTCGAGCTGTGATTGCATCGATCTCTGAAAGTGTAAATATAGGCATATCGATAGCTGCTACACTGAATTTACTTCTTGGCATACCCAACACTGGGCCTCACTAGCTTGCATCAGATGTTGTTCATGACACTGTATGGAGATGGCTAGTTGTTTTTCTGAAGAAGCGTTATGACTATGAGCTAACAAAGAAAAATTACTGCGATGTTATAAAATATGCTATCTTACGGGGTGTTTGCCATAAGGTACCAGTTTTAGAATTTAACTTTCTGATGAATATTAGTACAATAGTACTGATTTGAATAGAATCATGGTCTCTGGTATTTGTGCCATTTTCCATTTTAATGACCAAAGTTTCCATTTGTATTATATAACATGTCGAAGTAAGAAAAAAATTATAAATGAAACGAAGAACTGGTTTTTTCTTTTCTGTTTGATGATGATTAGCGTAACTTGTTTCTTAATGTTAGTCGATGTCATTAAAAAAAGGTTGATATTGGGGTGCGGCCTAATAATATAATCATATGACAAATTGATATGATAAACGGTGACTCAAAATACATTTGTTTATACAGAAAATTGAATCTGTATTTTAACTTATGATACAGTTTACCATTATATTCACTGACCCATCTAATGGGTCAGAGGTGTATTGATAAAAATAACTATGTTATAACATAATAAAATACGTGTTTATATTGATCCATGTTGTACTCTTCTTTATATAACAAATGACCTTGGGGTTCGTATAGCTTTGATATCCTTGAAACTAAGACCTTTTATTGTTTTAGGTGGGTATTGAGTTGTCACCGAGAGACTTTGATATGGATTCAATACATCCCTTCAGCAAATGGGATGATATCAGTTTAGTGCCTGTTCATAAGGTGTGTGGACCCAACTCTATATTAAGTGTACTTTTCTGATGGTATTCAACTCACAGTTTCATTTTGCTAATTCATCTGGCAGCAAGTTGCATGCTCATCTGAAGATGGAAGGCAGCTTCTGGAATTATCAAAGGCAGCACTAGATAATGGTTAACTTGAAGATGCAGACAGTTTTGGAACTAAGGTAGGTGGTTTTTTTTTCTTTCCGAAATATCATTTTACTCAACTTCCATTTTTGTTTTATGTGAACTAGGCTCTTGCTAAGCTGATTGCTATATGTTGACCTTATCATCGAATGACAAATGGTGCCTATAGCTTTCTTGCTGTTGTTCTATACCATACCGGAGACTTCAATCAAGTAAATACTGAATTCCTAATTCATACATCAAGGGCATTTTCCTATTTAACCCCCCACCCCCTTTTTTTCCCTTTTTCGAATTTAACGAAACTATTTCGGTTAGAGAACTTATGATAAATTAGCAAAAAGGTATTTATAATAGTTACAGTTTGGAAGATTTTATTAATAATCAAAAATATGTTAGAACCAATTAAAAACACAAATTTGGCTTGCTGTAATTTTAAAGAACACATTATTAGTATGAAAAATATATTATTTGATTAGAGTCCTAAATCAGTCATCGATGGTGGCACAATCAATTAACCGAACCAAGCAGTTAATCGCCTAACAACTAAGGTTTGGGTAACCAAACAATTGTTAATCTTGGTCAAACGACCATCCAAAATTAACCAGGTGAACCACTTGTTGAATCGATTAACTGCTTGTTTTAAGTGGTTGACTGCGGTGAACCGGGTGAAGCAAAGCTCAAAATATTTGTGCGAAAATGCATGGATGCGTGCTCTTATGCACGAGTGGGCCTACAGCTCATTGTAACAAAAATGTATAAAAATAATGATATGTGAATAGTGTAATAACCCGGAAAATGAGAACCAGTTTAAAATTTTTAAATTTGGTTATTAACAAGAAATTTGAATAGTTGAAATAATATATTTCCATAAAATATAGAATTGTGTATAATATGGCAGTTTGAAATTTTGAATACAAACTTTGTCTGACTGTACCGGGTGGAAAATATAACAGATTTTAACGAAACTGAAAATATTTAAATCTGTTTATCAATACCTTTCTAACGAATCTGAAAAATTGAAATTTCATAGCGGAAATCAAAAGTTATGGCCAAATGAATTTTCAGAAAGGTCGCTATATAGTATATATAGCCCTTGAAAATTGACATTTTGCATACGACCTCGGAATTCGACGAAACCACTTTTGTTGGGTCCGGGATGTCAAATTATTGCTAAGTTTTAAATTTCATAATTTTTGAAGCTAGTATGTGAGCGGGGCAAAAGAGAACGTGTTTGGTCAAGTTCTGTTAAAATGGGTCGACCTAAAAATGACCGTTTTTCAAACGAGCCCAGAATTCGACGAAACTGGTTTTGTTAGGACCGTAACGTCAAAACAAAGCTAGATTTATTTTTCTGGAATTTTTAGGTTCAGTTTGTGGCCCTGGCAAATTGAAATGTACGTTCAAATTAAATATCGAATGTTTTATATTTTAATTTGAAAAATAACTGACTGTAACAGTCGAAATGGCCAACGAAACATATCCCATTGTGTTTGGAATGGGGGTATTTAGCTAGGGGCGACAGTCGTTGGGTTTAAAAAGGAGTCTGTTTGCAAAAACACTATTTAAATTTTTTCTATAAATTCCAGCCAATGAGAAATTTTCTTTAAAAAAAAACCCTAAAAACCCTCCGCCGTTCAGGAAAATCGACGATCCACGTCGCTCACTTCTTCCCGCCCACGCCGCCGCCGCTACAGGCCATTCCAGACCTTGCCACCAGCGCCGTTCGCTCCGCCTCTTCCCCCTCTACAAATCCGACCCATCGCCGACCTCCATCACCTCCGCCATCGTCGGAATCGCCACCACGAAGCTCCGAACTTCCCATCGCCAGATCCGCTCCGATCTGCCACCATCTCCGACCCCACCACTGACGCCCTCGACCTCCTCTACGACGCCACCACCTCCGATCAGACCCACGACGCACAGATTTCGCGAAAACAGTGAATCCCCTTTTGAACAAATAATAAAGGTAATTCCTTTATATGTTTTAACACTATAAAGCGTTGCAAAGCTTTGAAAAATAATATCTTTTTCGTTCTTTAACGAAATTCGATGAAACAGGAGACACCGTGACCGCAAGGAGGCTCTCTACATTCTAGAAGAAGCCACGGATTTTTCTGACCTTCCTACGATTTTTAGCACCGCAATAACCAATGTGAGGAATCTAAACTATTTGTGTGAATGTAATCGCGTTGTATAAATTATATAAGCGAAGTGTAAATTATATACGCATTGTATGCCTCATGTACATGTGTTGTATAAGTTATATTAGCGATGTATAAATTATACAAGCGTTGTTTGAAACATATATGCTTTAAATTGTGATGAAATGCAAGTGAATTATTATATTATATATATATATATACTCCCCTCGTCCACAGACCATGGACGATATTTATTGCTTGTGATTGACGTGATATCATATTGTTTGACGAATGGTTGGAAATAATTGTTTGTGGTTGATATTATGGTTGAAAAATACCTTTGTGGTTGAAAAATACCCTTTTGTGGTTGAAACAAAATAGAATAGGATTGTGGAATTGAAAATAAAACATGCCGCCTGTGTGCGAATTAGATGCATGATCCCCATTGTCAAAAACCGCGAGGTTTTAAGGTAGAGCGAGGAGCCGTACTAGGGACGGTCCCGGTTTTAACTACCCTGCCGTTATGCTGCCGAAATTTTCTGAAATATTTATGTGTTAGAATAATTTTCATTCATTGAAACCATTTACATATACTATATCGAATATTCATGTGTTGAGTTGCAATTCATTCGTTGAGTTGAAATTCATGTGTTGAATATTATTTGAATTTAAACAAATGGCTTTAGCGATAAAAATCACATTTTTATATATATAGAAACTATATCGAATAATCATGTGTTGAGTTGCAATTCATTCGTTGAGTTGAAATTCATGTGTTGAATATTATTTGAATTTAAACAAATGGCTTTAGCGATAAAAAATCACATTTTTATATATATACAAACTATATCGAATATTCATGTGTTGAGTTGCAATTCATTCGTTGAGTTGAAATTCATGTGTTGAATATTATTTGAATTTAAACAAATGGCTTTAGCGATAAAAATCACATTTTTATATATATACAAACTATATCGAATATTCATGTGTTGAATATTATTTGAATTTAAACAAATGGCTTTAGCGATAAAAAATCACATTTTTATATATATACAAACTATATCGAATATTCATGTGTTGAGTTGCAATTCATTCGTTGAGTTGAAATTCATGTGTTGAATATTATTTGAATTTAAACAAATGGCTTTAGCGTTAAAAATCACATTTTTATATATATACAAACTATATCGAATATTCATGTGTTGAGTTGCAATTCATTCGTTGAGTTGAAATTCATGTGTTGAATATTATTTGAATTTAAACAAATGGCTTTAGCGATAAAAATCACATTTTTATATATATAGAAACTATATCGAATAATCATGTGTTGAGTTGCAATTCATTCGTTGAGTTGAAATTCATGTGTTGAATATTATTTGAATTTAAACAAATGGCTTTAGCGATAAAAATCACATTTTTATATATATACAAACTATATCGAATATTCATGTGTTGAGTTGCAATTCATTCGTTGAGTTGAAATTCATGTGTTGAATATTATTTGAATTTAAACAAATGGCTTTAGCGATAAAAATCACATTTTTATATATATACAAACTATATCGAATATTCATGTGTTGAGTTGCAATTCATTCGTTGAGTTGAAATTCATGTGTTGAATATTATTTGAATTTAAACAAATGGCTTTAGCGATAAAAATCACATTTTTATATATATACAAACTATATCGAATATTCATGTGTTGAATTGCAATTTGTTCGTCGAGTTGGAATTCATGTGTTGAATGTTATCGTCGTCTAAAAGTAAAATGAATCGACAATGAGAACTATATTTTTATAAGTGAATAAGAAGTGTTAAAAATACACTAGTGTCGAATAAATATTTTTGATGATAAAAATATTCCTTTTATCATGTATACGCTTAGTTAAAAATACACACGTGTTGAAATAAATAATAGGTTGCTAGAAATATTATTATTAGCTTGTTCTGCATATATATACATGTGTTGAACAGGAAAAATGGATTAGCTGTTGAGTAAAGAAATTATTTGCGTGCCCGACAAATAGGTAAACCTTGATGAGTTGGCTGCGCAATTTTATTTATATATCAACTCCTGTGAATGCCATTGGATGCGGAGTACTGGTTTTTCTGTGTGAAATAATAAACAACGCCATAGGATAGTAACAATTAATTTTGAACTACACTACATGGCATACTTCTTGACGATAGGCATACTTCATCATATTCCACATAAGCAGTTGGAGCTTGTGTGACGAGGTGGAAGATTTACCATATAAGCAAGAGGCTTGTATGGCGATGACTATATACTACAGGTTGAACTGATGACTGATATGGACTATATAAATTATAACGATAAATTGCCAGATTAATAAAAACCCCACACGGGTCTAGAGTTGACAATAATCACGTCGCTCTAGTTATTAGATACGGCACATGGACTATTTATTTCCACACGGAAACGGGGTGACGGGAATTTATTCTCTGGAGTGATTATCAGTACATGCTCCCCCGTAAACACCAAAATATATCACTAAAAATATGTGAATGCTTTTTAGGATTTATTGGGTACCTAATACGGCCCAATAAATTTCCAAACCCCTCCCCGTACAAAGGAGGTTATGGCGAAATTTTTCGAAATATTAAGGCGTTAGTGAAATATTTGAAGTGAAAACGAAGTTGAAAATATAAAATGAACTATAGTTGAAAACTATGGAATGAGCTATATTTATATATATAAATATAAATATAATTAAAAGGAATAGAGGCCGTGCAGTTCGCGTTTCGGAATCGTAATTTGAAACGATTAGTACGAGAAATCCGACCATCGGACTTTCCCGAAACCGCAACCGTTGGGTTCGCCTTGGAAATATCCTTCCAACGGCACCAACCTTGTAAAAATCCAACGGTTGGATTGTCCGGAATGTTTAATTCAAATCTGAAGAAAAACAGCGCCAGAATCGTTTATATTTATATATAAATATAAATATTATTAAATTTAATCGAATAACGACGCTGCAGTTCGAATTTTGAAACCGTAACTTCAAACGACTAGTGTGGAAGATCCGACCGTCGGATTCTCACGAAACTGGAACCGTTGGGTTCGTTACGGGAATATCTTCCCATTGATATAGACTTTGTAGAAATCCAACGGTTAAATTTTCCGGTATGTGTAAACCAAACTTAGGGAAAAACAGCGCCAGTGCCACGGCACGACCTGAAACGTCGTTTTATTAAATATGGCCATTTTTAAATAAATAAAAATGGCGAAAAATCCTTATAAAATATTATAAGCAACATAGGTTTCAAATAAACCAATTGTGCTTGAATTGTTTGATATTTGATGGTTGTATGTGTATGACATGAAAATAACACTAAATAACTTGAAGATGGATGTCGAATGATATAACCACATACAGAATCGATTTAAATTCTAATGACGTGAATTATTTGAAAAGGCCGAGCTAACCCTCATTTCAAATAATTCAGCGAGCGATTCGAATTGGAAAATGCAAATACGATTCAAGACCGACGATCTTCGTATCGGTTGGATGGGCGCTACTGAGGTTCCTAACCGGAGTAGCTACCGGAAGGGGACGGAAGTAGTAGCCGTCTGAACGTATGTGTTTATTGGACGGATATACGAGGAATTGACGCCTCCGGTTTCGTTCAGACCCTGGACGGACTTGTAAATGGACTGTGTGTCTGACATTGGATTTTGTTCTATATTGATTGATCTCTGTTAAATATATATCTGTTTGGCGGCGGAGAATTTATTCTTTTGCTTAACGCCCTTCTCTGAGACGTATGAGCTCAGGGGTTATATATCGATAGAAATCAATCGTATGGAGTGGACTGCCTATGTGGCATGCCAAGATGCTGTGATCAAGGCTTCTGTTGCAAAGCAAAGTCTTGTGGATGATGATCAAAGCAAGGTCTACGTGGCCTAGCTTTGTGTATTTCGTAGATTCGCGAACCTCACACCCCGGTATGAGTTAAAAACGGGATACGGACTACAGGGAGAGCACGACGTTTCTTTCTAGCTATGGTGGTGTCAGTGACTTACCAGCCCTGACATATATATCTACTTTTCACCTTTGTGGTTGTTGGAATGCGAGGCGCCTCGATTATAGGTCTGTAAGGACCGGGAAACGTGTGTTCAGGCATAATTAATCCTCTAACGTAAGTGAGGACCGGCCCTGAAGATCCAGGATACCCAGTGTGCGTAGTCCTGAGGCATTTGCTAGAGTGTCTCGAAGCGGAGAGGAGCTTGCCCCTTGCCTCGACTCATGACGGAAATCCAATTTCCAATACGAGATAACGGATTTGATTGTAAAACTAGTATGGAGACATAGTAGATGGTAGCTATGCCGCCTATGATTGATATTTATGATGCTAGTCGTTTTGAAACATATATGCACTAGAAAGAATATCAAATGATTTTGCTTTATACGTATTAAGCATATTTGGCTATTATAAGGTAAAACTCTATCCTCCGGCTTGCGTTGCATTGTGTGATGGGACCTGAGTCTTATAATGGCTTCATTCTTTCTAAAAGCATTGCGTTGTTTTAAAAGAATTTACTTTGTTTTAAATGCACTAGCTATCACTGGAGTAAACCCGTTCCGCGAAAGTGGCGTGGTCCTATGATTTGCTATTTACTGTTGTTTAACTGTTAAATAGATTCCTCATACCAGTCCCCATGACTGACTCGTTGTTTGTTTCACTTTGCAAACGCGGGTGCCCTTATTTTCATACGGGCAGCCTAGTACACAGGTGACAGATGGTTTTTGGTTCTGCACTGCTGCATAGCGTGCACTTTTGGCTCATGGCGAGGCTGACTTCATAGAGATGACTTAGATATTTTCCGCCGTTACTGTATTCATATTATGATTCCGCCACTGGCGATGCAGACTGATTTACTTTCCGTATTTCTCACTATATGTATATGTATTCCGCCTTCGGCGATGTAGACTGATACTCTTATTATGTCACTGCATGTATGTATTCCGCCTCTGGCGATGATGACTGATCACTTCCCTTTCTTTTTACTAAGTATATCCCACGTTATGCTATTCTGATATTCCTACATGTTGTGATTCCGCTGTCATATCCATGTGAAAGTATTTTATTTATTGTTTCTGCTATTATCTGTACTCTGCTATGATGATTAATGTGTTATTTCCTAATGATTATCCTTAATACCGCCCCGCGGATTTTGGGATAGTCACAAATAGATCAAATCAAATAACTATATCGAAATTACACCAAAAAAGAAAATCGTGAGATATCGTACCTTACTATTTTTTTTCACATAATGTATACAAAATCAGTTATAATCTTATAATTTAAAATGTATCTGCTTCAGCAAAAGTTATAAGCTTTTAAGTCTAAATTGAACTTCTAAGCAATTGATTAAGCATTCAATGATGTTTTGGATTTTTACTGTTAAAATAACTCTTGTTTGACATTGTATACTTGTAACATTTTTTGGATGATATTTCTGTAGAACGGTTAAAAAAAATCTTCTATATATTTTAGTAAAAATAAACATTCTATTTTGTCGATTACATCATAATGAAGGAACATTCTTAAAGCTGCTTAATATACACCAAAAAGTCGAACAAATTGGTATGTATACATCTTACGTTGCTTGACATTTTTTTTGGGGGTACAAAATTACCTAGATCTTCGTCATCCATTATCGCATCCCTTTCTAAACTCTAATCTAATCACATGAAAAATCTTAAAATTTTCAGAACCAAACAACATCGAAATATATTGAAAAATTAGTATCTTTATGTTCAAATTTATTCATTTTCAACAAAAATGGTTCTTATTTTTCAAATAGGGTTTAAATTAGTATGACATTGAAAGGGTCAGATATGAATGCTGTGTCAGCTGATACTTGCATTTTTTCAATTAAAAACATTCTAAAAATAAGAAAAAGTATCAAATCGTAACACTTTGATGAATGAATCATGAAAAGGTACGTTAGCACTATACTAAGAAGAAGATTGGCAGTTTCGAACAGCAAGCCTGTGCTTGATGTTTCGGACAGAAAGCCTGCTGCTTGCTGTTCCGAAGCAGCAAGCGCGGGCTTGCTGTTTCGAAACAACAAGCTCGCGCTTGCTGCTTCGGAACAATGAGCAGTGGGCTTGTTGTTCGAAACAGCAAGCACAGGCTTGCTGTTCCAATTATAACAATGAAGGAAAAATCAGAGGGGCAAAAGTCGAATGGTAAAGCAAAAGAAACGAAATTACCAGCAAAAAATACTGAAGAACTGCCTTCAGATTATATTCACGTAAGAGCAAGAAGAGGCCAAGCAACAGATAGCCACAGTTTAACTGAGAGGGTACTCTTACATCACATTTAGATTTAACTACAATTTTTTTGATGTATGATTGACAGTTAAACATGACAATGTATGTTAAATATTTAATTTAATAGGTTAGAAGGGAGAGCATCAGTGAGTGGATGAAGAAACTGCAAGGCCTTGTGCCAGGATGTGATAATGTAAGTTTTCTTAAATTCAAAAAAATTATGTACAGGATTGTAGCATTCATACTTTGCCTTGATTTTTGATTAGGTTATTGGAAAAGCTCTAGTTTTGGATGAGATAATCAATTATGTGCAGTCACTGCAGAACCAAGTTGAGGTAAATGGAGTTTAGTAACAATATAACAGATCATAAATGTAAATAAACGGAATTTTAATAGAATTACTGAAATCGGGTATTTTTTCAATTCCTTTCGATGAAGATAGCTTCAGTGAATCCTATATTGTATGATTTTGGTGTGGGGTTTGAAGACTACATGTGTCAATGTGTCATGTAGAGGTATGTGTAAACAAAAACCAGACTGTTTAAGTACATTTTAATCTAAGTCCCAAAGAAAGTTGCAGTATTAAAATATGATTGAAAAGCATTTGAGTATATTATTGAACTACATTTTTATTTTTATCCCATGAATCCATATTACACTACATCATGGAAAGAAAGTATAACTTAAGCTCTCTGTGGAGCAGAGGTTGCATTGAATTTAGATTATTCTTGAAATAAAGGAGCCAACGTACAGAGGGTAAAACAAATGGATGTGCATGGAATGTAAGTTCCAAGTCATTCTTTATTAAAAGTTCAGCAAACTTTTAATACTTCTTATGAAGCAAACTCTGCTAATAAACTCTGCCGAAACGCTCAGTTTTGTTGCGCCGATAGTTTCAGTAAAACTGAGCCTTACGCTCAGTTTCAACTGAGTCGTACAGCTCAGTTTCACCTAAGCCTTACGGCTCAGTTTCGCTTCTTACGTTTGATGTATCGTTACAGAAGCCTTTTATGTTTGATTATGCTTCTTATCTAATTTATCGTTGTATATACATTACATGACTTGTTGTTGTGGAGACGAAACTAAACTGATGCTTGTTATTTTAATTTCTTTTCAGGCTTTGGAACAAGCATGAGTTGCATGGGCTCGACAACTGCAGTTTTGTAGTCCTTTTTTTTTAGAGTAAGAACTGTGAACATTATGCTTTGTATATATTGTGTTATGTGGTTTGTATCAACTGAAGTTATGAGTTATATATTAATCGAATTATGCTTAGCGTAACTTCTTTATATACTGTTATATAGGTGTAGCGTATCTTCTTTATTGTGCATATATATATATATATATATATATATATATATATATATATATATATATCAATGGGTGCAGTGTTTTTGTATATTGCATATATGATATACTGATTTCGATACGGTTAAAAGCCGTATCTAATTCATTGATAGCATTGTAGGAATGAGGCATTAAACACGGTTTTAAGCCGTATCAGTATAGCAGTTTAATACGGTTTTAAGCCGTATCAATCTATGAATTTGATATGGCTTAAAACCGTATCAAATACATAAAATGATACGGTTTTAAGCCATATCAAAATCATAAATTGATACGGCTTAAAACCGTATTGATTTATGTATTTGATACGGTTTTAAGCCGTATCAATTTATGATTTTGATACGGCTTAAAACCGTATCAAAGCAACAAAGACGCCATTTTTTGATACGGCTTAAAACCGTATCAAATCAATTTTGATACGGCCATGAGCACTGCCAAATTGGCATTTCTGGTGTAGTGCCTTGAGAGAAACTTCGTCTCGAACCTACGTCTGAAATCCGCCCAAGAGTCAATAGGACGCTCCCCATTAGTGACCTCCCACCAAAACGAGGCCTCTCCCTTCATCAACCAAGCTGCTAAACGAACTCTCCTCCTTTCTTCTACTTCAAAGATTTCTAGCAATTCTTCCACCTCCTTAAGCCAATCTCTAGCTTCCACAAACGTTTCTGACCCTTGAAATGGTTTTCCACCCATAGCCTTGAATTCCTTGCACGTCTTTGCAAAAGTATCTACGCGAGGAGGAGGAGGAACGGGTGCAACTGGTGGTGGTGGAACATTGGCTGGACCTGCAGCGGCCCTAGCCTCTAATAACCTCCTATACCATCATGGTATCATTACACCGTCGGGTAGATTAAGATCTTCAGCCATGCTGAAACGAAAAAGGAAAGATTCAAAATGGAGGGTTCGAAAGATAAAGATATGTGGCTATTGGGGATTATGTTTTTCTTAAAAACTTTTCTCTTTAAATTTCTCATTAAAACATGTTTTTGAAAACACTTCTTCCAAAAATAACTATTTTTCTGAAGTATTTTTATCTGTTCTGGTAACCTTAAGCTCTGATACCATGTGTAACACCCTACGTCCATTAATGTCACTCACAAAGGGAATGCATTAACTTCCATGGAGGTTATAAGTGAATATAGAACAGAAAAATTGCAACAAGACAGATAATAAATAGTACTTGGAAATCTAAAACTTCATTTTATTGCAGCGGAAATTAAACATGTTTGTTACATCATAAAACCATAGATCATAACCAAGTACAATATCCGTCTTCATAAAAACAAAATGCATAATCCCATTACATAAATAGCCATTAAAAAGATAACAAGCTGGACTTTACTTCAACGGTCCAAGCTTTCTAAAGAGAGATGAAGCAATTCAATCAAACTCCACTAGAGCTGGGCCCAACCTGAGGACCTGGAGGGGAAAAAGGATAGAAATAGAGGGGGTCAGACATAGAGTCTGGCGAGTATGATAATTCTAACAATACTATTATCAAAATAACTAGACTAAGGCATAAGCTGGAAGACAAGTAAATGTCTATGAACTATTAGGAAGATAAAGATAGCGTTTAAGATAACGTTAAAGATAACGGTAAAGGCACACCTAATTACTAACGAATGATTACAACAATGCACCGCACATTACTACACTGCACCACAACAGTCACCCTATTGTTTGATCCCACTTGTTTCACAAAGAAACATTATAAATAGCCTTACGTACCCCTAGTTGACTACATAGGTGTCTTCTGCCCCTATCTCCACTAGGTGTACCCCACTACCCACTTTCGATCGGCTCCCTACTCGTAGATACCCGTGCTGGCCCCACAGTGGGGTGTATCACTCCCCTAAAGTGGCAACCCAATACAACTTGAGAATGCACGGCTTATACCTACACGATGCAACAACGTCTTACCTACCAGCCCGGGTCCACACACGCATACGAAACCCGTTGGATTTGTGTTGCTACCGATCCCCGTTTTGGCCTCTTACAGTCGAACCCAGCATGCGTGTCCCGTCCTCGACTTGGGTCGAGCCCACAAAGATACGCTTGGGATACTGGTCAAAATGGGCCCCCACAAGCTACCCACCTAAGTTTGTCACTAGCATATCCCACTTAACCCTCTTAGTCATGCTCATTTACATGTGTGTTTGGTTAAGTCTTACTAATCGTATTTCACATGCCACTAAGGGCACCCCCTAGATTCCTCATGCCACCCAAGGCACCTACTTAACCCCTATGTCCCACCTTACATGTTTATCTGGTTAAGTATTTCTTAATTCATTCAGGCCATAACCTCATAAAGACCTCTCACATTAGACTGGCATTTATGGCAACTGGATTTGCCGGGCGGGTCCGGGCAGTCTTACACCATAAAAGAGTCTAAGCTCCTGTCTTTACAACCGTTATGCTTTAGTTTAGGCCTAGGACCTCTCACATTGGGCTGACATTTGTGACCACTGGATTTGCTGGGCGGGTCCGGGCAGGTTTACGTCACAAACGAATCCAACCTCGTGTCCTAAGCATTGATTAACACTTAAAATCTTTTACCCCAGTTTTAATAATTCCGTATTCAAATTATTAATTAAGTCAACTTTTTATGATGTCCATAATTGACTCAATTATGGCCATCCACTTATGGCATGCAAAATCATATCAATTGCACCCCAACTTTTTAATATTAAATCCTTAATATTACCCCTACCCTACGTTTATACGTTCGCTTATTCAATGCATAATATAGGCTAGACTTGTATAGTCTAACACCTAGCACAAAGATAAATTATCACAACATATAGACAATTAAAATAAATCTAATCATAATAGGGGTGAAACTTGCATAAACTACACATGTTAAGGATCAAAAGGTGTCAGCTTGTTAAATGTCTCAATTTATATGATATGATCATAGCCCAAATCTATACATAAACTTGCATATGGGGTTTTTAGGCAACATAATGATGGTGTGAACTAGCATAGGATATCACATATGTCATAGCATAATTCTAGATGTCATAATAGATGTCTTGGTATTTGTTCATAACTTTTCTAATCAATCTAACTTGCATATGTGACTTGTCATATAGATCATCATAACCCAAACATGTTGATTTAATTAATATGAGCTAACTAGCATAGATGGTAACATCATGGCCTTTTTAACATGTATGATTCATCACAACTTAGCATAGAAACTTTCAACATACATAACATCATCATAGCATAATTTACAACATATAAGATATCATCATCACATAACATTGGATTTACAATATACATGATAGCAAAAGGGGTTTACAACAACATATATGATAATTCACATCATCTACTCATAATCCATTCATAACTCAACCTAATTAAAATGATAATAACCTTGTTAAGATCATCATACTCACAATTTAGAGAAGAAAAGAGAGAGTTTTGCTTTGCTTTAGGGTTGAGAGAATTAGAATTGAATTTAATTTTCTTCTTTCTTAGTTGGCGGCGGCTCCATTGATTTCCCTGGCGATGATAACTATTCTATTTTAATTAGGTTTAGGGTTAGCATTAGGATGTATTTATAGGTGTAGGAAGTTATTTAGGATCATTAGATTAACCCTGAACCATGAGAACCAATCAAATGCAAAATCTGCATTTGAGCGAATCGGCCCACGGGTTGACAGCCAAACACCCTGGATTAACCCCTAGTCGACCCAACAGGGCACGGGTCGACCACAAAAATGGGCCGGTTCGGTTATTCCCCCTCCCAATTCGCTGTTTTGAACTTTTTCGCATATTTATTTATTTAATTTTTAATTTATATATATATATATATATATATCAATATATATATTTCTCTGCACAACCCATTTCACTTAATTCTTTTCTAAAAATTAAGTATACTTTAATTTGTGAATTTTAATGTTATAAAATTACGGGGTGTTACACAACTAAATACATGTTTGGGTAGGGTTAAGTCATGACCTTTTTAATGAGAATACTTAACCCATTAGAAATCCTAGCCATGTGGTCCCTTTCAGCAGTAACCCACTTAGAAGTATCACGATACCCTGGGGACTAGGCAGGGTGGGGCACGATTACTGGGCAGATTATAAGCGACCAAGAATAACGGCTGAGTAATGTGCGCCAGTGTAGGTTCAGGCGGACTAGGGTCGTGCACTTAGTCCGGAGTTGAAAAAGTAGGCATGGGCACTCGTAGTACTACATTGTGCGTGCTTGAATTGTGTCAGTGGTTGACACCCTAGGACCTGATACACCCTAGGGTGGACCTAGCACATGTAACTACATTCCGCGATTGGGCCGTATGACACCGATACACGACGAGTAAAGCTGATCAATTAGGATGGACTGTTGGACCCCGTATTAGGTCATTTCATGTTATTGGGTTTAGGGATCATTTCTGGATTTATACTTGACCTGGATTTGGACACTGGTGCAGTTAGTGCAGTAAACCTTGTATATGCGATGCCACTCTATCTTGTTACCTTTTATTATCATGCCAGTCCAGTTATTATCTTTATGTTTAATCTCAGTTTCTCATGGCCAGTTAACTTTATTAGTTTTTATGCTGATAGTCACTAGGGCTTACCAGTCTTTTTGACTGGCCCGTTTTCTTCCACCTCTTTTTCTTTCATTCCCCCCCCCCCCCACCCAGGTTCTCAGGGAGGAAACTCTAGCTCTTAGCTTGGACTTTGCTAGCTTTCTGACAGCTTATGTACTGTTTGGTCTTGAGCTATGTTATGGCTGCACTCATGCTCTTTTTGGGGAATAATATTGGACTTATGTTGTTTTATGTACTTTGCTTCTTTAGAACTTGATGTAATGAAATAATGACTTGGTATTTTGATGTAAGAGGTTTTGACTCTATTTTCCATGTAATGAGATTTGGTTAAATTTATATCCGCTGCTTTATATACTCTGATTAATTTATGTTCTGTCTTGTGTTATCTCTGTTCCTGTTTACTAGATAATACCCCTCCAAAACTAGTGCATTCCCTTTGTGAGTGACCCTAGCGGAGGTGGGGTGTTACATATACAATTCCTTTAACGACCATTTTACGCTTATATATATACGCACAACTTTCGTTTCATTTTCAAAATTCAAATGATGTTGCACCGTTATTTGATTCTTGCCATATTTCATTGACTGTAGCCTTAATTTGAAATTTTATTTTTCATATACATATATTTCTACATATATATATATATATATATGTTCTCATATATATATACATATATTTCTTTATTTCCTTATATGTACGTTCTTATCCTTTCAAATTTTGAATTTGTATACGTACATGTATTTGCATGCTCAGTTGGCCCTCTTTAAAATAGAGATAAAAATTATGTCACCGCCGGGGTTCGAACCCCTGACCTCTATGTTACAAATCCAATGCCTTCACCAACTGAGCTATAAAGTCTTTTGTTAATAATTCTTAGAACAATGATAATTAGTTTTCTCTCCTTACTTCTCTTTTTCATGTTAGTTACAATACTTAAACCATTGCATGAATCTTTTTCTTTTATTTTTCTTTTAATGTTAATGCATTATGTTTGCAAATCAATGCATGCAACATATTTACATTGCACACAACCAATCCTTTCTTTCTTTCAATGCATGCATTACATTCTTTTTTTTTAGTGCATGAATTTATAACATGCAATCCTTATTTTATTCTTTATTTCGTTACTATAATGTTCACAGAAAATTCAGGGTGTTACATTCTCCCCTCCTTAAAGGATTTCGTCCCTGAAATCTTCAAGTCAAGAAGAAAGTGTCCTACCATCCATCATCCATCTACCCAAAACATCATCCACAAGCAACCATTGCCCTTAAAAGATTCCTAATGCTGTATGTACATATGCGGAAAGTGTGTGTATATGTACTTATCTAATGCATAAGATCAGACAGTTACTGATTCAGTAAACCTCCTTAATGCAAAGTATGCTAGTGCGATGTGTCCAACATGTATGCAAATTCCTGTTATATTTCACAATTTCTACATGAGTTCCCAAACATTCATTCATATGCAACATCCAAATGATAGCATATCAAGTTTCCATCCATGTACAAGTATAAACACTCATGCATATGCAATATGAAAATGTGACTGAGCTGATCTAGTGCCTAATGTGTGTTATGCAACCATGAGCAACCACTTGCAACCACTTTCAACCATTTGCAAACATCAACCATAACATGTTTTAAATACATGTTTACATACATAAGGTTCTACCTAAGGTTCCCAAGATAGGATCGAAAAGATATACAAGAATAAAACAGAGCATCTAGGAAAAGAAGTTAAAGATGTACCCCTAGAAGGTCCTGCTTGCTGGCCTTGCCCTAGCTTCTTAGGGCAGTCCTTGCTGATGTATCCAATCTCACCACATTGAAAGCACGCACCTATCTTCTTCCTTCTTTTACAATCCTTGATAACATGCCCAACTATACAACAGAAGTTGCACTTCCTCTTATCACGTGACTTGTTATTATTTTGTCATTGTTCTCGCCTCCCTTCTAGAAATCTTTCTTCTCGTTCTGAGACTCATCCGCCTTAACTACTTTCTTATCACTCATACCTTTCCTATGTAACATGTTAACAAGCCTCACGAAAACTATCTCCATCGTACGGAAAACCCTCTACAAAGCTAGAAAGAAGATTAGTCGAAGGTAAAACTACTGCGACTACAGATGGAGAAAAGAAAGGAAAAGAGATTCAAACAAGGAAACAAAGGATGGTGCTAATGGCTTTTGGGGAATAGCCTTTTCAAAATAATTTTTTCTTGAAAAATGCTTCTTTATAAACGGTTTTGAAAATAGTTTTAGAAGGTTTTAAAAACTTTTGCCCAGTCTGGTAACCTTCTGCTCTGATACCAAGTGTAACACCCCACCTCCGCTAGGGTCACTCACAAAGGGAATGCACTAGTTTTGGAGGAGCGTTATCGAGGTAAACAAACACAGAAATATTACAAGACAGAACATAAATAAAACAGTAGAAGAATCAAAAGCTAAATTTCATTACTTTCAAAAATAGTCAAAACCTTTTACATCCAAAGTACCAACTATCATTTTTCCATTACAACAAGTCCTGCCTTGAATAAATAAAGAAGCATAAAACTTAAAACAACAAAAGTAGCCTAATTTCCCAAAGGTAGCTGAAATGCAGCCATAGCATAGCTCAAGATCAAACCGTACATGAGTTGAACCGAAAGCAAGCGAAATCCAAGCTAAGTGCTAGAGTTTCCTCCCTGAGAACCTGGGGGGGAACGAAAGAAAAGGAGGCGAAAGAAAACGGGTCAGTCATAAAGACTGGTAAGTCCTAGTGACTTTCAGCATAAAACAGGTAAAGGTAACATGACATGTATAAACTGAAAGTAAACATAAGGATGATGACAAGATCGGCATGATAAACTAAGATAACAAGATAAATCAAGTATAGCATTGCTTGTTCAAGATTCGATGCACCAACTGTACTAGTATCCCAAACAATGTCAAATATTAACCATGAAATGATCCCTTGGCCCAATATCATGAATGACCCATTACTAGGTCCAACGGAACGATCCACTAATCGATCGGCTCCCTACAAGTTCTAGCTCGTCATGTGTCTGTGTCATACGGCCCTATCACAAATGTAGTTACCTGTGCTAGGTCAACCATAGGGTGTATCAAGCCCTAGGGTGCCAACCACAGACACGAATCAAGACGCACAGTAAACCTACTGATGCCCAGTGCCTGCTTTTTCAAATTCGGACTACGTGCACGACCATAGTCCGCCTGAACCTACACTGACGCACCAACTCAGTCGTCGTTTTGATCGCTTACAATCAGCCCAGTAATCGTGCCCCACCCTGCCTAGTTCCAGGGTACTATGATACATCTAGCGGGTTACTGCTGAAATGGACCACGTAACTAGGGTTTCCGTCTAACAGGTTAAGTGTTGTCATTTAAATTCGTGACATAACCCCATTAGTCTAGCATGTCAAGTTGGTTAAGTGTTGTCTTTCATGTTCATGACTTAACCTTACAAATCATGTGTCAAGTTGGTTAAATGTTGTCTTTCATGTTCATGACTTAACCCTATTATGTGGCATTAAATAAATCAACGCACCCCAACCTCTCACATTAGACCTGTTGTTGTGGTCACTAGTTATGCCGGGCGGTTCCAGGAAGATTTACACCACAACTCAGTCTAACCTCGGGTTTTAAGCGCGATATGACCAATTACTCACATTAGATCCTATTGTTTGCAGTCACTGGATTTGCCGGACGGTTCCGGGCAGATTTACACTACAAACTCAACCCAACCTCGAGTTGGTCATGTTCAAGTTCATTCTAAGTATCATGTCCATGTTTAAGTTTTATGTCAAGTTTCACGTCAAGTTTCATGGCGAGTTTCATGTCAAGCTTCATTTCAAGTTTCAACTTATGCCTATTATCAAGTTCATGGTTCATGTTCATAACCAATTCATGTTTTGCCTAATCTACCCAAATCGTATTCCCATCGCATGTAAACATGAATCGATCTAAATTACAAGTAAATCCAAATCCAAAAATAAAGGGAATAACATCAAAACTATGATAGACAAAAAGGACGAGCATAAGGTGATAAAAGGGATTACAAGACTAGCATGATATAACTTGAGATAATTGGTTACAACATCACTGACATATAGAATAATAGTCCCAAAACATTAGGATTACAGATCTAGCATAATAAGGTGATAGTCATGATAAAGGTGATAATCCAAACTTGTGAAAAGTAGATTGATTCAATATCACAGGCATGATAATACTATGGACATGAAGGAGTTTGATTTACAACATGAATAGGTCCAAACTGATTTCATAGCAATATTCCCAAATGTCAAGATCCAAGATGGAAACTAGAATAGATGTGAATCGATTAACATACTTAAGTACAATTTCACTTTATCTCAAGTCCAAATTACAATTAACAAGTTTAAATCTCAAAGTAACTAGAACTTGTAGTGCGTGGATCAAGAATTAAAAAGACGAATTTGATGTTGAATCTCTATTTGATCGTCCTACTTGAAAATTCCCAAATTTGCAATTCCTAGTTGTAGTCTTCAAGAAATAGTCCTCTTGTTTTATTTTAATTTTATTATTTTGATTTTCACAGAGGTAGTATAAGGACAGAATGAAATGGTGTAGAGAGAATGAGGCTAGGGGGCTGTTTATATAGGTGCTCAAGACCTTATCGTACACGCAGCGCTGAGTCAGCATTGAGCCTAGTCAAGAAAATAGTCCAGGTTCGCAGATGAATCTAGCCAAATCTTATCGTACAAACAGTGTTGAGTTAGCACTGAACCTAGTTAAGAAAATAGTCCAGGTTCGCAGATGAATCTAGCCAAATCATATCATACACGCAGTGCTGAGTCAGCATTGGGTCCCGCAAACTGTTTCGGCATAGAAATTTGAATTTCGAACTTTTGAATTTGTGGAATTTAATTAACTATTTTATTCACATGAAATATTCTTATATGTATACAATTCCTCTAACGACCATTTTACGCGTATATATATACGCACAACTTTCGTTTCATTTTCAAAATTCAAATGATGTTGCACCGTTATTTGATTCTTGCAACAGCCCTGATTTTTGGGGTTAATTTTAAAATTTTATTTTAAGAAATTTTAATGAATGATATATATTTATTTTGTTAATGACATAGCATTGCATATGAATGATATATATTTATTTTGTTAACGTTGCATAGCATTGCATATGAATGATATATATTTATTTTGTTAATGACATAGCATTGCATATGAATGATATATATTTATTTTGTTAATGACATAGCATTGCATATGAATGGTATATATTTATTTTGTTAATGGCATAGCATTGCATATGAATGATATATATTTATTTTGTTAAAGTTGCATAGCATTGCATATGAATGATATATATTTATTTTGTTAACGTTGCATAGCATTGCATATGAAATGAAATATATTTATTTTGGTTAATGTAAAGAGTATGACAACTTCAATTTTTGTTAAGGTAAAGAATAGCGACAAATTCCTTTTTATATGTAAAGAGAGAGATGAAATAAGCTTGCGTATATATTAATTCACTTTTATATGTAATGAGAGAAATGAAGTAAAATTTGTTTACATATACATTCAGTTTATATGTCAATTGTAATGGAAGGTTTGTTAACATGTACATTCATAGTTGTATATGTCATTGGAAAAAGAGAGATTATTTTTATATGGATAGAATAAAAGAAAGATTCATTTTTATAAAAATAGATAAAAAGAATGGAAAAACATTCATTTTGTCAAATATAAAAGAAAGATAGAAAATATAAGGATGACAAGATACTCATTTGTCAAGAGTAAGAAATATGCATTTTGATCAAACGAAAAAGGATGACAAAATATTCATTTGTAAAAAATTAAGTTGACATTGTTTTGTACTGACAAGTTTTGTTAAAGGAAATTACATTTCATGTGATCAAAATAAAAAGAAATGAGAATTACATTTTTTTTATGTAATTATATGATTGGAATGTCACTTATATTAGAAGTGTTAAACTAGATAAACATGTCCCTTTGTTTAAAAGAGGTTATTTAGGATAAGAAGGACATTTTATTAATTAAAATTACACTTTTATTTGAAACTATGATATGAAATGTGGTAAGCGAATAAAATTTACACTTTTATATATGTAACTATAAATGAGGATTTGCACTGTAAATTAGAATTACATTCTTATTATGTAATTAAGGTATGATATTATATTTTATATTAAAAATTATATTTGCATGACGTCACCTAAGAAGGAAATTTGCATTGCCAATATAAAATAGCAAAAATCATTTTTTTTTGGTTTGCATTGAAAGAGATAAGAAATATATTCGTTCGTATAGAAATGAAGTTAACACCAAAATATATTTCGTTTTGGCTAGGAATTGAAATGACACAAAAATACTCATTTTTTTATTAAATTATGAAGGACGTACAAAAATATTCATTTTTGGTTGTAATTGGAATGATACACAAAATACATTTTTGTGTGTATGTAACACCCCGAATTTTGGGATAATACTAAAATTCACTAATTACAGGATAAATAATCTCAGACGTGGGAATTGGGGGAAACGGGCTGCGCCATTACGTTCGTCTCGGAAAAATACGCGAAATAGAGTCCGAGTTTTCGAAAATCGGAGTCCGTATGGCCCAGTTATGGCCCAATGAAGTTTGCAGAAAATTTAAAACTAAAACAGATTTAAAAATTTAAAATATTCAGATTTGGAATGGGCCAGGCGGGGTCAGGCGGGAAGCTTCCCGCCCAGCCCATGTCGACAGGGCTGTCGACAGGCCTGTCGACAGGGGTGTCGACATGCCTGTCGACTTGCCTGTCGACAGGGTGGCGCCGTTCTGTGAACCTGGGTGCACCAGGTTGCACCAGGTTGGGTTTCAGGCTGGCTAGGAGGGCTGGTTCTAGAGATTTCCTAAATCTAAGGGTCCTAATCTAATCTAGGGTTAATCTAAGGGCCTAAAACACTCACCTAATCCTATAAATAAGACCCCAACCCTACCCTAATTCATTCATAATTAAGTCTTGTAACTAAACTATGGCAAAATGAAATTTGAGCATGGCCTCCACTAGATCATAAAGAAAGTTGCAAGCTAATTCCTCTCTAATCAATCCTTAATCATCATTATCTTCATAGTTAGCAACTAATTCTACTTCATAAGGTTGCTAATCTTGAGTTTGGTGAGTTTCTATCACTTTAACATCAATTGTTAAAGTAAGTAGATTGGGTGTAATGAGATCTATGGTCTTAAATGCGGATTAGTGAGTATGAATCATGTATAATGATATGTTACTCTATGTTGTTCTATGTTTATGCATATTTGATGAGTTGGTTTATGCATGCTTAATAAGTTGATTTATGCATGTTTAACAAGTTGATATATGCATGTTTAATAAGTGGATTTATGCATATTTAATAAGTGGAATTATGCATGTTTAGTAAAGTGATATGCAAGTTAAGTGTATGTTTAAATGCAAGTTGAAAGTGATATGCAAGTTAAGTGTATGTTTAAATGCAAGTTGAAAGTGATATGCAAGTTATGCATGCTTATGCAAGTGTATGGATGCTTATGCAAGTCATATATATGTTTAATGCAAGATTTATGTGATATGCAAGTTATGCATGCTTATGCGAGTATATGAATACTTATGCAAGATATGTATGTGCTTAAATGACATGATATGCAAGTTATGCAAGTATGTGAATGCTTATGCAAGTTATGTGTATGCTTAAATGCATGTTTAACATGTTATGCAAGATTGAGAATGCCTATATGCAAGTTTAACATGTTATGCAAGATATGTGTATGATAATATGCAAGTTGGGTTTATATGTAGTTGGGTTAATATATGCTCATATATGCAAGTTGACATCCTCTTAACCCATGACAAAGTTGTATGTTAAACCCATGATATTTGTAATGATCTTCCCCTTTTTTTTTATGTCATGTAACGAGAACGATTTACGTGGGGAACGATGGGGTGGTAAATATGTTAATAAATGAATGTTTGGGTATGATTAAGCATACCATAAAAATAAATTACCATAAGTGGGAATTTACCTATTGAGTTAGGTCTACCCCATGGGAATTTACCTATTGAGTTAGGTCTACCCATGTTATGGAAAACTTGATATTAATTAGGGATAATTAATATGGGGGTGATTAATTAGGTGTAATTAATCGACTAAGACACGAGGTTGGACTCATTTGTAGTGTAAAACTGCCCGGACCCGACCGGCTTAACCAGTTGCTACAAATGTCAGCCCAATGTGAGAGGTCTTAGCCATAAATTAAATACGTGATTAAGGTAAAGACACGAGGTTAGACTCTGTTATGACGTAAGACTGCCCGGATTCTACCGGCTTAACCAGGCGGTCATAACAGCCAGTCTAATGTGGGAGGTCTTTATGGGAGATCACGGTCTTAATTAATTAAGAAACACTTAACCATAGTAGCATGTAGTGGGACATGAGGGGTTAAGTGGGTGCCTTGGGTGGCATGAGGAAATTTTATGGGTGCCATGGGTGGCATGTGGAATCTAGTGGGTTGCCTTGGGTGGCAATAGAAAATACGATTAGAATACTTAACCAAGTGGAAACATGTAATTAAACATGATTAAAGGGTTAAGTGGGATACACTAGATATTTGACAAGCTTAAGTGGGTAGCTTGTGGGGGCCCATTTCAACCAATATCCCAAAACGTATCTTTGTGGGCTCGACCCATGTCGAGTGACGGGACACGCATATTGGGCTTGATTATAAGAGGCCAAAACGGGTTAGCGGTGGCAACGCAAGTCCAACGGGCTTCATATGCGTGTATGGGCCCGGGCTGGTAGATAAGCCGTTGTTGCATCGTGTAGATATAAAGCCGTGCACCGTTAGTATTGGGTAGCCACTTTAGGGGAGTGATACACCCCACTGTGGGACCAGCACGGGTATCTACGGTAGGGAGCCGATCGCTTGGGGAGTAGTGGGTACACCTAGTGGAAATAGGGGCAGACGGCACCTATGTAGGGGTACACGAAACTACTGGGTAAGAATTACTGGGTACACCTAGTGGAGATAGGGGCAGACGGCACCTATGTAGTGGGCTAGGGGTACATGAAACTACTGGGGAAATTTTCCAAGTCCTTGGAAGGGATCAACCTTAGGTAGGAATGACTGGTGTGGTGCAGTTAGTAATTATCCTTGGGTGGGTAGATGCGTCCTGACGATTATCTTAGTTTATCCTAAGTCTAACAAGCTGCTTAGTGTAGCCATTCATCCCCAGATATTACCGTAGGTCAAGTTTATGTCTTCTCTGGTTACCTTAATGATTGTATTGTTAAAGTTATAGGACTCACTCAGACTTATGTCTGACCCCGTTGTTTTTATCTTTTTCCCAACCCTCAGGTCCTACGGTGGATCCTAGCGGTAGTAGAGCTTGATCGGATTGCTGTTCCAGTCTTTCGGAGCTTGGGTAGATGTAAAGCTCCAGTTATCCAGTTATCTTTTCTTCTGTTATGGCTATTGTATAAGAGAGTGGGATTATGTACTTCTTTATTTTGATGGATATTGTACTTGACTTTTATCATGGTTTTATGATGTAACCAGACATGTTTATTTTCCGCTGTTATGAGATGATGTTTTAAAATTTCAAGTACTATTTATATCTGTCTTGTTGTAATTTTTCTGTTCTATATTCACTAAAATACTCCACCGATGCTATGGCATTCCCTTTATGAGTGACCCTAGCGGGCGTGGGGTGTTACACGTGGTATCAGAGCAAAGGTTACCGGAACAGATAAAATTTTTAGAAAACTATTTTTCTAAAACATTTTTGGAAAAAGATATTTTCAAAAACATGTCTTTTAAGAGAAAAGTTTCTGAAAGAAAAGCATAATCCCCAATAGCCATATCTATATCCTTCGAATTCTCCGTTTTGAAATCTTTCCTTTTTCGTTTCAGCATGGCCGAGAATATTAATCTTCCGGAGGGTGTAGCGGTACCAGTATGGTGTAGGAGATTGATGGAGGCTAGGGCCACCACTACGGGTCCAGCAAATATTCCTCCACCAACCGTAGCACCCGATCTTCCTCCTCCCCCTCCTCCTCGCACGGATACTTTTGCTAAGACTTGCAAGGAATTTAAAGCTATGGGGGGGAAACCTTTTCAAGGATCTGAAACCTTTGTGGAGGCTAGAGATTGGCTTAAAGAGGTGGAAGAGTTGATAGATATCTTTGAGATGGAAGAAGGGAAGAAGGTCAAGTTGGCTGCTTGGTTAATGAAGGGAGAGGCCTCATTCTGGTGGGAGGTCACTAATGGAGAACGCCCCGTTGACTCTTGGGCGGATTTTAAGCAAAGATTTGTGGCGAAGTTTCTCTCAAGGGCAGAGGAAAACTTGTATATGGAAAGATTCTTGACTCTAAAACAAGGGAATCTTTCGGTGAAGGAATATGTTAACAAGTTTAATCAATTGGCAAGGTTTGGCCTAGACATGGTGAATACACCGGAGAAGAAGGCTTTGAGGTTCGTGAAAGGCTTGAATGAACCTATGCATGGGTTGGCTATGACTCACATCCCTATGGGGGCCACCTTTGAGAAGCTAGTTGACATGGCACTCATGTATGAGGAAGAGAAGGGTCCTAATGCTAATAAGGCACCCGAGAAAAAGGGAGATCAAAAGAGACCTCAACAACAACAAAGCAAAGGTGGGAAAGGCAACGGTGGCAAGGGCAAGAAGAAGAAGTGTTTCAATTGTGGGACACCTGGCCACCTAAGCAAGGATTGTCGCAAGAAGAAGAAGACCGGATGCTTCCACTGTGGCGAAGCAGGGCATTTAGTGAAGGATTGCCCTAAGAAAGGGCAAAGGACGGGATCTACCTCAGGAGGACAGGTGCAAGCTCTTATGGCACCGAGTCAGGCTAGGGGGCAAGTACAGGCTCTCGCGGTTCCACCGATTCAGGAGAGAGGTAGAACTATTTCCGTTGAAAGTCTGGTTTTTCTATTTGACCATCCTGTCCGTACATTGTTTGATTCAGGCGCATCGCATTCGTTTATTTCATCATCATTAGTTGAGTTACTGCACTTAGACACCAGTCTGGTAGATGATCCCTTGGTTGTTTCAAACCCAATTGGTGGCTCCACTTATTTGTCCATGATATGTTTGGGTTTGAAGATTTCTATACTTAGCATTGAGTTTAGATGTGATGCTTTTGTATTGGGCTTCACGGGCTATGGGTTGATTTTGGGCATGGACTGGTTATCCAGTAATGGTGCCGTTCTTGATTGCGAAAGGAGAGTTGTTAGGTTGATGACCCGCTTGGGTAACACTCTCGAGATTTCTTGTAATCCCAGGGACTCTGTTATGCTAAGTTATCTTGAATCGCTTGACGCTTCGGTCGAGAGTTTGCAATCTGTTAGAGTGGTCCGGGAATATCCGGATGTGTTTGAGGAGGTGAAGGGCTTACCTCCGAAGCGGGAGATTGACTTCCGAATATATTTGGTGGATAATGCTAAACCGGTATCTTTACCAGTGCGCCACATGGCTCCTCGTGAGAGGAGGGAACTCCATAAGCAAGTAGGGGAGTTGCTTGAGAAGGGGTTCATAAGACGGAGCATATCGGAGTGGGGTGCTCCAGTAGTATTTGCTACGAAGGCAGATGGGTCCCTTAGACTTTGTGTAGACTATAGAGAACTCAACAAGCTCACAAAGAAGAATAGACACCCATTGCCGAGGATTGATGATCTTTTCGATCAGTTGGTTGGCGCTTCAGTATTTTCTCAGTTGGACTTAGCCACGGGGTTTCATCAGTTGAGGGTGGCTGAGGATAGCATAGACAAGACTGCCTTTAGAACTCCGGATGGCTTCTATGAGTGGCTGGTGATGCCATTTGGGTTGACAAACGCCCCTGCATACTTTGTTGATTTGATGAGTAGGGTGTTCAGGGAGTTCCTTAATAAATTTGTGGTGGTCTTTGTGGATGATATCTTAGTATTTTCTAAGAGTGAAGAAGAGCATGCCCTACATCTTGGGGAAGTGTTGAAGACTCTTCGAGCGCATAGCCTTAAGGCTAAATTCTCTAAATGTCACTTCTGGAGGAGGGAAGTGCGGTTCTTGGGGCACGTGGTCTCCAAGGAAGGGATAGCTGTGGATCCCGCGAAGGTAGTATCAATTCAGGATTGGAAGGTTCCGAAGAATGCTACCGAAGTAAGAAGTTTCTTGGGGTTGGCGGGTTATTATAGGAAGTTTATCAAAGACTTCGCGAAGATATCAGCCCCATTAACCCGCTTAACAAAGAAGAATCTTGTTTTCACTTGGGACGTAGATTGTGATGATGCGTTCCGACGGTTAAAGAGAGCTTTAACCACCGCTCCAGTTTTAGTGTTGCCAGATGGGAGCAAACCATTTGTTGTCTATACCGATGCCTGTGGGACAGGACTTGGCGCAGTCTTAATGCAAGAGGGAAGGGTAATAGCCTATGGTGGAAGGCAGTTGAGGGCGCATGAGAAAAATTACCCTACCCATGATCTAGAGCTGGCCGCTATTGTTTTTGCGCTTAAGATTTGGCGCCATTATCTTCTTGGTGAGAGATTCGAGTTGTTCACTGACCATAAATCATTGAAGTACTTATTCTCTCAGAAAGATTTAAACTTAAGACAGCAAAGGTGGATGGAGTTCTTAGCATCCTATGACTTCGAGATATTGTATACCCCTGGCAAGGGTAACGTGGTGGCGGACGCCTTGAGCAGGAAGAGGTTGTCCTTGAGTCCATTGTTCGTAGAACGACAAAGCTTGGAATTTATCTCGATGTTTGATTTCAGACCTTCTGTTGACTATGTACCCGGTTTGCTAGCTTCTTTGGAAGTTAGACCTACTCTCTTGGGGCGGATTGGAGAAGCACAGAGGGGCGACCCACAGTTGGTTGAGTTAGTAGAAAAACTCATAAGGGGGGAGTCGTCCAGCCATTTGAGTAGGTACACCCTAGACGATAGGGAGTGCTTGCGTAGAGACGGTAGACTTTGTGTACCACAAGATGAAGGGTTGAGGAAGGTTATTCTTGATGATGCACACCGTTCTAGGATGACCATTCATCCCGGTGGGGATAAGATGTACCAAGACATGAAAAGGGTTTTCTTCTGGGCCGGTATGAAGAAAGATGTGGCCGAGTATGTCGCTCGATGTTTGGTGTGCCAGCAAGTGAAGGCGGAGCAAAGGAAACCAGGTGGGTTGCTTCACCCATTGGAGGTTCCGCAATGGAAGTGGGATAGCGTCTCGATGGATTTTATTGACGGGTTACCCAGGTCGAGGAAGGGTAATACAGGAATTTGGGTGGTGGTAGATAGACGTACTAAGAGTGCCCATTTCATACCTGTAAAGAGCAAGAGGACTGCTCCATGGCTAGCTTCAGTATATCTTCGAGAGACAGTTCGATTACATGGGGTACCCTCTAGCATAGTTAGTGATCGAGATCCTATCTTCACTAGCGAGTTCTGGAGAAGTTTGCAAGAAGCAGTGGGGACTCAATTGTGTCTGAGCACCGCATATCATCCTCAGACAGACGGCCAGACTGAGAGGGTGACTCGTGTTCTAGAAGACCTTTTGAGGCTTTGTATCTTAGATTTTGGAGGTACATGGGAAGAGCATCTTCCACTGGTGGAGTTCGCATATAATAACAGCTTTCAGTCCAGTATTGGTATGGCCCCTTTCGAAGCTCTCTATGGAAGGCCTTGTCGATCACCTACATGTTGGTGGGAATCTACGGATAAGGTCTTGCTTGGGCCTGATATGGTTAGGGAGACTTCTGAGAAGATTGACTTGATTCGAAGAAGGATGAAAGCAGCGCAGGATAGGCAAAAATCTTATGCGGACAAGAGAAGGACGGATCTTGAGTTTGAGGTTGGGGATATGGTTTTTGTTAAGGTATCTCCGTTGAGAAATGTTGTTCGCTTCGGATCCGTTGGGAAGTTAGCACCAAGGTTTGTTGGGCCATTTCCTATCAAGGAAAGGGTTGGACGGATGGCATATAGGGTGGAGTTGCCCGACAGACTTAGTGGTGTTCATGATGTATTCCATGTATCACACCTAAGGAAGTGCTTACATGAGACCGCAGAGGTGGTAGAGCCGAGCTTGCTTAGGGATATGGAGGTTGAGCGTGATGAGACGATTCGACGAGCTCCTACTCGCATCCTTGGGTCAGAGACTAGGAAATTGAGGAATCGAGAGGTTCAGCTAGTCAAAGTGCAATGGGGAGAAGATGAGAGCAACGCAACTTGGGAGACGGAAGCGAAGATGCGTTCGTTGTACCCATTTCTTTTTGAGGGTATGCCTTTACTTTCTCCTTTATCGCTTGTCTAGTACTTATCTTATCTTTAGTATGTCCTCTCGTTAGTACCTTTGACCTTTAGATAGGGTAAACCTATGGTTGAAACATGTGTTTGAGACATGTTAAGTTTGATGGATGCAAGTGGATGCAAGTGTTTGCTAGTGGTTGCTCGTGGATGCATATACACACACTCTAGGCACTAGATCGGCTCAGTCACTTCATATTGCATATTGCATAAAAATTGTGTGTAGGAAAATATATTTATGGATGTATAATGGTTGTGTTATCACATGGATGATGCATTTTGGTGAATGATTGTGCACTCATGTAGATATTGTATGTGTCGATAGGGTTTCTCGCATACATAATGGATGCATGGCACTATCATGGTTTGCATATGTTCATACATTAGATAGGGAACATATACACACACTTTTTGCATATGCTCATACATCATTAGAAATTGTTTTAAGGACAATGGATGCCCGTGGTCGATGATTTGAGTAGATGGTTGTTTGGATGGTAGAATATGCATTCTCCTTAGCCTAGAGATTTCGGGGACGAAATCCTTTAAGGAGGGGAGAATGTAACACCCCGAATTTTGGGATAATACTAAAATTCACTAATTACAGGATAAATAATCTCAGACGTGGGAATTGGGGGAAACGGGCTGCGCCATTACGTTCGTCTCGGAAAAATACGCGAAATAGAGTCCGAGTTTTCGAAAATCGGAGTCCGTATGGCCCAGTTATGGCCCAATGAAGTTTGCAGAAAATTTAAAACTAAAACAGATTTAAAAATTTAAAATATTCAGATTTGGAATGGGCCAGGCGGGGTCAGGCGGGAAGCTTCCCGCCCAGCCCATGTCGACAGGGCTGTCGACAGGCCTGTCGACAGGGGTGTCGACATGCCTGTCGACTTGCCTGTCGACAGGGTGGCGCCGTTCTGTGAACCTGGGTGCACCAGGTTGCACCAGGTTGGGTTTCAGGCTGGCTAGGAGGGCTGGTTCTAGAGATTTCCTAAATCTAAGGGTCCTAATCTAATCTAGGGTTAATCTAAGGGCCTAAAACACTCACCTAATCCTATAAATAAGACCCCAACCCTACCCTAATTCATTCATAATTAAGTCTTGTAACTAAACTATGGCAAAATGAAATTTGAGCATGGCCTCCACTAGATCATAAAGAAAGTTGCAAGCTAATTCCTCTCTAATCAATCCTTAATCATCATTATCTTCATAGTTAGCAACTAATTCTACTTCATAAGGTTGCTAATCTTAAGTTTGGTGAGTTTCTATCACTTTAACATCAATTGTTAAAGTAAGTAGATTGGGTGTAATGAGATCTATGGTCTTAAATGCGGATTAGTGAGTATGAATCATGTATAATGATATGTTACTCTATGTTGTTCTATGTTTATGCATATTTGATGAGTTGGTTTATGCATGCTTAATAAGTTGATTTATGCATGTTTAACAAGTTGATATATGCATGTTTAATAAGTGGATTTATGCATATTTAATAAGTGGAATTATGCATGTTTAGTAAAGTGATATGCAAGTTAAGTGTATGTTTAAATGCAAGTTGAAAGTGATATGCAAGTTAAGTGTATGTTTAAATGCAAGTTGAAAGTGATATGCAAGTTATGCATGCTTATGCAAGTGTATGGATGCTTATGCAAGTCATATATATGTTTAATGCAAGATTTATGTGATATGCAAGTTATGCATGCTTATGCGAGTATATGAATACTTATGCAAGATATGTATGTGCTTAAATGACATGATATGCAAGTTATGCAAGTATGTGAATGCTTATGCAAGTTATGTGTATGCTTAAATGCATGTTTAACATGTTATGCAAGATTGAGAATGCCTATATGCAAGTTTAACATGTTATGCAAGATATGTGTATGATAATATGCAAGTTGGGTTTATATGTAGTTGGGTTAATATATGCTCATATATGCAAGTTGACATCCTCTTAACCCATGACAAAGTTGTATGTTAAACCCATGATATTTGTAATGATCTTCCCCTTTTTTTTATGTCATGTAACGAGAACGATTTACGTGGGGAACGATGGGGTGGTAAATATGTTAATAAATGAATGTTTGGGTATGATTAAGCATACCATAAAAATAAATTACCATAAGTGGGAATTTACCTATTGAGTTAGGTCTACCCCATGGGAATTTACCTATTGAGTTAGGTCTACCCATGTTATGGAAAACTTGATATTAATTAGGGATAATTAATATGGGGGTGATTAATTAGGTGTAATTAATCGACTAAGACACGAGGTAGGACTCATTTGTAGTGTAAAACTGCCCGGACCCGACCGGCTTAACCAGTTGCTACAAATGTCAGCCCAATGTGAGAGGTCTTAGCCATAAATTAAATACGTGATTAAGGTAAAGACACGAGGTTAGACTCTGTTATGACGTAAGACTGCCTGGACTCTACCGGCTTAACCAGGCGGTCATAACAGCCAGTCTAATGTGGGAGGTCTTTATGGGAGATCACGGTCTTAATTAATTAAGAAACACTTAACCATAGTAGCATGTAGTGGGACATGAGGGGTTAAGTGGGTGCCTTGGGTGGCATGAGGAAATTTGTTGGGTGCCATGGGTGGCATGTGGAATCTAGTGGGTTGCCTTGGGTGGCAATAGAAAATATGATTAGAATACTTAACCAAGTGGAAACATGTAATTAAACATGATTAAAGGGTTAAGTGGGATACACTAGATATTTGACAAGCTTAAGTGGGTAGCTTGTGGGGGCCCATTTCAACCAATATCCCAAAACGTATCTTTGTGGGCTCGACCCATGTCGAGTGACGGGACACGCATATTGGGCTTGATTATAAGAGGCCAAAACGGGTTAGCGGTGGCAACGCAAGTCCAACGGGCTTCATATGCGTGTGTGGGCCCGGGCTGGTAGATAAGCCGTTGTTGCATCGTGTAGATATAAAGCCGTGCACCGTTAGTATTGGGTAGCCACTTTAGGGGAGTGATACACCCCACTGTGGGACCAGCACGGGTATCTACGGTAGGGAGCCGATCGCTTGGGGAGTAGTGGGTACACCTAGTGGAAATAGGGGCAGACGGCACCTATGTAGGGGTACACGAAACTACTGGGTAAGAATTACTGGGTACACCTAGTGGAGATAGGGGCAGACGGCACCTATGTAGTGGGCTAGGGGTACATGAAACTACTGGGGAAATTTTCCAAGTCCTTGGAAGGGATCAACCTTAGGTAGGAATGACTGGTGTGGTGCAGTTAGTAATTATCCTTGGGTGGGTAGATGCGTCCTGACGATTATCTTAGTTTATCCTAAGTCTAACAAGCTGCTTAGTGTAGCCATTCATCCCCAGATATTACCGTAGGTCAAGTTTATGTCTTCTCTGGTTACCTTAATGATTGTATTGTTAAAGTTATAGGACTCACTCAGACTTATGTCTGACCACGTTGTTTTTATCTTTTTCCCAACCCTTAGGTCCTACGGTGGATCCTAGCGGTAGTAGAGCTTGATCGGATTGCTGTTCCAGTCTTTCGGAGCTTGGGTAGATGTAAAGCTCCAGTTATCCAGTTATCTTTTCTTCTGTTATGGCTATTGTATGAGAGAGTGGGATTATGTACTTCTTTATTTTGATGGATATTGTACTTGACTTTTATCATGGTTTTATGATGTAACCAGACATGTTTATTTTCCGCTGTTATGAGATGATGTTTTAAAATTTCAAGTACTATTTATATCTGTCTTGTTGTAATTTTTATGTTCTATATTCACTAAAATACTCCACCGATGCTATGGCATTCCCTTTATGAGTGACCCTAGCGGGCGTGGGGTGTTACAGTGTAGGATATGTTTGGAAATTGAAGAACATTAATAAAAGAAACCATTGTTTGGTGTGATGAGTTATTGCATATAAATAAGAAGATTGGTTGTTAGGAAAATATAGTAAGATGAAATGGATGGAGGAATTATATATATAATTATATATATAAAAATTTAAAATCAAACGATATGAAATGATTTCCAACTTATATATACACGAGAATTGTTTGGGAAGTCCGAGTTTATCTCATTCCAAACAATTTAAACGACGTTTAAAAATTGAAGATTTAAAGACGACCATAGAAGACCGACGGTCTTCACATCGAATGGACGAAGACTGCTGATGCCCATGATTGGAGTAGCTACCTTGAAGGGGCTACAGTGGTTGCCGTCCGAACGTAGTGTTGATTTGTACGGATTTGACTTTCGCTCAGACCCAGAGCATAAGTTTTAAATGGATTGTGTGTCTGACGTTGTACTCCGTTAATATCATGTTATCGATTTTCTGTCTATATATAAATGATTGGTGGTGAAGAATTTATTCTTTACTTAACACCCGTTTATATATTGATGGACGATAAATGGCACGGTATGGATTGACAATGTGGCACGCTAAGATGAAGATGATCAAGGCTTTGTTGAAAAGCAGGCCTTGTGGTTATGACGTAACTTCGCGAGCCTCACAAACCGGTAGAGTCTAAAACGGGCAAAGGGAACGCAGGGAGAGCAGCACGTTTCTTTCTAGCTAGAAGTGGTGTTTGGGTTTTATCACGGCCTGACATTTTACTTGTGTGGATGATGGAATGAGGCGCGCCTCGGATAGGTCCTATAGGACCGGGAAACGTGTGCTTAGGAATTGCCAATCCTCTAAGCTGTATTTGAGGACCGACCCTGCCATTTCCAAGGGTTAACTGCGGGTAATCCTGGGACATTAGCTAGAGTGTCTCGAATCGGTAAGGAGCTCCGCTCTAACCTTGACTCATGATGGAAATCCAAATCTCCAATACGCCCCATGCGGTTTTGATTGTATTACTAGTACGGAGGCATAATATATGGTACCTATGCTTCCTAGGATTGATATTATGATTGAAATGTTTTATTAAAACATATACACACTAATAATAATATCGTTTTTACGTATTTATCATCTTTTAATCACCATAAGGTAAAACTCTATCCTCTGGTGTGCGTTGCATTGTGTGATGGGACCTGAGTCTTATGGTGGTTTCATTTTTCTAAAAAGCATTGCGTTATTTGACGATTTACTTTACTGTTATGCACAGCAATCCATTGGAGTAAACCCGTCCCGCGTTAGCGGCGTGGTCCTTGGATTTGCCTTATTAGTAGTTATGTTAGTTAAGAATTCTCACACCAGTCCCACGACTGACCCGTTGTTTGTTTCCACTTTTGCAAACTCGGGTGCCCTCTTTTCCACACGGGCAGTCGAGTAGCTTTTTGCAAATATTTATCTCTTGAGCAGGATACTGGATTGAAGCATAAAGCTGTGTCCAGAATATAGAAAAGACTTCCGCTGTATTAGTTTTGTTCAGCTGCAATGTATTATAAATTAAATGTAAAATTTATCTTCCGCTGCAATTATTTTTTTTCGATGTACTCTGATATTCTGTACTCTGATGTAAACATTTTGTACTGTTTATAAAAGTCTGCTGTTTTGTTCTGATGATTGTTGTATTCCCAAAGTTAAAGTATTCGGGATTTGAACGGTCTTGGTCGATTTTGCGATCGATCGGGTCGGGCAAAGCCCGGGTCTTTACAGTTGGTATCAGAGCTTTGGTTAGCTCAAATCTTTGGGGTACAACTCGTTAGAACTGAACAAAAGACTCATCAGAGAATTGGATTAGTAATGTCCAATAAGAATACTCATTAGAGATAGGATCAGCAGTATCCTAGAATGAGAAAACTCATTAGAGATGGGGTTAGTAATGCCCTAGAATGAGTTCAGAGTGATAAGCTTATGATTAGCGTATTTTTGATTATATAATCTATTTTTGAAAATATGATTTTTAAATATATAAAAGAGTATGTATATTTGATAAGTTAGTCAACAAATGAAATTAATAAGAGAAATTAAAATTTAGTTAGTTAATTAAACAACTTTACCTTAGTTCCTTTTCGAGGACGAAAAGATTTTAAGTGGGGGCGACTGTAACAGCCCTGATTTTTGGGGTTAATTTTAAAATTTTATTTTAAGAAATTTTAATGAATGATATATATTTATTTTGTTAATGACATAGCATTGCATATGAATGATATATATTTATTATGTTAACGTTGCATAGCATTGCATATGAATGATATATATTTATTTTGTTAATGACATAGCATTGCATATGAATGATATATATTTATTTTGTTAATGACATAGCATTGCATATGAATGGTATATATTTATTTTGTTAATGGCATAGCATTGCATATGAATGATATACATTTATTTTGTTAACGTTGCATAGCATTGCATATGAATGATATATATTTATTTTGTTAACGTTGCATAGCATTGCATATGAAATGAAATATATTTATTTTGGTTAATGTAAAGAGTATGACAACTTCAATTTTTGTTAAGGTAAAGAATAGCGACAAATTCCTTTTTATATGTAAAGAGAGAGATGAAATAAGCTTGCGTATATATTAATTCACTTTTATATGTAATGAGAGAAATGAAGTAAAATTTGTTTACATATACATTCAGTTTATATGTCAATTGTAATGGAAGGTTTGTTAACATGTACATTCATAGTTGTATATGTCATTGGAAAAACAGAGATTATTTTTATATGGATAGAATAAAAGAAAGATTCATTTTTATAAAAATAGATAAAAAGAATGGCAAAACATTCATTTTGTCAAATATAAAAGAAAGATAGAAAATATAAGGATGACAAGATACTCATTTGTCAAGAGTAAGAAATATGCATTTTGATCAAACGAAAAAGGATGACAAAATATTCATTTGTAAAAAATTAAGTTGACATTGTTTTGTACTGACAAGTTTTGTTAAAGGAAATTACATTTCATGTGATCAAGATAAAAAGAAATGAGAATTACATTTTTTTTATGTAATTATATGATTGGAATGTCACTTATATTAGAAGTGTTAAACTAGATAAACATGTCCCTTTGTTTAAAAGAGGTTATTTAGGATAAGAAGGACATTTTATTAATTAAAATTACACTTTTATTTGAAACTATGATATGAAATGTGGTAAGCGAATAAAATTTACACTTTTATATATGTAACTATAAATGAGGATTTGCACTGTAAATTAGAATTACATTCTTATTATGTAATTAAGGTATGATATTATATTTTATATTAAAAATTATATTTGCATGACGTCACCTAAGAAGGAAATTTGCATTGCCAATATAAAATAGCAAAAATCATTTTTTTTGGTTTGCATTGAAAGAGATAAGAAATATATTCGTTCGTATAGAAATGAAGTTAACACCAAAATATATTTCGTTTTGGCTAGGAATTGAAATGACACAAAAATACTCATTTTTTTGTTAAATTATGAAGGATGTACAAAAATATTCATTTTTGGTTGTAATTGGAATGATACACAAAATACATTTTTGTGTGTAGGATATGTATGGAAATTGAAGAACATTAATAAAAGAAACCATTGTTTGGTGTGATGAGTTATTGCATATAAATAAGAAGATTGGTTGTTAGGAAAATATAGTAAGATGAAATGGATGGAGGAATTATATATATAATTATATATATAAAAATTTAAAATCAAATGATATGAAATGATTTCCAACTTATATATACACGAGAATTGTTTGGGAAGTCCGAGTTTATCTCATTCCAAACAATTTAAACGACGTTTAAAAATTGAAGATTTAAAGACGACCATAGAAGACTGACGGTCTTCACATCGAATGGACGACGACTGCTGATGCCCATGATTGGAGTAGCTACCTTGAAGGGGCTACAGTGGTTGCCGTCCGGACGTAGTGTTGATTTGTACGGATTTGACTTTCGCTCAGACCTAGAGCATAAGTTTTAAATGGATTGTGTGTCTGACGTTGTACTCCGTTAATATCATGTTATCGATTTTCTGTCTATATATAAATGATTGGTGGTGAAGAATTTATTCTTTACTTAACACCCGTTTATATATTGATGGACGATAAATGGCACGGTATGGATTGACAATGTGGCACGCTAAGATGAAGATGATCAAGGCTTTGTTGAAAAGCAGGCCTTGTGGTTATGACGTAACTTCGCGAGCCTCACAAACCGGTAGAGTCTAAAACGGGCGAAGGGAACGCAGGGAGAGCAGCACGTTTCTTTCTAGCTAGAAGTGGTGTTTGGGTTTTATCACGGCCTGACATTTTTCTTATGTGGATGATGGAATGAGGCGCGCCTCGGATAGGTCCTATAGGACCAGGAAACGTGTGCTTAGGAATTGCCAATCCTCTAAGCTGTATTTGAGGACCGACCCTGCCATTTCCAAGGGTTAACTACGGGTAATCCTGGGGCATTAGCTAGAGTGTCTCGAATTGGTAAGGAGCTCCGCTCTAACCTTGACTCATGATGGAAATCCAAATCTCCAATACGCCCCATGCGGTTTTGATTGTATTACTAGTACGGAGGCATAATATATGGTACCTATGCTTCCTAGGATTGATATTATGATTGAAATGTTTTATTAAAACATATACACACTAATAATAATATCGTTTTTACGTATTTATCATCTTTTAATCACCATAAGGTAAAACTCTATCCTCTGGTGTGCGTTGCATTGTGTGATGGGACCTGAGTCTTATGGTGGTTTCATTTTTCTAAAAAGCATTGCGTTATTTGACGATTTACTTTACTGTTATGCACAACAATCCATTGGAGTAAACCCGTCCCGCGTTAGCGGCGTGGTCCTTGGATTTGCCTTATTAGTAGTTATGTTAGTTAAGAATTCTCACACCAGTCCCACGACTGACCCATTGTTTGTTTCCACTTTTGCAAACTCGGGTGCCCTCTTTTCCACACGGGCAGTCGAGTAGCTTTTTGCAGATATTTATCTCTTGAGCAGGATACTAGATTGAAGCATAAAGCTGTGTCCAGAATATAGAAAAGACTTCCGCTATATTAGTTTTGTTCAGCTGCAATGTATTATAAATTAAATGTAAAATTTATCTTCCGCTGCAATTATTTTTTTTCGATGTACTCTGATATTCTGTACTCTGATGTAAACATTTTGTACTGTTTATAAAAGTCTGCTGTTTTGTTCTGATGATTGTTGTATTCCCAAAGTTAAAGTATTCGGGATTTGAACGGTCTTGGTCGATTTTGCGATCGATCGGGTCGGGCAAAGCCCGGGTCTTTACAAATCTTGCCATATTTCATTGACTGCAGCATTATTTTGAAATTTTATTTTTCGTATACATATATTTCTGCATATATATATATATATATATATATGTGTGTTCTCATATATATACATATATTTCTTTATTTCCTTATATGTACGTTCTTATCCTTTCAAATTTTGAATTTGTATACGTACATGTATTTGCATGCTCAGTTGGCCCTCTCTAAAACAGAGATAAAAATTATGTCGTCGTCGGGGTTCGAACCCCTGACCTCTATATTACAAATCCAATGCCTTAATCAACTGAGCTATGAAGTCTTTTGTTAATAATTCTTAGAACAATGATAATTATTGTTCTCTCCTTACTTCTCTTTTTCATGTTAGTTACAATACTTAACTTAAACCATTGCATGAATCTTTTTCTTTTATTTTTCTTTTAATGTTAATGCATTATGTTTGCAAATCAGTGTGTGCAACATATTTACATTGCACACAACCAATTCTTTCTTTCTTTCAGTGCATGCATTACATTCTTTTTTTTTTTTGTGCATGCATTTATAACATGCAATCCTTATTTTTATTCTTTATTTCGTTGCTGTAATGTTCACAGAAAATTCAGGGTGTTACACATACCATGTGTGAAGAGTTTCTATAAATTAAGAAGTTGATGTGTCGTCCACAAGCCCAACATTATTACCTATAAATGATTAAAAAATAAATTGAATAATTATATAAACAATGACGCGTTTAACTAGAAAAAACAAAAACTAACCAATATTAGATGGTAGCCAATCTTTCATACAAGTCAATGCCTCTACTACATCCGAGGACAATGAAGATCTACCTTCGGTAATCAATCTACCACCACTACTAAAAGCCAACTCAGATGCAACGGTTGACACCGGAACGGCTAAGATATCACGAGTCATCTTCGCAAGAACGGGATAAGTGGGGCTATTAGTTTTCCACCACATTAAAATGTCAAAGTTATCTTCATCCTCACCCATTGGCAACAATTCATCTTTCAAATACTTATCTAGTTCCGTTTTCAAAACATATGAGCTTCCGACTTTTTGTACTTTATATTTTCTCCATCTTGGATCAATTATGGTTCTCTTTTTAGGAGCATTAGTAGATGGATCCATATTATCAGAAGAAGTGGTTGTAGATGCACTTAAAGATGAAGTAAACTCCTTTTCATATAAAGAGAAAAGAGACCTTAAAGATTCACTTATTTTTCCAATATGAACACATGAACTTTCACCGTAGATCAATCCAAAAAAAGCCTCTATATAAGCCATTCTATAGCGAGGATCAAAAACCATACCAAGACTCATCAGTAGACTACAAGTGCTCCAATATTTATAAAATTTAATTCTCATCTTTTGCTCCATGGATTGAATATACTCATGTTCATTTAACTCCCAACTTACGATATTTTCATAAACATCACACACGCTTTTGAAATATAAATTAGCGGTGGGATACTTGACACCGGAAAATTTAAGTGTAACTTCATAAAAAAAATTCGAATATTCACTAACTTCTTGCCCAGTCTTCCATTCTTCATTTGAATGCAATGATTTGAAATCATCGGTCAAATCTACTAATCTTTCGAATGCGGGACGCACTTGTAGTGCACTTTCAAGCATAAGATAGGTAGAATTCCAATGTGTTGGAACATCGTAAGAAACACCTTTTCTACTTAATCGAGTTTGTACTAATGCATTTTCCCAACTTAGTTTTCTACTTTGTGATGACTTCGTAAAATTGACACTATCTCTTATCTTTTCAATGAGTCCATGCACAATCTTTAAACCATCTTGGACAATCAAATTTAATATGTGTCCAACAACGCATATGGAATAATACACCATTCAAAGGCAAAACATTTTTACCAACTAACCATTCCTTAAGATCTTTAACCATAACATCGTTATTTGAAGCATTATCAATGGTAAGTGCAAATAGCTTTTTATCAATATTCCAATGTAGCACTTTTAACTTCATAGATGCACTAAGTGCTAATCCGGTGTGAGGAGGAGGCAACTCATGATAAGCAATGATTTTTTTTTGTAATTTCCAATCATCGTCAATATAATGACATGTTATGCAACAATAACCAATATTTTGATGTTCCGTTGTCCATAAATCCGTAGTAAGACTAACACGATATGATAAACGATAAAAAATCTCTTGAATTTCACTTCTCATGTCAACATAAAGCTTTAGAACATCACATCTTATTGTATTTCTAGAAAACATTTTAACCGCTGGATTAATACTTCTAACATATACTTGGAAATAAACATGCTCGGTCATATTAAATGGATAATCATGCTTTGTGACCATATGAGCAAAACACATTCGCGTCCTATTTTGATCAAATTTAAATTTTGATAACTTAAAAGGCTTATTAGGAGAATGTTTGGTAGTCAAAAGTTGTTGTCTCAATAGCCTCTTATTAGCGTCGTTTTTTGGACAACTTTTTTTATGGTTTTTCAAATGAGTTGTTCCCTATGAGGCGGATCCATTAAATACTCTTGTACAATGTTTACATGTTGCCTTAATACGGATGACACCATCTTCTGTTACCACTTGTCTATCAAAATGTTTCCACACTTTGGATTTTAATGATTTCAAGTTTAGAGGTCCTCTTTATCCATATTTGTTGAACATCTTGACTTTTTTGCAAATTACCATCCGGAATTTGATTTTCTTCGAAAACACATGCATTATCGTTGACATTAACAATAGGCGTTGATGTACATGCAATGGACATACAAATTATTTTTACATTCAATATTTTTAAATATTTAAACTAATTACATGTTTAACTCATTTTGAGCCATTAACACAACAATGGATGTTAATAGTTACACTTGTCCAAATCCACATTTACTTTTATCATCTCTACTAAAAATATAAACACTATTAAGTAGCTTGACATTTAGTCATTTGATGCTGAAAAGTAAAAGCAGTGGGTTAATCATGACAGTTACAAATCCTAAAGTTGTTAATTAGCTTGAACTTTTACCATAGATCTACGGGTGCTGTGTAAAAACACAAACACCATAAAAGTTACAAATCCTAAAGCTGCTAATGTGTTACAAATAATAATTGGCATGTAGATCTAACTATAGAAAATATGTACAGTTGAAGAAATCCTAAAGCTGTTATCATTTTTTGTAAATAATAAAAGTTCCAAATCCTAAAGCAGTAAAGCTGTAATAATTTTCTATAAATTAAGCACAAAGAAAATAATGTACAAACAAAGGTTGAAGAAAGGGTCCAATAAGTTACAAATCCTAAAGGCGGCTAGAGTATTTTGGTCTAGACTTTCACGGTTCGGAACTTTGGAGATGCAAATTGAAAGTACGGACGGGTGTAATGCAAATTGAAAAAGAGTTGTTTATTAATTTAAGTTTAGACTAGATATTTATTGTAACACCCCGTAATTTTATAACATTAAAATTCACAAATTAAAGTATACTTAATTTTTAGAAAAGAATTAAGTGAAATGGGTTGCGCAGAGAAATATATATATATTGATATATATAAATATATAAAAATTAAATAAATAAATAAGCGAAAAAGTTCAAAACTGCGAATTGGGAGGGGGAATAACCGAACCGGCCCATTTTTGAGGTCGACCCGAGCCCTATTGGGTCGACTAGGGGTTAATCCAGGGTGTTTGGCTGTCAACCCGTGGGCCGATTCGCTCAAATGCAGATTTTGCATTTGATTGGTTCTCATGGTTCAGGGTTAATCTAATGGTCCTAAATAACTTCCTACACCTATAAATACATCCTAATGCTAACCCTAAACCTAATTAAAATAGAATAGTTACCGTCATACCATCGCCATGGAAATCAATGGAGCCGCCGCCAACTAAGAAGGAAGAAAAGCTAATTCAATTCTAATTCTCTCAACCATAAAGCAAAGCAAAACTCTCTCTTTTCTTCTCTAAATTGTGAGTATGATGATATTTACAAGGTTATTATCATTTTAATTAGGTTGAGTTATGAATGGATTATGAGTAGATGATGTGAATTATCATATAAGTTGTTGTAAACCCCTTTTGCTATCATGTATATTGTAAATCCAATGTTATGTGATGATGATATCTTATATGTTGTAAATCATGCTATGATGATGTTATATATGTTGAAATTTTCTATGCTAAGTTGTGATAAATCATAAATGTTAAAAAGGCCATGATGTTACCATCTATGCTAGTTAGTTCATATTAATTAAATCATCATGTTTGGGCTATGTTGATCTATATGACAAGTTACATATGCAGGTTAGATTGATTAGAAAAGTTATGAACATATGCCATGACACATGTGATATCCTATGCTAGTTCACACCATCATTATGTTGCCTAAAAATCCCATATGCAAGTTTATGTATAGATTTGGGCTATGATCATATCATGTAAATTGAGACATTTAACAAGTTGACACCTTTTGATCCTTACATGTGTAGTTTATGCAAGTTTCACCCCTTTTATGATTAGATTTATTTTAATTGTCTATATGTTGTGATAATTTATCTTTGTGCTAGGTGTTAGACTATACAAGTCTAGCCTATATTATGCGTTGAATAAGCGAACGTATAAACGTGGGGTAGGGGTAATATTAAGGATTTAATATTAAAAAGTTGGGGTGCAATTGATATGATTTTGCATGCCATAAGTGGATGGCCATAATTGAGTCAATTATGGACATCATTAAAAGTTGACTTAATTAATAATTTGAATAGGGAATTATTAAAACTGGGGTAAAAGATTTTAAGTGGTAATCAATGCTTAGGACATGAGGTTGGACTCGTTTGTGACGTAAACCTGCCCGGACCCACCCGGCAAATCTAGTGGTCACAAATGTCAGCCCAATGTGAGAGGTCCTAGGCCTAAACTAAAGCATAATGGTTGTAAATACACGAGGTTAGACTCTTTTATGGTGTAAGAATGCCCGGACCCGCCCGGCAAATCTAGCTGCCATAAATGCCAGTCTAATGTGAGAGGTCTTTATGAGGTTATGACCAGAATGAATTAAGAAATACTTAACCAGATAAACATGTAAAGTGGGACATGGGGGTTAAGTAGGTGCCTTGGGTGGCACGAGGAATCTAGGGGTTCCCTTAGTGGCATGTGAAATACGATTAGTAAGACTTAACCAAACACACATGTAAATGAACATGACTAAGAGGGTTAAGTGGGATATACTAGTGACAAGCTTAGGTAGGTAGCTTGTGGGGGCCCATTTCGACCAGTATCCCAAACGTATCTTTGTGGGCTCGACCCAAGTCGAGGACGGGACACGCATGCTGGGTTTGACTGTAAGAGGCCAAAGCGGGGAGCGGTGGAAACGCAAGTCCAACGGGTTTCATATGCGTGTGTGGACCCGGGCTGGTAGATAAGACGTTGTTGCATCGTGTAGGTATAAGCCGTGCATTCTCAAGTTGTATCGGGTTGCCACTTTAGGGGAGTGATACACCCCACTGTGGGGCTAGCACGGGTATCTACGAGTAGGGAGCCAATCGAAAGTGGGTAGTGGGGTACACCTAGTGGAGATAGGGACAGACGGCACCTATGTAGTCAGCTAGGGGTACGTAAGGCTATTTATAAAGTTTCTGTGTGAAGCAAGTGGGATCAAACAATAGGGTGACTGGTGCGGTGCAATCTAGTAATGTGTGGTGCAGTGTAGTAATCATTCGTTAGTAATTAGGTGTGCCTTTATCGTTATCTTTAACGTTATCTTAAATGCTATCTTTATCTTCCTAAGAGTTCATAGGCATTTACTTATCTTCCAGCTTATGCCTTAGTCTAGTTATTTTGATAATAGTATTGTTAGAATTATCATACTCGCTAGACTTTATGTCTGACCCCCTCTATTTCTATCCTTTTTCCCCCTCCAGGTCCTCAGGTTGGGCCCAGCTCTAGTGGAGTTTGATTGAATTGCTTCATCTCTCTTTGGAAAGCTTAGACCGTTGAAGTAAAGTCCATCTTGTTATCTTTTTAGTGGCTATTTATGTAATGGGATTATGTATTTTGTTTTTATGAAGATGGATATTGTACTTGGTTATGATCTATGGTTTTATGATGTAACAAACATGTTTAATTTCCACTGCAATAAAATGAAGTTTTAGATTTCCAAGTACTATTTACTATCTGCCTTGTTGTAATTTTTCTATTCTATATTCACTTATAACCTCCATGGAAGTTATTGCATTCCCTTCGTGAGTGACATTAATGGACGTGGGGTGTTACACGTGGTATCAGAGCTTAAGGTTACCAGAACAGATAAAAATACTTTAGAAAAATAGTTATTTTTGGAAGAAGTGCTTTCAAAAACATGTTTTAATGAGAAAATTTAAAGAGAAAAGTTTTTAAGAAAAGCCACATATCTTTATCTTTCGAATTCTCCATTCTGAATCTTTCCTTTTTCGTTTCAGCATGGCTGAAGATCTTAATCTACCCGACGATGTAACGATACCAGAATGGTATAGGAGGTTATTGGAGGCTAGGGCCGCTGCAGGTCCAGCCAATATTCCTCCACCACCAGTTGCACCCGTTCCTCCTCCTCCTCCTCGCATAGATACTTTTGCAAAGACGTGCAAGGAATTCAAGGCTACGGGTGGAAAACCATTTCAAGGGTCAGAAATGTTTGTGGAAGCTAGAGATTGGCTTAAGGAGGTGGAAGAATTGCTAAAAATCTTTGAAGTAGAAGTAGGGAGGAGAGTTCGTTTAGCAGCTTGGTTGATGATGGGAGAGGCCTCGTTTTGGTGGGAGGTCACTAATGGGGAGCGTCCTGTTGACTCTTGGGCGGATTTCAGACGTAGGTTCGAGGCGAAGTTTCCCTCAAGGGCGGAAGAAAATCTATATATGGAAAGGTTCTTGACATTGAAGCAAGGAAGCTCATCAGTGAAAGAATATGTCAATAAATTTAATCAGTTAGCAAGGTTTGGCTTGGACTTAGTAAACACGCCGGAGAAGAAGGCTCTAAGGTTCGTGAATGGCTTGAATGAACCATTGCAAGGGTTCGCTATGACCCACATCCCGATGGGGGCCACCTTTGAGAAGTTAGTAGAAATGGCGCTCATGCATGAGGAGAAAGGCGCTAAAGCTGATAAGGCACCCTAGAAGAAGGGGGATCAGAAGAAACCACAACAGCAAAACAAGAAGGGTGGAAAAGACAATAATGGCAAGGGAAAGAAGAAGTGCTTTAACTGTGGAACCCCAGGCCATCTCAGCAAGGATTGCCGAAAGAAAAAGAAGACAGGCTGTTTTCATTGTGGCGATGCGGGACATTTATTGAAGGACTACCCAAAGAAGGGGCAGAGGGCAGGAGCTACCTCGGGAGGACAGGTGCAGGCTCTTATGGCACCAGGGCAGGCAAGGGGACAAGTTCAGGCTCTCGCGGTCCCATCGCTGCAAGAACGAGGTAGAACCATTTCTGTTGAAAGCTTAGTTTTTCTGTTTGATCATCCTGTCCGTACCTTATTCGATTCGGGCGCATCACATTCGTTTATCTCTACATCATTAGTTGAATCACTGCACTTAAACACCAGTTTAGTAGAGGATCCCTTAGTTGTTTCGAATCAAATGGGGGGCTCAGCTTATTTGTCCATGATGTGTTTGGATTTGAAAATTTCCATACTTAGCGTTGAATTTAGATGTGATGCTTAAGTGTTGGGCTTCACAGGCTATGGGCTAATTTTAGGAATGGATTGGTTATCCAGAAATGGGGTCGTTCTTAATTGTGAAAGGAGAGTAGTTAGGCTCGTGACTCGCCTTGGCAACACTCTCGAAATCTTCTAGAATCCCATAAATTCGGTTATGCTAAGTTATCTAGAATCGCTTGACGCGTCTGAGGAAAATCTACGATCTGTTAGAGTGGTCCGAGAATATTCGGATGTGTTTGATGAGGTGAAGGGCTTGCCTCTGAAGCGGGATATAGATTTTCGAATATATCTTGTGGATAATGCGAAACCAGTATCTTTGCCAGTACGCCACATGGCTCCACATGAAAGGAGGGAACTCGGTAAGCAAGTGAAGGAGTTTCTTGAGAAGGGGTTCATAAGACGAAGTATATCGGAGTGGGGTGCTCCAGTAGTATTTGCCATGAAGGCGGATGGGTCCCTTAGACTTTGTGTGGACTATAGAGAACTTAATAAGCTTACTAAGAAGAACAGACACCCACTGCCGAGGATTGACAATCTCTTCGATCAGTTAGTTGGCGCCTCAGTGTTTTCGCATTTGGACTTAGCCACTGGGTTCCATCAGTTGAGAGTGGCTGAGGATAGCATAGACAAGACTGCCTTTAGGACTCCAGACGGTTTCTATGAATGGCTAGTGATGCCCTTCGGTTTGACAAACGCCCCCGCATACTTTGTTGATCTGATGAGTAGGGTGTTTAGGGAGTACCTTAACAAATTCGTGGTAGTCTTTGTAGATGACATCTTGATCTTTTCTAAGGATGAAGAAGAGCATGCCCTACATCTTAGGGAAGTGTTGGAGACCCTACGAGCGCATAGCCTTAAGGCTAAATTTTCTAAGTGTCACTTCTGGAGGAAGGAAGTACGGTTCTTGTGGCACGTGGTTTCCAAAGAAGGGATAGCCGTGGATCCCGCGAAGGTGGTAGCCATCCAAGATTGGAAGGTCCCTAAAAATGCTATCGAAATGAGAAGTTTCTTGGGGTTGGCTGACTACTATAGGAAGTTTATCAAAGACTTCGCAAAGATATCAGCTCCATTGACACGCTTGACGAAGAAGAACCTAGTTTTCACATGGGACGTAGATTGTGATGATGCGTTCCAACGTTTGAAGAGAGCTTTGACTTCAGCCCCAGTCTTAGTATTGCCAGACGGGAGTAAGCCGTTTACCGTTTATACTGATGCTTGAGGGACAGGACTAGGCGCAGTCTTAATGCAAGAGGGTAGGGTAATAGCCTATGGTGGAAGGCAGTTGAGATCGCATGAGAAAAATTATCCTACACATGACCTAGAATTGGCCGTTATTGTTTTTGCGCTTAAGTCTTGGCGTCATTATCTTCTTGTCGAGAAATTCGAATTATTCACTGACCATAAGTCTTTAAAATGCCTATTCTCTCAAAAGGACTTGAACTTGAGGCAGCAAAGGTGGATGGAGTTCTTAGCGTCCTACGACTTCGAAATAGCCTATACCCCTGGTAAGGGTAACGTGGTGGCAGACGCCTTAAGTAGAAAAAGATTATCCTTAAGTCCTTTGTTTGTTGAGCGGCGAAGTTTAGAATTCATTTCGATGTTTGACTTTAGACCTTCCGTTGACTTCGTACCCGGTTTGTTAGCATCCTTGGAGGTCAGACCTACGCTTTTGGGATGGATTGGCGAGGCACAGCGAGACGACCCGCAGTTGGTTGAGTAAGTAGAAAAACTCAAAGGAGGGGAGTCATCAAGCCATCTCCGTAGGTATACCCTAGACGATAAGAGTTGGTTACGTAGGGACGGTAGACTTTGTGTACCAAAAGACGATGACCTAAGGAAGACTATTCTTGACGAAGCACATCATTCGAAGATGACCATTCATCCCGGCGGGGACAAGATGTACAAAGACATGAAGAGAGTTTACTTTTGGGCCGGCATGAAGAAAGATGTGGCCGAATATGTCGTTAGATGCTTGGTGTGCCAACAAGTAAAAGCGGAGCAAAAGAAACCCGGTGGGTAGCTTCACCCATTGGAGGTTCCACTATGGAAGTGGGAAAGTGTCTCGATGGATTTTGCGGATGGGTTACTACGATCAAGGAAGGGTAATACGGGAATTTGGGTTATAGTAGATAGACTTACTAAAAGCGCCCATTTCTTTCCCGTAAAGAGTAAGAGGACAGCTCCATGGTTAGCCTCCGTATACATTCGAGAAATAGTTCGTTTGCACGGTGTTCCTTCTAGCATAGTGAGTGGCCGCGATGCTATTTTCACTAGCGAATTTTGGAGAAGCTTACAAGAGGCGGTAGGGACTCAGTTATGTTTGGGCACCGCATATCATCCTCAGATGGACGACCAGACCGAGAGGGTGAATCGCATTCTAGAGGATCTGTTGAGGCTATGTATCCTAGACTTTGGGGGTACGTGGGAAGAGCATCTTCCATTGGTGGAGTTCGCATATAATAACAGCTTTCAGTCCAGCATTGGTATGGCACCATTCGAAGCTCTTTATGGACGACCTTGTTGTTCACCTACATGTTGGTGGGAATCTACGGATAAGATCTTACTTGGGCCCGATATGATTAGGGAGACTTCGGAGAAGATCGACTTGATTCGAAGGAGGATGAAAGCAGCACAGGATAGGCAGAAATCTTATGCGGATAAGAGGAGGACAGATCTCGAGTTTGAAGTTGGGGACATGGTCTTTGTCAAAGTGTCTCCATTACGAAACGTTGTTCGCTTTGGGTCTGTTGGGAAATTAGCACCAAGGTTTGTAGGGTCATTTCCTATTAAGGAGAAAATTGGACAGATGGCGTATAGAGTGGAGTTGCCCGAGAGACTTAGTGGTGTGCACGACGTATTCCATGTGTCACATTTGAGGAAGTGCTTGCACGAGACCGCGGAAGTGGTAGAGACGAGCTTTCTTAGAGAGGTGGAGATAGAGCGTGATGCGACAATTCGACGAGCTCCTACGCGCATTCTTGGATCGGAGATCAAGAGGTTGAGGAATTGAGAGGTCAGACTAGTCAAAGTGCAATGGGGAGATGACGAGAACAACGCTACTTGGGAGACAGAAGAGAAGATGCGTTCACGGTACCCTTTTCTTTTTGAGGGTATGTCCTTTAATTTCTCCTTTATCGCTTAGCTTGTACTTATCTTATCTTTAGTATATCCTCTCTCTAGTATCTTTGACCTTTAGTTAGGATAATCCTATGGTTGAAACATGTGTTTGAGACATGTTATGTATGGTGGACGCAAAGTGGATGCAAGTGTTTGCTAGTGGTTGCTCGTGGATGCATATACACACACTATTAGGCACCAGATCGGCTCAGTCACTTCATATTGCATATTGCATATATATGGATGTATTTAGTAAAATGGATGTATAATGGTTGTATTATCATATAGTTGCTGCATTCGGGTGGATGGTTGTGCACGCATATAGAATTAATATGTATCATTAGGAATCTTTTGCATACATATTGGACGCATGGCACTATCATGAATTGCACTAAGGAGGTCGACTGAATTAGTAGACCGACTAATTTTGCATTCGATATGGACATATACACACACTGTGCATATAAACATTAAAGCATTAGAAGTCTTTTAAGGACAATGGATGATGGTGTTTGATGGTTGAGTAAATGGATGATTAGATGGTAGAATATACATTCTTCTTGACTTGGAGATTTCGGGGAAGAAATCCTTTAAGGAGGGGAGAATGTAACACCCCGTAATTTTATAACATTAAAATTCACAAATTAAAGTATACTTAATTTTTAGAAAAGAATTAAGTGAAATGGGTTGCGCAGAGAATTATATATATATTGATATATATATATATATATATTAAAAATTAAATAAATAAATATGTGAAAAAGTTCAAAACAGTGAATTGGTAAGGGGAATAACCGAACCGGCCCATTTTTGAGGTCGACCCGAGTCCCGCTGGGTCGACTAGCGGTTAATCCAGGGTGTTTGGCTGTCAACCCGTGGGCCGATTCGCTCAAATGCAGATTTTGCATTTGATTGGTTCTTATGGTTCAGGGTTAATCTAATGGTCCTAAATAACTTCCTACACCTATAAATACATCCTAATGCTAACCCTAAACCTAATTAAAATAGAATAGTTACCGTCATACCATCGCCATGGAAATCAATGGAGCCGCCGCCAACTAAGAAGGAAGAAAAGCTAATTCAATTCTAATTCACTCAACCCTAAAGCAAAGCAAAACTCTCTCTTTTCTTCTCTAAATTGTGAGTATGATGATCTTAACAAGATTATTATCATTTTAATTAGGTTGAGTTATGAATTGATTATGAGTAGATGATGTGAATTATCATATATGTTGTTGTAAACCCCTTTTGCTATCATGTATATTGTAAATCCAATGTTATGTGATGATGATATCTTATTTGTTGTAAATCATGCTATGATGATGTTATGTATGTTGAAAGTTTCTATGCTAAGTTGTGATAAATCATACATGTTAAAAAGGCCATGATGTTACCATCTATGCTAGTTAGTTCATATTAATTAAATCATCATGTTTGGGCTATGTTGATCTATATGACAAGTTACATATGCAAGTTAGATTGATTAGAAAAGTTATGAACATATGCCATGACATATGTGATATCCTATGCTAGTTCACACCATCATTATGTTGCCTAAAAACCCCATATGCAAGTTTATGTACAGATTTGGGCTATGATCATATCATGTAAATTGAGACATTTAACAAGTTGGCACCTTTTGATCCTTACATGTGTAGTTTATGCAAGTTTCACCCCTATTATGATTAGATTTATTTTAATTGTCTATATATTGTGATAATCTGTCTTTGTGCTAGGTGTTAGACTATACAAGTCTAGCCTATATTATGCGTTGAATAAGCGAACGTATAAACGTGGGGTAGGGGTAATATTAAGGATTTAATATTAAAAAGTTGGGGTGCAATTGATATGATTTTGCATGCCATAAGTGGATGGCTATAATTGAGTCAATTATGGACATCATTAAAAGTTGACTTAATTAATAATTTGAATAGGGAATTATTAAAACTGGGGTAAAAGATTTTAAGTGTTAATCAATGCTTAGGACACGAGGTTGGACTCGTTTGTGACGTAAACCTGCCCGGACCCGCCCGACAAATCCAGTGGTCACAAATGTCAGCCCAATGTGAGAGGTCCTAGGCCTAAACTAAAGCATAACGGTTGTAAAGACACGAGGTTAGACTCTTTTATGGTGTAAGACTGCCCGGACTCGCCCGGCAAATCCAGCTGCCATAAATGCCAGTCTAATGTGAGAGGTCTTTATGAGGTTATGGCCTGAATGAATTAAGAAATACTTAACCAGATAAACATGTAAAGTGGGACATGGGGTTAAGTAGGTGCCTTAGGTGGCACGAGAAATCTAGGGGGTGCCCTTAATGGCATGTGAAATACGATTAGTAAGACTTAACCAAACACACATGTAAATGAACATGACTAAGAGGGTTAAGTGGGATATACTAGTGACAAGCTTAGGTGGGTAGCTTGTGGGGGCCCATTTCGACCAGTATCCCAAACGTATCTTTGTGGGCTCGACCCAAGTCGAGGACGGGACACGTATGCTGGGTTTGACTGTAAGAGGCCAAAGCGGGGAGCGGTGGCAACGCAAGTCGAACGGGTTTCATATGCGTGTGTGGACCCGGGCTGGTAGGTAAGACGTTGTTGCATCATGTAGGTATAATTCGTGCATTCCCAAGTTGTATCGGGTTGCCACTTTAGGGGAGTGATACACCCCACTGTGGGGCCAGCACGGGTATCTACGAGTAGGGAGCCGATCGAAAGTGGGTAGTGGGGTACACCTAGTGGAGATAGGGGCAGACGGCACCTATGTAGTCAGCTAGGGGTACGTAAGGCTATTTATAAAGTTTCTGTGTGAAGCAAGTGGGATCAAACAATAGGGTGACTGGTGTGGTGCAGTGTAGTAATGTGCGGTGCAATGTAGTAATCGTTCGTTAGTAATTAGGTGTGCCTTTACCGTTATCTTAAACGCTATCTTTATCTTCCTAAGAGTTCATAGACATTTAATTGTCTTCCAGCTTATGCCTTAGTCTAGTTATTTTGATAATAGTATTGTTAGAATTACCATACTCGCCAGACTTTATGTCTGACCCCCTCTATTTCTATCCTTTTCCCCCCTCCAGGTCCTCGGGTTGGGCCCAGCTCTAGTGGAATTTGATTGAATTGCTTCATCTCTCTTTGGAAAGCTTGGACCGTTGAAGTAAAGTCCAGCTTGTTATCTTTTTAATGGTTATTTATGTAATGGGTTTATGTATTTTGTTTTTATGAAGATGGATATTGTACTTGGTTATGATCTATGGTTTTATGATGTAACAAACATGTTTAATTTCCGCTGCAATAAAATGAAGTTTTAGATTTCCAAGTACTATTTACTATCTGTCTTGTTGTAATTTTTCTGTTCTATATTCACTTATAACCTCCATGGAAGTTAATGCATTCCCTTCGTGAGTGACATTAATGGACGTGGGGTGTTACATTTATATATATATTTATATACACGCATTAGGAAATCGGACGAATATTTTTTGGATATGGATACCACTAAAACCATATCCGTATCTGAAAATATTTTCCGTATCAGCATGTCAGATAACAGATATATTTCATATTTTCGGATACGAATACGGACGGATATCAGATATTTCGGGTACCCATTGACAACCCTACTCACAATCACCAACAGACCAAATCCAGAAGCAAATCCAACCCATCAGAAATCGAATTTTAATTTGTGAAACTCGAATTCAAAAGACACCGAATTTTAATTTGTGAAACTCGAATTTGATTTGGGAAAGAACGGCTAAAATACCACGAATAAGCCAGAAGAAAGAAATGTTGAACCTAACAGCAGATTTGGGAAATTTTACCAGTTAAAAAGGTTACTGAGATCAATATGATAAGGGACCCCCTAAACTTGGGATTATTTAAAAATAATCCAAACTTCGGATTAATATAGAAAAACACGTCAAACTTCGGATTATTCCTGTCAATTAATCCTAAAATGGATACGTGTTATTCTTGTTGTAGGGAAGTTTGTTCATATATGAAAAAAATGGATCTCAGTTTAACCAAGTCAAGTAAAAACTAATTCATTCACAGTCTCATGTTGAGGGACTATTCATATAGGAGTCATCTCACACTTATTCAATTTTTTAAATTATTCATTTTATAAAAATAAACTATTTTTCCAACATTGGCTAGTATATAGCTCAGTAAACATCCTCCCCTTACAAGCTAGCTTTTAGGGGTGAGTTCTACCTAGTTGGCCGTATCAGGCCACTTGGTTGTGGGTAGGATCCCTATATTTTAGTAGGGGTATGGCGCTATTATCATCAAAACATGGCTAATATTTTATTTACTACATACCTTAAAACATTGTAAACTGAAACTCTTTCAATGATTACATTTGTATGGTTATGAACTAGTGTACATATGACTATATTTTAAGTTGCTAGCTTCAGAATCCGATGACGTGAAAAATTGTTTCAAAATTCAAATGGCAAAAAAAATGCTAGTTAAATAAATAAAGCCTTATCCTAAAAGCATTGAATAGTTATAACTTTAATATGCCAGCCAGCCATTCTTTGCAAAACTTCATGTAGTTTTGTTTTGCTTTGGAATAACTCCACAATAGAAATACATGCAGATATTCCATGTCTTATGAAAACATACAATCGTGACATAATAAAGATACTATGTATATGATGATGGACCACTATTGGTTATCATTTGGAGTTTCATGTGCGACATACTATCAATTGTTGGCTTCAGAATTTAACCTTCTACATCTTTATCTTAAATACCCCTCAAAATAACATTTTCAAGTTTCCAACCAGATATTTCCACTTCATTCGTTATTAATCAAGTTTTATTTTGACAGTTCATTTATTTGCAGAAAAACTTGTGTTTATATATTGAGTATACAATCATAACACGTCTTTCAAATGGGGAATACAAATGAGGTTTGCTCACAAAAAATAGTTCCATGCTCTATGTTTGTTTTCCAGGTTTTATATGAAGATCAAATTTTCAGAAAATTTATTTGTAATTCTAACTGAAAATTGGAATGCATTGATGAAAAACTATTATTTAATTTGCTTCTGGCTTTTATGTTGATTGCATGAAGGCTTTTTATCGTACAAACATGGTGATGTTATTTTTTGAGGCTTCTCCACAAAGTTAACTTGTTTTGGCAGAATATAGAATTTATATTCTTCCAATCTAAATTGCTCTTCTTTTTGACAATCACATAAATTAAAAATAAAGCCACTATTTGCAAATCATTCAAAAGGTTGCGAGATTTTTTAGAAAATATATGTCAGGTATACAAAATGCTTCTGCTTTGGCCCATTGATAATAAGTTTTGAACATTCTAGGATGGACGTTAATTACTTAAAACACTAGAAAGGTACCAAACTGTTCTATTGTGAAATGGGTAAACCAAATCAACATGTTTACACAAGCATAACCAAACCAAATCATTGTGCTCGTTGCTTTGTTGCATTCTGATTGTATCCACTTTGTGTATTATTAAAAGCGTCTCTTGCAAAGTGAATAGGCTATACAGACATTTTGTTAACTAAAGCTAGCACATGTATTAATAAATATGTTACATGTGTAGGAAATGTAGCGTTATCCTGAGGTTTTACGAATAAGTGGAGCATAAAAAGTTTAGCTATGTTTTACACAAGGCAAAACTTGGTTTTGATCGATTCAAACATGTTAGTGCCGAGTGGTTTGAAATCTGGTGTAATACACCCCATTTTTAATAATTAAATAATTAAATAAATTTGTAAAATCATCAGATTTTAGTTAAGAGAGTTGTACCGTTGCATCCTTGGTGATTTTTTGATCAATTTATGTGTAAAATTTGCAGAAATCGAAATTAAAACGAAGTTATCGCAGAAAAGAAAAGAAAAAAAACGCAAGAGAATGAAATAATATTAATAATACATAGGCTGGGTCGACCCCCTATAAGGTCGGGTGACCTGCTTGTTCACCTAAACGTGATTTCATCCAAGTATGAGAAGTGACGAGAGGTGACGTTTTTTTATTTTAGGTTGATGTGAGTTGTTTTTATTGGCTTAATTTGAATTCTGAAAGCTTTGATTGATTGAATGATGTAGTTGAACAAGATTAAATCTTAAAACCCAACGGTCTGAGATCCTTAGGTTACACTGTAAATAGACCCATATGACGGGTACTTCACTTACAACTCAATAAGAAGTTTACTAGACTTAAAGGTAATATGGCATGAGAAGCTCACTAGACTTAAGTAATAAATTATAGAAGTTTTAAAGTAAGATTTATAAAACTTATTAAAGAGAGCATAGAAATCTCATGAGTTTAAGTTGAGTCTTGGAATTTTTTATTCTTTATTTTGGAGCAAGTCCAATAGGGCATTACATTTCACAAAATCTGAAATGTACATCCAAAAAGGTGTCCAATAGAGTGTGCAAACACCTTAAAATTTGGATTTCGAAGGACATTCATTTCAGAATCTGCAAACTATTCAAGCGTTTGCGAACAAACGCCCGTTGCCAGATGTCTATTAAAAAAAGGCCTGAAACCAGGCATCTATTCAACAAACGGCTGGTTTTCAATTGCTTTTTATTGCAGCGAGCAGATTTTTATTACAACGGGCAATTTTTTTTACATTTAAATGGCCTAAAGGGGCTAGCGAGGGCATGTAGGCACATTTTGCTGAATGTTGCATGACAAAAAATACGAGTGTGTGTGTGTATGTTTTATTTCCAGTTTTGCACTTGTCGTTCTAACACATGTATGTGCGTGCATGTCTACCTTACTTCATATCACGTAGTTTCATTGATAGTTATTCTTAATGAAGTAATGACAAAACATACACACACACATTAAGAATGACATGTGTGTGTGTGTGTGAATGGAGCATATAATATTTAAATTTTTGTCAACATCTTGTTTCATCTCATCCATGTTTACAAATCTAGAAGGAAAATCCGGTTTAGGGTCAGGTTCTTGGAGTGTTTCATTAACACCCTGAATATATTTCACATATTCAATATAATTAGAATGAAATAGACAAAATATTGTTAGAAATCAGAAAACAAAAATAATATACACATTCGAAAATTGAAAATAATTTTTTGTACTTCATTTGTAGTAGTAAGGCAGCATGACAACATTGTTGATTGCTAGTCCATTGTGTACAATACTCAAATCATCAAATATATGCGAATCTGAAATAGTGAAATCTTAAAATACAAATACGCAAATTGTACCAAAACATATTCAAATATGCAGATGGTGAAAAGATGAAATCATGACGTATACATACGATAATCGGAAATCATGGAATCTTCTAATACAAATATGCAACTTATGACAAAAATATCTTTTAGTCATGCAACTAATTCCTATTTTAAGATTATTCTCTTCTGTATCAGAAATCGCTTTTATGTTATTCTTTCTGTTCTTCAATTCCCGCTAACAAACAAAGAAATCTTCCACTTGAAGAAATAATATATTCAAAAATAAGGCAAAAGCTCACAAAATCGTATTTTTTCTTAGAATTTAGACATTTCAATATAGAAGAAAACTCCATTAATAATAGTAACAACCAAACATAAATATTATTTACAGATCCAATAAGAAAATCACCAAATGCATACTAAAATTCATTGCCTCGTCGGTCATCACAATATGAAATGCAAAATCGATATTCATCGCCCATAATAAATATGGTAGTTTTAAGAGGGAAATTATTACAGTGGAGGGAGTTATTTTAGACTGAAGCCAAAAAAATTGAACTGAAACCAGAGTTGATAGTAAAAGTTTTTGTTACTTAAAGGCCCAAAAATCTTATGTATATTAAAGAAAATATTTACAACATATTACAACCTTCAGACGCATGTGGAACCAGTAATTAAAAAGTAATGTTAATATCTTTAGTATTTTGTGTCTCTTTTAATATTTTATATTAAAAAAAATTGAATATTTTATTAAAGGAAAGTCTATTTAGACACAATGGTGACATAATTGATTTGCACCATTGGATCACTCCATGAATTTCACTTCTACATATAAAGAAAAAAAGATACAATAGTTGAGGCTTTGTGTCTTTCTGTTTATGTCTAATTTTGTATCCAATAGTCACCTCCTTTAATTAATTTTGAATTAACATAAATTTTTAATATTTTATTTTCAAATTTTATGAATATTACAAAGTTTTTTATTTTAATTTTTTATGAATATTTTGAAATTATTTTGTAGTACATAATAATAACGGATATCAGTTATAATTTTCCACTAGACGGTGAATATTAAATGTTAATCTATTTTTTAATTATTAATATTTAATTCATAATTACTTAACTGTAATTACTAAAAATTAATAAACGAATATTAACTTGTAATTTTTATTATTTAATGGTAATTCTCTAATAGTAACTATATATTGTCAAAATTTTGTTTTTAAATATTAAATATAGTATATTAAGCATTAATTATTAAATATGAACTATTAAATGTTAATTGTTCAAAGTTGGCTATTTAATAGTATTTATAAATTATCAAATAATCAATGTTATTTATTGTTTTCTAAAGTTGTCAATAATTAGCAGTTATATATTATTTACTTGCAATCGTCGATTATAATACCTTATAAACAACGACGTATGTAAGTTATCTTTATAATCACTAATTACAAATATATTCATTGCAACTAGGAAGAAAAAACAATATTTCTATTGCAACTGGCAAGAAATTGTTGTTGCTACAAACATGTTTATTGTAATTGGTAGGAAGATTAGTTGCTAAAATATGTTTATTACAACTAACAATTAAATACCATTGATAAAAATATGTTTATTGTAACTGGTAGAAAAACTCAATTGAAAAAAATAGGTTTACCGCAATAGGCAGAAAAAAGCCGTTGCAAAAAATACGTTTTCGTAACTAATTGGAAATATTAGTTGTTATAAAGTATTTACTGCAATTGTCAGATAATGCCAGTTGCTAAAGGTCGTTTATGGCAACTGTCATATAGCGTCTGTCGCAAACAAAAAGTTGCAATAGGGTAAAACATTAATCGGGTGTTTGTACAACGTGAATTTTTCGTTCTAAACATAGATGGTATAAGACGGGTCATCACAAGATAAATATGAAAGAACAGTGAAATTCTTATTTTGTAAACCCTCTTCATGCCCCAACCAAATGCGTGAGTTTAGCGCGAAAAGCAGGAGAAAGTTGAGATTTCTCTCCTTTTTAGCGCGAATAACCAGAACATTTTCCAAGAGACCGTTTAGGATAAATGGTTTTCTACATCCCATTTAACACCTCGAATGACATTTGCTCATCAAAATAAATATAAATTTTACACCAAATTGTCAACTGCTTAGTAAGGAAAAAGAATATTGTATCTTTTCAAAATTGAAGAAATTGCACTTAACTTATGCTAATGCTGGTGATGAGTTCAATGCACCGCTGGTCATCACAATCTTAGTTTTGAAATCTGTAGCAAGATTCATCCCTGTCCATCAATTGCCCCTATCGCCTTTAGTGTCCGGAGTCACATTCCGTGCCGACTCTTGAGTCACTATGTCAACATGGTTTTTTTTTCCTTTTTAGTAGCTGCTACCTTAGAATTTGTTGCCCTAGAATACTAGAATATAAATATGAACTGATGCCTTAGAAAATTTGTTATTGCCTCTCTTGATTTATCAAACAATCGACCTTGAATGCATGGACATAAATGCAAAGTATTAGAAAAAACCGGAACATTCGTGAATAATCATACAAAATTTTGAAAGTATTGACTCGAAGGTAAATTGGCATGAGAAGTTCACTAGACTTAAGTTATAAATTATAGAAGTTTGAAAGTAAAATTTGAAAAGCTTATTAAAGAGAACATAGAAAGCTCAAGAGTTTAAGTAGAGTCTTGGAATTTTTTATCCTTTATTTTGGAGCAAGTCCAACAAGGCATTACATTTCACAAAATCTGAAATGTACATCCAAAAAGGTGTCCAACAGAGTGTGCAAACACTTCAAAGTTTGGATTTTGAAGGACATTCGTTTCAGAATCTGCAAACTATTCAAGCGTTTGTGAACAAACGCAACAAACGCCCGAAACCAGACGTCTGTTTAACAAACGCCTGAAACCAGGCATCTATTCAACAAACGCCTGGTTTTCAATTGCTTGTTATTACAATGAGCAGATTTTTATTACAACGGGCAGTTTTTTAACTTTTAAATGGCCTAAAGGGGCTAGTGAGGGCATGCAGACACATTTTGCTGAATGTTGCTGACACATGCGGCAAATTTTGCTAAATTTTACTGAGACATGCAGACTGTTTTAAAATGCGGTCACTTTTAAATTATCATGACGCTTGTTTTCAAAACTGTTGTAATTTTTCGGTTCCAATAATTCGGGGTGCGGAAAATCGAAAATCCGCACCCGAACTTATGGGTGTAAACGGGTCTGACCGGACCCAACGGAGGTGTTCTAGTCCTATCCTACAAGTGATTCGGATGGACACGGACCAGACACCATATAGCCTCAGACCGAGCCGGATAACTGACTGTTCTGTCCGGATAAAGTTTGGATTTCGAAGGACATTCATTTCAAAATCTGCAAACTATTCAAGCGTTTGTGAACAAACGCCCAAAACCAGACGTCTGTTAAACAAACGCCTGAAACCAGACATCTATTCAACAAACGCCTGGTTTTCAATTGCTTTTTATTACAACGAGCATATTTTTATTACAACGTGCAGTTTTTTAACTTTTAAATGTCCTAAAGGGGCTAGTGAGGGCGGGTAGACACATTTTGCTGAATGTTGCTGACACATGCGGCAGATTTTGCTGAATTTTATTGAGACATGCAGACTGTTATAAAATGCAATCACTTTTAAATTATCATGCGTTTGTTCAACAAATGCCTGTTTTCAAAACTGTTGTAAATTTTCGGTTTCAACAATTCGGGGTGCGGAAAATCGAAAATCCGCACCCGAACTTATGGGTGTAAATGGGTCGGACCGGACCAAACGGAGGTGTCCTAGTCCTGTCCTACAAGTGATTCGGATGGACACGGACCAGACACCATATAGGCTCAGACCGAGCCGGATAACGGACTGTTCTATCAGATATACAACAATTACTCTTGAATCGCGATGTCACCTTCTGAACTCATGTTTCGCGCCAACTCTTGAATCGCGATGTCGATACGATTTTTCCTCTTTCTAGTAGTTGTTGCCTAAGAAATTACTACCCTAGAATACTAAATAAGGAATGTGAATGTATGTGTGTCAGTAGAATAAAGTTATAAATTGGGTTTAACAAGAGTCTAGGAGTTTCTTATGCTTTATTTGTTAGATTTAGATTCGCAAAGGCCAAAGCTTTCTACAAAAACACCGTATATATACTCTCTATCGTCGCCTTAAGCCCATCGCCTTTCCCTAAAACCACAAACACAACGATGACTTCTTGCTTAGTATCCTCCTTGGTACGCTGCTCAATTCCCAGGGTTTCTTTTATTTACAGATCTCAATTTTACTCGACTACTCCTCTCATCTCAAGGACTTGGATCCTTAGAAATCTAATCAGCAAACCGTGCTGCCCAATTTTTACCAGATCCGTTTCTTCAAAAAAAATAGCGATTGAGAATGATAAGATCAAGCATGCCGATGAGATTCTCTTGCGCGTTTTGGAATCGGAGATCGCTGAACATGAATTAGTAATAGTACTCACTAACCCGTTCGCTATTTTTATTTTATTGAATGGTGTAGTAATAACTTTTATCTTTAACTTCTGATTATATAAATCAGAACTCTACCTGCTTGTTTTTTTGGCAATTCAAAACAAGTTATTCAGAATTTGCAAACTTGACATATATCCTCTAGTATGAGTGATGAAGTTCGTTGATTGATTATCTAGCTAGATTGCCAATAGTAAAAGAAAAAAATTGAAGTGTTATGTGTGGATAATTTTTCTGTATCAGCAACAGTTTTATGCAACAATTTTACATTCTTTGCATTTACTCCGATCTTTATGTGTGTATGGTTTTTCACTACAACAAAGGTAATGGCTAGTATAAGTGTTACAACAAGATGATAAGTAGTTAGATTTTAAAAAAATACGTTGCGGTACTTGAAACATATCTTTCATCTTTATTTGTAATAAATAAGTACTGCATTTTATGTTATGGAATTCAGGTCCAGAATGACAGCTTTATTAGCATAGTCTCATATGATAATTAGTTACAAACTAAAAGACAATTAAGGTCTCAAAGTATAGTAGGAGCCATGTGGATTCATTACGTAGCTTGTATGTATAATGTATCTTTTTGCTTCATCTTGACGGACAGTTTCACGCAACAATTTTAGATTCTCTGCATTTACTGAAGTAGAAATATATCTTACTAGTGGCGTACGCAGAGATTTAGATTAGTGGGGGCGAAACAATGGAAAAATTGTTCAATCATATGCTAAAAAGTTAAGAAATATTTGAACTACAGAACTACATTAATATCCAATTTAAGCACGATTTTCATCAGTGCCCTTATTGTTATTATTAGCTTTCTCTTCCATGTTTTCAATGTTGGCTTTTACAATATCATCGACCACTTCAGCATTAGTAGTGACTTCTTTCTTGCCTTCTTTCTTGCCTTCATTCATGTAACTCTCAGCCTTTGATTTGAAAGTTTTTGAAGACTCCGTCTTCATTCTATAAAGGGGCATAGCTTTCTGTACGCATTGGAGGAAAACATAACATTGATTAGTCAAACGAATCGCACACAATTATTAGATCACACTACCGTAAGGAGTTGAACAAAATAAATTGGATGATGAACAACACAGCGATTAAAATTCATGTATTTTTAAGGATTGAAAATCCTTTATAATGAATAAGCATTAGTGTTATTGCTAGTTTCCCATCATAACTACACAAGTATAAAATGCATCAACAATAGAAACATAAAATCTACCAGAAAAATATCTTTTGATGGTTTAGGCAGAAGAGAGTGTCTGCTTTTAGCAACTGGTATGAAGCCATTTAAATTGTTCTGCGAAGAGAAAACACAGAAAAATTATATAAGAATGCAACAATATATATATGAACTTAACACACACATACATCATGGTAGTTAAGGCGCTAAAACGCAAAAAAGCGCAAGCATTGAGCCTGAGGCTTTTTTGAGCCTTGGGCTTTTTTATGTGACTTTTATATGAGTTTGATCTACTATTTTGCTAACTACAAATTAATTTTTAAACCATATTTTATAATTTATTCAATTATTTACATATTTTATTAATAAGATTCAAATTTTAAACCATATTTTATAATTTGTTGAACAATCGAAATTTTAATTTAACTATTTATAAATAAAATTTTGAATTTAGCAAAAAAAAGCCTCAAACTGCGAAAAGGCGCACTCAAACTATAAAAAGACGCAAGCCTTGAGCCTTGGGTTTTTTATTTTTAATTTTGCGTTTAGGCGCACCTAAGCGCGCCCCTTGATAACTATGACATACATATGTATGAATTTTAACCGCTATGTTATTCATCATCCAATTTATTTTGTTCAACCTCTCACGGCAGTGTGATCTAATAATTGCGTGCGATTCGTTTGACTAATCAATGCTATGTTTTTTCTTCTTCAATGCGTACAAAAAGTTATGCCCCTTTATGGAATGAAGACGAAGGCTTCTAAAACTTTCAAATCGAAGGTTGAGGGTTACATGAATGAAGGCAAGAAAGAAGTCACTACTAATGCTGAAGTGGTCGATGATATTGTCAAAGCCAACATTGAAAACATGGAAGAGAAAGCTAATAATAACAATAATGACACTGATAAAAATCGTGCTTAAACTGGATATTAACGTAGTTTCGTAGATCAAATATTCTTAATTTTTTCACATATGATTGAACAATTTTTCCATTGTTTCGCCCACTAATCTAAATCTCTGTGTACGTCACTGCTTGCTTTTAAGCAAATGCCTCTGATCAATAAAGCTAAAGTTAGAGGGAAAAAAACCCAGTGGGGGCGACGACCCCCACTGGGCCTATGGTGGGTACGCCAATGTATCTTGCAGAATATATTGTTCTTTACCGTTGTAATATATCTTGCTGAATATATTGAACTTGGGAACTTAGCACGCTACCCTCTAGCATAAGTGATAAAGTTACTTGATGGGTTTTTAATTAGATGACCAATAATTTATCCTAGTTTCAATGATACATGAACACAATCAAAACTGACTGATGATGTTGTTCTTTACCATTGTAATAGTTATTTTAAATCACTAATATGTATTTTTATTTTGGCATTTTAGCAGGAAAAAGTGTTGCCAAAGGATTTTCCATTTGAGATTATTGGTAATCCTGAAGGTCGATCAATTATGCTTAAGAGAGAATATGGCATTGAGTAGATCCAAGCTACTGCGCATGCCTACCCGTATATGAGTACTCTGATCTTGCTGATGTATCTAGATATTACCATAAAAAAGAAAGTGGGTCCTACTTTAGAAATCTCGTGCCATCTCATACCAAATGATTTCCAAATTTTACGCACATCATTGGAAAGTCCAGAAATCTCCAAATCCAAGTAAGATTTCATTATACTGGCTGAGATTGCTTGAAGCTTATCCTACGTGTCTAACTTGAAAAACATGTATACTTGTTGAGATACCAATACATGCTAATTTGATCTGCATATAAAACCAGGAAACTTACAGACTAAACACTCAAGGGATAAGTGACATGATATGCCCCACATTGCAAAATAAGGGATACAATGGCTGTTAGAAAATAATGATTGAGTCGCATACTTTGTCGCTTTCTTGAAGACGATTCGACGATCGGGCCGATGGTGCAAACAAGTTTGTACTTGTTGCCACCGTCTCTAAGATAAAACAGCATCGAAAAAATAATCGATTTGCTTGCACAACAAATCAATTTAGATTTGCACTTTCTAAAAATAATGAACTGCTCGTTCTGTTTTTTTTTTTTTTTTTTTTTGGAGGAAAAAAATAGCGGAGGAAGAAGAAGAGGTTGAGATAAAACGTGTTGTTTTTTTTCTTCTGAGTGATCCGAAATAAAAAATATACGTGTTATTATTGTTGTAGGGAAGTCGGTTTAGATCTGAAAAAATGGATCTTAGTTTTACCAAGTCAAGTAAAAACGATTCATTCATAGTCTGATGATGTGAGACTATTCATATAGGAGTCATCTCACACTTATTCAAATTTTTAAATAATTCGTCTTTATAAAAATAAACTATTTTTCCAACAATCCCCCACTTGAATTTTTAAAAATATTTTCCGAGCAGTTTCTAAAAATATAAGATTGTGCATAAACAAAGGTGTCATCCGACTTGAACCTTTGCATAGTGGATAAGATTCAGTTTTTAGTAGAGTGACACGTAGTCTTGAACTCTATTCCTGACATCAGACCACACACAACCTATTCTATAGTGCAATCAAATAAGCCCGTGCAATTATTGTCATGCACGTCTATCCCAGTTTAGTGAATGCTCCAGAAGTTTTGTCCAAAACTCCATAGGAAACGACCACATTTCCACATTCACATAGGTGAGTCTATCAAGAGTACTCCTGAAGGTAGGTACTCCACTCCAAATAGAGTATTGATCTCATTAAGAGTTTCCATTAACTCATTCTCTAATCACTTCAGGAATACATGCTTCTTAATATATAAATTTAGCATGTTCATCAGCTATCACAACACAACTTGTTTTTACCCATTGAACCTAGTTCATGGGATCTCCAGTCATTTAGATTGGGTTACCATTGTGTGTAATTCTACAATCTCAGGGCAATAGTCTCATTCTTTTAGAATCATTAAGGACTTTCTTTCTGAACAGTCCTTTCGTCAAAGGATCAGCCAAATTACCATCACTTCATATGTGATGTTCTCTAACAATACTGTGCTTACGACTGTCATTTCTTACCGATATAATATCGGTTTTGTCCTTTTTTCAATAGTCGTCGAATTTTTCATCACTATATATATGATGTTCTTTTACAGTATTGTGCTTACGACTGTCGTCTACTACAATTATAATAACGGTTCTGTACTTTTTGCAATAGCCGCGGAACTATCGCAATAGATTACACCACTGGTGTCGGTTTTTCCCTTATGGGATCTCAACTAACAGATTTCTTTAGTTCTCTACTTCTTCACTAGTTGTGGCTAGTGCAATTATCTCAATCTCTATAGTAGACTAAGTCAAAATAGTATGTTTTCTGGATTTCTCAAGAAACAACTCCAATAACGCTAGATGTATAGCCACTGGTCGCTTTAGAATCATCTAATAAAGTATTCCAGTCTGCATCGGAATATCCTTCAAATACAACTGGAAACTTTTCATAATTTAATCCAAGGTCCATAGTTCGTTTAAGGTATTTCATGACCCTTTCAATATAATGTTAATACTTTATACTAGGTCTACTGGTAAACCTGCACGATAATCCCACGACATAGGCAATGTCGGGTCTAGCACAATCAGTGGTTTATCGAAGGCTGCTAATGATGCTCGCATAATCAGACTGTCTTACACCTTCACCAGTGTTCTTAAATAACTTTACACGGGGATTATATGGTGTACATGCAGGTTTACAGGAAAAGTAATTTTTAGCACCAAGGATTACACTCGCCTCACCTAGATCTTTCATATCAAAATTGGCACTTAATAAGAATTTGACTGAGTTTATGACATGAATGTTTAACCTCAAAAAGAGTAGGTCATCTACATAAAGACATATAATAGTGCAAATGTCATTATCAGATTTGTAATAAATGCATTTGTCACTTTCATTAACTTTAAAACCATGTGAAATGATTAAGTTATCAATTTTTTCATGTAATTGTTTAAGTGCTTGTTTTAAACCATATAATGATTTATCTAATTTGCATACTTTATGTTATTGACCATGTAGTAAAATTCTTCAGGCTGGTCCATATAAATTTCTTCTTCTAATTCACCGTTCAAAAATGCGGTTTTAACATCCATTTGGTGTATTAATAAATTATGAACAGAGACAAGTGGGATTAATACCCGAATGAATGTAATTCTAGTTACGGGTGAAAAGGTGTCAAAGAATTCTATATTTTCTTTTTGTTTAAAACCTTTAGCTACTAGACGAACTTTATAATAATTGACTGTGGCATCAGGTTTTAATTTCTTTATAAGTACCCATTTACAGCCTATAAATTTACAACCAGGCGGTAAATCTACCAAGTGTCAAGTCTTATTAGATTCCAAAGAATCCATCTCGTTATTTATAGCCTCTTGCCAAAAGTGGGCATATAAAGAAGATAAGGCCTCTTGGTGGTTTAAGGGATCATCCTCTATGGTAAAAGCACGAAGATCCGAACCAAAATGTTTCACAGTGCTTGCACTTTTACTTTTTTTAGGCACAGTTTCAGAATTTTCATTAAGTTCTGTTCGAATAGACATACTTGAAGTGCCCTACTATTCCTTAATTTAAAAGGAAATTTTTTTCATAACAATCAACGTCATTTGATTCAATTATATTATGTGTATTTAGGTCATAAAATCTGTATGCTTTGCTAGTAATAGCATAACCTATAAATACATATTCATATGCTCTACTTGCTAATTTTATTCTCTTAGGGTTTGAAATGCGAACATATGCTAAACAACCCCAAGCTATAAAGTATGACACATTGGGTTTATAATTCTTTAAAATTTCATAAGGTGAAATTTTATTCTTAGGTTTAGGGATTCTATTCAAAACATAACATAATAAATCCCTCACCAATGTTTGTTGCACCAGAATTAAATAAAATGGCAACTACTAATTCGGTAAAGGCCCTATTTTTTTCTTTCAGCTTTACCGTTCATTTCAGGTGAATAGGGTGCAGTTCTCTCATGTACTATACTATGTAATTATAAAAATCCAGAATAGAACTAAGTTCATATTCTGTTCCTCTATCACTACGTAGTCTCTTAATTTTCTTATTCGCTTGATTATCAATTTCAATTTTGAATATTTTAAACATGTCAAATGCATCACATTTTTTAGAATCACTGTCTCTACAGAGGTAGACTTTATTTCCGCCTTACTAATCTCTACAGCTTTAGTGGTGTGAGTATCTCCCAACAACATTTTCTGATCATCAGCAGTCGTGTATGTTGTGAATATACCACGATCATAACAAACATGGCGAGAAACACCAGTGTCTACCCACCAACCTTCTGATCCACCAACAAGGTGAATCTCAGTAACCATAGCCGTAAGAGGCTCCTCAATCAGGTTAGCCTGCTGCCATATGACCTGGTTTTTCATAGTTGTAACATAGAAACAACTGCCTAGAATCATTCTTTTTGGTTGGTTGTTGTTGTCCTTTATGATTTCCTTGTGGATTCCCATTCTATTCTCAATTGACCGACCGTGGAGGCTTACTATTGATAAAGATGTGAATATGTTTGAAAAGCATCCAAAAAAAATTTGTTTTAGGTAATGGATTATACACTGCTTTTATGTGTCATTGTCTCCCTTATCTTAATATTAGTCCATGTAACAATTCATATTGATAAAATAGTTCATTTTTCAACATACCAAGATGGTTTGAGGTCTCTCCTCTTAGCTTATCCATCACGCCATAACTATGAGGGTCAAAAGGTCACTACGTGCTTTTTAGAGTGCCTGCCACAACTATTCATCTCTCACGCAAACCATCCTAGTCGAACTCGACATTCCTCAAGTACAAGCCCCAAAGGCCTAAACCAATATCAGACAAGCACCCAAGGAATATCTCCTCCGAATTTAGACGATCCATGTGAGATGACATAAGCAAACTCGATATCTATTCTCAAATCCCTACTAACCAAAAATAAACTGGTCGGACCACCAATTGGATTTGAGACTCTAGTGGGATCTTTCTACTATACAAGTACCATGGTGCAGAGACTCAACTATGGAAGTAGATATGAACAAATGCGAAGCGCTAAAACGAACAGCAAAACTAGATTCTTCCAACAGAACTTTACTACCTTTCTCCTAGGTACGCTTGGTGGTGAAAGTAGGTACTTGTCCTTCTGAAAATCTTTTTCCTCGTTCTTTCCCTTGTCCTTAATTATATGCCCTATCATACCCTAGTAAAGATACTTCCTCTTGTCTTAGGTTTTATAATTCCTTCCTTCTTTGTGAGCTAATTCTACATCCATGAATTCCTCATCCTCTTCCGTGTGTAGTCATGTTGACAAATCTCTCGAAAGATGCTTCCATCGTACAGAAAACCCTATAAGCTTGAAAGAAAACTGTCCATAGGTGAAACAACTACGGTTATGGATGGAAGCCAGGCACGACTTCGCCCATCGATGAGGTTACCTCCCAGAAAGCCAGGATCCCCAGAGACTCAAGAAAGAAGGAGACAAGAATTCAAACAGAGGAAGTGAAGATAGTGCGTATGGCTTTGGGGAATATGCCTTTAAAATAAATCTTTTCTTTTGAAAATGCTTCTTTTAAAACAGTTTTTGAAAATAATTTTTCAAATCCTTTATCTGATCCGGTAACCTTCAGCTCTGATACCACGTGTAACACCCCACGTCCGTTAGTGTCACTCACAAAGGGAATGCACTAAGTTCTGTGGAGCATTTTAAGGTAAAAGATGCAGATAAATTACAAGACAGACAGAAATTAAACAGCGGAAAATAAAACTTTGCTTTATTGATAAAATGATTTGTACAACGATTTCTTTACAATATCACAGTATCATCTGTCTTACAAGATAAAGAAGCATAAAACAATATTTATATTCCCCAATCGTAGCAAGAGCCAGCCATAGCATCTGAAAAGAGAATCCAAGCAAAACTTCGACAAATCTTCAAGCTGGGAAAGAGTGACAGTCCAACTTAACCTGAGCTATACTTTTCCCTCCTTTACTACCTGGGGGGGGGGGGACGGAAGAAAAGAAGACGAAAGAAAAACAGAGTCAGACATAAAGCCTGAGTAAGTTCAGTAACTTCTAGCATGTGAACATGGAAAAACAAAGCGACATGAATTAACTGAATGCAAGATAACACCATGACGATAAGGTCAGCAAGATTAGACAAGATAATCACAAGATATGCTAAGATAAGATAAACTGGATATGCTCTAATACTTTCGCCGCTTCGCTATTTCCTTATTATACTAGTTTCTATATCTCTGCACCACCTAACTAGTGTACCAACTAGTAACGATAACGTGATCCCAATCCCTGTATTTTCCATTGCCTTCAGGCATACATTTATTATTTATTACCTAGATCTAATCTAGGGTTTTCTATCAAGTGCTTTCTAGATTAAACTACAGTTTACGCTATCTGCTGAACACTTCTCGGATTCAGGGTTTATGCCACCTAGTCCAACTAGGGATTATGCTACCTGTCGAACGATGCCCCCAAGTCTAGGACACACTACCTATAGTGGTATATGTTCCTATACTTCCCCACGCATGTATCGCGAATCGTTATCGCTTGTCTAGATGCACATGTCCTGTAATGTGCGGCACGAGTCCTGTGGCAGGGCAAATCAAGAAACACAGAACTCGGTCGGGAGCTTTCAGATATCTGCCGATGCAGATGCTAAGGTCTGTTTTTATTCCAGTGGCTATGGTCCCACTCGACCCCTCCCTCAACTAATGAAAGGCACACCTTGAAAAATGAGAACTATACACAGGCCCCCCTATGCCCCACTGTCCTATGGCCATCCGCAACCATAACTAGATAGCAAGTATATGGTCTTTTGGAGTTCTCCGCCTTTTCGTTTCACGAATCTCGACTGATTGAAGATGGATGGTAGACGACGAGTTGCTATCACAGGGCTACCAGTTTTTCGCCGAATCACGCTGGTCCATCCTAGTCTTTAGGTTGCCATATTTTGCAACCAAGGCATACCCCTGGATCTTCTAACGCATACCTTAACCTCTGTGAGCCCAGGAGGATCATCTACAGCCTCACAGAGGGATACCAAGAGTACCCTCATGTCCCCTCGAAGCCTCGGGCTTCGTAACCCAATTCGTTGGAGCCTTCTTTATACTCAGACGAACATTCGCTCCTTCCCGTGTTATACTAAGAATTACTACTTAGTTTTGCTAACTAAGGTTTACCACTTAGTTCCAGAATCGTTGTTTTCTTAACTAAGATTTACTACTTAGATCCTTTTGACTAAGGTTTACTACTTAGTTCTCTTTCTCGTCAATTTGGATTGGTTAAGTGTCATTACTCAATTCAAGCTAACTTAACCCTCTTCATTTATGCTGTTAAACTGGTTAAGTGTCATTAGTAATTCATGTTGACTTAAGCCTACCACAAACCAAGTTATATTAGTTAAGTATTCCTTATTACTTAACCCTACCCATTCCCCTGTATTGGTTAAGTGTTCCTTTTTAACTTTACCTTGCCCATCTGTTTTAACTAACATGTTATTATTAATGGTTAAGTATTACCCCTTCATGTTTTAGACTTAACCCTATTCCTTTATCACAATCTGATGGTTAAGTGTTCAAGTTTACTTAACCCTACGGTCTAGTCCAGCTGACATATCAAGTTGGCTAAGTGTATTAAATCTTACTTAACCCCAACCTCTAGTCTAGTTAACATGTTAATTTGGCTAAGTGTATTAACTTTACTTAACCCCACCTTCTAGTCTAGTTAACATGTTAATTTGGCTAAGTGTTTTCTTAGTTACTTAACCTCTACAAATCTTGTCTTGTTGCCATGTTAAGTTAGTTAAGTGTCTCTATAGACTTAGCTCTCCCATTCTAGCTTAACTGTGTTAAGTTGGTCAAGTGTTCCTATGGACTTAACCCTCCCATTCTAGCTTAACTGTGTTAAGTGTCTGCATAAACCTAACCCCACCCACCGGTTTGGTTATCATGTTGAATTGGTTAAGTGTCTTAGTTAACATAACCCTACCATTCTTGTTCTAGCTTTAATTAAATATATTTAAGCCGCAACCACTTACATTAGACAGATATTGTTGCGATTACTGGATGTGCCGGTTGGTTTCGGGCAGGTTTACATCGCAACTCAGTCTAACCTCGGGTTAGGCATATTCGTGTTTTCTAAGTTCAAAGGGTTTTGATTAATTTTCAAATCAGGTTTTGAAAGTAACCATCATGTCCGTCAGATCAGTTAAGGATAGCCAAGGAGAGCAGGAAACTTGTATTTTCCAAACCCAAGCCTAGACACTATCCTCTCTGTCACCCTAGAAATTTCTGGTGTGTTATCAAAAGAGATGTCATTAAGAAACCTTTAATTTGTCTAAATTTGTATTTACTCATTTAGGACAATTCTATAAGTAAATTATTCCTAATTTACTTATTTCATAATCACTCTTTTAATGTAAATTGTCAACATTCATTCTTATGGCCCATTTCCCCCTCTATCTCATATTTATGCCTTTTTGGTATGTAAACTATACCAAATTAAGTGTCACTAACCACGATTTTTCTAAACATGACAATTATGGCCAATTTCAAATTTATGCCAATATACTTCTTATGCCAAATTAGCTAATCCAATTCTGATTTAACATTCTAATTACAGTTCATGTCAAACTAGACTTATTATTCTAGTTCACAATTTCATGTAAATGCTAGATTTACAAGCCAATACTAGATTCAAATTACACATCCTATAATTCATGTCAAATTTATCCAATTTTCATTTATATGAACATGCCATAATACATGTTCCCAATCTATGCCAATTTCCAAGTTAAAAACTACGTTTTTAGTAAATTTCATATTTTGCCCAAATCGTATTCCCACCATTCGTATAATCGTGATTCAATCTAGATTATAGATAAATCTAGATTCGTAAAAAATAGGGAATGAACCAAAGATGCTATGAAAAAGATAGACATAATAACTGGCATAAAATGATAATTTACTAATTACAGACCTAACGAATTTCACTGAAATTGATCTAAAACATCGAAGGCCTATAGGTCCAAAAATCTTATGACATAAAAAGGGTTGAATAACGACGTAGGTTCAAGAACATGGGTAGGCCTAACTTAATAGGTAAATTCCCAAGGTCTAAAACCAAAGAAAACCAAGAATAGATAATCAGGTTTAGACCCTATTTCACAGTCACAAAACTTAAGCAACACTTTCCTAGTCATGAATCATAGGTATTTAATCACAGTTGTCCTTGTTATGTCATAGGCAATAGTTTATGTTTCCTAATCAAAGGCATAGGCTTGTGTTCATAGTCAAGGAAATAATTCTCATAGTCATAGTCACAGTCATAGGCAATGTTCATAGTCATAGGCAATGTTCATAGTCATAGGCAAGGCCTAATTGGTCATCGAATCATAACAGTTCTTAATTAGGTCCAAAGAAATAAGCACTGATTTGAATAGAAAGAATTGGCATACTCTTTTATTCCTTTAATTTCATGTCACGAAAAGAGAAAACATTCAAATCTAAAAAAGTAACCGACTTACATTGATCGGTTTTTAGAATAGAAAGATGGCGATGCTATGATTCGTGCGATGTTGCTCGAAACCGTTTTAGTTAGCCTTTGATTCTCATCCTGAAGCTTTAATCTTGATTCGAATCTCTTCTGGACAACTGGAGCAGCATAACCTTGTCTTGGATTTTCGTATTATTTTCTTATTTTTATTTATACATTTTCTCAGAGGCAGCATAAGGATAGAAAAGAATTGTGAATAGAGAAGGAGACTAAGGCTGTTTATATAGTATAGAAGTTAACGAATCTGGTCAGAATGGCGTCCGGATATAGAACAACGAACCAGGCTGCAGATCTGGAAAAAGCGGGGGGGGGGGGGGGTCGACCCCCAGGTCGACTACCCAGTCGACCTGGGTCTTGGGCGTGAAAATTCCCGCCCAGCCCAATCTGGGTCCGATTTTGAATTTTGAACTCGTTTTCTGACCTGTTCGAATTTTAAATCGAATTCTGAAACTTCTGAAGACCATAACTCCTTCATACGAAGACCGATTAACGCAAACTCGGACTCTATCTCATGCAGAATTCCGAGACGAACGCAATGGCGTAGCCCGTTTCCCTTGATTTTGATTTTAAAATTTAATTCTGCCTTGATTTGTGAATCTTAGTGTTATAGAATTACGGGGTGTTACATTCTCCCCCACTTAAAAGGATTTCGTCCCCGAAATCTTCAAGTTAGGAAGAATGTGTCCTACCATCCAATCACCCATCTACTCAACCATTCAATCACAGGCATTCATTGTCCTTAAAAGATTTCTAATGCTTTCATGTTCATATGCATAGTGTGTGTATATGTCTTTATTTAATGCAAAATCAGGCGGTCTACTGATTCAGTTGACCTCCTTAATGTGAATCATGCCAGTGCCATGCGTCCAATCATGTATGCAAGCATCCCTAGTTATGTAAATACTACATGCGTGCATAGCCATTCATCCATATGCAACATCCATATGATAACATATCAAGTTCAACTTACAAACAAATACATATCTGCAAATGCAAGATGAAAGCGTCCGAACTTGATCTAGTGCCTAATACGTATGCATATGCATCCATGAGCAACAATTAGCAACCACTTGCAACCACCAACCATAACATGTTTTCAAACACATGTTTACATCCATTGGCTTCTACCTAAGGATCGAAGATACAACCTAGAGGATATACTTTGGAAAGAGAGAAACAATTATGCATAAAGCTCCTAAAAGAAAAAAGAAATCAAGGATGCACCCTTAAGGAAAAGGGTATGATGCTAGTATCAAGCCTTCTTGAGCTTTACCCCACTGTATCCTAGCTAATTTAACTTCACGGTTGTGAAGTTCCTGATCTCCATTTCCAAAATAAACGGATGTTAACTATGATACCAAGTGTACATACCAAGATGGTTTGAGGTCTCTCCTCTTAGCTTATCCATCACGCCATAACTATGAGGGTCAAAAGGTCACTACGTGCTTTTTAGAGTGCCAGACAAAACTATTCATCTCTCACGCAAACCATCCTAGTCGAACTCGACATTCCTCAAGTACAAGCCCCAAAGGCCTAAACCAATATCAGACAAGCACCCAAGGAATATCTCCTCCGAATTTAGACGATCCACGTGAGATGACATAAGCAAACTCGATATCTATTCTCAAATCCCTACTAACCAAAAATAAATTGGTCGGACCACCAATTGGATTTGAGACTCTAGTGGGATCTTTCTACTATACAAGTACCATGGTGCAGAGACTCAACTATGGAAGTAGATATGAACAAATGCGAAGCGCTAAAACGAACAGCAAAACTAGATTCTTCCAACATAACTTTACTACCTTTCTCCTAGGTACGCTTGGTGGTGAAAGTAGGTACTTGTCCTTCTGAAAATCTTGTTCCTCGTTCTTGCCCTTGTCCTTAATTATATGCCCTATCATACCCTAGTAAAGATACATCCTCTTGTCTTAGGTTTTATAATTCCTTCCTTCTTTGTGAGCTAAATCTACATCCATGAATTCCTCATCCTCTTCCGTGTGTAGTCATGTTGACAAATCTTTCGAAAGCTGCTTCCATCGTACAGAAAACCCTATAAGCTTGAAAGAAATCTGGCCACAGGTGAAACAACTATGGTTATGGATGGAAGCCAGGCACGACTTCGCCCATCGATGAGGTTACCTCCCAGAAAGCCAGGAGCCCCAGAGACTCAAGAAATAAGGAGAAAAGAATTCAAATAGAGGAAGTGCAGATAGTGCGTATGGCTTTGGGGAATATGCCTTTAAAATAAATCTTTTCTTTTGAAAATGCTTCTTTAAAAACAGTTTTTGAAAATAATTTTTCAAATCCTTTATCTGATCCGGTAACCTTCAGCTCTGATACCACGTGTAACACCCCACGTCCGTTAGTGTCACTCACAAAGGGAATGCACTAAGTTCTATGGAGCATTTTAAGGTAAAAGATGCAGATAAATTACAAGACAGACAGAAATTAAACAACAGAAAATTCTATAAGAAACCTTTAATTTGTCTAAATTTGTATTTACTCATTTAGGACAATTCTATAAGTAAATTATTCCTAATTTACTTATTTCATAATCACTTTTTTAATGTAAATTGTCAACATTCATTCTTAAGGCCCATTTCCCCCTCTATCTCATATTTATGCCTTTTTGGTATGTAAACTATACCAAATTAAGTGTCACTAACCACGATTTTTCTAAACATGATAATTATGGCCAATTTCAAATTTATGCCAATATACTTCTTATGCCAAATTAGCTAATCCAATTCTGATTTAACATTCTAATTACAGTTCATGTCAAACTAGACTTATTATTCTAGTTCACAATTCCATGTAAATGCTAGATTTACAAGTCAATACTAGATTCAAATTACACATCCTATAATTCATGTCAAATTTATCCAATTTTCATTTCTATGAACATGCCATAATACATGTTCCCAATCTATGCCAATTTCCAAGTTAAAAACTACGTTTTTAGTAAATTTCATATTTTGCCCAAATCGTATTCCCACCGTTCGTATAATCGTGATTCATTCTAGATTATAGATAAATCTAGATTCGTAGAAAATAGGGAATGAACCAAAGATGCAATGAAAAAGATAGACATAATAACTGGCATAAAATGAATATTTACTAATTACAGACCTAACGAAATTCACTGAAATTGATCTAAAACATCAAAGGCATATAGGTCCGAAAATCTTATGACATAAAAAGGGTTGAATAACGACGTAGGTTCAAGAATATGGGTAGACCTAACTTAATAGGTAAATTCCCAAGGTCTAAAACCAAAGAAAACCAAGAATAGACAGAATAGATAATCAGGTTTAGACCCAATTTCACAGTCACAAAACTTAAGCAACACTTTCCTAGTCATGAATCATAGGTATTTAATCATAGTTGTCCCTGTTATGTCATAGGCAATAGTTTATGTTTCCTAATCAAAGGCATAGGCTTGTGTTCATAGTCAAGGAAATAATTCTCATAGTCACAGTCACAGTCATAGGCAATGTTCATAGTCATAGTCAATGTTCATAGTCATAGGCAATGTTCATAGTCATGGGCAAGGCCTAATTGGTCATCGAATCATAACAGTTCTTAATTAGGTCCAAAGAAATAAGCACTTATTCGAATAGAAAGAATTGGCATACTCTTTTATTCCTTTAATTTCATGTCACGAAAAGAGAAAACGTTCAAATCTAAAAAAGTAACCGACTTACATTGATCGGTTTTTAGAATAGAAAGATGGCGATGCTATAATTTGTGCGACGTTGCTCAAAACCGTTTGAGTTAGCCTTTGGTTCTCATCCTGAAGCTTTAACCAGGATTCGAATCTCTTCTGGACAACTGGAGCAGCATAACCTTGTCTTGGATTTTCATATTATTTTCTTATTTTTATTTATTTATACATTTTCTCAGAGGAAGCATAAGGATAGAAAAGAATTGTGAATAGAGAAGGAGACTAGGGCTGTTTATATAGTGTAGAAGTCAACGAATCTGGTCAGAATGGCGTCCGGATACAGAACAACGAACCAGGCTGCAGATCTGGAAAAAGTGGGGGGGGGGTCGACCCCCAGGTCGACTACCCAGTCGACTGGGTCTTGGGCGGGAAAATTCCCGCCCAGCCCAATCTGGGTCCGATTTTGAATTTTGAACTCGTTTTCTGTAACACCCCGAATTTTAGTTAATACTAAAATTCACTAATTACAGGATAAATAATCTCAGACATAGGAATTGGGGGTAACGGGCTGCGTTATTGCGTTCGTCTCGGAAAAATACGCGAAATAGAGTCCGAGTTTTCGAAAATCGGAGTCCGTATGGCCCGGTTATGGCCCGATGAAGTTTGCAGAAAATTCAAAACTAAAACAGATTTAAAAATTTAAAAATTCAGATTTGGAATGGGCCAGGCGGGGTCAGGCGGGAAGCTTCCCGCCCAACCCATGTCGACAGGGCTGTCGACAGGCCTGTCGACAGGGTGGCACCGTTCAGTGAACCTGGGTGCACCAGGTTGGGTTCTAGGCTGGCTTGGAGGGCTGGTTCTAGAGATTTCCTAAATCTAAGGGTCCTAAATTAATCTAGGGTTAATCCAAGGGCCTAAAACACTCTCTTAATCTATAAATACACCCTAAACCTACCTTAATCCTTACCAAAAATAGAAATAATGGCCTCATGCCGCCAAATTAAATCCTAAGAGAAGCCTCCACTAATCTAAGAAGAAAGTTGCAAGCTAATTCCTCTCTAATCAATCTTTAATCATCATTATCTTCATAGTTAGCAACTAATCCTACTTCATAAGGTTGCTAATCTTGAGTTTGGTGAGTTTCTATCACTTTAACATCAATTGTTAAAGTAAGTAGATTGGGTGTAATGAGACTTATGGTCTTAAATGCGGATTAGTGAGTTTGAATCATGTATAATGATATGTTACTCTATGTTGTTCTATGTTTATGCATATTTGATAAGTTGGTTTATGCATGCTTAATATGTTGATTTATGCATGTTTAACAAGTTGATATATGCATGTTTAACAAGTGGATTTATGCATATTTGTTAAGTGGAATTATGCATGTTTAGCAAAGTGAGTTATGCAAGTTGAAAGTGATATGCAAGTTAAGTATATGTTTAAATGCAAGTTGAAAGTGATATGCAAGTTATGCATGCTTATGCAAGTGTATGGATGCTTATGCAAGTCATGTATATGTTTAAATGCAAGATTTATGTGATATTCAAGTTATGCATGCTTGTGCGAGTATATGAATGCTTTTGCAAGATATGTATATGCTTAAATGACATGATATGCAAGTTATGCAAGTATGTGAATGCTTATGCAAGTATGTGGATGCTTATGCAAGTATGTGAATGCTTATGCAAGTTATGTGTATGCTTAAATGCATGTTTAACATGTTATGCAAGTTATGAGTATGCCTATATGCAAGTTCAACATGTTATGCAAGATATGTGTATGATAATATGCAAGCTCATATGCAACATGTTATGCAAATCATGTGTATGATAATATGCAAGTTTGGGTTATATGTAGTTGGGTTAATATATGCTCATATATGCAAGTTGACATCCTCTTAACCCATGACAAAGTTATATGCTAAACCCATGATATTTGTGATGATCTTCCCCTTATTTATGTCACGAAATGAGAACGATTTACGTGGGGAACGATGGGGTTGGTAAATATGTTAATAAATGAATGATTGGGTATGATTAAGCATACCATAAAAATAAATTACCATAAGTGGGAATTTACCTATTGAGTTAGGTCTACCCCATGGGAATTTACCTATTGAGTTAGGTCTACCCATGTTATGGAAAACTTGATATTAATTAGGGATAATTAATATGGGGGTGATTAATTAGGTGTAATTAATCGACTAAGACACGAGGTTGGACTCATTTGTAGTGTAAAACTGCCCGGACCCGACCGGCTTAACCAGTTGCTACAAATGTCAGCCCAATGTGAGAGGTCTTAGCCATAAATTAAATACGTGATTAAGGTAAAGACACGAGGTTAGACTCTGTTATGACGTAAGACTGCCCGGATTCTACCGGCTTAACCAGGCGGTCATAACAGCCAGTCTAATGTGGGAGGTCTTTACGGAAGATCACGGTCTTAATTAATTAAGAAACACTTAACCATAATAGCATGTAGTGGGACATGAGGGGTTAAGTGGGTGCCTTGGGTGGCATGAGGAAATTTGGTGGTTGCCTTGGGTGGCATGTGGAATCTAGTGGATTGCCTTGGGTGGCAATAGAAAATACGATTAGAATACTTAACCAAGTGGAAACATGTAATTAAACATGATTAAAGGGTTAAGTGGGATACACTAGATATTTGACAAGCTTAAGTGGGTAGCTTGTGGGGGCCCATTTCAACCAATATCCCAAACGTATCTTTGTGGGCTCGACCCATGTCGAGTGACGGGACACGCATATTGGGCTTGATTATAAGAGGCCAAAACGGGTTAGCGGTGGCAACGCAAGTCCAACGGGTTTCATATGCGTGTGTGGGCCCGGGCTGGTAGATAAGCCGTTGTTGCATCGTGTAGATATAAAGCCGTGCACCGTAAGTATTGGGTAGCCACTTTAGGGGAGTGATACACCCCACTGAGGGACCAGCACGGGTATCTACGGTAGGGAGCCGATCGCTTGGGGAGTAGTGGGTACACCTAATGAAGATAGGGGCAGACGGCACCTATGTAGGGGTACACGAAACTACTGGGTAAGAATTACTGGGTACACCTAGTGGAGATAGGGGCAGACGGCACCTATGTAGTGTGCTAGGGGTACATGAAACTACTGGGGAAACTTTCTAAGACCTTGGAAGGGATCAACCTTTAAGTAGGAATGACTGGTGTGGTGCAGTTAGTAATTATCCTTGGGTGGGTAGATGCGTCCTGACGGTTATCTTAGTTTATCCTAAGTCTACCAAGCTGCTTAGTGTAGCCATTCATCCCCAGATATTACCGTAGGTCAAGTTTATGTCTTCTCTGGTTACTTTAATGATTGTATTGTTAAAGTTATAGGACTCACTCAGACTTATGTCTGACCCCGTTGTTTTTATCTTTTTCCCAACCCTCAGGTCCTACGGTGGATCCTAGCAGTAGTAGAGCTTGATCGGATTGCTGTTCCAGTCTTTAGGAGCTTGGGTAGATGTAAAGCTCCAGTTATCCAGTTATCTTTTCTTTTGTCATGGCTATTGTATGAGAGAGTGGGATTATGTACTTCTTTATTTTGACAGATATTGTACTTGACTTTTATCATGGTTTTATGATGTAACCAGACATGTTTATTTCCGCTGTTATGAGATGATGTTTTAAATTTCAAGTGCTATTTATATCTGTCTTGGTGAAATTTTTCTGTTCTATATTCACTAAAATACTCCACCGATGCTATGGCATTCCCTTAGTGAGTGACCATAGCGGGCGTGGGGTGTTACACGTGGTATCAGAGCCAAGGTTACCGGAACAGATAAAATTTTTAGAAAACTATTTTTCTAAAACATTTTTGGGAAAGATATTTTCAAAAACATGTCTTTTAAGAGAAAAGTTTTTGAAAGAAAAGCATAATCCCCAATAGCCATATCTATATCCTTCGAATTCTCCGTTTTGAATCTTTCCTTTTTCGTTTCAGCATGGCCGAAAATCTTAATCTTCCGGAGGGTGTGACGGTACCAGTATGGTATAGGAGGTTGATGGAGGCTAGGGCCACCACTACGGGTCCAGCAAATGTTCCTCCACCAACCGTAGCACCCGATCTTCCTCCTCCCCCTCCTCCTCGCTCGGATACTTTTGCTAAGACTTGCAAGGAATTTAAAGCTATGGGAGGGAAACCTTTTCAAGGATATGAAACCTTTGTGGAGGCTAGAGATTGGCTTAAAGAGGTGGAAGAGTTGATAGATATCTTTGAGATGGAAGAAGGGAAGAAAGTCAAGTTGGCTGCTTGGTTAATGAAGGGAGAGGCCTCATTCTGGTGGGAGGTTACTAATGGAGAACGCCCCGTTGACTCTTGGGCGGATTTTAGGCAAAGATTTGTGGCAAAGTTTCTCTCAAGGGCGGAGGAAAACTTGTATATGGAAAGATTCTTGACTCTAAAGCAAGGAAATCTTTCGGTGAAGGAATATGTTAACAAGTTTAATCAATTGGCAAGGTTTGGCCTAGATATGGTGAATACACCGGAGAAGAAGGCTTTGCGGTTCGTGAAAGGCTTAAATGAACCTATGCATGGGTTGGCTATGACTCACATCCCTATGGGGGCCACCTTTGAGAAGCTAGTTGACATGGCACTCATGTATGAGGAAGAGAAGGGTCCTAATGCTAATAAGGCACCCGAGAAGAAGGGAGATCAAAAGAGACCTCAACAACAGCAAAGCAAAGGTGGGAAAGGCAACGGTGGAAAGAATAAGAAGAAGAGGTGTTTCAATTGTGGGACACCTGGCCACCTAAGCAAGGATTGTCGCAAGAAGAAGAAGACCGGCTGCTTCCACTGTGGCGAAGCAGGGCACTTAGTGAAGGATTGCCCTAAGAAGGGGCAAAGGACGGGATCTACCTCAGGAGGACAGGTGCAAGCTCTTATGGTACCAAGTCAGGCTAGGGGGCAAGTACAGGCTCTCGCGGTTCCACCGATTCAGGAGAGAGGTAGAACTATTTCCGTTGAAAGTCTGGTTTTTCTATTTGACCATCCTGTCCGTACATTGTTTGATTCAGGCGCATCGCATTCGTTTATTTCATCATCATTAGTTGAGTTACTGCACTTAGACACCAGTCTGGTAGATGATCCCTTGGTTGTTTCAAACCCAATTGGGGGCTCCACTTATTTGTCCATGATATGATTGGGTTTGAAGATTTCTATACTTAGCATTGAGTTTAGATGTGATGCTTTTGTGTTGGGCTTCACGGGCTATGGGTTGATTTTGGGCATGGACTGGTTATCCAGTAATGGTGCCGTTCTTGATTGCGAAAGGAGAGTTGTTAGGCTGATGACCCGCTTGGGTAACACTCTCGAGATTTCTTGTAATCCCAGGGACTCTGTTATGCTAAGTTATCTTGAATCGCTTGACGCTTCGGTCGAGAGTTTGCAATCTGTTAGAGTGGTCCGGGAATATCCGGATGTGTTTGAGGAGGTGAAGGGCTTACCTCCGAAGCGGGAGATTGACTTCCGAATATATCTGGTGGATAATGCTAAACCGGTATCTTTACCAGTGCGCCACATGGCTCCTCGTGAGAGGAGAGAACTCCATAAGCAAGTAGGGGAGTTGCTTGAGAAGGGGTTCATAAGACGGAGCATATCGGAGTGGGGTGCTCCAGTAGTATTTGCTACGAAGGCGGATGGGTCCCTCAGACTTTGTGTAGACTATAGAGAACTCAACAAGCTCACAAAGAAGAATAGACACCCATTACCGAGGATAGATGATCTTTTCGATCAGTTGGTTGGCGCTTCAGTATTTTCTCAGTTGGACTTGGCCACGGGGTTTCATCAGTTGAGGGTGGCTGAGGATAGCATAGACAAGACTGCCTTTAGAACTCCGGATGGTTTCTATGAGTGGCTGGTGATGCCATTTGGGTTGACGAACGCCCCTGCATACTTTGTTGATTTGATGAGTAGGGTGTTCAGGGAGTTCCTTAATAAATTCGTGGTGGTCTTTGTGGATGATATCTTAGTATTTTCTAAGAGTGAAGAAGAGCATGCCCTACATCTTGGGGAAGTGTTGAAGACTCTTCGAGCACATAGCCTTAAGGCTAAATTCTCTAAATGTCACTTCTGGAGGAAGGAAGTACGATTCTTGGGGCACGTGGTCTCCAAGGAAGGGATAGCTGTGGATCCCGCGAAGGTAGTATCAATTCAGGATTGGAAGGTTCCGAAGAATGCTACCGAAGTAAGAAGTTTCTTGGGGATGGCGGGTTATTATAGGAAGTTCATTAAAGACTTCGCGAAGATATCAGCCCCATTAACCCGCTTAACAAAGAAGAATCTTGTTTTCACATGGGACGTAGATTGTGATGATGCGTTCTGACGGTTAAAGAGAGCTTTAACCACCGCTCCAGTTTTAGTATTGCCAGACGGGAGCAAGCCATTTGTTGTCTATACCGATGCCTGTGGGACAGGACTTGGCGCAGTCTTAATGCAAGAGGGAAGGGTAATAGCCTATGGTGGAAGGCAGTTGAGGGCACATGAGAAAAATTACCCTACCCATGATCTAGAGCTGGCCGCTATTGTTTTTGCGCTTAAGATTTGGCGCCATTATCTTCTTGGTGAGAGATTCGAGTTGTTCACTGACCATAAATCTTTGAAGTACTTGTTCTCTCAGAAGGATCTAAACTTGAGACAGCAAAGATGGATGGAGTTTTTAGCATCCTATGACTTCGAGATATCGTATACCCCTGGCAAGGGTAACGTGGTGGTGGACGCCTTGAGTAGGAAAAGGTTGTCCTTGAGTCCATTGTTCGTGGAACAACAAAACTTGGAGTTTATCTCGATGTTTGATTTCAGACCTTCCATTGATTATGTACCCGGTTTGCTAGCTTCTTTAGAAGTTAGACCTACTCTTTTGGGGCGGATTGGAGAAGCACAGAAGGACGACCCACAGTTGGTTGAGTTAGTAGAGAAGCTCATAAGGGGGGAGTCGTCCAGCCATTTGAGTAGGTACACCCTAGACGATAGGGGGTGCTTGCGTAGAGACGGTAGACTTTGCGTACCGCAAGACGAGGGTTTGAGGAAGGCTATTCTTGATGACGCACACCGTTCTAGGATGACCATTCATCCCGGTGGGGACAAGATGTACCAAGACATGAAGAGGGTTTTCTTCTGGGCCGGTATGAAGAAAGATGTGGCCGAGTATGTCGCTCGATGTTTGGTGTGCCAGCAAGTGAAGGCGGAGCAAAGGAAACCAGGTGGGTTGCTTCACCCATTGGAGGTTCCGCAATGGAAGTGGGATAGCGTCTCGATGGATTTTATTGACGGGTTACCCAGGTCGAGAAAGGGTAATACAGGAATTTGGGTAGTGGTAGATAGACTTACTAAGAGCGCCCATTTCATACCTGTGAAGAGCAAGAGAACCGCTCCATGGCTAGCTTCTGTATATCTTCGAGAGATAGTTCGATTGCATGGGGTACCCTCTAGCATAGTGAGTGATCGAGATCCTATCTTCACTAGCGAGTTCTGGAGAAGTTTGCAAGAAGCAGTGGGGACTCAATTGTGTCTGAGCACCGCATATCATCCTCAGACAGACGGCCAGACTGAGAGAGTGAATCGTGTTCTAGAAGACCTTTTGAGACTTTGTATCCTAGATTTTGGAGGTACATGGGAAGAGCATCTTCCATTGGTGGAGTTCGCATATAATAACAGCTTTCAGTCCAGTATTGGTATGGCTCCTTTCGAAGCTCTCTATGGAAGGCCTTGTCGATCACCTACATGTTAGTGGGAATCTACGGATAAGATCTTGCTGGGGCCCGATATGGTTAGGGAGACTTCTGAGAAGATTGACTTGATTCGAAGAAGGATGAAAGCAGCGCAGGATAGGCAAAAATCTTATGCGGACAAGAGAAGGACGGATCTTGAGTTTGAGGTTGGGGACATGGTTTTTGTTAAGGTATCTCCGTTGAGAAATGTTGTTCGCTTCGGATCCGTTGGGAAGTTAGCACCAAGGTTTGTTGGGCCGTTTCCTATCAAGGAAAGGATTGGACGGATGGCATATAGGGTGGAGTTGCCCGACAGACTTAGTGGTGTTCATGATGTATTCCATGTATCACATCTGAGGAAGTGCTTACATGAGACCGCAGAGGTGGTAGAGCCAAGCTTGCTTAGAGATGTAGAGGTTGAGCGTGATGCGACGATTCGACGAGCTCCTACTCGTATCCTTGGGTCAGAGACTAGAAAATTGAGGAACCGAGAGGTTCATCTAGTCAAAGTGCAATGGGGAGAAGATGAGAGCAACGCAACTTGGGAGACGGAAGCGAAGATGCGTTCATTGTACCCATTTCTTTTTGAGGGTATGTCTTTACTTTCTCCTTTATCGCTTGTCTAGTACTTATCTTATCTTTGGTATGTCCTCTCGTTAGTACCTTTGACCTTTAGATAGGGTAAACCTATGGTTGAAACATGTGTTTGAGACATGTTATGGTTGATGGATGCAAGTGGATGCAAGTGTTTGCTAGTGGTTGCTCGTGGATGCATACACACACACTCTAGGCACTAGATCAGCTCAGTCACTTCATATTGCATATTGCATAAAATTGTGTGTAGGAAGATATATTTATGGATGTATAATGGTTGTGTTATCACATGGATGATGCATTTTGGTGAATGATTGTGCACTCATGTAGATATTGTATGTGTCGATAGGGTTTTCTCGCATACATAATGGATGCATGGCACTATCATGGTTTGCATATGTTCATACATTAGATAGGGAACATATACACACACCGTTTGCATATGCTCATACATCATTAGAAACTGTTTAAGGACAATGGATGCCTGTGGTTGATGATTTGAGTAGATGGTTGTTTGGATGGTAGGATATGCATTCTCCCTAGCTTAGAGATTTCGGGGACGAAATCCCTTAAGGAGGGGAGAATGTAACACCCCGAATTTTAGTTAATACTAAAATTCACTAATTACAGGATAAATAATCTCAGACATAGGAATTGGGGGTAACGGGCTGCGTTATTGCGTTCGTCTCGGAAAAATACGCGAAATAGAGTCCGAGTTTTCGAAAATCGGAGTCCGTATGGCCCGGTTATGGCCCGATGAAGTTTGCAGAAAATTCAAAACTAAAACAGATTTAAAAATTTAAAAATTCAGATTTGGAATGGGCCAGGCGGGGTCAGGCGGGAAGCTTCCCGCCCAACCCATGTCGACAGGGCTGTCGACAGGCCTGTCGAAAGGGGTGTCGACATGCCTGTCGACAGGGTGGCACCGTTCAGTGAACCTGGGTGCACCAGGTTGGGTTCTAGGCTGGCTTGGAGGGCTGGTTCTAGAGATTTCCTAAATCTAAGGGTCCTAAATTAATCTAGGGTTAATCCAAGGGCCTAAAACACTCTCTTAATCTATAAATACACCCTAAACCTACCTTAATCCTTACCAAAAATAGAAATAATGGCCTCATGCCGCCAAATTAAATCCTAAGAGAAGCCTCCACTAATCTAAGAAGAAAGTTGCAAGCTAATTCCTCTCTAATCAATCTTTAATCATCATTATCTTCATAGTTAGAACTAATCCTACTTCATAAGGTTGCTAATCTTGAGTTTGGTGAGTTTCTATCACTTTAACATCAATTTTTAAAGTAAGTAGATTGGGTGTAATGAGACTTATGGTCTTAAATGCGGATTAGTGAGTTTGAATCATGTATAATGATATGTTACTCTATGTTGTTCTATGTTTATGCATATTTGATAAGTTGGTTTATGCATGCTTAATATGTTGATTTATGCATGTTTAACAAGTTGATATATGCAAGTTTAACAAGTGGATTTATGCATATTTGTTAAGTGGAATTATGCATGTTTAGCAAAGTGAGTTATGCAAGTTGAAAGTGATATGCAAGTTAAGTATATGTTTAAATGCAAGTTGAAAGTGATATGCAAGTTATGCATGCTTATGCAAGTGTATGGATGCTTATGCAAGTCATGTATATGTTTAAATGCAAGATTTATGTGATATGCAAGTTATGCATGCTTGTGCGAGTATATGAATGCTTTTGCAAGATATGTATATGCTTAAATGACATGATATGCAAGTTATGCAAGTATGTGAATGCTTATGCAAGTATGTGGATGCTTATGCAAGTATGTGAATGCTTATGCAAGTTATGTGTATGCTTAAATGCATGTTTAACATGTTATGCAAGTTATGAGTATGCCTATATGCAAGTTCAACATGTTATGCAAGATATGTGTATGATAATATGCAAGCTCATATGCAACATGTTATGCAAATCATGTGTATGATAATATGCAAGTTTGGGTTATATGTAGTTGGGTTAATATATGCTCATATATGCAAGTTGACATCCTCTTAACCCATGACAAAGTTATATGCTAAACCCATGATATTTGTGATGATCTTCCCCTTATTTATGTCACGAAATGAGAACGATTTACGTGGGGAACGATGGGGTTGGTAAATATGTTAATAAATGAATGATTGGGTATGATTAAGCATACCATAAAAATAAATTACCATAAGTGGGAATTTACCTATTGAGTTAGGTCTACCCCATGGGAATTTACCTATTGAGTTAGGTCTACCCATGTTATGGAAAACTTGATATTAATTAGGGATAATTAATATGGGGGTGATTAATTAGGTGTAATTAATCGACTAAGACACGAGGTTGGACTCATTTGTAGTGTAAAACTGCCCGGACCCGACCGGCTTAACCAGTTGCTACAAATGTCAGCCCAATGTGAGAGGTCTTAGCCATAAATTAAATACGTGATTAAGGTAAAGACACGAGGTTAGACTCTGTTATGACGTAAGACTGCCCGGATTCTACCGGCTTAACCAGGCGGTCATAACAGCCAGTCTAATGTGGGAGGTCTTTACGGGAGATCACGGTCTTAATTAATTAAGAAACACTTAACCATAATAGCATGTAGTGGGACATGAGGGGTTAAGTGGGTGCCTTGGGTGGCATGAGGAAATTTGGTGGTTGCCTTGGGTGGCATGTGGAATCTAGTGGATTGCCTTGGGTGGCAATAGAAAATACGATTAGAATACTTAACCAAGTGGAAACATGTAATTAAACATGATTAAAGGGTTAAGTGGGATACACTAGATATTTGACAAGCTTAAGTGGGTAGCTTGTGGGGGCCCATTTCAACCAATATCCCAAACGTATCTTTGTGGGCTCGACCCATGTCGAGTGACGGGACACGCATATTGGGCTTGATTATAAGAGGCCAAAACGGGTTAGCGGTGGCAACGCAAGTCCAACGGGTTTCATATGCGTGTGTGGGCCCGGGCTGGTAGATAAGCCGTTGTTGCATCGTGTAGATATAAAGCCGTGCACCGTAAGTATTGGGTAGCCACTTTAGGGGAGTGATACACCCCACTGAGGGACCAGCACGGGTATCTACGGTAGGGAGCCGATCGCTTGGGGAGTAGTGGGTACACCTAATGAAGATAGGGGCAGACGGCACCTATGTAGGGGTACACGAAACTACTGGGTAAGAATTACTGGGTACACCTAGTGGAGATAGGGGCAGACGGCACCTATGTAGTGTGCTAGGGGTACATGAAACTACTGGGGAAACTTTCTAAGACCTTGGAAGGGATCAACCTTTAAGTAGGAATGACTGGTGTGGTGCAGTTAGTAATTATCCTTGGGTGGGTAGATGCGTCCTGACGGTTATCTTAGTTTATCCTAAGTCTACCAAGCTGCTTAGTGTAGCCATTCATCCCCAGATATTACCGTAGGTCAAGTTTATGTCTTCTCTGGTTACTTTAATGATTGTATTGTTAAAGTTATAGGACTCACTCAGACTTATGTCTGACCCCGTTGTTTTTATCTTTTTCCCAACCCTCAGGTCCTACGGTGGATCCTAGCAGTAGTAGAGCTTGATCGGATTGCTGTTCCAGTCTTTAGGAGCTTGGGTAGATGTAAAGCTCCAGTTATCCAGTTATCTTTTCTTTTGTCATGGCTATTGTATGAGAGAGTGGGATTATGTACTTCTTTATTTTGACAGATATTGTACTTGACTTTTATCATGGTTTTATGATGTAACCAGACATGTTTATTTCCGCTGTTATGAGATGATGTTTTAAATTTCAAGTGCTATTTATATCTGTCTTGGTGAAATTTTTCTGTTCTATATTCACTAAAATACTCCACCGATGCTATGGCATTCCCTTAGTGAGTGACCATAGCGGGCGTGGGGTGTTACATTTTCTGACCTGTTCGAATTTTAAATCGAATTCTGAAACTTCTGAAGACCATAACTCCTTCATACGGAGTCCGATTAACGCAAACTCAGACTCTATCTCATGCTGAATTCCGAGACGAACGCAATGGATCAGCCCATTTCCCTTTATTTTTATTTTAAAATTTAATTCTGCCTTGATTTGTGAATCTTAGTGTTATAGAATTACGGGGTGTTACAATGATTAGGCGATCTGGCCGATGGTGCAAACTAGTTCGTACTTGTTGCCGCCTCTAGGATAAAACAGCCTCGGAAAAATAATCGATTTGCTTGCACAACAAATCAGTTCAGATTTGCACTTTCTAAAAATAATGAACTGCTCGTTTTGTTTTTTGTTTTTTTTCTTTAGAGAAAAAATGGCGGAAGAAGAAGAGGCTAAGATAAAACACGTCGTTTTTTTTTGAGTGATCCGAAATAAAAAATAGGAATAATTGGCAGGAATAATCCGAAGTTTGACATGTCTTACCATATTAATTCGAAGTTTGGATTATTTCTAAATAATCTCAAGTTTAGGGGATCACTTCCCATATTGATCCCGTCTACCTAGTAACCTGATTAACAAGTAAACTTTCCCAAATCAATCCTCTTCTTCCCATTTCTGTTTATATCTTCCTACCAAATATTGTGCTCAAATAAAGCGATAATGTACAAATTAAGTCTTCTAATATGATCTTAAATGTCTAGATTTATGGCGGAGGAATTCAATCTCCTTACGTTCTAAAACAAAAACACTGCTGAGATAACTTACATGGAATTTCCCCTGGTACTTGCGTTATCAGAGTTCGAACTCATTTTCCGATTCTAATGTCTGAACGAGGCATCCACTTAGTTTTCATCCAACGCATTAAACAATGACCAAACATCCAGTTCACTCTTCCATAGAGAAATCTTGTTCTCATCCAACCAAAAAATAAAGCTTAAAATTTTAATTCTACAGCTATTTATTGTGCCATATTTAGTTCTAGTTTTAGAAATTCTTAAAGAGAATTAAGATGGCTCTGTAAAATTTCACTGCTAAAGGGAAATGCTTTACTCCTCCATTATGTAATGTAGTAATTGGATTTAAACCACGTTACTTGAATAGTTCTTTTTTGTGGAAAAATTACTGAAGAGATGTATGTGTTACTGCTCTCCTCATACACTAATTGTTCCATTGCTATGTTCATAGATCCTTATTTTGAGGTGGAATTAGATCCTTATATATATGTAGCTTGGGATGTCTCTTTAAGTCATTAATCAAATACTACCATGTCTCAAAACTCTGAGGTGTTCCCTTCAGTTTTGTAGTTCAGTAAGCCAATCCAATTGACTCCGAATTTGTCCTCCACTAATTTGTCCTCTATCTTCCAGTTTGCATAATTTCATCCAGACCAACTTGTGTCATAATACATAATTAACATCAATTTCTTCTCTTCGCAGATTGTTATCAGTCAACTCACGCAACCATTAACACAACCCTCACAATTAGGGATGCCAATGGATGCAAATGGATACTGCTATATCCGTATCTGTATCTGATTTTTTTTTTTTTGCATTCGTATCCGATATCCGTGGATACTGGCTTAAGTACATCCGTATCCACGGATATTTTCGATATATCCGTATCCGCCTTGCCAGATACAGATATTTTTAATTATCCGAAAATATCCGAAAAATAAACAACAAAAATTTACAAATACTAAAATACATCATTTACATGCAAACTCGATAATTCTAATAAAAAATACATCAATCACACAAATTCCACACTACAAATACTTGCAAAACGTTCAACATACTAAATGCACAATTTTTAGCCTAAATTAAAACATAATAATCACGTGACTTAATAATACCTAATACAAACACAAATACAACATTGTTTAATAATACCTAATACAAACACAAATACATGTTTTTTGCTTTGCGTAGAGATAAAAGAGTTGAGACTTAAGAGTGCTTAAACCTTCTGCTTTAACCTGAAACAAACAAAAATATTATCGATAAGGATAACCATACAAGATGACATGTGTGAACACTATACAGGCAGTGCATACTGCATAACTTTGCTGGTGCAAAGCTTTCCGCAGCAGCAAAGGTTGTTAGTGCAAAGCTTTGCACAACTTTGCTTTGCAAAGCTTTGCACAGGCAAAGCTTTGCAAGGCAAAGCCTTGCTGCTGGCTTTGCACAGGCAAAGCTTTGCACAAAGCCTTGCACAGGAAAAGCTTGGCATAGCTGCTGTGCAAAGCTTTGCACAGGCAAAGCTTTGCGCAAAGCCTTGCTGCACAGGCAAAGCTTTGCACGGGTTTGCAAAGCAAATCTTTGCTGCTGTGCAAAGCTTTTAAATTAGCTATGAACAGAAAAAGAAAAATAGCATACCATCTACATGCTTACAATAGAGGCAAAAGCAGCTTTTTAATTAGCTTGAACTCCTTACAACCACCTGCATGTGTGATATATAATGCACAAGTTTGAGTATATAAACCGTTGTTATAATATTATGGGTATATACATGGAGACAAAACATATGAGTATTTTAAATAAGAAGACATTTAGTCCAGCATACCATGTGTGAAGAGTTTCTCTAAATTAAGAAGTTGATGTGTCGTCCACAAGCTCAACATTATTACCTATAAATGATTAAAAAATAAATTGAATAATTATATAAACAATGATGCGTTTAACTAAAAAAACAAAAACTAACCAATATTAGATGGTAGCCAATCTTTCATACAAGTCAGTGCCTCTACTACATCCAAGGACAATGAAGATCTACCTTCGGTAATCAATCTACCACCACTACTAAAAGCCGACTCAGATGCAACGGTTGACACCGGAACGACTAAGATATCACGAGTCATCTTCGCAAGAACGGGATAAGTGGGGCTATTAGTTTTCCACCACATTAAAATGTCAAAATTATCTTCATCCTCACCCATTGGCAACAATTCATCTTTCAAATACTTATCTAATTCCGTTTTCAAAACATGCGAGCTTCCGACTTTTTGTACTTTATAGTTTCTCCATCTTGGATCAATTATGGTTCTCTTTTTAGGAGCATTAGTTGATGAATCCATACTATCTGAAGAAGTGGTTGTAGATGCACTTAAAGATGAAGTAAACTCCTTTTCATATAAAGAGAAAAGAGACCTTAAAGATTCACTTATTTTTCCAATATGAACACATGAACTTTCACCGTAAATCAATCCAAAAAAATCCTCTATATAAGCCATTCTATAGCGAGGATCAAAAACCATACCAAGACTCATCATTAGACTACAAGTGCTCCAATATTTATCAAATTTAATTCTCATCTTTTGCGCCATGGATTGAATATACTCATTTAACTCCCAACTTAAGATATGTTCATAAACATCACACACGCTTTTGAAATATAAATTAGCGGTGGGATACTTGACACCGGAAAATTTAAGTGTAACATCATAGAAAATTTTCGAATATTCACTAACTTCTTGCCCAGTCTTCCATTCTTCATTTGAATGCAATGATTTGAAATCATCGGTCAAATCTACTAATCTTTCGAATGTGGGACGCACTTGTAGTGCACTTTCAAGCATAAGATAGGTAGAATTCCAACGTGTTGGAACATCGTAAGAAACACCTTTTCCACTTAATCGAGTTTGTACTAATGCATTTTCCCAACTTTGTTTTCTACTTTGTGATGACTTCGTAAAATTGACACTATCTCTTATCTTTTCAATAAGTCCATGCACAATCTTTAAACCATCTTGGACAATCAAATTTAATATGTGTGAAACAACGCATATGGAATAATACACCATTCAAAGGCAAAACATTTTTACCAACTAATCATTCCTTAAGATCTCTAACCATAACATCGTTATTTGAAGCATTATCAACGGTAAGTGCAAATAGCTTTTTATCAATATTCCAATGTAGCACTTTTAACTTCATAGACGCACTAGGTGCTAATCCGGTGTGAGGAGGAGGCAACTCATGATAAGCAATGATTTTTTTTTGTAATTTCCAATCATCGTCAATATAATGACATGTTATGCAACAATAACCAATATTTTGATGTTCCGTTATCCATAAATCCGTAGTAAGACTAACACGAGATGATAAACGATCAAAAATCTCTTGAATTTCACTTCTCATGTCAACATAAAGCTTTAGAACATCACATCTTATTGTATTTCTAGAAAATATTTTAACAGCTGGATTAATGCTTCTAACATATTCTTGGAAATAAACATGCTCGGTCATATTACATGGATAATCATGCTTAGCGACCATACGAGCAAAACACATTCGCGTCCTATTTTGATCAAATTTAAAATTTGATAGCTTAAATGGCTTATTAGGAGAATGTTTGATAGTCAAAAGTTGTTGTCTCGATAGCCTCTTATTAGCGTCGTTTTTTGGACCACTTTTTATATGGTTTTTCAAATGAGTTGTTCCCTATGAGGCGGATCCATTAAATACTCTTGTACAATGTTTACATGTTGCGTTAATACGGATGACACCATCTTCTGTTACCACTTGTCTATCAAAATGTTTCCACACTTTGGATTTTAATGATTTCAAGTTTAGAGGTCCTCTTTATCCATATTTGTTGAAACATCTTGACTTTTTTGCAAATTACCATCCGGAATTTGATTTTCTTCGACAACACATGCATTATCGTTGACATTAACAATATTCGTTGATGTACATGCAGTGGACTTGCTACTACAACTTGATGATGCATTTGACATTTTAGAAGTCTACAATATGAAAATATAAAACATACAAATTATTTTCACATTCAATATTTTTAAATATTTAAACTAATTACATATTTAACTCATTTTGAGCCATTAACACAACAATGGTTATTAATAGTCATACTTGTCCAAAGCCACATTTATTTTTATCATCTCTACTAAAAATAAAAACATTATTAAGTAGCTTGACATTTAGTCATTTGATGCTGAAAAGTAAAAGCAGTGGGTTAATCATGAAAGTTACAAATCCTAAAGTTGTCAAGTAGCTTGAACTTTTACCATAGATCTACGGGTGTTGTGTAAAAACCAGGGATGAGCAGGAAAACAGATTGTGTACCGAAACCGAACCGAAACAGCATAAAATCGCTAAAAACCGCATCTTAAAAAACCGCACCGAAGTAAAACCGCAAAACCGATGAAACCGCACCATTAGTATGGTCCGGGTTCGGTTTTCATCCTTTTCCAAACCGCAAAACCGAAACCGCACCGAATGTTATTTATACGTAAATTTTAATGCTACCTTCTCAAATTTAGTTTTAGGCAAATCTGCACGTTCACTACTTGGCAATCATGGAAGCAAAAGAGCAGCAATACATGCTGCAGCACTCTAACTGCACGGCTATATTGACTCAAGTTGCCAAGATTAATCATGACTTATTGATGGAAATGTCTGATCATAGAAAGGATCTACAAAAGAAAACAGAACTAATATTGAACACCTTGAGAAGCTATCAAGACCTACCACCAGACAAAGCTTTTATTGTATTAGCTATAGAGGTTAAAAAGAGGCGGTATGCTACTGTTGAGAAGTATCTAGAACAAGTTCTACATACTGCTTTCGGTCCATCAGAATAATGATTTGGATTATATCATTTGCCTTGATGTCATTTATAGTAAGATGGTATTAGGATTGGACCGATTGGTCATTACAGTAAAAGAGTTTTCAATTGCATGTGAAGATCAATATCACACACTGGACAAATAAAAAAGCCTCTGCCTCAGCTTTAAACATTTTATGTGCATCATCATCTAAGGGAACGATGTTTTTTTTGTTAATTGGTTTTAAAACCGAAACCGCACTTTTAAAAACTGAAACCGCACTTTTAAAACCGAACCGCACCAACGGTTTTTGGTCCGGTTCCGGTTCCTACTTTTGTAAACCGCACTCTAGCGGTTCCGGGTGCGGTTTTAAGTCAAAACTGCACCAAACCGCACCATGCTCATCCCTAGTAAAAACACAAACACCATAAAAGTTACAAATCCTAAAGCTGCTAATGTGTTACAAATAATAATTGGCATGTAGATCTAACTATAGAAAATATGTACTGTTGAAGAAATCCTAAAGCTGCTATCATTTTTTGTAAATAATAAAAGTTGCAAATCCTAAAGCAGTAAAGCTGCTATAATTTTTTTAAAATTAAGCACAAAGAAAATAATGTACAAACAAAGGTTGAAGAAAGGGTTCAATACATTGTTTTAGGAATAATCCCGGTGATTGCGTGAAGACCGTGGAAGCAGCAGATCGTGAAACTGTGGAAGCGTGATTGCGTGAAGAGACAAGCGATTAGTGGAAGGCTGAAGCCTGATGCTGTGATGCAGCAGATCATCAATCGTGGAAGCCGGCGCAAAAGAAAGTGACTGAAATCGTGGTAGGTGGCGCCGCGGCTAGAAAATTTAGGGTTAGGATTTTAAAAGACCATTTTTGTTTCGTATGTTTTTTACGATTGAAGAAGGAATGGTTCTGATTCCTGAAAGGCGGCTAGAGTATTTTGGTCTTGGGTTTCACGGTTTGGAACTTTGGAGATGCAAATTGAAAGTACGGACAGGTGTAATGCAAATTGAAAAAGAGTTGTTTATTAATTTAAGTTTAGACTAGATATTTATATATATATTTATATGCACGTATTAGGAAATCGGACGGATATTTTTCGGATACGGGTACCACTAAAACCATATCCGTATCCGGAAATATTTTCGTTATCCGCATGTCGGATAACAGATATATTTCATATTTTCGGATACGAATACGGACGGATATCGGATAATTCGGGTACCCATTGACAACCCTACTCACAATCATCAACAGACCAAATCCGGAAGCAAATCCGACCCATCAAAACTCGAATTTTAATTTGTGAAACTCGAATTCAAAAGACACCGAAATTTAATTTGTGAAACTCGAATTCGATTTGGGAAAGAACGGCTAAAATATCACGAATAAGCCAGAAGAAAGAACTGTTGAAGATAACAGCGGATTTGGGAAATTTTACCAGTTAAACAGGTTAAAAGGTTACTGGGATCAATATGAGAAGGGACCCCCTAAACTTGGGATTATTTAAAAATAATCCAAACTTCGGATTAATATGGAAAAACACGTCAAACTTCGGATTATTCCTGTCAATTAATCCTAAAAATATACGTGTTATTATTGTTGTAGGAAAGTTTGTTCAGATATGAAAAAATGGATCTCAGTTTTACCAAGTCAAGTAAAAACTGATTCATTCATAGTCTCATGATGTGGGACTATTCATATAGGAGTCATCTCACACTTATTCAATTTTTTAAATAATTCATCTTTATAAACATAAACTATTTTTTCAACAATGGCTAGTATATAGCTCATTAGACATCCTCCCCTTACAAGCTAGCTTTTAGGTGTGAGTTCTACCTAGTGGGCCGTATCAGGCCACTTGGTTGTGGGTAGGATCCGTATATTTTAGTAGGGGTATGGTGCTATTATCATCAAAACATGGCTAATATTTCATTTACTACATACCTTAAAACATCGTAAACTGAAACTCTTTCAATGATTACATTTGTATGGTTATGAACTAGTGTACATATGACCATATTTTAAGTTGCTAGTTTCAGAATCCGATGACGTGAAAAATTGTTTCAGAATTCAAATGGAAAAAAAATGCTAGTTAAATAAATAAAGCCTTATGCTAAAAGCATTGAATAGTTATAACCAATGTTATCATGACCGAACCGTCAATCGAACCGTGGTATCCCAAGGTTTAAGGTTTTCAGGATCTGATCGGTTGGACCGTCAGAACCGTGCATGACATTTTTTGATAAATATTGAAAAATAAAGGATTAGCAAAACTGTTACAAAATCGCTCGAAGGACAATAGGCATGTAACTGAATCCTGTAGGATAAACAAACAAGTAGAAATTTTTATATGCTAGATCAAAAGCTAAAACTTGCATAGTTGCTGCATAATTTGCATAGTTAGGCTACTAGCACAAGAGTGTTATTTTTGCATATCTGCTAGCCTAATTGCAAATCTAAAACTTAACAAATACCAGAAATTATTGTATGCGTGGCTGGTTTCAAATTATTTTTTGTTTAGATTTAAGGGTTCCAACTAACGAGATTATGCAAATGGTTAATTCATGACTGTTTAAAAAAATGTAATCATAGTTATTGACCGCTTCACCAGGCGAGTATAAGTTGTGTAATATCCTTGATTTTTGGTTTGATGTTATTCAGAAAATTTAATTTGATATGTTAAATAATAAGTGTAGTGAGATTGTTAGATGAGATTTAATAAAGTAAGGTCTGACCTTAACTAATAAACTTCTAAATTTAAACAAATTCTAACATAATAGAGGATCTGTAAGAAGGTCAAATAAGAATAGATTCCCATACGTACCCTTTTAAACAAAATTTAACATAATAAAGGATCTGTAACAAAATTTATTTGACCTTGATTTGATCAAATTATTTTTTGCAAAGTTGCAGCATAAGCTGCTAAGTATGAAATTGGTAGGGTGCTTATGTCCCACATGTTATGCAAAGGAAGCAATTCAAATCTTCTTTATTTATATAAACGATGCCCCCCCCTTGACAAAGGACTGCAGAGCGAAGTGGATTCGTTCGAGCCTAAAGTTATTGGGTTAGCTTATTTTATAATTAAAATTTTTCAATGGGTTGGTAAATATGTGTTAAATCGGTTTTTTAGCTGTTGGGCCGGTTTTTTAGCGGTTGGACCTTGGTTTTCATGGTTTTAGAGTTCAAACCGCACATACAAGGTTCAATAGCTTTCCGGGCCGGACTAGGCAGCGATCCGCGGTTTTGACGGTTGGACCGCCGATCTGGTTCGGTCATGATAACACTGGTTATAACTTTAATATGCCAGCCAGCCATTCTTCGCAAAACTTCATGTAGTTTTGTTCTTCTCTAGAACAACTCCACAATAGAAATACATGCAGATATTCCATGTCTTGTGAAAACGTACAATCGTGACGTAATAAAGATACTATGTATATGATGATGGATCACAATTGGTTATCATTTGGTGTTTCATGTGTGGCATACTATCAATTGCTGGTTTCAGAATTTTACCTTCTACATCTTTATCTTAAATACCGCTCAAAACAAAATTTTCAAGTTTCCAACCAGATATTTCCACTTCATTCGTTATTAATCAAGTTTTATTTTGACAGTTCATTTATTTGCAGAAAAACTTGTGTTTATATATTGAGTATACAATCATAACATGTCTTTGAAATGGGGAATACAAATGAGATTTACTCACAAAAAATAGTTCCCTGTTCTATGTTTGTTTTCCATGTTTTATATGAAGATCAAATTTTCAGAAAATTTATTTGTAATTCTAACTGAAAATTGGAATGCATTGATGAAAAACTTTAATTTGAAAAACTATTATTTAATTTGCTTCAGGCTTTTATGTTGATTGCATGAAGGCTTTTTATCGTACAAACACGGTGATGTTATTTTTTGAGGCTTCTCCACAAAGTTAACTTGTTTTGGCAGAATATAGAATTTATATTCTTCCAATCTAAATTGCTCTTCTTTTTGACAATCACATAAATTAAAAATAAAGCCACTATTTGCAAATCATTCAAAAGGTTGCGAGTTTTTTCAGAAAATATATGTCAGGTATACAAAATGCTTCTGGTTTGGCACATTGATAATAAGTTTTGAACATTCTAGGATGGACGTTAATTACTTAAAAACACTAGAAAGGTACCAAACTGTTATATTGTGAAATGGGTAAACCAAATCAACATGTTTACACAAGCATAACCGAGCTTACTGTTTTTATCTTGATCCTCCAATCTGAAATTTTACAATTTAACAGTATTTAATTGTTCTCAACAGACATAACAGACCTCAACTATCACATTGGGAAATGATATATAAATATCATGTGTCGTATATTCCTTCGATCACAATGATAGATGCAAATCATCCAATAAATCATGGATTTTCTTAAATTTACTGCATATTTGTACGTGAAATTTTGCAATTTACCATTGCTGAGGTCTACTAAGTACATAAAGGTGTACTAATAAAAAATAGGAAATAAGGTTATTTAATCCATAAAGGTCTACTAAATACGTTGTGTGCAATCCATATTTTTTCATTGGCATTCCATTGTATAAAACAGCATGGAGATTTTATTTTCCTTTCTCTGTTTCTTCTGCAAAGTACAGACCTATTATCGTAACATAGAATGAAAGTGTACTCTCTATTTTCAATTATTTACATGCAATGGACGCTACAGTAAAGGCTTTTGTAAATCTTTATCTGTGCATTTAGCTAATTCGCTTCATATGGGTAAGTAATACGTGTTGATGAGTATTTTTCTCATATTGGTTTTTCTTTTCTCAGATTTACGAGCAGGAGGTTTCAAAGGAGGTTCCAAAGGGACTTTCATAAGTACTTGGCTGCAAGGGGTTTCGAAAAATCTCTCTGCGATTACTTGCGTGATCGTCTGATCAGTGCACGTAGCAATCTGGTTGGCTAAAGAGCTTCAAACATTTTATTTACAATTGATCAGTCCATCAACAGTTTTTGTTATCCAGTTGGTTTTTGCTATATGATATTAATTACCCGTGAAGTATGTGTAAAATGCTTCAGTGACTTCTACATAACGTTTCAAGGAGACCAGAACAGAAAGTAGTGTCTTATATCTGCACTGTAGTATCTTGAATATTGTTGTTCATGTGTAGATTTCAGAGATGTTTCTTACATGATGTGTTTATCATTTATGTCACACCTCTTATATGTTTAATGCACCGTAGTTTTCTTGTTGATGATCAAGAAGTGGTGGTGGTGGCGGCGGGTTTCCAGTTTCTCTTAGTTTTTGTCGTCACTGTGCTCGTTGCTTTGTTGCATTCTGATTGTATCCACTTTGTGTTTTATTAAAAGCGTCTCTTGCAAAGTGAATAGACTATACAGGCATTTTGTTAACTAAAGCTAGCACATATATTAATAAATATGTTACATGTGTAGGAAATGTAGCATTATCCTGAGGTTTTACGAATAAGTGGAGCATAAAAAGTTTAGCTATGTTTTACACAAGGCAAAACTTGGTTTTGATCGATTCAAACAAGTTAGTGCCGAGTGGTTTGAAACCTTGTGTAATACACCGCATTTTTAACAATTAAATAATAAAATAAATTTGTAAGATCATCAAATTTTAGTTAAGAGAGTTGTACCGTTGCATCCTTGGTGATTTTTTGATCAATTTATCTGTATAATTTGTAGAAATCGAAATTAAAACGGAGTTATCGCAGAAACGAAAAGTAAAAAAAAAAGGAAGAGAATGAAATTATATTAATAATACATAGGCTGGGTCGACCCCCTATAAGGTCGGACGACCTGCTTGTTCACCTAAACGTGATTTCGTCCAAGTACGAGAAGTGACGAGAGGTGACATTTTTAGATTTTAGGCTGATCTGAGTTGTTTTTATTGGCTTAATTTGAATTCTGAAAGCTTTGATTGATTGAATGACGTAGTTGAACAAGATTAAATCTTAAAACCCAACGGTCTGAGATCCTTAGGTTACATTGTAAATAGACCCATATGCCGGGTGCTTCACTTATAACAATAAGAATTTTACTAGACTTAAAGGTAAATTGGCATGAGAAGCTCACTAGACTTAAGTAATAAATTATAGAAGTTTTAAAGTAAGATTTGTAAAACTTATTAAAGAGAGCACAGAAAGCTCGTGAGTCTAAGTTGAGTCTTGGAATTTTTTATTCTTTATTTTGGAGCAAGTCCAATAGGGCATTACTTTCACAAAATCTGAAATGTACATCCAAAAAGGTGTCCAAAAGAGTGTGCAAACACCTTAAAATTTGGATTTCGAAGGACATTCGTTTCAGAATCTTCAAAATATTCAAGCGTTTGCGAACAAACGCCCGTAGTCATACGTCTGTTAAAAAAAGGCCTGAAACCGGACATTTGTTCAACAAATGGCTAGTTTTCAATTGCTTTTTATTGCAGCGAGCAGATTTTTATTACAACGGGCAGTTTTTTTACTTTTGAATGGCCTAAAGGGGCTAGCGAGGGCATGCAGGCACATTTTGCTGAATGTTGCATGACAAAAAATACGAGTGTGTGTGTATGTTTTATTTCCAGTTTTGCACTTGTCATTCTAACACACGTATGTGTGTGCATGTCTACCTTACTTCATATCACATTGTCTCATTTTTAGTTATTCTTAATGAAGTATTGACAAAACATACACACACACATTAAGAATGACATGTGTGTGTGTGTGTGAATGGAGCATATAATATTTGAATTTTTGTTAATATCTTGTTTCATCTCATCCATGTTTACAAATCTAGAAGGAAAATCCGGTTTAGGGTCAGGTTCTTGGAGTGTTTCATTAACACCCTGAATATATTTCACATATTCAATATAATTAGAATGAAATAGACAAAATATTGTTAGAAATCAGAAAACAAAAATAATATACACATTCGAAGATTGAAAATAATTTTTTGTACTTCATTTGTAGTAGTAAGGCAGCTGCATGACAACATTGTTGATTGCTAGTCCATTGTGTACAATACTCAAATCATCAAATATATGCGAATCTGAAATGGTGAAATCTTAAAATACAAATACGCAAATTGTACCAAAACATCTTCAAATATGCAGATGGTGAAATGGTGAAATCATGACATATATATATACGATAATCGGAAATCATGGAATCTTCTAATACAAATATGCAACTTAAGACAAAAATATCTTTTAGTCATGCAACTCATTCCTATTTTAAGATTATTCTCATCTGTATCAGAAATCGCTTTTATGTTATTCTTTCTGTTCTTCAATTCCCACCAACAAACAAAGAAATCTTCCACTTGAAGAAAGAATATATTCAAAAATAAGGCAAAACCTCACAAACTCGTATTTTTTCTTAGAATTTAGACATTTCAATATAGAAGAAAACTCCATTAATAATAGTAGCAGCCAAACATAAATATTATTTACAGATCCAATAAGAAAATCACCAAATGCATATGCAAAATCGATATTCATCGCCCATAATAAATATGGTAGTTTTCAGAGGGAAATTATTACAGTGGAGGGAAATATTTCAGACTGAAGCCAAAAAAATTGAACTGAAACCAGAGTTGACGGTAAAAGATTTTGTTACTTGAAGGCCCAAAAATCTTATGTATATTAAAGAAAATATTTACAACATATTATAACCTTCAGATGCATGTGGAACCAATAATTATAAAGTAATGTTAATATCTTTAGTATTTTGTGTCTCTTTTAACATTTTATATTAAAAAAAATTGAATATTTTATTAACGGAAAGTCTATTTTGACATAATGGTGATACAGTTGATTTGCGCCATTGGATCACTCCATGAATTTCACTTCTTCATATAAAGACAAAAAGATACAACAGTTGAGGCTTTGTGTCTTTCTGTTTATGTCTAATTTTGTATCCAATAGTCACCTCCTTTAATTAATTTTGAATTAACATAAATTTTTAATATATTATTTTCAAATTTTATGAATATCACAAAGTTTTTTATTTTAAATTTTTATGAATATTTTGAAATTATTTTGTAGTACATAATAATAACGGATATCAGTTATAATTTTGCACTAGACGGTGAATATTAAATGTTAATCTATTTTTTAATTATTAATATTTAATTCATAATTACTTAACTGTAATTACTAAAAATTAATAAACGAATATTAACTTGTAATTTTTATTATTTAATGGTAATTCTCTAATAGTAACTATATATTGTCAAATTTTTGTTTTTAAATATTAAATATAGTATATTATGCATTAATTATTAAATATGAACTATTAAATGTTAATTGTTCAAAGTTGGCTATTTAATAGTATTTATAAATTATCAAATAATCAACGTTATTTATTGTTTTCTAAAGTTGTCAATAATTAGCAGTTTTATATTATTTACTTGCATTCGTCGATTATAATACCTTATAAACAACGACGAATGTAAGCTATCTTTATAATCACTAATTACAAATATATTCATTGCAACTAGGAAGAAAAAACAATATTTCTATTGCAATTGGCAAGAAATTGTTGTTGCTACAAACATGTTTATTGTAATTGGTAGGAAGATTAGTTGCTAAAATATGTTTATTGCCACTCACAATTAAATACCATTGATAAAAATATGTTTATTGTAACTGGTAGAAAAACACAATTGAAAAAAAAATAGGTTTACCGCAATAGGCAGAAAAAAGCCGTTGCAAAAAATACGTTTTCGTAACTAATAATAAATACTAGTTGCTATAAAGTATTTATTGCAATTGTCAGATAATGCCAGTTGCTAAAGGTCGTTTATGGCAACTGTCATATAGCGTCTGTCGCAAACAGAAAGTTGCAATAGGGTAAAACATTAATCGGGTGTTTGTACAACGCGAATTTTTCGTTCTAAACATGGATGGTGTAAGACGGGTCATCACAAGATAAATATGAAAGAACAGTGAAATTCTTATTTTGTAAACCCTCTTCATGCCCCAACCAAATGCGTGAGTTTAAGCACGAGGAGCAGGAGAAAGTTGAGATTTCTCTCCTTTTTAGCGCGAATAACCAGAACATTTTCCAAGAGACCGTTTAGGATAAATGGTTTTCTACATCCCATTTAACACCTCGAATGACATTTGCTCATCAAAATAAATATAAATTTTACACCAAATTGTCAACTGCTTAGTAAGGAAAAAGAATATTGTATCTTCTCAAAATTGAAGAAATTGCACTTAACTTATGCTAATGCTGGTGATGAGTTCGATGTACCGCTGGTCATCACAATCTTAGTTTTGAAATCTGTAGCAAGATTCATCCTTGTCCATCTGTTGCCCCTATCGCCTTTAGTGTCCGGAGTCACATTCCGTGCCTACTCTTGAGTCACTATGTCAACATGGTTTTTTTTTTTCTTTTAAGTAGCTGCTACCTTAGAAGTTATTGCCCTAAAATACTAGAATATAAATATCAACTGATGCCTTAGAAAATTAGTTATTGCCTCTCTTGATTTATCAAACAATCGACCTTGAATGCATGGACATAAATGCAAAGTATTAGAAAAAACCGGAACATTCATGAACAATCATACAAAATTTTGAAAGTATTGACTCGAAGGTAAATTGGCATGAGATGTTCACTAGACTTAAGTAATAAATTATAGAAGTTTTAAAGTAAAATTTGTAAAGCTTATTAACGAGAACATAGAAAGCTCATGAGTTTAAGTAGAGTCTTGGAATTTTTTATCCTTTATTTTGGAGCAAGTCCAACAAGGCATTACATTTACATTTCACAAAATCTGAAATGTACATCCAAAAAGGTGTCCAACAGAGTGTGCAAACACTTCAAAGTTTGGATTTCGAAGGACATTCGTTTCAGAATCTGCAAACTATTCAAGCGTTTGTGAACAAACGCAACAAACGCCCGAAACCAGATGTCTGTTAAACAAACGCCTGAAACCAGGCATCTATTCAACAAACGCCTGGTTTTCAATTGCTTGTTATTACATTGAGCAGATTTTTATTACAACGGGCAGTTTTTTAACTTTTAAATGGCCTAAATGGGCTAGTGAGGGCATGCAGACACATTTTGCTGAATGTTGCTGACACATGCGGCAGATTTTGCTAAATTTTACTGAGACATGCAGACTGTTTTAAAATGCTGTCACTTTTAAATTATCATGCGTTTGTTTAACAAACACCTGTTTTCAAAACTGTTGTAATTTTTCGGTTCCAATAATTCGGGGTGCGGAAAATCGAAAATCTGCACCCGAACTTATGGGTGTAAACGGGTCGGACCGGACCCAACGGAGGTGTTCTAGTCCTGTCCTACAAGTGATTCGGATGGACACGGACCAGACACCATATAGCCTCAGACCGAGCCGGATAACGGACTGTTCTGTCCGATATACAACAATTACTCTTGAATCACGGTGTTAACTTCTGAACTCATGTTTTGCGCCTACTCTTGAATCGCGATGTCGATATGGTTTTTCATCTTTCTAGTAGCTGTTGCCTTAGAAATTACTGCCCAAGAATACTAATTAAGGGACGTGAATGTATGTATGTCAGTAGAATAAAGTTATAAATTGGGTTTAAGAAGAGTCCAGGAGTTTCTTATGCTTTATTTGTTAGATTTAGATCCGTAGAGGCCAAAGCTTTTTACAAAAACACCCTATATATACTCTCCATCGCCGCCTTAAGCCGTCCGCCTTTCCCTAAAACAACAAACATAACAATGACTTCTTGCTTAGTATCCTCCTTGGTACGCTGCTCAATTCCCAGGGTTTCTTTTATTTACAGATCTCAATTTTACTCGACTACTCCTCTCATCTCAAGGACTTGGATCCTTAGAAATCTAATCTGCAAACCGTGCTGCCCAATTTTTACCAGATCCGTTTCTTCAAAAAAATTTGCGGCTGAGAATGATAAGATCAAGCATGCCAACGAGATTCTCTTGCGCGTTTTGGAATCGGAGATCGCTGAACATGAATTAGTAATATTGCTCACTAACCCGTTCGCTCTTTTTATTTTATTGAATGGTGTAGTAATAACGTTTATCTTTAACTTCTGATTATATAAATCAGAACTCTACCTGTTTGTTTTTTTGGCAATTCAAAACAAGTTATTCAGAATTTGCAAACTTGACATATATCCTCTAGTATGAGTGATGAAGTTCGTTGATTGATTATCTAGCTAGATTTCCAATAGTAAAATAAAAAAATTGAAGTGTTATGTGTGGATAATTTTCTGTATCAGCAACAGTTTTATGCAACAATGTTACATTCTTTGCATTTACTCCGATCTTTATGTGTGTATGGTTTTTCACTACAACAAAGGTAATGGCTAGTATAAGTGCTACAACAAGATGATAAGCAGTTAGATTTTAGAAAATACGTTGCGGTACTTGAAACATATCTTACATCTTTATTTGTAATAAATAAGTACTGCATTTTATTTTATGGAATTCAGTCCAGAATGACAGCTTTATTAGCATGAGAAAAACTATGAACACTCGCGAGTAAAGCGATTGTTAAATATTATTGGCTTAACATTAGGGCCCCCTGTATTCAGCCTCCAATCGAACAGCAGTACTCGCGCGAGTATATTTTTAAGCGAGTGTTGGTAGAACAACTCTATTAGCATAGTCTCATATGATAATTAATTACAAACTAAAAGAAAATTAAGGTCTCAAAGTATAGTAGGAGCCATGTGGATTCATTACGTAGCTTGTATGTATAATGTATCTTTTTGCTTCATCTTGACGGACAGTTTCATGCAACAATTTTACATTCTTTGCATTTACTGAAGTAGAAATATATCTTGCTAGTGGCGTACGCAGAGATTTAGATTAGTGGGGGCGAAACAATGGAAAAATTGTTAAATCATATGCTAAAAAGTTAAGAAATATTTGAACTATAGAACTACATTAATATCCAACTTAAGCATAATTTTCATCTGTGCCATTATTGTTATTATTAGCTTTCTCTTCCATGTTTTCAATGTTGGCTTTTACAATATCATCGACCACTTCAGCATTAGTAGTGACTTCTTTCTTGCCTTCATTCATGTAACTCTCAGCCTTTGATTTGAAAGTTTTTGAAGACTCCGTCTTCATTCTATAAAGGGGCATAGCTTTCTGTATGCATTGAAGAAAAACATAACATTGATTAGTCAAACGAATCGCGCACAATTATAAGATCACACTACCGTGAGGAGTTGAACAAAATAAATTGGATGATGAACAACACAGCGATTAAAATTCATGTATTTTTAAGGATTGAAAATCCTTTATAATGAATAAGCGTTAGTGCTATTGCTAGTTTCCCATCATAACTGCACAAGTATAAAATGCATCAACAATAGAAACATAAAATCTACCAGAAAAATATCTTTTGATGGTTTAGGTAGAAGAGAGTGTCTGCTTTTAGCAACTGGTATAAAGCCATTTAAATTGTTCTGTGAAGAGAAAACACAGAAAAATTATATAAGAATGCAACAATATATACATGAACTTAACACACATATACATCATGGTAGTTAAGGCGTTAAGACGCAAAAAAGCGCAAGCATTGAGCCTGAGGCTTTTTTGAGGCTTGGGCTTTTTTGTGTGAATTTTATATGAGTTTGATCTGCTATTTTGCTAACTACAAATTAATTTTTAAACCATATTTTATAATTTATTCAATTATTTATATATTTTATTAATAAGATTCAAATTTTAAACCATATTTTATAATTTGTTGAACAATCAAAATTTTAGTTTAACTATTTATAAATAAAATTTTAAATTTTGCAAAAAAAAAAGCCTCAAACTGCGAAAAGACGCACTCAAACTATAAAAAGGCGCAAGCCTTGAGCCTTGGGTTTTTTTTTCTTTTTTTTTATGTTTGCGCTTAGGCGCACCTAAGCGCGCCCCTTGATAACTATGACATACATATGTATGAATTTTAACCGCTATGTTATTCATCATCCAATTTATTTTGTTCAACCCCTCACGGTAGTGTGATCTAATAATTGCATGCGATTCGTTTGACTATCAAAGCTATGTTTTTTTCTTCTTCAATGCGTACAGAAAGCTATGCCCCTTTATAGAATGAAGACGAAGGCTTCTAAAATTTTCAAATCGAAGGTTGAGGGTTACATGAATGAAGGCAAGAAAGAAGTCACTACTAATGCTGAAGTGGTCGATGATATTGTCAAAGCCAACATTGAAAACATGGAAGAGAAAGCAAATAATAACAATAATGACACTGATAAAAATCGTGCTTAAACTGGATATTAACGTAGTTTTGTAGATCAAATATTCTTAATTTTTTCACATATGATTGAACAATTTTTCATTTGTTCCGCCCACTAATCTAAATCTCTGCGTACGTCACTGCTTGCTTTTAAGCAAATGCCTCTGATCAATAAAGATAAAGTTAGAGGAAAAAAACCCAGTGGGGGCGACGGCCCCCACTGGGCCTATGATGGGTACGCCAATGTATCTTGCTGAATATATCGTTCTTTACCGTTGTAATATATCATGCTGAATATACTGAACTTGGGAACTTAGCGCGCTACCCTCTAGCATAAGTGATAAAGTTACTTCATGGGTCTTTAATTAGATGACCAATAATTTATCCTAGTTTCAATGATACATGAACACTTTGTAATAGTTATTTTAAATCACTAATATGTATTTTTATTTTGGCATTTTGGCAGGAAAAAGTGTTGCCAAAGGATTTTCCATTTGAGATTATTGATAATCCTGAAGGTGGATCAATTATGCTTAAGAGAGAATATGGCACTGAGCAGATCCAAGCTACTGTGAGTGCCTACTCGTATATGGGTACTCCGATCTTGCTGATGTATCTAAATATTACCATAAAAAAGAATGTGGGTCCTACTTTAGAAATCTTTTGCCATCTCAGACCAAATGATTTCCAAACTATACTCGTGTCATTGGAAAATCCAGAAATCTCCAAATCCAAGTAAGATTTCTTTATACTGGCTGAGATTGCTTGAAGCTTATCCTACATGTGTCTAACTTGAAAAACATGTATACTTGCTGAGATACCAATACATGCTAATTTGATCTGCATATAAAACCTGGAAACTTACAGACCAAACACTCAAGGGATAAGTGACATGATATGCCTTATATTGCAAAATAAGGGATACAATGGCTGTTGGTAAACAATGACTGAGTCGCATACTTTGTCGCTTTCTTGAAGACGATTCGACGATCTGGCTGATGGTGCAAACAAGTTTATACTTGTTGCCGTCGTCTCTAGGATAAAACAACATCGAAAAAATAATCGATTTGCTTGCAAAACAAATCAATTCAGATTTGCACTTTCTAAAAATAATGAACTGCTCGTTCTGTTTTTGTTTCTGTTTTTTGGAGGAAAAAAAATGGCGGAGGAAGAAGAAGAAGAGGTTGAGATAAAACGCGTTGTTTTTTTTCTTTTGAGTGATCCGAAATAAAAAATATACGTGTTATTATTGTTGTAGGGAAGTCGGTTTAGATCTGAAAAAATGGATCTCAGTTTTACCAAATCAAGTAAAAACTGATTCATTCATAGTCTTATGATGTGAGACTATTTGTATAGGAGTCATCTCACACTTATTCAAATTTTTAAATAATTCGTCTTTATAAAAATAAACTATTTTTCCAACAATCCCTCACTTGAATTTTTAAAAATATTTTTCGAGCAGTTTCTAAAAATATAAGATTGTGCATAAACAAAGGTGTCATCCGACTTGAACCTTTGCATAGTGGATAAGATTCAGTTTTTAGTAGAGTGACACGTAGTCTTGAACTCTATTCCTGACATCCGACCACACTCAACCTATTCTATAGTGCAATCAAATAAGCCCGTGCATTTATTGTCATGCACGTCTATCCCAGTTTAGTGAACGCCCCAGAATTTTTGTCCAAAACTCCATAGGAAACGACCACATTTCCACATTCACATAGGTGAGTCTATCAAGAGTACTCCTGAAGGTAGGTACTCCACTCCAAATAGAGTATTGATCTCATTAAGAGTTTCAATTAACTCATTCTCTAATCACTTCAGGAATACATGCTTCTTAATATATAAATGTAGAATGTTCATCAGCTATCACAACTCAACTTGTTTTTACCCATTGAACCTAGTTCTTGGGATCTCCAGTCATTTAGGTTGGGTTACCATTGTGTGTAATTCTACAATCTCAGGGCTAAGGTCTCATTCTTTTAGAATCATTATGAACTTTCTTTCTGAACAGTCCTTTCTTCAAATGATCAGCCAAATTATCATCACTTCATATGTGATGTTCTCTAACAATACTGTGCTTACGACTGTCATTTCTTACCGTTATAATATTGGTTTTGTCCTTTTTTCAATAGTCGTCAAATTTTTCATCACTATATATATGATCTTTTACAGTATTGTGCTTACGACTGTCGTCTACTACCATTATAATAACGGTTCTGTACTTTTTGCAATAACCGCAAAACTATCGCAATAGATTACACCACTGGTGTCGGTTTTTCCCTTATGGGATCTCAACTAACAGATTTCTTTAGTTCTCCGCTTCTTCACTAGCTGTGGCTAGGGCAATTATCTCAATCTTTATAGTAGACTGAGTCAAAATAGTATGTTTTTGGATTTTTCAAGAAACAACTCCTCCAATAATGCTAGATGTATAGCCACTGGTCGTTTTAGAATCATCTAATAAAGTATTCCAGTCTGCATCGGAATATCCTTCAAATACAACTGGAAACTTTTCATAATTTAATCCAAGGTCCATAGTTCGTTTAAGGTATCTCGTGACCCTTTCAATAGCATGTTAATGCTTTATACTAGGTTTACTGGTAAACCTACACGATAATCCCACGACATAGGATGTCGGGTCTAGTACAATCAGTGGTTTATCGAAGGTTGCTAATGATGCTCGCATAATCAGACTGTCTTACACTTTCACCAGTGTTCTTAAATAACTTTACACGGGGATTATATGGTGTACATGCAGGTTTACAGGCAAAGTAATTTTTAGTACCAAGGATTACACTCGACTCACCTAGATCTTTCATATCAAAATTGACACTTAATAAGAATTTGACTGAGTTTATGACATGAATGTTTAACCTCAAAAAGAGTAGGTCATGTACATAAAGACATATAATAGTGCAAATGTCATTATCAGATTTGTAATAAATGCATTTGTCACTTTCATTAACTTTAAAACCATGTGAAATGATTAAGTTATCAATTTTTTCATGTCATTGTTTAAGTGCTTGTTTTAAACCATATAATGATTTATCTAATTTCATACTTTATGTTCTTGATCATGTACTAAAATTCTTCAGGCTGGTCCATATAAATTTCTTCTTCTAATTCACCATTCAAAAATGTGGTTTTAACATCCATTTGGTGTATTAATAAATTATGAACAGAGACAAGTGAGATTAATACCCGAATGGATGTAATTCTAGTTACATGTGAAAAGGTGTCAAAGAATTCTATATTTTCTTTTTGTTTAAAACCTTTAGCTACTAGACGAACTTTATATTTATCGACAGTGGCATCAGGTTTTAGTTTCTTTATAAGTACCCATTTACAGCCTATAGATTTACAACCGGGGGTAAATCTACCAAGTGCCCTACTATTCCTTAATTTAAAAAGAAATTTTGTTTCATAACAATCAATGTCATTTGATTCAATTATATTTTGTGTATTTAGGTCATAAAATTTGTATGCTTTGCTATTAATAGCATAACCTATAAATACACATTCATACTATAAATACACATTTATATGCTCTACTTGCTAATTTTATTCTCTTAGGTTTTGAAATGCGAACATATGCTAAACAACCCCAATTTATAAAGTATGACACATTGGGTTTATAATTATTTAAAATTTCATAAGGTGAAATTTTATTCTTAGATTTAGGGATTCTATCCAAAACATAACATACAGTTAATAATATATCCGTCACCAATGTTTGTTGCACCAGAATTAAATAAAATGGCAACTACTAATTCGGTAAAGGCCCTATTTTTTTCTTTCAGCTTTACCGTTCATTTCAGGTGAATAGAGTGCAGTTCTCTCATGTACTATACTATGTAATTATAAAAATCCAGAATAGAACTAAGTTCATATTCTGTTGCTCTATCACTACGTAGTCTCTTAATTTTCTTATTCGCTTGATTGTCAATTTCAATTTTGAATATTTTAAACATGTCAAATGCATCACATCTTCCAGAATCACTGTCTCTACAGAGGTAGACTTTATTTCCGCCTTACCAATCTCTACGGCTTTAGTGGTATGAGGATCTTCCAACAACATTTTCTGATCATCAGCAGCCGTGTATGTTGTGAATATATCACGATCATAGCAGACATGGCGAGAAACATCAGTGTCTATCCACCAACCATCTGATCCACCAACAAGGTGAATCTCAGTAATCATAGCCTTAAGAGGCTTCTCAGTCAGGTTAGCCTGCGGTGCTGGGCCTAGTCTGTTCCGACACTTTCATGCCATATGACGTGGTTTTTCACGGTTGTAACATAGAAACAACTGCCTAGAATTATTCTTTTTTGGTTGGTTGCTGCTGTCCTTTATGGTTTCCTTGTGGATTCCCATTCTAATCTCAACTGACCGGCCGTGGAGGCTTACTATTGATAAAGATGTGAATATGTTTGAAAAGCATCCAATTTTTTTTTGTTTTTGGTAATGAATTATACACTGCTTTTATGTGTCGTTGCCTCCCTTATCTTAATAATAGTCCATGTAACAATTCATCTTGATAAAATAGTTCATTTTTCAACATCTATTTTATCAGAAGTTCTGAATCTAACTTTGCCAATGTATTTCATTACCAAGTGTTTCTAGATTATGCATACTTTTCTGCTAAACAATTGTAATGCGAGACATTCAACAAAGTTCATATGGACGTTATCTTACCGAAAAAGACATACAGTGGTTGAATTATATAACCAGACACACTGCAAGATTTTACAAGAGAATGTTACCCATCATGGAGATAGAACTGCATCTGGAGTTATGGTCAAACATGGGTGGCTCTCTTTTCATATAAGCGTTAATTAAATCCTGTTTAATCGGTGTACATCATTACTAGACGTGATAGTCAACATCGCTGTCGTTCATTTAAGAGTGTTTTATCTTTATCAACTTCAATTAAATTTCTGAAAAATAAACTGCAAACAAGAAAGATAGGGAAATAAATTACTTGTTAATTTGAGCAATGGCGCCATAAAAAAGATAATAGAAGTATCATAAAGCCCCTCCATTGTATACTCTTAGACCAGCTCAAATCCCCGTCCGCCCAAGCCTCAAGTCACCAACTGGCTTGCTAAAAATCCCTCTTTTTCTTTTATCTCTTGTATCTCCAGCCTTCTCCGAGGCAACAATATTTTATTTTACCTGTCGAAGTGACCGTATTGCCTCTTATACTCTGTAAGAAGCAAATTTTCATCCTCGTTTCTAGGTCTAATCTTTAATTTCTGAATCCCAGCATGCCTAGTTTGAGCTATAAATTTGATATCGAGACCGACCGCTTGGAGTCAAGAGCAAGAGCAAGAGCAAACGCGGCTGAAATCGTTTACTCTGAAGTCAAGGCCGAATAACTCAACACCAACTGATCCGAATCTTCATCTTTAAAAACCCTAGTTTTTTTTTTAGATTCCGCCTAAGTATCCGCTCTCGTACTTCAACGAATCAGTGGATACTTTCTTCAGTTCAGTGGATTTATTACTTTTACAGATCAGGCGGATGCTGATGTGGCGAATGCAGTCCAAGCCATTGTTTCCAATTCGTCTTCAAATTGTTGGGAAACAATGACTGAGTCGCGTACTTTGTCGCTTTCTTGAAGATGATTAGGCGATCTGGCCGATGGTGCAAACCAGTTCGTACTTGTTGTCGCCTCTTGGATAAAACAGCCTCGAAAAAATAATCGATTTGCTTGCACAACAAATCAGTTCAGATTTGCACTTTCTAAAAATAATGAACTGCTCGTTTTGTTTTTTGTTTTTGTTTTCTTTAAAGAGAAAAAAAATGGCGGAAGCAGAAGAGGCTAAGATTGTTATTGTTTTTGTTTTCTTTAAAGAAAAAATAATGAACTGTTCGTACTTGTTTTTGTTTTTGTTTTCATAATACATAATCAACATCAATTTCTTCTCTTCGCAGATTGTTATCAGTCAACTCACGCAACCTTTAACACAACCCTCACAATTAGGGATGCCAACGGATGCAAACGGATACGGATACTGCTATGTCCGTATCTGTATCCGAATTTTTTATTTTTTTGCATCCGTATCCTATATCCGCAGATACTTGCTTAAGTATATCCGTATCCACGGATATTTTAGGATATCCAAAAATATTCGTATCGGCCTTGCCGGATACATATATTTTTAATTATCCGAAAATATCTGAAAATATCCGAAAATTAAACAAAAAAAATTTACAAATACTGAAATACATCATTTACATGCAAACTCGATAATTCTAATCAAAAATACATCAATCACACAAATTCCACGCTACAAATACTTGCAAAACGTTCAACATACTAAATGCACAATTTTTAGCCTAAAATAAAACATAATAATCATGTGACTTAATAATACCTAATACAAACACAAATACAACATTGTTTAATAATACCTAATACAAACACAAATACATGTTTTTTGCTTTGCGTAGAGATAAAAGAGTTGAGACTTAAGAGTGCTTCAACCTTCTGCTTTAACCTGAAACAAACAAAAATATTATCGATAAGGATAACCATACAAGATGACATGTGAGAACACTATACAAGCAGTGCATACTGCATAACATTGCTGGTGCAAAGCTTTCCGCAGCAGCAAAGGTTGCTAGTGCAAAGCTTTGCACAACATTGCTTTGCAAAGCATTGCTTTGCAAAGCATTGCTTTGCAAAGCTTTGCACAGGCAAAGCTTTGCAAGGCAAAGCCTTGCTGCTGGCTTTGCACAGGCAAAGCTTTGCATAGCAAAGCCTTGCTGCTGTGCAAAGCCTTGCTGCTGTGCAAAGCTTTGCACATGCAAAGCTTTGCACGGCTTTGCAAAGCTTTTGCAAAGCTTTGCTGCTGTGCAAAGCTTTTAAATTAGCTATGAACAGAAGGAAAAAATAGCATACCGTCTACATGCTTACAATAGAGGTTAAAGAAGCTTTTTAATTAGCTTGAACTCCTTACAACCACCTGCATGTGTGATATATAATGCACAAGTTTGAGTATATAAACCGTTGTTCTGTTCTAATATTATGGGTATATATACGGGGACATAGCATATGAGTATTTTAAATAAGAAGACATTTAGTTCAACATACCATGTGTGAAGAGTTTCTATAAATTAAGAAGTTGATGTATCGTCCACAAGCTTAACATTATTACCTATAAATGATTAAAAAATAAATTGAATAATTATATAAACAACGATGCGTTTAACTAAAAAAAAAAAAAAAAAAAAAAAAACTAACCAATATTAGATGGTAGCCAATCTTTCATACAAGTCAATGCCTCTACTACATCCGAGGACAATGAAGAGCTACCTTCGGTAGTCAATCTACCACCACTACTAAAAGCCGACTCAGATGCAACGGTTGACACCGGAACGGCTAAGATATCACGAGTCATCTTCGCAAGAACGGGATAAGTGGGGCTATTAGTTTTCCACCACATTAAAATATCAAAGTTATCTTCATCCTCACCCATTGGCAACAATTCATCTTTCAAATACTTATCTAGTTCAGTTTTCAAAAATGTGAGCTTCCGATTTTTTGTATTTTATAGTTTCTCCATATTGGATCAATTATGGTTCTCTTTTTGGGAGCATTAGTAGATGAATCCATATTATCAGAAGAAGTGGTTGTAGATGCACAGGCAAAGCTTTGCACGGCTTTGCAAAGCTTTGTTGCGATGCAAAGCTTTTAAATTAGCTATGAACAGAAGGAAAAAAAATAGCATACCATCTACATGCTTACAATAGAGGCAAAAGAAGCTTTTTAATTAGCTTGAACTCCTTACAACCACCTGCATGTGTGATATATAATGCACAAGTTCGAGTATATAAACCGTTGTTCTGTTCTAATATTATGGGTATATATACGGGGACATAGCATATGAGTATTTTAAATAAGAAGAAATTTAGTTCAACATACCATGTGTGAAGAGTTCCTATAAATTAAGAAGTTGATGTGTCGTCCACAAGCTTAACATTATTACCTATAAATGATTAAAAAATAAATTGAATAATTATATAAACAATGATGCGTTTAACTAAAAAAAACTAACTAATATTAATTGGTAGCCAATCTTTCATACAAGTCAATGCCTCTACTACATCCGAGGACACTGAAGATCTACCTTCGGTAATCAATCTACCACCACTACTAAAAGCCGACTCAGATACAACGGTTGACACCGAAACGGCTAAGATATCACGAGTCGTCTTCGCAAGAACGGGATAAGTGGGGCTATTAGTTTTCCACCACATTAAAATGTCAAAGTTATCTTCATCCTCACCCATTGGCAACAATTCGTCTTTCAAATACTTATCTAGTTCAGTTTTCAAAACATGTGAGCTTCCGATTTTTTGTATTTTATAGTTTCTCCGTCTTGGATCAATTATGGTTCTCTTTTTAGGAGCATTAGTAGATGAATCCATATTATCAGAAGAAGTGGTTGTAGATGCACTTAAAGATGAAGTAAACTCCTTTTCATATAAAGAGAAAAGAGACCTTAAAGATTCACTTATTTTTCCAATATGAACACATGGACTTTCACCGTAGATCAATTCAAAAAAAACCTCTATATAAGTCATTCTATAGCGAGGATCAAAAACCATACCAAGACTCATCATTAGACTACAAGTGTTCTAGTATTTATCAAATTTAATTCTCATCTTTTGCGCCATGGATTGAATATACTCATGTTCATTTAACTCCCAACTTAAGATATTTTCATAAACATCACACACGCTTTTGAAATATAAATTAGCGGTGGGATACTTGACACCGGAAAATTTAAGTGTAACATCATAGAAATTTTTTGAATATTCACTAACTTCTTGCCCAGTCTTCCATTCTTCATTTGAATGCAATGATTTGAAATCATCGGTCAAATCTACTAATCTTTCGAATGTGGGACACACCAGTTGTGCACTTTCAAGCATAAGATAGGTAGAATTCCAACGTGTTGGAACATCGTAAGAAACATCTTTTCCACTTAATCGAGTTTGTACTAATGCATTTTCCCAACTTTTTTTTCTACTTTGTGATGACTTCGTAAAATTGACACTATCTCTTATCTTTTCAATGAGTCCATGCACAATCTTTAAATCATCTTGGACAATCAAATTTAATATGTGTGCAACAACGCATATGGAATAATACACCATTCAAAGGCAAAACATTTTTACCAACTAACCATTCCTTAAGATCTCTAACCATTACATCGTTATTTGAAGCATTATCAACGGTAAGTGCAAATAGCTTTTTATCAATATTCCAATGTAGCACTTTTAACTTCATAGACGCACTAAGTGCTAATCCGGTGTGAGGAGGCAACTCATGATAAGCAATGATTTTTTTTTTGTAATTTCCAATCATCGTCAATATAATGACATGTTATGCAACAATAACCAATATTTTGATGTTCCGTTGTCCATAAATCCGTAGTAAGACTAACACGAGATGATAAACGATCAAAAAACTCTTGAATTTCACTTCTCGTGTCAACATAAAGCTTTAGGACATAACATCTTATTGTATTTCTAGAAAACATTTTAACCGCTGGATTAATGTTTCTAACATATTCTTGGAAATAAACATGCTTGGTCATATTAAATGGATAATCATGCTTAGCGACCATACGAGCAAAACACATTCGCGTCCTATTTTGATCAAATTTAAATTTTGATAGCTTAAAAGGCTTATTAGGAGAATGTTTGGTAGTCAAAAGTTTTTGTCTCGATAGCCTCTTACTAGCGTCGTTTTTTGGACAACTTTTTATATGGTTTTTCAAATGAGTTGTTCCCTATGAGGCGGATCCATTAAATACTCTTGTACAATGTTTACATGTTGCCTTAATACGGATGACACCATCTTCTGTTACGACTTGTCTATCAAAATGTTTCCACACTTTGGATTTTAATGATTTCAAGTTCAGAGGTCCTCTTTATCCATATTTGTTGAAACATCTTGACTTTTTTGCAAATTACCATCCGGAATTTGATTTTCTTCGACAACAGATGCATTATCGTTGACATTAACAATAGGCGTTGATGTACATGCAATGGACTTGCTACTACAACTTGATGATGCGTTTGACATTTTAGAAGTCTACAATATGAAAATATAGAACATACAAATTATTTTCACATTCAATATTTTTAAATATTTAAACTAATTACATATTTAACTCATTTTGAGCCATTAACACAACAATGGACGTTAATAGTTACACTTGTCCAAATCCACATTTACTTTTATCATCTCTACTAAATATAAAAACACTATTAAGTAGCTTGACATTTAGTCATTTGATGCTGAAAAGTAAAAGCAGTGGGTTAATCATGAAAGTTACAAATCCTAAAGTTAAGTAGCTTGAACTTTTACCATAGATCTACGGGTGCTGTGTAAAAACACAAACACCATAAAAGTTACAAACCCTAAAGCTGCTAATGTGTTACAAATAATAATTGGCATGTAGATCTAACTATAGAAAATATGTACTGTTGAAGAAATCCTAAAGCTGCTACCATTTTTTGTAAATAATAAAAGTTACAAATCCTAAAGCAGTAAAGCTGCTATAATTTTTTGTAAATTATGCACAAAGAAAATAATGTACAAAGGTTGAAGAAAGGGTTCAATACATTGTTTTAGGAATAATCCCGATGATTGCGTGAAGACCGTGGAAGCAACAGAGCGTGGAACTGTGGAAGCGTGATTGCGTGAAGAGACGAGCGATTCGTGGAAGGCTGAAGCCTGATGCTGTGATGCAGCAGATCGTCGATCGTGGAAGCCGGCGCACAAGGAAGTGACTGAAATCGTGGTAGGCGGCGCCGCGGCTAGAAGATTTAGGGTTAGGATTTTAGAAGACCATTTTTGTTTCGTGTTTTTTTTAACGATTCAAGAAGGAATGGTTCTGATTCCTGAAAGGCGATTAGAGTATTTTGGTCTAGGGTTTCACGGTTTGGAACTTTGGAAATGCAAATTGAAAGTACGGACGGGTGTAATGCAAATTGAAAAATAGTTGTTTATTAATTTAAGTTTAGACTAGATATTTATATATATTTATATACACGTATTAGGAAATCAGACGGATATTTTTCGGATACGGATACCACTAAAACCATATCCGTATCCGGAAATATTTTCGTTATCCGCATGTCGGATAACAGGTATATTTCATATTTTCGGATACGAATACAGACGGATGTCGGATATTTCGGGTATCCGTTGACAACCCTACTCACAATCATCAACAGACCAAATCCGGAAGCAAATCCGACCCATCAGAACTCAAATTTTAATTTGTGAAACTCGAATTCAAAAGACACCGAATTTCAATTTGAGAAACTCGAATTCGATTTGTGAAAGAACGGCTAAAATACCACGAATAAGCCAGAAGAAAGAACTGTTGAAGATAACAGCGGATTTGGGAAATTTTACCAGTTAAACAGGTTAAAAGGTTATTGGGATCAATATGAGAAGGGACCCCCTAAACTTAGGATTATTTAAAAATAATTCAAACTTCGGATTAATATGGAAAAACACGTCAAACTTCGGATTATTCTTGTCAATTAATCCTAAAAAATATACATGTTATTATTGTTGTAGGGAAGTTTGTTCAGATATGAAAAAATGGATCTCAGTTTTACCAAGTTGTTGGCTAGTTTTTTGACCAAGCCACCAAAGTTCACACAAGAAGAAAATATGGAATTTCACGCCTCTATCCGTCGAAGACTTGATCGGATCGCCCTGCTTCACCACGATCGCGATCGTCTCCATACCTCGCGATCCGACTCGCCCAACACCAGCTCGATCCGATCCCTGAAGCTGATGAATAGTGACCAAGACCCATTCAACCACGATCCGAGATGTATGGATCTTGCGGCACCTGTCACCAACTGTCATATTGACCAATTCTTCATCAAGCTACGACAACGATTCGATCAGATCACACGAACCACCCCATGAAGACCTTGACTAAGTCAACCGCGATCCGATCTAAGCTGGAAGACACGATGATGCCCACGGACTTGGTCATCCACGATCCGATGTTTAAGGAGATCGCGACACCTGTCCACAACGGCTAATTTGACTAATTCTTCATCAAGTTGCGAACCGGTCCGAGATCTTCGAGATGTGGGCCACGTATGACCGCGATCCGTCACCAGAAATCAGCTATAAATAGCCCAGAGCTTGGCATTTTTCAGGATCTTTTGGCAGTTTTAAGGATTGATTCCGCCATTACTGTCATACCTCTATTTCATACCAGATTTACTTCGAGATAACTGAGAGAAATCGTAATTGTAAGAGTGAGTTTGAGAGAAATCATTGGTTGTACTAGCATCCAAAGTATAATCAATAGCATATAAAGTGGGCGTAGGCTCGTTAACGCCGAACCACTATAAACCGTGTGTGTTTTTTGCTTTTTTCTCATTTTTCAATTATAATTCCCTATGAATCAGAATAATTTGGGTGTTAGAGCCAAATTTTGATCTAACATTTTGGTGCTTTCACTAAGAATTGATTTCTCGGCATATTGGATTGTTGCTCCGTTGTTTGGATATTCAAGTCCGAAGGAAACAGTCCCGAAACTTCACTGTTCAGATTTTTGAAGATTCCAGCGGCATCTGATATCATGGCCGGAGAGAAGTCTAAGAAAGTACGAGCTTCGCAGGAAATTGAAGTCGCGAATGAAGCAGTTGGAGAAAGTGTACATGAGCAGGTTGAGGACGGCTTCGTGGATCGCGGAGACATAGGGGCGATCCGACCCGAATGTGGCGTCACGAACCAGTTTGAAGGGGGCGTCACGATCTGAATTGAGGGCGACATGAACCGAACATCTGAAGGGGTCGTCACTCGATCCCGAGACAACACCGCGAACCCTCCCCCTAATGTTACCACGATCCGACCCCAGGGGGGCGCTACGAGACACAGACACAGGTCCACTGTGATCCGAAGTGATGACCAGACTACAACTCGACCTGGAAAGGAGGTTATGGCTCACTCTTCCCGTCCTGGTACCTCTGTTCAACCTGGCTTAAGTTCTCTGCGCATAAGAGAAAATTTTGATGATCAATATGACACCTCTACTCCGGTCATTGAAGGAGATCTCTCTCGCTTCTCTGAAATGTAGGATAGGCTGTTTGATGAATTAGCTACTCAAAGGCAGCAAAGCTCTGTGCTGCAGCAGAACTTAACTGCTATGGATAGAAGGATCGATGATCTCGCAAGACAAAGAACACTCCCGGTTCGCCCACTCACCCCAGAGTACTCTTTTTCGTCAGAGGAATCGCCAAGACCTCCGCGGCGACTGTAAGAGAGGGCTGAAAACATAGAGCAGCTCCGATTTGGAACCTTGCCATCATGAGAGGAAGAGACACTTGGTGTAGGACCCTCAAACTGCAACTTGAATAATCGTGCCGCAACTCCTAGAGCTCGAGTTGTGGATAATCCTGTTGAGAATAGACCACCTCAGCCCCTTCGCCGTACAAATACTCATGGTAACAGGGGGCAACGAAGCCCAATCCGAGCTCCGGATTTCGTAGATGTTCCTAGAAGAGAGATCGGAGAATTCCACCGAACGAGAAGCGCTGATCCCGAGCCTCCGTTGACCAGTGCAAATGTTGCAGCTATGGTCCATCAAATCCTGACGGATAGCCGTGGACAAAGGAATGAAGATTGGGGAATTGACCGCAGTCACACCACTTTTACTGATGACATTCTAGACGTAACATTCCCGAGGCGCTTTAACATGCCTCAGATGAACCGTTACGTGGGTAGATCTGATCCAATCCAACATCTAATGAGATATTCTTGGTCAATGACCACTACCGCAGCCTCTGACGCTATAAAGTGCAAAGCATTCCCTATATTCTTGGAAGATGTAGCGTTATTATGGTTTACTCGCTTACCAGCAAGATCAATTTCCAGTTTCAGGGAGTTGAGTGAAAGGTTCGTGGAACAGTTCCGCATTTATGCACAGAGGTCAAAGAGTGTGATTGATCTGTTCCTTGTCAAACAACGACCAGGCGAGAGCTTGAGGGTGTATCTGGATCGTTTCAACCTAGCCGCCACCGAAGTCAAGGATCCCCATGAGCCAACTGTTGTGGCAGCCCTAATTGATGGGGTAGATAAAGATACTGAATTTGGGAGATGCCTGGCCGGCATGCCACCTCATACTAGAGAATTGTTCTACGAGAAAGCAAACGTACGCTTACGTTAAGAGGAGGTATATGCTAACCAGAAGATGAAAATGGCAAATAAGGAGGAAATCCAAAGTAATGTGGCCATCAAGCAAACCAGAGACAGCTCGGGAAAGGTTGAAGTCAATGTTGGAAACCGAAACCAGGGCGGCGGCCACCAGTCAGGAAACAATGGTAACAACAGTAATGGCAATAATCGAAAGAGAAATCGGGGGAACCACTCCCAGAGGACCCGTCCCAGGTCTTTCGAAAATTATATGCCAATAAATGATACTTTGGAGAATATATTCGTAGACTCGTACAATGTTCTCCAACATAAAAGGCCTCCTCCAAGAGATTCGACGGAGAAAGAACGTGAGACGGGGAAGTTTTGTCTCTTCCATCAGACTCACGGCCACTCTACAAATGAATGCCGTCATTTGAGAGACGTAGTTGAGAGGCTGCTCCGGGAAGGGAAGTTAGATGAGTACCGGGTGACTCCTAGAGACAGGGGGCATGCTATTCAGACCCCGAACCAAAACCAGAATCAACCTACTGCCAGGCCAACTGTCCAGCAAAAAGGAAAGGATCTTGTTATCAATACTATAATCGGAGGGCTTCACATAGCCGGGTATAGTTTCAAGGCGATGGATCAGTACGTAAACGCAGCAAAGCAGCATCTTGAGGCAGGAGAGTGTAGCAACCTTGAGGACAATGTCCCAGTAAAACAACAAAAGATGATGTCAGATGACGTCATTTTCCGCAACCGAGAGAGTATTTGAGTCCACGCTCCGACCGAAGATCCATTTGTAATAACAGTTCCTATTGGCCCGGCCACTGTCCATAAAGTTTTAGTGGATAACGGGAGTTCAGTCAACATTCTATTCAAAAAGACGTTCGATCAAATGAACCTTGAATTGAAAGATTTAAAGCCGTGTGAAGGATGAATCCGTGGATTTAACGGAGCTTCAACTGCTCCAATGGGATATGTAGAGCTGCCGGTAACACTTGGGTAAGGAGAACGCCAGAGAGTGAGAATTCTTCCCTTCGTGGTTTTGGGTATTGAATCGCCTTATAACGCCTTCTTGGGCCGACCGGCCCTAGCAAAGTTTAGAGCTTGTATAGCCCCCTGAAGCTTGTTATTGAAGTTTCCTATGGAAGCTGGTGTTGGCATAGTCAGAGGAGATCATGTTGCTGCACGAGCATGTTACATTGCAGAGCTAAAGCTACTCCGTAAAGGAAGAGATATAGAAACTAAAGACGCTTCTTCCCCCACAAGGGAGGAGACGTCATACCAATTAAAGAGAATGACTATGGGTGAGTCGCCCAGAGAACTGCCCGAGGATATAGATCCCAGAGAGGACGAAGAGACTAGGGGCAGAATGGCGGCTCCCAACGAAACGACTGTGGATGTACCGATCGATGATAGTGACCCAGAGAAGGTCCTGAAGATTGGATCCCTGTTGGATCCAGTTCGAGCTAAAGAATTGACGGATTACCTGAAAGATAACTTGGATGTATTTGCTTGGACCCACACGGACATGTGTGGGATATCTCCATCAATCATGAGCCACTCAATGAGCATCAACCCAAAGCATCCCCCTGTAAAACAAAAAAGGCGAATGTTGGGCCCAGGGAGGTCCGCAGCCTTGAAAGAAGAAGTTGAAAAGTTAAGAAGTAACGGATTCATCAGAGACTCAACCTACCCAGATTGGATTTCAAATCCAGTTTTGGTAAAGAAGGCCAATGGGAAGTGGCGTACGTGTATTGATTTTTCGGATTTGAATAAAGCCTGCCCAAAAGATAGCTTTCCATTACCCAGAATTGATCAGTTGGTAGATTCAACGGCGGGTCATGAGCTTCTCTCTTTCATGGATGCTTATTCAGGATATAACCAGATTTCTATGCATGTTCCAGATCAAGAACACACTAGCTTCATTACGGATATGGGATTAAACTGCTACGTGGTAATGCCTTTTGGTTTGAAGAACGCATGCGCTACATATCAACAGTTAGTGAACATAATGTTATATAACCAAATTGGGAAAACGATGGAGGTGTACGTTGACGACATGTTGGTTAAGTCCAGACAATCGTCCGATCACGCTACAGACTTGGCAGAGATGTTTGGTATTCTTCGAAAGTATGGGATGAAACTCAACCCGAAATGCTCATTTGGGGTTGCATCCGGGAAATTCTTGGGATTCATTGTCAGCTCGCGTGGGATTGAGATTAATCCAGACCAGATCGCAGCAATCAGAGGCATTCAGGAGCCTAGACAAATTAAAGATGTGCAAAGCCTTGCAGGGAAAGTAGCAGCATTAAGCGGATTCATCTCTAGAGCGACAGACAAATGCATTCCATTCTTTGAATTGATAAAGCGAGGAAAACACAATTTTAAATGGACTTATGATTGCATAGAAGCATTTCAGAACCTGTTGAATCATCTGGAGAGACCTCCGATATTGTCTAAGCCAGTGGACCATGATGATTTATTCGTGTACTTAGCAGTGTCGTCCCACGCGATCAGCTCAGTATAGTGAGAGAAGAAGACAAGGTTCAAAGGCCAGTGTACTACGTGAGTAAAAAATTGGCGGCAGCTGAGCGCAATTATCCGAGAATAGAAAAGCTGGCGTACAGTTTATTGATTGCATCTAGGAAGCTTCGACATTATTTCCAAGCTCATCCTATCACCATGTACACTGATCATCCGCTCAAGCAAGTTCTACAGAGACCAGAAGCTTCTGGAAGACTGCTCAAATGGAACATTGAACTGAGTCAATTTGATCTGAATTTTCAGCCTCGACGATCGATACGGGGGCAAGTGCCGACAGATTTCATAGCAGAATTTACTGTCTCGGAGGCTGACATAGTAAACGAAGATGCTGACCCACCAAAATTACTTCTCGACCCTAGTGCATGGAAATTGTATATTGATGGTGCTAGGAATGATAAACGATTCAGTGCCGGAGTGGTGCTTGAAACTCCTGAGAAACGACTGATATCCTATGCTATCAGGTTGGAATTTCACGCCACTAACAACGACTCCGAATATGAAGCCCTGATAGCCGGGCTAAGGATCGCAAAGGAATTAGAGATCGCGAAGCTGGACATATTTTGTGATTCCAAGTTGGTTGTAAATCTAACCAACAGGCGGACAAGTTAGCGAAGATGTCTAGCTCCGACGATCCTGAAGATGCCGGGCTAGCCCCAGTTGAAGTACTTCAGTTCCCTAGCATAGATCAGATGGAAATTGATCTGATACTAGAGACTGAGCCAGAAAGGGAGTCATGGATGACCCCTCTAAAGAATTTCTTGATGAATGGAACGCTTCCGACCAAGAAGAGTGAGAGGCGTAAAATAATTCGTAAAGCTTCCCGATACGTTCTGCAAGGCGGAGTCCTGTACAGACAGGGATTTTCGATGCCTCTTCTCTGGTGTATAGCCCATGACAACATCAGGCGTGTACTGCAGGAAGTACATGAGGGTGAATGTGGTGACCATACTGGAGGACAAACATTGGCAAAAAAGGTGTTGCGGTATGGTTACTTCTGGCCTACCATAAACAAAGATGCGGCAAAATACGCACGACGTTGTGATACATGCCAAAGATTTTCAAAAATTCCCAGGGCACCTCCTGACCAGTTAAAGACAATGGCGAGTCCATGGCCTTTCGCTATGTGGGGAATTGATATCATCGGAAGCCTCCCTATAGCAAAGGGCGGAGCAAAGTTCGTTATTGTAGCTGTTGACTACTTCACCAAATGGGTCGAGCCTGAGCCGTTAACTACAATCACAACCAAGCGAGTGATTAATTTTGTTGTTAGAAACATTATTTGCCGGTTTGGGATCCCGAAGATCGTCATAACTGACAATGGAACCCAGTTTGATAGCAACGAGTTTAGGGATTTCTGCCAGAAGTACCACATTGAGAAACGGTACACCTCTGTGGCACATCCGCAGTCGAACGGACAGGTCGAAGCAGCAAGTAAAGTGATTAAGTCCATTATCAAAAGAAGATTGAAGCGGGCCAAAACCATGTGGGTCGATGAATTACCCTTGGCATTATGGGCCTACAGGACAACGTATAAATCGGCGACAGGCCACACTCCCTTCTCTCTTGCTTTTGGAGCAGAGGCAGTCATCCCGGTTGAGCTAAAAGTACCATCTCACCGAGTCACTTACTACGATCTGATGACTAATAACGAATTGCTCCTTGAATCCCTAGATACAATAGAGGAGAAAAGGGATGAAGCAGACCTGCGTGCCTTGAGACACAAGCAACATGTCGCTCTATACTACAACAAAAGAGTTCGAGCCCGAACCTTTGAACCCGAAGACTCGGTTCTAAAGCGTGTCTTTCCACCCCCAACTCATATGGGTGCGAAGTGGGAAGGACCATACTCCGTTCTACGAAGGCTTGATAATGGAACCTTCAAGCTAGCAACCGTAGATGGAGAAGAAATCCCCAGAGTGTGGAATGCCCAACATTTGCGGCCTTATCTGACGTAAAGTCATCAGATTTATCCTTTTGTTTCATAGGACCATGTAAAAGGCATGACTTGCCTAGAATAGTTCAATGTCTTGAGCAAAGGATTATAAAGTGGATGTAGGTCACGATTTGACCGAACCACTATAAAAATATTGTGTGTCGTTTACCTTTATTTGCACTATTATTTATCTGCTCTTCTATCCTTATAAAGTTTGCTGTAAAATCATACAGCGATCACAGAAACGTGTAATTCTAGGTGCCTTCCATCAGAATGGAGAGTAATCCGCAGCCAGAACGATGAAGGTGCAATAAAGTGAATCACACCATTGATTGCACTCTAACTCTCCAGAGCCGAGAGAAAACGTAAAGGACGCGAAAATAACGTCCACATGGCAAGGCGATGCACCATGATAAGAACCGCCTTGACGGAACTCTAACCTTGGCGACCACCGGGAGAGTATAAAAGCGTCTATGATTAAGCACTGAGAAAGAGCTCTTACCCCGCTGAAGGATCGGGGGGCGACTGAACAGCTAAGCTCGAACTCTAACCTTGGCGACCTCCAGGAGAGTATAAAAGCGTCTATGATTAAGCGCTGAGAAAGAGCTCTTACCCCGCTGAAGGATCGGGGAGCGACCGAACGGCTTAGCTCGAACTCTAACCATGGTGATCGCCAGGAGAGTATAAAAGCATCTACGATTAAGCGCTGAGAAGAATGCTGGAGACTCAGCGCCCCCAGAATTTCTGCCCCGCTGAAGGATCGGTGAGCAGATCATGATACGAGTTCGAACTTTAACCCGCTGACGGATCGGGAAAGTATAGAGGTACCAGAGATTTGGCGCCTCAAGGACTATAATCCTACTAAAAATTCCAAGTCCCCCGTATTCAGAGATAAGGGGCAACGTGCATAGAAAATTTTAATTTTTTTCTGCCGCTTGAAGGATTTGTAATATAATTTCAACTTGATTATAGTCAAATGACTTGTGACTAAGTGTGAAGAGTTTATTGAATGCAGGTACACGATGACGCAAAAGAAATAAACTTTCATTCATAAACTACAAGCTTACAAGATAAAGAGGAGCCTAAACAAAAGTGAGGGTCATTCTCACAATTACATTTCATGGCCAGTGGAAAGCTTAAAAATCCTAAGGACAAAATATGAACTAATATCTGCATCCTACTCATGCTAGGGGGGAGGGGGCTATGTGGGCTTCTTGCTCTTCTTCTGCTTCCCCGACTCCTCCTTATCAACATCCGAACGATCACCTTTTTTCCTCTTCCTCTTATCAACAAGAGGCTCTGGCGAAGAAATAAAGGATTGAGAAGCTAGTTGTGAAGTTATTGATCGGGAGGAAAATCTTACGACCAACCCAGTTTTGGGATCGATCTCGGAAATAGGGGGCACATATACTGGATCCTGTTCCCCTTTCATAAGGAGCAACTGCCTCTCCTCTTCAGCCTGTTGTTCAGCCAAGGTTTCCTCATCATCACCTCTGAATTCTTTGGTAATGGCGACTTCCTCTTCATCGCCATCGTGGCGCCCGTCCATATCTCTCAAAGCCTCGATCGGCTCAGCATCTAGGGGGACATCAGCACTAACACTTGGCGGGATGTCAACCTTCTCTGCCTATGTCTTCTTCTATGCATCCTTATCAACTGGCCCGCCACCTGTATCATGAGAAACAAATGTAATTTTAGGAGAGAATGCGGTTTGCTCAGTTGATTGTCCGGCAAGACGACGACAAGTGACAATTGCTTAGACAAATTGCGGAGAAAATACAGTGATACCTTCCGTCGATCCTCCATCCAAGCTAGCAGCAGAACCTCCGACAGCTGGAGGAGTTGGACCCAGAGGAATCAATGGATTGTCAGGATTGTATTCCTCAATTTTAGAGGCCTTGGGCTCTGCAGCTGAGCTCGAGCCTTCTTCAATTTTATTTTTGCCCTTGGCCTGAGTTTTCTCTTTATCAATCTCTTCTTGGAGTAGGCGTCTGCCTTTCTCTAAATCCTCAGGTTCGTTATCCCTAAGAATGGTCTGCATCAACTCATTCTCATCAATCTCATCGACTCCTAATCGTTGTTTCTCGCTCTGGACGATTGCATCCCATATGTTGGCTAAAGTGACATGGTAGTCCGGGATCCATGAGATATTACGGGTCTTGATGACCTGGCCAAGGAAGTCAAACAGCATTTCTTCAAATCCTTCAATATCTTTCTCTCTCTCGAGGAGCTTTTCATTAGAAACAGTAGTCATTTCAATGGCACTTTCCACATTGTTTTCAGCAAGAATCGTGCGCTTCTCTACACGCGCGAGTTGATCATTCAGAATCGCCCTCTCTTTTTCGGCCAGAGCTAAACTATCTTTCAAGCTTGCCTTTTCTTTCTCCCAAGCAGCTTTTTCAGGTTCGAAATGATCCTGTGCTGTTTTCAATTCGATGTTGGCCATCTTGAGATCTTCCACCTCCTTCTTCAATGACGCACGCTCTTTGTTGTTAGAATCGAGCTCATTATGAAGACGTTGCATGGCCTCCTCCAGCTCTGTCTTGTAATTTTTAGCATCTCGTTGAGCCAAGGCAAGCAAAGATTGTGCATCTTCCAAGTCCTTTTGTATTTTCACCCTGGCCCTTTCATTGTTATCTATCCTCACTTTGGACCTGTGCGCTTCCATCTCTAGCGTTCGGATGACGTCTGAAAGGTTGGCAGCGCGCTTCTTCATCGCCTTATATTGCTTGGCTACATGGCGAACATGTCCGATGACTTCAGTATCCCAATTCCTAGGGACTGGTTCCAGAGCTGGAACAAACATCATCCTCTTGAAGAAGATATCGGGGAATTGTTCTCGTAATTTTTCCAGCTTAGCCTGAGTCTCAGGACCATGGATATAGTCTCGTGCCCCAGGGGCGCTCAAACTTTGTTGGCTGGAAGGGACAAGGTCAGTTTTCTCCTTCTCAGAATCCTTGTTTGGATCCTTGTTTTTATCCTTAGGCTCGTTGTGCTTTTTGGATGATCTACTGTGAGATGGCGCGCTCTTCGGATGAGTTAAGTCTTTGGGAAGTTGTTTCCCCCTGTAGGTGGCACTGGATGACTGTGAGGCTTTCCAGAGGTTTGTTTTGACGGAGATCTGAACCGTGAAGAAGGAGGCTTGTGAGAATCCCAGGACCAATGGCTGTCTCCCCCTCGGCTACTGCTACTAGCACGCTTAGGATTTGGATGAAGACTAGGTGTGCCTTCACGAAGAGAGCGATGGGAGTAAGATTGTTTGCGAGACATCTTTCTTGCAAAAGAAACAAGTAAATATTAAAACCTTGAATACTGTTGGTATAAAAGTGTGGGGTTAGACAGTGCATGTGATTTGTGCATCCCATATAATTCCCCCTAACAGACCAGGGCCCGAAGTTAGGCTCGTCTGGGTAGTCTCTCGTTCTTCAACTGGAACAGTTGTTTCCTCAGAAATAAGGAAAAATGGCTCCCTTTCGAAGTCTTCCTGTGTATATACATCGTCGGGTATAGGAATCTTGCTCAATTCTTTAAATAACTGCTTCTCTGTTAAATCATCGGGAGCAGCAGGTTCAACCGGTAGAGAGGCCCTTGAGGGGAAACCCCCGGAGAGGCTGGGATTTCCTTAGACTCGTCAGCATGGACCTCATCTCCTCTATATACATTTAAGTCTTCGTCGTCCTGGTTAATTATCGGCGAAAGACTCTTATGAAGTTTAGTTGTCTCTGCTGCCTGTGACGTTCCTTCTCCCTCGGTCGGGGGCACGTATTTCTAAGGTTTGCCACCAGCACCAAGTCCAAACCTTATATCCAGAAGGCGGTGCTTGTGAAGATTCTCGTCAGTAATACATTTCTTGATCTTTAAGAATTCGGATTTGCTTTTCAGAAGAAGGGATAGTCGATTACTGTACACCGAGCCTTCCGTCTTTGGAAAGGTGTGATCTGCATAGAGAAAAGAAGCATGTTAGCGCTTCGATTTTTTAAACAGGTTATTCATTCAAAGGTTCACAATTTACTTGATTTAAGTCATCTTCTTGCACACCCAGCCTGTCTCTTTATATAGAACCAATCGGCCTTGGGATCCCCTATGTTGCTGTAACCGTCAGATAAGACCTTCCTATTTGCTACCGATTCGAAGAAAGAAAAATTTGGGGTTGCCGTAAAGCGATGCTTGAAAAGGTAATAGAATTTCAAATCTTTAAACGTGAGCTCAGTTTGCAGGATTTCCGCATATGCAATGTATAGAGTGTATAGGGCTGCGTAGGCATTGGGATGAAGCTACATCGGAGCAATACCCAATCGTTTTAAGGTTTCAATGACGATTGGAGGAAACTGAGGAATAGCGCCTACCCAGCACATGAGTCGGCTAACTATCATATACCCCTCCGGAGCCAGATGAGGTCTATCTTCGCTACCAGGTGTCCTCACATCATCTCAGGGGATCCCGTGTTTCAAGCAAATTTTCTTAAGCTTTATGTCATCAAGTTTGGAAGGTAAAGAGTCAGTGAATTTCTCTATTTCTAGTGCATCAGGAATCTCGTCGGGAGCTCGGTCATCTACTTCAGACTCCTCATCAAGCGAGGTACTCTCAGATTGATCCGATTCCGTTTCTACCTCATATTCAGATCCATAATCCTCACCCTTTGGATTAATTGGAAGAACCTCGGGGTCGTGGTGCTCAGACATCTCGTGATCCATCTCTGTATCAGATCTTGAAGGGGAACGGTTATCCGACATTACTGTTTAGGTGAGTAAACATGAGAAATAAGAATATAATTATCCGTCCCCCGTGTGTGTAAGTGCAAGTGTGTGCCTGTGCATACATGGAAGAAAAGCATAAAGATTAGCTACATAAGCAAGGTATTGGTCGTAATGCGCTATCAAGTTACGCTGTCATTTAGTCCAGAGGGATCATCTCGTAGGCTCTAACCTAACTGTCCATTGGTGTATCAAGGTCAAGTTGCATTGTTTATTTAACAAGTAAATCGGATCACACATCTCCTCGGATCGCATGTCTCCTCAGATCGCGAGACAAGGTTCAGATCGGATCGCGGAGCATCATCGGATCGTGAAGCAAATACAGTCTTGTAGCATAAGTGCCCACTCGTGAATGAGCGTTGGATCGAGGAAATCAGAACGGATCGCGTTAACCCCTTACGATCCGCCTCGCACGCCACGATCTGATCTAATGACACAAACGTGGGAACATCCATTTTATCCTCCTCGACCCGATCCACTGCTGCTGCCACGACCCGATCCGCCTGCTCCCACTTTCCTATCTTCACCCTCCTTGCGACCCGAACCAAAGTCCCCCGTCCACGAAACGATCCAGCACCTTCCTTTCTTCTCCTCCTCTTTAATCGTGAACTCGGATGCTTAAACCCATCGCCGTTGTCCTTCGAAAAGCCATAATTTTCACCAGATCCCGCTAATTCTTATCTCAAATCGACGGAAACTCAAGTAAAACGAAGATAGAGACGCTAGAATGTGTTTTTGACGTGATTACCTGTCTTAAAAAGTGAAGAAATACGAGTTTTCTCTTTTGGGATCGAAGAAAGTGTGAGTTCGGTCTAAACTTCGAGCGGCTGAACAAAAGAAGAAGGAGAGGAGGAAGCGAGGTCGGGCCTATATAGGCAAATTCGTGACCGTTGGCCTTCCTTTTTTGTCTTACACGAGTCGTGGGGGCCTGATGGGCCACGAAGCCAAGCCCATCGGGAAGACAGGGCGGTCCCTCGACTGGCTCGTGAGAAGGATGGGCCCGCTAAGCCCAAGGCCCACCTAAAAATCGCATCATAGCGAACACCCCTCCTTGTGGACCGTGAAATCATGGACGATCCGATCCGACAAACACTCATCAAAATGAGATTTCAGAAATATTCATGAAATTAAAAAGTTTACCTGACAATCACCCGACAATTTCGCAATGAAATCTCCAAAAGAAAAATTTTGGATAACCAAAGAAATGATCGAAGATTTAACTGGGTATTTATACTAATCAGGAAACACAACTTTTTGGAAATGGTGCGACACTATGGACAGACACAACCTTTGCTTTGCATCGCTTCAGGAAAAGGCAGCTCCGTAATTTCGAAGCATGTTCCATCCTTGATAAAACATACTTCGAGGGGGCAAAATGTTGGCTAGCTTTTTTGACCAAGCCCCCAAAGTTCACACACGTAGAAAATATGGAATTTCACGCCTCTATCCGTCGAAGACTTGATCGGATCGCCCTGCTTCACCACGATCGCGATCGCCCCTATACCTCGCGATCCGACTCGCCCAACACAAGCTCGATCCGATCCCTGAAGCTGATGAATTATGAACAAGACCCGTTCAACCACGATCTGAGATGTATGGATCTCGCGGCACCTGTCACCAACTGTCATATTGACCAATTCTTCATCAAGCTACGATCATGATCCGATCAAATCCCACGAACCACCACATGAAGACCTTGGCTAAGTCAACCGCGATCCGATCCGAGCTGGAAGACACGATGATGGCCACGGACTTGGTCATCCACGATCCGATGTTTAAGGAGATCGCGACACCTGTCCACAACGGCTAATTTGACAAATTCTTCATCAAGCTGCGAACCGGTCCGAGATCTTCGGGATGTGGGCCACGTATGACCGCGATCCGTCACCAGAAATCAGCTATAAATAGCCCAGAGCTTGGCATTTTTCAGGATTTTTTGGCAGTTTTAAGGATTGATTCCGCCATTACTGTCATACCTCTATTTCATACCAGATTTACTTCGAGATAACTGAGAGAAATCGTAATTGTAAGAGTGAGTTTGAGAGAAATCATTGGTTGTACTAGCATCCAAAGTATAATCAATAGCATATAAAGTGTACGTAAGCTCGTTAACGCCGAACCACTATAAACTGTGTGTGTTTTCTGCTTTTTTCTCATTTTTCAGTTATAATTCCCTACGAATCAGAACAATTTGGGTGTTAAAGCCAAATTTTGATCTAATACAAGTCAAGTAAAAATTGATTCATTCATAGTCTCATGATGTGGGACTATTCATATAGGAGTTATCTCACACTTACTCAATTTTTAAATGATTCATCTTTATAAAAATAAACTATTTTTCCAACAATGGCTAGTATATAGCTCATTAGACATCCTCCCCTTACAAGCTAGCTTTTAGGGGTGAGTTCTGCCTAATGGGCCGTATCTGGCCACTTGGTTGTGGGTAGGATCCCTATATTTTAGTAGGGGTATGGTGTTATTATAATCAAAACATGGCTAATACTTCATTTACTACATACCTTAAAACATTGTAAACTGAAACTCTTTCAATGATTATATTTGTATGGTTGTGAACTAGTGTACATATGACCATATTTTAAGTTGCTAGTTTCAGAATCCGATGACGTGAAAAATTGTTTCAGAATTCAAATGGAAAAAAAATGCTAGTTAAATAAATAAAGCCTTATCCTAAAAGCATTGAATAGTTATAACTTTAATATGCCAACCAACCATTCTTTGCAAAACTTCATGTAGTTTTGTTTTGCTCTAGAATAACTCCACAATAGAAATGCATGCAGATATTCCATGTCTTGTAAAAACATACAATCGTGACGTAATAAAGATACTGTGTATATGATGATGTACCACTATTGGTTATCATTTGGTGTTTCATGTGCGACATACTATCAATTGTTGGTTTCAGAATTTTACCTTATACATCTTTATCTTAAATACCCCTCAAAACAAAATTTTCAAGTTTCCAACCAGATATTTCCACTTCATTTGTTATTAATCAAGTTTTATTTCGACAGTTCATTTATTTGCAGAAAAATTTGTGCTTATATATTGAGTATACAATCATAACATGTCTTTCAAATGGGGAATACAAATGAGGTTTACTCGCAAAAAATAGTTCCCTGTTCTATGTTTGTTTTCCAGGTTTTATATGAAGATCAAATTTTCAGAAAATTTATTTGTAATTCTAACTGAAAATTGGAATGCGTTGATGAAAAACTCTAATTTGAAAAACTATTATTTAATTTGCTTCAGGCTTTTATGTTGATTGAATGAAGGCTTTTTATCGTACAAACACGGTGATGTTATTTTTTGAGGCTTCTCCACAAAGTTAACTTGTTTTGGCAAAATATAGAATTTAATTTGTGAAACTCGAATTCGATTTAGGAAAGAACGGCTAAAATACCACGAATAAGCCAGAAGAAAGAACTGTTGAAGATAACAACGGATTTGGGAAATTTTACCAGTTAAACAGGTTAAAAGGTTACTGGGATCAATATGAGAAGGGACCCCCTAAACTTGGGATTATTTAAAAATAATCCAAACTTCGGATTAATATGGAAAGACACGTCAAACTTCGGATTATTCCTATCAATTAATCCTAAAAAATATACGTGTTATTATTGTTGTAGGGAAGTTTGTTCAGATATGAAAAAATGGATCTTGGTTTTACCAAGTCAAGTAAAAACTGATTCATTCATAGTCTCGTGATGTGGGATTATTCATATAGAAGTCATCTCACACTTATTCAATTTTTTAAATAATTCATCTTTATAAAAATAAACTATTTTTCCAGCAATGGCTAGTATATAGCTCATTAGACATCCTCCCCTTACAAGCTAGCTTTTAGGGGTGAGTTCTACCTAGTGGGCCGTATCAGGCCACTTGGTTGTGGGTAGGATTCGTATATTTTAGTATGGGTATGGTGCTATTATCATTAAAACATGGCTAATATTTCATTTACTACATACCTTAAAACATTGTAAACTGAAACTCTTTCAATGATTACATTTGTATGGTTATGAACTAGTGTACATATGACCATATTTTAAGTTGCTAGTTTCAGAATCCTGAAAAATTGTTTCATAATTCAAATGGAATAAAAATGCTAGTTAAATAAATAAAGGCTTATGCTAAAAGCATTGAATAGTTATAACTTTAATATGCCAGCCAGCCATTCTTTGCAAAACTTCATGTAGTTTTGTTTTGCTCTAGAACAACTCCACAATAGAAATACATGCAGATATTCCATGTCTTGTGAATACATACAATCGTGACGTAATAAAGATACTATGTATATGATGATGGACCACTATTGGTTATCATTTGGTGTTTCATGTGTGACATACTATCAATTGCTGGTTTCAGAATTTAACCTTCTACATCTTTATCTTAAATACCGCTCAAAACAAAATTTTCAAGTTTCCAACCAGATATTTCCACTTCATTCGTTATTAATCAAGTTTTATTTTGACAGTTCATTTATTTGCAGATAATCTTGCGTTTATATATTGAGTATACAATCATAACATGTCTTTCAAATGGGGAATACAAGTGAGGTTTACTCGCAAAAAATAGTTCTCTGTTCTATGTTTGTTTTCCAGGTTTTATATGAAGATCAAATTTTCAGAAAATTTATTTGTAATTCTAACTGAAAATTGGAATGCATTGATGAAAAACTCTAATTTGAAAAACCATTATTTAATTTGCTTGAGGCTTTTATGTTGATTGCATGAAGGCTTTTTATCGTACAAACACGGTGATGTTATTTTTTGAGGCTTCTCCACAAAGTTAACTTGTTTTGGCAGAATATAGAATTTATTTTCTTCCAATCTAAATTGCTCTTCTTTTTTACAATCACATAAATTAAAAATAAAGCCACTATTTGCAAATCATTCAAAAGGTTGCGAGTTTTTTCAGAAAATATATGTCAGGTATACAAAATGCTTCTGGTTTGGCCCATTGATAATAAGTTTTGAACATTCTAGGATGGACGTTAATTACTTAAAACACTAGAAAGGTACCAAACTGTTATATTGTGAAATGGGTAAACCAAATCAACATGTTTACACAAGCATAACCGAGCTTACTGTTTTTATCTTGATCCTCCAAACTGAAATTTTACAATTTAACAGTATTTAGTTGTTCTCAGCAGACATAACAGACCTCAACTATCACATTGGGAAATGATATATAAATATCATGTGCCGTCTATTCCTTCGATCACAATGATAGATGCAAATCATCCAATAAATCATGGATTTTCTTAAATTTACTGTATATTTGTGAAATTTCGCAATTTACCATTGCTGAGGTCTACTAAGTACATAAAGGTGTACTAATAAAAAAATTGCAAAAAATGTTATTTAATCCATAAAGGTCTACTAAATACATTGTGTGCAATCCATATTTTCCCACTGGCATTCCATTGTATAAAACAGCATGGAGATTTTATTTTCCTTTCTCTGTTTCTTCTGCAAAGTATAGACCTATTATCGTAACATAGAATGAAAGTGTACTCTCTATTTTCAATTATTTACATGCAATGGACGCTACAGTAAAGGCTTTTGTAAATCTTTATCTGTGCATTTAGCTAATTTGCTTCATATGGGTAAGTAATACGTGTTGATGAGTATTTTTCTCATATTGGTTTTTCTTTTCTCAGATCTACGAGCAGGAGGTTTCAAAGGAGGTTCCAAAGGGACATTCATAAGTACTTGGCTGCAAGGGGTTTCGAAATATCTCTCTACGATTACTTGTGTGATTGTCTGATCAGTACACGTAAGAAGCAATCTGGTTGGCTAAAGAGCTTCAAACATTTTATTGACAATTGATCAGTCCATCAACAGTTTTGGTTATCCAGTTGGTTTTTGCTATATGATATTTAATTACCAGTGAAGTATGTGTAAAATGCTTCAGTGACTTCTACATAACGTTCAAGGAGACCAGAACAGAAAGTAGTTTCTTATATCTGCACTGTAGTATCTTGAATATTGTTGTTCATGTGTAGATTTCCGAGATGTTTCTTACATGATGTGTTTATCATTTATGTCACACCTCTTCTATGTTTAATGCACCGTAGTTTTCTTGTTGATGATCAAGAAGTGGTGGTGGTGGTGGCGTGTTTCCAGTTTCTCCTAGTTTTTGTTGTTACTGTGCTCGTTGCTTTGTTGCATTCTGATTGTATCCACTTTGTGTTTTATTAAAAGCGTCTCTTGCAAAGTGAATAGACTGTACAGGCATTTTGTTAACTAAAGCTAGCACATATATTAATAAATATGTTACAGGTGTAGGAAATGTGGAGTTATCCTGAGGTTTTACGAATAAGTGGAGCATAAAAAGTTTAGCCATGTTTTACACAAGGCAAAACTTGGTTTTGATCGATTCAAACATGTTAGTGCCGAGTGGTTTGAAACCTGGTGTAATACACCGCATTTTTGATAATTAAATAATAAAATAAATTTGTAAATTCATCAGATTTTAGTTAAGAGAGTTGTACCATTGCATCCTTGGTGATTTTTTGATCAATTAATGTGTATAATTTGCAGAAATCGAAATTAAAACGAAGTTATCGCAGAAAAGAAAATTTATAAAAAAAAGGAAGAGAATGAAATAATATTAATAATACATAGGCTGGGTCGACCCCCTATAAGGTCGGGCGACCTGCTTGTTCACCTAAACGTGATTTCATCCAAGTACAAGAAGTGACGAGAGGTGACGTTTTTAGATTTTAGGCTGATGTGAGTTGTTTTTATTGGCTTAATTTGAATTCTGAAAGATTTAATTGATTGAATGATGTAGTTGAACAAGATTAAATCTTAAAACCAACGGTCTGAGATTCTTAGGTTACACTGTAAATAGACCCATATGCCGGGTACTTCACTTACAACTCAATAAGAAGTTTACTAGACTTAAAGGTAAATTGGCATGAGAAGCTCACTAGACTTAAGTAATAAATTATAGAAGTTTTAAAGTAAGATTTGTAAAACTTATTAAAGAGAGCATAGAAAGCTCATGAGTTTAAGTTGAGTCTTGGAATTTTTTATTCTTTATTTTGGAGAAAGTCCAATAGGGCATTACATTTCACAAAATCTGAAATGTACATCCAAAAAGTGTCCAATAGAGTGTGCAAACACCTTAAAATTTGGATTTCGAAGGACATTCGCTTCAGAATCTGCAAATTATTCAAGCGTTTGCGAACAAACGCCCGTAGCCAGACGTCTGTTAAAAAAAGCCTGAAACCAGGCATCTATTCAACAAACGGCTGGTTTTCAATTGCTTTTTATTGCAACGAGCAGATTTTTATTACAACGGGCAGTTTTTTTACTTTTAAATGGCCTAAAGGGGCTAGCGAGGGCATGCAGGCACATTTTGCTGAATGTTGCATGATAAAAAATACGAGTGTGTGTGTGTATGTTTTATTTCCAATTTTGCACTTCTCATTCTAACACACGTATGTGTGTGCATGTCTACCTTACTTCATATCACATAGTTTCATTTTTAGTTATTCTTAATGAAGTAATGACAAAACATACACACACATTAAGAATGACATGTGTGTGTGTGTGTGAATGGAGCATATAATATTTGAATTTTGTCAACATCTTGTTTCATCTCATCCATGTTTACAAATCTAGAAGGAAAATCTGGTTTAGGGTCAGGTTCTTGGAGTGTTTCATTAACACCCTGAATATATTTCACATATTCAATATAATTAGAATGAAATAGACAAAATATTGTTAGAAATCAGAAAACAAAAATAATATACACATTCGAAGATTGACAATAATTTTTTGTACTTCATTTGTAGTAGTAAGGCAGCTGCATGACAACATTGTTGATTGCTAGTCCATTGTGTACAATACTCAAATCATCAAATATATGCGAATCTGAAATGGTGAACTCTTAAAATACAAATATGCAAATTGTACCAAAACATCTTCAAATATGCAGATGGTGAAATGGTGAAATCATGACATATATATACGATAACCGGAAATCATGGAATCTTCTAATACAAATATGCAACTTATGACAAAAATATCTTTTAGTCATGCAACTCATTCCTATTTTAAGATTATTCTCTTCTATATCAGAAATCGCTTTTATGTTATTCTTTCTGTTCTTCAATTCCCACCAACAAACAAAGAAATCTTCCACTTGAAGAAAGAATATATTCAAAAATAAGGCAAAACCTCACAAACTCGTATTTTTTCTTAGAATTTAGACATTTCAATATAGAAGAAAACTCCATTAATAATAGTAACAGCAAAACATAAATATTATTTACAGATCCAATAAGAAAATCACCAAATGCATACTAAAATTCATTGCCTCGTCGATCATCACAATATGAAATGCAAAATCGATATTCATCGCCCATAATAAATATGGTAGTTTTCAGAGGGAAATTATTACAGTGGAGGGAATTATTTCAGACTAAAGCCAAAAAAATTGAACTGAAACAAGAGTTGACGGTAAAAGTTTTTGTTACTTGAAGGCCCAAAAATCTTATGTATATTAAAGAAAATATTTACAACATATTATAACCTTCAGACGCATGTGGAACCAATAATTAAAAAGTAATGTTAATATCTTTAGTATTTTGTGTCTCTTTTAACATTCTATATTAAAAAAATTTGAATATTTTATTAAAGGAAAGTCTATTTAGACACAATGGTGACACAATTGATTTGCACCATTGGATCACTCCATGAATTTCACTTCTTCATATAAAGACAAAAAGATAGAACAGTTTAGGCTTTGTGTCTTTCTGTTTATGCCTAATTTTGTATCCAATAGTCACCTCCTTTAATTAATTTTGAATTAACATAAATTTTTAATATTTTATTTTCAAATTTTATGAATATTACAAAGTTTTTTATTTTAAATTTTTATGAATATTTTGAAATTATTTTGTAGTACATAATAATAACGGATACCAGTTATAATTTTGCACTAGACAGTGAATATTAAATGTTAATCTATTTTTTAATTATTAATATTTAATTCATAATTACTTAACTGTAATTACTAAAAATTAATAAATGAATATTAACTTGTAATTTTTATTATTTAATGGTAATTCTCTAATAGTAACTATATATTGTCAAAATTTTGTTTTTAAATATTAAATATAGTATATTAAGCATTAATTATTAAATATGAACTATTAAATGTTAATTGTTCAAAGTTGGCTATTTGATAGTATTTATAAATTATCAAATAATCAATGTTATTTATTGTTTTCTAAAGTTGTCAATAATTAGCAGTTTTATATTATTTACTTGCATTCGTCGATTATAATACCTTATAAACAACGACGAATGTAAGCTATCTTTATAATCACTAATTACAAATATATTCATTGCAACTAGGAAGAAAAAACAATATTTCTATTGCAATTGGCAAGAAATTGTTGTTGCTACAAACATGTTTATTGTAATTGGTAGGAAGATTAGTTGCTAAAATATGTTTATTGCCACTAACAATTAAATACCATTGATAAAAATATGTTTATTGTAACTGGTAGAAAAACACAATTGAAAAAAAAATAGGTTTACCGCAATAGGCAGAAAAAAGCCGTTGCAAAAAATACGTTTTCGTAACTAATAATAAATACTAGTTGCTATAAAGTATTTATTGCAATTGTCAGATAATGCCAGTTGCTAAAGGTCGTTTATGGCAACTGTCATATAGCGTCTGTCGCAAACAGAAAGTTGCAATAGGGTAAAACATTAATCGGGTGTTTGTACAACGCGAATTTTTCGTTCTAAACATGGATGGTGTAAGACGGGTCATCACAAGATAAATATGAAAGAACAGTGAAATTCTTATTTTGTAAACCCTCTTCATGCCCCAACCAAATGCGTGAGTTTAAGCACGAGGAGCAGGAGAAAGTTGAGATTTCTCTCCTTTTTAGCGCGAATAACCAGAACATTTTCCAAGAGACCGTTTAGGATAAATGGTTTTCTACATCCCATTTAACACCTCGAATGACATTTGCTCATCAAAATAAATATAAATTTTACACCAAATTGTCAACTGCTTAGTAAGGAAAAAGAATATTGTATCTTCTCAAAATTGAAGAAATTGCACTTAACTTATGCTAATGCTGGTGATGAGTTCGACGTACCGCTGGTCATCACAATCTTAGTTTTGAAATCTGTAGCAAGATTCATCCCTGTCCATCTGTTGCCCCTATCGCTTTTAGTGTCCGGAGTCACATTCCGTGCCTACTCTTGAGTCACTATGTCAACATGGTTATTTATCCTTTTTAGTAGCTGCTACCTTAGAAGTTATTGCCCTAAAATACTAGAATATAAATATGAACTGATGCCTTGGAAAATTTGTTATTGCCTCTCTTGATTTATCAAACAATCGACCTTGAATGCATGGACATAAATGCAAAGTATTAGAAAAAACCCGGAACATTCATGAATAATCATACAAAATTTTGAAAGTATTGACTCGAAGGTAAATTGGCATGAGAAGTTCACTGGACTTAAGTAATAAATTATAGAAGTTTTAAAGTAAAATTTGTAAAGCTTATTAAAGAGAACATAGAAAGCTCATGAGTTTAAGTAGAGTCTTGGAATTTTTTATCCTTTATTTTGGAGCAAGTCCAACAAGGCATTACATTTCACAAAATCTGGAATGTACATCCAAAAAGGTGTCCAACAGAGTGTGCAAACACTTCAAAGTTTGGATTTCGAAGGACATTCGTTTTAGAATCTGCAAACTATTCAAGCGTTTGTGAACAAACGCAACAAACGCCCGAAACCAGACGTCTGTTAAACAAACGCCTGAAACCAGGCATCTATTCAACAAACGTCTGGTTTTCAATTGCTTGTTATTACAACGAGCAAATTTTTATTACAACGGGCAGTTTTTTAACTTTTAAATGGCCTAAAGGGGCTAGTGAGGGCATGCAGACACATTTTGCTGAATGTTGCTGACACATGCGGCAAATTTTGCTGAATTTTACTGAGACATGCAGACTGTTTTAAAATGCAATCACTTTTAAATTATCATGCGTTTGTTCAACAAACGCCTGTTTTCAAAACTGTTGCAAATTTTCGGTTCCAACAATTCGGGGTGCGGAAAATCGAAAATCCGCATCCGAACTTATGGGTGTAAACGGGTCGGACCGGACCAAACGGAGGTGTCCTGGTCCTGTCCTACAATTGATTCAGATGGACACAGACCAGATACCATATAGTCTCAGACCGAACCGGATAACAGACTGTTCTGTCCGATATACAACAATTACTCTTGAATCGCGATGTCACCTTCTGAACTCATGTTGCCTTAGAAATTACTACCCTAGAATACTAAATAAGGAACATGAATGTATGTACGTCAGTAGAATAAAGTTATAAATTGGGTTTAATAAGAGTCTAGTGTTGTAATATATATGTCTTTAAGGGTGAATACGCTTAATGCAAGGGACACTATTGTAATTGATGAGACATGTAAAGCCTATAAATAGAGAGCTTGTGTATGTTGTAATTACATCTGGATGAATAAAAATGTCTGCTCTCTCTCATTTCTTCTGTTCTTTCTTTGTTTTGTAATACGTTATCAGCACGATACCATTTAGATTAAAAGTTTCAAATATGAAACTTCAGTATATATATTATTTCTTTCGGTACAAATATCCGGGTTTTTTTTTCCGTATTCTTTTGATTCCTCAACGAGTTCCCATTTTTATAGGAAAGTTTGAACTGATACACGGTATGATATTTTCACGGTTCTTACTAGTTCCTCCTATGTTTACTCCTAATTGCGTTGCATACGTTTCTCTATAACTAATTGGCCTTGCTACGCAAGTACCATCTTCTTTTCAAAGGCTGCGGATTTCATTAGTTACTTTATTTTTTCAACGGAGAGGTGTTTTAATGCTATTAGCTTGTCTTGATTCTTCATTTCATTTCTCAGACAGGTGCTATCTAGTTTATTTATATTAAATAGACAAAGTAAGATAGTTTGACTTTTCATTCATGGTTTGCAATACGTCTCAATAATTGTCCTAAAATGATTTATATTTATATGTGACATAGTCTCACATGTTGCCTTTAAATTTTATGTAATGCTCCGGTCAGCGTTTGGATTTGTTTATAACTTGGTTTCACACTTATGAATGTTTGGATTTGCTTACATGTGAGGATATTTAGATTATGCATCCATTGTGTATAATATTTCAGTATACTATTTCTATTGCACTCTGTGATTGTCTTGTACAGTACACTGTTTGACATATAGTCATTTTACTTTTGTTCTTACTGTTTGGTGTAAACCGCATATACCCTTTGTAATATGAGATCTGTTTCTTTGGCGATATGCTTGTTTTGAACTTTGTAATTGTACTGTGTGGGTTACAGCTAATCGCCCATATATTGTATATCATTCAATAGATGTTCATATGATTTTTTTTTTATTGTCAATTTTTTTTTTAATACAAGTTGTTTTATATGTAGTTCACAAAATGTCGAACATCGCTAAACTTGAATTTAAAGCATTGGACATTTCTGGAGACAATTATCTATCATGGATACTGGATGCCGAGATCCATTTACAAGCTCAATGCTTAGAAAACGCCATTAAAAATGGCAATAATATGTCCCAGCAGGACAAAGCAAAGGCTCTGATATTTTTAAGACACCACATCCACGATGATTTAAAATCAGAATACTTAACTGAAAAAGACCCTCTCCACTTATGAAACTCCCTGAAGGAGCGTTATGACCACAAGAAGACGGTCATACTTCCAAATACAAGGCAAGAATGGTTAAACTTGAGCTTTCAAGATTTTAAAACCGTAAGAAAATATAATTCCGCTATGTTTAGAATTACTTCTAAACTAAAATTATGTGGAGAAAAGGTAGATGACGCACAAATGTTGGAAAAGACCTTCTCAACATTTCATGCTTCGAATGTGCTCCTGCAGCAGCAATATCGAGAGCGTCACTTTACAAAAATATTCTGAACTCATAGAATGTCTATTGATTGCTGAACAAAACAATGAACTACTTCTTAAAAATCACTCCTCAAGACCAACTGGTTCAGCTGCATTACCTGAAGTTAATGCTAACTTTGCCCACTCCGGAAGAGGTCGTGGCAAAGGAAGAGGAAGAGGGCGTGGTCGTGGTCGTGGACGTGGATGTGGACGTGGATACAACCCCAGCAGAGGTGGTTATAGTGGTTTTGGAGTCAACAAAACTACTGATTTTAAGCAGCAAATGAAAAATGAGCCTGCAAATAGCAATAATTCAGCTGCTGAAAATAAGAAGCATTATGAGGAAATTTGCTACAGATGTGGGCGTACTGGTCACTGGTCACGGACATGTAGATCATCAAAGAAAACAATCGAAGAGTATCATAAATCGAAGAATATCGAGACAAATAACACTGAGGGATTGTCCGATAACACTGACCTGAAGTTAGATGATTTCTTCGAAGACTATGATGGGAATTTGTTCAGCGACGAAAATTTGAATGCAATATTCGAAGAGATGACCGAACCAACCAATAAGTAGCCTGAAGCTTATTATATGACTTTCAGTTTGTTTCTTTTCAGCATGTATTAGTTTGGAACTTTTGTTTATTTTTTTTTTCTTTTAGTATTTTCTTATGGAACCGCAGAAATAATGTGATGACTAGTTTATTCTCGTGGATATTTATTTTTTCAGTTATTGACTAGCTGTATTGTTTTTAATTCTTAAGGTATGGATCGACAATGTTTAAACGATGATATTTGTCTGGTTGATAGTGGAACTACTCATACGATATTGAAAAACCCGAAGTTTTTCTCTGAATTATCTGAAAATATTTCATACAAAGTTTCAACTATAGTTGGTTCAGCCAATATAATTGAAGGGTCCGGAAGAGCTCATATAGTGTTACCAAATGGTACACATATATTCATTCAAAATGCACTATAATCAAGCAATTCTAAAAGAAATCTGCTTAGCTTCAAAGATATAAGAATGAATGGATATCATATTGAAACTATAAATGAAAACAACAAAGAATATCTTTGTGTTATTTCTAAAATTGAAAGCCAGAAGCTTATTTTAGAAAAAATTGGTACAATTTCAACTGGATTATACTTTACCAAAATTGGCATAGTTGAATCTCATTTTATAAACATGAGCCAGAAGCTCACAGATACAAAGAAATTGATTCTTTGGCATGATCATTTAGGTCATCCTGGATCAACTATGATGCGTAAAATTGCTAAGAACTCAAATGGGCATGTTTTACCAAATCAGTTGAATTTACCAAATGATTACATGTGTACATCATGTGCACAAGGAAAATTAATTACTCGACCTTCATACAGTAAGATCACCTCTGAATCTCCAGCATTTTTGCAAAGAATTCAAGGTGATATATGTGGTCCGGTTCATCCCGCTTGCGGGCCATTTAGATACTTTATGGTCTTAATTGATGCATCAACTTGTTGGTCACATGTATGTTTGCTCTCTACTAGAAACATGGCATTTGCCAAATTACTTGCTCAAATAATTAAATTAAGAGCACACTTCCCTGATCATCAAATTAAATCAATACGATTAGATAATGCAGGATAATTCACTTCTCAAGTATTTGATGATTATTGTTTATCACTGGGAATTGAAGTTGAACATCCAGTAGCTCATGTTCATACTCAAAATGGTCTGGCAGAATCACTAATTAAGCGTTTGCAACTTATTGCAAGACCTTTACTTATGCAAACAAAGTTGCCTGTTACAGCTTGGGGACATGCAATTCTGCATGCATCCAAATTGATTAAAATTAGACCAACGGCTTATCATCAGTTCTCACCATCACAGCTTTTAACTGGATCCCAACCAAATATTTCGCATCTACGAAAATTTGGTTGCGCTGTGGATGTACCTATTAGTCCCCAACTTCGTACTAAAATGGGTCCTCAAAGAAGGTTGGGAATTTACGTGGGATTTGATTCACCTTCGATAATTCGTTATCTTGAACCTCTTACGAGTGATGTATTTACTGCAAGATTTGCAGATTGCAAATTTGATGAGTCAAATTTCCCGCCGTTAGGGGGAGAAAAGACCGTTCCAGTAGAACGGCGTGAAATTTCATGGAATAATCCCTCTATGTTTCATTTGGATCCACGTACCAAACAATGTCAATACGAGGTACAAAGAATTTTGCATATTCAAAATATTGCAAATCAAATGCCAGATGCATTTAATGATGCTGCAAAAATAACTAAATCTCACATTCCAGCAGCAAATACACCAGCTAGAATTGAAATCCCCGAAGGACCGATAGCAGCAAATGAATCTAAAGCTAGACAAAAATGTGGAAGACCGATAGGTTCAAAAGACTTGGCGCCTAGAAAAAGAAAGTCTAATGAAAAATCATCAATTAGCAAACCTCCCAAAGAGGTTATGAATGATCCAAAGGATAACTCAAAAGAAAATCTCAATTCTCCAAAAATCAGTGAAGGAACTATTATCCTAGAAGAAATAATAGAAGCTTCAGAAAACAAAATGGTACCTAATAATAATGAGATCTCAATATTCTATACGAATTATGGAGAAATGCGGGATCGAAGTAAAATAACAATTGATGATGTATTCTCATTCGCAGTAGCTACTGTAATAATTGAAAGTCATGACTATAATGAGAATAATGATAATGAACCAACTAGCATATATGAATGTCGAAAAAGACAAGATTGGCCAAAGTGGAAAGATGCTATTCAGGTTGAGTTAGATTCACTTCAAAAACATGGTGTATTTGGACCAATAGAGAAAACACCAGAAGGTGTTAAACCAGTCGGTTACAAATGGGTATTCGTTAGAAAACGAAATGATAAAAATGAAGTTGTGAGATACAAAGCAAGGCTTGTTGCACAAGGTTTCCTGCAGAGACCAGGTTTTGACTTCAAAGAAATATACTCTCCTATTATGGATGTCATAACATTTCGATATTTAATAAGCCTTGTAGTTTCTGAGAAGCTTGACATAAGATTGACTGATGTTGTGACAGCTTATCTATACGGTGAATTAGATACCGATATTTACATGAAAATCCCAGACGGATATAAATTGCCTGAAGCAAAATCAAAGTCAATGTATTCATTAAAATTGAGAAGATCACTATACGGTTTGAAACAATCTGGAAGAATGTGGTATAACCGTCTTAGTGAATATTTAGTAAAAGCTGGATACAAAAACAACCTCATTTGTCCATGTGTCTTTATAAAGAAATCGGTAAAGGGATTTGTTATCTTAGCGTTATATGTTGATGATATAAATTTGATTGGAACTCCAGAAGAGATCAATGAAACAATAGATTACCTAAAACAGGAATTTGAAATGAAAGATCTTGGAAAAACCAAATACTGTCTTGGTCTACAGATTGAGCACAGTAAAAATGGCATATTAATCCATCAATCAAATTACATTGAGAAAATCCTGAAGCGTTTTCGAATGGATAAAGCATATCCACTTATTACACCTATGGTTGTCAGATCACTAGATATTAAAAAGGACCCTTACCGACCAAAAGAAGATGATGAAAATATACTTGGTCCATAAGTACCATATCTCAGTGCAATTGGTGCATTGTTATATTTAGCCCAATGCACGAGACCAGATATTGCATTTTCAGTCAATCTTCTAGCAGGATATAGTTCTGCACCAACTAAAAGACACTGGAATGGCATAAAACATATCATGAGATATCCGCGAGGAACCACAGATTTGGGCTTATTTTATTCTAACACAGGCAATAATCCGATTCTAGTTGGTTATGCTGATGTAGGTTACCTTTCTGATCCACATAAATCAAGGTCACAAACTGGATATGTGTTTACTAACAGCAATGCAGCTATTTCATGGCGATCTACAAAGCAAACATTGGTAGCAACATCATCCAATCATTCTGAAATACTAGCACTACATGAAGCAAGTCGAGAATGTATTTGGTTAAGATCATTAATCGAACATATTAGAAACACATGTCAATTTCCCTCAACTACAGAAAGATCAACCATTATTTATGAAGACAATGCCGCATGCGTAGCTCAGATTCAAACAGGATACATCAAGGGTGATAGGACAAAGCACATTTCTCCCAAATTCTTCTTCACACATGAACTTCAGAAAGACAATAAGATAGAAGTGAAGCAAATTCAGTCTCAAGAAAATCCAGCAGATTTATTCACCAAAGCACTTCCAAAGTCAACATTTCAGAAGATGATTTATAAAATTGGTATGCGTCGTTTACATCACCAAACTATTTGAATAATGCGTTACGAATTAGGGGGAGCATATATTATGCTGTAATGTACTCTTTTCCTTCACTAATATTTTTCCCACTGGGTTTTTGTTAGTAAGGTTTTTAACGAGGCATTATTTTGATCCAGAAGTATCAACCCTCATTGGAACATTGTCAATATGTTACCTAGAGATGAAAATTGTACTCTTTTCCTTGTTTATGATTTTTACCACAGGGTTTTTCATAAAAAGGTTTTTAATGAGGCAATCAATCTTATCATCTTTGCATACGCATATTCAAGGGGGAGTGTTGTAATATATATGTCTTTAAGGGTGAATACGCTTAATGCAAGAGACACTATTGTAATTGATGAGACATGTAAAGCCTATAAATAGAGAGCTTGTGTATGTTGTAATTACATCTGGATGAATAAAAATGTCTGCTCTCTCGTTTCTTCTGTTCTTTCTTTGTTTTGTAATGTCTAGGAGTTTCTTATGCTTTATTTGTTAGGCCAAAGCTTTTTACAAAAACACCCTATATATACTCTCCGTCGCCGCCTTAAGCCCTTCGCCTTTCCCTAAAACCACAAACACAACGATGACTTCTTGCTTAGTATCCTCCTTGGTACGCTGCTCAATTCCGAGGGTTTCTTTTATTTACAGATCTCAATTTTACTCGACTACTCCTCTCATCTCAAGGACTTGGATCCTTAGAAATCTAATCAGCAAACCGCGCTGCCCAAGTTTTACCAGATCCGTTTCTTCAAAAAATTTAGCGACTGAGAATGATAAGATCAAGCATGCCGACGAGATTCTCTTGCGCGTTTTGGAATCGGAGATCGCTGAACATGAATTAGTAATAATAGTCACTAACCCGTTCGCTCTTTTTATTTTATTGAATGGTGTAGTAATAACGTTTATCTTTAACTTCTGATTATATAAATTAGAACTCTACCTGATTGTTTTTTTGGCAATTCAAAACAAGTTATTCAGAATTTGCAAACTTGACATATATCCTCTAGTATGAGTGATGAAGTTTGTTGATTGGTTATCTAGCTAGATTGCCAATAGTAAAAGAAAAAAATTGAAGTGTTATGTGTGGATATTTTTCTGTATCAGCATGCTTGTATGTATCTTCTTCCTTCATCTTGACGGACAGTTTTATGCAACAATGTTACATTCTTTGCATTTACGCGGATCTTTATGTGTGTATGGTTTTTCACTACAACAAAGGTAATGCCTAGAATAAGTGCTACAACAAGATGTTATTCGTCATCCAATTTATTTTGTTCAACCCTCACGGTAGTGTGATCTAATAATTGCGTGCGATTCGTTCGACTAATCAATGCTATGTTTTTTTCTTCTTCAATGCGTACAGAAAGCTATGCCCCTTTATAGAATGAAGACGAAGGCTTCTAAAACTTTCAAATCGAAGGTTGAGGGTTACATGAATGAAGGCAAGAAAGAAGTCACTACTAATGCTGAAGTGGTCGATGATATTGTCAAAGCCAACATTGAAAACATGGAAGATAAAGCTAATAATGACACTGATAAAAATCGTGCTTAGACTGGATATTAACGTAGTTTTGTAGATCAAATATTCTTAATTTTTTCACATATGATTGAACAATTTTTCCATTGTTCCGCCCACTAATCTAAATCTCTGCGTACGTCACTGCTTGCTTTTAAGCAAATGCCTCTGATCAATAAAGCTAAAGTTAGAGGGAAAAAAACCCAGTAGGGGCGACGACCCCCACTGGGCCTATGGTGGGTACGCCAATGTATCTTGCTGAATATATTGTTCTTTACCGTTGTAATATATCTTGCTGAATATATTGAACTTGGGAACTTAGCACGCTACCCTCTAGCTTAAGTGATAAAGTTACTTGATGGGTCTTTAATTAGATGACCAATAATTTATCCTAGTTTCAATGATACATGAACACAATCAAAACTGACTGATGATGTTGTTCTTTACCATTGTAATAGTTATTTCAAATCACTAATATGTATTTTTATTTTGGCATTTTAGCAGGAAAAAGTGTTGCCAAAGGATTTTCCATTTGAGATTATTGATAATCCTGAAGATCGATCAATTACGCTTAAGAGAGAATATGGCACTGAGCAGATCCAAGCTACTGCGCATGCCTACTCGTATATGAGTACTCCGATCTTGCAGATGTATCTAGATATTACCATAAAAAAGAAAGTGGGTCCTACTTTAGAAATCTCGTGCCATCTCAGACCAAATGATTTCCAAATTATGCGCATGTCATTGAAAAGTCCAGAAATCTCCATTTCCAAGTAAGATTTCTTTATACTGGCTGAGATTGCTTGAAGCTTATCCTACATGTGTCTAACTTGAAAAACATGTATACTTGCTGAGATACCAATACATGCTAATTTGATCTGCATATAAAACCTGGAAACTTACAGACCAAACACTCAAGGGATAAGTGACATGATATGCCCCACATTGCAAAATATGGGATACAATGGCTGTTGGAAAACAATGACTGAGTCGCATACTTTGTCGCTTTCTTGAAGACGATTCGACGATCTGGCCGATGGTGCAAACAAGTTTGTACTTGTTGCCGCCGTCTCTAGGATAAAACCAAGGTTGTCAAACTCGCGAGTATACTCGTATACTCGAACGAGTTCACGCGTTTCTTCCAGGTCATCGAGAAACAACGGAAGGAAAAACGGAAAAGCCTGGAATCGTTCAAAGCGTCGCTTAAAACCGTGAAATCGTGAAAACTTCGCTTCAATTTCCGCGTCGACTTCTGGAATTTCCACATCGATTCTGGCTTCTCAATTCTCGAGCAAATTTTCCGCGTCGACTTCTACTATGGGCTTTTCCGATTCTCGATTTGGCTTCTCGTGCGAAGAGGTGTTTCGTTGAAACTTGAAATTTTATTTTTAATTTTGTTGAAACTTGAAAATTTATTTTTAAGCTATGGCTTCTCGATTTGGCTTCTGCTATGGTCCATGGCTGTTTTGTTGAAATTTTATTTTTAATTTTCATTTTGTGGGAACTTACGCTTTGTGTTACGATCCCACGATTTACGATTTTTGTATACCCGAGCGCTCCTTGGTGAGAACTCGAGTTTGACAACCTTGGATAAAACAGCATCGAAAAAATAATCGATTTGTTTGCACAACAAATCAATTCAGATTTGCACTTTCTAAAAATAATGAATTGCTCATTTTTTTTTTTTGGAGGAAAAAAATGGCGGAGGAAGAAGAAGAGGTTGAGATAAAACGCGTTGTTTTTTTTCTTTTGAGTGATTCGAAATAAAAAATATACGTGTTATTATTGTTGTAGGGAAGTCGGTTTAGATCTGAAAAATGGATCTCAGTTTTACGAAGTCAAGTAAAAACTGATTCATTCATAGTCTCATGATGTGAGACTATTCATATAGGAGTCATCTCACACTTATTCAAATTTTTAAATAATTCGTCTTTATAAAAATAAACTATTTTTCCAACAATCCCCCACTTGAATTTTTAAAAATATTTTCCGAGCAGTTTCTAAAAATATAGGATTGTGCATAAACAAAGGTGTCATCCGACTTGAACCTTTGCATAGTGAATAAGATTCAGTTTTTAGTAGAGTGACACGTACTCTTGAACTCTATTCCTGACATCGGACCACACACAACCTATTCTATAGTGCAATCAAATAAGTCTGTGCATTTATTGTCATGCACATCTATCCCAGTTTAGTGAACGCTCCGGAAGTTTTGTCCAAAACTCCATAGGAAACGACCACATTTCCACATTCACATAGGTGAGTATATCAAGAGTACTCCTGAAGGTAGGTACTCCACTCCAAATAGAGTATTGATCTCATTAAGAGTTTCAATTAACTCATTCTCTAATCACTTCAGGAATACATGATTCTTAACATATAAATTTAGCATGTTCATCAGCTATCAGAACACAATTTGTTTTTACCCATTGAACCTAGTTCTTGGGATCTCCAGTCATTTAGGTTGGGTTACCATTGTGTGTAATTCTACAATCTCAGGGCAATAGTCTCATTCTTTTAGAATCATTAAGGACTTTCTTTCTGAACAGTCCTTTCGTCAAAGGATCAGCCAAATTGTCATCACTTCATATGTGGTGTTCTCTAACAATACTGTGCTTACGACTGTCATTTCTTACTGTTATAATATTGGATTTTTCTTTTTTTCAATAGTCGTCAAATTTTTCATCACTATATATATGATGTTCTTTTACAGTATTGTGCTTACGACTGTCATCTACTACCATTATAATAACGGTTCTGTACTTTTTGCAATAGCCGCGGAACTATCGCAATAGATTACACCACTGGTGTCGGTTTTTCCCTTATGGGATCTCAACTAACAGATTTCTTTAGTTCTCAACTTCTTCACTAGCTGTGGCTAGTGCAATTATCTCAATCTCTATAGTAGACTGAGTCAAAATAGTATGTTTTCTGGATTTTTCAAGAAACAACTCCAATAATGCTAGATGTATAGCTACTGGTCGCTTTAGAATCATCTAATAAAGTATTCCAGTCTGCATCGGAATATCCTTCAAATACAACTGGAAACTTTTCATAATTTAATCCAAGGTTAATAGTTCGTTTAAGGTATCTCATGACCCTTTCAATAGCATGTTAATGCTTTATACTAGGTCTACTGCTAAACCTGCACGATAATCCCAGGACAGGCAATGTCGGGTCTAGTACAATCAGTGGTTTATCGAAGGCTGCCACTGATGCTCGCATAATCAGACTGTCTTACACCTTCACCAGTGTTCTTAAATAACTTTACACGGGGATTATATGGTGTACATGCAGGTTTAACAGGCAAAGTAATTTTTAGTACCAAGGATTACACTCGCCTCACCTAGATCTTTCATATCAAAATTGGCACTTAATAAGAATTTGACTGAGTTTATGACATGAATGTTTAACCTCAAAAAGAGTAGGTCATCTACATAAAGACATATAATAGTGCAAATGTCATTATCAGATTTGTAATAAATGCATTTGTCACTTTCATTAACTTTAAAACCATGTGAAATGATCAAGTTATCAATTTTTTCATGTCATTGTTTAAGTGCTTGTTTTAAACCATATAATGATTTATCTAATTTGCATACTTTATGTTCTTGACCATGTACTAAAATTCTTCAGGTTGGTCCATATAAATTTCTTCTTCTAATTCACCATTCAAAAATGCGGTTTTGACATCCATTTGGTGTATTAATAAATTATGAACAGAGACAAGTGAGATTAATACCCGAATGGATGTAATTCTAGTTACGGGTGAAAAAGTGTCAAAGAATTCTATATTTTCTTTTTGTTTAAAACCTTTAGCTACTAGACGAACTTTATATTTATCGACAGTGGCATCAGGTTTTAATTTCTTTATAGGTACCCATTTACAGCCTATATATTTACAACCAGGGGGTAAATCTACCAAGTGCCAAGTCTTATTAGATTCCAAAGAATCCATCTCATCATTTATAGCCTCTTGCCAAAAGTGGGCATCTAAAGAAGATAAGGCCTCTTGGTGGTTTAAGGGATCATCCTCTATGGTAAAAGCACGAAGATCCGAACCAAAATGTTTCACAGTTCTTGCACTTTTACTTCTTCTAGGCTCAGTTTCAGAATTTTCATTAAGTTCTGTTTGAATAGACATACTTGAAGTGCCATACTATTCCTTAATTTAAAAGTAATTTTTTTCCATAACAATCAACGTCATTTGATTCAATTATATTATGTGTATTTAGGTCATAAAATCTGTATGCTTTGCTATTAATAGCATAACCTATAAATACACATTCATATGCTCTACTTGCTAATTTTATTCTCTTAGGGTTTGAAATGCGAACATATGCTAAACAACCCCAAGCTATAAAGTATGACACATTAGGTTTATAATTCTTTAAAATTTCATAAGGTGAAATTTTATTCTTAGATTTAGGGATTTTATTCAAAACATAACATACGGTTATTAATATATCCCTCACCAATGTTTGTTACACCAGAATTAAATAAAATGGCAACTACTAATTCGGTAAAGGCCCTATTTTTTTCTTTCAGCTTTACCGTTCATTTCAGGTGAATAGGGTGCAGTTCTCTCATGTACTATACTATGTAATTATAAAAATCCAGAATAGAACTAAGTTCATATTCTGTTGCTCTATCACTACGTAGTCTCTTAATTTTCTTATTCGCTTGATTGTCAATTTCAATTTTGAATATTTTAAACATGTCAAATGCATCACATCTTTCAGAATCACTGTCTCTACAGAGGTAGACTTTATTTCTGCCTTACCAATCTCTACGGCTTTAGTGGTGTGAGGATCTCCCAACAACATTTTCTGATCATCAGCAGCCGTGTATGTTGTGAATATATCACGATCATAGCATACATGGCGAGAAACATCAGTGTCTACCCACCAACCATCTGATCCACCAACAAGGTGAATCTCAGTAATCGTAGCCGTAAGAGGCTCCTCAGTCAGGTTAGCCTGCGGTGCTGGGCCTAGCCTGTTCCGACACTTTCGTGCCATATGACCTGGTTTTTCATAGTTGTAACATAGAAACAACTGCCTAGAATCATTCTTTTTGGTTGGTTGCTGCTGTCCTTTATGGTTTCCTTGTGGATTCCCATTCGATTCTCAAATGACCGGCCGTGGAGGCTTACTATTGATAAAGATGTGAATATGTTTGAAAAGCATCCAATTTTTTTGTTTGTTTTTGGTAATGGATTATACACTGCTTTTATGTGTCATTGCCTCCCTTATCTTAATAATAGTCCGTGTAACAATTCATCTTGATAAAATAGTTCATTTTTCAACATCTATTTTATCAGAAGTTCTAAATCTAACTTTGCCAATGTATTTCATTACCAAGTGTTTCTAGATTATGCATACTTTTCTGCAGAACAATTGTAATGAGAGACATTCAACAAAGTTCATATGGACGTTATCTTACCAAAAAAGACATACAGTGGTTGAATTATATAACCAAACACTGCAAGATTTTACAAGAGAATGTTACCCATCATGGAGATAGAACTGCATCTGGAGTTATGGTCAAACATGGGTGGCTCTCTTTTCATATAAGCGTTAATTAAATCCTGTTTAATCGGTGTACATCATTACTGGACGTGATAGTCAACATCGCTGTCGTTCATTTAAGAGTGTTTTATCTTTATCAACTTCAATTAAACTTCTGAAAAATAAACTGCAAACAAGAAAGATAGGGAAATAAATTACTTGTTAATTTGAGCAATGGCGCCATCAAAAAAGATAATAGAAGTATCATAAAGCCCCTCCATTGTATACTCTTAGACCAGCTTAAATCCCCGTCCGCCCAAGCCTCAAGTCACCAACTTGCTTGCCAAAAATCCCTCTCTTTCTTTTATCTCTTGTATCTCCAGCCTTTTCCGAGACAACAATATTTTATTTTACCTGTCAAAGTGATCGTATTGCCTCTCATACTCTGTAAGAAGCAAATTTTCATCCTCGTTTCTAGGTCTAATATTTAATTTCTGAATCCTAGCATGCCTAGTTTGAGCTATAAATTTGATATCGAGACCGAGCGCTTGGAGTCAAGAGCAAGAGCAAGAGCAAGAGCAAACGCGGCTGAAATCGTTTACTCTGAAGTCAAGGCCAAATAACGCAACATCAACTGATCTGAATCTTCATCTTTAAAAACCCTAGTTTTTTTTTGAGATTCCGCCCAAGTATCCGCTCTCGTACTTCAACGAATCAGTGGATACTTTCTTCAGTTCAGTGGATTTGTTACTTTTACAGATCGGGCGGATGCTGATGTGGCGAATGCAGTCCAAGCCATTGTTTCCAATTCGTCTTCAAATTGTTGGGAAACAATGACTGAGTCGCGTATTTTGTCGCTTTCTTGAAGATGATTAGGCGATCTGGCCGATGGTGCAAACCAGTTCGTACTTGTTGCCGCCTCTATGATAAAACAGCCTCGAAAAAATAATTGATTTGCTTGCACAACAAATCAGTTCAGATTTGCACTTTTTAAAAATAATGAACTGCTCGTTTTTTTTTTCTTTAGGGAGAAAAAAATGGCGGAAGAAGAAGAGGCTAAGATAAAACACGTCGTTTTTTTTTGAGTGATCCGAAATAAAAATAGGAATAATTGACAGGAATAATCCGAAGTTTGACATGTCTTCCCATATTAATTCGAAGTTTGGATTATTTCTAAATAATCTCAAGTTTAGGGGATCACTTCCCATATTGATCCCGTCTACCTGGTAACCAGATTAACAGGTAAACTTTCCCAAATCAATCTTCTTCTTCCCATTTCTGTTTATATCTTCCTACCAAATATTGTGCTCAAATAAAGCGATAACGTACAAATTAAGTCTTCTAATATGATCTTAAATGTCTAGATTTCTGGTGGAGGAATTCAATCTCCTTACGTTCTAAAACAAAAACACCGCTGTGATAACTTACATGGAATTTCCCCTGGTACTTGCGTTATCAGAGTTCGAACTCATTTTCCGATTCTAATGTCTGAACGAGGCGTCCACTTAGTTTTCATCCAACGCATTAAACAATGACCAAACATCCAGTTCATTCTTCCATAGAGAAAACTTGTTCTCATCCAACCAAAAAACAGAGCTTAAAATTTGAATTCTACAACTATTTATTGTGCCACATTTAGTTCTAGTTTTAGAAATTCTTAAAGAGAAATAAGATGGCCCTGTAAAATTTCACTGCTAAAGGGAAACGCTTTACTCCTCCATTATGTAATGTAGTAATTGGATTTAAACCACGTTACTTGAATCGTTCTTTTTTGTGGAAAGATTACTGAAAAGATGTATGTGTTACTGCTCTCCTCATACATACGCTAATTGTTCCATTGCTAAGTTCATAGATCCTTATTTTGAGGTGGAATTAGATCCTTATATATAGGTAGCTTGGGATGTCTCTTTAAGTCATTAATCAAATACTACCGTATCTCAAAACTCTGAGGGTGTTCCCTTCAGTTTTGTAGTTCAGTAAGCCAATCCAGTTGACTCCGAATTTGTCCTCCACTAATTTGTCCTCTATCTTCCAGTTTGCATAATTTCATCCAGACCAACTTGTGTCATAATACATAATCAACATCAATTTCTTCTCTTCGCAGATTGTTATCAGTCAACTCACGCAACCTTTAACACAACCCTCACAATTAGGGATGCCAACGGATGCAAACGGATACGGATACTGCTATATCCGTATCTGTATCCGAATTTTTTTATTTTTTTGCATCCGTATCCTATATCCGCAGATACTTGCTTAAGTATATCCGTATCCACAGATATTTTCGGATATTCGAAAATATCCGTATCCGCCTTGCCGGATACAGATATTTTTAATTATCCGAAAATATCCGAAAATTAGACAACAAAAATTTACAAATACTGAAATACATCATTTACATGCAAACTCGATAATTCTAATAAAAAATACATCAATCACACAAATTCCACACTACAAATACTTGCAAAACGTTAAACATACTAAATGCACAATTTTTAGCCTAAAATAAAACATAATAATCACGTAACTTAATAATACCTAATACAAACACAAATACAACATTGTTTAATAATACCTAATACAAACACATACATGTTTTTTGCTTTGCGTAGAGATAAAAGAGTTGAGACTTAAGAGTGCTTCAACCTTCTGCTTTAACCTGAAACAAAAATATTATCGATAAGGATAACCATACAAGATGACATGTGAGAACGCTATACAAGCAGTGCATACTGCATAACTTTGCTGGTGCAAAGCTTTCCGCAGCAGCAAAGGTTGCTAGTGCAAAGCTTTGCACAACATTGCTTTGCAAAGCATTGCTTTGCAAGGCAAAGCCTTGCTGCTGGCTTTGCACAGGCAAAGCTTTGCATAGCAAAGCCTTGCTGCTGTGCAAAGCTTTGCACAGGCAAAGCTTTGCGCAAAGCCTTGCTGCACAGACAAAGCTTTGCACAGGCAAAGCTCTGCTGCTGTGCAAAGCTTTGCACAGGCAAAGCTTTGCACGGCTTTGCAAAGCAAAGCTTTGCTGCTGTGCAAAGCTTTTAAATTAGCTATGAACAGAAGAAAAAAAATAGCATACCATCTACATGCTTACAATAGAGGCAAAAGCAGCTTTTTGATTAGCTTGAACTCCTTACAACCACCTGCATGTGTGATATATAATGCACAAGTTCGAGTATATAACCGTTGTTCTAATATTATGGGTATATACACGGAGACATAACATATGAGTATTTTAAATAAGAAGACATTTAGTTCAACATACCATATGTGAAGAGTTTCTATAAATTAAGAAGTTGATGTGTCGTCCACAAGCTCAACATTATTACTTATAAATGATTAAAAAATAAATTGAATAATTATATAAACAATGATGCGTTTAACTTAAAAAACAAAAACTAACCAATATTAGATGGTAGCCAATCTTTCATACAAGTCAATGTCTCTACTACATCCGAGGACAATGAAGATCTACCTTCGGTAATCAATCTACCACCACTACTAAAAGCCGATTCAGATGCAACGGTTGACACCGGAACGACCAAGATATCACGAGTCATCTTCGCAAGAACGAGATAAGTGGGGCTATTAGTTTTCCACCACATTAAAATGTCAAAGTTATCTTCATCCTCACCCATTGGCAACAATTCATCTTTCAAATACTTATCTAGTTCCGTTTTCAAAACATGCGAGCTTTCGACTTTTTGTACTTTATAGTTTCTCCATCTTGGATCAATTATGGTTCTCTTTTTAGGAGCATTAGTTGATGAATCCATATTATCTGAAGAAGTGGTTGTAGATGCACTTAAAGATGAAGTAAACTCCTTTTCATATAAAGAGAAAAGAGACCTTAAAGATTCACTTATTTTTCCAATATGAACACATGAACTTTCACCGTAAATCAATCCAAAAAAATCCTCTATATAAGCCATTCTATAGCGAGGATCAAAAACCATACCAAGACTCATCATTAGACTACAAGTGCTCCAATATTTATCAAATTTAATTCTCATCTTTTGCGCCATGGATTGAATATACTCATTTAACTCCCAACTTAAGATATTTTCATAAACATCACACACGCTTTTGAAATATAAATTAGCGGTGGGATACTTGACACCGGAAAATTTAAGTGTAACATCATAGAAAATTTTCGAATATTCACTAACTTCTTGCCCAGTCTTCCATTCTTCATTTGAATGCAATGATTTGAAATCATCGGTCAAATCTACTAATCTTTCGAATGTGGGACGCACTTGTAGTGCACTTTCAAGCATAAGATAGGTAGAATTCCAACGTGTTGGAACATCGTAAGAAACACCTTTTCCACTTAATCGAGTTTGTACTAATGCATTTTCCCAACTTTGTTTTCTACTTTGTGATGACTTCGTAAAATTGACACTATCTCTTATCTTTTCAATAAGTCCATGCACAATCTTTAAACCATCTTGGACAATCAAATTTAATATGTGTGCAACAACGCATATGGAATAATACACCATTCAAAGGCAAAACATTTTTACCAACTAATCATTCCTTAAGATCTCTAACCATAACATCGTTATTTGAAGCATTATCAACGGTAAGTGCAAATAGCTTTTTATCAATATTCCAATGTAGCACTTTTAACTTCATAGACGCACTAGGTGCTAATCCGGTGTGAGGAGGAGGCAACTCATGATAAGCAATGATTTTTTTTTTTTTTTTAAATTTCCAATCATCGTCAATATAATGACATGTTATGCAACAATAACCAATATTTTGATGTTCCGTTATCCATAAATCCGTAGTAAGACGAACACGAGATGATAAACGATCAAAAATCTCTTGAATTTCACTTCTCATGTCAACATAAAGCTTTAGAACATCACATCTTATTGTATTTCTAGAAAATATTTTAACAGCTGGATTAATGCTTCTAACATATTCTTGGAAATAAACATGCTCGGTCATATTAAATGGATAATCATGCTTAGCGACCATACGAGCAAAACACATTCGCGTCCTATTTTGATCAAATTTAAAATTTGATAGCTTAAATGGCTTATTAGGAGAATGTTTGATAGTCAAAAGTTGTTGTCTCGATAGCCTCTTATTAGCGTCGTTTTTTGGACAACTTTTTATATGGTTTTTCAAATGAGTTGTTCCCTATGAGGCGGATCCATTAAATACTCTTGTACAATGTTTACATGTTGCGTTAATATGGATGACACCATCTTCTGTTACCACTTGTCTATCAAAATGTTTCCACACTTTGGATTTTAATGATTTCAAGTTTAGAGGTCCTCTTTATCCATATTTGTTGAAACATCTTGACTTTTTTGCAAATTACCATCCGGAATTTGATTTTCTTCGACAACACATGCATTATCGTTGACATTAACAATAGGCGTTGTTGTACATGCAATAGACTTGCTACTACAACTTGATGATGCGTTTGACATTTTAGAAGTCTACAATATGAAAATATAAAACATACAAATTATTTTCACATTCAATATTTTTAAATATTTAAACTAATTACATATTTAACTCATTTTGAGCCATTAACACAACAATGGATGTTAATAGTTACACTTGTCCAAATCCACATTTACTTTTATCATCTCTACTAAAAATAAAAACACAGTAAAAGCAGTGGGTTAATCATGAAAGTTACAAATCCTAAAGTTGTTAACTAGCTTGAACTTTTACCATAGATCTACGGGTGCTGTGTAAAAACACAAACACCATAAAAGTTATAAATCCTAAAGCTGCTAATGTGTTACAAATAATAATTGGCATGTAGATCTAACTGTAGAAAATATGTACTGTTGAAGAAATCTTAAAGCTGCTATCATTTTTTGTAAATAATAAAAGTTACAAATCCTAAAGCAGTAAAGTTGCTATTTTTTTTGTAAATTAAGCACAAAGAAAATAATGTACAAACAAAGGTTGAAGAAAGGGTTCAATACATTGTTCTAGGAATAATCCCGGTGATTGCGTGAAGACCGTGGAACTGTGGAAGCTTGATTGCGTGAAGAGACGAGCGATTCGTGGAAGGCTGAAGCCTGATGCTGTGATGCAGCAGATCATCGATCGTGGAAGCCGGCGCACAAGGAAGTGACTGAAATCGTGGTAGGCGGCGCCGCGGCTAGAAGATTTAGGGTTAGGATTTTAGAAGACCATTTTTGTTTCGTGTTTATTTTAACGATTGAAGAAGGAATGGTTCTGATCATAATGATAATAGGCGCGCCGCGGCGCGCGCTATGGCGCACGACGCGGCGAGGCGCGACGTTTGTGCCATTTTTGTTTGCGGCGCGACGCATATGAAAAGACACACCAAATGGCGCAAATGGCGCGCGGCGCAAAATGGCGCATCTTTTCTTTATTTTATGGTTTTTTTTCGCATGTCAAACTGCTATTACTACTACTACAAATACTCTTACCATCACTACAACCATCATTACAACTACTATTATTATTATTATCATAATGATATGAAATATGAAAAAAATTGTTAATATCTTTTTTTTAGTTATATGAAAACATAATTACATCATCACTATTTCCTATACGATTATCATCAGCGAGTTAATAACCTTACAATTATGTAATTGGCTGATCTTAGCATGCCGATATTTAGAACTAACATACGTTTTATTATCCAACTTAGTTTAGATTCCTTTTAGTATTGTCAGAAGTATATAATTTAATGTATAAAAGATCATAAAATATTGTCTAGCATCGATGCAAAAGCAAATGAATGAAACTCTGAAGTCGTGAACGATATATCAAGAGAAGCAATTTTGGAGGAAGAAAAAATATTCTCATAAGATAAGCATTCAAGCAGCTTTGAAACATACCCTTGGATTTTATTTTATTTTTGTATATACGTAAATATGTTCAATGTCTTTCTACGATTTGTCTGTAACATAAAAATATTTCATGATTTGCTATTTGTTAAATACAATCAAGCATTAAAAAGAATGTATAATATTCGTGACACTGTTGGTCCAGTATCTTTGAATGATATCGATAATTGTAATTAATGGTTAACTGAATATATGGTCGATATTGAAGATGTGCTTGTGTTCGACGATGATGATGACCTGACTTGGTGTGTTGCTGCTAGAGCAGCAAGAGTGAAGAGCAGCAAGAGTGAAGAGATTCGGTTTTTTAGCTCATCTTTAATGTGTATTATTATTTTTGATTTAAAAACTATTGTGCTTAAAATTCTTTGCTTTATGTGTTTTTTTTTGTAAAATACATAAAAAAATTTGTTGTGTATATTTTAGCAAAAAATAGATTTTTTTTTAAATCTTTTGTTGAAATATTAATTATATTAAAAAAACAAACATGCGCAGTAAATTAAAAAGGTGTGCACCATTTGCCACGCCGTGCGCCAAGGCTTCAAAGAGGGTTTGCGCCTTTTTGCGCCGTGCGCCATTAATAACACTGGTTCTGATTCCTGAAAGGTGGCTAGAGTATTTTGGTCTAGGGTTTCACGGTTTGGAACTTTGGAGATGCAAATTGAAAGTACGGACGGGTGTAATGCAAATTGAAAAAGAGTTGTTTATTAATTTAAGTTTAGACTAGATATATATATATACACACACGTATTAGGAAGTCGGACGGATATTTTTCGGATACGGATACCACTAAAACCATATCCGTATCCGGAAATATTTTCGTTATCCACATGTCGGATAACAGATATATTTCATATTTTCGGATACGAATACGGACGGATATCAGATATTTCGGGTATCCGTTGACAACCCTACTCACAATCATCAACAAACCAAATCCGGAAGCAAATCCGACCCATCAAAACTCGAATTTTAATTTGTGAAACTCGAATTCAAAAGACACCGAATTTTAATTTGTGAAACTCGAATTCGATTTAGGAAAGAACGGCTAAAATACCACGAATAAGCCAGAAGAAAGAACTGTTGAAGATAACAACGGATTTGGGAAATTTTACCAGTTAAACAGGTTAAAAGGTTACTGGGATCAATATGAGAAGGGACCCCCTAAACTTGGGATTATTTAAAAATAATCCAAACTTCGGATTAATATGGAAAGACACGTCAAACTTCGGATTATTCCTGTCAATTAATCCTAAAAAATATACGTGTTATTATTGTTGTAGGGAAGTTTGTTCAGATATGAAAAAATGGATCTTGGTTTTACCAAGTCAAGTAAAAACTGATTCATTCATAGTCTTATGATGTGGGACTATTCATATAGAAGTCATCTCACACTTATTCAATTTTTTAAATAATTCATCTTTATAAAAATAAACTATTTTTCCAGCAATGGCTAGTATATAGCTCATTAGACATCCTCCCCTTACAAGCTAGCTTTTAGGGGTGAGTTCTACCTAGTGGGCCGTATCAGGCCACTTGGTTGTGGGTAGGATTCGTATATTTTAGTATGGGTATGGTGCTATTATCATTAAAACATGGCTAATATTTCATTTACTACATACCTTAAAACATTGTAAACTGAAACTCTTTCAATGATTACATTTGTATGGTTATGAACTAGTGTACATATGACCATATTTTAAGTTGCTAGTTTCAGAATCCTGAAAAATTGTTTCAGAATTCAAATGGAATAAAAATGCTAGTTAAATAAATAAAGGCTTATGCTAAAAGCATTGAATAGTTATAACTTTAATATGCCAGCCATCCATTCTTTGCAAAACTTCATGTAGTTTTGTTTTGCTCTAGAACAACTCCACAATAGAAATACATGCAGATATTCCATGTCTGGTGAATACATACAATCGTGACGTAATAAAGATACTATGTATATGATGATGGACCACTATTGGTTATCATTTGGTGTTTCATGTGTGACATACTATCAATTGCTGGTTTCAGAATTTAACCTTCTACATCTTTATCTTAAATACCGCTCAAAACAAAATTTTCAAGTTTCCAACCAGATATTTCCACTTCATTCGTTATTAATCAAGTTTTATTTTGACAGTTCATTTATTTGCAGATAATCTTGCGTTTATATATTGAGTATACAATCATAACATGTCTTTCAAATGGGGAATACAAGTGAGGTTTACTCGCAAAAAATAGTTCTCTGTTTTATGTTTGTTTTCCAGGTTTTATATGAAGATCAAATTTTCAGAAAATTTATTTGTAATTCTAACTGAAAATTGGAATGCATTGATGAAAAACTCTAATTTGAAAAACCATTATTTAATTTGCTTCAGGCTTTTATGTTGATTGCATGAAGGCTTTTTATCGTACAAACACGGTGATGTTATTTTTTGAGGCTTCTCCACAAAGTTAACTTGTTTTGGCAGAATATAGAATTTATTTTCTTCCAATCTAAATTGCTCTTCTTTTTTACAATCACATAAATTAAAAATAAAGCCACTATTTGCAAATCATTCAAAAGGTTGCGAGTTTTTTCAGAAAATATATGTCAGGTATACAAAATGCTTCTGGTTTGGCCCATTGATAATAAGTTTTGAACATTCTAGGATGGACGTTAATTACTTAAAACACTAGAAAGGTACCAAACTGTTATATTGTGAAATGGGTAAACCAAATCAACATGTTTACACAAGCATAACCGAGCTTACTGTTTTTATCTTGATCCTCCAAACTGAAATTTTACAATTTAACAGTATTTAGTTGTTCTCAGCAGACATAACAGACCTCAACTATCACATTGGGAAATGATATATAAATATCATGTGCCGTCTATTCCTTCGATCACAATGATAGATGCAAATCATCCAATAAATCATGGATTTTCTTAAATTTACTGTATATTTGTGAAATTTCGCAATTTACCATTGCTGAGGTCTACTAAGTACATAAAGGTGTACTAATAAAAAAATTGCAAAAAATGTTATTTAATCCATAAAGGTCTACTAAATACATTGTGTGCAATCCATATTTTCCCACTGGCATTCCATTGTATAAAACAGCATGGAGATTTTATTTTCCTTTCTCTGTTTCTTCTGCAAAGTATAGACCTATTATCGTAACATAGAATGAAAGTGTACTCTCTATTTTCAATTATTTACATGCAATGGACGCTACAGTAAAGGCTTTTGTAAATCTTTATCTGTGCATTTAGCTAATTTGCTTCATATGGGTAAGTAATACGTGTTGATGAGTATTTTTCTCATATTGGTTTTTCTTTTCTCAGATCTACGAGCAGGAGGTTTCAAAGGAGGTTCCAAAGGGACATTCATAAGTACTTGGCTGCAAGGGGTTTCGAAATATCTCTCTACGATTACTTGTGTGATTGTCTGATCAGTACACGTAAGAAGCAATCTGGTTGGCTAAAGAGCTTCAAACATTTTATTGACAATTGATCAGTCCATCAACAGTTTTGGTTATCCAGTTGGTTTTTGCTATATGATATTTAATTACCAGTGAAGTATGTGTAAAATGCTTCAGTGACTTCTACATAACGTTCAAGGAGACCAGAACAGAAAATAGTTTCTTATATCTGCACTGTAGTATCTTGAATATTGTTGTTCATGTGTAGATTTCCGAGATGTTTCTTACATGATGTGTTTATCATTTATGTCACACCTCTTCTATGTTTAATGCACCGTAGTTTTCTTGTTGATGATCAAGAAGTGGTGGTGGTGGTGGCGTGTTTCCAGTTTCTCCTAGTTTTTGTTGTTACTGTGCTCGTTGCTTTGTTGCATTCTGATTGTATCCACTTTGTGTTTTATTAAAAGCGTCTCTTGCAAAGTGAATAGACTGTACAGGCATTTTGTTAACTAAAGCTAGCACATATATTAATAAATATGTTACAGGTGTAGGAAATGTGGAGTTATCCTGAGGTTTTACGAATAAGTGGAGCATAAAAAGTTTAGCCATGTTTTACACAAGGCAAAACTTGGTTTTGATCGATTCAAACATGTTAGTGCCGAGTGGTTTGAAACCTGGTGTAATACACCGCATTTTTGATAATTAAATAATAAAATAAATTTGTAAATTCATCAGATTTTAGTTAAGAGAGTTGTACCATTGCATCCTTGGTGATTTTTTGATCAATTTATGTGTATAATTTGCAGAAATCGAAATTAAAACGAAGTTATTGCAAAAAAGAAAAGTAAAAAAAAAAAAAAAAAGGAAGAGAATGAAATAATATTAACTATACATAGGCTGGGTCGACCCCCGTAAGGTCGGGCGACCTGCTTGTTCACCTAAACGTGATTTCGTTCAAGCACGAGAAGTGACGATTTTAGATTTTAGGCTGATGTGAATTGTTTTTATTGGCTTAATTTGTATTCTGAAAGCTTTGATTGATTGAATGACGTGGTTGAACAATATTAAATCTTAAAACCCAACGGTCTGAGATCCTTAGGTTACACTGTAAATAGACCCATATGCCGGGTGCTTCACTTACAACTCAATAAGAAGTTTACTAGACTTAAAGGTAAATTGGCATGAGAAGCTCACTAGACTTAAGTAATAAATTATAGAAGTTCTAAAGTAAGATTTGTAAAACTTATTAAAGAGAGCATAGAAAGCTCATGAGTTTAAGTAGAGTCTTGGAATTTTTTATCCTTTATTTTGGAGCAATTCCAATAGGGCATTACATTTCACAAAATCTGAAATGTACATCCAAAAAAGTGTCCAATAGAGTGTGCAAACACCTTAAAATTTGGATTTCGAAGGACATTCGTTTCAGAATCTGCAAACTATTCAAGCGTTTGCGAAAAAACGCCCGAAGCCAGACGTCTGTTAAAAAAAGGCCTGAAACCAGGCATCTATTCAACAAACGGCTGGTTTTCAATTGCTTTTTATTGCAGCGAGCAGATTTTTATTACAACGGGCAGTTATTTTTTTTTTTTTTTTTTTTTTTTTTTTTTTTTTTTTACTTTTAAATGGCCTAAAGGGGCTTGCGAGGGCATGCAGGCACATTTTGCTGAATGTTGCTGACACATGCGGCAGATTTTGCTGGGACATGCAGACTGTTTTAAAATGCAGTCACTTTTAAATTATCATGCGTTTGTTCAACAAATGTCTGTTTTTAAAACTGTTGTAATTTTTCGGTTTCAACAAATCGGGGCGCGGAAAATCTAAAACCCGCACCCGAACTTATGGTTGTAAGCGGGTCAGACCAGACCGAACGGAGGTGTGTCCTAGTCCTGTCCTATAAGGGATTCGGATGGACACGGATCATACACCATATAGCCTCAGACCGAGCCGGACAACGGACGGTCCTTCCGATATACAACAATTACTCTTGAATCGCGATGTCACCTTCTGAACTCATGTTTTGCGCCTACTCTTGAATCACGATGTCGATACTGTTTTTCTCTTTCTAGTAGCTGTTGCCTTAGAAATTACTATCCTAGAATACTAAATAACGAACATGAACGTATGTATGTCGGTAGAATAAAGTTACAAATTGGGTTTAACAAGAGTCTAGGAGTTTCTTATGCTTTATTTGTTAGATTTAGATCCGCAAATGCCAAAGCTTTTTACAAAAACACCCTATATATACTCTCCATCGCCGCCTTAAGCCCTTCGCCTTTCCTTAAACCACGGAACACAACGATGACCTCTTGCTTAATATCCTCCTTGGTATAATGGTATGCTGCTTAATTCCCAGGGTTTCTTTTATTTACCGATCTCAATTTTACTCGACTACTCCACTCATCTCAAGGACTTGGACCCTTAGAAGTCTAATCAGCAAACCGTGCTGCCCAATTTTTACCAGATCCGTTTCTTTAAAAAGTTTAGCGAGTGAGAATGATAAGATCAAGCATGCCAACGAGATTCTCTTGCACGTTTTGGAATCGGAGGTCGCTGAACATGAATTAGTAATAATACTCACTAACCCGTTCGCACTTTTTATTTTATTGAATGGCGCAGTAATAACGTTTATCTTTCAACTTTTGATTATATAAATTAGAACTCTACCCATTTGTTTTTTTGGCAATTCAAAACAAGTTATTCAGGATTTGCAAACTTGGCATATATCCTCTAGCATGAGTGATGAAGTTTGTTGATTGATTAATATATCTAGCTAGATTGCTAATAGTAAAAGAAAAAAATTGAAGTGTTATGTGTGGATAATTTTTCTGTATCTTGCTGAATATATTGAACCTGAGAACTTAGCACACTCCCCTCTAGCATGAGTGATAAAGTTACTTGATGGGTCTTTCATTAGATGACCAATAATTTACCCTAGTTTCAATGATCCATGAACACAATCAAAACGGACTGACGATGTTGTTCTTTACCATTATAATAGTTGTTTTAAATCATTAATATGTATTTTTATTCTGGCATTTTAGCAGAAAAAAGTGTTGCCAAAGGATTTTCCATTTGAGATTATTGATAGTCCTAAAGATGGATCAATTACACTTAAGAGAGAATATGACGATGAGCAAATCCAAGCTACTGCGCATGTCTACATGAAGGCGGATACTCAGATCCTCGTGATATCTCTACTTATTACCATAGAAAAGAAAGTGGGTCCTACTTTAACATTCTTATGCTATCTCACATCAAATAATTTCCAAATTACAAGCGTGTCATTGGAAAGTTCAGAAAACTCCGATGAAGACTATTTTCAAGGGCCTTCTTTCTGGTAAGATTTCTTTATACTTGCTGAGATTGCCCGAAGCTTATCCTTACCTACGTCTAACTTTGCATTTGGATATTACTTTCTTTCATTTAATTATTCTTCCACTTTCTTTTCCTGTATATACAGGCCATCTGAAATAAACATTGTCCATCCTAAGCATTTAGTCTTGACATTGATAAATTTTTGTAATATCTTGTAGCAGAATTTTGAATTGGGGGGTATATCCAATTCATTAATTGAATCTATTAATCAGTTTAACTTTCTTCGAAGATTCAAAAATTGAATCCCATTGAAAATGTAAAATAAAACAATTATTTGTAATTCTAATTGAAGATTGAATTATATTAATGAAAAGCTCTAATTTTAAAAAACTGCTATTTAGTTTGCTTTAGGTTTTTTTATCAATGGCATGAATGATTTTTATTCAATGGTGACGTTATATTTTGAAGATTCTCCACAAAGTTAACTTGTTTCGGAAGAATATAGAATTTATATTAAGAATATAGAATTTATATTCTCTTCGTGACTTCGTCTAAATTTCTCTTCTTTTGACAGTCACAAAAATAAAGCGAATAATCGGAAATTATTCCAAAGGTAGCTAATTTTTTCAGAAAATATATATTACGTATGCAAAACGCTTCTGGTTTGGTCCAGTGATCATAAGTTTTGAACATTCTAAAATAGACGTTAATTGCTTAAAATGCCAGAAAAATACGAAACTGTTTTATTGCGAAATGGGTAATCCAAATCAACTTGTTTACACAAGCATAACCTAGCTTACTATTTTTATGAAAATCCACCCATCAGAAATTTTACAATTTTAACAGTATTTAGATATTTTTAATGGACATAACATACCGCAACTAACATTGGAAATTGGTATATAAATATCATATGTCGTCTATTCCTTCTATCACAGTGATAAATGCAGATCATCCAATCAATCATGGATATTCTTAAGCTTACTATAGATATTGTGAAATTCTGAAATTTACCATTGCTGAGGTCTACTAAGGTGTACAAATCAAAAATTGAAAATAAGGTTTTTTAATCCATAAAGGTCTACTAAATACATTGCGTGTAATTCATATTTTCCCACTGGCATTCCATTGTATAAAACAACGTGTAGATTTTATTTTCTTTTTTCTGTTTCTTTTGCAAAGTGAAAACCTATTATCGTTACATAGAATGAAAGTTTATTCTCAATTTTCAATTATTTACATGCAATAGACGCTACAGTAAAGGATTTTGTAAATCTTTATCTGTGCATTTAGCTAATTCGCTTCATCTGGGTAAGTAATATGTGTTGATGAGTATTTTTCTCATGTTGGTTTCTTATCCTAGTCTTAAAACATTCTCAGTTATTTCGACCGGAGGTTGCAAAGGGCCTTTCATGAGTACGTGGCTGCAAGGGGTTTCAAAAAATCCCACTACGATTACTTGCATTTTAGGATGGACCGGAAGTATTTTGCTTGCAAGAGCCTCTAGAAGTTTATTGAGAAGTGATCAGTCCACCAATAACTCTTTAAATTATCGGTTTTGTTTATTCGGTTGGATTCTGTTTTATGACATTAATTGTCGATCAAGCATATATGAAAGGCATCAATAACTCTTTAAATTATGTTCAAGGAGACTAGAACTAAAAGTAGTGTCATATATTCTTGCTGTGGTGTCTTGATTATTGTTGTTCAATTTTAGATTTCAGAGATGTTGCTTGCATGATTTGTTTATTATTTGTGTCACACCTCTTTTAAGTTTAATGCACTATAGTGTTTTTTTGTTGATGAATTTTCGATTCTTTCCTCAATCTAGAACATCGAACATCTAATTGATTACATATTCTGATTTTCTTAAACTTAAAATTATTGTATTAAATTTAAAATTACATGTTCTAATGACATGTAATTAGAACATATAATTACATGGTTTAATACAGTAATCAGAACATATAATTACATGTTTTAATATAGTAATTAGAACATATAATTGATTACTTGTAATTTTTCTTTTAAGTTTAATACAGTAAGAGGCGTAAGAGCAACTAGAAGAATTCGTAAAATTAGAACATGTAATTGTGCATCTCATAAAGATGAAAATACAGAGGGGGGTGTTATAATCTAGCATGAAGTAATTTTGTCGCCCAGTTAAGGGTAGAGATAAAGAAATAGAAGAAGTCTAGAAAGAGTTCTGCGGCTCTAAACTGCTCCATAGTCGGGAGCAATACATCTGGAATGTGAGGTGATTAAATTCCTTCACTAGAAAACAAGATGTTAAGAAAAATCTTATATAATGTAAAACAAATATGATGGGATTGACCGAACGTAAGTTTTCAACTGATAACAATTTTTTAGTAAATATCTATGAGATGAATGGGAAGTAGTACACAACAATATGCATAATAATAGAGGCAGAATAATATGGATTTAGAACAAAGTATATGGTCTATTAATAACACCTCTATGTCATATGAACATATTAGCTGCTAAATCTGTAACAACCCGGAAAACCGGAACTAATTTAAAAATTTATTTTAGCTATTTTAATGAATTTTGGATATTTAAAATGAATTATTTTAAATAATAACGACTAAAAATTTATTTTTGACGAAGTTAGAATGTATAAATTTATTTTAAATATAAAACGAGCCTGAAATGGCGCAGTAGTTTGAAAATTCGGTTTTAAACTTTGAATGAACATACAGAATTCAATATAAGTCCGAATTTGATAAAAATGGAAACGTTAGAATCTATTCAAATATATCTTTCTAAAGAATATGAAAAATTTAGATTTCACTTTAGGAATAGGAAGTTATGTCTGGTTTAAAATTTAAAATAGTCGCTATGGAATTTATATATATTATATATATTTATAATATTTGTAAGGCCCTTAAAAATAGCCATTTTGCAAATGACCTCTGTTTTTGACAAAACCACTTTTATTGGATCCGAAATGTCAAATTATTGCTAGATTACAAAATTCATAATTTTTGGAATTAATATGCGAGTGTGGCAAAAGAAAACGTGTTTTGACAGTTTTAGTCAATTTAGATCGACCAGAATATGGCCATTTTTCAAACTGTCTCCAAATTCGATGAAATTAGTTTTGTTAGGACCGTATCGTCAGAACATAGCAAGAATTATTTTTCGGGAATTTTTGAAGTCAGTATGTGACCCCGGTAAATTAAAATGCACGTTTGAATTTAAAATATAATGATTTAAATTTTAAATTTAGCAAAACTGATTGAAACGATAGAATTAGCTTACGAAACATATCCCATTGTATTCGGAATAGGGGTAATTAGTTAGAGGCGACAATCAGTGGGTTTGATTTGGAGTTCAAAATAAAAAGTTACTTTTTGAATTAAAAATAATAAATTAAATAAATAGTCAACACCCCCTCCTTTTTTCCCTCTTCTCTCTGTTCTTTAGATCTCAAACGAAATAAAAAAAGACACTGTAGACCCCGTCACCCTTGTCCCAACGCGCCAGCGCGCGCCACGCCCCCTCCGGCGGTTGACGGCCCCAGTCCCCCCTCCTCACGTCGACTTGGAAAAGCACCCCTTGCTCCGATTTGAAAACCTAGCAACCCCATCCGCCGCCACAGGCCCTGAGCCCGCCACCTGACGCCGGCCGTAGGTCAGAGGCGCCACCTCCGACCATACCCGACCCCACACAACCCCTCCTCCGCCATCCCTCACCTCCTATTACACCGGTGAGCTTTTAATTTGATTTTTATATGTATTCATGTGTATAAAAATTAGATTTTTATATGAATTCATGTGTATAATAATTAGATTTTTATATAGGATTCATGCGTATAAAGATTAGATTTTTGAAAATGAAAAAGATTATATTTTTATATAAGGAAAGGTTATATTTTTATATTAGGAAAGATTTGATTTTTATTATATGAGAAACAACATAAAGTTTTGATTTTTATGTATATAGTAGTGTCTTAAAAATATAATCTTTATATAAGTAGTAGCGTTAGAAAGATGTGATTTTTAACACTTTAAAAATATGATTTTTTTATGTTTAAAGAGTTAAGTAAAAATATGATCTTTATTATATGATTAGCAGAATAAAAATGTGATTTTTATTTTAAAAGTAACATTATAAAAATTCAACCTTTATATATATGTTAGCAAGATAAAGATGTGATCTTTATATAAATAGCGATGATTTAGAAATGTGATTTTTATCATATATGTAGCGATATAATAAAAATGCGATTTTTATTATATGTATAGCGATATAAAAATACGATTTTTATATAGGAAGTAGCGATATAAAAATGTGATCTTTTATACGTAAGAAACGATATAAAAATGTGATTTTTATACGAACAGTATAAGAATAAAGATGTGATTTTTAATATCAACCGCGTGAAACAGATGACGATGGAATGGACTGAAATCAAAACAAAATCCAAACCATCCCATAAAAATTGACGGAGTCGAAACCGATCAAGGTGAGAACTTCTCACTTGATTTCTTGTACAGTTATTTAGTTTATAACTGCATATATGAGCTGCTCCCCATCGTCCACAGACCATGGACGACTTGTTTGGTTGTGTGTTTGGATTGATTTGTTTGTGTGAATTTGGTTTGTAGTGTGGAATGGAAAACAAAAATATTCATGTGTTGAATAAAATAAAATATTCGTGAATTGAAATAAATATTTTATCGTTAAAAATATTTTTTTTAATGCGTATATGAATAAAATAAATATTCATTTACAAATCGGATGATTTGTTTATGTACACCCATTTGACTAACATGGATTGGGACGATAAATTTTACACGTCGCCCAACTGCAAAAATAAATATGTTTGTTGATTGAAACCCCACACAGGTATTGGCATGATATTTGACATACACTTATCCCAATAATTAGTGGTATGTCAATCGATGGGTTGACAGACTGTATAAGCGTTATTTCTTTATTTTAATGCTTATACAGTGGTGGAAGGCACTCTAGATGATGGTTGATTATTTATTATTGTGTTTATATACATGTGTTGTATAAAATCCATATAACTAACATTATATGGTAATTGATTGGGTCTCATTCCAATTTGGAAAATAACGAATATTTTAAAATAATATTCAGGGTAAAAGGATAAAAAATATTCATGTGTTGAGTAAAAGCCGTGTTCATTAGATATGCGTCATTTTGACGCGATCGACAGTTATATCGAGTTTATTCATTTTTATAATGAATATCGGAAAGGAAAAGATTTCAAAATCCGAAATTTTGAAAATATTATCATTAAAATATTTTAATGGTAGAGATTATTCAATTTTGATTTAAAATTGAACTGAAAGTGGGAATCGTTTTAAAACGAATTTATAAAATACATTTTGAATGAAATATATAATAAATATATATATATATATATATATATATATATATATATATATATATATATATATATATTAACGGTCTGAATAGAACGCGCCGCACCGCGGCCGTTCGCGAATTTCGACCATTAACTTCGAATTGACATTACGGGAGATCCGACCGTCGGATTCTCCAAAAATCGGAACTGCTGGGTTCGTATCGAAAAGAGATTTCCAACGAATATAAGAAATTTGAAATCTAACGGTTGAATTTGGAATTATATCCAAATCAAATTTGGAAAAGGTCGTTGTAAGTGCAGTTCGACGACTGTTTATGAAAATCGACTGAAAGTGCCTTATTAAAATTATTAGAAGTATTAGTAATTTGTGTAAAATCATAATAATTGATTTGGAAAGAATTAGGATGAAAAATTCCGTATTTGAAAAGATAAAGATATTTTTTTTATCGAAATGAACTAGTTATGAACTAGAATTATAATCCAATATTTTTAAATAAATAAATTGGATTTGAAATGGTTTTGAGAATAACCAGAATTTCCAATATATGAATTGGAGTGGATTTGAATGGAAATCATCTTCGGAATATTTCGATATTGGATTTCGTGATTATACGGATATTATTATGGAAATTTGGAAGATATATTTTATATCGTTATTTTCAATACGATATTTGTTGGTTTCAGAATTTGATATTGAATATAAGCCGATATATTTTATATTCAGAGCCTTGTACTTAATGTCAAATGGGATTTTGGGTTTGTCGTGAACGGTGTCTTCACTAACATTGTTCTTAAACCCAGTTGAGAAAAGATTAAATCTTTTTATTAAGATTTAATGAAGTTTACCAATTAATTAATATTTAATTGGAATTGAATTGAATTGAATTTTGGGTTTGTCGTGAATGGTATCTTTAAAAATGCTGTTCTTAAACCCAATGGAGTTAAGAAAATTAGAAACTAACTGGAGATTAGCTAAGTTGAATGGTTTCCTGGGTACTGATCTGATGTTGGTTTCGGCCTTCGGGATTAATACTTAGGGAATTGTTCTCTTGCTAATTTACGATTAGAGACTAATGGAATGTGAATAGGGTTTATTGTGAACAGTGTTTTTAACGACATTCTTTCTTTAACCCGATCAACAGAGAAATGTGATTTGGAATTTATAAATCTTTTTATTAAGATTTAATGAAAATTTTCCGAATTAAAGATTTCCAATTTAATATATTGGAATGGAATGGAATTCGATTCGATAAAAATCGAAGTGAGCTTCTGTGGAGCAAGATTGTTAATGTATATGGAATTTAAAAGGCTTTGTTATTATTCCATTTATATTATTAGTCGGATATGGAAATTTGTGACGATCCCAAAACCCCGTTAGACGGTGTTAAGGATAATCATTGGAATATAACACATTAATCATCATTAGCAGATCACAGATAATAGCATAAACAGAAAATAGAATAATTTACACGCATATGACAGCGGAATCATATAGATATCATCACATCTGAGAAGCACAGTACAGGATACAACTTAGTGCATAATGATACATAGTCAATCACCATCGCCTGAGGCGGAATCATACATAAAGAGTACACAAAATAAATATCAGTCTACATCGCCAATGGCGGGATCATAATATAGATACAATAATGGCGGAGAAAATCCAAGTCATCACGGTGTAGTCAAGCCTCGCCATGAGCCAAAAGGTGCGTCAGAAACCTGTAACTAGGCTGCCCGTGTGAAAATGAGGGCACCCGAGTTTGCAAGGTGAAACAAACTACGAGTCAGTCATGGGACTGGCATGAGAAATCTACTTAACTTATTAACAACAATAATAAGGCAAATCAAAGGACCACGCCACTTTCGCGGAACGGGTTTACTCCAATGAGTGCTAGTGCATGAAATAAAGTAAATGATTAAATCATCGCAATGCTTTTTGAAAAATGAAGCCATTATAAGACTCAGGTCCCATCACATAATGCAACGCAAGCCGGAGTATAGAGTTTTACCTTATAATGGCCAAAAATGCTTCATACGAATAAAACAAAAGTGTTTGATATTATTACTAGTGTATATATGTTTCAAAAGCAAATTCAATCATAAATATCAATCCTAGGCGGCATAGCTACCATCTACTATGTCGCCATACTAGTAATACAATCACGTCCGCATATTTCGTATTGGAAATTGGATTCCTTCATGAGTTGAGGCAAGGGGCAAGCTCCTCTCCGATTCGAGACACTCTAGCAAATGCCTCGGGACCGCACACAGCAATCCCTGGATCCTCCAAGGCCGGTCCTCTCTTACTTTTGAGGATTCGCAATTCCTGAACACACGTTTCTCGGTCCTTACAGACCTATAATCGAGGCGCCTCGTATTCCAACAACCACAAAGGTGAAAAGTAGATATAAATGTCAGGGCTGGGAGGTCACTGACACCACCATAGCTAGAAAGAAACACCGTGCACTCCTTGGGCCCTTCTCCCGTTTTTGACTCATACTGGGGTGTGAGGCTCGCGAATTCACGTTATGCACAAAGCTACGTCACACCGACCATGCTTTGATCATCAACCACAAGAATTTGCTTTGCAACAGAAGCCTTGATCATATGCCACTCAGGCGTGCCACACAAGCAATCCACTTCATGCGACTGATTTCTATCAATACATAACCTTTGAGCTTGTACGTCTCAGAGAAGGGCGTTAAGCAAGAGAATAAATTCTCCGCCGCCAAACAGATATATTTTTAACAGAGATCAATCAGCACAGAACAAAATCCAATGTCATACACACAGTCCATTTACAAGTCCGTTCCGGGTCTGAACGAAACCGGAGGCACCAATTCCTCGCATATCCGTACAATCAACAGTATGTTTGGACGGCTACTACTTCAGTTCCTTCATGGTAGCTACTCCAATCACGAGCATCAGTAGCGCCCATCCATCCAATGTGAAGATCGTCGATCTTCAACCGCCTTCGAATCTTCGACTTCTCAATGTCGATCGATTATTCGAAATGAGATGAACTCGGCCTTTTCAAATAATCCACGTATATTTAGATTTTCAAATCAATTTATCACATGGTTGGACTATTCAACATTCACGTTTCAGTTCTTTAGCTATAATTCTCATGTTAAATACATTCAACCATCACATATCAAGCAAACACAACGAAATTGGTTTATTTCCACTCTATATCGTCTATAGTATTTTATAACGATATATCGCCATTTTTATTTATTTAAAACGGCCATATTTAATTAAACGACGATTCAGGCCATGTCGATGCACTGGCGTTGTTTTTCACTAATTTTTTTTTACACATATCTGAAAATCTAACCTTTGGATCTTCACAAATTTTATATCATTAGGAAGGTCATTTCAAAACGAATCCAACGGTTTCAGTTTTGGGAGAATCCGACGGTCGGATCTTCCACACTAGCCATTTGAAGTTACGATTTCAATTTACGAACTACAGCTTCGTTATTCGATTTAATTTAATTATATATATATATATATATATATATATAATCGTTTCTGGCGCTGTTTTTCTTCAGATTTGGATTAAACATTCTAGACAATCCAACCGTCGGATCTTCACAAAGTTGGTGCCGTTGGAAAGATATTTCCAAGGCGAACCCAATGGTTGCGGTTTCGGGAAAATCCAATGGTCGGATTTCCCGCACTAGTCATTTGAAATCACGGTTTCAAAACACGAACTGCACGTCCACGTTTCGTTTTATTTTTATTTATATATTTATATAAATATAGTTCATTTAAAATTCCTATATCGTTTTCACTTCAATTATTTCACTAACGCCTTTAAATTTTGGAAAATTTTGCCATAACCTCCTTTGTACGGGAGGGGCTGGAAAAATTCCTAAATAGCCACACAGGCGTCTCATGTCAAAAGAAAAAGAAAAAGCCAAGCGGCTAGCCAACAGGCTCATACAATCATCACCCAAACAAAACAGTAAACGTGTACGTATTTGTCGGGCACAAAATTTTATTCCTACACGGGGTTTTGGATAATCATTGGAATATAACACATTAATCATCATTAGCATATCACAGATAATAACATAAACAGAAAATAGAATAATTTACATGCATATGACAGCGGAATCATATAGATATCATCACATCAGAGAAGCACAGTACACGATACAATTTAGTGCATAATGATACATAGTCAGTCACCATCGCCTGAGGCGGAATCATACATAAAGAGTACACAAAATAAATATCAGTCTACATCGCCAATGGCGGGATCATAATATAGATACAATAATGGCAGAGAAAATCCAAGTCAGCACGGTGTAGTCAAGCCTCGCCATGAGCCAAAAGGTGCGTCAGAAACCTGTAACTAGGCTGCCCGTTTGAAAATGAGGGCACCCGAGTTTGCAAGTTGAAACAAACTACGAGTCAGTCATGGGACTGGTACGAGAAATCTACTTAACTTATTAACAACAATAATAAGGCAAATCAAAGGACCACGCCACTTTCGCGGAACGGGTTTACTCCAATGAGTGCTAGCGCATGAAATAAAGAAAATGATTAAATCATCGCAATGCTTTTTAAAAAATGAAGCCATTATAAGACTCAGGTCCCATCACACAATGCAACGCAAGCCGGAGGATAGAGTTCTACCTTATAATGGCCAAAAATGCTTCATATGAATAAAACAAAAGTGTTTGATATTATTACTAGTGTATATATGTTTCAAAAGCAAATTTAATCATAAATATCAATCCTAGGCGGCATAGCTACCATCTACTATGTCGCCAGACTAGTAATACAATCACGTCCGCATATTTCGTATTGGAAATTGGATTCCTTCATGAGTCGAGGCAAGGGGCAAGCTCCTCTCCGATTCACGACACTCTAGCAAATGCCTCGGGACCGCACACAGCAATCCCTGGATCCTCCAAGGCCGGTCCTCTCTTACTTTTGATGATTGGCAATTCCTGAACACACGTTTCCCGGTCCTTACAGACCTATAATCGAGGCGCCTCGTATTCCAACAACCACACAGGTGAAAAGTAGATATAAATGTCAGGGCTGGGAGGTCACTGACACCACCATAGCTAGAAAGAAACGTCGTGCACTCCTTGGGTCCTTCTCCCGTTTTTGGCTCATACCGGGGTGTGAGGCTCGCGAATTCACGTTATGCACAAAGCAACGTCACACCGACCATGCTTTGATCATCAACCACAAGACTTTGCTTTGCAACAAAAGCCTTGATCATATGCCACTCAGGCGTGCCACACAGGCAATCCACTCCATGCGACTGATTTCTATCAATACATAACCTCTGAGCTCGTACGTCTCAGAGAAGGGCGTTAAGCAATAGAATAAATTCTCCGCCGCCAAACAGATATATATTTAACAGAGATCAATCAGCACAGAACAAAATTCAATGTCAGACATACAGTCCATTTACAAGTCCGTTCTGGGTCTGAACGAAACCGGAGGCACCAATTCCTCGCATATCCGTACAATCAACAGTATGTTTGGACGGCTACTACTTCAGTTCCTTCATGGTAGCTACTCCAATCACGAGCATCAGTAGCGCCCATCCATCCAATGTGAAGATCGTCGGTCTTCAACCGTCTTCGACTCTTCGACTTCTCAACGTCGATCGATTATTTGAAACGAGTTGAACTCGGCCTTTTCAAATAATCCACATATATTTAGATTTTCAAATCAATTTATCACATGGTTGGACTATTCAACATTCACATTTCAGTTCTTTAGTTATAATTCTCATGTTAAATACATTCAACCATCACATATCAAGCAAACACGAAGAAATTGGTTTATTTCCACTCTATATCGTCTATAGTATTTTATAACGATATATCGCCATTTTTATTTATTTAAAACGGCCATATTTAATTAAACGACGATTCAGGCCATGCCGATGCACTGGCGCTGTTTTTCACTAAATTTGTTTTACACATATCTGAAAATCTAACCGTTGGATCTTCACAAATTTTATATCATTAGGAAGGTCATTTCAAAACGAATCCAACGGTTTCAGTTTTGGGAAAATCTGACGGTCGGATCTTCCACACTAGCCATTTGAAGTTACAATTTCAATTTATGAACTGCAGCGTCGTTATTCGATTTAATTTAATTATATATATATATATATATATATAAATATAATCGTTTCTAGCGCTGTTTTTCTTTAGATTTGAATTAAACATTCCAGACAATCCAACCGTCGGATCTTCACAAAGTTGGTGCCGTTGGAAAGATATTTCCAAGGCGAACCCAACGGTTGCGGTTTCGGGAAAATCCAGTGGTCGGATTTCCCGCACTATTCATTTGAAATCACGGTTTCAAAACACGAACTGCACGGCCACGTTTCGTTTTAATTTTATTTATATTTATATATTTATATAAATATAGTTCATTCAAAATTCCTATATCGTTTTCACTTCAATTATTTCACTAACGCCTTTAAATTTTGGAAAATTTCGCCATAACCTCCTTTGTATGGGAGGGGCTGGGAAAATTCCCAAATAGCCACACGGGCGTCTCATGTCAAAAGAAAAAGAAAAAGCCAAGCGGCTAGCCAACAGGCTCATAAAATCATCACCCAAACAAAACAGTAAATGTGTACCTATTTGTCGGGCACAAAATTTTATTCCTCTTCTCTAGCCCCTTTGCTATAACCTATTCAATAAATATGCACGTACATATATACCATTTTTTTTATCACTTATCATTTTCCATTCAACCTCATATTCGATTTACTTTGGTTTAAAAACACCATTCATTCTAATGTTGCGTGCATAGGCTAAAATCATATCATTAGCTAATTAATGTATATTTCAACTCATGCATATTTTATTTGAACAAGTGGCTATTTTTAACACTTCACATTTCAAAGATGATAATTTTGGCGAACTAAAATAGATTTCAACACATGACTATTTTATTTAGTTCCCATGCATGTTAAAAATAATATTTCTTCACAAATTTTTATTTCAACGTCCGCATATTTTTAGCATATCACATACATGATAAAAATGATATTTTTATCATTTAAAATATTTATTCCACAAATGGATGTTTTCAACAAATGAAAATAATTCTAACACATAAAGATTACTCAAAATTTCGGCAGCATAACGGCGGGGTAGTTAAAACCGGCACCGTCCCTAGTAGGCTCCTCGCTCTACCTTAAAACCTCGCGGTTTTTGACAATGTGGATTCATGCATCTAATTCGCACGCAGGCGGCATGTTTATTTTTATTTCCACAAATATTTCCAATTCATTTCAATCACCAATGGGTATTTTTCAACCACAACCAAACAATATCAACCACAAACAATTATTCAACCATTCGTATTTTTCATCCAATATTTCACACCAATTCACAACAATAAATATCGTCCATGGTTTGTGGATGAGGGGAGTGTGTGTGTGTGTATATATATATATATATTGCTATATTTCACTTGCATTTCAACATATATATCAATTATTCTATGCAAGTATAATTCATACTTCGCTCATATAGCTTACACCACGCATGTACATGAGGTATACAACACGTGTGTAATTTATATTTCTCTAATATAATTTATACACGACATTTTCCATTCAAATTCATTTAATTTAGATTTCTCACATTGGTTTGTTGCTTCGCTAAAAATAGATACGATGTTAGAAAAATCCGCGGCTTCTTCTAGAGTGTAGAGAGCCTCCTTGCGGTCACGATGTCTCCTGTTTCATCAAATTTCGTCAACACACCAAAAAGATATGATTTTTCAAAGTGAAGACATCAAAAAGGACTCACCTTTCTATTTGGTTCGAAACTAGGTTTGAGGTTTTCGCGAAATCCGTGGCACGTGGGGACGATCGGGGGTGATGACATGGAAGAGCTTCGAGTGGCGGTCCTGTCGGTGGTGGTTTGGTGGCGCTCGGAGGCAGATCGGAGCGGCGGCGGCGATGGGAAGTGGTGGACTTCCTGGGCTCGATTCTGGCGGAGGAGGCGTCGAGGGAGGAGGTGCTGGGGTCGGATTTGAAGAGGAGGCGGAGCTGCGTCGAGGGTGGTGGTGGCGTTGGCTGGAAGTGGCGGAGTCGGTCGGAAAAGGGGAGGGAAGCGGCGAACGGGTTTCGCCGTTGAAATCGAGGGTTTAGGGGGGGGGGGGTTATTTTTTTTATTTATGAAAGAAAAATTCTAATTGGCCGATATATATATATATTATATTTTTAAATGGTGTTTTCTCCAACGAACTCCTTTTCAAGTCCAACGACTGCCGTCCCTAGCTAAATACCCCCATCCTGGACACAATGGGATATGTTTCGTTGGCCAATTCGACTGTTACAGTCAGTTATTTTTCAAATTAAAGTATAAAACATTTAATTTTAACTTTGAACGTACATTTCAATTTGCCAGGGCCACAAACTGATTCGAAAAATTCCAGAAAAATAAATCTAGCTATGTTTTGACTCTACGGTCCCAACAAAACTAGTTTCGTCGAATTCTGAGATCGTTTGAAAAATGGCCATTTTTTGGTCGATCCAATTTAACAGAAATTAACCAAACACATTTTCTTTTGCCACGCTCACATACTAGCTTCAAAAATTATGAAATTTGAAACCTAGCAATAGTTTGACATCCCGGACCCAACAAAAGTGGTTTCGTTGAATTCCGAGGTCGTTTGCAAAATATCAATTTTCCAGGGCTATATATTCTATATAGCGACCATTCTGAAAATTCATTCGGCCATAACTTTTGATTCCCGTTATGAAATTTCGATTTTTTAGATTCGTTAGAAAGGTATTAACCAACAGATTCAAATATTTTTAGTTTCACTAAAATCCGTTATATTTTCCACCCTGCACAGTCAGTCAAAGTTTGAATTCAAATTTTTAAACTAACTCACTATTTCTAATTCACTATTTTATTGAAATATTCTATTTCAATTGTTCAAATTCCTTTGAAATCACCAATTTAAATTTTTTAAATTGGCCCGTATTTTCCGGGTTATTACAATCTCCCCCACTTAAAACTTTTCGTCCTCGAAAAGGAAACAACAGTAAAGTAGGAAACAAAATGTAAATGCAAAGTATTGTAAAGGTACCTTGCACCGGAGTTAGTCAGAGATATCCACTCTGCATTTGGGGGTAAGCTTGCTTAATGCTTTCCTAAGTCTCCCAAGTACAGTCTCTAGGATCACTTCTCCACTGCACTTTAACTAAATGAACCTTTTTGCTTCTTAGTTCTCTAGTTTCTTTGCCAACAATCTTTAATGGCTCTCTTCTGAGTGCTAATTCTGGAGTTATGTCTATACCTTGTTGCACTGCTTCTTCTACAACAAGATCCGGATCATGCACATGTCTTCTAAGTTGAGATACGTGAAATATATCGTGCACTCCAGGCAACCAATCTGGTAATTGAACCCTATAAGCAAGAGTTCCAATTCATTCGAGTATAGGAAAGGGACCAATAAATCTCGGTGCCAACTTCCCAGTTTTGCCAAATCTGATTACTCCTCTCGTCGGAGAAACTTTCAAATAAACATGATCACCAACAGCAAATGTCAAATCTCTCCTTCTAGAATCTGCAGAATTTTCTGTCGGCTTTGTGCTGTTCTCAATCGCTTTTTGATGAAGTCGACTTTATCAGATGCTTCTCTAATCATATCGGGTCCTAACACAAGTCTATTGCCAGGTTCTACCCAACATGCTGGAGATCTGCACGGTCTGCCATATAATGCTTCAAATGGCGTTATCCTCAAACTTGCTTGATAGCTATTGTTATATGAGAATTCTGCCAAATGCAAGTGATCTTCCCATGACCCACCAAAATCAATTATACAAGCCCGCAATAAATCTTCTAGAATTCTATTCACCCGCTCAGTCTGGCCATCTTTTTGAGGGTGATAAGCGGTGCTCATATTCAGTTTCATTCCCAATTCTGTCAGGAAAGCCTCCCAGAATTTGCTAGCAAATATCGGGTCTCTATCACTGACTATGCTGATGGGAATTCCATGTAGCTTAACGATTTCTTTGAAATATATCTGTGCTAGACTTTGAGCGGTTCTATTGGATCTGACAGGTATAAAATGGGCAGTCTTCGTGAAGCGATCTACGATTACCCAAATGCTGTCATTACCTTTCTTGGTTTGCGGCAAGCCATCTATGAAATCCATGGAAATCTGTTCCCATTTCCAACCTGGGACTTCCAACGGTTGCAACAATCCAACTAGCTTCTGTTGGTCACTCTTGACCAATTGACAAGTAGGGCATCTGCTCACATACAAAGAAATATCCCTTTTCATTGCCCTCCACCAGAATGTGCGTTTGATATCGTGGTACATTTTACTCATACCAGGATGGATGCAAAATTTGGATTTATGGCATTCGTGTAGCACTTCTCTTCGAAGGCCTGGAATATTTGGGATGCAAATCCTATTATTTAACCTGAGAACCCCTTATTGTCAATACGAAAACTTGTGGTTTCACCTTCCTTAACCCTCTGACTGATTCTCTGAATGAATTCATCGTCTTTTTGAAGGGCTGAATTCCTATCAATCAATCCAGGCGTAATTATAAGATTGGCAATGATTGCGGTTTTCCTACTAAGCGCATCCGCTACAACGTTAGCCTTTCCCGACGTATACAGGATATCAAGATCATACGCTGCAAGAAATTCTAGCCAACGCTGCTGTCTCAAATTCAGACCTTTCTGGGTGTATAAATACTTCAATGATTGATGATCTGTGTACAGTATAAATTTCTCGCCCAATAAATAATGCCTCCAGATTTTCAATGCAAAAACGATGGCTAGCAACTCAAGATCATGAGTCACATAATTCTTCTCATGCGGTTTCAGTTGGCGGCTTGCATAAGTGACTACTTGGCCTCTTTGCATTAACACTGCACCAAGACCCCTAATAGAAGCATCTGTCCAAACCGTTAAATCCTGATTGCCATCAATAATGGTTAACACTGGAGCAGTCGTCAGTTTCGATTTCAATTCCCGGAAAGCTTTTTCACAGTCGGAAGTCCACTTAAACTTCTCATGTTTCTTCGTGAGCTTCGTTAACGGACCGGATATCTTCGAAAAATCCTTAACGAACTTTCGATAATAACTAGCCAACCCCATAAAACTTCTAACCTCTGTGGGAGTAGTGGGTTGTTTCCAGTCTTGAATTGCTGTTATTTTGCTTGGGTCAACAGAAATCCCTTTCTCTGACACGACATGGCCAAGAAACTTCACTTCTTCTTGCCAGAAGACACATTTAGAGAATTTGGCTTTGAAGACGTTCTTCCTTAGAATCTCCAACACTTGTTCTAAGTGTTTTTCATGCTCGGGTTTTGATTTGGAGTAGATTAAAATATCATCGATGAATACGAGGACAAATTTATTCAAAACTCCCCTGAACACTCTATTCATTAGATCGACAAAGTATGCTGGAGCATTGCACAGGCCAAACGACATTACTAACCATTCATAAAATATGTCTGGACCTCTAAAAGCTGTCAAAGGAACACACTCTTCTGCTATTCTCAATTGGTGAAAATCTGTAGCTAGGTCCATTCGGGAAAATACTTTCGCCCCATTCAATTGGTCTAGCAAATCATCGATGCGGGGTAATGGATACTTATTTTTGAGCGTCTGTTTGTTGAGGTCTCGGTAATCAACACATAATCGAAGAGTACCGTCTGACTTTGGGACAAACACAACAGCTGCACCCCAATTAGAAAAGCTAGGTCTGATTAGACCCTTCCACAACAGTTGACGAGTTTGATCGCCTAATTCTTCTTTTTCTTTCGGAGTCATTCTGCGAATTGGATGTACCATTGGTCTGGCATTGGGAATTAGATCGATTCAGAATTCTATTTCTCTTTGCGGAGGTAAGTTTTCAACTTCTTCAAACACATCCGCATAGTTTCTAACAATCGGAATCTTTTCCATGGAAGTGGGGATAAGTTCTAATGCCGACCAAAATTCTTCTCTATTTGGATTCGAACCATGACAGGGTATATATATATATATATATATGTCCAAGCTTCGTTCGAATTTTAACGATTCTTTCCGCACACTTCACTTCGGCTTCATATTTCGTTAACCAATCAAGCCCGAGAATCATATCGAATTCGGGAAAATCCATAACGACCAGATCAAAAGGAAACTTGTAGAAAGAATAAGAGGCTGGCACTTTATAATATGAATTGAGGATAATAGAACCCCCTATCGGATTATGTACTTCAACTGAATCTTTGAGCTTTCGCTGTTTTAACTTTAATTTGTACACTATGTTACTAGCAATAAAACTACGTGATGCACCCATGTCAAACAATACAGAAACAGGAATATTTTTAATTGTAAGGGTACCACCCAAAACATCGGGTTTACCTGCTCCATCGGAAGCAGTTGGCGGGCTAGACCTGTCATACACGTGAGCTACTGCGGCCTTCTTCAGCAAAGGACAGTCTTTGACTAGATGATCGGTCTTGCGGCAATTAAAGCAGGAGCGAGGGTTCTGAGAACCCTGGCTTGAACCTTGTGAATTTGTCTTCTGCCTCTTCGGGGCTGTGCACACATTAGAGTAGTGCCCAACTTTGCCACAGTTAAAGCAGCTTCCTCTTGGCGGCTTGCCAGTCTGAGGTTTTGAAGATGCTGCTTGGCTTGACTCAGCTTGATTCGCAGCAGGCTTGCGTTTGTTTCCGGCTTGGCTTCTAGCGCGATCCTGCTCCAGATGCCTATGGTCTAGGTCTTCATAGTTGCATGTCATTTCCACCAGTTCATTGAATTCCATCTTGAAATGGGCCATGGATCTATCATGATACTGTCGCCTTAGCCCAAGGATAAACCTCTTATTTTTGGACTTTGCAGTGGCGACGAGCTCCGGAGCATAGGGTGACAACAGTGTAAATTTATTCAGATAATCCTGCACGGAAAGATCCCCCTGCTGGAGGTTGGCGAAGTCATCGTGCATTCGTTCCAGTGCTTGTTCCGGGACATATTTCTCCTTGAATAGTTCTTTGAATCCATCCCACGTTCTTCCAGCTTCTCTATTCCCGGCGGTGAGAGATTCCCACCATAGTTCAGCTTATTCTTGCATAAGCCAGGCGCCCATAACAGCTTTATCTTGGTCTCCAAGCCTTAGGCCTTCAAGAATTTTCTCGCATGTTTTGAGCCATGCAAGAGCCTCTATTACGGTGCCAGTTCCCGAGAAGGTCTTGCCTCCTAAGTTCTTATATCTCTTAGCTACACGGTCTAGCTTGAAGTATTGAGCGACCAGGGGTTGTATCAAAGGTCCTTCTTGAACTGGGGCTTCTCCCCTTCCTCGGCCTCGGCCGGCACGGCCTCCTCTAGCAGCGGCTGCTCTGGTTGCCATTTCTCAAGTTCTGTATAAGCAAGAAAAGAGTTAGCTAACAAAAATGATAGTTTATTGCATGATTAAGCAGAAAATTTACGGAAAGATAACGATGGACTGATCAAATTGTTTTTGCTATTCTGCTCGGCTCATTCTAGGACTTTACTAGTCCTATCTATGATGAGCGACTCGCCTTAGAATACTTCTGATTCTATTTTGACGAAGTGTTTAATGTGTTAGACTCCAGAACTAAGGTTAACCAAAGCTCTGATACCAGCTGTGACGATCACAAAACCCCGTTACACGGTGTTAAGGATAATCATTGGAATATAACACATCAATCATCATTAGTAGATCACAGATAATAGCATAAACAGAAAATAGAATAATTTACACGCATATGACAGCGGAATCATATAGATATCATCACATCAGAGAAGCACAGTACAGGATACAACTTAGTGCATAATGATACATAGTCAGTCACCATCGCCTGAGGCGGAATCATACATAAAGAGTACACAAAATAAATATCAGTCTACATCGCCAATGGCGGGATCATAATATAGATACAATAATGGCGGAGAAAATCCAAGTCAGCATAGTGTAGTCAAGCCTCGCCATGAGCCAAAAGGTGCGTCAGAAACCTGTAACTAGGCTGCCCGTGTGAAAATGAGGGCACCCGAGTTTGCAAGGTGAAACAAACTACGAGTCAGTCATGGGACTGGTATGAGAAATCTACTTAACTTATTAACAACAATAATAAGTTAAGTAGATTTCTCATACCAGTCCCATGACTGACTCGTAGTTTGTTTCACCTTGCAAACTCGGGTGCCCTCATTTTCACATGGGCAGCCTAGTTAAAGGTTTCTGACGCACCTTTTGGCTCATGGCGAGGCTTGACTACACCGTGCTGACTTGGATTTTCTCCTCCATTATTGTATCTATATTATGATCCCGCCATTGGCGATGTAGACTGATATTTATTTTGTGTACTCTTTATGTATGATTCCGCCTCAGGCGATGGTGACTGACTATGTATCATTATGCACTAAGTTGTATCCTGTACTGTGCTTCTCTGATGTGATGATATCTATATGATTTCGCTGTCATATGCGTGTAAATTATTCTATTTTCTGTTTATGCTATTATCTGTGATCTACTAATGATGATTAATGTGTTATATTTCAATGATTATCCTTAACACCGTCTAACGGGGTTTTGGGATCGTCACAAAATTGATATCGATTATATATTGATTTGTTTTCCGTGAAGATTTCATAATTAATAGAATGTGATTTTGGGTTTATCGTGGGCTGCGTTTTAAATGACATTGGTTCTTTAACCCTGTTAAAGATAAGATTAATTTCTTAACTTTGAAAAGTCATTAAGTAATGATTTTTGAGATTAAAACAGAATTAGAGTTTTAATGAATCTTTAATTAGATTGAAATGTGAATATGATAATTTAAATTATCAAATTCGGGAAATGATCGAGAATGGAGTATCACCAGTTTTGCTCCAGGGCGATAGTTAAATCTTTAATTAGATTTGAACGTGAAATGGTAATTAAACTTACCGATAACACCATGGTGTTAAATATGGACAATTGCCAGTTTTGCTCCATGGGATGAATAGGTTGGGATTGGGAAATTAAACAAATGATTACTTCGGTAAGGTTCGCTAATCCCAACTAGTTTGGAACACCTTAATATGGTTTAAATTGTGAAAAGAATATTTGAATAAAAGAATATTCTGGATTGGAATGAGGCGTATGTTGTGTTTTTATAGCACTTGTTTATTATGTACGCGAGTTATTCAGGGAGACCGGGTTTATCCCATTCTGAATAACTGAATCGACGATAAGTCGACGATGAAGATGGTGGTTGAAGTTCGGAGGTCTTCACATCATTTGGATGATTACTGATTTCTTGATTGGGAGGAACATCCAAGACGAGGTAATAAGTGATGATCGTCCATACGTACTTGGAGATCGACCGGATATGCGAGGGCCTCTCTCCTGTATTGGACATATGGGAGAGGAATAACGTGCCTCCGGTTTTGTTCAGACCCAGAACGAACTTGTAAAGGGACTGTGTGTCTGACATTGGATTTTATTCTGTGTGATTGATAGACATCAGTTGCATGGCGTGAATTGCTTCTGCGGCATGCTGAGATGCAAATGATCAAGGATCTGTTGAAAAGCAGAGTCTTGAGGTTGATGATCAAAGCACGGTTTTAATATAGCATAGCTTCGTGTATGGCGTTAATTCGCTAGCCTCACACCCCGGTATGAACCCGAAACAGGAGAGGACGTCAGGGAGTACATGCGTTTCCTTCTAGCTAGGAGTGGTGTCAGGGTTTTGCATGCCCTGGCGTTTTACTTATGCGGATGATGGATAGCGAGGCGCCTCGGTTATATCGGCACCACAGGCTCATGGATGGTTTGGTAGATATACCGGCTAGTTTGACCCTCCATAGGGCGGGGAAACGCATTGTTCAGGCATTTTAATCCACTTCATGTGGACCGGCCCTGACAATCCAAGGTTCACTCGAGCTCTTATCCTAAGACACGGGCTAGAGCGTCTCGAAGCGGTAAGGACAATCCCTTGCCTTGATTCGTGACGGAAATCCAATTTCCAAATACGACATCATGTGTTTTTGATTGTAAACCTATATATGGCGACATAGTGGTATGCGGTACTTATGCCGTCTATGATTGATACTTATGATTGAAATTGTTTCTGAAACACATAAACACTAGTAATAATATTAAATGACTTTGTTTTTACGTATCAAGCATTATTTGGATATTATAAGGTAAAAACCCTATCCTCCGGCTTGCGTTGCATTGTGTGATGGGACATGGGTCATATAATAGCTTTATTTTCTTTAATTAGCATTTCGTTGTTTGTTTTATGCACTGGTATTCTTGGGAGGAAACACATTCCATGTTATACGGTGTGGTCCCTCGATTTACCAAATTTTAAAGTAAAGATTTAATAAATGTTTTAGTTCTCACATCAGTCACATGACTGACCTGGAGTTTATTGTTTTAACCTAAACTCTGGGTGCCCCTATTTTCCACACGGGCAGCTAGTAGTTTTGGTTTTGCAGATATTATATTCACAGGATCCTGGTTTACAACTAAAGATATATTCGAAAAGCTCTGTATCCGCATATTTGTTTCAATTGTGTTATGTATTATTTTTCCGCTGCATTGTAATTTAAATCTCTGATATTTATCAAATGTGTGACATTTATTCCTACTCCGGAATATTCTTGTACTCTGATGTAAATTGTTGAAATAAGCAATGAAATGTTCTTCTGTTTGTGTTCTGATTTTTCGTGTTCTCAATTCAATCCGCGCTTTCCTTTACAGGGAAGTTTGGGCCATTTTAGTTTGGTATCAGAGCTTTGGTTTACAGAGCTCAAGAACAAGAAACATTTGAACCGAACGAAAGAATTCATCAGAGATTGGATTAGTAATATCCAATGAGAATGACTCAATAGAGATGGGATCAGTAGTATCCTAGAACGAGTGTGAAGAGTGTTATTTTTAAAATAAAAATGAAAACAAATTTTGTTTTGAAGATTTAAATTATATTATTTGTATTTGAATATAATTTTAAATTGATTTGGGCAATCAAGTATATAAAGATTTTGCATATATGTCTGATCCACGTGTATACGAAGCCTCAATATAATGGATAGATATAGAATCACACTCTAGTCGCTCGGGGATAATTCTGGGGACGTCCGGACATCATCAGTATTTTTGTTCGAATTTCGAAAGTGGGATTTCTATATTTTTCCAATTGGCTGGTGTGAGAACCAAAACTTAGTGTAATGACCCGAAAATCCGGTCCAATTTGAGCTGACCAAATAACACAAGTCCAAACCCAAATTGCACTGGAAATTCAAGAAATTAATTGAAAGAAGATAGAGGGTGAGGATAGATAAGATAGAACTATTAGAATAGAAGAAGAAGAAGAACATCATCATCAGAGTAACCACGAATCTCACAGCCGAACGAATAAAATATAACATAACTTTTGAAATACAAACAGTATATGTATACAATAACATTTCAGAGTACAACACTTACAACAACAGCGGAAATAATAATAGCTATAGAATCTTGAAGCCTTCTGCTCCAAGCTCTCCAAGTGTATCTGTAAAATCCTGAACTACTTGAATGCCCATACAAATTTAGACACTGAAGAGTTTAGGTAGAACAAAACAAAGTAAACTCCGGGTCAGTCATGGGACTGGTATGAGTAAAACAGTTTAAAACAATTTGAACAAGTAAACGATATCTCATAAGGCCACACCGTATAACGGAACGGGTTTTTCCCTTATGAGAATCCAAAATATCTTTATATCAAAATCCTTTTGATATTATAATAATGTCTATCAACCGCAATATAATAATCATCTAGCAGAAACGCTTTCATCTCACGTTCTACATATATAGTATACAATCAAAACCGCAAGCACGTATTGGGAAATGGATTTCCAACTATGACAAGGTATGGAACCACCTTCCGATCGGTGTACTCTAGGAACGATACACTGGAGTTCAACAAGAACATCTTGCAACTCAGCCACACATGACCGACCACTCATTTGGCTTGAGTGTATCGAATGTATATCACCAACGGTTGGGATCAGCAACCGTTTCCCGTATATATAGGGGACAACATTGATAGATTAAATAAGCAAATGAATATTCTCTAGATAGGTTATTATGCAACCTACTTCGGTGCGACCGACTTAGCCATGCTGCCTGCCCGATTTTTGTCATTTACCGGTTGTTGAGGCCATAGGTTACGATTACTTTCCATTTGTTGATAACACGATCACTTTGAATGCCATATTATCAAATCCGTTAATCATTAATTGGTTTACACAAATATTCTGGATGTTATGCTAAGGGAATAAATCCATTGCAACCATATATATTTATACAGACCAGTCCATTCGATCATTGGAAATACTTTGTCAGACATTCGTCCATTTACGTTCGTTCTGGGATTGAACGAAACCGAAGGCACTATTCAGTACATCCATCTTAGTCCATTGTTATCTAAGATTTATACAACAGCCCTTGCACTTTACTCCGTCTTCCATTTTCTTCGGCATATTCGCAAAGCTTATGCCAATACAAAGTGGTTCTTTGGATAAGAATCCAACCGGTCTCTCCATATTAACAACGCTAAAATGGTCAAACTTTGATAGTCTGTGATTTAACTATCAATGAAAACATGTCGGTGTACAAACAACGATCTAAATTCCAAATGGAATTATCGATCCAATCATCAAAACATATATACATATATATATATCCACATTCCTTATTTTCTATGATTTAGAAAATATATGTTATTAACATGGGAAAACATTTCCAATCCTCATTCACGCATCACTACCATTCCACAACTACTAGTGCCTAACTATAAACTAGTAAGAGAACAATTCTTTAAGTATAAACCCCGAAGGCCGAAACCAACATCAGATCCACACTCAGAAAACCATTCGACTTAACTAATCTCTAGTCAGTTTCTAATATTGTTTTGACTCTATTTGATTAACTCTTATCCGAATAACTAATATTCGATTAACTATATTTGAATAACTCTAGTTCGATTTGACTCTAATCGATTTACTCTAACTGATTAACTCTAACTGTTTAACTCTAACTGAATAACTTATTTGATTCAACTCCTTTTTGATTAACTCCTTTCGAATACTAATATTCGATTACTTTATTGATTTACAAAGATTTTCCCTTTTAAAAACGTTTATCCATTTAAAAAAGATTTCCTTTTACCAATGTTTATTCATTTATAAAGATTTATTTTTAGTAACAGTTCTTCACTTTACAAAAATGTCCTTTTAACAACGTTCCTCCACTTATACAGATTCCCTTTTAATAACGTTTTCCGTTTTATAATATCCTATTTATTTTCTAAACAAATATCGTCCTTTATAATATCCTATGATTTTATAAATTCTTTATTTTCAAATTTATTTCCTTTTATAAAATCGGTTGATTTTATAAAATTCCTTTGTTTCAATATACATTGAAATATTCCTTTTCACATCCCAGGGTTGCTTATGATATTTAAAATATCGAATAACAAGTGATAAATATCATTCTAACACAAATAACCCATAAAAGATATACATCACATCATATATCACAATATATGAAAACAGTGAAATAAATGTTGAGGAATCCAGTCAGATCCCTCCAACCTGTATCCCTGTATCCACAGATGTTACACAGTATAATATACATCAATTTCATTTCAATATGAAATGTTCTGATAAACAACATCAATATTTAATGGTATATATATATATATATATATATAATTTCAACTAACTGACTAGCAGTTCAATCAACCAATCTACACACAATAGTCAATCAATATCTAACAGTTCTAAAAGTACGTTATAAAAATATAACTGTTCAGAGTTGGTGAGTTTTACTCACATTGGACGATCATCGTTAATAACGATAACCATCGCTTGATTCAGACGGACAATTTATTTCGCTATAAATTGTAACGAGCTTCGATTCACTCCCCGTCAGTTCCATTATGTAGCCGCCGTCCATGCGTTCCCAATGGATCTTGTTTTGTCAATTTCCATTCGATCAAGGCCCATAAGAATTTCACTCGACAACACCTACACTCCTCAATTTGGTCCTCTCGCTTCTGAACAAATCACATAAGCAAGAAAGCCCTTTGCCACTTACTTCCACTTCCCTTACCTCGCTTTTCTCCCTACTAATCTTCTAACTAAATACACAATACATATTCTCTTCCAATGCTCATCAATTTCATCACCAACAGAACAAACTCGTCGGTTTCCTGTCGAACGTGTTGGACATCAGCTCCTCCACATCTTTGAATCCAACCTGTGCATCATTCCCTCAATGAATTTCATAATCAAGAGCACCACACACTAATTCAAACATCTTTTAGCTTACATTAGATTTATTTCGGGCCTTAACCAATAAATCAGGTCCATCCTCTTTCGTAAAAACCCCCAGCCCAACTATCCTTTCTCTCCTCCCTGTTTCCTTATGAATCCTGCACCAGTATTAAACCCGAAAGCTTCAACTCCCAGGTCCCTATTTTCCAGAACAAGTGTAACTTCTTTAATAACTTAAACATTAACACATTATTTAATAACCTTAATGACTAATTACCTCCTATTAATAAAACACTCATCATCTTTCCCAAACCGTCGAACTCCAGAAAAGTCACCACAACCATTCTCGCCTCCTTGATCCTCAATATCTCCATCATCACTTCACACATTCAAAATCTGAAATCACCGAACTTCCCCTCTTTTGTTTCGTTACCAGGAACCTGTGCTCCCTCTTCCAAAGCCAATACTTAAAGCCCAGTTTGAAACTCCAAACTTTCCCCCCCAACTCAACTGTAGCCGTAGGTCATGCCATCAACTCAGCAGCAAATGAAACAAACTTCGAACCCAAATAAAGCTCCAGTATTTCAACACCATTTCTGACTATCGCTCCTCCCAAAGTAGCACCGCACTCCGGCAAACAGTGACCACAGCTACGCATCGCCTTCCAGAACTCATTCCCACCCTCAGTTCAACCTCCGAAGTGGCCAAATTGAAGTGCCGGTCTGCCCTAGCCTCGACGGAAAAATGTCGAACCCTTCTGAAGGCTTGCGCGCCTTGCAATCTTGGTATAAAAAATGAAGCGCACTCCATCATGAGTATCATGGCGTTGGGCTTTCGATTTATATATTTTCAATCGATTTGTTTGGATTTTGGAAAGAACAGGATTTTCACGTTTTAGTGTGAAAATGTTACGGCGGAAAACAGAGAAAGAATTAGGTTAGAAGGAGGGTGTTGAGTTGGTTTTATAGTAAGGTTTTGAGGAGCGGAATGCCGCATGGAGTTTGTTTTGGCCATAGAAGAAGATTAGAATAAGGTTAGGATATTTTAATGTATGTCGTGGTCGGCTAGGCATCAGAAAATCATGAGTTTCAAAGTGAAGTTTCACGGTCCCATTACATAATATTTTTTTATTTTATTTACGGACTGCTATAGACAAAAATGAACGTACCGTTGTGATGACCAACGTACCACGATCCCAAAAATATAATAATATCGGTAGATTAACTCATATTGTGAAACCCCAAAATATCGTCACAGGGTGCAAAATACTCCAAATAAAAAGTTGTTTATTTAATTAATTAAAATTTTTGATAAAATTCTAAAATTAAATTATACCTATGTCTCAAAAGAACCTTGTCTAAATTCAAACCCGATCTCTAGTTACATCGAATAAACCGATACGGTCGATAAACGATTCTATAGCGACTATTTAAAAATTTGATTTGGACATATCTCGAAATTTACACGATGAAATCCTGATTTTTCTCTTCCACTAGAAAGATATACTCCACCAGCTTCATGCGTTTCTTGTTTCACATAAATCTGATTTAAAACGAACTCTGTACATTCAGTTAAAGTTCAAATCGCCAAATTACGAACTACAGCGCCATTTCGAGCTCGATTATAATTATACGTTCAAACTGTCGTTATTTAAATATATTCGCTAATATATTTCAACTCTAAACTGAAGTAAAATCTTAGGGATGACCCAATTCACAGAATATTGTGATTTCCAATATTTGTGATTATTTCTGAATTAAATATATTATTTAATTATTATTTTAGTTAAATATTCACCATTATTTAATTAATGACCATTAAATTCTCTAATACCACTATTTAAATAATTAAATTAATCAATTATTATACCCCTGGAAATGCGGGTCATTACACTTAGTTATAATTTATTGTTTGTGACTTGACATAAAAAAAAATGGATTTTTGTATGTTAAAGCTATAAATTTGAAACGTTAACCAACTAATTGATTGTTGGTTGTGTTGTTTGATTATTGGTTTGAATAATTAAAAATTATTGAACTGAATTGAAATTTTCTTGAAATTTGCATATATGTACATGTATATAAATTGAAAAGGTCATAGCATTGAGGCTAAGAAGAGGAATAAAATTATATGCCAGACAAATAGGTACATGTTTATTGTATTTCTTGGGGTTTTGATGATTTTACGAGTCGATTGGCTTTTTTTTCTTTTTGATATGAGAGGGCCTGTGTGGCGGTTTGGGGATTTTCCCGATGCTCCCCATATAAAGGAGGTTATGACGAAATTTTTCTCAAATTTAGGGTGTTAGCCAAATTTTTGAAGAATTTGAAAAGTTCTTAGAAACTGAAAAGTTGAAGAACTTAAGCCATAAATAAAATAATGAAAGTTGAGTTGGTTAGTTAAACAACTTTCAGCACCGTTCCTTTTCGAGGATGAAAAGATTTTAAGTGGGGGAGATTGTAACAACCCGGAAAATCGGAACCAATTTAAAATTTTAATTTTAGCTATTTTAATGAATTTTGGATATTTAAAATGAATTATTTTAAATAATAACGAATAAAAATTTATTTTCAACGAAGTTAGAACGTATAAATTTATTTCAAATATAAAACGAGCCTGAAATGGCGCGGTAGTTTGAAAATTCGGTTTTAAATTTTGAATGAACATACAGAATTCAATATAAGTCCGAATTGGATAAAACTAGAAATGTTAGATTCTATTCAAATATATCTTTCTAACGAATGTGAAAATTTAAGATTTCACTTTAGGAATAGAAAGTTATGTCTAGCTTAAAATTTAAAATAGTCGCTATGGAATTTATATATATATATATATATATATATATATATATGTATATATATATATATATATATTATATTTATAATATATATAAGACCCTTAAAAATAGCCATTTTGCAAATGACCTCCGTTTTTGACGAAACCACTTTTGTTGGATCCGAAATGTCAAATTATTGCTAGATTCCAAAATTCATAATTTTTGGAATTAATATGTGAGCGTGGCAAAGGAAAACATGTTTTGACAGTTTTAGTCAATTTGGATCAACCAGAAAATGACCATTTTTCAAACGGTCTCTAAATTCGACAAAATTAGTTTTCTTAGGACCATATCGTCAAAACATTGCCAGATTTATTATTCGAGAATTTTTGGAGTAAGTATTTGGCCCCGATAAATTAAAATGCGCGTCTGAATTTAAAATATAATGATTTATATTTTAAATTTAGCAAAACTGATTGAAACGATAGAATTGGCTTACGAAACGTATCCCATTGTGTTCGGAATAGGGGTAATTAGTTTGGGGCGACAGTCGGTGGGTTCGATTTGGAGTTCAAAGTAAAAAGTTACTTTCTGAATTAAAAATAATAAATTAAATAGATAGTCAACACCCCCTCCTTTTTTCCCTCTTCTCTCTCTTCTTCAGATCTTAAAGGAAATAAAAAAAACTCCTGACCCCATCGCCCTTGTCCCACCACGCCAGTGCGCGCTACACCCCCTCCGGCGGTCGACGCGCCAGTGCGCGCCACACCTCCTCCGGCGGTCGACGCGCCAGTCCCCCCCTCCCCACGTCGATTGGGAAAAGTACCCCCTTTCTCCGATTTGAAAACCTAGCAACCCCATCTGCCGCCACAAGCACTGAGCATGCCACCTAACGCCGGCCGTAGGTCAGAGGCGCCACCTCCGACCATCACTGACCACACACAGCCCCTCCTCCGCCATCCCCCACCTCCGATTACACCAGTGAGCTTTTAATTTGATTTTTATATGTATTCATGTGTATAAAAATTAGATTTTTGTACGAATTTGTGTGTATAATAATAGATTTTTATATAGGATTCATGCGTATAAAGATTAGATTTTTGAAAATGAAAAAGATTATATTTTTATATAAGGAAAGGTTATATTTTTATATTAGGAAAGATTTGATTTTTATTATATGAGTAGAAACATAAAGTTTTGATTTTTATGTATATATTAGTGTCTTAAAAATATAATCTTTATATATGTAGTAGAGTTAGAAAGATATGATTTTTAACACTTTAAAAAAATGATTTTTATATTAAAAAATATGATTTTTTATGTTGAAAGAGTTAATTAAAAATATGATCTTTATTATATGATTAGCAAAATAAAAATGTGATTTTTATTTTAAAAGTAACATTATAAAAATTCGACCTTTATATATATGTTAGCAAGATAAATATGTGATCTTTATATAAATAGCGATGATTTAAAAATGTGATTTTTATTATATATGTAGCGATATAATAAAAATGCGATTTTATTATATGTATAGCGATATAAAAATACGATTTTTATATAGGAAGTAGCGATATAAAAATGTGATCTTTTATATGTAAGAAGCGATATAAAAATGTGATTTTTATACGAACGGTATACGAATAAAGATGTGATATTTAATATTAACTGCGTGAAACAGATGACGATGGAACGGACTGAAATCAAAACGGAATCCAAACCGTCCCATAAAAATTGACGGAGTCGAAACCAATCAAGGTGAGAACTTCTAACTTAATGTCTTGTACAGCTCTTTAATTTATAACTGCATATATGAACTGCTCCCTGTCGTCCATAGACCATGGACGACTTGTTTGGTTGTGTGTTTGGATTGATTTGTTTGTGTGAATTTGTTTTGTAGTGTGGAATGGAAAACAAAAATATTCACGTGTTGAATAAAATAAAATATTCATGAGTTGAAATAAATATTTTATCGTTAAAAATATAATTTTTAACGTGTATATGAATAAAATAAATATTCATTTACAAATCAGACGATTTGTTATAGTACACCCATTTGACTGACATGGATTAGGACGATAAATTTTACACGTCACCCAACTGCACAAATAAATATGTGTTTGTTGATTGAAACCCCACATGGGTATTGGCATGATATTTGACATACATTTATCCCAATAATTAGTGGTATGTCAACCGATGGGTTGACAGAGTGTATAAGCATTATTTCTTTATTTTAATGCTTATACAGTGGTGGAAGGCACTCTGGATGATGGTTGATTATTTATTATTGTGGTTATATGCATGTGTTGTATAAAATCCATGTAACTAACATTATATGGTAACTGATTGGGTCTCATTCCAATTTGGAAAATAACGAATATTTTAAAATAATATTCAGGGTAAGTGGATAAAAAATATTCATGTGTTGAGTAAAAGTTGTGTTGATTAGATATGCGCCATTTTGACGTGATCGATAGTTATATCGAGTTTATTCATTTTTATAATGAAAATTGAAAAGGAAAAGATTTCAAAATCCGAAATTTTGAAAATATTATCATTAAAATATTTTAATGGTAGAGATTATTCAATTTTGATTTAAAATCGAACTGAAAGTGGGAATCGTTTTAAAACAAATTTATAAAATACGTTTTGAGCGAAATATATTATATATATATATATATATATATATATATATATATATATATATATATATATCAATGGCCTGAATAGAACGCGTCGCGCCGCGGCCGTTCGCGAATTTCGATCATTAACTTCGAATTGACATTACGGGAGATCCGACCGTCGGATTCTCCTAAAACTGGAACCATTGGGTTCGTATCAAAAAGAGCTTTCCAACGAATATAAGAAATTTGAAATCTAACGGTTAGATTTGGAATTATGTCCAAATCAAATTTGGAAAAGGTCGCTGTAAGTGCAGTTCGACGACCGTTTACGGAAATCGACTGAAAGGGTCTTATTAAAATTATTAAAAATATTAATAATTTGTGAAAAATTATAATAAATGATTTGGAAAGAATTGGGATGAAAAATTCAGTATTTGAAAAGATAAAAATATATTTTTATCGAAATGAACTAGTTATGAACTAGAATTATAATCCAATATTTTTAAATAGATAAATTGGATTTGAAATGGGTTTGAGAATAACCAGAATTTCCAATATACGAATTGGAGTGGATTTGAATGGAAATCATCTTCGGAAAATTTCGATATTAGATTTCATGATTATACGGATATTGTTATGGAAATTTGAAAGATATATTTTATATCGTTACTTCCAATACGATATTTTTTGGTTTCAGAATTTGATATTGAATATAAGACGATATATTTTCTATTCAGAGCCTTGTATTTAATATCAAATGGGATTTTGGGCTTGTCATGAACGATGTCTTCACTAACACTGTTCTTAAACCCAGTTGAGAAAAGATTAAATCTTTTTATTAAGATTTAATGAAGTTTTCCAATTAATTAATATTTAATTGGAGTTGAATTGAATTGAATTTTGCGTTTATCGTGAATGGTATCTTTAAAAATGTCGTTCTTAAACCTAATGGAGTTAAGAAAATTAGAAACTAACTGGAGATTAGATAAGTTGAATGGTTTCCTGGATACTGATCTGATGTTGGTTTCGGCCTTCGGGATTAATACTTAGGGAATTGTTCTCTTACTAATTTACGTTTAGAGACTAATGGAATGTGAATGGGGTTTATTGAGAACTGTGTTTTTAACGACATTCGTTCTTTAACCCGATTAACAGAGAAATGTGATTTGGAATTTATAAATCTTTTTATTAAGATTTAATGGAAATTTTCCAAAGTAAAGATTTCTAATTTAATATATTGGAATGGAATGGAATTCGATTCGATAAAAATCGAAGTGAGCTTCTGTGGAGGAAGACTGTGTAATGACCCGGATTTTGATTTAACTCTAGCTAGTTAACTCTAACTGGTTTAACTCTAACTGATTAACTCTTTGTCCTTATTCAGTTTCAAACATCGATGTTGAAATCGATTCTTACTTCTTTATATAAGTCTTGACTTATATATTCTATTTATTTTCTAAGTAAATAATCCCTATTTAATATTTCATTTATTTAACAAATAAATAATCCGTTTTATTGTATCTTATCTACTTATTCTAAATAAATACTTCACTTTATAAATATTCCATTTAAAAAGATTTCCTTTATTTATAATTCCAATTAAATGTATTTTCTGTTTATAAATATTCCATTTATAAATACTTCTATTTATAAATATTCTCTCTTATAAAATCCTCTTGATTTTATAAATATTCTCTTTTCAATATTCCGGTATGTCATGGTGTTTAACATATCAAGCTATGTTGTCCAATATCGTCCATACATATATATTCAACAACAGATTATAAATCACATCATATATCACAATATATGAAAACAATAAAATAACTATTGAGGAATCCAGTCGGATTCCTCCAACCTGTTTCCCTGCATCCATAGATGTTACACAATAAAATCAACATCACTTTCAATTCCATATGATACATTCTGTTAAATAGAATCAATATAGAAATTCAACTAACTGACTAGCAGTTCAATCAAACAGTCAACACACAGTCAATCAGCCAATATTTAACAGTTCTAAAAATACAACATGAAATTAAAGACTGTTCAGAGTTGGTGAGTTTTACTCACATTGGACGATCATCGTTAATAATGATAACCATCGCTCGGTTTGATTCAGACGGACAATTTATTTTGCTATAAATTGTAACGAGCTCGGATTCACTCCCAGTCGGTTCCATGGTGTAGCCACCGTCCATACGATCCTATCGGATCTTGTTTCGTCCAATTCTGACACCGTACGAAATAGATATACAATTACGAATTAAATACACTTTTAATTTGAATTAAAACATGATTTAATTTATTATTGGGCTTAACTTTAAACTCCCGGCCCATCTTCCTTCTACAAAAGCCGACCATGACCCTTCTTCCTCTTCCCCAAATGACTCGTGTACTTCCTGCTCCTCACAACAGCCGCTCTTGGTCCTCCTATTACTCCTCCGTTCTTCCATCGATTCACTTATAAACTCCACCGCACTATTCCTTGTTTTACAGAAATCCGGTTTAAAATGAATCCTGTACATTCAGTTGAAGTTCGAATCGCCAATTTACGAATTGCAGCACCATTTTGAGCTCAATTTTAATTATATTATAACTCTACGTTCAAACTGTCGTTTATATAATATATTCGTTATTCAATTTGAATTCCAAGTTGAATTAAATATCACAGATGATCTAGTTCACACCATATCGCCATTTCAGCCAATTCTGATTATTTCAGAATTAAATATATTATTTAATTTATTATTTTAATTAAATATTCAACATTATTTAATTCTACGACCATTTAATTCACTAAACCACCATTTATATAATTAAATAAATTAATTATAATACCTCTGCCAATGCGGGTCATTACAATCTTTCCCACTTAAAATAATTTCGTCCTCGAAATTGCTAAAAGGTAGAGGACGACCCTATCGACTGGTTAGAACATATTTGTTCACTTCTAATTCTTCAGTTTCAACTGAACCAATTTAATTTCAATTAAATTATTAATTAATCCTTATCAACGAAAATTTTCAAAAATCCTGAAAATTTTCTAATGCCTTAACTTTTCGAAAAATTTCGCCAGCACCTCCTTTGTACTGGTCAATACGTCAAACTCCAACTTGCCTCTCTGGGCCATCTCCAACCAAAATAAAATCAAACAGCCAAGCGACTTGCCAATTCGGCTCATAAATCTTATATCCAATAGAAATATAAACTTGTACCTTTTGTCGGCATATCATTATATCCTTTCCACCTGTTATCAATTTAGCAAATACAAGGGTCATCCCAATCAAATTCCAATCTGCTTTTATCCACAACACAACCATTCGCTTATATCCAAGCCAAATATTATTTCAACTCGAGTTTTCTTCTCGATTTCCAACTCTTAACTTGATTATCACATTCCACTTCAAATTTAAATCTCACAATCCAATTTGTCTTGATATCATTCAAATTCAATCTCAGTTACCACATTACTGGCTTTACTTTAATTCAAATTTGCTAAATTTTTGTTAAATTTGTTTTTAATTCAAACAGTCTTTTCCTGGGAGTTTTCAAACAGTTTACTCTTTTTAAAAATCAAATTTTCTTTTTGAACATGTCACTGAGCCCTTAATTAATATTCCATTAGTTAAATCACTTCTCTATTTCTTTATCAATATTTGTTAACCAAATATTTTCAATAACCATATTGGCCTTTTATGTTATTTGGAAAACATTTCCGAATATCGCCTTCTTTTATTTTCTAAACTTTAGAAAATATATGTTATTTATAATTGGAAAATATTCCAATTACTTATCTCTTTTCCGATCTCGTTTATTTCTATATTTAGGAAATATTCTTTATTATATTTCCAAGCTTACACTTACTTGGGTTAAAACGGATGTTGTGTAAAACATCGTTACGACAACCCAAATACTATATTCAACTAACTCTTACTCAACATTGATCTTCGAGCCTGAAATCTTACTATTTATTTGTTAATAATGAAATCAATCAAGTTGGGGTAGACCTCTCAGACCTTGACTGAATAACATTTATAACGTCAAAACAGATATGACTACTTACTCGAATAATCAATACCATACAACAACTTATTCACTTTTAAACATGTATACGCTTCCTCTTTCTATTCTTACTAGATTTTTATTCTTAGTCATCCTTTTTGATTTTACTATTCTATTTCTAAGTTCGTTTCCTTATCGACTTCTATATATATATATATATATATATATATATATATATATCAATACGTTGATTTTTAACTATCAAATTATCTTAAAAATATTCTAACGCCTTAGATTCACAGAAAAATTCGCCATAACCTCCTTTGTACCAGGAGCATCAGGATATTTCAAATAGCCTCCCATGGCCCTCGCCAATCCAAAAGAAAAAGAAAAAGCCAAGCGGCTAGCCGACACGGCGCATAAAATCTCATATATGAATCAAATACATACCTTTTCATCGAGCATTCTATTTATATACCTTCATACCTTATCCATACCTATCTCATGTATATTTATACCTGCCCAGTCTATTTTAACTATACCTGATCGTTTTAACTCAATTCGTTAATTAACTCTTTAGTCTATTTCACTTTTATATTTGAACATGACATGTTCAAATATATTTTAACTTGATTATTAACTAATTTGAATCCAAATTTCAAATTTAAGTTCTATATACGATTTCGAATAACCATTTACAAATCCAATTCACCTTTCAAAGTTCAACTTCAAATTCAAAACTCGATTAACTAATTCCTCTTCGACTTAGTTAATTCTATTCAATTTCTATTCAAATTTTATATCACTTCTATTATTCAAATCTATATATCAAATCCTATTCAAATTCTATATATTCAAATTCAATCTATCAAATTCTATTCAAATTCTATAGTTTAAATTCCATTTGAATTCTATATTCAAATTCTATATATTCAAATCCTATATTTGAATTCCATTCGAATTCTATATTCAAATTCTATATATTCAAATCCTATATTTGAATTCCTTTTGAATTCTATATTCGAATTCCATTTGAATTCCATTTGAATTCCATTTGAATTTCTATATTCAAACTCTATTTGAATTTCTATATTCAAACTCTATTTCAATTCCATTGAATTTCATATATTCAAACTCCCTTTGAATTTCTATATTCAAATCCTATTATTACTCTATATGAATTCTATATTCAATTTTCCATTATTTAAATCTTCTTTATTCAAATCTCATTTGAATTTCTATATTCAAATCCCCTTTGAATTTTCTATATTCAAATCCCCTTTGAATTTTCTTATTTAAATTCTATGTTTGAATTTCCTTTATTCAAATTCCTTTTCAAACTTTCTTTATTCATTCTTTAAATAAGTCTCGATTTCAATTCCTTTTGAAATCGATATTTCTACCTTTGGAAAATAGATTTCCCTTCCAATTTCACACTTGTATTTTTATTTCTGAATTATCCAATGATACTTCTTTTCACTTCATTTATAAACTTCGTTTATAAAAGAACTATTTATAAACTTCGTTTATAAAGGAACTTCTCGTTTTATTTCTTTTAAAACAAGTTAATATTTCAAATCGATTTAAAAATTCAAATTCTATTATTCAAATTCTATATTATAAATCCCATTTTGAAATTCAACACAACTTGTCTTTCCCAAAACAAATTCAAAACAGTATCTCTGGTAGTAATTCGTCACTTACAACTCGATAATGAATACTGATGATGCAGCTGTCGTCATCAGAATCTATTATCCAGCGATCGAAGTGAGTTCAATACTATAAAACCATTTCTAAACATTTCCACTTTGAAATTCATTTCAAAATATAATTCACACTACTTATAAAACAATTTAAAATCTCCCAGGATCTTAGATTTTCCTTACTTTGAATCCAAATCCATTTACAAACACTTATCCAATTTTCCAGAGTTTTAATTCAATTTCTGGTTTAAATTTTAGATTTAACTCATCTGATTTCACGTATCTTACTTATATGAATTCTGATTGGTTATTTACATAACCATTTAATTTATAATCTTACTCGATTATAATAACAACCAATATATCCACTATATTATAATTTTGATATATATCTTCTCTATATCGAGACATACTTTGGGTAAACTTATTTTAATTTACCCCTTTCGAAACATACCATGGTGGTTCATCGTATTCGAGTGTTTACAAAATCCCTACTGATACAGTGGATCAAACTGATCGACCAGAACCCATAAACGACTCAACCAACAAATCTCCACAATATAAAACAATTTTTATATCAATAACAAATACGCACTCGTATATCTACACTCAACTCAATCTAGGGTATTACTAACCCTATCTCTACTGAGTCACGCCACAGAGCAAAGGTAATTCTCTTAACTTAAGCTCTGATACCAACTGTAACGACCCGGATTTTGATTTAACTCTAACCGGTTAACTCTAACTGGTTTAACTCTAACTGATTAACTCTTTGTCCTTATTCAGTTTCAAACATCGATGTTGAAATCGATTCTTACTTCTTTATATATGTCTTGACTTATATATTCTATTTATTTTCTAAGTAAATAATCCCTATTTAATATTTTATTTATTTAACAAATAAATAATCCATTTTATTATATCGTATCTACTTATTCTAAATGAATACTTCACTTTATAAATATTCCATTTATAAAGATTTCCTTTATTTATAATTCTACTTAAATGTATTTTCTATTTATAAATATTCTATTTATAAATACTTCTATTTATAAATATTCTCTCTTATAAAATCCTCTTGATTTTATAAATATTCTCTTTTATAAAATCCTCTTGATTTTATAAATATTCTCTTTTCAATATTCCGGTATGTCATGGTGTTTAACATATCAAGCTATGATGTCTAATATCGTCCATACATATATAATCAACAACAGATTATAAATCACATCATATATCGCAATATATGAAAACAATAAAATAACTGTTGAGGAATCCAGTCGGATTCCTCCAACCTGTTTCCCTACATCCACAGATGTTTCACAATAAAATCAACATCACTTTCAATTCCATATGATATATTCTATATCACAGAATCAATCCAGAAATTCAACTAATTGACTAGCAGTTCAATCAAACAGTCAACACATAGTCAATCAGCCAATATTTAACAGTTCTAAAAATACAACATGAAATTATAGACTGTTCAGAGTTGGTGAGTTTTACTCACATTGGACAATCATCGTTAATAACGATAACCATCGCTCGGTTTGATTCAGACAGACAATTTATTTTGATATAAATTGTAACGAGCTCGGATTCGCTCCCGGTCGGTTCCAGGGTGTAGCCACCGTCCTTACGATCCTATCGGATCTTGTTTCATCCAATTCTGACACTGTATGAAATAGATATACAATTACGAAGTAAATACAGTTTTAATTTGAATTAAAATATGATTTAATTTATAATTGGGCTTAACTTTAAACTCCCGGCCCATCTTCCTGCTACAAAAGCCCACCACGACCCTTCTTCCTCTTCCCCAAATGACTCGCGTACTTCCTGCTCCTCACAACAGCCTCTCTTAGTCCTCCCATTACTCCTCTTTTCTTCCATCGATTCACTTATAAACTCCACCACGTTGTTCCTTGTTTCACAGAAATCCGGTTTAAAATGAATCCTGTACATTCAGTTGAAGTTCGAATCGCCAATTTACGAACTACAACGCCATTTTGAGCTCGATTTTAATTATATTATAACTCTACGTTCAAGCTGTCGTTTATATAATATATTCGTTATTCAATTTGAATTCCAAGCTGAATTAAATATCACAGATGATCCAGTTCACACCATATCGCCATTTCAGCAAATTTTGATTATTTCAGAATTAAATATATTATTTAATTTATTATTTTAATTAAATATTCATCATTATTTAATTCTACGACCATTTAATTCACTAAACCACTATTTATATAATTAAATAAATTAATTATAATACCTCTGCCAATGCGGGTCATTACAGACTGTTAAGTATATGGAATTTAAAAGGCTTTGTCGTTATTCCATTTATATTATTAGTCGGATACCGAAATTGATATCGATTATATATTGATTTGTTTTATGTGAAGATTTCGTAATTAATGGAATGTGATTTTGGGTTTATCGTGAGCTGTGTTTTAAATGACATTGGTTCTTTAACCCAGTTAAAGATAAGATTAATTTCTTAACTTTGAAAAGTCATTAAGTAATGATTTTTGAGATTAAAATGAGAATTAGAGATTTAATGAATCTTTAATTAGATTGAAATGTGAATATGATAATTTAAATTATCAAATTCGGGAAATGATCGAGAATGGAGTATCACCAGTTTTTCTCCAAGGCGATAGTTAAATCTTTAATTAGATTTGAACGTGAAATGATAATTAAACTTACCGATAACACCATGGTGATAAATATGGTGTATTACCAGTTTTTCTCCATGGGATGAATAGGTTGGGATTGGGAAATTAAACAAATGATTAATTCGGTAAGGTTCGCTAATCCCGACTAGTTTGGGAAACCTTAATATGGTTTAAATTGTGAAAATAATATTTGAATAAAAGAATATTCTAGATTGGAATGTGGTGTATGTTGTGTTTTTATAGCATTTGTTTATTATATATGCGAGTTATTTAGAAAGACCGGATATATCCCATTCTGAATAACTGAATCGACGATAAGTCGACGATGAATATGGTGATTGAAGACCAGAGGTCTTCGCATCGTTTGGATGATTACTGATGTCTTGATTGGGCTATACACCCAAGACAAGGTAATAAGTGGTGATCGTCCAGAAGTACTTGGAGATTGATCGGATATACGAGGGCCTCTCTCCTGTATTGGACATATGGGAGAGGAATAAGGTGCCTTCGGTTTCGTTCAGACCCAGAACGAACTTGTAAAGGGACTGTGTGTCTGACATTGGATTTCATTCTGTGTGGTTAATACACATCAGTTGCATGGCGTGAATTGCTTCTGCGGCATGCTGAGATGCAAATGATCAAGGATCTGTTGAAAAGCAGAGTCTTGTGGTCAATGATCAAAGCACGGCTTAAATATAGCATAGCTTTGTGTATAGCGTTAATTCGCGAGCCTCACACCCTGGTATGAACCCGAAATGGGAGAGGACATTAGGGAGGACATGCGTTTCCTCCTAACTAGGAGTGGTGTCAGGGTTTTGTATGCCCTGGCGTTTTACTTATGTAGATGATGGATAGCGAGACGCCTCGGTTTATCAGCACTACGGGCCGATGGATGGTTTGGTAGATATACCGGCCAGTTTGACGCCCCATAGGGCGGGGAAACGCATTGTTCAGGCATTTTAATTCACTTCGTGTGGACCGGCCCTGACGATCCAAGGGTCACTGGAGCTCTGATCCTGAGACACGGGCTAGAGCGTCTCGAAGCAGTAAGGACGATCCCTTGCCTTGGTTCATGATGGAAATCCAATTTCCAAATACGACATCATGCAGTCTTGATTGTAAACCTATATATGGCGACATAGTGGTATAGGGCACTTATGTCATTTATGATTGATACTTATGATTGAAATTGTTTTTGAAACACATAAACACTAGTAATAATATCAAAATACTTTGTTTTTACGTATCAAGCATTATTTGGCTATTATAAGGTAAAAACCCTATCCTTCGGCTTGCGTTGCATTGTGTGATGGGACCTGGGTCTTATAATAGCTTCATTTTCTTTAATTAGCATTTCGTTGTTTATTTTATGCACTGGTATTCTTGGGAGGAAACCCATTCCGTGTTATACGGCATGGTCCATTGATTTACCAAATTTTAAAGTAAAGCTTTAAATAACTGTTTTAGTTCTCACACCAGTCACATGACTGACCTGGAGTTTATTGTTTTAACCTAAACTCTGGGTGCCCCTATTTTCCACATGGGCAGCTAATAGTTTTGGTATTGCAGATATTATATTCACATGATCCTGGTTTACAACTGGAGATATATTCGGAAAGCTCCGTATCCGTATATTTGTTTCAGTAGTGTTATGTATTATTTTTCCGCTGCATTGTAATTTAAATCTCTGATATTTATCAAATGTGTAATATTTATTCCTACTCTGGAATATTCTTGTACTCATATGTAAATTGTTGTAATAAGCAATGAAATTTTCTTCTTTTTGTGATATGATATTTCTCGTTTCAAAATCATTAATAGAGGAGGATTAAAATGCATGGTTTCTACTGTATATGCGAAGCGTACAGTGAAGGAAAGAACCCAATTATGGATGCAACTAACTAATGCGATGATGAAATCATATATGCCATGGATTCTTGCCGGAGATTCAACTGTATACTGAATAATAATGAAAGAATTATGTCATAAATGTGTTGAATGCAGATGTTGATTTCCAAAACATTATGCGTAGTATGGGTTTGAGTGAGATTAGATCTTCTGGTAATTTCTTCACATGGAGAGGGGGAATTGACTTTTGTATTCATGAAAGACTTGATAACGTCCTCAGTAGCAATGAATTACTGAATAATTTCTTGCTTTTGAATGTAGCGGTGCTTAATCACTCACTCAATTAATGATCATTCCCCACTTTTTGTTAGTCTTGTTAATAATTCCATCTTGGATCAACATAAGCCGTTTAGACTCAACAACAATCGACCTTTACTCCCGGATTATCAAACAGTTAATGATAATTTCTTAAGCAAACTAGCTCAAGGCCATCCAGCGTTTAAATTCTTTGTGAGATAGAAAATAATTAAAGGTGGCTTAAAGGAGTGGAATAGCAAGGGCAGTCCCAACATGGTGAGTTGTTTCCGGTCTTCATCGGGAGTCAAACCCCAGTGAAGAACAAAAATAAATTTGCATAAGCTGGCTTGTTTTATACAGGCTAAGGTAAACAACATTACACGGATTGCAACCCAACACCATTGGATTGCAATCCGAATGGTGGTGTGGAAACAAATCCGCACCACTACTTAGCCAACTTAAAATAAGTCGTCTAAGCTTACTGCTATATGTAGTCTTTTTATTTTAAGCTGGTTATATACTCAAACCCAAAAACCCCCTTCTTCTTCTTCTTACCTCTAGCCATTACTCTCTTCCGGCCAAAAACAAAAACGTGTTAAAAAAAAGTTGAGAGGAGCATGGAGGACGCTTCATGGAAGCGAAAACAGAATCTTTGCTAATGATATCATGAATAAGAAGAACGCACCAATAGAAGAAAATGTACCGATCGGCAGTACCGGAGGACTTCGTACAATGACTGTCAGGAGAAGATGCATTGCTAGAGGCAGTAATCATGTAGTTCTGGATCTCACAGGGACCAGAATTTGAAACCGAACAAATAGTTGGCTAATTTTTATGAACTGCTTAGAGACGAAGAAGTCATCCGCACTTTAGTTGACGTACCTATAAGTTTTACTTAACTTCTTTTTTAAGAGAATATTATAGCAACAACAACAACAACAAAGCCATAAATCTCAAACAAGTTGGGGTTGGCTAGATATGGAACTCAAAAAAATAAAAAAGTAAACACAAATTAAACTAATAATTAAAAAGGTTAAAATCTTCCTTAAAAGTGAAATAAAGGTTTGAAAAAAAAAATACTTTCGTAAAAGTAAAATAAAGGTATAAAAAAAACAAGGTTCTAGTATATGGATTGCTGACTTCCATGCACTCCTATCCAAAACCAGCTCTTTGAATATATTCCAACTCCTTAAATCTCTTTTTACTATCTCCTCCCATGTCATTTTAAGAGAATATTATTGTATAAAAATTGAATAATCCCTGTATGTAACATTAGGTTTGGCATGAGCATATACGTGGCTTTTGGGTTTGTATTGTCTGTATATATAATATATGATTCATGATTCCGATACTAGGACATTATTCATGGGTATCTTCGTGATATCGGATTTGAAGACTTTTTGAGTATATTTTTCATACATGCCTACAAAGTAAGTTGCGTACTCATTTTATTCGCTATTAATAGTTTATAATTGTTGAAATACGTATCGAAAATATTTTAAATAACGATGTTCAGTTATGTAGTGCATTATCCGCTTATCGGTAGAAAACAACTCATACATTCCAGTTTAATTTTGTACAATTTGGTTTCACCCCATTAGACTTTATTATGCTTACCGTTTTAGCCATCGATCAGGGCGAATCTTTGCAATATGATGAGCAGTATTAGGACTTTGACCTTTTGACTAGTTTACTTTCACATCTTGACTTACAAGGTGGCATCACTTCCCATATTATATGCTCAACATCAAACAAGAAATATAGGAATTAGTACATGTACATCCTGTAAATAACCATTTGGAGATTTTCAGACTTTTGTTTTATACATGATGGAAATTTATTTATTTTCGAACCTTCGAGCACTCTACCCTATGCTTAAGTGGCAGTTGTTGCAGAGTTTTCATTCGACATTAGTCCTAAAGTGTATGACTAGGGTACACCTATATTATCTTACTTCTACAAAGGGCTGGATGATTAGTACATCGTTTGGCCTTGAAGTTTTCGATTATTGGTTTTTAGGAGATTTTGCGGTATTTGTACTAGAGTACTTCCGTAATATGACTTGTCCTACTGTGGATCTCAGACTATGCCTTTACTTTCCGCGAGTCAAAGCGTGGAGGCTTAATTACCATAAGCAGGTTCCAAGAGGGTAGGCGCGACATGCATTTGCGATGACTTGCAATCAGATTGAGCTGCGGACCACACGAGAGTCAGTTTTATGGCGTCCTTATGATGGTTCGCCTTTTATGGTTGTACAGATAATCTAGCATGTTTATAGCCAAGAATTTCAGAGACTTTTTAAAATATAGAAAAGGTAGAATAAATAACAGCAAGAAAGCTTCATCACTAATAAACCATCATCATCAGTGATGTTATAACTGTCATAAGAAATGATACATATAAGAAGATTGTGTCAACCAAAAGAAGGAACATCGCAATAAACATATGAAGGACAGATCTAAAAAGAAGGCATTTCAGTTACTTGGGATGATTCAGACTCCTCTTCTTTAGAAAGCGACAGCGATAGTGCTAAAAAACGATGTTAGTGATTTGACTTTTGATGATATGATTGAAATAAATTCAGAATTACTAGACACTTAAAAAGGTCTCAAAAGAAAATATAAAGAAACAATTGAGAATCAGAACAATGATGAATTCGAAAGAGACATGCTTAAAGATAAGAAGAAAATACTGGAAGAAGAACTTGAAAATTTCAAGGTTCATTTTCTGATGTTCTGAACTTATTTTATTCAATTAAGAAATTAAAGCTCAAAAAGAAAAGAATGATGCTCTTGTTTATGAAAATCATGAGTTAAAAACTAATATCGAGATGATAGAATTACAAAATTCTGGTTTAAAAACAAAGTTAGAAAGTATTACTAAAAACATTTCAAATTTTTAATAGAGGAAGAGAAAATTTATCTAAAATTATCAAAAGTTCTCAATCCTCTTCAAGTAAAAATGAACTAGGATACAAAAAAAACTTAAAACTTATCTTCCAAAAATTTGTAAAAGGTTTTCGAGCCTAACATTTCAACTGAAAATTCAAAAAGAAAAAAGATTTCTAAAAATATTAATATATGGGTTCCTAAAACAAACAATAAATTGATTAGGAATAAATATATTAAAATATTCTTAGAAACTATACATAATAATCAAGATTATATCTATAAACGAGACACTAAACCCTCATGGATTTGGTTTCCTAAGACCTAACACTTAGGGCCCTATTAAAAAATAAGTACCAATGTTATTTCTGCAGGAAATTTTGGATTAATTTGATCTAGTCGAAACCCTTAATTTTATCATTTTAACAATTTAAAATACATGGATCTATGCAAAATAAAAAAATCGAAATTTCATACCTTGTGTGCTTGTAAAAACCCCAATTTTGAATCATCTTTAATCACTTTTAATTCACTGAAACATGGAAGGATCGAATTGTTATATCAACAATGCACTGGCCTCTATTGGTTATCCACACGAACGCTTTTTCTTTCGATCAAATCGAAGAGTAAAAAGAAATTTTGGTGCTAGCCACCATATCTCATATTTGTGTGAAAAGGTAGGTTAGGAGTTTTATTTTCAATATGATATATTAATAAATGATGGTTCCCCACTATCATGTTAAAGGGAATTGTCAAGCCCTTATAAAAACAAGCGTGCGCCATCAATTAAGGGAACCACTGGTATACCATTTCAATGCGACAAGAAATATCAACAAATTTGATATTTTATTTACCCAATATATGTTCTTCCTTTATAACGTTCTAAGTGCGTGACTCTATAGGTTATTATAACGTTAGCAATAATTTAAATCGTATTTAAATTATAAATAGTGATTGGCATCTAGCAATACGTTGATGCTCCCCAAGTTATAATAAGATCAATGATTCGATATAACCTTCCGTGATCAGTGTATCAATGTAATATAATCCTTTTAACCAATATATCCAGGATTAAACTCGAGGAACGGAATGTACCACCCTCTTTATAATTTAACCCGTTTATCTTGATCGATGAGTAGACTATATATATAAGAAAATCAATATTTTAGCACGGCCATGCATTTCACAGTCTCACCCAATCAAGAGGCTCATGGATATCACTACAAATATATTGTAGGGTGAAATTCCATCTAGATCATTCATAATTTTCATTCAATTCGAGATTTATCCAGTAACCACCGTTATCATCTACTCGATTAATGGCAACTTTAGATGATATCAAAACACAAATATTCTCAAATCAAATTATAATGATTTCAGGTCTAAGGACCATTACATCACTGCGACTACGAGAATAACTTATGATACTGTTAATTATATTCCATTTAGTCTTTCTCTTGTTAGGTCAGCCCAATACGCTATTCTCCAATACGTATTTATGTCTTGACATTAATATCATATATATATATTAATGATCAATGAGATGTGACCATCAGTCAATCATCAAACTACTCTCAATGTTCTATTGTTGTCCTATATAAACAATAGAACTTGACTAGGGACTTTTAAGAATTATAATACTTAATATATTATATAATCTCATGTTCAAGTCACTTACTTGAACTATATAATTCCGTATTATTATTCTAAGGACTTCTATTATGTTAATATCTATATTACGTAGTAAATAAAATGTAACAAAATACTTTTATTCCAAATAATATAATAACATCAATAATGTTATTAATCTCATCAAATGCCTCTAGGGAATAAACACTAACAATATCCCACTTGCACTAGAGTCAATCATTCATGTATCGTTTACTCATGAAGCTAGTGTGACTATTAAACTTCTGTTGTGACAGAGTTTAAGCGAGTAGGTCCGCAACATTACAACCTTCTGTAACTTTGCAGATATGTTTATTTGCTTTGTGAAAAACTTCACATAAGAGATTATGTTTCTTAAATATACATTTGGATCAATAACGAGTTCAAGGTTTTAGGCCTGAGCAATAGCCACATTGTTACCCCAATGTAAATCATTGGATCAATAATGAATTAAGTTCAATTATGAACTTCTTAATCCAAGCATTTTCTTTCTCAGAATCAGTATCTATTTCATGTTTTAACAACTAACATTATTCGCAATAATTAATGTGTTATTAATATATAACATTAGAATTATTATGTCACTCCCATTCAATTTCTTGTCTATACAAGATTCAATGGTATTTTGTGGTTTCCGAGACATTTCGAATTCTATTTCATTCCCATCGGTATTCTAGAGACTAGCTCTCCTTTAAAAGAATAGCAATTCAAGTAATAAACATTTTATTCTCAGAGGATTTATAGAAATAACATCCTCTTGCTTCTTTTGGATATTTCACAAAATAATTACCAGATTTGGGTCTGATCTTATCAGTGGCAAGATGCTTAACAAACGCCTTACAACACAAATCTTCATTACAAACACACTAGGACGTTTCCTAGCCCATATCTTATATGGCGTCTCCATAACCATATTAGTAGGATTACATTTAATATAAGTGCAATTGTTTTAAGGGATAATCCCAAAATTTATTGGAAGATTTGTATGACTCATCACAGATTGTACCATATCTTATAAGGTGCGACCTCTCCTTTCTGATAGACCGTTCCAATTTGGTGTTCTAGGTGGAGTGATTTATGAAACAATTTCACACTCATTTTGATAGTCATTAAATTATTGACTTAGATATTCTCTCGATCAGTTCAAAGAGTATATATTTTCTATTAAAATTGGATTTGAACTTCATTTTGAATTCTTTGAACTTTTCAAAGGATTCTGAATTGTGTTTCATAAGACAAACATATCTACATCTATTGACATCATCAGTAAATATAATGGAGTAATAAAACCCTCCTTTAGCTTATGTATTCATTGCTTCATATACATCATTATGTGCGAGACCCAATACTTATCACCCATTCACTGTTTCAAATGGAAGGTGATTCAATTATTTTCCCTAATAAACAAGATTTGCCTTCTTCATATGATTCGAAATCAAATAATTTCAAAATTCCATCATAATGGAGTGTTGTTATACTTTTCTTGTTTATATGGGCTACCTGACAATGCTAAAGGTGTATTGGATTTATATCACTAAATTTAATCTGCTCAGTATTTATGTCAAGTACATCATAATTAAAGATTTATAAATCCTTACTATTTGTGAAATTCCATATGATATTTCATTTAAATAAAATGAATAACAATTCTTCTTTTCATTACAAATGAAATTCAAACTTGTCTAAACAATATCTATTATATCATTTATTTTAAATGAAATTTAATAATAATAATAATTTTATTTTTTTAATTAAGCCAGTATATAGAACAAGAATCAACTTCCTATGGATAATCTAGCAACATTTGCTCTACTTCCAATCGTAAGTCCACTTGTCCTTTTATGAGATTTCTACTTATTTTTGCAATTTTTGTAAATTTACATATATTTATGTGATTCATATCTTGTATCTAAACTTATTTTTGCAATTTCTGTAAATTTACATAAAAATATGTGATTTATATCTTATATCTAATACTAGAAATGTATAAGTAGATTGTTATAACATTTATATCTTATTCGGTTGAAGTCACACTTCAACTTTCATTTTAGATCTTCTATATTTATAAAACAATTACATTTAATTTGATTGAGGACAATCCTCAAATTTCAACGTTAGTCAAGTAGTTCGATTTAATACAATTTATCCTTCTCAAGGATTAATTTAAATTATCGGAGTTATTTGTTATTTAATATCTACAATAGATAATAAATAATAACTGATTCTTTAATATTTATATAATACAATTTTATTTTATTTTGACAATCAAAATTTATATTAACATAAATGTATAATTTAAACTAAAATATACTCCCACTCAAATTAACATCCCTTTGTTATATATATATATATATATATATATATATATATATATATATATATATATATATATATATGATGGTGTTCCAAGATCCGTATCTTGTCATGCCTTGACCAAGCTTTGGCTACACCCCAAAACACAACATTTAGGTAGACATCTTATGTCAATTATATCGTGTATATAACTCTTGGATCGCATGATGAACATTTTGTTTAGTATTATTTATTTTCTCAAAATATAGAATAATTCATGCTATTGTCTCTAAGCCATAATCTTAATATGCAGCTTAGTTAAGTCTGACCCAACAATACAATTCAAGTATCACTTTTACTCTGTCGCATATAACAAAAATAAAAGGATGCACTGGCATTACCTACATCCAGTGATTTTGGACATTGATGAGTGAATTATTGGAAGATGTCACCTTGACTTAATATAACAAAATTTGTTTTAAAGGGAATTTTATAGTTCGTAGTGGAAAACAATATCATAGTTATTTACATATATCAAAATATATGTATTTTATATTCATAATATAAATTGGATTTAAATATATGAATATATTTATTTAAATTCAACATTATACAGGAATCATGCCTACATATTGCTTTTGAACAATTCAAAATAACACATTATAATATTTTGTGCATATCGAATAGGAACAACATTAAATCGTCATACAGCTTCATGTGGGTATAACAATCGAAATAACTTTTAATATGAGTACATATACAAACAAGAAGATATTCTATTATTTAAGAAACTGATTTCGATAGCACACCAAAATTAGCATCCCTATTGTTTAAAGAATACATGGTTTATATATATATGTAAACACTATAAAAAGCTTTATCAAACTAAAGCCTTAAGGATTTCAGTCAGGTCCGAACTGGCAGAAAGAGACAAAATTCGGATATTACCAAAAAAAAACATTCATACCTAGCACACGCAGGTTATCACTCAGTAATAAAAAAAAATCAGAAACCAAGAGGGTCATACCCCTTCGCATACATTAACAATACAACACTGAAAAAATTATCTATCATCTTACATCTATACATATTTGCACATATTATTAGATATTACCCATATGTCTAATTTTCATCGAAATGTCTTAAATCAAACACATTAGAATCAAGACAGTCTTGATATCAATATTTGTTTTTATCCAATAGTTATTCTAGATATAATTCATAAATTATAAACTGTACACACAACTATTATGTGCATAAGTCATGGCAATTTATGAACTTCACGCGGACAGTAATAGAAAAAGGAATAATAATATAATAATACTGCATGTATGTATATACATATTAGTGAACCAATTTACATGAATTACCCTATGATGTATATCATATATAATCATCATTTAGAGAATTGGTACCAAAATTAAATGGGTGATGACTTTGTTATTTGTGACATGCATATAACATCATGTAACATCTATATATCTTAATATTATGCATTTATATATGAAACAGTGTATAAGGGTAATCACAATACCCAGATGCATACAAGATATGTATACAATTTATTGCAAATCATATTTGCAATTTGACTTATCAAGAAAGGGTTTAAACTTGGATGGCATATATCTAATAGAACTATAACCAATTACTTCCCAGGCTAAAGGATATATGTAGTACAAAAGGTGAGAACATTCTAGCTTAAATTACAAGGTCAAGTCAAACTTAGTTTTATAAGGTACATTCAACATGACTTGTGTCTTACATTATATATATACATATAAATATAACTCCAAGACAGTAATAACTATTAGTCATCACAAATGTCCAAGCAGAAATCATTGAGTAATGTTTCAGAATTTGCTTGACAATTCGAAATTATAACAAATCATATTTGTTTTCAGTTCTAAAAGTTTACTTCATTAGGTTTATCAATATAAAACCAATAATCACATTTGTAGTTAATCTGCAAATGCATCTTATATTCAAACAATACGGTGTGTAATTATTTATTCAATTAATGCAGTTTTACTTAAGAAAAATACAATGATTCAAGTATTTCTGCATATATATCTACATTTTGATTTAAGGCTTATAAATACATCTATATATGTATTAACAGTACACGTTTATATCATATATATATATGCATCAGCATAAGTTGAACTAAAAAAAATGTTTTAGGTATTTCAGTTTTCATTTTCATTATCTAAAACCAACAAGTCGTACTTGATTTGGCATGTGCTTCTCAATAATATGGTGCACATGTATCCAGATACATTACATACTATGCTGGTATCAACTGCAAATCAGATTTGCAGTGTTGTTGTCTGGTTGAGCAGTATATTAAAATTTGCATAAATATATCAAATATATTCATAATATTGTATGAACCATGTTCTATTATTTAAAATGAGGCCAAGATAACACATTTATGGTCATGAAATCACATGTATATGTATTCATATGCATATATATATATATATATATATATATATATATTATATAGTCTATAACTATATATATGTATTGTTACTACATAAATTAACTTCGAGACCGGATAGCGATGAATGGGTGTCAGGAGAATACAAGCACGGAAAGCACTTCGAAAGCAAAAAGCCAAGCAATAAATAGAACCAAAAGGCAGAGAGAATGGTTCGAAAGCAGTAAAACCGACACCCTCCCGAAAAGGAGATACTCCAGATCTATAGAATACCAACAAGGCACGTCCGATAGGATCCTTCCGACAGGACCAATCCGGCAGGAAGACCCATGACAAAAAGTCCACTAAATCAGAAAATAAGAAAGAAGAAGACATAAGCTCCATTCGTCAAAACCCGGAGGGGATTATCAATATTAACCTGCTCAACGCTGATACTCCAAGAGGTATTAAGGACACTAAACCAGAAATATGCAAGAGTCATCCGGAACCTGTTTCCGAAAAACAACCATCACACAAGTATCAGAAAGCTAACCAGGACCCAAGCGGTGATACAAGCTACTCGTACTAATCTACCTAGTACAGAAACCAATAACAGTTTCAAACCGGCAACCCTCCATGCAACAACCCGGAAAATCAGAGCCAACTTCAAATTTTTATTTTCAGTAATTTTAACAGAAATTTGATTAGAATTTAAAAATTCAATTTTTAAATAATAATGGAGCCCTTAAAAATAGCAATTTTGCAAACAACCTCCGTTTTTGATGAAACCACTTTGGTTGGATCCAGAATGTCAATTTATTTCTAAGTTTTAAACTCCATAATTTTTGGAATTAATATGTGAGCGTGGAAAAGGAAAACGTGTTTTGCAAATACATTGCAAACTAGATCGACCAGAAATTGGCCATTTTTCAAACGATCTCCAAATTCGACGAAATCAGTTTTATTGGGACTGCATCGTCCCAACATAGCTAGATTTATTTTTTTGGAATCAGTATGTGGCCCCAGAAAATTAAAATGTACGTTCAAATCTAATAATTAATGTTTTATATTTTAATTTGAAGAATAACTGACTGAAACAGTCGAATGGGCTCATGAAACATATTCCATTGTGTCCGGAATGTGGGTATTTACCTAGGGCGACACTCGTTGGGTTTGATTTAGAGTTTGGATAAGCAAACACTATTTCTAGAATTAAATAAATTAAATAAATTAAATATGTATATATATAATCTCCAATCAAAAACCCTCGTCCATATCTTCAGAAACCCATAACCACTTAAAATGAACAACGACGGAGCTTCAATCCTTCTCTCCTCCCAAACTCTCAGACCACTCAATAAAACCCATCGGTCCATTTGAGGATTTTGAAGATCTCCTCATCAGCTTCAAATCCATATAAGCCACGCCCTCCGTCGTCGAGCGTTCTTCGAGAATCGACCTCCCAAAGTCCGCTCGTTCACGCTGTGTAATGACCAAAATTTCCGGTACCTTTTGAGCTGACCAAAACAACACAGGTCCAACCCAAATGCACTGAAAACCCAGATGCCAATAGAAAGAAGTTAGAGGATGAGATAAGAAAGAAAGAAATATTAGAATAGAAGAAGAAGAAAAACCAACACATCACAGAGTCTTACATCGCAGCGGAACAAAATATAATATAGAAATAAATATTTATTGAGAGCTTTAAAAATACTTACAATCATCAGAGTACATCAACCCATCTGGACAGTTATAATATATGTCCTATATACGATCACACAGCGGAATCACAACTAGATATCATACGCCTGGACTCTTCTAGCTCGTCTCTTCACTGTATCTGTTAACCTGAACCTGTACACCTCGGTCTAACCCGAGCATTACAAACGACAGGTCAGTCAGGTGAACCAGAGTGAGAAAAACCTAACTTTAAAGGTATCACACACTTGATTTTAAAGTCAAAATCTTTTTGAAAGAAAAGGGTAATCGTAATACCAAATCCACACATAAATACGGACGGTTTTCACCTTACGATAATCCAAAACGTTTTTGAAATCAATATCTTCTCTAATATTATAATAGTGTCTAAATACAAATAAATATCAATCTAGTAGAATGCTTGCATCTCACGCTCTACATATATAGTATACAATCAAAACCGCAGGCTCTTATTGGAGAATGAATTTCCAACTATGGCAAGGTACGGGACCACCTTCCAACAATGTACCTCTGGAGATGAATACACTAGGGATTCAACAAGAATGTCTTGCAACCCCGGCTAAACATGACCGGCCCCTCACTTCGCTTGAGAGTACCGAATATATCATTACCACGGTTGGGGGCCAGCCAACCAAACCGATAGCATACATATATAAATAAAAGGGACAACCGAAGGCATTTGATTTCACCAGATTAGGTAATGAATATACCCTTTTGATGGGTGCGACCCACATAGCTATGCGACCTACCCGATTTTATACCATTTCCCGGTTGATGAGGCTTGAGGTCGTAATTAATTAATTAATTAATTTAGTAATTTGAATGCCACATGGTTAGATCCGCCAGATATCAATAATTGACATCCACGAAAATACTTTGATTATTAAGCTAAACAAGTTTCCCTTCTACGCCAACAACATAAATACGTTTGAAGAAATCTATGTACGTGACTCTTTTGGAAATACTCTGTCAGACACTCATCCATATAAGTTGTCCTGGGACTGGACAAACCGAAGGCACCCTCCTACCACATCCATGAATTACCCTATGGATCAGTAGCGAGTAGTCCTTGTAATCCGAAGATTTCAACCACGACAGAATCACTGTTGAAATATCTCTGGGAGCTAACCAGAGAACTTTAACGAGTAGTTCTTCCGCTTATGAAGATCCATGGTCTTAAATGCTCCATCTTCAATTATCTTCACATATTTATTGGTCCGGAATGGTTTTCGAATATAAATTCAATCCCGGTCTTTCCATACCAACAATCGTATTAGCCACATTTGATAATCGGTTATTTAACTATCAAATAAACATTCATGAAAATAAAATGAGTTCATTGATTCAGTACTCAAAATTAGTTGGCCTTTTTAATTAAAAACAATTAACGAATGTTAATTTAAAACTCTTAAATTATTTGATGTTATGAATATAGATTTTCCCTTCTTATTTGACATAAGATAATTTCAAAACTATTTTATTTTAATACATTCTACAATCATATCCAATAATCTATTCTTTCATCATTTTCAAGACAATTCCTACATCACTACTCATTATTTATAATTGGAAAATTCAATTTAACTTATCATTTGTAGACTAATGTTACGAATCTCCTTTGTTTCATTAGTTGGAAACAAATCCAACACTTCTCTTTTAGAATAAACTCATTTCAACACTTCACTTTTTATTTCCTTATATTTTGAAAATATCATTATAATTTTCCAGAATTTCCTTTATTTCGAGAAGTTCCTTATCTTAACTTCATATTATTTTATTTCCAAACCATTCAACCATTCCGCTTTGAAATCTTGTTTCAATTCATATCACTTAATATCATTATTAAGTACTGTTAATTTAATCTTAATGTTTTAACTCCACACTCTTCTTATAAACCTTGTTTATAAACCTCCAGTTTAATATAAAACCCTTTATCCTCGATTTCTTTTAATTCAAATGTTAAGTCAACATTTGTTTAAACCATTATATTTGCTTTAAGACTTCTCTTACTAAACCCAAATACAAATCACTTTCACTAATCCATTTTCCTCTCCGAATATCTCATTTCAATCTCATTTATCTTAGTCCATTATTAAGTACTGCCAATTCAAATTAACGCTTTGACTCCTCATTTCTTTTTATAAACCTTGTTTATAAAATCTCAGGTTTAAGATAAACCCCTTTTTTTATCTTATCCCTTCTACTTAAGTAATCGTATTCATTTAAATCTCTTTTATACTTCGTCGTAAACTCGGTTTCATAACCTCTTTCCAAACCTCAACCATATTCCATTTCAAAATCGGTTACTTACTTAAATGTATTTCATTTAAGAAGTAATTACTTAAATATTTTTAAAATAATAATTTACTTCATCATTAACTAGAATTAGTATTAAATTTCATTTTAAAAAATCTTGTTTAAGTTAACAACTATTTTCTATATTATTTCATTTCTAATTGGCCCAAACTAATTTAATCAAACAATAAGTTTCAATTAAACAGTTGACTTGGTCAACTCTAAAATATGATTAACTCGTTGATCAACTTTAACTCGTTTCTTCATTTAAATTAATTAATAAATTAATTTAAATAATCTCATTTACTTTGATTATTATTAAATAAATAATATTATAATCCCATTTTAATTATTTCTAAAAACAATTTAATTTCAGTTATAATTGTTTCATTAGTTAAGATGAGGCACGTGCTTCGCACACGGCTGATTTCCCTTTTTTTATAAACTTCATTTTAAAATAATATATATATTTAAAAATCTATATCAGTTATAAAATAAATTTCATAACTTCATCTTTATCATTTACCTGACGGTAAGGCCAACTGCTGCCAATTATTCAACCAATACTAACCATTGGTTAAAACAAAATAATTTGTTGAATTCCAGATCAGTGGTCAACAATTAAATCAATCACCCAAGCAGATGGGTTTAAACAGTTCATATATTGATAATATGAAAATAAATATCACCTAATATATTTGAGGAATCCGGTTGGATTCCTCCAACCTGTTCTTCTCTGCATCCAAAAGGTTACTTTACATGATGTCTTTCAATTCAATTTTACTAATTTAATTCTAAAACAGTAAATAACGACTAACAAACAATTCAAACAATTAAACATGGTTATTTCATAACCGTGACCAACAAGGTAAGTTACCTTCATTGGGACCAATCGTTAAAATAATGATTTGGTTTTTCATTGAAATCATTGGTTCAGTCAATATATGAATATATATATTTAACAGACAGTTAATCATGGGCAACCATAACAATAACTAGCAAGCATAGAACACAACTATAAAACCTAGTTTATATAAAATATAAGTGGGAAGTACTGAGTGAGTTTAACTCACCTTGATTTGATTCGCTGATTTAATGGCTCATTTTGGTTAAATTAAACTAGTGTTTAATTTAACTAAAAATCCAATTGTCCCCAATTACATCCAGTTGTGTTCCAAAATGTAGTGTTCGTTAAAACGAATCCAACGGTATATGGCGGCTTGTCTTATTCTGTTAAGATATGCACGAGATATACAATTATAAGCATTCACAATTGAATTAAATAATAAATTTCTTAATTAAATTATAATTAACTTTTTAATTATCGTTTATTTCTAATTACTTTAGTTAGAGCCCAATAACCCACAAATTAGGCCGACGCTTGCTTCCTTTATTCACGTTGTTCCAGTCCAACACCTACGGGAAACAAGTTATAATTAAATTTCTAATAGGTTCAATATGTTCAATATTTAGATTATGACTAAGTTATAATTAGTTATATTCATTAATTTAGATTACTCTAATTAACTGTATTACCCAGGAACACTCGTTGTTTTCATTCTTCTTTTGCTTGGAAATACTGTACCACACAATTTTGTCTTCATCCAATTACCACTGCAACTTCTAGACCTCACAACAATATATTAATGCAAATATAAGTTTTCATTGGTTTAATATAAAATAATTTCCTTGATTAATGGTTAATACATAATATAGCTAATTACTTTGTTATGAAGAGAGGCCATACTTCTCTGTATTGTTCACGTTCGAACTTCAGAACACACTCTGCTCTACACTTCGTCAACCCATGTACACCGTAGAGACCACCGATGCTGCGCCTCCTCCTATCGATCGGAGGCTGATCCGATGCCTTCCTCCCAAAGCTCCTCGACGGTGCTGACCCATTTGAAACCCCAGACCAGACATGTTCGTTGTCTTTGATTCCATTTTCATGTTATAATAGAAATGGGCCGATACTTCTTCCTTCTGCTTCATATACTGCTATCAACTTCGGCCCTCATAGATGGACTACACGTTGTCGCCCACCATCCCGTACATCGAACCCCCATCAGACTGTGTCACCAGAAGCGGCGCCATGTCGCCATCCTTCTCCACAACACCTCGGCTACTTCATTTCCATTCAACAGACCCTCCCCTCACAAACACTTCAAACCCAATACGTATATGGTCCATGCACCATTATTCTGCCAAATGAACGTTGCCTGCTCCTCAGTGCACCACCGCCTGGTGTTCTTTCCTCCGGCCTGACCTCATTGGTGCTCGTTCCATTCGTCACCGCAACTAACATATTGGACATTAAGGGAGGCTTGCGCTAATATATATATATATATATATATATATATATATATATATATGTAGGAGGAGGTTGTTTTGTTTATATTTGGTTGAAGGTGCTGCTTTAAATCTCGTTTTGGTGATGGTAACTCGGTCTTACCCCATTGCTAAAACGAAAGAATTAAAGAAAATAGCAGTGTGTTTATATACAAGAATGACGTGGGGAGCAAGTAATAGCATACATAGGTGTATAGTAATAATATATAGGGTAGCTTTCATTTCTTTGTCTCGCTTTTGACACGCATGTACTGGGTAACAAGTGCAGTTTATTTCATTTTCTAGCTGTGCCGAGGTATTGTGAGTCTAGAGTTAGGCCAGGCATGTTAATTTATTCACTTGGGATGAAGAATAAAGACACATGTGAATACATATAGTAGTCTATGCGGTCCTAGGCTTAGTTGGTGAAAAGAAAATGGTAGTGTGTCATACTGGGGAAGGCAAATACTTTTCTTAAGGTTCAAATGCCATTCCTTGGGTTGAAAGTAACCGTTTGATTTTATCATATATTTTATTTTATTTGTTATGGTACGTTCATTAAAGGAGAAAAGAAAGAATAAACCTAGTTGTACAAGCTGGGCAAAAAGAAGAGATTGTCGTACTGTTTCCATAAGAAGGTAAGGTTGGCACGCTTTCTTTGATCGGTTGTACAAGCCATTTGGGTATATGTTCTTTATATAGAAAGTTGGATAGTTTTAATATTATTATATTCTAATGATCTTTGAAACGAAGAATTGTGTAAAAAAACCAACACAAATAATCTTCAAACCGAGATGTAATACCTATTCCTCACATAAAAAAAATATCCCGGACCTGATGGGACTGGTTTCGTCAAATTCGGAAGTCGTTTGTCAAAAGTCCTTAATAAATATCGATGAAAAATCAAGCGTTTAAAATTCCTATAATTACAGAAAAATTCAATATATATGAGGCCTTAACATTACACTACACCTCTTCTTAACGGATCCAATGAATCTTGTTTCATCAAATTTGGAGTTTGGTTGGCCAGTCGTTTATTAACTAAAAGTAACCCCTATCTAAATTGTATAAATAATTAAATAGAAACAGGTACGTTTTTTGCCATCGAAGTCACAAACGATATCCGTTTGCCACGAAATTTGATTTTCTGAAAATAATTTAACTAAACGGATCCAATGAAACTAATTTCATCGAAAACTGAGACCGTTTGCAAAAATGGTTATTTTTAACGCTTATATAATTTCGATTAAAATATTATATAAATTCCCAAATAATTCAAATAAATCATAATAAATTATTTTCAACATATATATCCAAACAGAATATATATACAACTTCAAATATAAATTATGTAACTCAATATCGCCAATTTCGAGTTAAACGATTTAAATTTACCTATTAAATATATTAAATAAACATTATATTTTAATAACGATTTTGTTGACGTCAAAAGTTGGTCACTAGTGATGGCCAACCCCCAATCGTGCGAGCGACACCCGACGTAAGAATAAAAATACAGAAAAAACAAGAAAAAAGGGAAGAGCACACACAGAATTTTTATAGTGGTTCAACAAAGTCAGTGCCTACATCCACTTTATATATTATTACTTTCTTTCTGATTACAATTACAATACTTTTCTATTTTTGGAAGAAGAAGAAGATGTAGACAACTATCTTCTTTTCTCTTGAAGAGTTTTGAAAGAAGGAGAATCCAGAGATTAATGGCGGAATATGAACTCTGAAAATGGCGTGGAAACTTTTTAGCAGAATCCGATCTCCTTTTCTTCTTTTAGGTATAGGGTATTTATAGGTGGAAAAATGGCTTGGGCCACCGTGATATGGTCTGGCCATTTCGGGAAAACCCCGACACGTGGCACTCAATGGTTGGCTGGAATAGCGGCTGCTGACTATTTCCAATGTTCATAAATAGTATCCTCGGAAGTTGTGGCTGACGTGGCATCCATTGGAAGGTATATCAAAAGTTGAGCTTTGTTCGGATATGGTTTGACCGCATTCATTGCTATAAAGGTCGGGATATTCGATGACTGTAGAAGGCTTCCAAGTTGGCCAGAGATAATCGGTCAGGGCGAAATAATCCATCAAGGCGAGATATCTGGAAGCGAGATCTTTGGTCAACTAGGAGAGCGACTCTTCAGGAGAGAGCCATCTGCTGATCGGGTGAATATTGGGTCGACCTATTGCTTGGTCGACTTATGCGTTTGCAGTGTTTTCTGAGGCTCGGTCTGCTTATGGTCGCGCGCTTGGGCTTCAGTTTAACCCGTTGAGACTCTTGCCAAAAAGAGGGTAAACACTTTGCCCCTCAGAATATATATTCATCGGTAAAGGGGGGTGTGTTCTGAATTCTGAACCGGAGCACAAACGCTCGAGCTGCGATGGTTATGCCTAACCATATTGAGGCCAGAAAACCGACAGTCCTGATGCTGTATTAAAGCAAGAAAACTGATGACCGTTCTAGGTCGTATTGAGGCTGGAAGACCGATAGCTATCGGGGAACCGTATTAAGGCCGATGCAGTAACTGCTTTGTGCATAAGGGTTCCTACAAAATACAAAGTAAATTGTCTTTTTGGGTCGAGCATTTCAGTTCACTTGGCTTTAGAGGGTGGCAGACATTATCCATTACCCGCTTAGTGGTGAACGCTAATGTGGTTCAGCTTAGTGGCGGACATTATCCATGCCCGACTTGGTGGCGAACGCTAATCTGGTTCGGTTTATGGAGGTGGCGAGTATTAACCATACTCGGTTTGGGGCAAGTGCTTTTATGCTTGACACATGTTAGGTTAGTATATCTACCAAGTTATAAGTGCTTATGTTGTGAAGGAAAAAAGAAAGAGAGCATATTCCATGCTGTATTTAGAATGGGGTCTCCTTTGTCTAAAGGAGTTTAAGAGGATGGTAGGCGTTCGCGCTAACAATATGGTATAAAGAGGGGGCGAGAATTATCTATGCTTGGCTTGGAGATTTTTAGACACAATTCATGTCGGCTAGAGGAAATTCATAACTAATTATTACAAAGAATAAAGATATCCAAAAAAGGACAACCATCAATCCCAGAGCATGCCTTAGAGCTAAGTCCTAACTCTATACATGTGTGCACCGAGGTGTCTTTATTACTAAAAGAAATACATCAAAAGAAAAGACAAAAATTCTAATTTACGATTATGCCGCGGGTGCTAGTCTCAGGGTCCCTTCCATTTCGAGGAGCTCGAGGACCGTCCTGAGGAGCTTGGGCAGAGGATCGCAGCGACTTAGCCGGGGCGCGACCTTTGATGTATTCGGGAAGCTCTCCTTTTCTGACTCGCCCTTCGATGAGATCGCGCAGATGTCGGCATTCATTTGTGTTATGTCCATCTACGTTGTGGAATATGCAATGTTTGCCCGAATCGAGTTCCATCTGGGTTGGCTCTCACCAAGGTGGTCTTGGAGTTGGAAGAGATTCACGGATGTCAAGATAAATGTCGAGCAAAGAGGTATTGAGCTCGGTGTATCGATCATATCTATTTTCATTTCGAGACCGCACATTGTGCTCACTATTCTCCGGAGCTTTTCCTTTTCCTTTATTCTGGCCATTGCCCTCAAACGGACCTTGTTGCTTGGCAGCTAATACTTCAAGGCTCTCCATTTCAAGGCTGGCATCTTCTTGTCGAAGGAATCGCTCGGCCTCTGAGTAAAAGTCGTCTATATCCTTAGGAGGATCTCGAGTTAATGAGATAGAGAATTTCGATCGATTTTGAACTCCTGCGATGGCGGCCATAAGCACCATTGATGGCTCGGGCCGATCAACTGATGTTGCGACCGCGTTGAATCTTTCTAAGAAGGATCTGAGCGTCTCTCCGGACCGCTGCTTGATGGTTGATAAGAACATAACACTCTTCGATCGAGATATGTGCACGCGGAATTGCTCGATGAAACGGGTGACTAGGGTGTTCCAGCTGCTGATCGACTCCATTGTGAACTGCCGAAACCACATGCCGGCTATGTCTGTAAGAAAGAGAGGGAAGCACTTAGCAATGATGTAGGTCGATGAGCCGAGCACTTCCATATGTCGCATGTATCGCATGAGATGGATGGTCGGATCGGTGCGACCATTGTATGGTTCAATAGCTAGGAACTTGAAGTCTGGAGGGTTGCGAGAATTTTTGATCTCCCTAGTGAAGGGGATGCGATTGACATTGTCTATGTCTTGTTGTGATGAGTTGCCCCGAGTGAAGCGTCGGATGATACTTGCAAGCTGGCTCCCATCTCCGAGGAGTCGTTGCCATGAATTCAACTCGGCACTCGGGAGAACTTCTGTGCGAGGATCGGGCAAAAGCATGCTCGGAAGGGTGGCCGTTGGTTGGGCTCGTCCTCTGGGAGTTGAGTGAAGGTGTGAGGGAAGGTGAGCCACGGCTGATGGTTCTGGGGAGAATGGTCCCTCTTGAACCTGACGAGTTATGGGTCGAACCGTTCCCAGTCCCGAGGGTCCAGGCCGATCCAGCTTGATGTTCGGAGCCTGGAGTTGCCCCCGTTTGAGGCATGGTTAGGAGGGTCTATGGTAACATTCTCTTCCACTGTAGTGAGGGTCGGTACAGCGGGCTGATTTTTCTTGTTCGAAGGGAAGGCTGCACCAGCTCTTTGTTGAAGGGGAAGAGTGGTTAGATTGGTCTGTGGTAAGATCCCGGGCCGTAATGGAAATGGCATTGATGCTGAAGGACCCGGTGGTAGCTCGACTGGCACGACAGGTCGAGACGTTCCAAAGAGCGGAGGCATATTTGTCAGACGACCTAGATCTTGATCGCCTGCCTCCTGAGAATCTGCTTCTACAGCTACGCTGGTCATTGGAAGTGATACTCCTGGCTCTGAAGCATTGGTTGGTGGGACCAAACCAGGATAAAATAAAGGTGTAGGCTGATCAGTGGCCTGATTCTGTGTAGACCGAAGATCGGTTATTGCCCCAGCTTCGTTCGGTGGAGGAATTGATATTGAAGCGCTCAACCCCACATCCACTCGACCGAGGAGATGATTCATCAGCTGTTGTTGTTGTTCGAGGAGTTTACCCTGAGATGTCATATGGTCTCTGAACTCGGCCATGATTTTATCCAGGTCGTCCTGGGTAAGAAATTAAGGCTGATCGTCATGAGAGGAAACTTCGTGGCTTACGTCCGTGGCATCTATCTCGGTTACATTGGTACCCTGGGGACGAGAGGATGTTGCATCTTTCTTTCGTTTGTTCGCCATGATCTAGGATGAATAGAGGCTCGATGGCTACATCGCGCGCTTCCCCTACCTGGCGCGCCAAAATGTTGACGTCAAAAGTTGGTCACTAGTGATGGCCAACCCCCAATCATGCGAGCGACACATGATGTAAGAATAAAAATACAGAAAAAAACAAGAAAAAAGGGAAGAGCACACACAGAATTTTTATAGTGGTTCAGCAAAGTCAGTGCCTACATCCACTTTATATATTATTACTTTCTTTCTGATTACAATTACAACACTTTTCTATTTTGAGGAAGAAGAAGAAGATGTAGACAGTTATCTTCTTTTCTCTTGGAGAGTTTTGAAAGAAGGAGAATCCAGAGATTAATGGCGGAATATGAACTCTGAAAATGGCGTGGAAACTTTTTAGCAGAATCCGATCTCCTTTTCTTATTTTAGGTATAGGGTATTTATAGGTAGAAAAATGGCTTGGGCCGCCGTGATATGGTCCGGCCATTTCGGGAAAGCACGGACACATGGCACTCAATGGTTAGCTGGAATAGCGGCTGTTGACTGTTTCCGATGTTCATAAATAATATCCTCGGAAGTTGTGGCTGACGTGGCATCCACTGGAAGGTATATCAAAAGTTGAGCTTTGTCCGGATATGGTTTAACCGCATTCATTGCCTTAAAAGTCGGGATATTTGATGACTGTAGAAGGCTTCCAAGTTGGCCCGAGATAATCGGTCAGGGTGAAATAATCGGTCAAGGCGAGATATCTGGAAGCGAGAACTTCGGTCGACTAGGAGAGCGACTCTTCAGGAGCGAGCCATCTGCTGATCGGATGAATATTGGGACGACCTATTGCTTGGTCGACTTATGCGTTTGCTGTGTTTTCTGAGGCTTGGTCTGCTTATGGTCGCGCGCTTGGGCTTCAGTTTGACCCATTGAGACTCTTGCCAAAAAAAGGGTTAACAGATTTCCATAGCGATTATTCTGAAAATTGAATTGGATAGAAATAACTATCTATAACGCGAAATCTGGATTTTTCTCTTTCATATGAAAATTATTATGAATAAGGTTCTAATGTTTCTTGTTTCACACAAATTCTACTTATATTGGATCATGTATATTCAATTAAAGTTCAAATCGCAAATTTCGAGCTACCGCACCATTTCAGGCTCGTTTATAATTTAAATATAAATTAACGTTCAAACTTCGTTTTAATAAGTGAATTCAATATTTATAACGATTAATATTCCAAATACAATATTTAAAATAATAAAAATTTTAAATATTTGATCACCAAAAATACGGGACATTACAATCTTCCCCCCTTAATAGAATTTCGTCCCCGAAATTTCTAAGACAAGAAAAATGTTACAACTCATTTAATTTAAAATCTAGTTTATTTTAAAATCAGAAACCATTTCACTACTATCATTATAAATTTTCAAAAATATCGAAAATTTTCTAACTCCTTTAATCCCCGGAAAAATTCGGAAATATCGAAAATTCAAAACCCAAAATTCGTATTTTCGCGTAGGCGTACCTTATGCGAGCGTTATTGAGTATATTACTCAATTTATTGCGATCCAAACCTATCCCCATAGCTTTCGGCTACCTGTACTCAACTCATTTCAACATATAAGTAACATTCACATGAAATTTGAAATAACATTCCTTTATCACCATGTATAGTTCACAAATTCCAACACTAAATAAGGGTTAAATAATTCAGTTTTCAGTTAATATGTGATTCCATTCCAATCTAATACATGAATGCGTTTCTTAGCCTTTAATTCATTAAAATGTTATTAAACCATTAATAAATTATATTCAACCAATTGAAGAAACAACTAGCAATCAATGAACAACCAGTATAAACAAACAATCTAACTTTTTATTAACTCAATTTATATTTAACATTAATATCAACTTGTTTTCCTCCACTTTGGTTCATATATTAATATCAATCGATTAATACTTGATTAATTACCATTCAATCATTATCAATATTTACTTTGTTTTAACTTACCTCCATAGTAATTAATTTACAACAAATTGACTTCCAATTTCGAATTTTATTCACAATCTCGTTTACTTAAACAAGTTAATTCCAATTCATATTCAATTTACTAATTTATTTTGAAAATTAGTTTACTTTCATTAATAATCAAAATTCTAATTTATTTGAAAAATCATTCAATTTTAGTTCAAATTTCATTTAACTTATTTTTTGGATAAATTCTAATTCATTAAATTTTACTTACTAATTTCATATTGAAATTACCATTTCAAATTCCTAATCAAATTTGACTTTCATACAAATCAAAAAAATAAACCAATATTTAAATAATTGGATAAAATTATTTCTTTTCTATACAAAAATATAATTCGGGTAAAATTATTGCATTTACCCACTTTACAAAACAACATTGTGTCCATTACCAATTCAATGCTTCTCAACACTTGAAACGTTCAACAAACACAATACAAAACATTTGTATATAAAATTTACAAATACACGCTCTCATATATATACACTCTACTCAATCTAGGATATTACTAATTCCATCTCTATTGAGTGACACCACAGAGCCAAGGTTATTACCAAAAACCATTGCTCTGATACTAAGTGTGACGACCCAAATTTTCGGTACCTTTTGAGCTGACGAAAACAACACAAGTCCAACCCAAAATGCACTGAAAACCCAGATGCTAATAGAAAGAAGTTAGAGGATGAGATAAGAAAGAAAGAAATATTAGAATAGAAGTAGAAGACAAACCAACACATCACAGAGTCTCACAACGCAGCATAACAAAATATAATATAGAAATAAATCTTTACTGAGAGCTTTAAAAATACTTACAATCATCAGAGTACATCAACCCATCTAGACAGTTATAATATCTGTCCTTATACAATCACACAGCGGAATCACAACTAAATATCATACGCCTGGACTTTTCTAGCTCGCCTCTTCATTGTATCCGTTAACCTGAACCTGTACACCTCGGTCTAACCCGAGCATTACAAACGACAAGTCATTCTGGTGAACCAGAGTGAGAAAAACCATTAAGTTTAAAGGTATCACACACTTGATTTTAAAGTCAAAATCTTTTTGAAAGAAAAGGGTAATCGTAAGACCAAATCCACACATAAATACGGACAGTTCTTACCTTATGATAATCCAAAACGTTTTTGAAATCAATATCTTCTATGATATTATAATAGTGTCTAAATACAAATAAATATCAATCTAGCAGAACGCTTGCATCTCACGCTCTACATATATAGTATACAATCAAAACCACAGGCTCTTATTGGAGAATGAATTTCCAACTATGGTAAGGTATGGGACCACCTTCCGACAATGTACCTATGGAGATGAATACATTGGGGATTCAACAAGAACGTCTTGCAACCCCGGCTAAACATGACCGTCCCCTCACTTCGCTTAAGAGTACCGAATATATCATTACCATGGTTGGGGGTGTAATGGCGCGTTTTGTTAGCTGTCGAATAATTTATTTATTTAATTATTTATATATCGATTTGGCGATATCGATAACTTAAAGTAAAACGTTCGAACTTATGATTTATAATTATAATTAAAACGAACCTGAAACGTCGCGGCAGTTCGCAATTTGGCGATTTGAACTTCAACTGAATGTACATGATTCATTTTAAGCCGGATTTCTATGAAACAAGACACGTGTGGAGCTGGTGGAGTATATCTTTCTAGTGGAAGAGTAAAATCAGGATTTCGTCGTGTAGATTTTGAGTTATGTCCAAATCAAATTTCAGAAAAGTCGCTGTAGAATTCCTTTATAATTTGCGACGCTTTATATATGTTATAAAAGAGATTTTCAGTATAAACCGAATACCGGGATAATCTAAAATCTGAAATATCAAACTGTAAATTCTGATATGATATTCTGGAGCTGTACGATATCATATGTGAAGATATACGATAATATTTAAATTTAAATATTTAATTTAATTATATTTAAATATTTTTATATATTTAAATAGGCTATTTAGAGCGTTAAAAATAACCACTTTTGCATACGAAGTCGGAATTCGACGAAACCAGTTTTGTTGGATCCGCAATGTCAAATAGTTGTCAGATTTCCAGTTTCGTGATTTTTAGAGTCACTGTGTGGTCGTACGGATTTTTAGAGTGAGAAATAGTCAGTATTTTGACAGTTAAAAATACGCTGTGTGAGCATACGAAGTCGGAATACGACGAAACCAGTTTCGTTGGGACCGTAATGTCGAACTCTAGCTACATGTCAATTTTCGTGATTTTAGAAGATCGTATGTGGTCGCCGAGATTTTTAGAAGGCAGATACAAGGAGAAAATCAAGTAAATAAATTACAAAAATCAAATTGAAAATATCCCTCCCATTTTCTGAGGTTCTGCACAGGCCACACGGCCTTCAATCCCTACCACAAACGCTACCTACCACCGACAGGCTATATAACCCGTATAAACATCACAACAAACAATTTTCCCAAAAGAAAAATCAAAATAAATCAAACTAAATTCCTAAAACCACAAAATCTAGGTCTTTGAGTTCGTCTTCTGTTGCTCACCCCAGCGAGGTGCTTTTTGATGAAGTCGGAACCATTACCGTTCGCTGCTTGAGGTACAGCGTGCCCTAGGGTTGTGTTCATCATCGAATCTAGGGGATGTGAGCTCGGTTCGAGTGGGTATTTAGGTTTAGGAGGTGAGGGAGTTTGCGATTTGAGGTGGTCTTGAGGACTTCGGTGATGTTCTGGCCGCGGGTGTACCTGCTGTCGCGACAGCATAGGGGGGCGTCGAACTCAGGATTAAGGGGATGAGGAGAGAGAGGTCGGAAAGAGGAGAAGAGTGGTGGTTATCTCGGTTGATTCGGTGGAAAGACGGTGGAGCGGTTGGTGGCTGAAGTCGTGGCAATGGAAATGGGTTACTAGAGAGGAAGGCACGACAAATTTTGTTTGGGGGAGAAGCATCAAAAACGGGTCCGGTTATATGCTTAAGGGAAATGGGCTGGTTTTGAATGGTAAGGCCCAAGAGGAGGGATCAATTAAGTTTTAAGTTTTTATATATTTAAATAATGATTAAACTTCGTAACGCGATATCTATTTCATACGAGGTCGGATTCGCGAACTGTAAGTTGCGTTAGGATCGTATGGACGAGAGCAACACAATGAGACTGACCGGGAGTGAATCCGAGCTAGTTACAATTTATGGCGAAATAAATTGTCCGACTGAATCAAATAACGCAAACCGTTATTTAACGGCTAACGCGCAAATGTGAGTAAATCTCACTAACTCTGAACAGTTTATAATTTCATGTTGTATTGTTAGAACTGTTAAAATTGTCTGTTTGACTGTGTGTTGATTGTTTGATTGAACTGCTAGTCAGTTAGTTAAATTTCTATATTGATTCTGTTTAACAGAATATATCATATGGAACTGAAAGTGATGTTATCTATATTGTCTAACATCTGTGATGCAGGGAAACATCTTGGAGGAATCCGACTGGATTCCTCAACAGTTATTTTATTGTTTTCCATATATTGTTATATGATGTGATATAAAATCTGTGGGCGATTATATGTGCTTGGACGATATTGAACATCGTGATTTGATATGATTGAATACCATAACATACCGAAATGTTGATAAGGGGATTTTCAATGTTTATATTGAAAATGAATCTTATTTATAAAATCGATAGGATTTTGTAAAAGGAAAATATTTATTTAATTTGAAAATAAATAAATGAAAAAGGAAACATTTATTTAGAAAATAAATGAAATAAAATAGAAACATTTATTTAGAAAATAAATGAATTAGAATATAAAGGAATATTTATTTAGGAAATAAATATAGGAACACTTATTTAGATTATAAATAAATGGAATAAAGGAATATTTATTTAGGGAATAAATAAAGGAACACTTGTTCGGAAAATAAATAGAATTATACAAGGATAGATTTAAACACGTGCTTCGCACACGGTATAACACGATATGGATTTAAATGAGATATTAAATAGGAAATCTGTTTTAAACAGATAAATTGAAGTAGATTAATTTATAAATAATGTTTTATAAATTAAATAAATTATTTATCGTTGATAAATGGAATATATATAAGTCTGGACTTATATAGAGAAGTAGAAACGTTATTAAAAGGGCATTTATAAAGTGAAGAACCGTTACTAAAAGTAAATCTTTATCAATGGATAAACGTTGTAAAAAGGAAATCTTTTGAAATGAATAAACGTTAATAAAAGGAGTTAATCGAATTTAGTTATTCGAAGTGAGTTATTCGAATTTGATATTTGAATAGAGTTAAACACATTAGAGTGATTCGAATTACTTATTCGAATAGAGTTAAACAAAGTAATTTGTTAGGTTAACCAAAGCAAGTTAGTCGAGTTAATCAAAGTAATTGGTTAAGTTAACCAAAGTAAATTTGTTAAGATAAACCAAGCGGTTAATCGAAGTGAATTAGTTAAGTTAAACTAATTGGTAAATCAAAGTGAATTAGTTGCGTCAAACTAAGTGAATTAGTTAAGTTAAACTAATTTGTAAATCAAAGTGAATTAGTTGCGTCAAACTAAGTGAATTAGTCAAGTTAAACTAATTGGTTAATCGAAGTAAATTAGTTGGGTTAATCAATGTGAATTAGCTGAGTTAAACTAAGTAAATCGGTTAGAGTTAATCAAAGTGAATTAACTAAGTTAAACTAAGTGGATTAGTTCAGTTAATCGAGACAAGTAAATCAAGTTAGGTTAAACCATTTGAGTTAACCAGTTAAAGTTTACCAGTTAAAGATAAACAGTTAGAGTTGACCAGTTAAAGTTGACCAGTTAAAGTTGACCAGTTAGAGTTGACCCGTTAAAGTTGACCAATTAAAGTTGACCAGTTAGAGTTGATCAGTTAGAGTTACTCAGTTAGAGTTGACCAGTTAGAGTTGACCAGTTAGAGTTATCCAAGTGGAGTTAATCGAGTAGAGTTGCCGAATATCACTTATTCGAAGTAGAGTTATCGAATATAGTGTATTCGAGGGAAGAGTAATCGAATATAGTTTATTCGAGTGGAGAAATCAAATGTTATTCATTTGAGAAGAGTTACCGAATATTATTTATTCGAAGAGTAGTTATCGAATATTGGTTATTCGAAGTTAGTTAATCCAAAGGAGTTAGTCGAAGTTAGTTAATCCAAAGGAGTTAGTCGAAGAGTTAATTGAATATTAGTTATTTAATTTGAGTTAATCGAATGTAGTTATTCGAGAAGAGTTAAATCGAATTTAGTTATTCGAAAGGAGTTAATCAATTTGAGTTAAGTTAATCGATTTGAATTAAGTTGAATCGAAATGGAGTAAATCGATTAGAATTAAGTTAATCGAGTTAGAGTAAATCGAATATAAGTTATTCGAATTAGTTATTCGAATTAGTTATTCGAAGGAGTTAATAAATTAAGTTATTCGAATGAGTTATTCGAAGGAGTAAATCAAATTAAGTTAATCGATTAGAGTTGAGTTAATCGATTTGGGTTAAGTTAAGTTATCGAGTTAAGATTTATCGAGTTAAGTAATCGAGTTAAGTAATCGAGTTGAGATAATCGAGTTAAGAAAATCAAGTTAAGTTAATCGAAAAAGTTATTCGATAAGAGTAAATCCATTTAAGTTAATCGGATGTTAGTTATTCGATAAGAATTGACACATTTAAGAAAATCGAATATTTGTTATTCGATAAGAGTTAATGAAATAGAGCCAACCAAGAAGAGTTATTCGAATATTAGTTATTCGATAGGAGTTAATCGAATAGAGATTTCTCGAAAGAGAGTAATACGTCGAATTCAATTATAGCGAATTCGGGAAAGTACTATTTACTTTCCAGGGTTTTAAATCAAGGTTAGTTATTGATTAAGAAATTAGGTATCCGTTTAATTATTCGAGTTAGGAGATAAAGTTATAATTTAGGTTAGATATTGTAGAAGTAGGAGTTATAACGTTATAGTTATAATCAAACGTTGTCATATAAGAAGTGGATTCGTAACCTAAATCCGAGAATTTTCGTAAACAGATGATTGGAAAAAGTGAGTGATGAACTTCATCTATTTCACAGTAAAGGACGTTGTTCAATTAAGGTCTGCGAGGTAATTATACCCCAACTTGATTGACTTCAGAATTGACAAAGGAATAGTTGTGGTTTGATCTAAAAGGTTGATTAGAAATAAAGTTAAGGAATAAGCGATAAATGGATTAAGCGAAACGATGTTTTATACATGGAAATCCGTAAATGAGTTTTGGAAACGTTTTCCAAATATAGTCAGATATGTTTTCTAAACATAGAAAATGAAATGTTTTTATGATAAGAATTTAAGAAATAGAGTTAAGCAAATTCAGAAACTGACTGGAGAGGGTAAGTTGAACGGTTTTCTAAGTGACGATCTGATGTTGGTTTCGACCTTCCGGATTGATACTTAGAGAATTGTTCTCATACTAGTTACAGTTAGGGACTGATAGTTGCGAAATAATAGTGATGCGTAAATAAGCTATGGAAATGTTTTCCAATGATTAATAACATGTATTTTCTAAATATATGAAATAAGGAAATATGAACATATGATGACTGATCGATCGAATTTCCATTTGGAAATAAGATCGTTGTTTGTACACCGACATGTTTTCATTTGATAGTTAAATCACAGACTATCAAAGTTTTGACCCTATTTACGTTGTAAATATGGAGAGACCGGTTGGATTATTATCCGAAGAACCACTCCGTATTAGTATAAGCGTTGCGAATCAAGTACGCTGAAGATAATTGAAGACGGAGTGAAGTGCAAGGGCTATTGTGAAAAGCCTAGGTAGGATGGATTCACCGAATAGTGCCTTCGGTTTGTTCAGTCCCAGGACAACGTATATGGACGAGTGTCTGACAAAGTATTCTTAACGAATCATATATGTTGATCTCTTTAAACGTATTACGTTGGTGGCGGAGAAATTCGTTTCTCTTAGCTTTTATACCCGTGAGGCCTTGAGAAATCGATAATGATTTGGCGGGTATGACGATGTGGCATTCAAAGTAATTGAAGCAATAATCTGTCAAAGTGATAAACGTGACCTCAAACCTCATCACCGGGAAATAACAGAAGTTGGGCTAGGAAGCATGGCTAGTTGGGCCATACCCAAGCAGGGTGTATTATCACCATCTAGAGAATATTCAATTATACTTCTTTATAATCTATTTCAATGCTGTCCCTTATCGGGAAGGATGGTTGCTGATCCCAACCATCGGTGATAATATATTCGTTACACTCAAGCTAAATGAGTGGACGGTCATGTGTGGCCGGGTTGCAAGACGTTCTTGTTGATCCCTAGTGTATCTCCTCTAGAGTACACTGATCGGAAGGTGCTCCCATACCTTGTCTGTTGGAATCCAATCTCCAATAAGCGCTCACGGTTTTATTTGTATACTATGTATGTGGAACGTGAGATGCAAGCGTTCTGCTAGATTGATATCTATTTGTATTTAGACATTATTATAATATCAGAAAGATATCCTTTATTTAACCAAGTGTTGGAGTTTTATTCACACAAGTCCCATGACTGACCCGGAGTTTATTTTGTTTGTTTTCCCTAAACTCTTGGGTGCCTAAATTTGTACGGGCAGTCAATTAGTTGGGATTTTACAGATACACTTGGAGAGCTTGGAGCAGGAGACTTCAGGATTACAACTATTATTATTCCGTTGTGTTGTTAAGTGTTGTACTTTGAAATGGTATGTATATACGAGTACTGATTTGTATTTCAAAGTTATGTTATATTTTATTCGTTCCGCTGTGAGATTCGTGTTTACTCTGATGATGTAATTTCTTCTTCTTCTTCTATTCTATTAGTTCTATCTTTTCTTCCTCACCCTCTACTTTCTTTCACTAACGTCTCGGAATTTCCGACTCTCGAGGAGTCGAAAATTCCCAGCCGTTACAGTTGGTATCAGAGCTTAAGTTAAGTGATTACCTTGGCTCTGTGGCATAACTCGATAGAGATGGGATTAGTAATATCCTAGATTGAGTTTGAGTGTATATATATGAGCGCGTAATTGTTATTCAATATAAAATGGTTTTATATTGTGGAGACTCATTGGTTGAGTGGCTTATGAATTCTGGTCGATCAGTTTGATCCACTGTATCGATAAGGGTTACTAAACACTCGAATACGATGAACCGTCATGGTATGTTTTGAAAGAGGGTAAATGAAATAATTTTTCCCAAAATATATTTGTTTATAGAAGAAATATATATCTTGAATTTATTATAGTATATTGATTGTGTTGGTTGTTATTATAATCGAATAAGATTATAAAAGGGTGAAATGGTTATAAATGACCAATCAGAATTCATATGAATGTAATATATGAAATAGTTTAAATTAAATATGAATTTAAATCAGAATTTGGAATTTAAAATAAGGAAATTTTAAGTTCCTGGGAGATTTTGAAATGTTTTCAAGCAGTGTAAAAAATATTTGAAATGTATTTCAAAATGAAAAGGTTTAAAATGATTTTGAAAAGAAATATACTATTAAACTCACTTGTATCACTGGAAAATAACCCTGATGAATCTAGACATCATCAGTGTTCATTTTCGAGTTCTAAGTGACGGATTACTACCAAAGGTTTTGTTTTTGAATTGTTTTGAGAAAACAAGTTGTTTAGAAATTCAAAGGTTTTGAATTGGCATTATGATTTCAAATTGATTTGAAGGAAACCCAGGAACTTAAGTTCTGGAATTAAAATTTAACTAATGAAGTTAAATAAAATGAGATGGTAAAAAAATAAATTGAAATTTAACTTGAACCGAGTTAAATAAAATTGAATTGGATTAGAGATAATCTAGAATGGAACCAAATTGATAAGTCAATAATTTGGAATTTGATATTAGAGTTCAAATGAAATTCGATTTGGATTTGAGGATATGAACTGATTGGAGATCAATTGGAATGGATAACATTGGTATATGTTGAAGTGGTAGCAGATGAAAGGGATAGAGTTAAATTCCCGACAAAAAGGTACAAGTTTATATCATATATGAGTTTGGATTTTATGAGCCGAATTAGCAGGCCGCTTGGCTATTTTGGTTTCCTTTTGGATTGGAGAAGGCCTAGAGAGGCGAGTTGTGGTTTGACGTATTGAGCCGTACAAAGGAGGTTATGGCGAAATTTTTCGAAAATTTAAGGTGTTAGAAAATTCTTAGAATTTTTGAAAATTTTAGTTGGTCGGAAATGAATTAATAAATTAATTAAAATTAAATGGGTCCATTCGAAACTGAAATTTAGAGGTAAACAAAAAAAAAGATTTTTAAATCTAGTTAGTAGAGTTAGTAGCATTTTTCTAACTTAGCAATTTCGAGGACGAAATTATTTTAAGGGGGGAAGTCTGTAATGGCGCGTTTTGTTAGCTGTCGAATAATTAATTTATTTAATTATTTATATATCGATTTGGCGATATCGATAACTTAAAGTAAAACGTTCGAACTTATGATTTATAATTATAATTAAAATGAACCTGAAACGTCGCGGCAGTTCGCAATTTGGCGATTTGAACTTCAACTGAATGTACATGATTCATTTTAAGCCGGATTTCTGTGAAACAAGAAACGTGTGGAGCTGGTGGAGTATATCTTTCTAGTGGAAGAGTAAAATCAGGATTTCGTCGTGTAGATTTTGAGTTATGTCCAAATCAAATTTCAGAAAAGTCGCTGTAGAATTCCTTTATAATTTGCGATGCTTTATATATGTTATAAAAGAGATTTTCAGTATAAACTGAATACCGGGATAATCTAAAATCTGAAATATCAAACTGTAAATTCTGATATGATATTCTGGAGCTGTACGATATCATATGTGAAGATATATGATAATATTTAATTTTAAATATTTAATTTAATTATATTTAAATATGTTTATATATTTAAATAGGCTATTTAGAGCGTTAAAAATAGCCACTTTTGCATACGAAGTCGGAATTCGACGAAACCAGTTTTGTTGGATCCGCAATGTCAAATAGTTGTCAGATTTCCAGTTTCGTGATTTTTAGAGTCACTGTGTGGTCGTACGGATTTTTAGAGTGAGAAATAGTCAGTATTTTGACAGTTAAAAATACGCTGTGTGAGCATACGAAGTCGGAATACGACGAAACCAGTTTCGTTGGGACCGTAATGTCGAACTCTAGCTACATGTCAATTTTCGTGATTTTAGAAGATCGTATGTGGTCGCTGAGATTTTTAGAAGGCAGATACAAGGAGAAAATCAAGTAAATAAATTACAAAAATCAAATTGAAAATATCCCTCCCATTTTCTGAGGTTCTGCACAGGCCACACGGCCTTCAATCCCTACCACAAACGCTACCTACCACCGACAGGCTATATAACCCGTATAAACATCACAGCAAACAATTTTCCCAAAAGAAAAATCAAAAGAAATCAAACTAAATTCCTAAAATCACAAAATCTATGTCTTTGAGTTCGTCTTCTGTTGCTCACCCCAGCGAGGTGCTTTTTGATGAAGTCGGAACCAATACCATTCGCTGCTTGAGGTACATCGTGCCCTAGGGTTGTGTTCATCATCGAATCTAGGGGATGTGAGCTCGGTTCGAGTGGGTATTTAGGTTTAGGAGGTGAGGGAGTTTGCGATTTGAGGTGGTCTTGAGGACTTCGGTGAAGTTCTGGCCGCGGGTGTACCTGCTGTCGCGACAGCACAGGGGGGCGTCGAACTCAGGATTAAGGGGATGAGGAGAGAGAGGTCGGAAAGAGGAGAAGAGTGGTGGTTATCTCGGTTGATTCGGTGGAAAGATGGTGGAGCGGTTGGTGGCTGAAGTCGTGGCAATGGAAATGGGTTACTGGAGAGGAAGGCACGACAAATTTTGTTTGGGGGAGAAGCATCAAAAACGGGTCCGGTTATATGCTTAAGGGAAATGGGCGGGTTTTGAATGGTAAGGCCCAAGAGGAGGGATCAATTAAGTTTTAAGTTTTTATATATTTAAATAATGATTAAACTTCGTAACGCGATATCTATTTCATACGAGGTCGGATTCGCGAACTGTAAGTTGCGTTAGGATCGTATGGACGAGAGCAACACAATGAGACTGACCGGGAGTGAATCCGAGCTAGTTACAATTTATGGCGAAATAAATTGTCCGACTGAATCAAATAACGCAAACCGTTATTTAACGGCTAACGCGCAAATGTGAGTAAATCTCACTAACTCTGAACAGTTTATAATTTCATGTTGTATTGTTAGAACTGTTAAAATTGTCTGTTTGACTGTGTGTTGATTGTTTGATTGAACTGCTAGTCAGTTAGTTAAATTTCTATATTGATTCTGTTTAACAGAATATATCATATGGAACTGAAAGTGATGTTATCTATATTGTCTAACATCTGTGATGCAGGGAAACATGTTGGAGGAATCCGACTGGATTCCTCAACAGTTATTTTATTGTTTTCCATATATTGTTATATGATGTGATATAAAATCTGTGGGCGATTATATGTGCTTGGACGATATTGAACATCGTGATTTGATATGATTGAATACCATAACATACCGAAATGTTGATAAGGGGATTTTCAATGTTTATATTGAAAATGAATCTTATTTATAAAATCGATAGGATTTTGTAAAAGGAAAACATTTATTTAATTTGAAAATAAATAAATGAAAAAGGAAACATTTATTTAGAAAATAAATGAAATAAAATAGAAACATTTATTTAGAAAATAAATGAATTAGAATATAAAGGAATATTTATTTAGGAAATAAATATAGGAACATTTATTTAGATTATAAATAAATGGAATAAAGGAATATTTATTTAGGGAATAAATAAAGGAACACTTGTTCGGAAAATAAATAGAATTATACAAGGATAGATTTAAACACGTGCTTCGCACACGGTATAACACGATATGGATTTAAATGAGATATTAAATAGGAAATCTGTTTTAAACAGATAAATTGAAGTAGATTAATTTATAAATAATGTTTTATAAATTAAATAAATTATTTATCGTTGGTAAATGGAATATATATAAGTCTGGACTTATATAGAGAAGTAGAAACGTTATTAAAAGGACATTTATAAAGTGAAGAACCGTTACTAAAAGTAAATCTTTATCAATGGATAAACGTTGTAAAAAGGAAATCTTTTGAAATGAATAAACGTTAATAAAGGGAGTTAATCGAATTTAGTTATTCGAAGTGAGTTATTCGAATTTGATATTTGAATAGAGTTAAACACATTAGAGTGATTCGAATTACTTATTCGAATAGAGTTAAACAAAGTAATTTGTTAGGTTAACCAAAGCAAGTTAGTCGAGTTAATCAAAGTAATTGGTTAAGTTAACCAAAGTAAATTTGTTAAGATAAACTAAGCGGTTAATCGAAGTGAACTAGTTAAGTTAAACTAATTGGTAAATCAAAGTGAATTAGTTGCGTCAAACTAAGTGAATTAGTTAAGTTAAACTAATTTGTAAATCAAAGTGAATTAGTTGCGTCAAACTAAGTGAATTAGTCAAGTTAAACTAATTGGTTAATCGAAGTAAATTAGTTGGGTTAATCAAAGTGAATTAGCTGAGTTAAACTAAGTAAATCGGTTAGAGTTAATCAAAGTGAATTTACTAAGTTAAACTAAGTGGATTAGTTCAGTTAATCGAGACAAGTAAATCAAGTTAGGTTAAACCATTTGAGTTAACCAGTTAAAGTTTACCAGTTAAAGATAAACAGTTAGAGTTGACCAGTTAATGTTGACCAGTTAAAGTTGACCAGTTAGAGTTGACCCGTTAAAGTTGACCAGTTAAAGTTGACCAGTTAGAGTTGATCAGTTAGAGTTACTCAGTTAGAGTTGACCAGTTAGAGTTGACCAGTTAGAGTTATCCAAGTGGAGTTAATCGAGTAGAGTTGCCGAATATCACTTATTCGAAGTAGAGTTATCGAATATAGTGTATTCGAGGGAAGAGTAATCGAATATAGTTTATTCGAGTGGAGAAATCAAATGTTATTCATTTGAGAAGAGTTACCGAATATTATTTATTCGAAGAGTAGTTATCGAATATTGGTTATTCGAAGTTAGTTAATCCAAAGGAGTTAGTCGAAGTTAGTTAATCCAAAGGAGTTAGTCGAAGAGTTAATTGAATATTAGTTATTCAATTTGAGTTAATCGAATGTTGTTATTCGAGAAGAGTTAAATCGAATTTAGTTATTCGAAAGGAGTTAATCAATTTGAGTTAAGTTAATCGATTTGAATTAAGTTGAATCGAAATGGAGTAAATCGATTAGAATTAAGTTAATCGAGTTAGAGTAAATCGAATATAAGTTATTCGAATTAGTTATTCGAATTAGTTATTCGAAGGAGTTAATCAATTAAGTTATTCGAATGAGTTATTCGAAGGAGTAAATCAAATTAAGTTAATCGATTAGAGTTGAGTTAATCGATTTGGGTTAAGTTAAGTTATCGAGTTAAGATTTATCGAGTTAAGTGATCGAGTTAAGTAATCGAGTTGAGATAATCGAGTTAAGAAAATCAAGTTAAGTTAATCGAAAAAGTTATTCGATAAGAGTAAATCCATTTAAGTTAATCGGATGTTAGTTATTCGATAAGAATTGACACATTTAAGAAAATCGAATATTTGTTATTCGATAAGAGTTAATGAAATAGAGCCAACCAAGAAGAGTTATTCGAATATTAGTTATTCGATAGGAGTTAATCGAATAGAGATTTCTCGAAAGAGAGTAATAAGTCGAATTCAATTATAGCGAATTCGGGAAAGTACTATTTACTTTCCAGGGTTTTAAATCAAGGTTAGTTATTGATTAAGAAATTAGGTGTCCGTTTAATTATTCGAGTTAGGAGATAAAGTTATAATTTAGGTTAGATATTGTAGAAGTAGGAGTTATAACGTTATAGTTATAATCAAACGTTGTCATATAAGAAGTGGATTCGTAACCTAAATCCGAGAATTTTCGTAAACAGATGATTGGAAAAAGTGAGTGATGAACTTCATCTATTTCACAGTAAAGGACGTTGTTCAATTAAGGTCTGCGAGGTAATTATACCCCAACTTGATTGACTTCAGAATTGACAAAGGAATAGTTGTGGTTCGATCTAAAAGGTTGATTATAAATAGAGTTAAGGAATAAGCGATAAATGGATTAAGCGAAACGATGTTTTATACAACGTTCATTGGAAATCCGTAAATGAGTTTTGGAAACGTTTTCCAAATATAGTCAGATATGTTTTCTAAACATAGAAAATGAAATGTTTTTATGATAAGAATTTAAGAAATAGAGTTAAGCAAATTCAGAAACTGACTGGAGAGGGTAAGTTGAACGGTTTTCTAAGTGACGATCTGATGTTGGTTTCGACCTTCCGGATTGATACTTAGAGAATTGTTCTCATACTAGTTACAGTTAGGGACTGATAGTTGCGAAATAATAGTGATGCGTAAATAAGCTATGGAAATGTTTTCCAATGATAAATAACATGTATTTTCTAAATATATGAAATAAGGAAATATGAACATATGATGACTAATCGATCGAATTTCCATTTGGAAATAAGATCGTTGTTTGTACACCGACATGTTTTCATTTGATAGTTAAATCACAGACTATCAAAGTTTTGACCCTATTTACGTTGTAAATATGGAGAGACCGGTTGGATTATTATCCGAAGAACCACTCCGTATTAGTATAAGCGTTGCGAATCAAGTACGCTGAAGATAATTGAAGACGGAGTGAAGTGCAAGGGCTATTGTGAAAAGCCTAGGTAGGATGGATTCACCGAATAGTGCCTTCGGTTTGTTCAGTCCCAGGACGACGTATATGGACGAGTGTCTGACAAAGTATTCTTAACGAATCATATATGTTGATCTCTTTAAACGTATTACGTTGGTGGCGGAGAAATTCGTTTCTCTTAGCTTTTATACCCGTGAGGCCTTGAGAAATCGATAATGATTTGGCGGGTATGACGATGTGGCATTCAAAGTAATTGAAGCAATAATCTGTCAAAGTGATAAACATGACCTCAAACCTCATCACCGGGAAATAACAGAAGTTGGGCTAGGAAGCATGGCTAGTTGGGCCATACCCAAGCAGGGTGTATTATCACCATCTAGAGAATATTCAATTATACTTCTTTATAATCTATTTCAATGCTGTCCCTTATCGGGAAGGATGGTTGCTGATCCCAACCATCGGTGATAATATATTCGTTACACTCAAGCTAAATGAGTGGACGGTCATGTGTGGCCGGGTTGCAAGACGTTCTTGTTGATCCCTAGTGTATCTCCTCTAGAGTACACTGATCGGAAGGTGCTCCCATACCTTGTCTGTTGGAATCCAATCTCCAATAAGCGCTCACGGTTTTATTTGTATACTATGTATGTGGAACGTGAGATGCAAGCGTTCTGCTAGATTGATATCTATTTGTATTTAGACATTATTATAATATCAGAAAGATATCCTTTATTTAACCAAGTGTTGGAGTTTTATTCACACAAGTCCCATGACTGACCTGGAGTTTATTTTGTTTGTTTTCCCTAAACTCTTGGGTGCCTAAATTTGTACGGGCAGTCAATTAGTTGGGATTTTACAGATACACTTGGAGAGCTTGGAGCAGGAGACTTCAGGATTACAACTATTATTATTCCGTTGTGTTGTTAAGTGTTGTACTTTGAAATGGTATGTATATACGAGTACTGATTTGTATTTCAAAGTTATGTTATATTTTATTCGTTCCGCTGTGAGATTCGGGTTTACTCTGATGATGTAATTTCTTCTTCTTCTTCTATTCTATTAGTTCTATCTTTTCTTCCTCACCCTCTACTTTCTTTCACTAACGTCTCGGAATTTCCGACTCTCGAGGAGTCGAAAATTCCTAGCCGTTACAGTTGGTATCAGAGCTTAAGTTAAGTTATTACCTTGGCTCTGTGGCATAACTCGATAGAGATGGGATTAGTAATATCCTAGATTGAGTTTGAGTGTATATATATGAGCGCGTAATTGTTATTCAATATAAAATGGTTTTATATTGTGGAGACTCATTGGTTGAGTGGCTTATGAATTCTGGTCGATCAGTTTGATCCACTGTATCGATAAGGGTTACTAAACACTCGAATACGATGAACCGTCATGGTATGTTTTGAAAGAGGGTAAATGAAATAATTTTTCCCAAAATATATTTGTTTATAGAAGAAATATATATCTTGAATTTATTATAGTATATTGATTGTGTTGGTTGTTATTATAATCGAATAAGATTATAAAAGGGTGAAATGGTTATAAATGACCAGTCAGAATTCATATGAATGTAATATATGAAATAGTTTAAATTAAATATGAATTTAAATCAGAATTTGGAATTTAAAATAAGGAAATTTTAAGTTCCTGGGAGATTTTGAAATGTTTTCAAGCAGTGTAAAAAATATTTGAAATGTATTTCAAAATGAAAAGGTTTAAAATGATTTTGAAAAGAAATATACTATTAAACTCACTTGTATCACTGGAAAATAACCCTGATGAATCTAGACATCATCAGTGTTCATTTTCGAGTTCTAAGTGACGGATTACTACCAAAGGTTTTGTTTTTGAATTGTTTTGAGAAAACAAGTTGTTTAGAAATTCAAAGGTTTTGAATTGGCATTATGATTTCAAATTGATTTGAAGGAAACCCAGGAACTTAAGTTCTGGAATTAAAATTTAACTAATGAAGTTAAATAAAATGAGATGGTAAAAAAATAAATTGAAATTTAACTTGAACCGAGTTAAATAAAATTGAATTGGATTAGAGATAATCTAGAATGGAACCAAATTGATAAGTCAATAATTTGGAATTTGATATTAGAGTTCAAATGAAATTCGATTTGGATTTGAGGATATGAACTGATTGGAGATCAATTGGAATGGATAACATTGGTATATGTTGAAGTGGTAGCAGATGAAAGGGATAGAGTTAAATTCCCGACAAAAAGGTACAAGTTTATATCATATATGAGTTTGGATTTTATGAGCCGAATTAGCAGGCCGCTTGGCTATTTTGGTTTCCTTTTGGATTGGAGAAGGCCTAGAGAGGCGAGTTGTGGTTTGACGTATTGAGCCGTACAAAGGAGGTTATGGCGAAATTTTTCGAAAATTTAAGGTGTTAGAAAATTCTTAGAATTTTTGAAAATTTTAGTTGGTCGGAAATGAATTAATAAATTAATTAAAATTAAATGGGTCCAGTCGAAACTGAAATTTAGAGGTAAACAAAAAAAAAGATTTTTAAATCTAGTTAGTAGAGTTAGTAGCATTTTTCTAACTTAGCAATTTCGAGGACGAAATTATTTTAAGGGGGGAAGTCTGTAATGGCGCGTTTTGTTAGCTGTCGAATAATTAATTTATTTAATTATTTATATATCGATTTGGCGATATCGATAACTTAAAGTAAAACGTTCGAACTTATGATTTATAATTATAATTAAAATGAACCTGAAACGTCGCGGCAGTTCGCAATTTGGCGATTTGAACTTCAACTGAATGTACATGATTCATTTTAAGCCGGATTTCTGTGAAACAAGAAACGTGTGGAGCTGGTGGAGTATATCTTTCTAGTGGAAGAGTAAAATCAGGATTTCGTCGTGTAGATTTTGAGTTATGTCCAAATCAAATTTCAGAAAAGTCGCTGTAGAATTCCTTTATAATTTGCGACGCTTTATATATGTTATAAAAGAGATTTTCAGTATAAACTGAATACCGGGATAATCTAAATTCTGAAATATCAAACTGTAAATTTTGATATGATATTCTGGAGCTGTACGATATCATATGTGAAGATATATGATAATATTTAATTTTAAATATTTAATTTAATTATATGTAAATATGTTTATATATTTAAATAGGCTATTTAGAGCGTTAAAAATAGCCACTTTTGCATACGAAGTCGGAATTCGACGAAACCAGTTTTGTTGGATCCGCAATGTCAAATAGTTGTCAGATTTCCAGTTTCGTGATTTTTAGAGTCACTGTGTGGTCGTACGGATTTTTAGAGTGAGAAATAGTCAGTATTTTGACAGTTAAAAATACGCTGTGTGAGCATACGAAGTCGGAATACGACGAAACCAGTTTCGTTGGGACCGTAATGTCGAACTCTAGCTACATGTCAATTTTCGTGATTTTAGAAGATCGTATGTGGTCGCTGAGATTTTTAGAAGGCAGATACAAGGAGAAAATCAAGTAAATAAATTACGAAAATCAAATTGAAAATATCCCTCCCATTTTCTGAGGTTCTGCACAGGCCACACGGCCTTCAATCCCTACCACAAACGCTACCTACCACCGACAGGCTATATAACCCGTATAAACATCACAGCAAACAATTTTCCCAAAACAAAAATCAAAAGAAATCAAACTAAATTCCTAAAATCACAAAATCTATGTCTTTGAGTTCGTCTTCTGTTGCTCACCCCAGCGAGGTGCTTTTTGATGAAGTCGGAACCAATACCATTCGCTGCTTGAGGTACAGCGTGCCCTAGGGTTGTGTTCATCATCGAATCTAGGGGATGTGAGCTCGGTTCGAGTGGGTATTTAGGTTTAGGAGGTGAGGGAGTTTGCGATTTGAGGTGGTCTTGAGGACTTCGGTGAAGTTCTGGCCGCGGGTGTACCTGCTGTCGCGACAGCACAGGTTGGGCGTCGAACTCAGGATTAAGGGGATGAGGAGAGAGAGGTCGGAAAGAGGAGAAGAGTGGTGGTTATCTCGGTTGATTCGGTGGAAAGATGGTGGAGCGGTTGGTGGCTGAAGTCGTGGCAATGGAAATGGGTTACTAGAGAGGAAGGCACGGCAAATTTTGTTTGGAGGAGAAGCATCAAAAACGGGTCCGGTTATATGCATAAGGGAAATGGGCTGGTTTTGAATGGTAAGGCCCAAGAGGAGGGATCAATTAAGTTTTAAGTTTTTATATATTTAAATAATGATTAAACTTCGTAACGCGATATCTATTTCATACGAGGTCGGATTCGCGAACTGTAAGTTGCGTTAGGATCGTATGGACGAGAGCAACACAATGAGACTGACCGGGAGTGAATCCGAGCTAGTTACAATTTATGGCGAAATAAATTGTCCGACTGAATCAAATAACGCAAACCGTTATTTAACGGCTAACGCGCAAATGTGAGTAAATCTCACTAACTCTGAACAGTTTATAATTTCATGTTGTATTGTTAGAACTGTTAAAATTGTCTGTTTGACTGTGTGTTGATTGTTTGATTGAACTGCTAGTCAGTTAGTTAAATATCTATATTGATTCTGTTTAACAGAATATATCATATGGAACTGAAAGTGATGTTATCTATATTGTCTAACATCTGTGATGTAGGGAAACAGGTTGGAGGAATCCGACTGGATTCCTCAACAGTTATTTTATTGTTTTCCATATATTGTTATATGATGTGATATAAAATCTGTGGGCGATTATATGTGCTTGGACGATATTGAACATCGTGATTTGATATGATTGAATACCATAACATACCGAAATGTTGATAAGGGGATTTTCAATGTTTATATTGAAAATGAATCTTATTTATAAAATCGATAGGATTTTGTAAAAGGAAAACATTTATTTAATTTGAAAATAAATAAATGAAAAAGGAAACATTTATTTAGAAAATAAATGAAATAAAATAGAAACATTTATTTAGAAAATAAATGAATTAGAATATAAAGGAATATTTATTTAGGAAATAAATATATGAACATTTATTTAGATTATAAATAAATGGAATAAAGGAATATTTATTTAGGGAATAAATAAAGGAACACTTGTTCGGAAAATAAATAGAATTATACAAGGATAGATTTAAACACGTGCTTCGCACACGGTATAACACGATATGGATTTAAATGAGATATTAAATAGGAAATCTGTTTTAAACAGATAAATTGAAGTAGATTAATTTATAAATAATGTTTTATAAATTAAATAAATTATTTATCGTTGGTAAATGGAATATATATAAGTCTGGACTTATATAGAGAAGTAGAAACGTTATTAAAAGGACATTTATAAAGTGAAGAATCGTTACTAAAAGTAAATCTTTATCAATGGATAAACGTTGTAAAAAGGAAATCTTTTGAAATGAATAAACGTTAATAAAAGGAGTTAATCGAATTTAGTTATTCGAAGTGAGTTATTCGAATTTGATATTTGAATAGAGTTAAACACATTAGAGTGATTCGAATTACTTATTCGAATAGAGTTAAACAAAGTAATTTGTTAGGTTAACCAAAGCAAGTTAGTCGACTTAATCAAAGTAATTGGTTAAGTTAACCAAAGTAAATTTGTTAAGATAAACTAAGCGGTTAATCGAAGTGAACTAGTTAAGTTAAACTAATTGGTAAATCAAAGTGAATTAGTTGCGTCAAACTAAGTGAATTAGTTAAGTTAAACTAATTTGTAAATCAAAGTGAATTAGTTGCGTTAAACTAAGTGAATTAGTCAAGTTAAACTAATTGGTTAATCGAAGTAAATTAGTTGGGTTAATCAAAGTGAATTAGCTGAGTTAAACTAAGTAAATCGGTTAGAGTTAATCAAAGTGAATTAACTAAGTTAAACTAAGTGGATTAGTTCAGTTAATCGAGACAAGTAAATCAAGTTAGGTTAAACCATTTGAGTTAACCAGTTAAAGTTTACCAGTTAAAGATAAACAGTTAGAGTTGACCAGTTAAAGTTGACCAGTTAGAGTTGACCAGTTAAAGTTGACCAGTTAAAGTTGACCAGTTAGAGTTGATCAGTTAGAGTTACTCAGTTAGAGTTGACCAGTTAGAGTTGACCAATTAGAGTTATCCAAGTGGAGTTAATCGAGTAGAGTTGCCGAATATCACTTATTCGAAGTAGAGTTATCGAATATAGTGTATTCGAGGGAAGAGTAATCGAATATAGTTTATTCGATTGGAGAAATCAAATGTTATTCATTTGAGAAGAGTTACCGAATATTATTTATTCGAAGAGTAGTTATCGAATATTGGTTATTCGAAGTTAGTTAATCCAAAGGAGTTAGTCGAAGTTAGTGAATCCAAAGGAGTTAGTCGAAGAGTTAATTGAATATTAGTTATTCAATTTGAGTTAATCGAATGTAGTTATTCGAGAAGAGTTAAGTCGAATTTAGTTATTCGAAAGGAGTTAATCAATTTGAGTTAAGTTAATCGATTTGAATTAAGTTGAATCGAAATGGAGTAAATCGATTAGAATTAAGTTAATCGAGTTAGAGTAAATCGAATATAAGTTATTCAAATTAGTTATTCAAATTAGTTATTCGAAGGAGTTAATCAATTAAGTTATTCGAATGAGTTATTCGAAGGAGTAAATCAAATTAAGTTAATCGATTAGAGTTGAGTTAATCGATTTGGGTTAAGTTAAGTTATCGAGTTAAGATTTATCGAGTTAAGTAATCGAGTTAAGTAATCGAGTTGAGATAATCGAGTTAAGAAAATCAAGTTAAGTTAATCGAAAAAGTTATTCGATAAGAGTAAGTCCATTTAAGTTAATCGGATGTTAGTTATTCGATAAGAATTGACACATTTAAGAAAATCGAATATTTGTTATTCGATAAGAGTTAATGAAATAGAGCCAACCAAGAAGAGTTATTCGAATATTAGTTATTCGATAAGAGTTAATCGAATAGAGATTTCTCGAAAGAGAGTAATACGTCGAATTCAATTATAGCGAATTCGGGAAAGTACTATTTACTTTCCAGGGTTTTAAATCAAGGTTAGTTATTGATTAAGAAATTAGGTGTCCGTTTAATTATTCGAGTTAGGAGATAAAGTTATAATTTAGGTTAGATATTGTAGAAGTAGGAGTTATAACGTTATAGTTATAATCAAACGTTGTCATATAAGAAGTGGATTCGTAACCTAAATCCGAGAATTTTCGTAAACAGATGATTGGAAAAAGTGAGTGATGAACTTCATCTATTTCACAGTAAAGGACGTTGTTCAATTAAGGTCTGTGAGGTAATTATACCCCAACTTGATTGACTTCAGAATTGACAAAGGAATAGTTGTGGTTCGATCTAAAAGGTTGATTAGAAATAAAGTTAAGGAATAAGCGATAAATGGATTAAGCGAAACGATGTTTTATACAACGTTCATTGGAAATCCGTAAATGAGTTTTGGAAACGTTTTCCAAATATAGTCAGATATGTTTTCTAAACATAGAAAATGAAATGTTTTTATGATAAGAATTTAAGAAATAGAGTTAAGCAAATTCAGAAACTGACTGGAGAGGGTAACTTGAACGGTTTTCTAAGTGACGATCTGATGTTGGTTTCGACCTTCCGGATTGATACTTAGAGAATTGTTCTCATACTAGTTACAGTTAGGGACTGATAGTTGCGAAATAATAGTGATGCGTAAATAAGCTATGGAAATGTTTTCCAATGATTAATAACATATATTTTCTAAATATATGAAATAAGGAAATATGAACATATGATGATTGATCGATCGAATTTCCATTTGGAAATAAGATCGTTGTTTGTACCCCGACATGTTTTCATTTGATAGTTAAATCACAGACTATCAAAGTTTTGACCCTATTTACGTTGTAAATATGGAGAGACCGGTTGGATTATTATCCGAAGAACCACTCCGTATTAGCATAAGCGTTGCGAATCAAGTACGCTGAAGATAATTGAAGACGGGGTGAAGTGCAAGGGCTATTGTGAAAAGCCTAGGTAGGATGGATTCACTGAATAGTGCCTTCGGTTTGTTCAGTCCCAGGACAACGTATATGGACGAGTGTCTGACAAAGTATTCTTAACGAATCATATATGTTGATCTCTTTAAACGTATTACGTTGGTGGCGGAGAAATTCGTTTCTCTTATCTTTTATACCCGTGAGGCCTTGAGAAATCGATAATGATTTGGCGGGTATGACGATGTGGCATTCAAAGTAATTGAAGCAATAATCTGTCAAAGTGATAAACGTGACCTCAAACCTCACCACCGGGAAATAACAGAAGTTGGGCTAGGCAGCATGGCTAGTTGGGCCATACCCAAGCAGGGTGTATTATCACCATCTAGAGAATATTCAATTATACTTCTTTATAATCTATTTCAATGCTATCCCTTATCGGGAAGGATGGTTGCTGATCCCAACCATCAGTGATAATATATTCGTTACACTCAAGCTAAATGAGTGGACGGTCATGTGTGGCCGGGTTGCAAGACGTTCTTGTTGATCCCTAGTGTATCTCCTCTAGAGTACACTGATCGGAAGGTGCTCCCATACCTTGTCTGTTGGAATCCAATCTCTAATAAGCGCTCACGGTTTTATTTGTATACTATGTATGTGGAACGTGAGATGCAAGCATTCTGCTAGATTGATATCTATTTGTATTTAGACATTATTATAATATCAGAAAGATATCCTTTATTTACCCAAGTGTTGGAGTTTTATTCACACAAGTCCCATGACTGACCCGGAGTTTATTTTGTTTATTTTCCCTAAACTCTTGGGTGCCTAAATTTGTACGGGCAGTCAAGTAGTTGGGATTTTACAGATACACTTGGAGAGCTTGGAGCAGGAGACTTCAGGATTACAACTATTATTATTCCGTTGTGTTGTTAAGTGTTGTACTTTGAAATGGTATGTATATACGAGTACTGATTTGTATTTCAAAGTTATGTTATATTTTATTCGTTCCGCTGTGAGATTCGTGTTTACTCTGATGATGTAATTTCTTCTTCTTCTTCTATTCTATTAGTTCTATCTTTTCTTACCCACCCTCTACTTTCTTTCACTAACGTCTCGGAATTTCCGACTCTCGAGGAGTCGAAAATTCCCAGCCGTTACAGTTGGTATCAGAGCTTAAGTTAAGTGATTACCTTGGCTCTGTGGCATAACTCGATAGAGATGGGATTAGTAATATCCTAGATTGAGTTTGAGTGTATATATATGAGCGCGTAATTGTTATTCAATATAAAATGGTTTTATATTGTGGAGACTCATTGGTTGAGTGGCTTATGAATTCTGGTCGATCAGTTTGATCCACTGTATCGATAAGGGTTACTAAACACTCGAATACGATGAACCGTCATGGTATGTTTTGAAAGAGGGTAAATGAAATAATTTTTCCCAAAATATATTTGTTTATAGAAGAAATATATATCTTGAATTTATTATAGTATATTGATTGTGTTGGTTGTTATTATAATCGAATAAGATTATAAAAGGGTGAAATGGTTATAAATGACCAGTCAGAATTCATATGAATGTAATATATGAAATAGTTTAAATTAAATATGAATTTAAATCAGAATTTGGAATTTAAAATAAGGAAATTTTAAGTTCCTGGGAGATTTTGAAATGTTTTCAAGCAGTGTAAAAAATATTTGAAATGTATTTCAAAATGAAAAGGTTTAAAATGATTTTGAAAAGAAATATACTATTAAACTCACTTGTATCACTGGAAAATAACCCTGATGAATCTAGACATCATCAGTGTTCATTTTCGAGTTCTAAGTGACGGATTACTACCAAAGGTTTTGTTTTTGAATTGTTTTGAGAAAACAAGTTGTTTAGAAATTCAAAGGTTTTGAATTGGCATTATGATTTCAAATTGATTTGAAGGAAACCCAGGAACTTAAGTTCTGGAATTAAAATTTAACTAATGAAGTTAAATAAAATGAGATGGTAAAAAAATAAATTGAAATTTAACTTGAACCGAGTTAAATAAAATTGAATTGGATTAGAGATAATCTGGAATGGAACCAAATTGATAAGTCAATAATTTGGAATTTGATATTAGAGTTCAAATGAAATTCGATTTGGATTTGAGGATATGAACTGATTGGAGATCAATTGGAATGGATAACATTGGTATATGTTGAAGTGGTAGCAGATGAAAGGGATAGAGTTAAATTCCCGACAAAAAGGTACAAGTTTATATCATATATGAGTTTGGATTTTATGAGCCGAATTAGCAGGCCGCTTGGCTATTTTGGTTTCCTTTTGGATTGGAGAAGGCCTAGAGAGGCGAGTTGTGGTTTGACGTATTGAGCCGTACAAAGGAGGTTATGGCGAAATTTTTCGAAAATTTAAGGTGTTAGAAAATTCTTAGAATTTTTGAAAATTTTAGTTGGTCGGAAATGAATTAATAAACTAATTAAAATTAAATGGGTCCAGTCGAAACTGAAATTTAGAGGTAAACAAAAAAAAAAGATTTTTAAATCTAGTTAGTAGAGTTAGTAGCATTTTTCTAACTTAGCAATTTCGAGGACGAAATTATTTTAAGGGGGGAAGTCTGTAATGGCGCGTTTTGTTAGCTGTCGAATAATTAATTTATTTAATTATTTATATATCGATTTGGCGATATCGATAACTTAAAGTAAAACGTTCGAACTTATGATTTATAATTATAATTAAAACGAACCTGAAACGTCGCGGCAGTTCGCAATTTGGCGATTTGAACTTCAACTGAATGTACATGATTCATTTTAAGCCGGATTTCTGTGAAACAAGAAACGTGTGGAGCTGGTGGAGTATATCTTTCTAGTGGAAGAGTAAAATCAGGATTTCGTCGTGTAAATTTTGAGTTATGTCCAAATCAAATTTCAGAAAAGTCGCTGTAGAATTCCTTTATAATTTGCGACGCTTTATATATGTTATAAAAGAGATTTTCAGTATAAACTGAATACCGGGATAATCTAAAATCTGAAATATCAAACTGTAAATTCTGATATGATATTCTAGAGCTGTACGATATCATATGTGAAGATATATGATAATATTTAATTTTAAATATTTAATTTAATTATATTTAAATATGTTTATATATTTAAATAGGCTATTTAGAGCGTTAAAAATAGCCACTTTTGCATACGAAGTCGGAATTCGACGAAACCAGTTTTGTTGGATCCGCAATGTCAAATAGTTGTCAGATTTCCAGTTTCGTGATTTTTAGAGTCACTGTGTGGTCGTACGGATTTTTAGAGTGAGAAATAGTCAGTATTTTGACAGTTAAAAATACGCTGTGTGAGCATACGAAGTCGGAATACGACGAAACCAGTTTCGTTGGGACCGTAATGTCGAACTCTAGCTACATGTCAATTTTCGTGATTTTAGAAGATCGTATGTGGTCGCTGAGATTTTTAGAAGGCAGATACAAGGAGAAAATCAAGTAAATAAATTACAAAAATCAAATTGAAAATATCCCTCCCATTTTCTGAGGTTCTGCACAGGCCACACGGCCTTCAATCCCTACCACAAACGCTACCTACCACCGACAGGCTATATAACCCGTATAAACATCACAGCAAACAATTTTCCCAAAAGAAAAATCAAAAGAAATCAAACTAAATTCCTAAAATCACAAAATCTATGTCTTTGAGTTCGTCTTCTGTTGCTCACCCCAGCGAGGTGCTTTTTGATGAAGTCGGAACCAATACCATTCGCTGCTTGAGGTACAGCGTGCCCTAGGATTGTGTTCATCATCGAATCTAGGGGATGTGAGCTCGGTTCGAGTGGGTATTTAGGTTTAGGAGGTGAGGGAGTTTGCGATTTGAGGTGGTCTTGAGGACTTGGGTGAAGTTCTGGCCGCGGGTGTACCTGCTGTCGCGACAGCACAGGGGGGCGTCGAACTCAGGATTAAGGGGATGAGGAGAGAGAGGTCGGAAAGAGGAGAAGAGTGGTGGTTATCTCGGTTGATTCGGTGGAAAGATGGTGGAGCGGTTGGTGGCTGAAGTCGTGGCAATGGAAATGGGTTACTGGAGAGGAAGGCACGGCAAATTTTGTTTGGGGGAGAAGCATCAAAAACGGGTCCGGTTATATGCTTAAGGGAAATGGGCTGGTTTTGAATGGTAAGGCCCAAGAGGAGGGATCAATTAAGTTTTAAGTTTTTATATATTTAAATAATGATTAAACTTCGTAACGCGATATCTATTTCATACGAGGTCGGATTCGCGAACTGTAAGTTGCGTTAGGATCGTATGGACGAGAGCAACACAATGAGACTGACCGGGAGTGAATCCGAGCTAGTTACAATTTATGGCGAAATAAATTGTCCGACTGAATCAAATAACGCAAACCGTTATTTAACGGCTAACGCGCAAATGTGAGTAAATCTCACTAACTCTGAACAGTTTATAATTTCATGTTGTATTGTTAGAACTGTTAAAATTGTCTGTTTGACTGTGTGTTGATTGTTTGATTGAACTGCTAGTCAGTTAGTTAAATATCTATATTGATTCTGTTTAACAGAATATATCATATGGAACTGAAAGTGATGTTATCTATATTGTCTAACATCTGTGATGTAGGGAAACAGGTTGGAGGAATCCGACTGGATTCCTCAACAGTTATTTTATTGTTTTCCATAAATATGATGTGATATAAAATCTGTGGGCGATTATATGTGCTTGGACGATATTGAACATCGTGATTTGATATGATTGAATACCATAACATACCGAAATGTTGATAAGGGGATTTTCAATGTTTATATTGAAAATGAATCTTATTTATAAAATCGATAGGATTTTGTAAAAGGAAAACATTTATTTAATTTGAAAATTAATAAATGAAAAAGGAAACATTTATTTAGAAAATAAATGAAATAAAATAGAAACATTTATTTAGAAAATAAATGAATTAGAATATAAAGGAATATTTATTTAGGAAATAAATATAGGAACATTTATTTCGATTATAAATAAATGGAATAAAGGAATATTTATTTATGGAATAAATAAAGGAACACTTGTTCGGAAAATAAATAGAATTATACAAGGATAGATTTAAACACGTGCTTCGCACACGGTATAACACGATATGGATTTAAATGAGATATTAAATAGGAAATCTGTTTTAAACAGATAAATTGAAGTAGATTTATTTATAAATAATGTTTTATAAATTAAATAAATTATTTATCGTTGGTAAATGGAATATATATAAGTCTGGACTTATATAGAGAAGTAGAAACGTTTTTAAAAGGACATTTATAAAGTGAAGAACCGTTACTAAAAGTAAATCTTTATCAATGGATAAACGTTGTAAAAAGGAAATCTTTTGAAATGAATAAACGTTAATAAAAGGAGTTAATCGAATTTAGTTATTCGAAGTGAGTTATTCGAATTTGATATTTGAATAGAGTTAAACACATTAGAGTGATTCGAATTACTTATTCGAATAGAGTTAAACAAAGTAATTTGTTAGGTTAACCAAAGAAAGTTAGTCGACTTAATCAAAGTAATTGGTTAAGTTAACCAAAGTAAATTTGTTAAGATAAACTAAGCGGTTAATCGAAGTGAACTAGTTAAGTTAAACTAATTGGTAAATCAAAGTGAATTAGTTGCGTCAAACTAAGTGAATTAGTTAAGTTAAACTAATTTGTAAATCAAAGTGAATTAGTTGCGTTAAACTAAGTGAATTAGTCAAGTTAAACTAATTGGTTAATCGAAGTAAATTAGTTGGGTTAATCAAAGTGAATTAGCTGAGTTAAACTAAGTAAATCGGTTAGAGTTAATCAAAGTGAATTAACTAAGTTAAACTAAGTGGATTAGTTCAGTTAATCGAGACAAGTAAATCAAGTTAGGTTAAACCATTTGAGTTAACCAGTTAAAATTTACCAGTTAAAGATAAACAGTTAGAGTTGACCAGTTAAAGTTGACCAGTTAGAGTTGACCAGTTAAAGTTGACCAGTTAAAGTTGACCAGTTAGAGTTGATCAGTTAGAGTTACTCAGTTAGAGTTGACCAGTTAGAGTTGACCAATTAGAGTTATCCAAGTGGAGTTAATCGAGTAGAGTTGCCGAATATCACTTATTCGAAGTAGAGTTATCGAATATAGTGTATTCGAGGGAAGAGTAATCGAATATAGTTTATTCGAGTGGAGAAATCAAATGTTATTCATTTGAGAAGAGTTACCGAATATTATTTATTCGAAGAGTAGTTATCGAATATTGGTTATTCGAAGTTAGTTAATCCAAAGGAGTTAGTCGAAGAGTTAATTGAATATTAGTTATTCAATTTGAGTTAATCGAATGTAGTTATTCGAGAAGAGTTAAATCGAATTTAGTTATTCGAAAGGAGTTAATCAATTTGAGTTAAGTTAATCGATTTGAATTAAGTTGAATCGAAATGGAGTAAATCGATTAGAATTAAGTTAATCGAGTTAGAGTAAATCGAATATAAGTTATTCAAATTAGTTATTCAAATTAGTTATTCGAAGGAGTTAATCAATTAAGTTATTCGAATGAGTTATTCGAAGGAGTAAATCAAATTAAGTTAATCGATTAGAGTTGAGTTAATCGATTTGGGTTAAGTTAAGTTATCGAGTTAAGATTTATCGAGTTAAGTAATCGAGTTAAGTAATCGAGTTGAGATAATCGAGTTAAGAAAATCAAGTTAAGTTAATCGAAAAAGTTATTCGATAAGAGTAAATCCATTTAAGTTAATCGGATGTTAGTTATTCGATAAGAATTGACACATTTAAGAAAATCGAATATTTGTTATTCGATAAGAGTTAATGAAATAGAGCCAACCAAGAAGAGTTATTCGAATATTAGTTATTCGATAGGAGTTAATCGAATAGAGATTTCTCGAAAGAGAGTAATACGTCGAATTCAATTATAGCGAATTCGGGAAAGTACTATTTACTTTCCAGGGTTTTAAATCAAGGTTAGTTATTGATTAAGAAATTAGGTGTCCGTTTAATTATTCGAGTTAGGAGATAAAGTTATAATTTAGGTTAGATATTGTAGAAGTAGGAGTTATAACGTTATAGTTATAATCAAACGTTGTCATATAAGAAGTGGATTCGTAACCTAAATCCGAGAATTTTTGTAAACAGATGATTGGAAAAAGTGAGTGATGAACTTCATCTATTTCACAGTAAAGGACGTTGTTCAATTAAGGTCTGCGAGGTAATTATACCCCAACTTGATTGACTTCAGAATTGACAAAGGAATAGTTGTGGTTCGATCTAAAAGGTTGATTAGAAATAAAGTTAAGGAATAAGCGATAAATGGATTAAGCGAAACGATGTTTTATACAACGTTCATTGGAAATCCTTAAATGAGTTTTGGAAACGTTTTCCAAATATAGTCAGATATGTTTTCTAAACATAGAAAATGAAATGTTTTTATGATAAGAATTTAAGAAATAGAGTTAAGCAAATTCAGAAACTGACTGGAGAGGGTAAGTTGAACGGTTTTCTAAGTGACGATCTGATGTTGGTTTCGACCTTCCGGATTGATACTTAGAGAATTGTTCTCATACTAGTTACAGTTAGGGACTGATAGTTGCGAAATAATAGTGATGCGTAAATAAGCTATGGAAATGTTTTCCAATGATTAATAACATATATTTTCTAAATATATGAAATAAGGAAATATGAACATATGATGATTGATCGATCGAATTTCCATTTGGAAATAAGATCGTTGTTTGTACACCGACATGTTTTCATTTGATAGTTAAATCACAGACTATCAAAGTTTTGACCCTATTTACGTTGTAAATATGGAGAGACCGGTTGGATTATTACCCGAAGAACCACTCCGTATTAGCATAAGCGTTGCGAATCAAGTACGCTGAAGATAATTGAAGACGGAGTGAAGTGCAAGGGCTATTGCGAAAAGCCTAGGTAGGATGGATTCACTGAATAGTGCCTTCGGTTTGTTCAGTCCCAGGACAACGTATATGGACGAGTGTCTGACAAAGTATTCTTAACGAATCATATATGTTGATCTCTTTAAACGTATTACGTTGGTGGCGGAGAAATTCGTTTCTCTTAGCTTTTATACCCGTGAGGCCTTGAGAAATCGATAATGATTTGGCGGGTATGACGATGTGGCATTCAAAGTAATTGAAGCAATAATCTGTCAAAGTGATAAACGTGACCTCAAACCTCACCACCGGGAAATAACAGAAGTTGGGCTAGGCAGCATGGCTAGTTGGGCCATACCCAAGCAGGGTGTATTATCACCATCTAGAGAATATTCAATTATACTTCTTTATAATCTATTTCAATGCTGTCCCTTATCGGGAAGGATGGTTGCTGATCCCAACCATCAGTGATAATATATTCGTTACACTCAAGCTAAATGAGTGGACGGTCATGTGTGGCCGGGTTGCAAGACGTTCTTGTTGATCCCTAGTGTATCTCCTCTAGAGTACACTGATCGGAAGGTGCTCCCATACCTTGTCTGTTGGAATCCAATCTCTAATAAGCGCTCACGGTTTTATTTGTATACTATGTATGTGGAACGTGAGATGCAAGCGTTCTGCTAGATTGATATCTATTTGTATTTAGACATTATTATAATATCAGAAAGATATCCTTTATTTAACCAAGTGTTGGAGTTTTATTCACACCAGTCCCATGACTGACCCGGAGTTTATTTTGTTTGTTTTCCCTAAACTCTTGGGTGCCTAAATTTGTACGGGCAGTCAAGTAGTTGGGATTTTACAGATACACTTGGAGAGCTTGGAGCAGGAGACTTCAGGATTATAGCTATTATTATTCCGCTATGTTGTTAAGTGTTGTACTTTGAAATGGTATGTATATACGAGTACTGATTTGTATTTCAAAGTTATGTTATATTTTATTCGTTCCGCTGTGAGATTCGTGTTTACTCTGATGATGTAAGTTCTTCTTCTTCTATTCTATTAGTTCTATCTTTTCTTCCTCACCCTCTACTTTCTTTCACTAACGTCTCGGAATTTCCGACTCTCGAGGAGTCGAAAATTCCCAGCCGTTACAGGGGGCCAGCCAACCGAATTGATAACATACATATATAAATAAAAGGGACAACCGAAGGCATTTAATTTCACCAGATCAGGTAATGAATATACCCTTTTGATGGGTGCGACCCACATAGCCATGCGACCTACCCGATTTTATACCATTTCCCAGTTGATGATGTAATGACCTGGGTTTTTGACGATCTTGGTTATCCGATATACAACACATATTGAACATCCAAGGATCGAAAATAACGGTCATTAATGAAAGAAATTAGAGGGTGAGGAAAGATAAGATAGAAACTTAGAATAGAAGAAGAAGAAGAACACAACATCAGAGTAACACGAACCTCACAGCGGAACGAATAACATATAATATATATAACATAACTTGAAATATACATATGTACTTGAATATACATCATTATCAAAGTACAACACTTACAACACAGCGGAAATGACTATAGCTGTATGATCCTGAAGCCTCCTGCTCCAGCTCTTTAGGTATATCTATAAATTCCTGACTACTTGACTGCCCGTATAAAATTGGGCACCCAAGAGTTTAGAGAAACAAAACAAAATAAACTCCGGGTCAGTCATGGGACTGGTGTGAGTAAAACAGTTTAAAACAGTTCGAACAAGTAAACGATGTCTCATAAGACCATGCTGCATAACGGAACGGGTTTTTCACTTATGAGAATCCAAAATATCTTTATATCAAAAACCTTTTGATATTATAATAATGTCTATCAATCACAACTGTAATAATCATCTAGCAGAAACGCTTACATCTCACGTTCTACATATATAGTATACAATCAAAACCACAAGCACGTATTGGGTAATGGATTTCCAACTATGACAATGTATGGAACCACCTTCCGCTAGTGTACCTCTAGAAAGGAATACAGTGGGTTCAACAAGAACATCTTGCAACCCGGCCACACATGACCGACCACTCATTTCGCTTGAGTGTATCGAATGTATATCACCGACGGTTGGGATCAGCAACCGTTTCCCGAATGAGACAACATCAATAATATATTTTTAGAAATAAATGAAACTCTAGATCAGGTGATTATACACCCTACTTCGGAGCGACCGACTTAGCCATGCTGCTTGCCCGATTTCTATCATTTACCAGTTGATGAGACTTGAGGTTACGCTTCATCATCACATCAGATTCACTTCGAATGCCACATTGTCAGATCCATCGAAAATCACTAATTGACGTCTACAACAGTACATTACGTGTTAGCTAAAGAAGTTTCCTTCTCCGCTTCCACTCTTGGTACGGTTGAAGAAATCAATGTACGTGACCTTTCTGGAAATACTCTGTCAAACATTCATCCATACAAGTCATCCAGGAACAGGATGCACCGAAGGTACTATTCAGTATATCCATCTTAGACACTATTATCTAAGACTTATACAATAGCCCTTGTTCTTTATTCCATCTTCAATTATCTTTGTCATATATGATTCGCAATGCTTATGCCAATACATAGTGGTTCTTTGGATAATAATCCAACCGGTCTCTCCATATTAACAACATTAAAATGGTCAAAAACTTTGATAGTCAGTGAGTTAACTATCAAAGAAAAACAGGTGTGCAAACAACGATATTATTTCCAAGCGGAAATTATATCGATCAATCATCATTTAACATTTATCTCTTTCGTTCATAAATTTACATTATCCCCTATTCTATATATTCTAAATTCTTATTTTTCTATTATCAGAAAACATTTCTGATTCTCGTTTGGAAAACATTTCCAAAACTCCTTCACTATCAAACCTTACCATTCCTTAGTTAAGAATGAAGTCAATCAAGTTGGGGTATAATTACCTCTCAGACCTTAACTGAACAATGTTTTAACTTTGAAATGGTCAAGTTTATCTTTTAATCTTTTAACAACTTCCTTACGTCTCTCTCGTTCGAATAAATCTCTATTCGATAACTCCTCCCTTCGAATAACTATATTTGATAATCTCTTTTACGAATAACTAGATTCGAAAACCTTTCTTCGAATAAACTAAATTCGATTAACTCTATTTATTTAACCCTAATCGATTAACTCTTTTTACTCTAACTGATTAACTCCTTTCAAATAACTAATTCGATAAATCCTTTCGGTTAAACTATAATCGATAACTCCTTTCGAATAACTAATTCGATAACTCCTTTCGATTAAACTATAATCAATAACTCCTTTCGAATAACTAATTCGATAACTTCTTTGTGTTCAACTCTATTCGAATAACTCTTATGTGTTTAACTCTATTCGAATAACTAATTCGATTTAACTCTATCGATTAACTCTAATTCGATTTAACTCTATCAGTTAACTCTTTTTACTCTAACTGATTAACTCTAACTGGTTTAATTCTAACTGATTAATTCTAACTGGTTTAATTCTAACTGATTAACTCTATTCAACCAACTCGACTAGCCCCTTTTGAATAACATATTCGATTTACTAACTTTCGAATACCATATTCGATTTAACTCCTTTTGAATAACTAATTCGATAACTTCTTTCGAATACCATATTCGATTTACTGACTTTATTCGCTTTATAAAGATTTCCTTTTTAACAACGTTTATTCATTTTTAAAGATTTACTCTTACTAACGGTTCTCTACTTTAAAATGATTTCCTTCTTATAACGTTTTCCCTTTTATAACGTCCTATTCCGTTATAAATTTTTTTCCCCTTTTTAACTCTATTTATTTTCTAAATATTTCCTATCAATTCTATTTGTAAATGATTTACAAATATTTCCTTTTTATTCGTTTTACCAATATTTCCCTTTATATTTGTTTTTACAAATATATTTCCTATTAATTCTATTTGTAAATGATTTATAAATATTTCCTTTTTATTCGTTTTACCAATATTTCCCTTTTCTAAATATCTCCTATTTATAAATATTCCAATTTATAAATATTTCTTATTTATAAATATTCCATTTATAAATATTTTATTTTCAATTATCACCTTGAAAATATTCCCTTATCAACATTTCGGTATGTTATGGTATTCAACTTATCAAATCACGATGATCAGTATCGTCCAAACACATATAATCGACAACAGGTTATATATCACATCGTATATCACAATATATGAAAAACAATAAAATAACTGTTGAGGAATCCAGTTGGATGGATTCCTCCAACCTGTTTCCCCTACATCCACAGATGTTACACAAATAAATCAACATCACTTTCAGTTCCATATGAGATATTCTGTTAAACAGAACCAATAAAGAAATTCAACTAACTGACTAGTAGTTCAATCAAACAGTCAACACACAGTCAATCCAACAATTTTTAACAGTTCTAAAAATACAACATGAAAATATAAACTGATCAGAGTTGGTGAGATTTACCCACATTTGCAGTTCATCGTTAAAGAACGATAAACTGTTTGTTTGATTTGAATCAAACAATTTAATTCGCCATAAAAGATGACATGTGAGAACACTATACAAGCAGTGCATATTGCATAACTTTGCTAGTGCAAAGCTTTCCGCAGCAACAAAGGTTGCTAGTGCAAAGCTTTGCACAACATTGCTTTGCAAAGCAAATCCTTGTTGTTGGCTTTGCACAGGCAAAGCCTTGCACAAAGCCTTGCTGGTATGCAAAGCTTTGCACAGGCAAAGCTTTGCGCAAAGCCTTGCTGCACAGGCAAAGCTTTGCACAGGCAAAGCTTTGCTGCTGTGCAAAGCTTTTGAGCAAAGTGCAAAGCTTTTAAATTAGCTATGAACAGAAGAAAAAAATATCATACCATCTACATGCTTACAATAGAGGCAAAAGCAGCTTTTTAATTAGCTTGAACTCCTTACAACCACCTGCATGTATGATATAGAATGCACAAGTTCGAGTATATAAACCGTTGTTCTAATATTATGTGTATATACACAGAGACATAACATATGAGTATTTTAAATAAGAAGACATTTAGTTCAACATACTGTAACACCCCACCTCCGCTAGGGTCACTCACAAAGGGAATGCACTAGTTTTGGAGGAGCGTTATCTAGGTAAACAAACACAGAAATATTAAAAGACAGAACATAAATAAAACAGCAAAAGAATCAAAAGCCAAATTTCATTACTTTCAAAAAGAGTCAAAACCTTTTACATCCAAAGTACCAACTATCATTTTTCCATTACAACAAGTCCTGCCTTGAATAAATAAAGAAGCATAAAACTTAAAACAACAAAAGTAGCTTAATTCCCCAAAGATATCTGAAATGCAGCCATAGCATAGCTCAAGATCAAACTGTACATGAGCTGAACCGAAAGTAAGCGAAATCCAAGCTAAGTGCTAGAGTTTCCTCCCTGAGAACCTGCGGGGGAACGAAAGAAAAAGAGGCGAAAGAAAACGGGTCAGTCATAAAGACTGGTAAGTCCTAGTGACTTTCAGCATAAAACAGGTAAAGGTAACATGACATGTATAAACTGAAAGTAAACATAAGGATGATGACAAGATCGACATGATAAACTAAGATAACAAGATAAATCAAGTATAACATTGCATGTTCAAGATTCGCTGCACCAACTGTACTAGTATCCCAACCCATGTCAAATATAAACCATGAAATGATCCCTTAGCCCAATATCATGAATGACCCATTACTAGGTCCAATAGAAAGATCCACTAATCGATCGGCTCCCTACAAGTTCTAGCTCGTCATGTGTCTGTGTCATACGGCCCTATCTCGAATGTAGTTACCTGTGCTAGGTCCACCATAGGGTGTATCAAGCCCTAGGGTGCCAACCACCGACACGAATCAAGATGCATAGGTAAACCTACTGATGCCCAATGCCTGCTTTTTCAAATTCGGACTATGTGCACGACCATAGTCTGCCTGAACCTACACTGACGCACCAACTCAGCCGTCGTTTTGATCGCTTACAATCAGCCCAGTAATCGTGCCCCACCCTGCCTAGTTCTAGGGTACCATGATACATCTAGTGGGTTACTGCTGAAATGGACCGCGTAACTAGGATTTCCGTTTAACAGGTTAAGTGTTGTCATTTAAATTCGTGACTTAACCCCATCAGTCAAGCATGTCAAGTTGGTTAAGTGTTGTCTTTCATGTTCATGACTTAACCCTACAAATCATGTGTCAAGTTGGTTAAGTGTTGTCTTTCATGTTCATGACTTAACCCTATCATGTGGCATTAAATAAATCAATGCACCCCAACCTCTCACATTAGACCTGTTGTTGTGGTCACTGGTTATGCCGGGCGGTTCCGGATAGATTTACACCACAACTCAGTCTAACCTCGGGTTTTAAGCGCGATATGACCAACTACTCACATTGGATCCTATTGTTTGCAGTCACTGGATTTGCCGGACGGTTCCGGGCAGATTTACACTGCAAACTCAGCCCAACCTCGAGTTGGTCATGTTCAAGTTCATTCTAAGTATCATGTCCATGTTCAAGTTTTATGTCAAGTTTCACGTTAAGTTTCATGGCGAGTTTCATGTCAAGCTTCATGTCAAGTTTCATGTTTCAACTTATGCCTATTATCAAGTTCATGATTCATGTTCATAACCAATTCATGTTTTGCCTAATCTACCCAAATCGTATTCCCATCGCATGTAAACGTGAATCGATCTAAATTACAAGTAAATCCAAATCCAAAAATAAAGGGAATAACATCAAAATTATGATAGGCAAAAAGGACGAGCATAAAGTGATAAAAGGGATTACAAGACGAGCATGATATAACTTGAGATAATTGGTTACAACATCACTGGCATATAGAATAATAGTCCCAAAACATTAGGATTACAGATCTAGCATAATAAGGTGATAGTCATGGTAAAGGTGATAATCCAAACTTGTGAAAAGTAGATTGATTCAACATCACAGGCATGATAATACTATGGACATGAAGGAGTTTGATTTACAACATGAATAGGTCCAAACTGATTTCATAGCAATATTCCCAAATGTCAAGATCCAAGATGGAAACTAGAATAGATGCGAATCGATTATCATACTTAAGTCCAATTTCACTTTATCTCATGTCCAAATTACAATTAACAAGTTTAAATCTCAAAGTAACTAGAACTTACAATGCGTGGATCGAGAATTAAAAAGCCGAATTTGATGTTGAATCTCTATTTGATCGTCCTACTTGAAAGTTCCCAAATTTGCAATTCCTAGTCGTAGTCTTCAAGAAATAGTCCTCTTGTTTTATTTTAATTTTATTATTTTGATTTTATCAGAGGCAACATAAGGACAAAATGAAATGCTGTAGAGAGAATGAGCTAGGGGGCTGTTTATATAGGTGCTCAAGACCTTATCGTACATGCAGCGCTGAGTCAACATTGAACCTAGCCAAGAAAATAGTCCAGGTTCGCAGATGAATCTAGCCAAATCTTATCGTACACACAGTGCTGAGTCAGCATTGAACCTAGTTAAGAAAATAGTCCAGGTTCGCAGATGAATCTAGCCAAATTTTATCATACACGCAGTGCTGAGTCAGCACTGGGTACCGCAAGCTGTTTTGGCGTAGAAATTTGAATTTCAAACTTTTGAATTTGTGGAATTGAATTAACTATTTTATTCACATGAAATATTCTTATTTATATACTGTAACAACCCGTATTTTGATAACGTGTTATAACTATAAATCAAGGCAAAATTAAATTTTAAAATGAGAATCAAGGGAAACGGGTTATGACATTACGTTCGTCTTGAAATTCTGCTTAAAAACGAGTCCGAGTTTACGAAAATCGGAGTCCGTATGACCAAGATATGGCCCTCCAAAATTTCAGAAAATTCCAGAGTTCAAAAAAGTTCGAATTCAAGTTCAAAATTCGAATTTCAAAACCCAAACAGGCTGGGCGGGGAAAATCCCGCCAGCACCCAGGTCAACTGGGGAGTCGACTAGGCAGTCGACCCCCCAGACCAAGTCGACTGGGCAGTCGACTTGGGTGTCGACCTAGTCACCTAGCCTGTTTTTGAGCTAGATGTATCTGGTCTTGTTGCTTGTCCAGATTCACTCTCTAAACACTATATAAACAGCCCCTGACCCTAGACTTTCTATCACATTCTTGTCCGTCCATATGCTGCTAATGTTCTGACTGGAAGATAAAGAACAAGGAGGCTATTCAGGACTTTGTTAGTGCTACGTTGGTTTGGGGATTTGCTAGAGATTCTGCTTCTACTCTTTTTGCTTTCTCATTCTCTAGACTACGATCTGTAAGCCCTTTGTCACTCTTAGATTTAAACTGTAAATTTAACCTGAACATGATGTAAACTGAAATTATGCCTAAATATGATAACTAAGTCGGATCTACTCTTGTATATCTTGGATCTATGACTATCACTTTTAAATCTGTTATTTTGAATGTAGTTTTGTACACCCCAGATCTATTCATCTAAAATGTTGACTTGTGGAATATGAGTATGAACTTGATTTGGATATATTCATGTTTAATCTAAAACCTCTTTTCGATCTTTATCTTGCCATGCCTGTGATGTTGAGACTATTATTGGGGTACTATTTTATGTCAATCCTTTACCATGTCTATCACCATGTCTTGTCAAGTTGATGTTGAGACCCTATTTCATATGCCTGTAATGTTATAATCATCATGCTTAACTTGTGAACACCTTTGCCATTCTATGACTATCCTGTTTGTGTTATTCCCTATTTTGACATGTTGTATTAATGCGAATTCACGTACGTTGGGGATACGTTTTGGGTAGATTAGGCAAACTTGAAAATTGGCTATGGAATTGACATGATATGACATGAAAATATGACATGAAAACTTGACATGAGAATAAGCTTGAAAAACATGAATTTGGGACATGACAATTAGATAACTTGAAAATGGCCAACTCGAGGTTGGGTTGAATTTGCAACGTAAGTCTGCCCGGAACCGCCCGGCAAATCCAGTAGTTGCAAATAATAGGACCCAATATGAGTAGTTGGTCATATAGCACTTTAAACCCGAGGTTAGACTAGGTTATGGTGTAAATCTGCCCGGAACCGCCGGCACATCCAGTAACCGTAACCAAGTCTAATGTGAGAGGTTGGGGTGCGTTAAGTGAATTAATGTCACATGGTAAGGTTAAGTCATGGACCCCTTGAATATACTTAACCAATTTGACACGTCGATTTGATAGGGTTAAGTCTTGAACTGCTTGTTTATATTCTTAACCAGCTAGATACATGTTTGGGTAGGGTTAAGTCATGACCTTTTTAATGACAATACTTAACCCATTAGAAATCCTAGCCACGTGGTCCCTTTCAGCAATAACCCACTTAGAAGTATCACGATACCCTGGGGACTAGGCAGGGTGGGGCACGATTACTGGGCTGATTGTAAGCGACCAAGAATAACGGCTGAGTAAGGTGCGCTAGTGTAGGTTCAGGCGGACTAGGGTCGTGCACTTAGTCCGGAGTTGAAAAAGTCGGCATGGGCACCCGTAGTACTACATTGTGCGTGCTTGAATTGTGTCAGTGGTTGACACCCTAGGACCTGATACACCCTAGGGTGGACCTAGCACATGTAACTACATTCCGCGATTGGGCCGTATGACACCGATACACGACGAGTAAAGCCGATCGATTAGGATGGACTGTTGGACCCCCGTATTGGGTCATTTCATGTTATTGAGTTTAGGGATCATTTCTGGATTTATACTTGACTTGGATTTGGACACTAGTACAGTTAGTGCAGTAAACCTTGTACATGTGATGCCACTCTATCTTGTTACCTTTTATTATCATGCCAGTCCAGTTATTATCTTTATGTTTAATCTCAATTTCTCATGGCCAGTTAACTTTATTAGTTTTTATGCTGATAGTCACTAGGGCTTACCAGTCTTTTTGACTGACCCGTTTTCTTCCACCTCGTTTTCTTTCGTTCCCCACCCCAGGTTCTCACGAAGGAAACTCTAGCTCTTAGCTTGGACTTTGCTTACTTTCTGACAGCTTATGTACGGTTTGGTCTTGAGCTATGCTATGTCTGCACTCATGCTCTTTTTGGGGAATAATATTGGACTTATGTTGTTTTAAGTACTTTGCTTCTTTAGAACTTGATGTAATGAAATAATGACTTGGTATTTTGATGTAAGAGGTTTTGACTCTATTTTCCACGTAATGAGATTTGGTTAAATTTATATCCGCTGCTTTATATACTCTGTTTAATTTATGTTCTGTCTTGTGTTGTCTCTATTCCTGATTACTAGATAATACCCCTACAAAACTAGTGCATTCCCTTTGTGAGTGACCCTAGCGGAGGAGGGGTGTTACATTTGGTATTAGAGCAGAAGGTTACCAGACTGGGCAAAAGTTTTAAAAACTTTCTGAAATTCAAAACCATTTATAAAGAAGCATTTTTCAAGAAAAGTTCTATTTTTAAGAAAAGGATATTCCCTAAAATCCATTAGCACTTTCCTTGTTTCCTCGTTTGAATCTTTTTCTTTTCGTTTTTCAGCATGGCCGATCTTAACCTTCCCGAGGGAGTACCCATACCCGGATGGTTCCGAAGGTACTTGGAAGCTAGGGCCACCGATGCGGGCCCGGCAGACATCCCTCCTCCTCCTCCAGTAGCCGCGGTTCCTCCTCCTCCTCCCGGCACCGCCTTCGCCAAAATATGCAAAGACTTTATAGGAATGGGCGGCAAGAGTTTCCTTGGAACTGAGACCTTCACTAAGGCACGAAACTGGTTAAAGGAGACTGAAGACCTGTTCGTTATCTTCGAGATGGAGGATCATAAGAAAGTTCAGTTGGCAGCATGGTTGTTGAAAGAGGAATCTGTATTTTGGTGGGAAGTCACCAACGCTACCAGACCAATTGATACTTAGGCAGACTTTAGAGAGAGGTTTGGGCTTAAATTCTTATCGTCGGCAGAAGCGAACCTTCAGATGGAGAGGTTCCTGGCACTCAAGCAAAGGGACATGTCTGTTAGGGAGTATGTGAATAAGTTTAATCAGCTTGCTCGGTTTGGTTTGGACTTAATCAACACGGCTGAGAAGAAGGCTCGAGGATTGAGCGAGCCACTCCACACTATGGCCATGACTCATGTGCCCATGGGGGCGACCTTTGAAAGCTTGGTGAATATGGCCCTACTCCATGCGGAAGGCAAGGGTGAAAAAAGGAGGTTAAGTCTAATGAGACTCAGAACAAGAAGGTTGACTTCAAGAAGGGAGGCAACAAGAATAACAAGAATAACAAGGGCAATAACAACAATGCTAACAAGCCACGTGAGACGAGGAAGTGCAACTTTTGTGGTATCACGGGACATATAGCTAAAGACTGTAGGAGGAAGAAAAGAAAGTTGGGTGAATGCTTTCACTGCGGGGATACTGGACACATCAGTAAGGATTGCCCTAAGAAGCAAGGACAGGGGCTAGGGCAGACACAGCGAGCAGGACCTTCTGGAGGGCAGTTGCAGGCTCTCAACACCACTCCAGCACTTGACCGAGGTAGTAATATTTCTGTAGAAAGCCTTGTTTACGTTTCTGAATTTCCTGTTCGAAACTTATTTGACTCTGGCGCATCGGATACTTTTATCTCTTCTGATATTGTTGAAAATCTGCACTTAAGTACTAGTCTAGTTGATGATCCCTTTAGTGTTTCAAATCCGATTGGGGGCTCCGCCCATTTATCTATGATTTGTGTTGATTTGAGAATTTCCATCTTAAGCGTGGAATTCACGTGTAATGCTTATGTTCTTAGATTCATGGGATATGTTTTAATTCTGGGCATGGATTGGTTGTCCAATTATGGAGCTATCCTTGATTGTGAACGAAGGGTAGTGAGGCTCATGACACGCCTTGGTAATACCCTTGAACTTTCTTGTAACCCGAAGGGTCCAGTCATGTTATGTTATCTTGAATCTCTCGACTCGTCCGTCGACAATTTGCACTCCGTGAGAGTAGTCCGAGAATATCCAGATGTCTTTGATGAGGTGAAAAGGTTACCCCCTAAACGCGAGATAGACTTCCGAATTTATCTGGTTGATAATGCCAAGCCTGTTTCATTGCTCGTTAGGCATATGGCCCTGCGAGAAAGAAGAGAGCTCAGTAAACAAGTCAAGGAGTTTCTCGAGAAAAACTTCATAAGGCGAAGCATTTCTGAATGGGGTGCTCCGGTGGTATTCGCTACTAAGGCGGATGGTTCGCTTCGTCTGTGTGTAGATTATCATGAGTTAAACAAGCTGACGAAGAAGAATAGGCACCCACTACCAAGAATCGATGATCTTTTTGACCAGCTTGTGGGAGCATCTGTTTTCTCTCAACTCGATCTAGCCACAGAATTCCATCAACTTAGAGTGGCTGAGGATAGCATTGACAAAACTGCGTTTAGGACTCCAGATGGGTTCTTCGAATGGCTCGTCATGCCGTTTGGGTTAACGAATGCACCCGCGTACTTTGTAGACCTGATGAGTAGGGTGTTTTGGGAGTTCCTTAACAAGTTCGTGGTGGTTTTTGTGGACGACATTCTAATCTTCTCAAAGGATGAAGAAGAGCATGCTAGACACCTCAAGGAAGTCATGGATACGCTTAGAGCACACCAGTTAAAGGCTAAGTTCTCCAAATGCCATTTTTGGAGGGAGGAAGTTCGGTTTCTTGGGCATGTAGTTTCTAAGCAAGGTTTAGCCGTAGACTACGCAAAGGTAGTTGCGGTGCATGACCGGAAGACTCCTAAGAATGCAACAGAGGTGAGAAGCTTTCTCGGTTTGGCGGGCTTTTATAGGAAGTTCATTAAGGACTTCGCTAAGATTTCGGCCCCTCTTACTAAGTTAACGAAGAAAAACCTAGCGTTTGCATGGGACATAGAATGTGAGACTGCTTTCCAGAGACTCAAGAGAGCCCTCACCACAAATCCAATTTTAGCATTACCCGATGGAGGAAAAATGTTTACAGTGTACACGGATGCGTGCGTCATGGGATTAGGCGCTGTCCTAATGCAAGAAGGAAGAGTGATATGCCACAGGGGTAGACAATTTAAAGTTCATGAGAAGAACTATCCCACACATGACTTGGAGTTAGCGCGATTGTTTTTGCACTTAAAGCTTGGCGCCATTATCTCCTAGGGGAGAGATTCGAGCTGTATACCGACCACAAATCGCTTAAGTATCTCTTTTCGCAAAAAGATTTGAATCTGAGACAGCATCGGTGGATGGAATTCTTGGCCTTATATGACTTCGATATAACTTATACCCCTGGCAAGGGTAACGTGGTGGCGGATGCGCTAAGTAGAAAAAGGTTAACTTTGAGCCCCTTATTTTTTGAAAGAAAAAGTCTAGAGTTTATAGAGACCTTTGATTTTACGCATGCTATTGAGTCATTGACTGGTACGTTAGCATCTCTTGAGCTGAGACCTACGCTTCTAGATCAAGTAGGGATTTCGCAGAAAGAAGACCCACAGATAGTCGAAATCATGAACACGTTAATCCGTGGAGAGACGTCAAGTCACCTTGGTAGGTATGCCATTGATGACAAAGGATGGCTAAGGCGCGATGGAAGGCTATGTGTTCCATTAGTGGGAGACTTAGTAAATAAAGTTCTCGAAGAGGCGCATCACTCGAAGATGACTATACATCCCGGAGGGGATAAGATGTACAGAGATATGAAATGCATTTTCTTTTGGGTCGGAATGAAAAAGGACGTGGCAGAATTCGTCTCAAAGTGCATGGTGTTCCAACAAGTCAAGGCCGAATCTAAGAAGCCCGGTAGGCTATTACATCCTTTGGAGGTCCCGCAATGGAAGTGGGAAAGTATCTCGATGGATTTTGTGGATGGATTTCCTAGGTCGAGGAAGGGGAATACTAGCATATGGGTCATTGTTGATAGACTCACGAAGAGTTCTCACTTCATTCCGGTGAAAAGCAAAGGGATTGCATCATGTCTAGCGTCTATTTACCTTCGAGAGATAGTACGGTTGCACGGGGTTCCTTCTAGCATAGTCAGTGACCGTGACCCAATTTTCACTAGCCAGTTTTGGAATAGTCTGCAAGAAGCAATGGGTACGCAACTTAATTTAAGTACAGCCTATCACCCTCAGACGGATGGACAGACCGAAAGGGTAAATAGAGTACTAAAGGATCTTTTGAGGCTATGCATTCTTGATTTTGGTGGTACTTGGGAAGACCATCTCCCTCTCGTGGAGTTTGCTTATAATAATAGCTACCAAGCTAGCATAGGGATGGCACTGTTCGAAGCCCTGTATGGAAGACCGTGCAAGTCACCAACTTGTTGGTGGGAGACGACTAACAGACTTACACTTGGGCCCGACATGATACGAGACACTTCTGAGAAGGTGGAGTTGATACAAAGACGAATGAAAGCGGCCCAAGATAGACAGAAATCTTATGCGGACAAGAGAAGGACAGACCTAGAGTTTGAAGTCGGAGATATGGTTTTCATAAAAGTCTCTCCTTTGCGCAACGTGGTTCGTTTTGGAGCAATTGGGAAGCTAGCACCGAGATTCGTAGGACCGTTCCCTATCACTGAGAGGATTGGGCAGATGGCCTATAAGGTAGAGTTGCCTGAGAGGCTGGCCGGAGTACACAATGTCTTTCACGTCTCGCATCTCCGGAAGTGCCTACATGAATCAGCTGAGGTGGTTGAGCCAAGCATCCTCGAAGGCGTAGAAGTGGAGAAAGAAGCAACGCTGAGGCGAGTTCCTATTCGTATCTTAGGGACGGAGATCAAGAAGCTAAGGAATCGCGAAGTCAAGCTAGTAAAAGTACAGTGGAGTGAAGCCCAAGAAGACGCAACTTGGGAAACCGAGGAGAAAATACGCACGCTTTACCCATTTCTTTTTTAGGGTACTTTCTCGATCTCTCTTTCCTTTGAGCTTGTAAACCTTTCGTATCATGCTACCTATGTTTGTTTTGTTAATCTTGTCTTGAGAACCTTAGAACCCTCTTTGGATGTAAACATGTATTTGAAACATGTTATGGTTGATGTTTGCAAATGGTTGCAAGTGTTTGCAAGTGATTTCTAGTGGATGCATGACACACATTAGGCACTTGATCGGCTCAGACACCTTTTCATGTTGCATTTGCATGGGTGCTTATACTTGTACATGGATGAACTTGTTATGCTATCACGTAGATGATGCATATGGATGATGTTTGTGCACTCATGTAGAAATTTTAAGTTATGTTAGGAATTTGCATACATGTTGGACTCATTACACTAACATATCTTGCATTAAGGAGGTTTACTGAATCAGTAACCGCCTGATCTTTTGCATTAGATAAGTACATATACACACACATACTGCATAAGTTCATACAGCATTAGAAATCTTTTAAGGACAATAGTTACTCGTGAATGATGTTGTGAGTAGATGGATGTGGATGGTAGGATGCGTTCTTCCTAACTTAGAGATTTCGGGGACGAAATCCTTTAAGGAGGGGAGAATGTAACAACCCGTATTTTGATAACGTGTTATAACTATAAATCAAGGCAAAATTAAATTTTAAAATGAGAATCAAGGGAAACGGGTTACGCCATTACGTTCGTCTCGAAATTCTGCTTGAAAACGAGTCTGAGTTTATGAAAATCAGAGTCTGTAAGACCAAGATAAGGCTCTCCAAAGTTTCAGAAAATTACAGAGTTCAAAACAGTTCGAATTCAAGTTCAAAATTCGAATTTCAAAACCCAGACAGGCTAGGCGGGAAAAATCCCGCCAGCACCCAGGTCGACTGGGCAGTCGACCCCCCCCCCCCCCAGACAAAGTCGACTGGGCAGTCGACTTGGGTGTCGACCTGGTCACCTAGCCTGTTTTTGAGCCAGATGTATCTGGTCTCGTTGCTTGTCCAGATTCACTCTCTAAACACTATATAAACAACCCCTGACCCTAGACTTTCTATCACATTCTTGTCCATCCATATGCTGCTAAAGTTCTGACTGGAAGATAGAGAACAAGGAGGCTATTCAGGACTTCGTTAGTGCTACGTTGGTTTGGGGATTTGCTAGATATTCTGCTTCTACTCTTTTTGCTTTCTCATTCTCTAGACTATGATCTGTAAGCCCTTTGTCACTCTTAGGTTTAAACTGTAAATTTAACCTGAACATGATGTAAACTGAAATTATGCCTAAACATGATAACTAAGTTGGATCTACTCTTGTATATCTTGGATCTATGACTATCACTTTTAAATCTGTTATTTTGAATCTAGTTTTGTACACCCCAGATCTATTCATCTAAAATGTTGACTTATGGAATATCAGTATGAACTTGATTTGGATATATTCTTGTTTAATCTAAAACCCCTTTTCGATCTTTATCTTGCCATGCTTGTGATGTTGAGACTATTATTGGGGTACTATTTTATGTCAATCCTTTACCATGTCTATCACCATGTCTTGTCAAGTTGATGTTGAGACCCTATTTCATATGCATGTAATGTTATAATCATCATGCTTAACTTGTGAACACCTTTGCCATTCTATGACTATCTTGTTCGTGTTATTCCCTATTTTGACATGTTGTATTAATGCGAATTCACGTACGTTGGGGATACGTTTTGGGTAGATTAGGCAAACTTGAAAATTGGCTATGGAATTGACATGATATGACATGAAAATATGACATGAAAACTTGACATGAGAATAAGCTTGAAAACATGAATTTGGGACATGACAATTAGATAACTTGAAAATGGCCAACTCGAGGTTGGGTTGAATTTGCAACGTAAGTCTGCCCGGAACCGCCCGGCAAATCCAGTAGTTGCAAATAATAGGACCCAATGTGAGTAGTTGGTCATATAGCACTTTAAACCCGAGGTTAGACTAGGTTATGGTGTAAATCTGCCCGGAACCGCCCGGCACATCCAGTAACCGTAATCAAGTCTAATGTGAGAGGTTGGGGTGCGTTAAGTGAATTAATGCCACATGGTAAGGTTAAGTCATGGACCCCTTTAATATCCTTAACCAATTTGACACGTCGATTTGATAGGGTTATGTCTTGAACTGCTTGTATATATTCTTAACCAACTTGTAACACCCCACGTCCATTAATGTCACTCACAAAGGGAATGCATTAACTTCCATGGGAATTATAAGTGAATATAGAACAGAAAAATTACAACAAGACAAATAATAAATAGTACTTGGAAATCTAAAACTTCATTTTATTGCAGCGGAAATTAAACATGTTTGTTACATCATAAAACCATAGATCATAACCAAGTACAATATCCGTCTTCATAAAAACAAAATACATAATACCATTACATAAATAGCCATTAAAAAGATAACAAGCTGGACTTTACTTCAATGGTCCAAGCTTTCCAAAGAGATATGAAGCAATTCAATCAAACTCCACTTGAGCTGGGCCCAACCTGAGGACCTGGAGGGGGAAAAAGGATAGAAATAGAGGGGGTCAGACATAAAGTCTGGCGAGTATGATAATTCTAACAATACTATTATCAAAATAACTAGACTAAGGCATAAGCTGGAAGACAAGTAAATGTCTATGAACTCTTAGGAAGATAAAGATAGCGTTTAAGATAACGTTAAAGATAACGGTAAATGCACACCTAATTACTAACGAATGATTACTACACTGCACCGCACATTACTACACTGCACCAAAGCAGTCACCCTATAGTTTGATCCCACTTGCTTCACACAGAAACTTTATAAATAGCCTTACGTACCCCTAGCTGACTACATATGTGTCGTCTGCCCCTATCTCCACTAGGTGTACCCCACTACCCACTTTCGATCGGCTCCCTACTCGTAGATACCCGTGCTGGCCCCACAGTGGGGTGTATCACTCCCCTAAAGTGGCAACCCGATACAACTTGAGAATGCACGGCTTATACCTACACGATGCAACATCGTCTTACCTACCAGCCCGGGTCCACACACGCATACGAAACCCGTTGGGCTTGTGTTGCCACCGCTCCCCGTTTTGGCCTCTTACAGTCGAACCCAGCATGCGTGTCCCGTCCTCGACTTGGGTCGAGCCCACAAAGATACGTTTGGGATACTGGTCGAAATGGGCCCCCACAAGCTACCCACCTAAGCTTGTCACTAGTATATCCCACTTAACCCTCTTAGTCATGTTCATTTACATGTGTGTTTGATTAAGTCTTACTAATCGTATTTCACATGCCACAAAGGGCACCCCCTAGATTCCTCATGCCACCAAAGGCACCTACTTAACCCCCATGTCCCACCTTACATGTTTATCTGGTTAAGTATTTCTTAATTCATTCAGGTCATAACTTCATAAAGACCTCTCACATTAGACTGACATTTATGGCAGCTGGATTTGCCGGGCGAGTCCGGGCAGTCTTACACCATAAAAGAGTCTAACCTCTTGTCTTTACAACCGTTATGCTTTAGTTTAGGCCTAGGACCTCTCACATTGGGCTGACATTTGTGACCACTGGATTTGCCGGGCGGGTCCGGGCAGGTTTACGTCACATACGAGTCCAACCTCGTGTCCTAAGCATTGATTAACACTTAAAATCTTTTACCCCACTTTTAATAATTCCCTATTCAAATTATTAATTAAGTCAACTTTTAATGATGTCCATAATTGACTCAATTATCGCCATCCACTTATGGCATGCAAAATCATATCAATTGCACCCCAACTTTTTAATATTGAATCCTTAATATTACCCCTACCCCATGTTTATACGTTCGCTTATTCAACGCATAATATAGGCTAGACTTGTGTAGTCTAACACCTAGCACAAAGATAAATTATCACAACATATAGACAATTAAAATAAATCTAATCATAATAGGGGTGAAACTTGCATAAACTACACATGTTAAGGATCAAAAGGTGTCAGCTTGTTAAATGTCTCAATTTATATGATATGATCATAGCCCAAATCTATACATAAACTTGCATATGGGGTTTTTAGGCAACATAATGATGGTGTGAACTAGCATAGGATATCACATATGTCATAGCATAATTCTAGATGTCATAATAGATGTCTTGGTATATGTTCATAACTTTTCTAATCAATCTAACTTGCATATGTGACTTGTCATATAGATCAACATAACCAAAACACGATGATTTAATTAATATGAACTAACTAGCATAGATGGTAACATCATGGCCTTTTTAACATGTATGATTCATCACAACGTAGCATAGAAACTTTCAACATACATAACATCATCATAGCATGATTTACAACATATAAGATATCATCATCACATAACATTGGATTTACAATATAAATGATAGCAAAAGGGGTTTACAACAACATATATGATAATTCACATCATCTACTCATAATCCATTCATAACTCAACCTAATTAAAATGATAATAACCTTGTTAAGATCATCATACTCACAATTTAGAGAAGAAAAGAGAGAGTTTTGCTTTGCTTTAGGGTTGAGAGAATTAGAATTGAATTTGCTTTTCTTCTTTTTTAGTTGGCGGCGGCTGCATTGATTTCCATGGCGACGGTAACTATTCTATTTTAATTAGGTTTAGGGTTAGCATTAGGGTGTATTTATAGGTGTAGGAAGTTATTTAGGACCATTAGATTAACCCTGAACCATGAGAACCAATCAAATGCAAAATCTGCATTTGAGCGAATCGGCCCACGGGTTGACAGCCAAACACCCTGGATTAACCCCTAGTCGACCCAACGGAGCTCGGGTCGACCTAAAAAATGGGCCGGTTCGGTTATTCCCCCTCCCAATTCGCTGTTTTGAACTTTTTCGCATATTTATTTATTTAATTTTTAATTTTTAATTTATATATATATATATATCAATATATATATTTCTCTGCGAAACCCATTTCACTTAATTCTTTTCTAAAAATTAAGTATACTTTAATTTGTGAATTTTAATGTTATAAAATTACGAGGTGTTACAATAAATATCTAGTCTAAACTTAAATTAATAAACAACTCTTTTTCAATTTGCATTACACCCGTGCGTACTTTCAATTTGCATCTCCAAAGTTCCAAACCGTGAAAGCCTAGACCAAAATACTCTAACCGCCTTTAGGATTTGTATCTTATTGGACCCTTTCTTCAACCTTTGTTTGTACATTATTTTCTTTGTGCTTAATTTACAGAAAATTATTGCAGCTCTGCTTTAGGATTTGTAACTTTTATTATTTACAAAAAATGATAGCAGCTTTAGGATTTCTTCAACAGTACATATTTTCTATAGTTAGATCTACATGCCAATTATTATTTGTGACACATTAGCAGCTTTAGGATTTGTAACTTTTATGGTGTTTGTGTTTTTACACAGCACCCGTAGATCTATGGTAAAAGTTCAAGCTAATTAACAACTTTAGGATTTGTAACTGTCATGATTAACCCACTGCTTTTACTTTTCAGCATCAAATGACTAAATGTCAAGCTACTTAATAGTGTTTTTATTTTTAGTAGAGATGATAAAAGTAAATGTGGATTTGGACAAGTGTAACTATTAACATCCATTGTTGTGTTAATGGCTCAAAATGAGTTAAATATGTAATTAGTTTAAATATTTAAAAATATTGAACGTAAAAATAATTTGTATGTTTTATATTTCCATATTGTAGACTTCTAAAATGTCAAACGCATCATCACGTTGTCGTAGCAAGTCCATTGCATGTACATCAACGCCTATTGTTAATGTCAACGATAATGCATGTGTTGTCGAAGAAAATCAAATTTCGGATGGTAATTTGCAAAAAAGTCAAGATGTTTCAACAAATATGGATAAAGAGGACCTCTAAACTTGAAATCATTAAAATCCAAAGTGTGGAAACATTTTGATAGACAAGTGGTAACAGAAGATGGTGTCATCCGTATTAAGGCAACATGTAAACGTTGTACAAGAGTATTTAATGGATCCGCCTCATAGGGAACAACTCATTTGAAAAACCATAAAAAAAGTTGTCCAAAAAATAACGCTAGTAAGAGGCTATTGAGACAACAACTTTTGACTACCAAACATTCTCCTAATAAGCCTTTTAAGCTATCAAATTTTAAATTTGATCAAAATAGGACGCGAATGTGTTTTGCTCATATGGTCGCTAAGCATGATTATCCATTTAATATGACCGAGCATGTTTATTTCCAAGTAAATGTTAGAAGTATTAATCCAGCGGTTAAAATGTTTTCCGGAAATACAATAAGATGTGATGTTCTAAAGCTTTATGTTGTCATGAGAAGTGAAATTCAAGAGATTTTTTATCGTTTATCATCTCGTGTTAGTCTTACTACGGATTTATGGACAACGGAACATCAAAATATTGGTTATTGTTGCATAACTTGTCATTATATTGACGATGATTGGAAATTACAAAAAAAAAAAAAAAAACGACGTATGTAAGTTATCATTATATTGGAAATTGGAAATTGCATAACTTGTCAATATTTAATGGTAATTCTCTAATAGTAACTATATATTGTCAAAATTTTGTTTTTAAATATTAAATATAGTATATTAAGCATTAATTATTAAATATGAACTATTAAATGTTAATTGTTCAAAGTTGGCTATTTAATAGTATTTATAAATTATCAAATAATCATTGTTATTTATTGTTTTCTAAATTTGTCAATAATTAGCAGTTATATATTATTTACTTGCAATCGTCGATTATAATACCTTATAAACAACGACGTATGTAAGTTATCTTTATAATCACTAATCACAAATATATTCATTGCAACTAGGAAGAAAAAACAATATTTCTATTGCAACTGGCAAGAAATTGTTGTTGCTACAAACGTGTTTATTGTAATTGGTAGGAAGATTAGTTGCTAAAATATGTTTATTGCAACTAACAATTAAATACCATTGATAAAAATATGTTTATTGTAACTGGTAGAAAAACTCAATTGAAAAAAATAGGTTTACCGCAATAGGCAGAAAAAAGCCGTTGCAAAAAATACGTTTTCGTAACTAATTGGAAATATTAGTTGCTATAAAGTATTTACTGCAATTGTCAGATAATGCCAGTTGCTAAAGGTCGTTTATGGCAACTGTCATATAGCGTCTGTCACAAACAAAAAGTTGCAATAGGGTAAAACATTAATCGGGTGTTTGTACAACGCGAATTTTTCGTTCTAAACATAGATGGTGTAAGATGGGTCATCACAAGATAAATATGAAAGAACAGTGAAATTCTTATTTTGTAAACCCTCTTCATGCCCCAACCAAATGCGTGAGTTTAGCGCGAAGAGCAGGAGAAAGTTCAGATTTCTCTCCTTTTTAGCGCGAATAACCAGAACATTTTCCAAGAGACCGTTTAGGATAAATGGTTTTCTACATCCCATTTAACACCTCGAATGACATTTGCTCATCAAAATAAATATAAATTTTACACCAAATTGTCAACTGCTTAGTAAGGAAAAAGAATATTGTATCTTTTCAAAATTGAAGAAATTACACTTAACTTATGCTAATGCTGGTGATGAGTTCGATGCACCGCTGGTCATCATAATTTTAGGTTTGAAATCTGTAGCAAGATTCATCCCTGTCCATCTGTTGCCCCTATCGCCTTTAGTGTCCGAAGTCACATTCCGTGCCTACTCTTGAGTCACTATGTCAACATGTTTTTTTTTCCTTTTTAGTAGTTGCTACCATAGAAGTTGTTGCTCTAAAATACTAGAATATAAATATGAACTGATGCCTTAGAAAATTTGTTATTGCCTCTCTTGATTTATCAAACAATCGACCTTGAATGCATGGACATAAATGCAAAGTATTAGAAAAAACTGGAACATTCGTGAATAATCATACAAAATTTTGAAAGTATTGACTCGAAGGTAAATTGGCATGAGAAGTTCACTGGACTTAAATTATAAATTATAGAAGTTTTAAAGTAAAATTTGAAAAGCTTATTAAAGAGAACATAGAAAGCTCATGAGTTTAAGTAGAGTCTTAGAATTTTTTATCCTTTATTTTGGAGCAAGTCCAACAAGGCATTACATTTCACAAAATCTGAAATGTACATCCAAAAAGGTGTCCAACAGAGTGTGCAAACACTTTAAAGTTTGGATTTCGAAGGACATTCGTTTCAGAATCTGCAAACTATTCAAGCGTTTGCGAACAAACACCCGAAGTCATACGTCTGTTAAAAAAAGGCCTGAAACCGGGCATCTATTCAACAAACGGCTGGTTTTCAATTGCTTTTTATTGCATCGAGCAGATTTTTATTATAACGGGCAGTTTTTTCACTTTTAAATGGCCTAAAGGGGCTAGCGAGGGCATGCAGGCACATTTTGCTGAATGTTGCATGACAAAAAATACGAGTGTGTGTGTATGTTTTATTTCCAATTTTGCACTTGTCATTTTAACACACGTATGTGTGTGCATGTCTACCTTACTTCATATCACATTGTTTCATTTTTAGTTATTCTTAATGAAGTAATGAAAACACACACACATTAAGAATGACATGTGTGTGTGTGAATGGAGCATATAATATTAGAATTTTTGTTAACATCTTGTTTCATCTCATCCATGTTTACAAATCTAGAAGGAAAATCCGGTTTAGGGTCAGGTTCTTGGAGTATTTCATTAACACCCTGAATATATTTCACATATTCAATATAATTAGAATGAAATAGACAAAATATTGTTAGAAATCAGAAAACAAAAATAATATACACATTCGAAGATTGAAAATAATTTTTTGTACTTCATTTGTAGTAGTAAGGCAGCTGCATGACAACATTGTTGATTGCTAGTCCATTGTGTACAATACTCAAATCATCAAATATATGCGAATCTGAAATGGTGAAATCTTAAAATACAAATACGCAGATTGTACCAAAACATCTTCAAATATGCAGATGGTGAAATGATGACATATATATACGATAATCGGAAATAATGGAATCTTCTAATACAAATATGCAACTTATGACAAAAATATCTTTTAGTCATGCAACTCATTCCTATTTTAAGATTATTCTCTTCTGTATCAGAAATCGCTTTTATGTTATTGTTTCTGTTCTTCAATTCCCACCAACAAACAAAGAAATCTTCCACTTGAAGAAAGAATATATTCAAAAATAAGGCAAAACCTCACAAACTCGTATTTTTTCTTAGAATTTAGACATTTCAATATAGGAGAAAACTCCATTAATAATAGTAGCAGCCAAACATAAATATTATTTACAGATCCAATAAGAAAATCACCAAATGCATACTAAAATTCATTGCCTCGTCGGTCATCACAATATGAAATGCAAAACCAATATTCATCGCCCATAATAAATATGGTAGTTTTTAGAGGGAAATTATTACAGTGGAGGGAATTATTTCAGACTGAAGCCAAAAAAATTGAACTGAAACCAGAGTTGACGGTAAAAGTTTTTGTTACTTGAAGGCCCAAAAATCTTATGTATATTAAAGAAAATATTTACAACATATTATAACCTTCAAACGCATGTGGAACCAATAATTATAAAGTAATGTTAATATCTTTAGTATTTTGTGTCTCTTTTAACATTTTATATTAAAAAAATTTGAATATTTTATTAAAGGGAAGTCTATTTAGACACAATGGTGACACAATTGATTTGCGCCATCGGATCACTCCATGAATTTAACTTCTTCATATAAAGACAAAAAGATACAACAGTTGAGGCTTTGTTTCTTTCTGTTTATGTCTAATTTTGTATCCAATAGTCACCTCCTTTAATTAATTTTGAATTAACATAAATTTTTAATATATTATTTTCAAATTTTATGAATATTACAAAGTTTTTTATTTTAAATTTTTATGAATATTTTGAAATTATTTTGTAGTACATAATAATAACGGATATCAGTTATAATTTTGCACTAGACGGTGAATATTAAATGTTAATCTATTTTTTAATTATTAATATTTAATTCATATTTACTTAACTGTAATTACTAAAAATTAATAAACGAATATTAACTTGTAATTTTTATTATTTAATGGTAATTCTCTAATAGTAACGATATATTGTCAAAATTTTGTTTTTAAATATTAAATGTAGTACATAATGCATTAATTATTAAATATGAACTATTAAATGTTAATTGTTCAAAGTTGGCTATTTATTAGTATTTATAAATTATCAAATAATCAATGTTATTTATTGTTTTCTAAAGTTGTCAATAATTAGCAGTTATATATTATTTACTTGTAATCATCGATTATAATACCTTATAAACAACGACGTATGTAAGCTATCTTTATAATAACTGATTACAAATATATTCATTGCAACTAGGAAGAAATAACAATATTTCTATTGCAACTGGCAAGAAATTGTTGTTGCCACAAACATGTTTATTGTAATTGGTAGGAAGATTAGTTGCTAAAATATGTTTATTGCAACTGACAATTAAATACCATTGATAAAAATATGTTTATTGTAACTAGTAGAAAAACTCAATTGAAAAAAATAGGTTTACTGCAATAGGCAGAAAAAAGCCGTTCCAAAAAATACGTTTTCGTAACTAATAGGAAATATTAGTTGTTATAAAGTATTTATTGCAATTGTCAGATAATGCCAGTTGCTAAAGGTCATTTATGGCAACTGTCATATAGCGTCTGTCGCAAACAGAAAGTTGCAATAGGGAAAAACGTTAATCGGGTGTTTGTACAATGCGAATTTTTCGTTCTAAACATAGATAGTGTAAGGCGGGTCATCACAAGATAAATATGAAAGAACAGTGAAATTCTTATTTTGTAAACCCTCTTCATGCCCCAACCAAATGAGTGAGTTTAAGCGCGAGGAGCAGGAGAAAGTTGAGATTTCTCTCCTTTAGTGTCCGGAGTCACATTCCATGCCTACTCTTGAGTCACTATGTCAACATGTTTTTTTCAAAATTTTGAAAGTATTGAATCGAAGGTAAATTGGCATGAGAAGTTCACTAGACTTGAGTAATAAATTATAGAAGTTTTAAAGTAAAATTTGTAAAGCGCATTACCGAGAACATATAAAGCTCATGAGTTTAAGTATAGTCTTGGAATTTTTTATCCTTTATTTTGGAGCAAGTCCAACAAGGCATTACATTTCACAAAATCTGAAATGTACATCCAAAAAGGTGTCCAACAGAGTGTGCAAACACTTCAAAGTTTGGATTTCGAAGGACATTCGTTTCAGAATCTGCAAACTATTCAAGCGTTTGTGAACAAACGCCCGAAACCAGACGTCTGTTAAACAAATGCCTGAAACCAGACATCTATTCAACAAACGCCTGGTTTTCAATTGCTTGTTATTACAACGAGCATATTTTTATTACAACGGGCAGTTTTTTAACTTTTAAATGGCCTAAAGGGGCCAGTGAGGGCATGTAGACACATTTTGCTGAATGTTCTTGACACATGCGACAGATTTTGCTGAATTTTACTGAGACATGCAGACTGTTTTAAAATGCAATCACTTTTAAATTATCATGCGTTTGTTCAACAAACGCTTGTTTTCAAAACTGTTGTAATTTTTCGGTTCCAATAATTCGGGGTGCGGAAAATCGAAAATCCGCACCCGAACTTATGGGTGTAAACGGGTCGGACCGGACCCAACGGAGGTGTTCTAGTCCTGTCCTACAAGTGATTCGGATGGACACGGACCAGACACCATATAGCCTCAGACCGAGCCGGATAACGGACTGTTCTGTCCGATATACAACAATTACTCTTGAATCACGGTGTCAACTTCTGAACTCATGTTTTGCGCCTACTCTTGAATCGCGATGTAGGTACGGTTTTTCATCTTTCCAGTAGAAATTACTGCCCTAGAATACTAAATAAGGGACGTGAATGTATGTATGTCAGTAGAATAAAGTTATAAATTGGGTTTAACAAGAGTCCAGGAGTTTCTTATGCTTTTATTTGTTAGATTTAGATCCGCAGAGGCCAAAGCTTTTTACAAAAACACCCTATATATACTCTCCATCGCCGCCTTAAGCCCTTCGCCTTTCCCTAAAACCACAAACACAACGATGACTTCTTGCTTAGTATCCTCCTTGGTACGCTGCTCAATTCCCAGGGTTTCTTTTATTTACAGATCTCAATTTTACTCGACTACTCCTCTCATCTCAAGGACTTGGATCCTTAGAAATCTAATCAGCAAACCGCGCTGCCCAAGTTTTACCAGATCCGTTTCTTCAAAAAATTTAGCGACTGAGAATGATAAGATCAAGCATGCCGACGAGATTCTCTTGCGCGTTTTGGAATCGGAGATCGCTGAACATGAATTAGTAATAATACTCACTAACCCGTTCGCTCTTTTTATTTTATTGAATGGTGTAGTAATAACGTTTATCTTTAACTTCTGATTATATAAATCAGAACTCTACCTGTTTGTTTTTTTGGCAATTCAAAACAAGTTATTCAGAATTTGCAAACTTGACATATATCCTCCAGTATGAGTGATGAAGTTCGTTGATTGATTATCTAGCTAGATTGCCAATAGTAAAAGAAAAAAATTGAAGTGTTATGTGTGGATAATTTTTCTGTATCAGCAACAGTTTTATGCAACAATGTTACATTCTTTGCATTTACTCCGATCTTTATGTGTGTATGGTTTTTCACTACAACAAAGGTAATGGCTAGTATAAGTGCTACAGCAAGATGATAAGTAGTTAGATTTTAGAAAATACGTTGCGGTACTTGAACCATATCTTACATCTTTATTTGTAATAAATAAGTACTGCATTTTATGTTATGGAATTCAGGTCCAGAATGACAGCTTTATTAGCATAGTCTCATATGATAATTAATTACAAACTAAAAGACAATTAAGGTCTCAAAGTATAGTAGGAATCATGTGGATTCATTACGTAGCTTGTATGTGTAATGTATCTTTTTGCTTCATCTTGACGGACAGTTTCATGCAACAATTTTACATTCTTTGCATTTACTGAAGTAGAAATATATCTTGCTAGTGGCGTACGCAGAGATTTAGATTAGTGGGGGCGAAACAATGGAAAAATTGTTCAATCATATGCTAAAAAGTTAAGAAATATTTGAACTATAGAACTACATTAATATCCAATTTAAGCATAATTTTCATCAGTGCCATTATTGTTATTATTAGCTTTCTCTTCCATGTTTTCAATGTTGGCTTTTACAATATCATCGGCCACTTCAGCATTAGTAGTGACTTCTTTCTTGCCTTCATTCATGTAACTCTCAGCCTTTGATTTGAAAGTTTTTGAAGACTCCGTCTTCATTCTATAAAGGGGCATAGCTTTTTGTATGCATTGAAGAAAAACATAACATTGATTAGTCAAACAAATCGCACACAATTATTAGATCACACTACCATGAGGAGTTGAACAAAATAAATTGGATGATGAACAACACAACGATTAAAATTCATGTATTTTTAAGGATTGAAATCCTTTATAATGAATAAGCATTAGTGCTATTGCTAGTTTCCCATCATAACTGCACAAGTATAAAATGCATCAACAATAGAAACATAAAATCTACCAGAAAAATATCTTTTGATGGTTTAGGCGGAAGAGAGTGTCTGCTTTTAGCAACTGGTATAAAGCCATTTAAATTGTTCTGTGAAGAGAAAACACAGAAAAATTATATAAGAATGCAACAATATATACATGAACTTAACACACACACATATACATCATGGTAGTTAAGGCGTTAAGACGCAAAAAAACGCAAGCATTGAGCCTGAGGCTTTTTTGAGGCTTGGGCTTTTTTGTGTGACTTTTATATGAGTTTGATCTGCTATTTTGCTAACAACAAATTAATTTTTAAACCATATTTTATAATTTATTCAATTATTTATATATTTTATTAATAAGATTCAAATTTTAAACCATATTTTATAATTTGTTGAACAATCAAAATTTTAGTTTAACTATTTATAAATAAAATTTTGAATTTAGCAAAAAAAAGCCTTAAACTACGAAAAGGCGCACTCAAACTATAAAAAGACGCAAGCCCCTTGATAACTATGACATACATATGTATGAATTTTAACCGCTATGTTATTCATCATCCAATTTATTTTGTTCAACCCCTCACGGTAGTGTGATCTAATAATATGTTTTTATCATCCAATTTGTTCATCATCCAATTTATTCTAGTTTCAATGATACATGAACACAATCAAAGCTGACTGATGATGTTGTTCTTTACCATTGTAATAGTTATTTTAAATCACTAATATGTATTTTTATTTTGGCATTTTAGCAGGAAAAAGTGTTGCCAAAGGATTTTCCATTTGAGATTATTGATAATCCTGAAGGTGGATCAATTACGCTTAAGAGAGAATATGGCACCGAGCAGATCCAAGCTACTGTGAGTGCCTACTCGTATATGAGTACTCCGATCTTGCAGATGTATCTAAATATTACCATAAAAAAGAAAGTGGGTCCTACTTTAGAAATCTTTTGCCATCTCAGACCAAATGATTTCCAAATTATACTCGTGTCATTGGAAAATCCAGAAATCTCCAAATCCAAGTAAGATTTCTATATACTGGTTGGGATTGCTTGAAGCTTATCCTACATGTGTCTAACTTGAAAAACATGTATACTTGTTGAGATACCAATACATGCTAATTTGATCTGCATATAAAACCTGGAAACTTACAGACCAAACACTCAAGGGATAAGTGACATGCTATGCCTCATATTGCAAAATAAGGGATACAATGGCTGTTGGAAAACAATGACTGAGTCGCATACTTTGTCGCTTTCTTGAAGACGATTCGACGATCTGGCTGATGGTGCAAACAAGTTTATACTTGTTGCCGCCGTCTCTAGGATAAAACAACATCGAAAAAATAATCAATTTGCTTGCAAAACAAATCAATTCAGATTTTCACTTTCTAAAAATAATGAACTGCTCGTTCTGTTTTTGTTTCTATTTTTTGGAGGAAAATAAATGGCGGAGGAAGAAGAAGAAGAGGTTGAGATAAAACGCGTCGTTTTTTTCGTCTGAGTGATCCGAAATAAAAAATATACGTGTTATTATTGTTGTAGGGAAGTCGGTTTAGATCTGAAAAAATGGATCTCAGTTTTACCAAATCAAGTAAAAACTGATTCATTCATAGTCTCATGATGTGAGACTATTCGTATAGGAGTCATCTCACACTTATTCAAATTTTTAAATAATTCGTCTTTATAAAAATAAACTATTTTTCCAACAATCCTCCACTTGAATTTTTTAAAAGATTTTCCGAGCAGTTTCTAAAAATATAAGATTGTGCATAAACAAAGGTGTCATCCGACTTGAACATTTGCATATTGGATAAGATTCGGTTTTTAGTAGAGTGACACGTAGTTTTGAACTCTATTCCTGACATCCGACCACACACAACCTATTCTATAGTGCAATCAAATAAGCCCGTGCATTTATTGTCATGCATGTCTATCTCAGTTTAGTGAACGCTCCAGAAGTTTTGTCCAAAACTCCATAGGAAACGACCACATTCACATAGGTGAGTCTATCAAGAGTACTCCTGAAGGTAGGTACTCCACTCCAAATAGAGTATTGATCTCATTAAGAGTTTCAATTAACTCATCTCTAATCACTTCAGGAATACATGTTTCTTAATATATAAATGTAGAATGTTCATCAGCTATCACAACTCAACTTGTTTTCACCCATTGAACTTAGTTCTTGGGATCTCCAGTCATTTAGGTTGGGTTACCATTGTGTGTAATTCTACAATCTCAGGGAAATAGTCTCAGTCTTTTAGAATCATTAAGGACTTTCTTTCTGAACAGTCCTTTCGTCAAAGGATCAGCCAAATTATCATCACTTCATATGTGATGTTCTCTAACAATATTGTGCTTACGACTGTTATTTCTTACCGTTATAATATTGGTTTTGTCCTTTTTTCAAAAGTCGTCAAGTTTTTCATCACTATATATATATGATCTTTTACAGTATTGTGCTTACGACTGTCGTCTACTACCATTATAATAACGGTTCTGTACGTTTTGCAATAACCGCAAAACTATCGCAATAGATTACACCACTGGTGTCGGTTTTTCCCTTATGGGATCTCAACTAACAGATTTCTTTAGTTCTCTGCTTCTTCACTAGCTGTGGCTAGGGCAATTATCTCAATTTCTATAGTAGACTGAGTTAAAATAGTATGTTTCTGGATTTTCAAGAAACAACTCCTCCTATAATGCTAGATGTATAGCCACTGGTCGTTTTAGAATCATCTAATAAAGTATTCCAGTCTGCATTGGAATATCTTTCAAATACAGCTTGAAACTTTTCATAATTTAATCCAAGGTCCATAGTTCGTTTAAGGTATCTCATGACCCTTTCAATAGCATGTTAATGCTTTATACTAGGTCTACTGGTAAACCTACACGATAATCCCACGACATAGGATGTCGGGTCTAGTACCATCAGTGGTTTATCGAAGGTTGCCAATGATGCTCGCATAATCAGACTGTCTTACACCTTCACCAGTGTTCTCAAATAACTTTACAAGGGGATTATATGGTGTACATGCAGGTTTACAGGCAAAGTAATTTTTAGTACCAAGGATTACACTCGACTCACCTAGATCTTTCATATCAAAATTGGCACTTAAAAAGAATTTGACTGAGTTTATGACATGAATGTTTAACCTCAAAAAGAGTAGGTCATATACATAAAGACATATAATAGTGCGAATGTCATTATCAGATTTGTAATAAATGCATTTGTCACTTTCATTAACTTTAAAACCATGTGAAATGATTAAGTAATCAATTTTTTCATGTCATTGTTTAAGTGCTTGTTTTAAACCATATAATGATTTATCTAATTTGCATACTTTATGTTCTTGACCATGTACTAAAATTCTTCAAGCTGGTCCATATAAATTTCTTCTTCTAATTCACCGTTCAAAAATGCGGTTTTAACATCCATTTGGTGTATTAATAAATTATGAACAGAGACAAGTGAGATTAATACCCGAATGGATGTAATTCTAGTTACAGGTGAAAAGGTGTCAAAGAATTCTATATTTTCTTTTTGTTTAAAACCTTTAGCTACTAGACGAACTTTATATTTATCGACAGTGGCATCAGGTTTTAGTTTCTTTATAAGTACTCATTTACAGCCTATAGATTTACAACCAGGGGGTAAATCTACCAAGTGCCCTACTATTTCTTAATTTAAAAAGAAATTTTGTTTCATAACAATCAATGTCATTTGATTCAATTATATTTTGTGTATTTAGGTCATAAAATCTGTATGCTTTGCTATTAATAGCATAACCTATAAATACACATTCATATGCTCTACTTGCTAATTTTATTCTCTTAGGTTTTGAAATGCGAACATATGCTAAACAACCCCACATTATAAAGTATGACACATTGGGTTTATAATTCTTTAAAATTTCATAAGGTGAAATTTTATTCTTAGATTTAGGGATTCTATTCAAAACACAACATATAGTTAATAATATATCCCTCACCAATGTTTGTTGCACCAGAATTAAATAAAATGGCAACTAGTAATTCGGTAAAGGCCCTATTTTTTTCTTTCAGCTTTACCGTTCGTTTCAGGTGAATAGAGTGCAGTTCTCTCATGTACTATATTATGTAATTATAAAAATCCAGAATAGAACTAAGCTCATATTCTGCTGCTCTATCACTACGTAGTCTCTTAATTTTCTTATTCGCTTGATTGTCAATTTCAATTTTGAATATTTTAAACATGTCAAATGCATCACATCTTTCAGAATCACTGTCTCTACAGAGGTAGACTTTATTTCCGCCTTACCAATCTCTACGGCTTTAGTGGTGTGAGGATCTTCCAACAACATTTTCTGATCATCAGCAGCCGTGTATGTTGTGAATATGTCACGATCATAGCAGACATGGCGAGAAACACCAGTGTCTACCCACCAACCATATGATCCACCAAAAAGGTGAATCTCAATAATCATAGCCGTAAGAGGCTTCTCAGTCAGGTTAGCCTGCGGTGCTGGGCCTAGCCTGTTCCGACACTTTCGTGCCATATGACCTGGTTTTTCACGGTTGTAACATAGAAACAATTGCCTAGAATTATTCTTTTTGGTTGGTTGCTGCTGTCCTTTATGGTTTCCATGTGAATTCCCATTCTATTCTCAACTGACCGGCCGTGGAGGCTTACTATTGATAAAGATGTGAATATGTTTGAAAAGCATCCAATTTTGTTTTTGTTTTTGGTAATGAATTATACACTGCTTTTATGTGTCGTTGCCTCCGTTATCTTAATAATAGTCCATGTAACAATTCATCTTGATAAAATAGTTCATTTTTCAACATCTATTTTATCAGAAGTTCTGAATCTAACTTTGCCAATGTATTTCATTACCAAGTGTTTCTAGATTATGCATACTTTTCTGCTAAACCATTGTAATGTGAGACATTCAACAAAGTTCATATGGACGTTATCTTACCAAAAAAGACATACAGTGGTTGAATTATATAACCAAACACACTGCAAGATTTTACAAGAGAATGTTACCCATCATGGAGATAGAACTGCATCTGGAGTTATGGTCAAACATGGATGGCTCTCTTTTCATATAAGCGTTAATTAAATCCTGTTTAATCGGTGTACATCATTACTAGACGTGATAGTCAACATCGCTGTCGTTCATTTAAGAGTGTTTTATCTTTATCAACTTCAATTAAATTTCTGAAAAATAAACTACAAACAAGAAAGATAGGGAAATAAATTACTTGTTAATTTGAGCAATGGCGCCATAAAAAAGATAATAGAAGTATCATAAAGCCCCTCCATTGTATACTCTTAGACCAGCTCAAATCCCCGTCCGCCCAAGCCTCAAGTCACCAACTGGCTTGCCAAAAATCCCTCTCTTTCTTTTATCTCTTGTATCTCCAGCCTTTTCCGAGACAACAATATTTTATTTTACCTGTCGAAGTGACCATATTGCCTCTTATACTCTGTAAGAAGCAAATTTTCATCCTCGTTTCTAGGTCTAATATTTAATTTCTAAATCCCAGCATGCCTAGTTTGAGCTATAAATTTGATATCGAGACCGACCGCTTGGAGTCAAGAGCATGAGCAAGAGCAAACGCGACTGAAATCGTTTACTCTGAAGTCAAGGCCGAATAACGCAACACCAACTGATCCGAATCTTCATCTTTTAAAACCCTAGTTTTTTTTGATTCCGCCTAAGTATCCGCTCTCGTACTTCAACGAATCAGTGGATACTTTCTCCAGTTCAGTGGATTTATTACTTTTACAGATCAGGCGGATGCTGATGTGGCGAATGCAGTCCAAGCCATTGTTTCCAATTCGTCTTCAAATTGTTGGGAAACAATGACTGAGTCACGTACTTTGTCGCTTTCTTGAAGATGATTAGGCGATCTGGCCGATGGTGCAAACCAGTTCGTACTTGTTGCTGCCTCTAGGATAAAACAACCTCGAAAAAATAATCGATTTGCTTGCACAACAAATCAGTTCAGATTTGCACTTTCTAAAAATAATGAACTGCTCGTTTTGTTTTTTGATTTTGTTTTCTTTAAAGAGAAAAAAATGGCGGAAGCAGAAGAGGCTAAGATAACACACGTCGTTTTTTTTTTGAGTGATCCGAAATAAAAAATAGGAATAATTGACAAGAATAATCCGAAGTTTGACATGTCTTCCCATATTAATTCGAAGTTTGGATTATTTCTAAATAATCTCAAGCTTAGGGGATCACTTCCCATATTGATCCCGTCTACCTGGTAACCTGATTAACAGGTAAACTTTCCCAAATCAATCTTCTTCTTCCCATTTCTATTTATATCTTCCTACCAAATATTGTGCTCAAATAAAGCGATAACGTACAAATTAAGTCTTCTAATATGATCTTAAATGCCTAGATTTCTGGTGGAGGAATTCAATCTCCTTACGTTCTAAAACAAAAACACCGTTGAGATAACTTACATGGAATTTCCCCTAGTACTTGCGTTATCAGAGTTCGAACTCATTTTTCGATTCTAATGTCTGAACGAGGCGTCCACTTAGTTTTCATCCAACGCATTAAACAATGACCAAACATCCAGTTCACTCTTCCATAGAGAAAACTTGTTCTCATCCAACCAAAAAACAAAGCTAAAAATTTGAATTCTACAGCTATTTATTGTGCCACATTTAGTTCTAGTTTTAGAAATTCTTAAAGAGAATTAAGATGGCCATGTAAAATTTCACTGCTAAAGGGAAACGCTTTACTCCTCCATTATGTAATGTAGTAATTGGATTTAAACCACGTTACTTGAATCGTTCTTTTTTGTGGAAAGATTACTGAAGAGATGTATGTGTTATTGCTCTCCTCATACACTAATTGTTCCATTGCTATGTTCATAGATCCTTATATATAGGTAGCTTGGGATGTCTCTTTAAGTCATTAATCAAATACTACCGTATCTCAAAACTCTGAGGTGTTCCCTTCAGTTTTGTAGTTCAGTGAGCCAATCCAGTTGACTCCGAATTTGTCCTCGACCAGTTTGTCCTCTATCTTCCAGTTTGCATAATTTCATCCAGACCAACTTGTGTCATAATACATAATCAACATCAATTTCTTCTCTTTGCAGATTGTTATCAGTCAACTCACGCAACCTTTAACACAACCCTCACAATTAGGGATGCCAACGGATGCAAACGGATACAGATACTGCTATATCCGTATCTGTATCCGAATTTTTTATTTTTTTGCATCCGTATCCGATATCCGCGGATACTTGCTTAAGTATATCCGTATCCACGGATATTTTAGGATATCCAAAAATATTCGTATCCGCCTTGCCGGATACAGATATTTTTAATTATCCGAAAATATCTGAAAATATCCGAAAATTAAACAACAAAAATTTACAAATACTGAAATACATCATTTACATGCAAACTCGATAATTCTAATCAAAAATACATCAATCACACAAATTCCACGCTACAAATACTTGCAAAACGTTCAACATACTAAATGCACAATTTTTAGCCTAAAATAAAACATAATAATCACGTGACTTAATAATACCTAATACAAACACAAATACAACATTGTTTAATAATACCTAATACAAACACAAATACATGTTTTTGCTTTGCGTAGAGATAAAAGAGTTGAGACTTAAGAGTGCTTCAACCTTCTGCTTTAACCTGAAACAAACAAAAATATTACGGATAAGGATAACCATACAAGATGACATGTGAGAACACTACACAAGCAGTGCATACTGCATAACTTTGCTGGTGCAAAGCTTTCCGCAGCAACAAAGGTTGCTAGTGCAAAGCTTTGCACAACATTGCTTTGCAAAGCATTGCTTTGCAAAGCTTTGCACAGGCAAAGCTTTGCAAGTCAAAGCCTTGCTGCTGGCTTTGCACAGGCAAAGCTTTGCACAAAGCCTTGCACAGGCAAAGCTTTGCATAGCAAAGCCTTGCTGCTGTGCAAAGCTTTTAAATTAGCTATGAACAGAAGGAAAAAAAATAGCATACCATCTACATGCTTACAATAGAGGCAAAAGCAGCTTTTTAATTAGCTTGAACTCCTTACAACCACCTGCATGTGTGATATATAATGCACAAATTCGAGTATATAAACCGTTGTTCTGTTCTAATATTATGGGTATATATACGGGGACATAGCATATGAGTATTTTAAATAAGAAGACATTTAGTTCAACACACCATGTGTGAAGAGTTTCTATAAATTAAGAAGTTGATGTGTCGTCCACAAGCTTAACATTATTACCTATAAATGATTAAAAAATAAATTGAATAATTATATAAACAATGATGCGTTTAACTAAAAAAAAAAAAAAAAAAAAAAAAAAACTAACCAATATTAGATGGTAGCCAATCTTTCATACAAGTCAATGCCTCTACTACATCCGAGGACAATGAAGATCTACCTTCGGTAATCAATCTACCACCACTACTAAAAGCCGACTCAGATGCAACGGTTGACACCGGAACGGCTAAGATATCACGAGTCATCTTCGCAAGAACGGGATAAATAGGGCTATTAGTTTTCCACCACATTAAAATGTCAAAGTTACCTTCATCCTCACCCATTGGCAACAATTCATCTTTCAAATACTTATCTAGTTCAGTTTTTAAAACATGTGAGCTTCCGATTTTTTGTATTTTATAGTTTCTCCATCTTGGATCAATTATGGTTCTCTTTTTAGGAGCATTAGTAGATGAATCCATATTATCAGAAGAAGTGGTTGTAGATGCACTTAAAGATGAAGTAAACTCCTTTTCATATAAAGAGAAAAGAGACCTTAAAGATTCACTTATTTTTCCAATATGAACACATGGACTTTCACCGTAGATCAATCCAAAAAAAACCTCTATATAAACCATTCTATAGCGAGGATCAAAAACCATACCAAGACTCATCATTAGACTACAAGTGTTCTAGTATTTATCAAATTTAATTCTCATCTTTTGCGCCATGGATTGAATATACTCATGTTCATTTAACTCCCAACTTAAGATATTTTCATAAACATCACACACGCTTTTGAAATATAAATTAGCGGTGGGATACTTGACACCGGAAAATTTTAGTGTAACATTATAGAATTTTTTTGAATATTCACTAACTTCTTGCCCAGTCTTCCATTCTTCATTTGAATGCAATGATTTGAAATCATCGGTCAAAGCTACTAATCTTTCGAATGTGGGACGCACCTGTAGTGCACTTTCAAGCATAAGATAGGTAGAATTCCAACGTGTTGGAACATTGTAAGAAACACCTTTTCTACTTAATCGAGTTTGTACTAATGCATTTTCCCAACTTTGTTTTCTACTTTGTGATGACTTCGTAAAATTGACACTATCTCTTATCTTTTCAATGAGTCCATGCACAATCTTTAAACCATCTTGGACAATCAAATTTAATATGTGTGCAACAACGCATATGGAATAATACACCATTCAAAGGCAAAACATTTTTACCAACTAACCATTCCTTAAGATCTCTAACCATTACATCGTTATTTGAAGCATTATCAACGGTAAGTGCAAAAAGCTTTTTATCAATATTCCAATGTAGCACTTTTAACTTCATAGACGCACTAAGTGCTAATCCGGTGTGAGGAGGAGGCAACTCATGATAAGCAATGATTTTTTTTTCTTTTTTTTTTCTTTTTTGTAATTTCCAATCATCGTCAATATAATGACATGTTATGCAACAATAACCAATATTTTGATGTTCCGTTGTCCATAAATCCGTAGTAAGACTAACACGAGATGATAAACGATCAAAAATCTCTTTAATTTCACTTCTCATGTCAACATAAAGCTTTAGGACATAACATCTTATTGTATTTCTAGAAAACATTTTAACCGCTGGATTAATGTTTCTAACATATTCTTGGAAATAAACTTGCTCGGTCATATTAAATGGATAATCATGCTTAGCAACCATACGAGCAAAACACATTCGCGTCCTATTTTGATCAAATTTAAATTTTGATAGCTTAAAAGGCTTATTAGGAGAATGTTTGGTAGTCAAAAGTTGTTGTCTCGATAGCCTCTTACTAGCGTCGTTTTTTGGACAACTTTTTATATGGTTTTTCAAATGAGTTTCCCTATGAGGCGGATCCATTAAATACTCTTGTACAATGTTTACATGTTGCCTTAATACGGATGACACCATCTTCTGTTACGACTTGTCTATCAAAATGTTTCCACACTTTGGATTTTAATGATTTCAAGTTCAGAGGTCCTCTTTATCCATATTTGTTGAAACATCTTGACTTTTTTGCAAATTACCATCCGAAATTTGATTTTCTTCGACAAAACATGCATTATCGTTGACATTAACAATTGGCGTTGATGTACATGCAATGGACTTGCTACTACAACTTGATGATGCGTTTGACATTTTAGAAGTCTACAATATGAAAATATAGAACATACAAATTATTTTCACATTCAATATTTTTAAATATTTAAACTAATTACATATTTAACTCATTTTGAGCCGTTAACACAACAATGGACGTTAATAGTTACACTTGTCCAAATCCACATTTACTTTTATCATCTCTACTAAATATAAAAACACTATTAAGTAGCTTGACATTTAGTCATTTGATGCTGAAAAGTAAAAGCAGTGGGTTAATCATGAAATTACAAATCCTAAAGTTGTTAAGTAGCTTGAACTTTTACCATAGATCTTCGGGTGCTGTGTAAAAACACAAACACCATAAAAGTTACAAATCCTAAAGCTGCTAATGTGTTACAAATAATAATTGGCATGTAGATCTAACTATAGAAAATATGTACTGTTGAAGAAATCCTAAAGCTGCTATCATTTTTTGTAAATAATAAAAGTTACAAATCCTAAAGCAGTAAAGCTGCTATAATTTTTTGTAAATTAAGCCCAAAGAATACAAAGGTTGAAGAAAGGGTTCAATGCATTGTTTTAGGAATAATCCCGATGATTGCGTGAAGATCGTGGAAGCAACAGATCGTGGAACTGTGGAAGCGTGATTGCGTGAAGAGACGAGCGATTGGTGGAAGGCTGAAGCCTGATGCTGTGATGCAGCAGATCGTCGATCGTGGAAGTCGGCGCACAAGGAAGTGACTTAAATCGTGGTAGGCGGCGCCGCGGCTAGAAGATTTAGGGTTAGGATTTTAGAAGACCATTTTTGTTTCGTGTTTTTTTTAACGATTGAAGAAGGAATGGTTCTGATTCCTGAAAGGCGACTAGAGTATTTTGGTCTAGGGTTTCACGGTTTGGAACTTTGGAGATGCAAATTGAAAGTACGGACGGGTGTAATGCAAATTGAAAAGGAGTTGTTTATTAATTTAAGTTTAGACTAGATATATATATATATATTTATATACACGTATTAGGAAATCAGACGGATATTTTTCGGATACGGATACCACTAAAACCATATCCTTATCCGGAAATATTTTCGTTATCCGCATGTCGGATAACAGGTATATTTCATATTTTCGGATACGAATACGGACGGATATCGGATATTTCGGGTATCCGTTGACAACCCTACTCACAATCATCAACATACCAAATCCGGAAGCAAATCCGACCCATCAGAACTCAAATTTTAATTTGTGAAACTCGAATTCAAAAGACACCGAATTTTAATTTGAGAAACTCGAATTCGATTTGGGAAAGAACGGCTAAAATACCACGAATAAGCCAGAAGAAAGAACTATTGAAGATAACAACGGATTTGGGAAATTTTACCAGTTAAACAGGTTAAAAGGTTACTGGGATCAATATGAGAAGGGACCCCCTAAACTTGGAATTATTTAAAAATAATCCAAACTTCGGATTAATATGGAAAAACACGTCAAACTTTGGATTATTCTTGTCAATTAATCCTAAAAAATATACGTGTTATTATTGTTGTAGGGAAGTTTGTTCAGATATGAAAAAATGGATCTCAGTTTTACCAAGTTGTTGGCTAGCTTTTTTGACCAAGCAGCAAAGTTCACACACGAGAAAAATATGGAATTTCACGCCTCTATCCATCGAAGACTTGATCGGATCGCCCTGCTTCACCACGATCGCGATCGCCTCCATACCTCGTGATCCGACTCGCCCAACACCAGCTCGATCTGATCCCTGAAGCTGATGAATTGTGACCAAGACCCATTCAACCACGATCCGAGATGTATGGATCTCGCGGCACCTGTCACCAACTGTCATATTGACCAATTCTTCATCAAGCTACGATCACGATTCGATCAGATCCCACGAACCACCACGCGAAGACCTTGACTAAGTCAACCGCGATCCGATCCGAGCTGGAAGACACGATGATGGCCACGGACTTGGTCATCCACGATCCGATGTTTAAGGAGATCGCGACACCTGTCCACAACGGCTAATTTGACTAATTCTTCATCAAGCTGCGAACCGGTCCGAGATCTTCGAGATGTGGGCCACGTATGACCGCGATCCGTCACCAGAAATCAGCTATAAATAGCCCAGAGCTTGACATTTTTCAGGATTTTTTGGCAGTTTTAAGGATTGATTCCACCATTACTGTCATACCTCTATTTCATACCAGATTTACTTCGAGATAACTGAGAGAAATCGTAATTGTAAGAGTGAGTTTAAGAGAAATCATTGGCTGTACTAGCATCCAAAGTATAATCAATAGCATATAAAGTGGACATAGGCTCGTTAACGCCGAACCACTATAAACCGTGTGTGTTTTCTGCTTTTTTCTCATTTTTCAGTTATAATTCCTTACGAATCAGAACAATTTGGGTGTTAAGAGCCAAATTTTGATCTAACATTTTGGTGCTTTCACTAAGAATTGATTTCTCGGCATATTGGATTGTTGCTCCGTTGTTTGGATATTCAAGTCCGAAGGAACAGTCCCGAAACTTCACTGTTCAGATTTTTGAAGATTCCAGCGGCATCTGATATCATGGCCGGAAAGAAGTCTAAGGAAGTACAAGCTTCGCAGGCAATTTAAGTCGCGAATGAAGCAGTTGGAGAAAGTGTACATGAGCAGGTTGAGGAGGGCTTCGCGGATCGCGAAGACATAGGGGCGATCCGACCCGAATGTGGCGTCACGAACCAGTTTGAAGGGGGCGTCACGATCCGAATTGAGGGCGGCACGAACCGAACATCTGAAGGGGTCGTCACTCGATCCCGAGACAACACCGCGACCCCTCCCCCTAATGTTACCACGATCCGACCCCAGGGGGGCGCTACGAGCCACAGACACAGGTCCACTGTGATCCGAAGTGATGACCAGACTACAACTCGACCTGAAAAGGAGGTTATGGCTCACTCTTCCAGTCCTGGTACCTCTATTCGACCTGGCTTAAGTTCTCTGCGTATAAGAGAAAATGTTGATGATCAATATGACCCCTCTACTCCGGTCACTGAAGGAGATCTCTCTCGCTTTTCTGAAATGTGGGATAGGCTGTTTGATGAATTAGCTGCTCAAAGGCAGCAAAGCTCTGTGCTGCAGCAGAACTTAACTGCTATGGATAGAAGGATCGATGATCTCGCAAGACAAAGAACACTCCCTGTTCGCCCACTCACCCCAGAGTACTCTTCTTCGTCAGAGGATTCTCCAAGACCTCCGCGGCGACCGTAAGAGAGGGCTAAAAACATAGAGTAGCTCCGATTTGGAACCTTGCCATCATGAGAGGAAGAGACACTTGGTGTAGGACCCTCAAACTGCAACTTGAATAATCGTGCCGCAACTCCTAGAGCTTGAGTTGTGGATAATCTTGTTGAGAATAGACCACCTCAGCCCCTTCGCCGTACAAATACTCATGGTAACAGGGGGCAACGAAGCCCAATCCGAGCTCCGGACTTCGTGGATGTTCCTAGAAGAGAGATCGGATAATTCCACCGAACGAGAAGCGCTGATCCCGAGCCTCCGATGACCAGTGCAAATGTTGCAGCTATGGTCCATCAAATCATGGCAGATAGCCGTGGACAAAGGAACGAAGATTGGGGAATTGACCGCAGTCACACCACTTTTACTGATGACATTCTAGACGTAACATTCCCGAGGCGCTTCAACATGCCTCAGATGAACCATTACGCGGGTAGATCTGATCCAATCCAACATCTAATGAGATATTCTTGGTCAATGACCGCTACCACAGCCTCTGACGCTGTAAAGTGCAAAGCATTCCCTATATTCTTGGAAGATGTAGCGTTATTATGGTTTACTCGCTTACCAGCAAGATCAATTTCCAGTTTCAGGGAGTTGAGTGAAAGGTTCGTGGAACAGTTCCGCATTTATGCACAGAGGTCAAAGAGTGTGATTGATCTGTTCCTTGTCAAACAACGACCAGGCGAGAGCTTGAGGGTGTATCTGGATCGTTTCAACCTAGCCGCCACCGAAGTCAAGGATCCCCATGAGCCAACTGTTGTGGCAGCCCTAATTGATGGGGTAGATAAAGATACTGAATTTGGGAGATACCTGGCCGGCATGCCACCTCATACTAGAGAATTGTTCTACGAGAAAGCAAACGTACGCTTACGTCAAGAGGAGGTATATGCTAACCGGAAGATGAAAATGGCAAATAAGGAGGAAATCCATAGTAATGTGGCCATCAAGCAAACCAGAGACAGCTCGGGAAAGGTTGAAGTCAATGTTGGAAACCGAAACCAGGGCGGCGGCCACCAGTCAGGAAACAATAGTAACAACAGTAATGGCAATACTCGGAAGAAAAATCGGGGGAACGACTCCCAGAGAAGGACCCGTCCCAGGTCTTTCGAAAATTATATGCCAATAAATGATACTTTGGAGAATATATTCGTAGACTCGTACAACGTTCTCCTACATAAAAGGCCTCCTCCAAGAGATTCGACGGAGAAAGAATGTGAGACGGGGAAGTTTTGTCAACAGTTCTCCTCCAAGAGATCATTTTCCGCAACCGAGAGAGTATTGGAGTCCATGCTCCGACCGAAGATCCATTTGTAATAACAGTTCATATTGGCTCGACCACTGTCCATAGAGTTTTAGTGGATAACGGGAGTTCAGTCAACATTCTATTCACCGTGTCGGTCAGATGACGTCATTTTCCAAGCTCATCCTATCACCGTGTACACTGATCATCCGCTCTAGCAAGTTCTACAGAGACCAGAAGCTTCTGGAAGACTGCTCAAATGGAACATTGAACTTAGTCAATTTGATCTGAATTTTCAGCCCCGACGATCGATACGGGGGCAAGTGCTGACAGATTTCATAGCAGAATTTACTGTCTCGGAGGATGACATAGTAAACGAAGAAGCTTACCCACCAAGATTACTTCTCGACCCTAGTGCATGGAAATTGTATATTGATGGTGCTAGGAATGATAAACGATCCGGTGCCAGAGTGGTGCTTGAAACTCCTGAGAAATGACTAATATCCTATGCTATCCGGTTGGAATTTCACGCCACTAACAACGACTCCGAATATGAAGCCCTGATAGCCGGGCTAAGGATCACAAAGGAATTAGAGATCGCGAAGCTGGACATATTTTGTGATTACAAGTTGGTTGTAAATCAGGTCACTGGAAAGTTCCGAGCTAAGAGCCCAAGATTGATTTCGTATTTGGAGAAAGTGAAGGAATTGCTGACTGGCTTTGATCACTACAGTATATCCCATATTTCGCGGTCAGAGAACCAACAGGCGGACAAGTTAGCGAAGATGTCTAGCTCCGATGATCCTGAAGATGCCGGGCTAGCCCCAGTTGAAGTACTTCAGTTCCCTAGCATTGATCAGATGGAAATTGATCTGATACTAGAGACTGAGCCAGAAAGGGAGTCATGGATGACCCCTCTAAAGAATTTCTTGATGAATGGAACTCTTCCGACCAAGAAGAGCGAGAGGCGTAAAATAATTCGTAAAGCTTCCCGATACGTTCTGCAAGGCGGAGTCCTGTACATACAGGGATTTTCGATGCCTCTTCTCCGGTGTATAGCCCATGACAACATCAGGCGTGTACTGCAGAAAGTATAGGAGGGTGAATGTGGTGACCATACTGGAGGACAAACATTGGCAAAAAAGGTGTTGCGGTATGGTTACTTCTGGCCTACCATAAACAAAGATGCGGAAAAATACGCACGACGTTGTGATACATGCCAAAGATTTTCAAAAATTCCCAGGGCACCTCCTGGCCAGTTAAAGACAATGGCGAGTCCATGGCCTTTCGTTATGTGGGGAAATGATATCATCGGAAGCCTCCCTATAGCAAAGGGCGGAGCAAAGTTCGTTATTGTAGCTGTTGACTACTTCACCAAATGGGTCGAGGCTGAGCCATTAACTACAATCACAACCAAGCGAGTGATTAATTTTGTTGTTAGAAACATTATTTGCCGGTTTGGGATCCCGAAGATCGTCATAACTGACAATGGAACCCAGTTTGATACCAACGAGTTTAGGGATTTCTGCCAGAAGTACTACATTGAGAAACGGTACACCTCCTGTGGCACATCCGCAGTCGAACGGACAGGTCAAAGCAGCAAATAAAGTGATTAAGTCCATTATCAAAAGAAGATTGAAGCGGGCCAAAGCCATGTGGGTCGATGAATTACCCTTGGCATTATGGGCCTACAGGACAACGTATAAATCGGCGACAGGCCACACTCCCTTCTCTCTTGCTTTTGGAGCAGAGGCAGCCATCCCGGTTGAGCTAAAAGTACCATCTCACCGAGTCACTTAGTATGATCCGATGACTAATAACGAATTGCTCCTTGAATCCCTAGATACAATAGAGGAGAAAAGGGATGAAGCAGACCTGCGTGCCTTGAGACACAAGCAACATGTCGCTCTATACTACAACAAAAGAGTTCGAGCCCGAACCTTTGAACCCGGAGACTCGGTTCTGAAGCGTGTCTTTCCACCCCCAACTCATATAGGTGCGAAATGGGAAGGACCATACTCCGTTCTACGAAGGCTTGATAATGGAACCTTCATGCTAGCAACCGCAGATGGGGAAGAAATCCCCAGAGTGTGGAATGCCCAACATTTGCGGCCTTATCTGACGTAAAGTTATCAGATTTATCCTTTTGTTTCATAGGACCATGTAAAAGGCATGACTTGCCTAGAATAGTCCAATGTCTTGAGCAAAGGATTATAAAGTGGATGTAGGTCACAATTTGACCGAACCACTATAAAAATATTGTGTGTCGTTTACCTTTATTTGCACTATTATTTATCTGCTCTTCTATCTTTATAAAGTTTGCTGTAAAATCATACAACGATCACAGGAACGTGTAATTCTAGGTGCCTTCCATCAGAATGGAGAGTAATCCGCAGCCAGAACGATGAAGGTGCAATAAAGTGAATCACACCATTGATTGCACTCTAACTCTCCAGAGCCGAGAGAAAACGTAAAGGACGCGAAAATAACGTCCACATGGCAAGGCGATGCACCATGATAAGAACCGCCTTGACCGAACTCTAACCTTGGAGACCGCCTGGAGAGTATAAAAGCGTCTATGATTAAGCGCTGAGAAGAGCTCTTAACCCGCTGAAGGATCGGGGGGCGACTGAACAGCTAAGCTCGAACTCTAACCTTGGCGACCGCCAGGGGAGTATAAAAGCGTCTATGATTAAGCGCTGAGAAAGAGCTCTTACCCCGCTGAATGATCGGGGAGCGACCGAACGGCTTAGCTCGAACTCTAACCATGGCGATCGCCAGGAGAGTATAAAAGCGTCTACGATTAAGCGCTGAGAAGAATGCTGGAGACTCAGCGCCCCCAGAATTTCTGCCCCGCTGAAGGATCGGTGAGCAGATCATGATACGAGTTCGAACTTTAACCCGCTGACGGATCGGGAAAGTATAGAGGTACCGGAGATTTGGCGCCTCAAGGACTATAATCCTACTAAAAATTCCAAGTCCCCCGTATTCAGAGATAAGGGGCAACATGCATAGAAAATTTTAATTTTTTTCTGTCGCTTGAAGGATTTGTAATATAATTTCAACTTTATTATAGTCAAATGACTTGTGACTAAGTGTAAAGAGTTTATTGAATGCAGGTACACGATGACGCAAAAGAAATAAACTTTCATTCATAAACTGCAAGCTTACAAGATAAAGAGGAGCCTAAACAAAAGTGAGGGTCATTCTCACAATTACATTTCATGGCCAGTGGAAAGCCTAAAAATCCTAAGGACAAAATATAAACTAATATCTGCATCCTACTCATGCTAGGGGGAGGGGGCTATGTGGGCTTCTTGCTTTTCTTCTGCTTCCCCAACTCCTCCTTATCAACATCCGAACGATCACCTTTTTTCCTCTTTCTCTTATCAACAAGAGGCTCTGGCGAAGAACTAGAGGATTGAGAGGCTAGTTGTGAAGTTATTGATCGGGAGGAAAATCTTACGACCAACCCAGTTTTGGGATCGATCTCGGAAATAGGGGGCACATATACTGGATCCTGTTCCCCTTTCATAAGGAGCAACTGCCTCTCCTCTTCAGCCTGTTATTCAGCCAAGGTTTCCTCATCATTGCCTCTGATTTCTTTGGTAATGGCGACTTCCTCTTCATCGCCTTCGTGGCGCCCGTCCATATCTCTCAAAGCCTCGATCGGCTCAGCATCTAGGGGGACATCAGCACTAACACTTGGCGGGATGTCAACCTTCTCTGCCTCTGTCTTTTTTTCAGCATCCTTATCAACTGGCCCGCCACCTGTATCATGTGAAACAAATGTTATTTTAGGAGAGAATGCGGTTTGCTCAGTTGATTGTCTGGAAAGACGACGACAAGTGACAATTGCTTTGACAAATTGCGGAGAAAATATAGAGATGCCTTCCGCCGATCCTCCATCCAAGCTAGCAGCAGAACCTCCGACAGCTGGAGGAGTTGGACCCAGAGGAATCAATGGATTGTCGGGATTGTATTCCTCAATTTTAGAGGCCTTGGGCTCTACAGCTGAGCTCGAGCCTTCTTCAATTTTATTTTTGCCCTTGGCCTGAGTTTTCTCTTTATCAATCTCTTCTTGGAGTAGGCGTCTGCCTTTCTCTAAATCCTCAGGTTCGTTATCCCTAAGAATGGTCTGCATCAACTCATTCTCATCAATCTCATCGACTCCTAATCGTTGTTTCTCGCTCTGGACGATTGCATCCCATATGTTGGCTAAAGTGACATGGTAATCCGGGATCCATGAGATATTACGGGTCTTGATGACCTGGTCAAGGAAGTCAAACAACATTTCTTCAAATCCTTCAATATCTTTCTCTCTCTCGAGGAGCTTTTCATTAGAAACAGTAGCCATTTCAATGGCACTTTCCACATTGTTTTCAGCAAGAATCGCGCGCTTCTCTGCACGCGCGAGTTGATCATTCAGAATCGCCCTCTCTTTTTCGGCCAGAGCTAAACTATCTTTTAAGCTTGCCTTTTCTTTCTCCCAAGCAGCTTTTTCAGCTTCGAAATGATCCTGTGTTGTTTTCAGTTCGGTGTTGGCCATCTTGAGATCTTCCACCTCCTTCTTCAATGACGCACGCTCTTTGCTGTTAGAATCGAGCTCATTATGAAAACGTTGCCTGGCCTCCTCCAGCTGTCTTGTAATGTTTAGCATCTCGTTGAGCCAAGGCAAGCAAAGATTGTGCATCTTCCAAGTCCTTTTCCATTTTCACCCTGGCCCTTTCATTGTTATCTATCCTCACTTTGGACCTGTGCGCTTCCATCTCTAGCGTTCAAATGACGTCTGAAAGGTTGGCAGCGCGCTTCTTCATCGCCTCATATTGCTTGGATACATGGCGAACATGTCCGATGACTTCAGTTTCCCAATTCCTAGGGACTGGTTCCAGAGCTGGAACGAACATCATCCTCTCGAAGAAGATATCGGGGAATTGTTCTCGTAATTTTTCCAGCTTAGCCTGAGTCTCAGGACCATAGATATAGTCTCGTGCCCCGGGGGCGCTCAAACTTTGTTGGTTGGAAGGGACAAGATCAGTTTTCTCCTTCTCAGAATCCTTGTTTGGATCCTTGTTTTTATCCTTAGGCTCGTGGTGCTTTTTGGATGATCTGCTGTGAGATGACGCGCTCTTCGGAGGAGTTAAGTCTTTGGGAAGTTGTTTTTCCCCTGTAGGTGGCATTGGATGACTGTGAGGCTTTCCAGAGGTTTGTTTTGACGGAGATCTGGACCGTGAAGAAGGAGCCTTGTGAGAATCCCGGGACCAATGGCTGTCTCCCCCTCGGCTACTGCTACTAGCACGCTTAGGATTTGGATGAAGACTGGGTGTGCCTTCACGAAGAGAGCGATAGGAATAAGATCGTTTGCGAGACATCTTTCTTGCAAAAGAAACAAGTACATATTAAAACCTTGAATACTGTTGGTATAAAAGTGTGGGGTTAGACAGTGCATGTGATTTGTGCATCCCATATAATTCCCCCTAACAGACCAGGGCCCGGAATTAGGCTCGTCTGGGTAGTCTCTCGTTCTTCAACTGGAAAATTTGTTTTCTCATAAATAGGGGAAAATGGCTCCCCTTCGAAGTCTTCCTGTGTATATACATCGTCGGTTATAGGAATCTTGCTCAATTCTTTAAATAACTGCTCCTCTGTTAAATCATCGGGAGCAGCAGGTTCAACCGGTAGAGAGGCCCTTGATGGGAAACCCCCCGGAGAGGCTGGGATTTCCTTAGACTCGTCAGCACGGGCCTCATCTCCTCTATATACATTTAAGTCTTCGTCGTCCTGGTTAATTATCGGCGAAAGACTCTTATGAAGTTTAGTTGTCTCTGCTTCCTGTGACGTTCCTTCTCCCTCGGTCGGGGGCACGTATTTGTAAGGTTTGCCACCAGCACCAAGTCCAAACCTTATATCCAGAAGGCGGTGCTTGTGAAGATTCTCGTCAGTAATACATTTCTTGATCTTTAAGAAGTCGGATTTGCTTTTCAGAAGAAGGGATAGTCGATTACTGTACACCGAGCCTTCCGTCTTTGGAAAGGTGTGATCTGCATAGAGAAAAGAAGCATATTAGCGCTTCGAATTTTTAAACAAGTTATTCATTCAAAGGTTTAAAATTTACTTGATTTAAGTCATCTTCTTGCACACCCAGTCTGTCTCTTTATATAGAACCAATCGGCCTTGGGATCCCCTATGTTGCTGTAACCGTCAGATAAGACCTTCCTATTTGCTACCGATTCGAAGAAAGAAAAATTTGGGGTTGCCGTAAAGCGATGCTTGAAAAGGTAATAGAATTTCAAATCTTTAAACGTGAGCTCAGTTTGCAGGATTTCCGCATATGCGACGTATAGAGTGTAAAGGGCTGCGTAGGCATTGGGATGAAGCTGCATCGGAGCAATACCCAATCGTTTTAAGGTTTCAATGACGATTGGAGGAAACTGAGGAATAGCGTCTACCCAGCACATGAGTCGGCTAACTGTCATATACCCCTCCATAGCCAGATGAGGTCTATCTTCGCTACCAGGTGTCCTCACATCATCCCAGGGGATCCCGTGTTTCAAGCAAATTTTCTTAAGCTTTATGTCATCAAGTTTGGAAGCTAAAGAGTCAGTGAATTACTCTATTTCTAGTGCACCAGGAATCTCGTCGGGAGCTCGGTCGTCTACTTTAGACTCCTCATCAAGCGAGGTACTCTCAGATGGATCCGATTCCGTTTCTGCCTCATATTCGGATCCAGAATCCTCACCCTTTGGATTAATTGGAAGAACCTCGGGGTTGTGCTGCTCAGACATCTCGTGATCCATCTCTGTATCAGATCTTGAAGGGGAACGGTTATCCGACATTACTGTTTAGGCGAGTAAACATGAGAAATAAGAATATAATTACCCGTCCCCCGTGTGTGTAAGTGCGAGTGTGTGCCTGTGCATACATGGAAGAAAAGCATAAAGATTAGCTACATAAGCAAGGTATTGGTTGTAATGCGCTATCAAGTTACGCTGTCATTTAGTCCAGAGGGATCATCTCGTAGGCTCTAACCTAACTGTCCATTGGTGTATCAAGGTCAAGTTGCATTGTTTATTTAACAAGTAAATCGGATCGCACATCTCCTTGGATCGCATGTCTCCTCAGATCGCGAGACAAGGTTCGGATCGGATCGCGGAGCATCATCGGATCGTGAAGCAAATACAGTCTTGTAGCATAAGTGCCCACTCGTGAAGGAGCGTTGGATCGAGGAAATCAGAACGGATCGCGTTAACCCCTTACGATCCGCCTCGCAGGCCACGATCTGATCTGATGACACAAACGTGGGAACATCCATTTTATCCTCCTCGACCCGATCCACTGCTGCTGCCACGACCCGATCCGCCTGCTCCCACTTTCCTATCTTCACCCTCCTTACGACCCGAACCAAAGTCCGCCGTCCACGAAACGATCCAGCACCTTCCTTTCTTCTCCTCCTCTTTACTCGCGAATTCGGGTGCTTAAACCCATCGCCACTGTCCTTCCAAAAGCCATAATTTTCACCAGATCCCTCTAATTCTTATCTCAAATCGACGGGAACTCAAGTAAAACGAAGATAGAGACGCTAGAATGTGTTTTTGACGTGATTACCTGTCTTAAAAAGTGAAGAAATACGAGTTTTTCTCTTTTGGGATCGAAGAAAGTATGAGTTCGGTCTAAATTTCGAGCGGCTGAACAAAAGAAGAAGGAGAGGAGGAAGCGAGGTCGGGCCTATATAGGCAAATTCGTGACCGTTGGCCTTCCTTTTTTTGTCTTACACGAGTCGTGGGGGCCTAATGGGCCACGAAGCCAAGCCCATCGGGAAGACAGGGCGGTCCCTCGACTGGCTCGTGAGAAGGATGGGCCCGCTAAGCCCAAGGCCCACCTAAAAATCGCATCATAGCGAACACCCCTCCTTGTGGACCGTGAAAGCACGGACGATCCGATCCGACAAACACTCATCAAAATGAGATTTCAGAAATATTCATGGAAATTAAAAAGTTTACCTGACAATCACCCGACAATTTCGCAATGAAATCTCCAAAAGAAAAATTCTAGACAACCAAAGAAATAATCGAAGATTTAACTGGGTATTTATACTAATCAGGAAACACAACTTTTTGGAAATGGTGCGACACTACGGACAGACACAACCTTTGCTTTGCATCGCTTCAGGAAAAGGCAGCTCCGTAATTTCGAAGCATGTTCCATCCTTGATAAAACATACTTCGAGGGGGCAAAATGTTGGCTAGCTATTTTTTGACCAAGCCCCCAAAGTTCACACACGAAGAAAATATGGAATTTCACGCCTCTATCCGTCAAAGACTTGATCGGATCGCCCTGCTTCACCACGATCGCGATCGCTCCCATACCTCGCGATCCGACGTTCAACCACGATCAGAGATGTATGGATCTCGCGGCACCTGTCACCAACTGTCATATTTACCAATTCTTCATCGAGCTACGATCACGATCCGATCAGATCCCACGAACCACCACGCGAAGACCTTGACTAAGTCAACCGCGATCCGATCCGAGCTGGAAGACACGATGATGGCCACGGACTTGGTCATCCACGATCCGATGTTTACGGAGATCGCTACACCTGTCCACAACGGCTAATTTGACTAATTCTTCATTAAGCTGCGAACCGGTCCGAGATCTTCGGGATGTGGGCCACGTCTGACCGCGATCCGTCACCAGAAATCAGCTATAAATAGCCCAGAGCTTGGCATTTTTCAGGATTTTTTGGCAGTTTTAAGGATTGATTGCACCATTACTGTCATACCTCTATTTCATACCAGATTTACTTCGAGATAACTGAGAGAAATCGTAATTGTAAGAGTGAGTTTGAGAGAAATCATTGGTTGTACAAGCATCCAAAGTATAATCAATAGCATATAAAGTGGACGTAGGCTCGTTAACGCCGAACCACTATAAACCGTGTGTGTTTTCTGCTTTTTTCTCATTTTTCAGTTATAATTCCCTACGAATTAGAACAATTTGGATGTTAGAGCCAAATTTTGATCTAACACAAATCAAGTAAAAATTGATTCATTCATAGTCTCATGATGTGGGACTATTCATATAGGAGTTATCTCACACTTACTCAATTTTTAAATAATTCATCTTTATAAAAATAAACTATTTTTCCAACAATGGCTAGTATATAGATCATTAGACATCCTCCCCTTACAAGCTAGCTTTTAGGGGTGAGTTCTACCTAATAGGCCGTATCAGGCCACTTGGTTGTGGGTAGGATCCCTATATTTTAGTAGGGGTATGGTGTTATTATCATCAAAACATGGCTAATATTTCATTTACTATATACCTTAAAACATTGTAAATTGAAACTCTTTCAATGATTACATTTGTATGGTTGTGAACTGTACATATGACCATATTTTAAGTTGCTAGTTTCAGAATCCGATGACGTGAAAAATTGTTTCAGAATTCAAATGGAAAAAAAATGCGAGTTAAATAAATAAAGCCTTATCCTAAAAGCATTGAATAGTTATAACTTTAATATGCCAACCAGCCATTCTTTGCAAAACTTCATGTAGTTTTGTTTTGCTCTAGAATAACTCCACAATAGAAATGCATGCAGATATTCCATGTCTTGTGAAAACATACAATCGTGACGTAATAAAGATACTGTGTATATGATGTTAGAACACTATTGGTTATCATTTGGTGTTTCATGTGCGACATACTATCAATTGTTGGTTTCAGAATTTTACCTTCTACATCTTTATCTTAAATACCCCTCAAAGCAAAATTTTCAAGTTTCCAACCAGATATTTCCACTTCATTCGTTATTAATCAAGCTTTATTTTGACAGTTCATTTATTTGCAGAAAAACTTGTGTTTATATATTGAGTATACAATCATAACATGTCTTTGAAATGGGGAATACAAATGAGGTTTACTCACAAAAAATAGTTCCCTGTTCTATGTTTGTTTTCCAGGTTTTATATGAAGATCAAATTTTCAGAAAATTTATTTGTAATTCTAACTGAAAATTGGAATGCGTTGATGAAAAACTCTAATTTGAAAAACTATTATTTAATTTGCTTCAGGCTTTTATGTTGATTGCATGAAGGCTTTTTATCGTACAAACACGGTGATGTTATTTTTTGAGGCTTCTCCACAAAGTTAACTTGTTTTGGCAGAATATAGAATTTATGTTCTTCCAATCTAAATTGCTCTTCTTTTTGACAATCATATAAATTAAAAATAAAGCCACTATTTGCAAATCATTCAAAAGGTTGCGAGTTTTTTCAGAAAATATATGTTAGGTATACAAAATACTTCTGGTTTGGCCCATTGATAATAAGTTTTGAACATTCTAGGATGGACGTTAATTACTTAAAACACTAGAAAGGTACCAAACTGTTCTATTGTGAAATGTGTAAACCAAATCAACATGTCTACACAAGCATAACCGAGCTTACTGTTTTTATCTTGATCCTCCAAACTGAAATTTTACAATTTAACAGTATTTAGTTGTTCTCAACAGACATAACAGACCTCAACTATCACATTGAGAAATGATATATAAATATCATGTGCCATCTATTCCTTCGATCACAATGATAGATGCAAATCATCCAATAAACCATGGATTTTCTTAAATTTACTGTATATTTGTGAAATTTTGCAATTTACCATTGCTGAGGTCTACTAAGTACACAAAGGTGTACTAATAAAAAATAGGAAATAAGGTTATTTAATCCATAATGGTCTACTAAATACATTGTGTGCAATCCATATTTTCCCACTGGCTTTCCATTGTATAAAACAGCATGGAGATTTTATTTTCCTTTCTCTGTTTCTTCTGCAAAGTACAGACCTATTATCGTAACATAGAATGAAAGTGTACTCTCTATTTTCAATTATTTACATGCAATGGACGCTACAGTAAAGGCTTTTGTAAATCTTTATCTGTGCATTTAGCTAATTCGCTTCATATGGGTAAGTAATACGTGTTGGTGAGTATTTTTCTCATATTGGTTTTTCTTTTCTCAGTGTTACGAGGAGGAGGTTTCAAAGGAGGTTCCAAAGGGACTTTCATAAGTACTTGGCTGCAAGGGGTTTCGAAAAATCTCTCTACGATTATTTGCGTGATCTTCTGATCAGTATATGTAAGAAGCAATCTGGTTGGCTAAAGAGCTTCAAACATTTTATTGACAATTGATCAGTCTATCAACAGTTTTGGTTATCTGGTTGGTTTTTGCTATATGATATTAATTACCAGTGAAGTATATGTAAAATGCTTCAGTGACTTCTACATAACGTTCAAGGAGACCAGAACAGAAAGTAGTGTCTTATATCTGCACTGTAGTATCTTGAATATTGTTGTTCATGTGTAGATTTCAGAGATGTTCACTACAAGAATAATACGGATTTCCGACGGCTGAAAACCGTCGGCGGCCGTCGGAAATGGTCGGAAGCCGTCGGAAATCCCCGTCGCAATTAAAGGCGTCGGCACACAGTGTTTCCGACGGTTTTCGACGGCTGTTGTGGAATAATTTTCCTACGTTTTCCTACGGTTATCGTCAATTTCCGACGGCTTCCGACGGCCGTCGGAAACCGTCGGAAACCGTTAGAGACGTTTGCCTGGAAGCCGTCGCAAGCCGTCGGAAACCGTTATAAACATTTGAACCAGTAAGCCGTCGGAAGCCGTCGGAAGCCGTCGGAAATACTGCTGCTTTTTTTTTATATTACAGCTGCTATTTAACCATCAAACCCACATTCCACTCAATTCATTAATTCAGACCGTCGGTCTTTAACTCCATCACAACATTTCATACACAAACCATCAAAACCACACCATTTCAACCAAAAAATCATCAAAACCAAACCAATTCAACCAAAAATTCATAAAAACGATAAAAAAACATATAAAACATAACACTTCTACGATTGCACACTATATAATACATCACATTTACTACATCAATCCACCACATCTTGTCTACCATCAAAATACATACGAAATGTCAACCAATGTTCAGTCATACACCCCCATATATATATAGCGCATCTCTAGTCATATATGTACATATGTCAAACTAAAAAAACATACCTAACAAGCAACATCACTGGTCGTCCTCCTCTGCAGAGCCAGCTGATGAAGGAAAGCGTCCATACTGCCGCTCGAACTCTGCTATGCGTCGATCCACTATCTGAGTCATCTCAATGGCTTGGCGGCGATTCTGTTCCTCAAGCTGTGCCACCCTAGCTCTCAAGTCCTCGATCTCTGCGGCATCCATAGCTTCTCTAGCATGTCTGGCCCGTGCCTGCTGACTGGTGGACTGTAACAATTATTTAAAATTCTTTTACTCATTTACAATTATTTTAATAATCTGCATGGCGTAAAAATATGTGATTAAAGAGTTCGGAGTAATACATTATAATCTTCGTTGACATAAAAAGGTTATCGACTATATCATTACATTCTATATCCTCTTTTAACTATTATGGTAAATAAGACCATAAATGAACCTATTCCAAGCCAACGCATAACACTGATTATAAAACGTTTTATAAATTACAATAACATAGTTAATGCTTACTTCTTGGTATCAAATGTTAAAGAAATTTGATATGCTTTAAATTATAACAACAATTAATGACAGGTGTGATATCACGTGTTAAAGAAATTTGATATGCTTTAAATGGCATAATTTAATACCGTAAACTATGCACTTCATCGAGTTAATTTAGAGCAATAATTATTGATCTCTCAAATGATAACATTGAATGCACGCAACATTGGTATCATGAAAGATATATTTATCACAAAATTAAAGAACTTGAGGCTTAAGCTATGTAGATAAAAATAAAACGCATAAAATGTTTTACCACTTGATTTCCAAATCCATATCGCCTGTTACGCGTCTGTGGATCCATCACTGACTGGAAGATAATGTCCTCCTCGTCTGTAGTAAGCTGCTCCTTTCCAGTCTCAGCTAGACGCAACTGACGTTTCTCCATGAACTTCTCCTGCAAGCCGAATGTATATAAAATTAATATCATGATATCGTATTTTATATTAATTTAACAATTACTACATAAACTTCTACATAAAATGAAATCTTACGTGACTCTTCCTGGATTTCTCGTCATGCCATGAGTATGTGATGTTCCCGTCTGAGTCGACATGCTCTATGGCATGCGTACGGGTGAACACATCCATATAGGAGACTGGACCCTGCCCCTCAGCCTCCTGAATTAGATTATTAAACACAATTATTAAATGTTCAAAACTATATACAGCATAATAAGTCGCATTTAAAAAAAATTACCAACTCCTGCCGATACTGCTGGAATGACTTGGATCCTCCTCTATGCGTGACTGGATTTTTATTCCTATTCGCGCTGTTTCTTTGTGACTCCGCCTTCACATTTAAAATTTTATATTTATCAGTCTAAATATTTTAATATTTATTAAAAAAAAAATTAGTACACTAACCTTCGCTGTATCACTATCCCAATACTTCAGAAACCCACTCCAAACATTATCTCCCATCCACGTAGGTTTTTTCCTATTTTTTTTCATTGTTGATATGGCATCTTTATAGTTTTTCCTCATCTTTTGCATCCAATACGTCCTAGCCAATGCCAAATCATCGGTCTGTATATCAACCTCAGCCTGTATTTCACGTTAAACAAACATTAGTAGTAAAATATGTACAGTATATCTCAGCGATTAACATAAATTATATTGCAAAAAATATAAAAGAAAATACTTACTAGCACATCCTGCCAAATGACCTCCTGAATGTGAGGTGGTATCAAATCCCACTTAGGCCAAAATCCCGACATCCTTGCCTTATATGCTGCTGTCGAAGCGGTCAAAATAGTCTTCGAAGGCTGAAAATCGAAAGTCCTGCATTAAATGTGAAAAACATATAAGGGTGCTGTATAAAATAATAAACATGCTAAATAAAGTTTAATTTTTACCCAGTACTCGTAGGAACTAAGGACACGACTGGACGCACGTGGGGATGCGATCCAGAACCCTCGCCTGACGAATTTCCTCTAGATGACATACCTGTCACATACAAATTATTTCAAAGATCTAAGCTAACTTAAACAAACGATATAAGCTGCTCAATAAGTGACATAAAAGATGCAAAAAATGACATAAAAGAAAAATTGTTTTTACCTGTATTTGATTTGGTCTCATATTCCAAAGATTAACATTTTTACATTATTGCAGATTTAAGACAAATAAATAAGCAAAACTGCATATGACACAAAAGATGTAAAAAACGATCATAAAAGTTAAAAATTTAATAGAGTTACATGAATTGCAAAATAAGCTGGGTTTACTACATAATTACATTACAATAGATAGATAGTACTCGATCATCATCTATATCAATCATCATCTTCTTCAGATTCAAATTTATCCTCAGATTGCATACTATCTTCCTCCGCACTCTCAAACGCATCTACCAAAGCATTTGCCTCATCGATTAGAGGTCCGAAATCTGCATGATCATCTTCAATTATTATTTCATTGTTCTGTTCGAGTTCTGCCTGATAGGCTCCTTCATCTGGAATATTCTTCCCATCAAACGTAAATCTGGCCTTTGTTTTAAAAACTGCCGACCAATCTGCTTTATCTCTTTTTAGAGACGGGTAAGGAGCATAATAAACCTGTAATGCTTGTTTGGCTAGTACAAAAGGATCATACTTGTAATAACGCGATGTATGCTTTATTTCAATCAGATTATAATCCTTATGTACATTAATCCCAGAACCCGGAACATTGCTAAACCAATCGCATTTAAATAGAAACACCTCCTCTGCGGGTCGTGAGAAATATGTCAATTGCAAAATTTGTGTTAAAACGCCATAAAAATATTTGATGTGATTCTCAGGATCGTCACTGCCTTTAACGAATACACCAGTATTGTTCGTTGATTTTTCAGCACCGTATTCTTTTGTGTTAAATTTATATCCATTAACAAAATATATTGGATATGTCTTAACCAATCTTTTTGGTCCCATTGCAAGATGTTTCAACCCTTCATCAACAACACAATTTTTGGGTTCATAAACATAATTTGTAAACCAAGCAGAAAATTCTTTACTGATATCTCCATTTGGATGTTCACGTTCATAAACGTTGTAAATAGAAATAGTGTTTTGCATTAGATTATACACACGTAAAGATGTAGAAATAAAAATGCAGTAATTGATATTTCAGATTACCTAACGAATGGTGCAACTTCAGAACAATTTAGAAGAATATAAGTGTGAGCTACATGAACATCTTTATCATTTAGCCAGACGTCAACACATTTTCCAGAAGGTCGACCGTGTTGTCTAAAAATAGACAAAACTGTTTGAGACGATTCTTGTTCGTCTCCTTCGTCGTTTCTTGGAACACTTTCAAATGATATATTCACATGATCACTGAAATAATGAGAGAAAAAGAACGAAGCTTCTTCTTCGATGTAAGATTTACATATCGAACCTTCAACTCGTGCTTTTTGTCTCACTTTTTTCTTCAAATGATTCAGGTACCTATGCAATATTAATTTACATTATTTAATAGTTTTAAATTCAATTAAATTAATCGTTAATATGTCTATGTTTACCTCTCGAATGGATACATCCATCCATATTGGACAGGTCCTCGATATCGTGCTTCAGTTGGAAGGTGAACAGGTAAATGTTCCATTACATTAAAAAAACCTGGTGGGAATATTTTCTCTAATTTGCAAAGCAATATTGGAATATCTACCTCAAATTTACGTAAACGTTCCACTTTCAAAGTAGTTGAACAAAGTTCTCTGTAAAACAAACTAAGCTCCGTTATTACCTTCCAAACTTTTAACGGCAATAGTTCTTTGAACATAACTGGGAATAGATGCTCCATCATAATATGACAATCGTGGCTTTTCATTCCGCTCAATTTACCATTTTTGAAGTCAACACACCTACGAAGGTTTGAGGAAATCCCATCAGGAAATCGTAACCCTTCAACCCATTTTAAAACAACGTTAACCTGATTATTATCTAATTCATAACATGCTTTGGGTTTTTTACTGTCATTAGGTTTCATATGAAGCTCGGGACGTTTGCATAATTCTTCTATATCGCGCCTTGATTTCAAATCATCTTTAGTTTTCCCTTTAACATTCAAAATCGTGTTAAACACATTATCAAATACATTTTTCTCATTATGCATCACATCAATGTTATGACGAAGCAGAAGATGTTTCCAATACGGCAACTCCCAAAAAATAGACTGTTTGCACCAATTATGATAAATCGATTTGCCTTCAAATTCTGTTTGAACTCCAGTTTGATATATCTTTGGATGATTTCGAACCATTTCATATATTTCTTCGCTAGTCCATAACGTTGGAGGTTGTCTGGTTTCTACTCTATTAACCAAAAAGTTTTTCTTGTCTGCTCTAAAAACATGATTTACATGGAGAAAACATCGATGACAGTCAAACCATGAAATTTTCCTACCATGCGGTAAGGAAAACGCTCGTGTCTCTTCCATGCAATATGGACATGATAGACGACCAGCGGTACTCCATCCTGAAAGCATTGCATATGCAGGAAAATCACTTATAGTCCACAACAAAGAAGCAAACATGCGAAAATTTTTCTTCTTTGAAACATCGTACGTTTCTACTCCTTCGTTCCACAATGTTTTTAATTCTTCAATTAACGGTTGTAAATAAACATCAATTCCTTGTGCTGGATCATCGGGCCCAGGAACAATAACAGTAAGAAACATATATTGTGTTTTCATACACATCCATGGAGGTAAATTATAAGGTGTGATGATAATGGGCCATGATGAGTATTTAGAACCAAACTGAGAAAATGGTGAAAACCCATCCGTACATAATCCTAGTCTGACATTACGACTCTCCGCTGCAAAATTGGGATAAGTTTTATCGAAATGCTTCCATGCTTCCCCATCGGCTGGATGGGTCAACGTACCTTCTTGCTCCGATCTCACCTTATGCCATCTCATATGAGATGCAGTTGCAGAAGATGCATATAATCTTTGAAGCCTTGGAGTAAGAGGTAAGTAATGCATACGTTTATATGGAACTTCCTTTCCCTTCTTTTTTCGTGGTTTATATCTTTCTTCATTACAAATTTTACAATTTCTAAGGTTTACGTCATCTTTCCAAAACAACATACATCCTTTTACACATGTATCTATTTTTTGATAAGGTAAACCAAATGCCGACATAAGTTTTTTAACTTCGTAGTGATTTTCACACATTAAATTATCCGGCGGCATGTGCCTTTTTGCAGCTTGTACAATTGCTGTGAACCCAGCTTCGGTGATGTTGTATTTAGATTTCATCGCAATGTATTCCGCGATTACCGATAGCTGAGTGCCGCTTGTACAACCATCCCAAATAGGTTTCTTAGCATTATCCAGCAAATCATAAATTTTCTTAGCTTCCATATTCGGTTCTTCATCATTTCCATCGTCGTCGTCGACTGCAATCATAGGAAACATAGATCGAGCTGCATCTTCCACCATATTTTCAATACGGGTCGTGCTAACATTTTCTTCAACAGGATTGTCTACCTCAGTCTCAACAGGAGTATTTGATACAACTTCTCCATGACGATCCCAAAAATAATACTCGGGTACGAATCCGTTTTTGCACAAATGGACTTTCACAACATCGGGTAACAAATATTTCAAATGTTTACACTTGCTACACGGACAACGAATTTCAGGATCGCTTCCATTATTACTTAAAGCAAAGTCAACAAAGACATTTATACCATTATAAAAATCTTCTTTTATTGAACCTCTCTGTCCTCTTCTTTGGTACATCCAACTCCTCCGATCAACAAAATAATCAATCATTTTTCCTAGTTGAGAAATTCAGTCATAAGTCCAAAAATTAATATTTATTTAAGAATTCAAATTACAAAAAAAACTTGTACTTATGGTAATAAAACGCACGTATATTGCAATATTTTCATTTTTAAGGAATATATTTTTAATATTAAAAATATATTAATTCTATAGCGTTTTGATCCATATGTATTTTATATATTAATTCCATAGCGTTTTTCTGAAATTTTGATTTTGTCGTAACTTACAAATTATGAATTAAAATCTCAAATTCTTATATCCGTTAGAAAAAAAATTTCAGAATGGTCCTAGCATTTCTTGTTTCGTCCAAATCCGATTTAAAATGAATTTTATATAATTTTCCAAAGTTCAAAATTAAATTTTGAAACCACCGCGCCATTTTAGTCTTGGAATATAAATTATTTTAATTTATAAAATCTAACTTAAATAACAAAAAATCAATCGTTGTTATTTAAAATAAATAATCTTAAATATCCATAACCCAACACAGTTAAATTTGACACTTTTTTTAATGCAATTCTTTTACATGGTCAGGCATCCTACTTCCCATTATAAACACAGTAAACATTTACAATTGTATATTACTTCGTTTCAAACGATTCAACAAAATTTCGGCAGCATTTCCCTTTTGTTTCCTGCAGTGTACACATGTACGCAGGAAACAAAAGGGAAAATGGAACCAAAATTTTGTGAATCTTTTGAAACGAAGTAGTATACAAAATGTAGATGCTTATTGCGTTTATAACTTGTCCAATACAAGGACAAATCCAACAAATATTGTACCAGATGAATATAAACGGTCGTTTTTTAATTTAAAAAAAACAACTATTTATATAACGATCATGTACAACACTCGTCGGACGGGGCCGAAAACACTCTAGGGATATTACTCAATTATATGTGCGCATATTAATATAAAGTACGTTTTACTGCAACAAAAAAATATTTTATATTTTATCACATATGCTAACATTTCAATCAACTTAAAACAATATTATTATTACCATCGATTCAATAGGCACACAACTAGAATTTAGAATCATGCGTTTTTGTGCATAAATCAAAATTTGCACGATGTACTTTTCATAGTTCATCCATTCAATTATTCGTATGTCAAATAACACGTGCAAGAATGACGAGCGCATAACAGCACACATGTACAAAAATATCCTAAATTATACAACGACATAAACAATCTAAATTGAAACACATACACACACTTAAACCAATTTGTAAACATCTGGGATTTTAAACAATTTTTTATGACCACTACAAACAACAATATATCCAAAACATGCCTAAATTTTGATGTCAAATACACAAATATGCAAATATTTAACATAACTTTTTCAATTTCAGTGTAGCAAATGAAACACACATATAATATGATGATATAACATACTACAACACCATAGAAACCAATTGCAATCAACAATTATGCTTAATTTACTAATTTTACCAAATTTAGGTTTAGGTCAAAAATTGAAATTTTAACCAAAAAACGAATTATACCTTAAATTGATGTTGCTGGAAGCTTGAGGAGGAGTCGGGAGTAATCTGGACGTGAAAAATTTGGTGTTTGGAGGTGGAAAATCGCGATTTTGATGGTGTAAGGGTTTGGAAATCGGGTGGAAAATGGGTTTGAGGAGGGAAGTGAAAAATTCTGTTCGGCTGGAAGAAGATAATACGTTTATAATCGACGGTTTCCGACGGCCGCCGACGGCCCGTCGAAAGCCGTCGGAAACCGTCGATATGGGCCGTCGAATTTAAGCCCCTTTCTTGTAGTGGTTTCTTACATGATGTGTTTATCATTTATGTCACACCTCTTCTATGTTTAATGCACCGTAGTTTTCTTGTTGATGATCAAGAAGTGGTGGTGGCGGCGGCGTGTTTCCAGTTTCTCTTAGTTTTTGTTGTCACTGTGCTCGTTGCTTTGTTGCATTCTGATTGTATCCACTTTGTGTTTTATTAAAAGCGTCTCTTGCAAAGTGAATAGACTATACAGGCATTTTGTTAACTAAAGCTAGCACATATACTAATAAATATGTTACATGTGTAGGAAATGTAGCGTTATCCTGAGGTTTTACGAATAAGTGGAGCATAAAAAGTTTAGCTATGTTTTACACAAGGCAAAACTTGGTTTTGATCGATTCAAACATGTTAGTGCCGAGTGGTTTGAAACCTTGTGTAATACACCGCATTTTTAATAATTAAATAATAAAATAAATTTGTAAGATCATCAGATTTTAGTTAAGAGAGTTGTACCGTTGCATCCTTGGTGATTTTTTGATCAATTTATGTGTATAATTTGCAGAAATCGAAATTAAAACGAAGTTATCGTAGAAAAAAAAGTAAAAAAAAAGGGAAGAGAATGAAATAATATTAATAATACATAGGCTGGGTCGACCCCCTATAAGGTCGGACAACCTGCTTGTTCACCTAATCGTGATTTCGTCCAAGTACGAGAAGTGACGAGAGGTGACATTTTTAGATTTTAGGCTGATGTGAGATGTTTTTATTGGCTTAATTTGAATTCTGAAAGCTTTGATTGATTGAATGACGTAGTTGAACAAGATTAAATCTTAAAACCCAACGGTCTGAGATCCTTAGGTTACACTGTAAATAGACCCATATGCCGGGTGCTTCACTTACAACTCAATAAGAAGTTTACTAGACTTAAAGGTAAATTGGCATGAGAAGCTCACTAGACTTAAGTAATAAATTATAGAAGTTTTAAAGTAAGATTTGTAAAACTTATTAAAGAGAGCATAGAAAGCTCGTGAGTTTAAGTTGAGTCTTGGAATTTTTTATTCTTTATTTTGGAGCAAGTCCAATAGGGCATTACTTTCACAAAATCTGAAATGTACATCCAAAAAGGTGTCCAATAGAGTGTGCAAACACCTTAAAATTTGGATTTCGAAGGACATTCGTTTCAGAATCTGCAAACTATTCAAGCGTTTGCGAACAAACGCCCGAAGTCATACGTCTGTTAAAAAAAGGCCTGAAACCGGGCATCTATTCAACAAACGGCTGGTTTTCAATTGCTTTTTATTGCATCGAGCAGATTTTTATTACAACGGGCAGTTTTTTTACTTTTAAATGGCCTAAAGGGGCTAGCGAGGGCATGCAGGCACATTTTGCTGAATGTTGCATGACAAAAAATAAGAGTGTGTGTGTATGTTTTATTTCCAATTTTGCACTTGTCATTTTAACACACGTATGTGTGTGCATGTCTACCTTACTTCATATCACATTGTTTCATTTTTAGTTATTCTTAATGAAGTAATGACAACACACACACATTAAGAATGACATGTGTGTGTGTGAATGGAGCATATAATATTTGAATTTTTGTTAACATCTTGTTTCATCTCATCCATGTTTACAAATCTAGAAGGAAAATCCGGTTTAGGGTCAGGTTCTTGGAGTATTTCATTAACACCCTGAATATATTTCACATATTCAATATAATTAGAATGAAATAGACAAAATATTGTTAGAAATCAGAAAACAAAAATAATATACACATTCGAAGATTGAAAATAATTTTTTGTACTTCATTTGTAGTAGTAAGGCAGCTGCATGACAACATTGTTGATTGCTAGTCCATTGTGTACAATACTCAAATCATCAAATATATGCGAATCTGAAATGGTGAAATCTTAAAATACAAATACGCAGATTGTACCAAAACATCTTCAAATATGCAAATGGTGAAATAATGACATATATATACGATAATCGGAAATAATGGAATCTTCTAATACAAATATGCAACTTATGACAAAAATATCTTTTAGTCATGCAACTCATTCCTATTTTAAGATTATTCTCTTCTGTATCAGAAATCGCTTTTATGTTATTCTTTCTGTTCTTCAGTTCCCACCAACAAACAAAGAAATCTTCCACTTGAAGAAAGAATATATTCAAAAATAAGGCAAAACCTCACAAACTCGTATTTTTTCTTAGAATTTAGACATTTCAATATAGAAGAAAACTCCATTAATAATAGTAGCAGCCAAACATAAATATTATTTACAGATCCAATAAGAAAATCACCAAATGCATACTAAAATTCATTGCCTCGTCGGTCATCACAATATGAAATGCAAAACCAATATTCATCGCCCATAATAAATATGGTAGTTTTTAGAGGGAAATTATTACAGTGGAGGGAATTATTTCAGACTGAAGCCAAAAAAATTGAACTGAAACCAGAGTTGACGGTAAAAGTTTTTGTTACTTGAAGGCCCAAAAATCTTATGTAGATTAAAGAAAATATTTACAACATATTATAACGTTCAAACGCATGTGGAACCAATAATTATAAAGTAATGTTAATATCTTTAGTATTTTGTGTCTCTTTTAACATTTTATATTAAAAAATTTTGAATATTTTATTAAAGGAAAGTCTATTTAGACACAATGGTGACACAATTGATTTGCGCCATCGGATCACTCCATGAATTTAACTTCTTCATATAAAGACAAAAAGATACAACAGTTGAGGCTTTGTTTCTTTCTGTTTATGTCTAATTTTGTATCCAATAGTCACCTCCTTTAATTAATTTTGAATTAACATAAATTTTTAATATATTATTTTCAAATTTTATGAATATTACAAAGTTTTTTATTTTAAACTTTTATGAATATTTTGAAATTATTTTGTAGTACATAATAATAACGGATATCAGTTATAATTTTGCACTAGACGGTGAATATTAAATGTTAATCTATTTTTTAATTATTAATATTTAATTCATATTTACTTAACTGTAATTACTAAAAATTAATAAACGAATATTAACTTGTAATTTTTGTTATTTAATGGTAATTCTCTAATAGTAACGATATATTGTCAAAATTTTGTTTTTAAATATTAAATATAGTATATAATGCATTAATTATTAAATATGAACTATTAAATGTTAATTGTTCAAAGTTGGCTATTTATTAGTATTTATAAATTATCAAATAATCAATGTTATTTATTGTTTTCTAAAGTTGTCAATAATTAGCAGTTATATATTATTTACTTGTAATCATCGATTATAATACCTTATAAACAACGACGTATGTAAGCTATCTTTATAATCACTAATTACAAATATATTCATTGCAACTAGGAAGAAAAAACAATATTTCTATTGCAACTGGCAAGAAATTGTTGTTGCCACAAACATGTTTATTGTAATTGGTAGGAAGATTAGTTGCTAAAATATGTTTATTGCAACTGACAATTAAATACCATTGATAAAAATATGTTTATTGTAACTGGTAGAAAAACTCAATTGAAAAAAATAGGTTTACTGCAATAGGCAGAAAAAAGCCGTTCCAAAAAATACGTTTTCGTAACTAATAGGAAATATTAGTTGTTATAAAGTATTTATTGCAATTGTCAGATAATGCCAGTTGCTAAAGGTCATTTATGGCAACTGTCATATAGCGTCTGTCGCAAACAGAAAGTTGCAATAGGGAAAAACGTTAATCGGGTGTTTGTACAATGCGAATTTTTCGTTCTAAACATAGATAGTGTAAGGCGGGTCATCACAAGATAAATATGAAAGAACAGTGAAATTCTTATTTTGTAAACCCTCTTCATGCCCCAACCAAATGAGTGAGTTTAAGCGCGAGGAGCAGGAGAAAGTTGAGATTTCTCTCCTTTTTAGCGCGAATAACCAGAACATTTTCCAAGAGGCCGTTTAGGATAAATGGTTTTCTACATCCCATTTAACACCTCGAATGACATTTGCTCATCAAAATAAATATAAATTTTACACCAAATTGTCAACTGCTTAGTAAGGAAAAAGAATACTGTATCTTTTCAAAATTGAAGAAATTGCACTTAACTTATGCTAATGCTGGTGATGAGTTCGATGCACCGCTGGTCATCACAATCTTAGTTTTGAAATCTGTAGCAAGATTCATCCCTGTCCATCTGTTTCCCCTATCGCCTTTAGTGTCCGGAGTCACATTCCATGCCTACTCATGAGAAGTTCACTAGACTTGAGTAATAAATTATAGAAGTTTTAAAGTAAAATTTGTAAAGCGCATTACCGAGAACATATAAAGCTCATGAGTTTAAGTATAGTCTTGGAATTTTTTATCCTTTATTTTGGAGCAAGTCCAACAAGGCATTACATTTCACAAAATCTGAAATGTACATCCAAAAAGGTGTCCAACAGAGTGTGCAAACACTTCAAAGTTTGGATTTCGAAGGACATTCGTTTCAGAATCTGCAAACTATTCAAGCGTTTGTGAACAAACGCCCGAAACCAGACGTCTGTTAAACAAATGCCTGAAACCAGACATCTATTCAACAAACGCCTGGTTTTCAATTGCTTGTTATTACAACGAGCATATTTTTATTACAACGGGCAGTTTTTTAACTTTTAAATGGCCTAAAGGGGCCAGTGAGGGCATGTAGACACATTTTGCTGAATGTTCTTGACACATGCGACAGATTTTGCTGAATTTTACTGAGACATGCAGACTGTTTTAAAATGCAATCACTTTTAAATTATCATGCGTTTGTTCAACAAACGCTTGTTTTCAAAACTGTTGTAATTTTTCGGTTCCAATAATTCGGGGTGCGGAAAATCGAAAATCCGCACCCGAACTTATGGGTGTAAACGGGTCGGACCGGACCCAACGGAGGTGTTCTAGTCCTGTCCTACAAGTGATTCGGATGGACACGGACCAGACACCATATAGCCTCAGACCGAGCCGGATAACGGACTGTTCTGTCCGATATACAACAATTACTCTTGAATCACGGTGTCAACTTCTGAACTCATGTTTTGCGCCTACTCTTGAATCGCGATGTAGGTACGGTTTTTCATCTTTCCAGTAGAAATTACTGCCCTAGAATACTAAATAAGGGACGTGAATGTATGTATGTCAGTAGAATAAAGTTATAAATTGGGTTTAACAAGAGTCCAGGAGTTTCTTATGCTTTTATTTGTTAGATTTAGATCCGCAGAGGCCAAAGCTTTTTACAAAAACACCCTATATATACTCTCCATCGCCGCCTTAAGCCCTTCGCCTTTCCCTAAAACCACAAACACAACGATGACTTCTTGCTTAGTATCCTCCTTGGTACGCTGCTCAATTCCCAGGGTTTCTTTTATTTACAGATCTCAATTTTACTCGACTACTCCTCTCATCTCAAGGACTTGGATCCTTAGAAATCTAATCAGCAAACCGCGCTGCCCAAGTTTTACCAGATCCGTTTCTTCAAAAAATTTAGCGACTGAGAATGATAAGATCAAGCATGCCGACGAGATTCTCTTGCGCGTTTTGGAATCGGAGATCGCTGAACATGAATTAGTAATAATACTCACTAACCCGTTCGCTCTTTTTATTTTATTGAATGGTGTAGTAATAACGTTTATCTTTAACTTCTGATTATATAAATCAGAACTCTACCTGTTTGTTTTTTTGGCAATTCAAAACAAGTTATTCAGAATTTGCAAACTTGACATATATCCTCCAGTATGAGTGATGAAGTTCGTTGATTGATTATCTAGCTAGATTGCCAATAGTAAAAGAAAAAAATTGAAGTGTTATGTGTGGATAATTTTTCTGTATCAGCAACAGTTTTATGCAACAATGTTACATTCTTTGCATTTACTCCGATCTTTATGTGTGTATGGTTTTTCACTACAACAAAGGTAATGGCTAGTATAAGTGCTACAGCAAGATGATAAGTAGTTAGATTTTAGAAAATACGTTGCGGTACTTGAACCATATCTTACATCTTTATTTGTAATAAATAAGTACTGCATTTTATGTTATGGAATTCAGGTCCAGAATGACAGCTTTATTAGCATAGTCTCATATGATAATTAATTACAAACTAAAAGACAATTAAGGTCTCAAAGTATAGTAGGAATCATGTGGATTCATTACGTAGCTTGTATGTGTAATGTATCTTTTTGCTTCATCTTGACGGACAGTTTCATGCAACAATTTTACATTCTTTGCATTTACTGAAGTAGAAATATATCTTGCTAGTGGCGTACGCAGAGATTTAGATTAGTGGGGGCGAAACAATGGAAAAATTGTTCAATCATATGCTAAAAAGTTAAGAAATATTTGAACTATAGAACTACATTAATATCCAATTTAAGCATAATTTTCATCAGTGCCATTATTGTTATTATTAGCTTTCTCTTCCATGTTTTCAATGTTGGCTTTTACAATATCATCGGCCACTTCAGCATTAGTAGTGACTTCTTTCTTGCCTTCATTCATGTAACTCTCAGCCTTTGATTTGAAAGTTTTTGAAGACTCCGTCTTCATTCTATAAAGGGGCATAGCTTTTTGTATGCATTGAAGAAAAACATAACATTGATTAGTCAAACAAATCGCACACAATTATTAGATCACACTACCATGAGGAGTTGAACAAAATAAATTGGATGATGAACAACACAACGATTAAAATTCATGTATTTTTAAGGATTGAAATCCTTTATAATGAATAAGCTATGGCTTTTTTGTGTGACTTTTATATGAGTTTGATCTGCTATTTTGCTAACAACAAATTAATTTTTAAACCATATTTTATAATTTATTCAATTATTTATATATTTTATTAACAAGATTCAAATTTTAAACCATATTTTATAATTTGTTGAACAATCAAAATTTTAGTTTACCTATTTATAAATAAAATTTTGAATTTAGCAAAAAAAAAGCCTTAAACTACGAAAAGGCGCACTCAAACTATAAAAAGATGCAAGCCCCTTGATAACTATGACATACATATGTATGAATTTTAACCGCTATGTTATTCATCATCCAATTTATTTTGTTCAACCCCTCACGGTAGTGTGATCTAATAATATGTTTTCATCATCCAATTTATTCATCATCCAATTTATTCTAGTTTCAATGATACATGAACACAATCAGAGCTGACTGATGATGTTGTTCTTTACCATTGTAATAGTTATTTTAAATCACTAATATGTATTTTTATTTTGGCATTTTAGCAGGAAAAAGTGTTGCCAAAGGATTTTCCATTTGAGATTATTGATAATCCTGAAGGTGGATCAATTACGCTTAAGAGAGAATATGGCACCGAGCAGATCCAAGCTACTGTGAGTGCCTACTCGTATATGAGTACTCCGATCTTGCAGATGTATCTAAATATTACCATAAAAAAGAAAGTGGGTCCTACTTTAGAAATCTTTTGCCATCTCAGACCAAATGATTTCCAAATTATACTCGTGTCATTGGAAAATCCAGAAATCTCCAAATCCAAGTAAGATTTCTATATACTGGTTGGGATTGCTTGAAGCTTATCCTACATGTGTCTAACTTGAAAAACATGTATACTTGTTGAGATACCAATACATGCTAATTTGATCTGCATATAAAACCTGGAAACTTACAGACCAAACACTCAAGGGATAAGTGACATGCTATGCCTCATATTGCAAAATAAGGGATACAATGGCTGTTGGAAAACAATGACTGAGTCGCATACTTTGTCGCTTTCTTGAAGACGATTCGACGATCTGGCTGATGGTGCAAACAAGTTTATACTTGTTGCCGCCGTCTCTAGGATAAAACAGCATCGAAAAAATAATCAATTTGCTTGCAAAACAAATCAATTCAGATTTTCACTTTCTAAAAATAATGAACTGCTCGTTCTGTTTTTGTTTCTATTTTTTGGAGGAAAATAAATGGCGGAGGAAGAAGAAGAAGAGGTTGAGATAAAACGCGTCGTTTTTTTCTTCTGAGTGATCCGAAATAAAAAATATACGTGTTATTATTATTGTAGGGAAGTCGGTTTAGATCTGAAAAAATGGATCTCAGTTTTACCAAATCAAGTAAAAACTGATTCATTCATAGTCTCATGATGTGAGACTATTCGTATAGGAGTCATCTCACACTTATTCAAATTTTTAAATAATTCGTCTTTATAAAAATAAACTATTTTTCCAACAATCCTCCACTTGAATTTTTAAAAAGATTTTCCGAGCAGTTTCTAAAAATATAAGATTGTGCATAAACAAAGGTGTCATCCGACTTGAACATTTGCATATTGGATAAGATTCGGTTTTTAGTAGAGTGACACGTAGTTTTGAACTCTATTCCTGACATCCGACCACACACAACCTATTCTATAGTGCAATCAAATAAGCCCGTGCATTTATTGTCATGCATGTCTATCTCAGTTTAGTGAACGCTCTAGAAGTTTTGTCCAAAACTCCATAGGAAACGACCACATTTCCACATTCACATAGGTGAGTCTATCAAGAGTACTCCTGAAGGTAGGTACTCCACTCCAAATAGAGTATTGATCTCATTAAGAGTTTCAATTAACTCATCTCTAATCACTTCAGGAATACATGTTTCTTAATATATAAATGTAGAATGTTCATCAGCTATCACAACTCAACTTGTTTTCACCCATTGAACTTAGTTCTTGGGATCTCCAGTCATTTAGGTTGGGTTACCATTGTGTGTAATTCTACAATCTCAGGGAAATAGTCTCAGTCTTTTAGAATCATTAAGGACTTTCTTTCTGAACAGTCCTTTCGTCAAAGGATCAGCCAAATTATCATCACTTCATATGTGATGTTCTCTAACAATATTGTGCTTACGACTGTTATTTCTTACCGTTATAATATTGGTTTTGTCCTTTTTTCAAAAGTCGTCAAGTTTTTCATCACTATATATATGATCTTTTACAGTATTGTGCTTACGACTGTCGTCTACTACCATTATAATAACGGTTCTGTACGTTTTGCAATAACCGCAAAACTATCGCAATAGATTACACCACTGGTGTCGGTTTTTCCCTTATGGGATCTCAACTAACAGATTTCTTTAGTTCTCTGCTTCTTCACTAGCTGTGGCTAGGGCAATTATCTCAATTTCTATAGTAGACTGAGTTAAAATAGTATGTTTCTGGATTTTCAAGAAACAACTCCTCCTATAATGCTAGATGTATAGCCACTGGTCGTTTTAGAATCATCTAATAAAGTATTCCAGTCTGCATTGGAATATCTTTCAAATACAGCTTGAAACTTTTCATAATTTAATCCAAGGTCCATAGTTCGTTTAAGGTATCTCATGACCCTTTCAATAGCATGTTAATGCTTTATACTAGGTCTACTGGTAAACCTACACGATAATCCCACGACATAGGATGTCGGGTCTAGTACCATCAGTGGTTTATCGAAGGTTGCCAATGATGCTCGCATAATCAGACTGTCTTACACCTTCACCAGTGTTCTCAAATAACTTTACAAGAGGATTATATGGTGTACATGCAGGTTTACAGGCAAAGTAATTTTTAGTACCAAGGATTACACTCGACTCACCTAGATCTTTCATATCAAAATTGGCACTTAAAAAGAATTTGACTGAGTTTATGACATGAATGTTTAACCTCAAAAAGAGTAGGTCATATACATAAAGACATATAATAGTGCGAATGTCATTATCAGATTTGTAATAAATGCATTTGTCACTTTCATTAACTTTAAAACCATGTGAAATGATTAAGTAATCAATTTTTTCATGTCATTGTTTAAGTGCTTGTTTTAAACCATATAATGATTTATCTAATTTGCATACTTTATGTTCTTGACCATGTACTAAAATTCTTCAAGCTGGTCCATATAAATTTCTTCTTCTAATTCACCGTTCAAAAATGCGGTTTTAACATCCATTTGGTGTATTAATAAATTATGAACAGAGACAAGTGAGATTAATACCCGAATGGATGTAATTCTAGTTACAGGTGAAAAGGTGTCAAAGAATTCTATATTTTCTTTTTGTTTAAAACCTTTAGCTACTAGACGAACTTTATATTTATCGACAGTGGCATCAGGTTTTAGTTTCTTTATAAGTACTCATTTACAGCCTATAGATTTACAACCAGGGGGTAAATCTACCAAGTGCCCTACTATTCCTTAATTTAAAAAGAAATTTTGTTTCATAACAATCAATGTCATTTGATTCAATTATATTTTGTGTATTTAGGTCATAAAATCTGTATGCTTTGCTATTAATAGCATAACCTATAAATACACATTCATATGCTCTACTTGCTAATTTTATTCTCTTAGGTTTTGAAATGCGAACATATGCTAAACAACCCCACGTTATAAAGTATGACACATTGGGTTTATAATTCTTTAAAATTTCATAAGGTGAAATTTTATTCTTAGATTTAGGGATTCTATTCAAAACACAACATATAGTTAATAATATATCCCTCACCAATGTTTGTTGCACCAGAATTAAATAAAATGGCAACTAGTAATTCGGTAAAGGCCCTATTTTTTTCTTTCAGCTTTACCGTTCGTTTCAGGTGAATAGAGTGCAGTTCTCTCATGTACTATACTATGTAATTATAAAAATCCAGAATAGAACTAAGTTCATATTCTGCTGCTCTATCACTACGTAGTCTCTTAATTTTCTTATTCGCTTGATTGTCAATTTCAATTTTGAATATTTTAAACATGTCAAATGCATCACATCTTTCAGAATCACTGTCTCTACAGAGGTAGACTTTATTTCCGCCTTACCAATCTCTACGGCTTTAGTGGTGTGAGGATCTTCCAACAACATTTTCTGATCATCAGCAGCCGTGTATGTTGTGAATATGTCACGATCATAGCAGACATGGCGAGAAACACCATTGTCTACCCACCAACCATATGATCCACCAAAAAGGTGAATCTCAATAATCATAGCCGTAAGAGGCTTCTCAGTCAGGTTAGCCTGCGGTGCTGAGCCTAGCCTGTTCCGACACTTTCGTGCCATATGACCTGGTTTTTCACGGTTGTAACATAGAAACAACTGCCTAGAATTATTCTTTTTGGTTGGTTGCTGCTGTCCTTTATGGTTTCCTTGTGGATTCCCATTCTATTCTCAACTGACCGGCCGTGGAGGCTTACTATTGATAAAGATGTGAATATGTTTGAAAAGCATCCAATTTTGTTTTTGTTTTTGGTAATGAATTATACACTGCTTTTATGTGTCGTTGCCTCCCTTATCTTAATAATAGTCCATGTAACAATTCATCTTGATAAAATAGTTCATTTTTCAACATCTATTTTATCAGAAGTTCTGAATCTAACTTTGCCAATGTATTTCATTACCAAGTGTTTCTAGATTATGCATACTTTTCTGCTAAACCATTGTAATGTGAGACATTCAACAAAGTTCATATGGACGTTATCTTACCAAAAAAGACATACAGTGGTTGAATTATATAACCAAACACACTGCAAGATTTTACAAGAGAATGTTACCCATCATGGAGATAGAACTGCATCTGGAGTTATGGTCAAACATGGATGGCTCTCTTTTCATATAAGCGTTAATTAAATCCTGTTTAATCGGTGTACATCATTACTAGACGTGATAGTCAACATCGCTGTCGTTCATTTAAGAGTGTTTTATCTTTATCAACTTCAATTAAATTTCTGAAAAATAAACTACAAACAAGAAAGATAGGGAAATAAATTACTTGTTAATTTGAGCAATGGCGCCATAAAAAAGATAATAGAAGTATCATAAAGCCCCTCCATTGTATACTCTTAGACCAGCTCAAATCCCCGTCCGCCCAAGCCTCAAGTCACCAACTGGCTTGCCAAAAATCCCTCTCTTTCTTTTATCTCTTGTATCTCCATCCTTTTCCGAGACAACAATATTTTATTTTACCTGTCGAAGTGACCGTATTGCCTCTTATACTCTGTAAGAAGCAAATTTTCATCCTCGTTTCTAGGTCTAATATTTAATTTCTAAATCCCAGCATGCCTAGTTTGAGCTATAAATTTGATATCGAGACCGACCGCTTGGAGTCAAGAGCATGAGCAAGAGCAAACGCGACTGAAATCGTTTACTCTGAAGTCAAGGCCGAATAACGCAACACCAACTGATCCGAATCTTCATCTTTTAAAACCCTAGTTTTTTTTTGATTCCGCCTAAGTATCCGCTCTCGTACTTCAACGAATCAGTGGATACTTTCTCCAGTTCAGTGGATTTATTACTTTTACAGATCAGGCGGATGCTGATGTGGCGAATGCAGTCCAAGCCATTGTTTCCAATTCGTCTTCAAATTGTTGGGAAACAATGACTGAGTCACGTACTTTGTCGCTTTCTTGAAGATGATTAGGCGATCTGGCCGATGGTGCAAACCAGTTCGTACTTGTTGCTGCCTCTAGGATAAAACAACCTCGAAAAAATAATCGATTTGCTTGCACAACAAATCAGTTCAGATTTGCACTTTCTAAAAATAATGAACTGCTCGTTTTGTTTTTTGGTTTTGTTTTCTTTAAAGAGAAAAAAATGGCGGAAGCAGAAGAGGCTAAGATAACACACGTCGTTTTTTTTTTTGAGTGATCCGAAATAAAAAATAGGAATAATTGACAAGAATAATCCGAAGTTTGACATGTCTTCCCATATTAATTCGAAGTTTGGATTATTTCTAAATAATCTCAAGCTTAGGGGATCACTTCCCATATTAATCCCGTCTACCTGGTAACCTGATTAACAGGTAAACTTTCCCAAATCAATCTTCTTTTCCCATTTCTATTTATATCTTCCTACCAAATATTGTGCTCAAATAAAGCGATAACGTACAAATTAAGTCTTCTAATATGATCTTAAATGCCTAGATTTCTGGTGGAGGAATTCAATCTCCTTACGTTCTAAAACAAAAACACCGTTGAGATAACTTACATGGAATTTCCCCTAGTACTTGCGTTATCAGAGTTCGAACTCATTTTTCGATTCTAATGTCTGAACGAGGCGTCCACTTAGTTTTCATCCAACGCATTAAACAATGACCAAACATCCAGTTCACTCTTCCATAGAGAAAACTTGTTCTCATCCAACCAAAAAACAAAGCTAAAAATTTGAATTCTACAGCTATTTATTGTGCCACATTTAGTTCTAGTTTTAGAAATTTTTAAAGAGAATTAAGATGGCCATGTAAAATTTCACTGCTAAAGGGAAACGCTTTACTCCTCCATTATGTAATGTAGTAATTGGATTTAAACCACGTTACTTGAATCGTTCTTTTTTGTGGAAAGATTACTGAAGAGATGTATGTGTTATTGCTCTCCTCATACACTAATTGTTCCATTGCTATGTTCATAGATCCTTATATATAGGTAGCTTGGGATGTCTCTTTAAGTCATTAATCAAATACTACCGTATCTCAAAACTCTGAGGTGTTCCCTTCAGTTTTGTAGTTCAGTGAGCCAATCCAGTTGACTCCGAATTTGTCCTCGACCAGTTTGTCCTCTATCTTCCAGTTTGCATAATTTCATCCAGACCAACTTGTGTCATAATACATAATCAACATCAATTTCTTCTCTTTGCAGATTGTTATCAGTCAACTCACGCAACCTTTAACACAACCCTCACAATTAGGGATGCCAACGGATGCAAACGGATACAGATACTGCTATATCCGTATCTGTATCCGAATTTTTTATTTTTTTGCATCCGTATCCGATATCCGCAGATACTTGCTTAAGTATATCCGTATCCACGGATATTTTAGGATATCCAAAAATATTCGTATCCGCCTTGCCGGATACAGATATTTTTAATTATCCGAAAATATCTGAAAATATCCGAAAATTAAACAACAAAAATTTACAAATACTGAAATACATCATTTACATGCAAACTCGATAATTCTAATCAAAAATACATCAATCACACAAATTCCACGCTACAAATACTTGCAAAACGTTCAACATACTAAATGCACAATTTTTAGCCTAAAATAAAACATAATAATCACGTGACTTAATAATACCTAATACAAACACAAATACAACATTGTTTAATAATACCTAATACAAACAAAAATACATGTTTTTGCTTTGCGTAGAGATAAAAGAGTTGAGACTTAAGAGTGCTTCAACCTTCTGCTTTAACCTGAAACAAACAAAAATATTACGGATAAGGATAACCATACAAGATGACATGTGAGAACACTACACAAGCAGTGCATACTGCATAACTTTGCTGGTGCAAAGCTTTCCGCAGCAGCAAAGGTTGCTAGTGCAAAGCTTTGCACAACATTGCTTTGCAAAGCATTGCTTTGCAAAGCTTTGCACAGGCAAAGCTTTGCAAGGCAAAGCCTTGCTGCTGGCTTTGCACAGGCAAAGCTTTGCACAAAGCCTTGCACATGCAAAGCTTTGCATAGCAAAGCCTTGCTGCTGTGCAAAGCTTTTAAATTAGCTATGAACAGAAGGAAAAAAAATAGCATTCCATCTACATGCTTACAATAGAGGCAAAAGCAGCTTTTTAATTAGCTTGAACTCCTTACAACCACCTTCATGTGTGATATATAATGCACAAATTCGAGTATATAAACCGTTGTTCTGTTCTAATATTATGGGTATATATACGGGGACATAGCATATGAGTATTTTAAATAAGAAGACATTTAGTTCAACACACCATGTGTGAAGAGTTTCTATAAATTAAGAAGTTGATGTGTCGTCCACAAGCTTAACATTATTACCTATAAATGATTAAAAAATAAATTGAATAATTATATAAACAATGATGCGTATAACTAAAAAAAAAAAAAAAAAACTAACCAATATTAGATGGTAGCCAATCTTTCATACAAGTCAATGCCTCTACTACATCCGAGGACAATGAAGATCTACCTTCGGTAATCAATCTACCACCACTACTAAAAGCCGACTCAGATGCAACGGTTGACACCGGAACGGCTAAGATATCACGAGTCATCTTCGCAAGAACGGGATAAATAGGGCTATTAGTTTTTCACCACATTAAAATGTCAAAGTTACCTTCATCCTCACCCATTGGCAACAATTCATCTTTCAAATACTTATCTAGTTCAGTTTTTAAAACATGTGAGCTTCCGATTTTTTGTATTTTATAGTTTCTCCATCTTGGATCAATTATGGTTCTCTTTTTAGGAGCATTAGTAGATGAATCCATATTATCAGAAGAAGTGGTTGTAGATGCACTTAAAGATGAAGTAAACTCCTTTTCATATAAAGAGAAAAGAGACCTTAAAGATTCACTTATTTTTCCAATATGAACACATGGACTTTCACCGTAGATCAATCCAAAAAAAACCTCTATATAAACCATTCTATAGCGAGGATCAAAAACCATACCAAGACTCATCATTAGACTACAAGTGTTCTAGTATTTATCAAATTTAATTCTCATCTTTTGCGCCATGGATTGAATATACCCATGTTCATTTAACTCCCAACTTAACATATTTTCATAAACATCACACACGCTTTTGAAATATAAATTAGCGGTGGGATACTTGACACCGGAAAATTTTAGTGTAACATTATAGAATTTTTTTGAATATTCACTAACTTCTTGCCCAGTCTTCCATTCTTCATTTGAATGCAATGATTTGAAATCATCGGTCAAAGCTACTAATCTTTCGAATGTGGGACGCACCTGTAGTGCACTTTCAAGCATAAGATAGGTAGAATTCCAACGTGTTGGAACATTGTAAGAAACACCTTTTCCACTTAATCGAGTTTGTACTAATGCATTTTCCCAACTTTGTTTTCTACTTTGTGATGACTTCGTAAAATTGACACTATCTCTTATCTTTTCAATGAGTCCATGCACAATCTTTAAACCATCGTGGACAATCAAATTTAATATGTGTGCAACAACGCATATGGAATAATACACCATTCAAAGGCAAAACATTTTTACCAACTAACCATTCCTTAAGATCTCTAACCATTACATCGTTATTTGAAGCATTATCAACGGTAAGTGCAAAAAGCTTTTTATCAATATTCCAATGTAGCACTTTTAACTTCATAGACGCACTAAGTGCTAATCCGGTGTGAGGAGGAGGCAACTCATGATAAGCAATGATTTTTTTTCTTTTTTTTTTCTTTTTTGTAATTTCCAATCATCGTCAATATAATGACATGTTATGCAACAATAACCAATATTTTGATGTTCCGTTGTCCATAAATCCGTAGTAAGACTAACACGAGATGATAAACGATCAAAAATCTCTTTAATTTCACTTCTCATGTCAACATAAAGCTTTAGGACATAACATCTTATTGTATTTCTAGAAAACATTTTAACCGCTGGATTAATGTTTCTAACATATTCTTGGAAATAAACTTGCTCGGTCATATTAAATGGATAATCATGCTTAGCAACCATACGAGCAAAACACATTCGCGTCCTATTTTGATCAAATTTAAATTTTGATAGCTTAAAAGGCTTATTAGGAGAATGTTTGGTAGTCAAAAGTTGTTGTCTCGATAGCCTCTTACTAGCGTCGTTTTTTGGACAACTTTTTATATGGTTTTTCAAATGAGTTGTTCCCTATGAGGCGGATCCATTAAATACTCTTGTACAATGTTTACATGTTGCCTTAATACGGATGACACCATCTTCTGTTACGACTTGTCTATCAAAATGTTTCCACACTTTGGATTTTAATGATTTCAAGTTCAGAGGTCCTCTTTATCCATATTTGTTGAAACATCTCGACTTTTTTGCAAATTACCATCCGAAATTTGATTTTCTTCGACAAAACATGCATTATCGTTGACATTAACAATTGGCGTTGATGTACATGCAATGGACTTGCTACTACAACTTGATGATGCGTTTGACATTTTAGAAGTCTACAATATGAAAATATAGAACATACAAATTATTTTCACATTCAATATTTTTAAATATTTAAACTAATTACATATTTAACTCATTTTGAGCCGTTAACACAACAATGGACGTTAATAGTTACACTTGTCCAAATCCACATTTACTTTTATCATCTCTACTAAATATAAAAACACTATTAAGTAGCTTGACATTTAGTCATTTGATGCTGAAAAGTAAAAGCAGTGGGTTAATCATGAAATTACAAATCCTAAAGTTGTTAAGTAGCTTGAACTTTTACCATAGATCTTCGGGTGCTGTGTAAAAACACAAACACCATAAAAGTTACAAATCCTAAAGCTGCTAATGTGTTACAAATAATAATTGGCATGTAGATCTAACTATAGAAAATATGTACTGTTGAAGAAATCCTAAAGCTGCTATCATTTTTTGTAAATAATAAAAGTTACAAATCCTAAAGCAGTAAAGCTGCTATAATTTTTTGTAAATTAAGCCCAAAGAATACAAAGGTTGAAGAAAGGGTTCAATACATTGTTTTAGGAATAATCCCGATGATTGCGTGAAGATCGTGGAACTGTGGAAGCGTGATTGCGTGAAGAGACGAGCGATTGGTGGAAGGCTGAAGCCTGATGCTGTGATGCAGCAGATCGTCGATCGTGGAAGTCGGCGCACAAGGAAGTGACTTAAATCGTGGTAGGCGGCGCCGCGGCTAGAAGATTTAGGGTTAGGATTTTAGAAGACCATTTTTGTTTCGTGTTTTTTTAACGATTGAAGGAGGAATGGTTCTGATTCCTGAAAGGCGGCTAGAGTATTTTGGTCTAGGGTTTCACGGTTTGGAACTTTGGAGATGCAAATTGAAAGTACGGACGGGTGTAATGCAAATTGAAAAAGAGTTGTTTATTAATTTAAGTTTAGACTAGATATATATATATATATATATTTATATACACGTATTAGGAAATCAGACGGATATTTTTCGGATACGGATACCACTAAAACCATATCCTTATCCGGAAATATTTTCGTTATCCGCATGTCGGATAACAGGTATATTTCATATTTTCGGATACGAATACGGACGGATATCGGATATTTCGGGTATCCGTTGACAACCCTACTCACAATCATCAACATACCAAATCCGGAAGCAAATCCGACCCATCAGAACTCAAATTTTAATTTGTGAAACTCGAATTCAAAAGACACCGAATTTTAATTTGAGAAACTCGAATTCGATTTGGGAAAGAACGGCTAAAATACCACGAATAAGCCAGAAGAAAGAACTATTAAGATAACAACGGATTTGGGAAATTTTACCAGTTAAACAGGTTAAAAGGTTACTGGGATCAATATGAGAAGGGACCCCCTAAACTTGGAATTATTTAAAAATAATCCAAACTTCGGATTAATATGGAAAAACACGTCAAACTTTGGATTATTCTTGTCAATTAATCCTAAAAAATATACGTGTTATTATTGTTGTAGGGAAGTTTGTTCAGATATGAAAAAATGGATCTCAGTTTTACCAAGTTGTTGGCTAGCTTTTTTGACCAAGCCAGCAAAGTTCACACACGAGAAAAATATGGAATTTCACGCCTCTATCCATCGAAGACTTGATCGGATCGCCATGCTTCACCACGATCGCGATCGCCTCCATACCTCGCGATCCGACTCGCCCAACACCAGCTCGATCCGATCCCTGAAGCTGATGAATTGTGACCAAGACCCATTCAACCACGATCCGAGATGTATGGATCTCGCGGCACCTGTCACCAACTGTCATATTGACCAATTCTTCATCAAGCTACGATCACGATTCGATCAGATCCCACGAACCACCACGCGAAGACCTTGACTAAGTCAACCGCGATCCGATCCGAGCTGGAAGACACGATGATGGCCACGGACTTGGTCATCCACGATCCGATGTTTAAGGAGATCGCGACACCTGTCCACAACGGCTAATTTGACTAATTCTTCATCAAGCTGCGAACCGGTCCGAGATCTTCGAGATGTGGGCCACGTATGACCGCGATCCGTCACCAGAAATCAGCTATAAATAGCCCAGAGCTTGACATTTTTCAGGATTTTTTGGCAGTTTTAAGGATTGATTCCACCATTACTGTCATACCTCTATTTCATACCAGATTTACTTCGAGATAACTGAGAGAAATCGTAATTGTAAGAGTGAGTTTAAGAGAAATCATTGGCTGTACTAGCATCCAAAGTATAATCAATAGCATATAAAGTGGACGTAGGCTCGTTAACGCCGAACCACTATAAACCGTGTGTGTTTTCTGCTTTTTTCTCATTTTTCAGTTATAATTCCTTACGAATCAGAACAATTTGGGTGTTAAGAGCCAAATTTTGATCTAACATTTTGGTGCTTTCACTAAGAATTGATTTCTCGGCATAGTGGATTGTTGCTCCGTTGTTTGGATATTCAAGTCCGAAGGAACAGTCCCGAAACTTCACTGTTCAGATTTTTGAAGATTCCAGCGGCATCTGATATCATGGCCGGAAAGAAGTCTAAGGAAGTACGAGCTTCGCAGGCAATTTAAGTCGCGAATGAAGCAGTTGGAGAAAGTGTACATGAGCAGGTTGAGGAGGGCTTCGCGGATCGCGGAGACATAGGGGCGATCCGACCCGAATGTGGCGTCACGAACCAGTTTGAAGGGGGCGTCACGATCCGAATTGAGGGCGGCACGAACCGAACATCTAAAGGGGTCGTCACTCGATCCTGAGACAACACCGCGACCCCTCCCCCTAATGTTACCACGATCCGACCCCAGGGGGGCGCTACGAGCCACAGACACAGGTCCACTGTGATCCGAAGTGATGACCAGACTACAACTCGACCTGAAAAGGAGGTTATGGCTCACTCTTCCAGTCCTGGTACCTCTATTCGACCTGGCTTAAGTTCTCTGCGTATAAGAGAAAATGTTGATGATCAATATGACCCCTCTACTCCGGTCACTGAAGGAGATCTCTCTCGCTTTTCTGAAATGTGGGATAGGCTGTTTGATGAATTAGCTGCTCAAAGGCAACAAAGCTCTGTGCTGCAGCAGAACTTAACTGCTATGGATAGAAGGATCGATGATCTCGCAAGACAAAGAACACTCCCTGTTCGCCCACTCACCCCAGAGTACTCTTCTTCGTCAGAGGATTCTCCAAGACCTCCGCGGCGACCGTAAGAGAGGGCTAAAAACATAGAGTAGCTCCGATTTGGAACCTTGCCATCATGAGAGGAAGAGACACTTGGTGTAGGACCCTCAAACTGCAACTTGAATAATCGTGCCGCAACTCCTAGAGCTTGAGTTGTGGATAATCTTGTTGAGAATAGATCACCTCAGCCCCTTCGCCGTACAAATACTCATGGTAACAGGGGGCAACGAAGCCCAATCCGAGCTCCGGACTTCGTGGATGTTCCTAGAAGAGAGATCGGAGAATTCCACCGAACGAGAAGTGCTGATCCCAAGCCTCCGATGACCAGTGCAAATGTTGCAGCTATGGTCCATCAAATCATGGCAGATAGCCGTGGACAAAGGAACGAAGATTGGGGAATTGACCGCAGTCACACCACTTTTACTGATGACATTCTAGACATAACATTCCCGAGGCGCTTCAACATGCCTCAGATGAACCATTACGCGGGTAGATCTGATCCAATCCAACATCTAATGAGATATTCTTGGTCAATGACCGCTACCACAGCCTCTGACGCTGTAAAGTGCAAAGCATTCCCTATATTCTTGGAAGATGTAGCGTTATTATGGTTTACTCGCTTACCAGCAAGATCAATTTCCAGTTTCAGGGAGTTGAGTGAAAGGTTCGTGGAATAGTTCCGCATTTATGCACAGAGGTCAAAGAGTGTGATTGATCTGTTCCTTGTCAAACAACGACCAGGCGAGAGCTTGAGGGTGTATCTGGATCGTTTCAACCTAGCCGCCACCGAAGTCAAGGATCCCCATGAGCCAACTGTTGTGGCAGCCCTAATTGATGGGGTAGATAAAGATACTGAATTTGGGAGATACCTGGCCGGCATGCCACCTCATACTAGAGAATTGTTCTACGAGAAAGCAAACGTACGCTTACGTCAAGAGGAGGTATATGCTAACCGGAAGATGAAAATGGCAAATAAAGAGGAAATCCATAGTAATGTGGCCATCAAGCAAACCAGAGACAGCTCGGGAAAGGTTGAAGTCAATGTTGGAAACCGAAACCAGGGCGGCGGCCACCAGTCAGGAAACAATAGTAACAACAGTAATGGCAATACTCGGAAGAGAAATCGGGGGAACGACTCCCAGAGAAGGACCCGTCCCAGGTCTTTCGAAAATTATATGCCAATAAATGATACTTTGGAGAATATATTCGTAGACTCGTACAACGTTCTCCTACATAAAAGGCCTCCTCCAAGAGATTCGACGGAGAAAGAATGTGAGACGGGGAAGTTTTGTCTCTTCCATCAGACTCACGGCCACTCTACAAATGAATGCCGTCATCTGAGAGACGTAGTTGAGAGGTTGCTCCGAGAAGGGAAGTTAGATGAGTACTGGGTGGCTCCTAGAGACAGGGGGCAAGCTATTTAGACCCCGAACCAAAACCAGAATCAACCTACTGCCAGGCCAACTGTCCAGCAAAAAGGAAAGGATCTTGTTATCAATACTATAATCGAAGGGCTTCACCTAGCCGGGTATAGTTTCAAGGCGATGGATCAGTACGTAAACGCAGCAAAGCAGCATCTTGAGGCAGGAGAGTGTAGCAACCCTGAGGACAATGTCCCGGTAAAACAACAAAAGATGATGTCAGATGACGTCATTTTCCGCAACCGAGAGAGTATTGGAGTCCATGCTCCGACCGAAGATCCATTTGTAATAACAGTTCATATTGGCTCGACCACTGTCCATAGAGTTTTAGTGGATAACGGGAGTTCAGTCAACATTCTATTCACCGTGTCGGTCAGATGACGTCATTTTCCAAGCTCGTCCTATCACCGTGTACACTGATCATCCGCTCTAGCAAGTTCTACAGAGACCAGAAGCTTCTGGAAGACTGCTCAAATGGAACATTGAACTTAGTCAATTTGATCTGAATTTTCAGCCCCGACGATCGATACGGGGGCAAGTGCTGACAGATTTCATAGCAGAATTTACTGTCTCGGAGGATGACATAGTAAACGAAGAAGCTTACCCACCAAGATTACTTCTCGACCCTAGTGCATGGAAATTGTATATTGATGGTGCTAGGAATGATAAACGATCCAGTGCCAGAGTGGTGCTTGAAACTCCTGAGAAATGACTAATATCCTATGTTATCCGGTTGGAATTTCACGCCACTAACAACGACTCCGAATATGAAGCCCTGATAGCCGGGCTAAGGATCACAAAGGAATTAGAGATCGCGAAGCTGGACATATTTTGTGATTACAAGTTGGTTGTAAATCAGGTCACTGGAAAGTTCCGAGCTAAGAGCCCAAGATTGATTTCGTATTTGGAGAAAGTGAAGGAATTGCTGACTGGCTTTGATCACTACAGTATATCCCATATTTCGCGGTCAGAGATCCAACAGGCGGACAAGTTAGCGAAGATGTCTAGCTCCGATGATCCTGAAGATGCCGGGCTAGCCCCAGTTGAAGTACTTCAGTTCCCTAGCATTGATCAGATGGAAATTGATCTGATACTAGAGACTGAGCCAGAAAGGGAGTCATGGATGACCCCTCTAAAGAATTTCTTGATGAATGGAACTCTTCCGACCAAGAAGAGCGAGAGGCGTAAAATAATTCGTAAAGCTTCCCGATACGTTCTGCAAGGCGGAGTCCTGTACATACAGGGATTTTCGATGCCTCTTCTCCGGTGTATAGCCCATGACAACATCAGGCGTGTACTGCAGAAAGTACAGGAGGGTGAATGTGGTGACCATACTGGAGGACAAACATTGGCAAAAAAGGTGTTGCGGTATGGTTACTTCTGGCCTACCATAAACAAAGATGCGGAAAAATACGCACGACGTTGTGATACATGCCAAAGATTTTCAAAAATTCCCAGGGCACCTCCTGGCCAGTTAAAGACAATGGCGAGTCCATGGCCTTTCGTTATGTGGGGAATTGATATCATCGGAAGCCTCCCTATAGCAAAGGGCGGAGCAAAGTTCGTTATTGTAGCTGTTGACTACTTCACCAAATGGGTCGAGGCTGAGCCATTAACTACAATCACAACCAAGCGAGTGATTAATTTTGTTGTTAGAAACATTATTTGCCGGTTTGGGATCCCGAAGATCGTCATAACTGACAATGGAACCCAGTTTGATACCAACGAGTTTAGGGATTTCTGCCAGAAGTACTACATTGAGAAACGGTACACCTCCTGTGGCACATCCGCAGTCGAACGGACAGGTCAAAGCAGCAAATAAAGTGATTAAGTCCATTATCAAAAGAAGATTGAAGCGGGCCAAAGTCATGTGGGTCGATGAATTACCCTTGGCATTATGGGCCTACAGGACAACGTATAAATCGGCGACAGGCCACACTCCCTTCTCTCTTGCTTTTGGAGCAGAGGCAGCCATCCCGGTTGAGCTAAAAGTACCATCTCACCGAGTCACTTAGTATGATCCGATGACTAATAACGAATTGCTCCTTGAATCCCTAGATACAATAGAGGAGAAAAGGGATGAAGCAGACCTGCGTGCCTTGAGACACAAGCAACATGTCGCTCTATACTACAACAAAAGAGTTCGAGCCCGAACCTTTGAACCCGGAGACTCGGTTCTAAAGCGTGTCTTTCCACCCCCAACTCATATAGGTGCGAAATGGGAAGGACCATACTCCGTTCTACGAAGGCTTGATAATGGAACCTTCAAGCTAGCAACCGCAGATGGGGAAGAAATCCCCAGAGTGTGGAATGCCCAACATTTGCGGCCTTATCTGACGTAAAGTTATCAGATTTATCCTTTTGTTTCATAGGACCATGTAAAAGGCATGACTTGCCTAGAATAGTCCAATGTCTTGAGCAAAGGATTATAAAGTGGATGTAGGTCACGATTTGACCGAACCACTATAAAAATATTGTGTGTCGTTTACCTTTATTTGCACTATTATTTATCTGCTCTTCTATCTTTATAAAGTTTGCTGTAAAATCATACAACGATCACAGGAACGTGTAATTCTAGGTGCCTTCCATCAGAATGGAGAGTAATCCGCAGCCAGAACGATGAAGGTGCAATAAAGTGAATCACACCATTGATTGCACTCTAACTCTCCAGAGCCGAGAGAAAACGTAAAGGACGCGAAAATAACGTCCACATGGCAAGGCGATGCACCATGATAAGAACCGCCTTGACCGAACTCTAACCTTGGAGACCGCCTGGAGAGTATAAAAGCGTCTATGATTAAGCGCTGAGAAGAGCTCTTAACCCGCTGAAGGATCGGGGGGCGACTGAACAGCTAAGCTCGAACTCTAACCTTGGCGACCGCCAGGGGAGTATAAAAGCGTCTATGATTAAGCGCTGAGAAAGAGCTCTTACCCCGCTGAATGATCGGGGAGCGACCGAACGGCTTAGCTCGAACTCTAACCATGGCGATCGCCAGGAGAGTATAAAAGCGTCTACGATTAAGCGCTGAGAAGAATGCTGGAGACTCAGCGCCCCCAGAATTTCTGCCCCGCTGAAGGATCGGTGAGCAGATCATGATACGAGTTCGAACTTTAACCCGCTGACGGATCGGGAAAGTATAGAGGTACCGGAGATTTGGCGCCTCAAGGACTATAATCCTACTAAAAATTCCAAGTCCCCCGTATTCAGAGATAAGGGGCAACATGCATAGAAAATTTTAATTTTTTTCTGTCGCTTGAAGGATTTGTAATATAATTTCAACTTTATTATAGTCAAATGACTTGTGACTAAGTGTGAAGAGTTTATTGAATGCAGGTACACGATGACGCAAAAGAAATAAACTTTCATTCATAAACTGCAAGCTTACAAGATAAAGAGGAGCCTAAACAAAAGTGAGGGTCATTCTCACAATTACATTTCATGGCCAGTGGAAAGCCTAAAAATCCTAAGGACAAAATATAAACTAATATCTGCATCCTACTCATGCTAGGGGGAGGGGGCTATGTGGGCTTCTTGCTTTTCTTCTGCTTCCCCGACTCCTCCTTATCAACATCCGAACGATCACCTTTTTTCCTCTTTCTCTTATCAACAAGAGGCTCTGGCGAAGAACTAGAGGATTGAGAGGCTAGTTGTGAAGTTATTGATCGGGAGGAAAATCTTACGACCAACCCAGTTTTGGGATCGATCTCGGAAATAGGGGGCACATATACTGGATCCTGTTCCCCTTTCATAAGGAGCAACTGCCTCTCCTCTTCAGCCTGTTATTCAGCCAAGGTTTCCTCATCATTGCCTCTGATTTCTTTGGTAATGGCGACTTCCTCTTCATCGCCTTCGTGGCGCCCGTCCATATCTCTCAAAGCCTCGATCGGCTCAGCATCTAGGGGGACATCAGCACTAACACTTGGCGGGATGTCAACCTTCTCTGCCTCTGTCTTTTTTTCAGCATCCTTATCAACTGGCCCGCCACCTGTATCATGAGAAACAAATGTTATTTTAGGAGAGAATGCGGTTTGCTCAGTTGATTGTCTGGAAAGACGACGACAAGTGACAATTGCTTTGACAAATTGCGGAGAAAATATAGAGATACCTTCTGCCGATCCTCCATCCAAGCTAGCAGCAGAACCTCCGACAGCTGGAGGAGTTGGACCCAGAGGAATCAATGGATTGTCGGGATTGTATTCCTCAATTTTAGAGGCCTTGGGCTCTACAGCTGAGCTCGAGCCTTCTTCAATTTTATTTTTGCCCTTGGCCTGAGTTTTCTCTTTATCAATCTCTTCTTGGAGTAGGCGTCTGCCTTTCTCTAAATCCTCAGGTTCGTTATCCCTAAGAATGGTCTGCATCAACTCATTCTCATCAATCTCATCGACTCCTAATCGTTGTTTCTCGCTCTGGACGATTGCATCCCATATGTTGGCTAAAGTGACATGGTAATCCGGGATCCATGAGATATTACGGGTCTTGATGACCTGGTCAAGGAAGTCAAACAACATTTCTTCAAATCCTTCAATATCTTTCTCTCTCTCGAGGAGCTTTTCATTAGAAACAGTAGCCATTTCAATGGCACTTTCCACATTGTTTTCAGCAAGAATCGCGCGCTTCTCTGCACGCGCGAGTTGATCATTCAGAATCGCCCTCTCTTTTTCGGCCAGAGCTAAACTATCTTTTAAGCTTGCCTTTTCTTTCTCCCAAGCAGCTTTTTCAGCTTCGAAATGATCCTGTGTTGTTTTCAGTTCGGTGTTGGCCATCTTGAGATCTTCCACCTCCTTCTTCAATGACGCACGCTCTTTGCTGTTAGAATCGAGCTCATTATGAAAACGTTGCCTGGCCTCCTCCAGCTGTCTTGTAATTTTTAGCATCTCGTTGAGCCAAGGCAAGCAAAGATTGTGCATCTTCCAAGTCCTTTTCCATTTTCACCCTGGCCCTTTCATTGTTATCTATCCTCACTTTGGACCTGTGCGCTTCCATCTCTAGCGTTCAAATGACGTCTGAAAGGTTGGCAGCGCGCTTCTTCATCGCCTCATATTGCTTGGCTACATGGCGAGCATGTCCGATGACTTCAGTTTCCCAATTCCTAGGGACTGGTTCCAGAGCTGGAACGAACATCATCCTCTCGAAGAAGATATCGGGGAATTGTTCTCGTAATTTTTCCAGCTTAGCCTGAGTCTCAGGACCATAGATATAGTCTCGTGCCCCAGGGGCGCTCAAACTTTGTTGGTTGGAAGGGACAAGGTCAGTTTTCTCCTTCTCAGAATCCTTGTTTGGATCCTTGTTTTTATCCTTAGGCTCGTGGTGCTTTTTGGATGATCTGCTGTGAGATGACGCGCTCTTCGGAGGAGTTAAGTCTTTGGGAAGTTGTTTTTCCCCTGTAGGTGGCATTCGATGACTGTGAGGCTTTCCAGAGGTTTGTTTTGACGGAGATCTGGACCGTGAAGAAGGAGCCTTGTGAGAATCCCGGGACCAATGGCTGTCTCCCCCTCGGCTACTGCTACTAGCACGCTTAGGATTTGGACGAAGACTGGGTGTGCCTTCACGAAGAGAGCGATAGGAATAAGATCGTTTGCGAGACATCTTTCTTGCAAAAGAAACAAGTACATATTAAAACCTTGAATACTGTTGGTATAAAAGTGTGGGGTTAGACAGTGCATGTGATTTGTGCATCCCATATAATTCCCCCTAACAGACCAGGGCCCGAAATTAGGCTCGTCTGGGTAGTCTCTCGTTCTTCAACTGGAAAAGTTGTTTTCTCATAAATAGGGAAAAATGGCTCCCCTTCGAAGTCTTCCTGTGTATATACATCGTCGGTTATAGGAATCTTGCTCAATTCTTTAAATAACTGCTCCTCTGTTAAATCATCGGGAGCAGCAGGTTCAACCGGTAGAGAGGCCCTTGATGGGAAACCCCCCGGAGAGGCTGGGATTTCCTTAGACTCGTCAGCACGGGCCTCATCTCCTCTATATACATTTAAGTCTTCGTCGTCCTGGTTAATTATCGGCGAAAGACTCTTATGAAGTTTAGTTGTCTCTGCTTCCTGTGACGTTCCTTCTCCCTCGGTCGGGGGCACGTATTTGTAAGGTTTGCCACCAGCACCAAGTCCAAACCTTATATCCAGAAGGCGGTGCTTGTGAAGATTCTCGTCAGTAATACATTTCTTGATCTTTAAGAAGTCGGATTTGCTTTTCAGAAGAAGGGATAGTCGATTACTGTACACCGAGCCTTCCGTCTTTGGAAAGGTGTGATCTGCATAGAGAAAAGAAGCATGTTAGCGCTTCGAATTTTTAAACAAGTTATTCATTCAAAGGTTTAAAATTTACTTGATTTAAGTCATCTTCTTGCACACCCAGTCTGTCTCTTTATATAGAACCAATCGGCCTTGGGATCCCCTATGTTGCTGTAACTGTCAGATAAGACCTTCCTATTTGCTACCGATTCGAAGAAAGAAAAATTTGGGGTTGCCGTAAAGCGATGCTTGAAAAGGTAATAGAATTTCAAATCTTTAAACGTGAGCTCAGTTTGCAGGATTTCCGCATATGCGACGTATAGAGTGTATAGGGCTGCGTAGGCATTGGGATGAAGCTGCATCGGAGCAATACCCAATCGTTTTAAGGTTTCAATGACGATTGGAGGAAACTGAGGAATAGCGCCTACCCAGCACATGAGTCGGCTAACTGTCATATACCCCTCCATAGCCAGATGAGGTCTATCTTCGCTACCAGGTGTCCTCACATCATCCCAGGGGATCCCGTGTTTCAAGCAAATTTTCTTAAGCTTTATGTCATCAAGTTTGGAAGCTAAAGAGTCAGTGAATTACTCTATTTCTAGTGCACCAGGAATCTCGTCGAGAGCTCGGTCGTCTACTTTAGACTCCTCATCAAGCGAGGTACTCTCAGATGGATCCGATTCCGTTTCTGCCTCATATTCGGATCCAGAATCCTCACCCTTTGGATTAATTGGAAGAACCTCGGGGTTGTGCTGCTCAGACATCTCGTGATCCATCTCTGTATCAGATCTTGAAGGGGAACGGTTATCCGACATTACTGTTTAGGCGAGTAAACATGAGAAATAAGAATATAATTACCCGTCCCCCGTGTGTGTAAGTGCGAGTGTGTGCCTGTGCATACATGGAAGAAAAGCATAAAGATTAGCTACATAAGCAAGGTATTGGTCGTAATGCGCTATCAAGTTACGCTGTCATTTAGTCCAGAGGGATCATCTCGTAGGCTCTAACCTAACTGTCCATTGGTGTATCAAGGTCAAGTTGCATTGTTTATTTAACAAGTAAATCGGATCGCACATCTCCTCGGATCGCATGTCTCCTCAGATCGCGAGACAAGGTTCGGATCGGATCGCGGAGCATCATCGGATCGTGAAGCAAATACAGTCTTGTAGCATAAGTGCCCACTCGTGAAGGAGCGTTGGATCGAGGAAATCAGAACGGATCGCGTTAACCCCTTACGATCCGCCTCGCACGCCACGATCTGATCTGATGACACAAACGTGGGAACATCCATTTTATCCTCCTCGACCCGATCCACTGCTGCTGCCACGACCCGATCCGCCTGCTCCCACTTTCCTATCTTCACCCTCCTTACGACCCGAACCAAAGTCCCCCGTCCACGAAACGATCCAGCACCTTCCTTTCTTCTCCTCCTCTTTACTCGCGAATTCGGGTGCTTAAACCCATCGCCACTGTCCTTCCAAAAGCCATAATTTTCACCAGATCCCTCTAATTCTTATCTCAAATCGACGGGAACTCAAGTAAAACGAAGATAGAGACGCTAGAATGTGTTTTTGACGTGATTACCTGTCTTAAAAAGTGAAGAAATACGAGTTTTTCTCTTTTGGGATCGAAGAAAGTATGAGTTCGGTCTAAATTTCGAGCGGCTGAACAAAAGAAGAAGGAGAGGAGGAAGCGAGGTCGGGCCTATATAGGCAAATTCGTGACCGTTGGCCTTCCTTTTTTTGTCTTACACGAGTCGTGGGGGCCTAATGGGCCACGAAGCCAAGCCCATCGGGAAGACAGGGCGGTCCCTCGACTGGCTCGTGAGAAGGATGGGCCCGCTAAGCCCAAGGCCCACCTAAAAATCGCATCATAGCGAACACCCCTCCTTGTGGACCGTGAAAGCACGGACGATCCGATCCGACAAACACTCATCAAAATGAGATTTCAGAAATATTCATGGAAATTAAAAAGTTTACCTGACAATCACCCGAAATTTCGCAATGAAATCTCCAAAAGAAAAATTCTAGACAACCAATGAAATAATCGAAGATTTAACTGGGTATTTATACTAATCAGGAAACACAACTTTTTGGAAATGGTGCGACACTACGGACAGACAACCTTTGCTTTGCATCGCTTCAGGAAAAGGCAGCTCCGTAATTTCGAAGCATGTTCCATCCTTGATAAAACATACTTCGAGGGGGCAAAATGTTGGCTAGCTATTTTTTGACCAAGCCCCCAAAGTTCACACATGAAGAAAATATGGAATTTCACGCCTCTATCCGTCAAAGACTTGATCGGATCGCCCTGCTTCACCACGATCGCGATCGCTCCCATACCTCGCGATTCGACTCGCCCAACACCAGCTCGATCCGATCCCTGAAGCTGATGAATTATGAACAAGACCCGTTCAACCACGATCAGAGATGTATGGATCTCGCGGCACCTGTCACCAACTGTCATATTGACCAATTCTTCATCGAGCTACGATCACGATCCGATCAGATCCCACGAACCACCACGCGAAGACCTTGACTAAGTCAACCGCGATCCGATCCGAGCTGGAAGACACGATGATGGCCACGGACTTGGTCATCCACGATCCGATGTTTACGGAGATCGCGACACCTGTCCACAACGGCTAATTTGACTAATTCTTCATCAAGCTGCGAACCGGTCCGAGATCTTCGGGATGTGGGCCACGTCTGACCGCGATCCGTCACCAGAAATCAGCTATAAATAGCCCAGAGCTTGGCATTTTTCAGGATTTTTTGGCAGTTTTAAGGATTGATTGCACCATTACTGTCATACCTCTATTTCATACCAGATTTACTTCGAGATAACTGAGAGAAATCGTAATTGTAAGAGTGAGTTTGAGAGAAATCATTGGTTGTACAAGCATCCAAAGTATAATCAATAGCATATAAAGTGGACGTAGGCTCGTTAACGCTGAACCACTATAAACCGTGTGTGTTTTCTGCTTTTTTCTCATTTTTCAGTTATAATTCCCTACGAATTAGAACAATTTGGATGTTAGAGCCAAATTTTGATCTAACACAAATCAAGTAAAAATTGATTCATTCATAGTCTCATGATGTGGGACTATTCATATAGGAGTTATCTCACACTTACTCAATTTTTAAATAATTCATCTTTATAAAAATAAACTATTTTTCCAACAATGGCTAGTATATAGATCATTAGACATCCTCCCCTTACAAGCTAGCTTTTAGGGGTGAGTTCTACCTAATAGGCCGTATCAGGCCACTTGGTTGTGGGTAGGATCCCTATATTTTAGTAGGGGTATGGTGTTATTATCATCAAAACATGGCTAATATTTCATTTACTATATACCTTAAAACATTGTAAATTGAAACTCTTTCAATGATTACATTTGTATGGTTGTGAACTGTACATATGACCATATTTTAAGTTGCTAGTTTCAGAATCCGATGACGTGAAAAATTGTTTCAGAATTCAAATGGAAAAAAAATGCGAGTTAAATAAATAAAGCCTTATCCTAAAAGCATTGAATAGTTATAACTTTAATATGCCAACCAGCCATTCTTTGCAAAACTTCATGTAGTTTTGTTTTGCTCTAGAATAACTCCACAATAGAAATGCATGCAGATATTCCATGTCTTGTGAAAACATACAATCGTGACGTAATAAAGATACTGTGTATATGATGTTAGACCACTATTGGTTATCATTTGGTGTTTCATGTGCGACATACTATCAATTGTTGGTTTCAGAATTTTACCTTCTACATCTTTATCTTAAATACCCCTCAAAGCAAAATTTTCAAGTTTCCAACCAGATATTTCCACTTCATTCGTTATTAATCAAGTTTTATTTTGACAGTTCATTTATTTGCAGAAAAACTTGTGTTTATATATTGAGTATACAATCATAACATGTCTTTGAAATGGGGAATACAAATGAGGTTTACTCACAAAAAATAGTTCCCTGTTCTATGTTTGTTTTCCAGGTTTTATATGAAGATCAAATTTTCAGAAAATTTATTTGTAATTCTAACTGAAAATTGGAATGCGTTTATGAAAAACTCTAATTTGAAAAACTATTATTTAATTTGCTTCAGGCTTTTATGTTGATTGCATGAAGGCTTTTTATCGTACAAACACGGTGATGTTATTTTTTGAGGCTTCTCCACAAAGTTAACTTGTTTTGGCAGAATATAGAATTTATGTTCTTCCAATCTAAATTGCTCTTCTTTTTGACAATCATATAAATTAAAAATAAAGCCACTATTTGCAAATCATTCAAAAGGTTGCGAGTTTTTTCAGAAAATATATGTTAGGTATACAAAATACTTCTGGTTTGGCCCATTGATAATAAGTTTTGAACATTCTAGGATGGACGTTAATTACTTAAAACACTAGAAAGGTACCAAATTGTTCTATTGTGAAATGTGTAAACCAAATCAACATGTCTACACAAGCATAACCGAGCTTACTGTTTTTATCTTGATCCTCCAAACTGAAATTTTACAATTTAACAGTATTTAGTTGTTCTCAACAGACATAACAGACCTCAACTATCACATTGAGAAATGATATATAAATATCATGTGCCATCTATTCCTTCGATCACAATGATAGATGCAAATCATCCAATAAACCATGGATTTTCTTAAATTTACTGTATATTTGTGAAATTTTGCAATTTACCATTGCTGAGGTCTACTAAGTACACAAAGGTGTACTAATAAAAAATAGGAAATAAGGTTATTTAATCCATAATGGTCTACTAAATACATTGTGTGCAATCCATATTTTCCCACTGGCTTTCCATTGTATAAAACAGCATGGAGATTTTATTTTCCTTTCTCTGTTTCTTCTGCAAAGTACAGACCTATTATCGTAACATAGAATGAAAGTGTACTCTCTATTTTCAATTATTTACATGCAATGGACGCTACAGTAAAGGCTTTTGTAAATCTTTATCTGTGCATTTAGCTAATTCGCTTCATATGGGTAAGTAATACGTGTTGGTGAGTATTTTTCTCATATTGGTTTTTCTTTTCTCAGTGTTACGAGGAGGAGGTTTCAAAGGAGGTTCCAAAGGGACTTTCATAAGTACTTGGCTGCAAGGGGTTTCGAAAAATCTCTCTACGATTATTTGCGTGATCTTCTGATCAGTATATGTAAGAAGCAATCTGGTTGGCTAAAGAGCTTCAAACATTTTATTGAAAATTGATCAGTCTATCAACAGTTTTGGTTATCTGGTTGGTTTTTGCTATATGATATTAATTACCAGTGAAGTATATGTAAAATGCTTCAGTGACTTCTACATAACGTTCAAGGAGACCAGAACAGAAAGTAGTGTCTTATATCTGCACTGTAGTATCTTGAATATTGTTGTTCATGTGTAGATTTCAGAGATGTTTCTTACATGATGTGTTTATCATTTATGTCACACCTCTTCTATGTTTAATGCACCGTAGTTTTCTTGTTGATGATCAAGAAGTGGTGGTGGTGGCGGCGTGTTTCCAGTTTCTCTTAGTTTTTGTTGTCACTGTGCTCGTTGCTTTGTTGCATTCTGATTGTATCCACTTTGTGTTTTATTAAAAGCGTCTCTTGCAAAGTGAATAGACTATACAGGCATTTTGTTAACTAAAGCTAGCACATATACTAATAAATATGTTACATGTGTAGGAAATGTAGCGTTATCCTGAGGTTTTACGAATAAGTGGAGCATAAAAAGTTTAGCTATGTTTTACACAAGGCAAAACTTGGTTTTGATCGATTCAAACATGTTAGTAATGAGTGGTTTGAAACCTTGTGTAATACACCGCATTTTTAATAATTAAATAATAAAATAAATTTGTAAGATCATCAGATTTTAGTTAAGAGAGTTGTACCGTTGCATCCTTGGTGATTTTTTGATCAATTTATGTGTATAATTTGCAGAAATCGAAATTAAAACGAAGTTATCGTAGAAAAAAAAGTAAAAAAAAAAAAAGGAAGAGAATGAAATAATATTAATAATACATAGGCTGGGTCGACCCCCTATAAGGTCGGACAACCTGCTTGTTCACCTAATCGTGATTTCGTCCAAGTACGAGAAGTGACGAGAGGTGACATTTTTAGATTTTAGGCTGATGTGAGATGTTTTTATTGGCTTAATTTGAATTCTGAAAGCTTTGATTGATTGAATGACGTAGTTGAACAAGATTAAATCTTAAAACCCAACGGTCTGAGATCCTTAGGTTACACTGTAAATAGACCCATATGCCGGGTGCTTCACTTACAACTCAATAAGAAGTTTACTAGACTTAAAGGTAAATTGGCATGAGAAGCTCACTAGACTTAAGTAATAAATTATAGAAGTTTTAAAGTAAGATTTGTAAAACTTATTAAAGAGAGCATAGAAAGCTCGTGAGTTTAAGTTGAGTCTTGGAATTTTTTATTCTTTATTTTGGAGCAAGTCCAATAGGGCATTACTTTCACAAAATCTGAAATGTACATCCAAAAAGGTGTCCAATAGAGTGTGCAAACACCTTAAAATTTGGATTTCGAAGGACATTCGTTTCAGAATCTGCAAACTATTCAAGCGTTTGCGAACAAACGCCCGAAGTCATACGTCTGTTAAAGAAAGGCCTGAAACCGGGCATCTATTCAACAAACGGCTGGTTTTCAATTGCTTTTTATTGCATCGAGCAGATTTTTATTACAACGGGCAGTTTTTTTACTTTTAAATGGCCTAAAGGGGCTAGCGAGGGCATGCAGGCACATTTTGCTGAATGTTGCATGACAAAAAATACGAGTGTGTGTGTATGTTTTATTTCCAATTTTGCACTTGTCATTTTAACACACGTATGTGTGTGTATGTCTACCTTACTTCATATCACATTGTTTCATTTTTAGTTATTCTTAATGAAGTAATGACAACACACACACATTAAGAATGACATGTGTGTGTGTGAATGGAGCATATAATATTTGAATTTTTGTTAACATCTTGTTTCATCTCATCCATGTTTACAAATCTAGAAGGAAAATCCGGTTTAGGGTCAGGTTCTTGGAGTATTTCATTAACACCCTGAATATATTTCACATATTCAATATAATTAGAATGAAATAGACAAAATATTGTTAGAAATCAGAAAACAAAAATAATATACACATTCGAAGATTGAAAATAATTTTTTGTACTTCATTTGTAGTAGTAAGGCAGCTGCATGACAACATTGTTGATTGCTAGTCCATTGTGTACAATACTCAAATCATCAAATATATGCGAATCTGAAATGGTGAAATCTTAAAATACAAATACGCAGATTGTACCAAAACATCTTCAAATATGCAGATGGTGAAATAATGACATATATATACGATAATCGGAAATAATGGAATCTTCTAATACAAATATGCAACTTATGACAAAAATATTTTTTAGTCATGCAACTCATTCCTATTTTATGATTATTCTCTTCTGTATCAGAAATCGCTTTTATGTTATTCTTTCTGTTCTTCAATTCCCACCAACAAACAAAGAAATCTTCCACTTGAAGAAAGAATATATTCAAAAATAAGGCAAAACCTCACAAACTCGTATTTTTTCTTAGAATTTAGACATTTCAATATAGAAGAAAACTCCATTAATAATAGTAGCAGCCAAACATAAATATTATTTACAGATCCAATAAGAAAATCACCAAATGCATACTAAAATTCATTGCCTCGTCGGTCATCACAATATGAAATGCAAAACCAATATTCATCGCCCATAATAAATATGGTAGTTTTTAGAGGGAAATTATTACAGTGGAGGGAATTATTTCAGACTGAAGCCAAAAAAATTGAACTGAAACCAGAGTTGACGGTAAAAGTTTTTGTTACTTGAAGGCCCAAAAATCTTATGTAGATTAAAGAAAATATTTACAACATATTATAACGTTCAAACGCATGTGGAACCAATAATTATAAAGTAATGTTAATATCTTTAGTATTTTGTGTCTCTTTTAACATTTTATATTAAAAAAATTTGAATATTTTATTAAAGGAAAGTCTATTTAGACACAATGGTGACACAATTGATTTGCGCCATCGGATCACTCCATGAATTTAACTTCTTCATATAAAGACAAAAAGATACAACAGTTGAGGCTTTGTTTCTTTCTGTTTATGTCTAATTTTGTATCCAATAGTCACCTCCTTTAATTAATTTTGAATTAACATAAATTTTTAATATATTATTTTCAAATTTTATGAATATTACAAAGTTTTTTATTTTAAACTTTTATGAATATTTTGAAATTATTTTGTAGTACATAATAATAACGGATATCAGTTATAATTTTGCACTAGACGGTGAATATTAAATGTTAATCTATTTTTTAATTATTAATATTTAATTCATATTTACTTAACTGTAATTACTAAAAATTAATAAACGAATATTAACTTGTAATTTTTATTATTTAATGGTAATTCTCTAATAGTAACGATATATTGTCAAAATTTTGTTTTTAAATATTAAATATAGTATATAATGCATTAATTATTAAATATGAACTATTAAATGTTAATTGTTCAAAGTTGGCTATTTATTAGTATTTATAAATTATCAAATAATCAATGTTATTTATTGTTTTCTAAAGTTGTCAATAATTAGCAGTTATATATTATTTACTTGTAATCATCGATTATAATACCTTATAAACAACGACGTATGTAAGCTATCTTTATAATCACTAATTACAAATATATTCATTGCAACTAGGAAGAAAAAACAATATTTCTATTGCAACTGGCAAGAAATTGTTGTTGCCACAAACATGTTTATTGTAATTGGTAGGAAGATTAGTTGCTAAAATATGTTTATTGCAACTGACAATTAAATACCATTGATAAAAATATGTTTATTGTAACTGGTAGAAAAACTCAATTGAAAAAAATAGGTTTACTGCAATAGGCAGAAAAAAGCCGTTCCAAAAAATACGTTTTCGTAACTAATAGGAAATATTAGTTGTTATAAAGTATTTATTGCAATTGTCAGATAATGCTAGTTGCTAAAGGTCATTTATGGCAACTGTCATATAGCGTCTGTCGCAAACAGAAAGTTGCAATAGGGAAAAACGTTAATCGGGTGTTTGTACAATGCGAATTTTTCGTTCTAAACATAGATAGTGTAAGGCGGGTCATCACAAGATAAATATGAAAGAACAGTGAAATTCTTATTTTGTAAACCCTCTTCATGCCCCAACCAAATGAGTGAGTTTAAGCGCGAGGAGCAGGAGAAAGTTGAGATTTCTCTCCTTTTTAGCGCGAATAACCAGAACATTTTCCAAGAGGCCGTTTAGGATAAATGGTTTTCTACATCCCATTTAACACCTCGAATGACATTTGCTCATCAAAATAAATATAAATTTTACACCAAATTGTCAACTGCTTAGTAAGGAAAAAGAATACTGTATCTTTTCAAAATTGAAGAAATTGCACTTAACTTATGCTAATGCTGGTGATGAGTTCGATGCACCGCTGGTCATCACAATCTTAGTTTTGAAATCTGTAGCAAGATTCATCCCTGTCCATCTGTTTCCCCTATCGCCTTTAGTGTCCGGAGTCACATTCCATGCCTACTCTTGAGTCACTATGTCAACATGTTTTTTCTTTTTCTTTTTCTTTTTAGTAGCTGCTACCTTAGAAGTAATTGCCCTAAAATACTAGAATATAAATATGAACTGATGCCTTAGAAAATTTGTTATTGCCTCTCTTGATTTATCAAACAATCGACCTTGAATGCATGGACATAAATGCAAAGTATTAGAAAAACCCGGAACATTCGTGAATAATCATACAAAATTTTGAAAGTATTGAATCGAAGGTAAATTGGCATGAGAAGTTCACTAGACTTGAGTAATAAATTATAGAAGTTTTAAAGTAAAATTTGTAAAGCGTATTACCGAGAACATATAAAGCTCATGAGTTTAAGTAGAGTCTTGGAATTTTTTATCCTTTATTTTGGAGCAAGTCCAACAAGGCATTACATTTCACAAAATCTGAAATGTACATCCAAAAAGGTGTCCAACAGAGTGTGCAAACACTTCAAAGTTTGGATTTCGAAGGACATTCGTTTCAGAATCTGCAAACTATTCAAGCGTTTGTGAACAAACGCCCGAAACCAGACGTCTGTTAAACAAATGCCTGAAACCAGACATCTATTCAACAAACGCCTGGTTTTCAATTGCTTGTTATTACAACGAGCATATTTTTATTACAACGGGCAGTTTTTTAACTTTTAAATGGCCTAAAGGGGCCAGTGAGGGCATGTAGACACATTTTGCTGAATGTTCTTGACACATGCGACAGATTTTGCTGAATTTTACTGAGACATGCAGACTGTTTTAAAATGCAATCACTTTTAAATTATCATGCGTTTGTTCAACAAACGCTTGTTTTCAAAACTGTTGTAATTTTTCGGTTCCAATAATTCGGGGTGCGGAAAATCGAAAATCCGCACCCGAACTTATGGGTGTAAACGGGTCGGACCGGACCCAACGGAGGTGTTCTAGTCCTGTCCTACAAGTGATTCAGATGGACACGGACCAGACACCATATAGCCTCAGACCGAGCCGGATAACGGACTGTTCTGTCCGATATACAACAATTACTCTTGAATCAAGGTGTCAACTTCTGAACTCATGTTTTGCGCCTACTCTTGAATCGCGATGTAGGTACGGTTTTTCATCTTTCCAGTAGAAATTACTGCCCTAGAATACTAAATAAGGGACGTGAATGTATGTATGTCAGTAGAATAAAGTTATAAATTGGGTTTAACAAGAGTCCAGGAGTTTCTTATGCTTTTATTTGTTAGATTTAGATCCGCAGAGGCCAAAGCTTTTTACAAAAACACCCTATATATACTCTCCATCGCCGCCTTAAGCCCTTCGCCTTTCCCTAAAACCACAAACACAACGATGACTTCTTGCTTAGTATCCTCCTTGGTACGCTGCTCAATTCCCAGGGTTTCTTTTATTTACAGATCTCAATTTTACTCGACTACTCCTCTCATCTCAAGGACTTGGATCCTTAGAAATCTAATCAGCAAACCGCGCTGCCCAAGTTTTACCAGATCCGTTTCTTCAAAAAATTTAGCGACTGAGAATGATAAGATCAAGCATGCCGACGAGATTCTCTTGCGCGTTTTGGAATCGGAGATCGCTGAACATGAATTAGTAATAATACTCACTAACCCGTTCGCTCTTTTTATTTTATTGAATGGTGTAGTAATAACGTTTATCTTTAACTTCTGATTATATAAATCAGAACTCTACCTGTTTGTTTTTTTGGCAATTCAAAACAAGTTATTCAGAATTTGCAAACTTGACATATATCCTCCAGTATGAGTGATGAAGTTCGTTGATTGATTATCTAGCTAGATTGCCAATAGTAAAAGAAAAAAATTGAAGTGTTATGTGTGGATAATTTTTCTGTATCAGCAACAGTTTTATGCAACAATGTTACATTCTTTGCATTTACTCCGATCTTTATGTGTGTATGGTTTTTCACTACAACAAAGGTAATGGCTAGTATAAGTGCTACAGCAAGATGATAAGTAGTTAGATTTTAGAAAATACGTTGCGGTACTTGAACCATATCTTACATCTTTATTTGTAATAAATAAGTACTGCATTTTATGTTATGGAATTCAGGTCCAGAATGACAGCTTTATTAGCATAGTCTCATATGATAATTAATTACAAACTAAAAGACAATTAAGGTCTCAAAGTATAGTAGGAATCATGTGGATTCATTACGTAGCTTGTATGTATAATGTATCTTTTTGCTTCATCTTGACGGACAGTTTCATGCAACAATTTTACATTCTTTGCATTTACTGAAGTAGAAATATATCTTGCTAGTGGCGTACGCAGAGATTTAGATTAGTGGGGGCGAAACAATGGAAAAATTGTTCAATCATATGCTAAAAAGTTAAGAAATATTTGAACTATAGAACTACATTAATATCCAATTTAAGCATAATTTTCATCAGTGCCATTATTGTTATTATTAGCTTTCTCTTCCATGTTTTCAATGTTGGCTTTTACAATATCATCGGCCACTTCAGCGTTAGTAGTGACTTCTTTCTTGCCTTCATTCATGTAACTCTCAGCCTTTGATTTGAAAGTTTTTGAAGACTCCGTCTTCATTCTATAAAGGGGCATAGCTTTTTGTATGCATTGAAGAAAAACATAACATTGATTAGTCAAACAAATCGCACACAATTATTAGATCACACTACCATGAGGAGTTGAACAAAATAAATTGGATGATGAACAACACAACGATTAAAATTCATGTATTTTTAAGGATTGAAATCCTTTATAATGAATAAGCTATGGCTTTTTTGTGTGACTTTTATATGAGTTTGATCTGCTATTTTGCTAACAACAAATTAATTTTTAAACCATATTTTATAATTTATTCAATTATTTATATATTTTATTAACAAGATTCAAATTTTAAACCATATTTTATAATTTGTTGAACAATCAAAATTTTAGTTTAACTATTTATAAATAAAATTTTGAATTTAGCAAAAAAAAAAAGCCTTAAACTACGAAAAGGCGCACTCAAACTATAAAAAGATGCAAGCCCCTTGATAACTATGACATACATATGTATGAATTTTAACCGCTATGTTATTCATCATCCAATTTATTTTGTTCAACCCCTCACGGTAGTGTGATCTAATAATATGTTTTCATCATCCAATTTATTCATCATCCAATTTATTCTAGTTTCAATGATACATGAACACAATCAGAGCTGACTGATGATGTTGTTCTTTACCATTGTAATAGTTATTTTAAATCACTAATATGTATTTTTATTTTGGCATTTTAGCAGGAAAAAGTGTTGCCAAAGGATTTTCCATTTGAGATTATTGATAATCCTGAAGGTGGATCAATTACGCTTAAGAGAGAATATGGCACTGAGCAGATCCAAGCTACTGTGAATGCCTACTCGTATATGAGTACTCTGATCTTGCAGATGTATCTAAATATTACCATAAAAAAGAAAGTGGGTCCTACTTTAGAAATCTTTTGCCATCTCAGACCAAATGATTTCCAAATTATACTCGTGTCATTGGAAAATCCAGAAATCTCCAAATCCAAGTAAGATTTCTATATACTGGCTGGGATTGCTTGAAGCTTATCCTACATGTGTCTAACTTGAAAAACATGTATACTTGTTGAGATACCAATACATGCTAATTTGATCTGCATATAAAACCTGGAAACTTACAGACCAAACACTCAAGGGATAAGTGACATGCTATGCCTCATATTGCAAAATAAGGGATACAATGGCTGTTGGAAAACAATGACTGAGTCGCATACTTTGTCGCTTTCTTGAAGACGATTCGACGATCTGGCTGATGGTGCAAACAAGTTTATACTTGTTGCCGCCGTCTCTAGGATAAAACAGCATCGAAAAAATAATCAATTTGCTTGCAAAACAAATCAATTCAGATTTGCACTTTCTAAAAATAATGAACTGCTCGTTCTGTTTTTGTTTCTATTTTTTGGAGGAAAATAAATGGCGGAGGAAGAAGAAGAAGAGGTTGAGATAAAACGCGTCGTTTTTTTCGTCTGAGTGATCCGAAATAAAAAATATACGTGTTATTATTGTTGTAGGGAAGTCGGTTTAGATCTGAAAAAATGGATCTCAGTTTTACCAAATCAAGTAAAAACTGATTCATTCATAGTCTCATGATGTGAGACTATTCGTATAGGAGTCATCTCACACTTATTCAAATTTTTAAATAATTCGTCTTTATAAAAATAAACTATTTTTCCAACAATCCTCCACTTGAATTTTTAAAAAGATTTTCCGAGCAGTTTCTAAAAATATAAGATTGTGCATAAACAAAGGTGTCATCCGACTTGAACATTTGCATATTGGATAAGATTCGGTTTTTAGTAGAGTGACACGTAGTTTTGAACTCTATTCCTGACATCCGACCACACACAACCTATTCTATAGTGCAATCAAATAAGCCCGTGCATTTATTGTCATGCATGTCTATCTCAGTTTAGTGAACGCTCCAGAAGTTTTGTCCAAAACTCCATAGGAAACGACCACATTTCCACATTCACATAGGTGAGTCTATCAAGAGTACTCCTGAAGGTAGGTACTCCACTCCAAATAGAGTATTGATCTCATTAAGAGTTTCAATTAACTCATCTCTAATCACTTCAGGAATACATGTTTCTTAATATATAAATGTAGAATGTTCATCAGCTATCACAACTCAACTTGTTTTTACCCATTGAACTTAGTTCTTGGGATCTCCAGTCATTTAGGTTGGGTTACCATTGTGTGTAATTCTACAATCTCAGGGAAATAGTCTCATTCTTTTAGAATCATTAAGGACTTTCTTTCTGAACAGTCCTTTCGTCAAAGGATCAGCCAAATTATCATCACTTCATATGTGATGTTCTCTAACAATATTGTGCTTACGACTGTTATTTCTTACCGTTATAATATTGGTTTTGTCCTTTTTTCAAAAGTCGTCAAGTTTTTCATCACTATATATATGATCTTTTACAGTATTGTGCTTACGACTGTCGTCTACTACCATTATAATAACGGTTCTGTACTTTTTGCAATAACCGCAAAACTATCGCAATAGATTACACCACTGGTGTCGGTTTTTCCCTTATGGGATCTCAACTAACAGATTTCTTTAGTTCTCTGCTTCTTCACTAGCTGTGGCTAGCGCAATTATCTCAATTTCTATAGTAGACTGAGTCAAAATAGTATGTTTCTGGATTTTCAAGAAACAACTCCTCCTATAATGCTAGATGTATAGCCACTGGTCATTTTAGAATCATCTAATAAAGTATTCCAGTCTGCATTGGAATATCTTTCAAATACAGCTTGAAACTTTTCATAATTTAATCCAAGGTCCATAGTTCGTTTAAGGTATCTCATGACCCTTTCAATAGCATGTTAATGCTTTATACTAGGTCTACTGGTAAACCTGCACGATAATCCTACGACATAGGATGTCGGGTCTAGTACCATCAGTGGTTTATCGAAGGTTGCCAATGATGCTCGCATAATCAGACTGTCTTACACCTTCACCAGTGTTCTTAAATAACTTTACAAGGGGATTATATGGTGTAAATGCAGGTTTACAGGCAAAGTAATTTTTAGTACCAAGGATTACACTCGACTCACCTAGATCTTTCATATCAAAATTGGCACTTAAAAAGAATTTGACTGAGTTTATGACATGAATGTTTAACCTCAAAAAGAGTAGGTCATATACATAAAGACATATAATAGTGCGAATGTCATTATCAGATTTGTAATAAATGCATTTGTCACTTTCATTAACTTTAAAACCATGTGAAATGATTAAGTAATCAATTTTTTCATGTCATTGTTTAAGTGCTTGTTTTAAACCATATAATGATTTATCTAATTTGCATACTTTATGTTCTTGACCATGTACTAAAATTCTTCAAGCTGGTCCATATAAATTTCTTCTTCTAATTCACCGTTCAAAAATGCGGTTTTAACATCCATTTGGTGTATTAATAAATTATGAATAGAGACAAGTGAGATTAATACCCGAATGGATGTAATTCTAGTTACAGGTGAAAAGGTGTCAAAGAATTCTATATTTTCTTTTTGTTTAAAACCTTTAGCTACTAGACGAACTTTATATTTATCGACAGTGGCATCAGGTTTTAGTTTCTTTATAAGTACTCATTTACAGCCTATAGATTTACAACCAGGGGGTAAATCTACCAAGTGCCCTACTATTCCTTAATTTAAAAAGAAATTTTGTTTCATAACAATCAATGTCATTTGATTCAATTATATTTTGTGTATTTAGGTCATAAAATCTGTATGCTTTGCTATTAATAGCATAACCTATAAATACACATTCATATGCTCTACTTGCTAATTTTATTCTCTTAGGTTTTGAAATGCGAACATATGCTAAACAACCCCAAGTTATAAAGTATAACACATTGGGTTTATAATTCTTTAAAATTTCATAAGGTGAAATTTTATTCTTAGATTTAGGGATTCTATTCAAAACATAACATATAGTTAATAATATATCCCTCACCAATGTTTGTTGCACCAGAATTAAATAAAATGGCAACTAGTAATTCGGTAAAGGCCCTATTTTTTTCTTTCAGCTTTACCGTTCGTTTCAGGTGAATAGAGTGCAGTTCTCTCATGTACTATACTATGTAATTATAAAAATCCAGAATAGAACTAAGTTCATATTCTACTGCTCTATCACTAAGTAGTCTCTTAATTTTCTTATTCGCTTGATTGTCAATTTCAATTTTGAATATTTTAAACATGTCAAATGCATCACATCTTTCAGAATCACTGTCTCTACAGAGGTAGACTTTATTTCCGCCTTACCAATCTCTACGGCTTTAGTGGTGTGAGGATCTTCCAACAACATTTTCTGATCATCAGCAGCCGTGTATGTTGTGAATATGTCACGATCATAGCAGACATGGCGAGAAACACCAGTGTCTACCCACCAACCATATGATCCACCAAAAAGGTGAATCTCAATAATCATAGCCGTAAGAGGCTTCTCAGTCAGGTTAGCCTGCGGTGCTGGGCCTAGTCTGTTCCGACACTTTCGTGCCATATGACCTGGTTTTTCACGGTTGTAACATAGAAACAACTGCCTAGAATTATTCTTTTTGGTTGGTTGCTGCTGTCCTTTATGGTTTCCTTGTGGATTCCCATTCTATTCTCAACTGACCGGCCGTGGAGGCTTACTATTGATAAAGATGTGAATATGTTTGAAAAGCATCCAATTTTGTTTTTGTTTTTGGTAATGAATTATACACTGCTTTTATGTGTCGTTGCCTCCCTTATCTTAATAATAGTCCATGTAACAATTCATCTTGATAAAATAGTTCATTTTTCAACATCTATTTTATCAGAAGTTCTGAATCTAACTTTGCCAATGTATTTCATTACCAAGTGTTTCTAGATTATGCATACTTTTCTGCTAAACCATTGTAATGTGAGACATTCAACAAAGTTCATATGGACGTTATCTTACCAAAAAAGACATACAGTGGTTGAATTATATAACCAAACACACTGCAAGATTTTACAAGAGAATGTTACCTATCATGGAGATAGAACTGCATCTGGAGTTATGGTCAAACATGGATGGCTCTCTTTTCATATAAGCGTTAATTAAATCCTGTTTAATCGGTGTACATCATTACTAGACGTGATAGTCAACATCGTTGTCGTTCATTTAAGAGTGTTTTATCTTTATCAACTTCAATTAAATTTCTGAAAAATAAACTACAAACAAGAAAGATAGGGAAATAAATTACTTTTTATTAGAGCAATGGCGCCATAAAAAAGATAATAAAAGTATCATAAAGCCCCTCCATTGTATACTCTTAGACCAGCTCAAATCCCCGTCTGCCCAAGCCTCAAGTCACCAACTGGCTTGCCAAAAATCCCTCTCTTTCTTTTATCTCTTGTATCTCCAGCCTTTTCCGAGACAACAATATTTTATTTTACCTGTCGAAGTGACCGTATTGCCTCTTATACTCTGTAAGAAGCAAATTTTCATCCTCGTTTCTAGGTCTAATATTTAATTTCTAAATCCCAGCATGCCTAGTTTGAGCTATAAATTTGATATCGAGACCGACCGCTTGGAGTCAAGAGCATGAGCAAGAGCAAACGCGACTGAAATCGTTTACTCTGAAGTCAAGGCCGAATAACGCAACACCAACTGATCCGAATCTTCATCTTTTAAAACCCTAGTTTTTTTTTGATTCCGCCTAAGTATCCGCTCTCGTACATCAACGAATCAGTGGATACTTTCTCCAGTTCAGTGGATTTATTACTTTTACAGATCAGGCGGATGCTGATGTGGCGAATGCAGTCCAAGCCATTGTTTCCAATTCGTCTTCAAATTGTTGGGAAACAATGACTGAGTCACGTACTTTGTTGCTTTCTTGAAGATGATTAGGCGATCTGGCCGATGGTGCAAACCAGTTCGTACTTGTTGCTGCCTCTAGGATAAAACAGCCTCGAAAAAATAATCGATTTGCTTGCACAACAAATCAGTTCAGATTTGAACTTTCTAAAAATAATGAACTGCTCGTTTTGTTTTTTGTTTTTGTTTTTTAAAGAGAAAAAAAATGGCGGAAGCAGAAGAGGCTAAGATAACACACGTCGTTTTTTTTTTGAGTGATCCGAAATAAAAAATAGGAATAATTGACAAGAATAATCCGAAGTTTGACATGTCTTCCCATATTAATTCGAAGTTTGGATTATTTCTAAATAATCTCAAGCTTAGGGGATCACTTCCCATATTGATCCCGTCTACCTGGTAACCTGATTAACAGGTAAACTTTCCCAAATCAATATTCTTCTTCCCATTTCTATTTATATCTTCCTACCAAATATTGTGCTCAAATAAAGCGATAACGTACAAATTAAGTCTTCTAATATGATCTTAAATGCCTAGATTTCTGGTGGAGGAATTCAATCTCCTTACGTTCTAAAACAAAAACACCGCTGAGATAACTTACATGGAATTTCCCCTAGTACTTGCGTTATCAGAGTTCGAACTCATTTTTCGATTCTAATGTCTGAACGAGGCGTCCACTTAGTTTTCATCCAACGCATTAAACAATGACCAAACATCCAGTTCACTCTTCCATAGAGAAAACTTGTTCTCATCCAACCAAAAAACAAAGCTAAAAATTTGAATTCTACAGCTATTTATTGTGCCACATTTAGTTCTAGTTTTAGAAATTCTTAAAGAGAATTAAGATGGCCATGTAAAATTTCACTGCTAAAGGGAAACGCTTTACTCCTCCATTATGTAATGTAGTAATTGGATTTAAACCACGTTACTTGAATCGTTCTTTTTTGTGGAAAGATTACTGAAGAGATGTATGTGTTATTGCTCTCCTCATACACTAATTGTTCCATTGCTATGTTCATAGATCCTTATATATAGGTAGCTTGGGATGTCTCTTTAAGTCATTAATCAAATACTACCGTATCTCAAAACTCTGAGGTGTTCCCTTCAGTTTTGTAGTTCAGTGAGCCAATCCAGTTGACTCCGAATTTGTCCTCGACCAGTTTGTCCTCTATCTTCCAGTTTGCATAATTTCATCCAGACCAACTTGTGTCATAATACATAATCAACATCAATTTCTTCTCTTTGCAGATTGTTATCAGTCAACTCACGCAACCTTTAACACAACCCTCACAATTAGGGATGCCAACGGATGCAAACGGATACTGCTATATCCGTATCTGTATCCGAATTTTTTATTTTTTTGCATCCGTATCCGATATCCGCGGATACTTGCTTAAGTATATCCCTATCCACGGATATTTTAGGATATCCAAAAATATTCGTATCCGCCTTGCCGGATACAGATATTTTTAATTATCCGAAAATATCTGAAAATATCCGAAAATTAAACAACAAAAATTTACAAATACTGAAATACATCATTTACATGCAAACTCGATAATTCTAATCAAAAATACATCAATCACACAAATTCCACGCTACAAATACTTGCAAAACGTTCAACATACTAAATGCACAATTTTTAGCCTAAAATAAAACATAATAATCACGTGACTTAATAATACCTAATACAAACACAAATACAACATTGTTTAATAATACCTAATACAAACACAAATACATGTTTTTCCTTTGCGTAGAGATAAAAGAGTTGAGACTTAAGAGTGCTTCAACCTTCTGCTTTAACCTGAAACAAACAAAAATATTACGGATAAGGATAACCATACAAGATGACATGTGAGAACACTACACAAGCAGTGCATACTGCATAACTTTGCTGGTGCAAAGCTTTCCGCAGCAGCAAAGGTTGCTAGTGCAAAGCTTTGCACAACATTGCTTTGCAAAGCTTTGCACAAGCAAAGCTTTGCAAGGCAAAGCCTTGCTGCTGGCTTTGCACAGGCAAAGCTTTGCACAAAGCCTTGCACAGGCAAAGCTTTGCATAGCAAAGCCTTGCTGCTGTGCAAAGCTTTTAAATTAGCTATGAACAGAAGGAAAAAAAAATAGCATACCATCTACATGCTTACAATAGAGGCAAAAGCAGCTTTTTAATTAGCTTGAACTCCTTACAACCACCTGCATGTGTGATATATAATGCACAAGTTCGAGTATATAAACCGTTGTTCTGTTCTAATATTATGGGTATATATACGGGGACATAGCATATGAGTATTTTAAATAAGAAGACATTTAGTTCAACACACCATGTGTGAAGAGTTTCTATAAATTAAGAAGTTGATGTGTCGTCCACAAGCTTAACATTATTACCTATAAATGATTAAAAAATAAATTGAATAATTATATAAACAATGATGCGTTTAACTAAAAAAAAAAAAAAACTAACCAATATTAGATGGTAGCCAATCTTTCATACAAGTCAATGCCTCTACTACATCCGAGGACAATGAAGATCTACCTTCGGTAATCAATCTACCACCACTACTAAAAGCCGACTCAGATGCAACGGTTGACACCGGAACGGCTAAGATATCACGAGTCATCTTCGCAAGAACGGGATAAGTAGGGCTATTAGTTTTCCACCACAATAAAATGTCAAAGTTATCTTCATCCTCACCCATTGGCAACAATTCATCTTTCAAATACTTATCTAGTTCAGTTTTTAAAACATGTGAGCTTCCTATTTTTTGTATTTTATAGTTTCTCCATCTTGGATCAATTATGGTTCTCTTTTTAGGAGCATTAGTAGATGAATCCATATTATCAGAAGAAGTGGTTGTAGATGCACTTAAAGATGAAGTAAACTCCTTTTCATATAAAGAGAAAAGAGACCTTAAAGATTCACTTATTTTTCCAATATGAACACATGGACTTTCACCGTAGATCAATCCAAAAAAAACCTCTATATAAACCATTCTATAGCGAGGATCAAAAACCATACCAAGACTCATCATTAGACTACAAGTGTTCTAGTATTTATCAAATTTAATTCTCATCTTTTGCGCCATGGATTGAATATACTCATGTTCATTTAACTCCCAACTTAAGATATTTTCATAAACATCACACACGCTTTTTGTAACACCCCACTCCCGCTATGATCACTCACTAAGGGAATGCCATAGCATCGGTGGAGTATTTTAGTGAATATAGAACAGAAAAATTACAACAAGACAGATATAAATAGTACTTGAAATTTTAAAACATCATCTCATAACAGCGGAAGTAAAACATGTCTGGTTACATCATAAAACCACAATAAAGGTCAAGTACAATATCCATCAAAATAAAGAAGTACATAATCCCACTCTCATACAATAGCCAAACAAAAGAAAAGATAACTGGATAACTGGAGCTTTACATCTATCCAAGCTCCTAAAGACTGGAACAGCAATCCGATCAAGCTCCACTACTGCTAGGATCCACCGTAGGACCTGAGGGTTGGGAAAAAGATAAAAACAACAGGGTCAGACATAAGTCTGAGCGAGTCCTATAACTTTAACAATACAATCGTTAAAGTAACCAGAGAAGACATAAACTGATATACGGTAACATATAGGGATGAATGGCTACCCTAAGCAGTCAACTAAACGAAGATAAAGGATAAAGACGCATCTACCCTCCCTAAGGTAAATTACTAAACTGCACCACACCAGTCGTTCCTAACTTAAAGGTTGATCCCACCCAAGGACTTATAAAATTTACTAATTAGTACCTGCGTACCCCTAGGTGACCAAGTAGGCGCCACGGGGCCCTACAATCCACTAGGTGTACACACTACTTCCCATTCGATCGGCTCCCTAACGTAGATACCCGTGCTGGCCCCACCGTGGGATGTATCATTCCCCAATGTGGCAACCTGATGAAACTAAAGGTGCACGGCTTATATCTACTCGATGCAACAACGGCTTACCTACCAGCCCGGGCCCACTCACGCATATGAAGCCCGTTGGACTTGCGTTGCCACCGCTAACCCGTTTGCCTCTTACAGTCAAGCCCAGTATGCGTGTCCCGTCCTCGACATGGGTCGAGCCCACAAAGATACGTATGGGTTACTGGTTGAAATGGGCCTCCACAAGCTACCCACCTAAGCTTGTCCCTTTTTCTAGTATATCCCACTTAACCCTTTAATCATGTTTTAATTACATGTTCTATTTTGGTTAAGTATTCTAATCGTATTTTCTATTGCCACCCAAGGCAACCACTAGATTTTCTCATGCCACCCGAGGCACCCACTTAACCCCTCATGTCCCTCTACATGCTAATGTGGTTAAGTGTTTCTTAATTAATTAATTAAGAACGTAACCTTTGTAAAGACCTCTCACATTAGACTGTCTTTTATGACCGCTGGTTAAGCCGGTTGGGTCCGGGCAGCCTTATGTCATAACAGAGTCTAACCTCGTGTCTTTACATTAATTACGTATTTAGTTTGTGCCTAAGACCTCTCACATTGGGCTAACATTTGTAGCAACTGGTTAAGCCGGTTGGGTCCGGGCAGTTTTACGCTACAACTGAGTCCAACCTCGTGTCTTAGTCAATTAATTACACCTAATTAATCACCCTCATAATTTTATATTAATTATCCCTAATTAATCAAGTTTTCTTAACATGGGTAGACCTAACTTAATAGGTAAATTCCCATGGGGTAGACCTAACTCAATAGGTAAATTCCCAACACATAGTATGGGTACACCTAACCAAATAGGCAAATTCCCATACTATGTTTATTTATTTTGTGTTATGCATAATTATATTAATTTCACACAATCTTATTAACTTATGCATTTAATTACCCCATCGTTCCCACGTAATTTCGTTCATGATATAACACATATAAAAGGTGTCAACTTGCATATGAATGAACATGTTTCAAAGGTGCCATCTTGCATATTAACAAACACATAACTTGCATATGAACTTGCATAACATGTCACATAACTTGCATATAATATGTCACATAACTTACATATTCATTTTGCATAACAAACTTGCATATTAGCTTATAGACTTGCATAATGTGTCATCATGAACTTGCATATTAATAAACATGTAACTTGCATATTTACATACATGTAACTCGCATATTAACAAACATGTAACTTGCATATAAAGAAACATGTAACTTGCATATTTACATACATGTAACTTGCATATTAACAAACATGTAACTTGCATATTAACAAACATGTAACTTGCATATTTACATACATGTAACTTGCATATTAACAAACATGTAACTTGCATATTAACAAACATGTAACTTGCATAGCATATTACCATGAACTTGCATAACATGCATATGATTACATAGCCCACAACTTGCATATTTAGCATCATGCAAACATAACATACATCATATTAAACTTGCATAAGCTTACATACTCAACATGCATAAACATAAGATTAATGCTAACATCATATCATATGATTCAAAGCTCATTAACCCACATACAAAACCATAAATCTCATCACATCTCATCTAATTAGTTTACCAAAAGATCATCAAAGTGATAGAAACTCACAACTAGCAACTTTGAACACCAAATGAAGAAGATTAAGATGCTAAGAAGGGATTAGAAGTTGATTAGAGAGTGATTAGTATGCAACCCTCTTCATAAAATTAGTGGAGGCCATGAGAGCTAGCATTTTGCCATAGTTTAGTCACTAGGTTTAATTATGAATGAATTAGGGTAGGTTAGGGTCTTATTTATAGATTAGGCAAGTGTTTTAGGCCATAGGATTAACCCTAGATTCAATCCAAGCCATCAAAGCATGTCTTGGGGAAGAAGTCAAGTGTAGGAACCATCTAGGGCCTTTAGATTAAAGATGGACCATGAGAACCATTCAAATGCAAAATCTGCACTTGAGCGAATCGGCCCACGGGTTGACAGCCAAACACCCTGGATTAACCCCTAGTCGACCCAGCGGGCTCGGGTCGACTTCAAAAATCGGCCGGTTCGGTTATTCCCCTCTCCCAATTCGCTGTTTTGAGCATTTTTGCATATTTATTTATTAAATTTTCAATTATATATATATATATATATATATCAATATATATATATATATATATATCTACACAACCCATTTCACTTAATTAAGTATACTTTAATTTGGGAATTTTCGTGAAACTTCGCGAGGCCATATCTTGGTCATACGGACTCCGATTTTCGAAAACTCGGACTCTATTTCGCGTATTTTTCCGAGACGAACACAATGGCATAGCCCGTTTCCCTTGATTCCCATTTTAGAATTAAATTCTGCCTCGATTTATGTTATTACAGGTTATTGAAAATACGGGTTGTTACATTCTCCCCTCCTTAAAGGATTTCGTCCCCGAAATCTTCAAGTTAGGAAGAACGTATCCTACCATCCAATCATCCATCTACTCAAAGCATCATCCACGAGCAATCATTGTCCTTACAAGATTCTAAATGCTGGATGGATATATGCAAAAGTGTGTGTATATGTACTTACCTAATGCGAAAATCAGGCGGTTACTGATACAGTAAACCTCCTTAATGCAAACCATGATAGTGCCATGCATCCAATATGTATGCGAAACCCTATTGACACATACAAATTTCTACATGCGTGCACAACCATACACAAAAATGCATCATCCATATGATAACACAGCCATGATACATCCATCAATCTAACTACCACATCCATTTATGCAATATGCAACATGAAGTGACTGAGCCGATCTAGTGCCTAATGTGTGTGTATATGCATCCACGAGCAACCACTAGCAAACAATTGCATCCATATGCATCCATCAACCATAACATGTTTCAAACACATGTCTCAACCATAGGTTTTACCCTATCTAAAGGTCATAGGTATTAGCGAGAGGATATACTAAAGATAAGATAAGTACTAGACAAGCAATAAAGGAGAAGTTAAAAGACATACTCTCAAAAAGAAATGGATACAAAGAACGCATCTTTGCTTCCGTCTCCCAAGTAGCATTGCTTTCGTCATCTCCCCATTGCACTTTAACTAGCTGAACTTCTCTGTTCCTCAACTTCCTAGTTTCTGACCCAAGGATGCGAGTAGGAGCTCGTCGAATCGTCGCATCACGCTCTACCTCTACATCTCTAAGCAAGCTCGGCTCTACCACCTCCGCGGTCTCATGTAAGCACTTCCTCAAATGTGATACATGGAATACATCATGAACACCACTAAGTCTGTCGGGCAACTCCACCCTATATGCCATCCGTCCAATCCTTTCCTTAATAGGAAACGGCCCAACAAATCTCGGTGCTAACTTCCCTACGGACCCAAAGCGAACAACATTTCTCAAAGGAGATACTTTGACAAAAACCATGTCCCCAACCTCAAACTCAAGATCCGTCCTTCTCCGATCCGCATAAGATTTCTGTCTATCTTGCGCTGCTTTCATCCTTTTTCGAATTAAATCAATCTTCTCTGAAGTCTCTCTAACCATATCCGGCCCAAGCAAGATCTTATCCGTAGATTCCCACCAACATGTAGGAGATCGACAAGGCCTTCCATAAAGAGCTTCGAAAGGAGCCATACCAATACTGGACTGAAAGCTGTTATTATATGCGAACTCCACCAAAGGAAGATGTTCTTCCCATGTACCTCCAAAATCCAAGATACAAAGCCTCAAAAGATCTTCTAAGATACGGTTCACCCTCTCGGTCTGACCGTCCGTCTGAGGATGATATGCGGTGCTCAAACACAACTGAGTCCCTACCGCCTCTTGCAAACTTCTCCAAAACTCACTAGTGAAAATAGGATCTCGATCACTCACAATGCTGGATGGTACGCCATGCAATCTAACAATCTCTCTAACATAGACTGAAGCAAGCCATGGAGCGGTCCTCTTACTCTTTACGGGTATAAAATGGGCACTCTTTGTAAGTCTGTCTACCACAACCCAAATTCCCGTATTGCCCTTCCTCGATCTCGGTAACCCGTCGATGAAATCCATCGAGACACTATCCCACTTCCACTGTGGAACTTCCAATGGGTGTAGCAACCCACCGGGTTTCCTTTGCTCCACTTTAACTTGTTGGCACACTAAGCATCTAGCCACATACTCGGCCACATCTTTCTTCATACCGGCCCAAAAGAAAACTCTCTTCATGTCTTGGTACATTTTGTCTCCACCGGGATGAATAGTCATTCTTGAACGATGTGCATCATCCAAAATAGCCTTCTTCAAACCCTCATCTTGCGGTACACAAAGTCTACCGTCTCTATGCAACCATCCCTTATCATCTATGGTGTATCTACCCAAATGGCTGGACGACTCCCCTCTTATAAGCTTCTCTACCAACACAACCAACTGTGGGTCGTCTCGCTGAGCCTCGCCAATCCGTCTCAAAAGAGTAGGTCTAACCTCCAAGGATGCCAACAAACCAGGTACAAAATCAACAGAAGGTCTGAAGTCAAACAAAGAAAGAAACTCCAAGCTTCGTCGTTCCACGAACAATGGACTCAAAGATAGCCTTTTTCTACTTAAGGCGTCTGCCACCACGTTACCCTTACCAGGGGTATACGCTATCTCGAAATCATAGGATGCTAAGAACTCCATCCACCTTTGCTGTCTTAAGTTTAAATCCTTCTGAGAGAATAAGTACTTCAATGATTTATGGTCGGTGAACAACTCGAATCTCTCACCAAGAAGATAATGGCGCCAAGACTTAAGTGCGAAAACAATCGCGGCCAACTCTAGATCATGGGTAGGGTAATTCTTCTCATGCACTCTCAATTGTCTCCCTCCATAGGCTATTACCCTTCCCTCCTGCATCAAGACTGCGCCTAATCCTGTTCCACAAGCATCGGTATAAACAACAAACGGCTTACTCCCATCTGGAAGCACTAAAACTGGAGCGGTGGTCAAAGCTCTCTTTAACCGTCGGAAAGCATCATCACAATCTACATCCCATGAGAAAACCAGATTCTTCTTCGTCAAGCGGGTTAATGGGGCTGATATCTTCGCGAAGTCTTTGATGAACTTCCTATAATATCCTGCCAACCCCAAGAAACTTCTTACCTCGGTAGCATTTCTAGGAACTTTCCAATCCTGGATAGATACTATCTTTGCGGGATCCACAGCTATCCCTTCCTTAGAGACCACATGCCCTAAGAATCGCACTTCTCTTCTCCAAAAATGGCATTTAGAGAATTTAGCTTTAAGACTATGCGCTCGAAGAGTCTCCAACACTTCCTTGAGATGTAAGGCATGCTCTTCTTCATTCTTGGAAAAGACCAAGATGTCATCCACAAAAACTACTACAAACTTATTCAGATACTCTCTGAACACTCTACTCATGAGATCAACAAAGTATGCGGGGGCGTTTGTCAACCCAAATGGCATCACTAGCCACTCATAAAAACCATCCGGAGTCCGGAAAGCAGTCTTCTCTATACTGTCCTCCGCCACTCTTAACTGATGAAACCCTGTAGCTAAGTCCATCTGCGAAAATACTGACGCGCCAACCAACTGATCAAAGAGATCATCTATCCTCGGTAATGGGTGTCTATTCTTCTTCGTGAGCTTATTAAGTTCCCTATAATCCACACAAAGTCTGAGGGACCCATCCGCCTTCGTGGCAAACACTACTGGAGCTCCCCACTCCGATATACTTCGCCTTATGAACCCCTTCTCAAGCAACTCCCCTACTTGCTTATGAAGTTCTCTTCTCTCACGAGGAGCCATGTGGCGTACTGGCAAAGACATTGGTTTGGCATTATCCACCAAATAAATTCGGAAATCTATCTCCCGCTTCGGAGGCAAACCCTTTACTTCTTCAAACACATCCGGATATTCCCGGACTACTCTGACAGAACACAAACTTTCGACCGAAGCATCGAGCGATTCAAGATAACTTAGCAAAACAGATTCCATGGGATTGCAAGAGATCTCGAGAGTGTTACCCAAGCGGGTCATGAGCCTGACAACTCTCCTTTCGCAATCAAGAACGGCACCATTACTGGATAACCAGTCCATGCCCAAGATCAACCCATAGCCCGTGAAGCCCAATACAAAAGCATCACATCTAAACTCAACGCTAAGTATAGAAATCTTCAAACCCAAACATATCATAGACAGATATATGGAGCCCCCAATTGGGTTTGAGACAACCAAGGGATCATCAACTAGACTGGTGTCTAAGTGCAGTGACTCAACTAACGATGATGAGATAAAAGAATGCGATGCGCCAGAGTCAAACAAAGTACGAACTGGATGATCAAACAGAAAAACCAGACTTTCAACGGAAATAGTTCTACCTCTCTGCTGAATCGGTGGAACTGAGAGAACCTGAACTTGCCCCCCTGACTGAGGTGGTGCTATAAGAGCTTGCACCTGGCCTCCTGAGGTAGACCCCGTCTTCTGCCCCTTCTTTGGGCAGTTTTTCACAAGATGCCCTGCTTCACCACAATGAAAGCAACCGGTCTTCTTCTTTTTGCGACAATCCTTACTGAGGTGTCCTGGTGTTCCACAATTGAAGCACTTCTTCTTCGTCTTCTTTTTGTCACCATTGCCTTTTCCGCCCTTGCCTTGTTGTTGCTGTTGCGGTTTCTTCTGATCCCCCTTTTTCTCTGGTGCCTTAGAATTCTTATCATCCTCATGCATAAGTGCCATGTAGACAAGCTTCTCAAAAGTGGCCCCCATAGGAATGTGAGTCATAGCTATTCCTTGCAATGGTTCGTTCAAGCCTCTAACGAACCTCAAAGCCTTCTTCTCAGGTGTATTCACCAACTCTATGCCAAACCTTGCTAATTGATTGAATTTGTTGACATATTCTTTCACCGTGAGATTCCCTTGCTTCAAATTCAAGAACTTCTCCATAAACAGATTCTCTTCCGCCCTTGAGAGAAACTTAGCCCCAAACCTTTGCTTAAAATCTGCCCAAGAGTCAACAGGGTGTTCTCCATTAGTGACCTCCCACCAGAATGAGGCCTCTCCCTTCATTAACCAAGCCGCCAACTTGACTTTCTTTCCCTCTTCCACTTCAAAGATATCTAGCAACTCTTCCACTTCCTTAAGCCAATCTCTAGCCTCTACGAAAGTCTCTGAACCAAGAAAAGGTTTTCCTCCTATAGCCTTGAACTCCTTGCAAACCTTAGCAAAATTATCCACTCTAGGCTGAGGAGGAGGAGCGGTTGTCTCTGGTGTAGTAGCATTGGCCGGACCCGCAGCCGCGGCCCTAGCCTCTTGCAACCTCCTATACCATAGTGGTATAACTAAACCCTCCGGGATGTTAAGATCTTCAGCCATGCTGAAACGAAAGAGGAAAGATTCAAAAAGGAGATTCCGAAAGATAAAGATATGGCTATTGGGGATTATGCTTTTCTTTTTCAAAAACTTTTTCTCTTAGAAGACATGCTTTTAAAAATACTTTCTTCGAAAATACTCTTAGAAAGTAGTTTTTCTCAAAAATTTTATCTGTTCTGGTAACCTTAAGCTCTGATACCACGTGTAACACCCCACTCCCGCTATGATCACTCACTAAGGGAATGCCATAGCATCGGTGGAGTATTTTAGTGAATATAGAACAGAAAAATTACAACAAGACAGATATAAATAGTACTTGAAATTTTAAAACATCATCTCATAACAGCGGAAGTAAAACATGTCTGGTTACATCATAAAACCACAATAAAGGTCAAGTACAATATCCATCAAAATAAAGAAGTACATAATCCCACTCTCATACAATAGCCAAACAAAAGAAAAGATAACTGGATAACTGGAGCTTTACATCTATCCAAGCTCCTAAAGACTGGAACAGCAATCCGATCAAGCTCCACTACTGCTAGGATCCACCGTAGGACCTGAGGGTTGGGAAAAAGATAAAAACAACAGGGTCAGACATAAGTCTGAGCGAGTCCTATAACTTTAACAATACAATCGTTAAAGTAACCAGAGAAGACATAAACTGATATACGGTAACATATAGGGATGAATGGCTACCCTAAGCAGTCAACTAAACGAAGATAAAGGATAAAGACGCATCTACCCTCCCTAAGGTAAATTACTAAACTGCACCACACCAGTCGTTCCTAACTTAAAGGTTGATCCCACCCAAGGACTTATAAAATTTACTAATTAGTACCTGCGTACCCCTAGGTGACCAAGTAGGCGCCACGGGGCCCTACAATCCACTAGGTGTACACACTACTTCCCATTCGATCGGCTCCCTAACGTAGATACCCGTGCTGGCCCCACCGTGGGATGTATCATTCCCCAATGTGGCAACCTGATGAAACTAAAGGTGCACGGCTTATATCTACTCGATGCAACAACGGCTTACCTACCAGCCCGGGCCCACTCACGCATATGAAGCCCGTTGGACTTGCGTTGCCACCGCTAACCCGTTTGCCTCTTACAGTCAAGCCCAGTATGCGTGTCCCGTCCTCGACATGGGTCGAGCCCACAAAGATACGTATGGGTTACTGGTTGAAATGGGCCTCCACAAGCTACCCACCTAAGCTTGTCCCTTTTTCTAGTATATCCCACTTAACCCTTTAATCATGTTTTAATTACATGTTCTATTTTGGTTAAGTATTCTAATCGTATTTTCTATTGCCACCCAAGGCAACCACTAGATTTTCTCATGCCACCCGAGGCACCCACTTAACCCCTCATGTCCCTCTACATGCTAATGTGGTTAAGTGTTTCTTAATTAATTAATTAAGAACGTAACCTTTGTAAAGACCTCTCACATTAGACTGTCTTTTATGACCGCTGGTTAAGCCGGTTGGGTCCGGGCAGCCTTATGTCATAACAGAGTCTAACCTCGTGTCTTTACATTAATTACGTATTTAGTTTGTGCCTAAGACCTCTCACATTGGGCTAACATTTGTAGCAACTGGTTAAGCCGGTTGGGTCCGGGCAGTTTTACGCTACAACTGAGTCCAACCTCGTGTCTTAGTCAATTAATTACACCTAATTAATCACCCTCATAATTTTATATTAATTATCCCTAATTAATCAAGTTTTCTTAACATGGGTAGACCTAACTTAATAGGTAAATTCCCATGGGGTAGACCTAACTCAATAGGTAAATTCCCAACACATAGTATGGGTACACCTAACCAAATAGGCAAATTCCCATACTATGTTTATTTATTTTGTGTTATGCATAATTATATTAATTTCACACAATCTTATTAACTTATGCATTTAATTACCCCATCGTTCCCACGTAATTTCGTTCATGATATAACACATATAAAAGGTGTCAACTTGCATATGAATGAACATGTTTCAAAGGTGCCATCTTGCATATTAACAAACACATAACTTGCATATGAACTTGCATAACATGTCACATAACTTGCATATAATATGTCACATAACTTACATATTCATTTTGCATAACAAACTTGCATATTAGCTTATAGACTTGCATAATGTGTCATCATGAACTTGCATATTAATAAACATGTAACTTGCATATTTACATACATGTAACTCGCATATTAACAAACATGTAACTTGCATATAAAGAAACATGTAACTTGCATATTTACATACATGTAACTTGCATATTAACAAACATGTAACTTGCATATTAACAAACATGTAACTTGCATATTTACATACATGTAACTTGCATATTAACAAACATGTAACTTGCATATTAACAAACATGTAACTTGCATAGCATATTACCATGAACTTGCATAACATGCATATGATTACATAGCCCACAACTTGCATATTTAGCATCATGCAAACATAACATACATCATATTAAACTTGCATAAGCTTACATACTCAACATGCATAAACATAAGATTAATGCTAACATCATATCATATGATTCAAAGCTCATTAACCCACATACAAAACCATAAATCTCATCACATCTCATCTAATTAGTTTACCAAAAGATCATCAAAGTGATAGAAACTCACAACTAGCAACTTTGAACACCAAATGAAGAAGATTAAGATGCTAAGAAGGGATTAGAAGTTGATTAGAGAGTGATTAGTATGCAACCCTCTTCATAAAATTAGTGGAGGCCATGAGAGCTAGCATTTTGCCATAGTTTAGTCACTAGGTTTAATTATGAATGAATTAGGGTAGGTTAGGGTCTTATTTATAGATTAGGCAAGTGTTTTAGGCCATAGGATTAACCCTAGATTCAATCCAAGCCATCAAAGCATGTCTTGGGGAAGAAGTCAAGTGTAGGAACCATCTAGGGCCTTTAGATTAAAGATGGACCATGAGAACCATTCAAATGCAAAATCTGCACTTGAGCGAATCGGCCCACGGGTTGACAGCCAAACACCCTGGATTAACCCCTAGTCGACCCAGCGGGCTCGGGTCGACTTCAAAAATCGGCCGGTTCGGTTATTCCCCTCTCCCAATTCGCTGTTTTGAGCATTTTTGCATATTTATTTATTAAATTTTCAATTATATATATATATATATATATATCAATATATATATATATATATATATCTACACAACCCATTTCACTTAATTAAGTATACTTTAATTTGGGAATTTTCGTGAAACTTCGCGAGGCCATATCTTGGTCATACGGACTCCGATTTTCGAAAACTCGGACTCTATTTCGCGTATTTTTCCGAGACGAACACAATGGCATAGCCCGTTTCCCTTGATTCCCATTTTAGAATTAAATTCTGCCTCGATTTATGTTATTACAGGTTATTGAAAATACGGGTTGTTACATTCTCCCCTCCTTAAAGGATTTCGTCCCCGAAATCTTCAAGTTAGGAAGAACGTATCCTACCATCCAATCATCCATCTACTCAAAGCATCATCCACGAGCAATCATTGTCCTTACAAGATTCTAAATGCTGGATGGATATATGCAAAAGTGTGTGTATATGTACTTACCTAATGCGAAAATCAGGCGGTTACTGATACAGTAAACCTCCTTAATGCAAACCATGATAGTGCCATGCATCCAATATGTATGCGAAACCCTATTGACACATACAAATTTCTACATGCGTGCACAACCATACACAAAAATGCATCATCCATATGATAACACAGCCATGATACATCCATCAATCTAACTACCACATCCATTTATGCAATATGCAACATGAAGTGACTGAGCCGATCTAGTGCCTAATGTGTGTGTATATGCATCCACGAGCAACCACTAGCAAACAATTGCATCCATATGCATCCATCAACCATAACATGTTTCAAACACATGTCTCAACCATAGGTTTTACCCTATCTAAAGGTCATAGGTATTAGCGAGAGGATATACTAAAGATAAGATAAGTACTAGACAAGCAATAAAGGAGAAGTTAAAAGACATACTCTCAAAAAGAAATGGATACAAAGAACGCATCTTTGCTTCCGTCTCCCAAGTAGCATTGCTTTCGTCATCTCCCCATTGCACTTTAACTAGCTGAACTTCTCTGTTCCTCAACTTCCTAGTTTCTGACCCAAGGATGCGAGTAGGAGCTCGTCGAATCGTCGCATCACGCTCTACCTCTACATCTCTAAGCAAGCTCGGCTCTACCACCTCCGCGGTCTCATGTAAGCACTTCCTCAAATGTGATACATGGAATACATCATGAACACCACTAAGTCTGTCGGGCAACTCCACCCTATATGCCATCCGTCCAATCCTTTCCTTAATAGGAAACGGCCCAACAAATCTCGGTGCTAACTTCCCTACGGACCCAAAGCGAACAACATTTCTCAAAGGAGATACTTTGACAAAAACCATGTCCCCAACCTCAAACTCAAGATCCGTCCTTCTCCGATCCGCATAAGATTTCTGTCTATCTTGCGCTGCTTTCATCCTTTTTCGAATTAAATCAATCTTCTCTGAAGTCTCTCTAACCATATCCGGCCCAAGCAAGATCTTATCCGTAGATTCCCACCAACATGTAGGAGATCGACAAGGCCTTCCATAAAGAGCTTCGAAAGGAGCCATACCAATACTGGACTGAAAGCTGTTATTATATGCGAACTCCACCAAAGGAAGATGTTCTTCCCATGTACCTCCAAAATCCAAGATACAAAGCCTCAAAAGATCTTCTAAGATACGGTTCACCCTCTCGGTCTGACCGTCCGTCTGAGGATGATATGCGGTGCTCAAACACAACTGAGTCCCTACCGCCTCTTGCAAACTTCTCCAAAACTCACTAGTGAAAATAGGATCTCGATCACTCACAATGCTGGATGGTACGCCATGCAATCTAACAATCTCTCTAACATAGACTGAAGCAAGCCATGGAGCGGTCCTCTTACTCTTTACGGGTATAAAATGGGCACTCTTTGTAAGTCTGTCTACCACAACCCAAATTCCCGTATTGCCCTTCCTCGATCTCGGTAACCCGTCGATGAAATCCATCGAGGCACTATCCCACTTCCACTGTGGAACTTCCAATGGGTGTAGCAACCCACCGGGTTTCCTTTGCTCCACTTTAACTTGTTGGCACACTAAGCATCTAGCCACATACTCGGCCACATCTTTCTTCATACCGGCCCAAAAGAAAACTCTCTTCATGTCTTGGTACATTTTGTCTCCACCGGGATGAATAGTCATTCTTGAACGATGTGCATCATCCAAAATAGCCTTCTTCAAACCCTCATCTTGCGGTACACAAAGTCTACCGTCTCTATGCAACCATCCCTTATCATCTATGGTGTATCTACCCAAATGGCTGGACGACTCCCCTCTTATAAGCTTCTCTACCAACACAACCAACTGTGGGTCGTCTCGCTGAGCCTCGCCAATCCGTCTCAAAAGAGTAGGTCTAACCTCCAAGGATGCCAACAAACCAGGTACAAAATCAACAGAAGGTCTGAAGTCAAACAAAGAAAGAAACTCCAAGCTTCGTCGTTCCACGAACAATGGACTCAAAGATAGCCTTTTTCTACTTAAGGCGTCTGCCACCACGTTACCCTTACCAGGGGTATACGCTATCTCGAAATCATAGGATGCTAAGAACTCCATCCACCTTTGCTGTCTTAAGTTTAAATCCTTCTGAGAGAATAAGTACTTCAATGATTTATGGTCGGTGAACAACTCGAATCTCTCACCAAGAAGATAATGGCGCCAAGACTTAAGTGCGAAAACAATCGCGGCCAACTCTAGATCATGGGTAGGGTAATTCTTCTCATGCACTCTCAATTGTCTCCCTCCATAGGCTATTACCCTTCCCTCCTGCATCAAGACTGCGCCTAATCCTGTTCCACAAGCATCGGTATAAACAACAAACGGCTTACTCCCATCTGGAAGCACTAAAACTGGAGCGGTGGTCAAAGCTCTCTTTAACCGTCGGAAAGCATCATCACAATCTACATCTCATGAGAAAACCAGATTCTTCTTCGTCAAGCGGGTTAATGGGGCTGATATCTTCGCGAAGTCTTTGATGAACTTCCTATAATATCCTGCCAACCCCAAGAAACTTCTTACCTCGGTAGCATTTCTAGGAACTTTCCAATCCTGGATAGATACTATCTTTGCGGGATCCACAGCTATCCCTTCCTTAGAGACCACATGCCCTAAGAATCGCACTTCTCTTCTCCAAAAATGGCATTTAGAGAATTTAGCTTTAAGACTATGCGCTCGAAGAGTCTCCAACACTTCCTTGAGATGTAAGGCATGCTCTTCTTCATTCTTGGAAAAGACCAAGATGTCATCCACAAAAACTACTACAAACTTATTCAGATACTCTCTGAACACTCTACTCATGAGATCAACAAAGTATGCGGGGGCGTTTGTCAACCCAAATGGCATCACTAGCCACTCATAAAAACCATCCGGAGTCCGGAAAGCAGTCTTCTCTATACTGTCCTCCGCCACTCTTAACTGATGAAACCCTGTAGCTAAGTCCATCTGCGAAAATACTGACGCGCCAACCAACTGATCAAAGAGATCATCTATCCTCGGTAATGGGTGTCTATTCTTCTTCGTGAGCTTATTAAGTTCCCTATAATCCACACAAAGTCTGAGGGACCCATCCGCCTTCGTGGCAAACACTACTGGAGCTCCCCACTCCGATATACTTCGCCTTATGAACCCCTTCTCAAGCAACTCCCCTACTTGCTTATGAAGTTCTCTTCTCTCACGAGGAGCCATGTGGCGTACTGGCAAAGACACTGGTTTGGCATTATCCACCAAATAAATTCGGAAATCTATCTCCCGCTTCGGAGGCAAACCCTTTACTTCTTCAAACACATCCGGATATTCCCGGACTACTCTGACAGAACACAAACTTTCGACCGAAGCATCGAGCGATTCAAGATAACTTAGCAAAACAGATTCCATGGGATTGCAAGAGATCTCGAGAGTGTTACCCAAGCGGGTCATGGGTTGTTACACTTTTGAAATATAAATTAGTGGTGGGATACTTGACACCGGAAAATTTTAGTGTAACATTATAGAATTTTTTTGAATATTCACTAACTTCTTGCCCAGTCTTCCATTCTTCATTTGAATGCAATGATTTGAAATCATCGGTCAAAGCTACTAATCTTTCGAATGTGGCACGCACCTGTTGTGCACTTTCAAGCATAAGATAGGTAGAATTCCAACGTGTTGGAACATTGTAAGAAACACCTTTTCCACTTAATCGAGTTTGTACTAATGCATTTTCCCAACTTTGTTTTCTACTTTGTGATGACTTCGTAAAATTGACACTATCTCTTATCTTTTCAATGAGTCCATGCACAATCTTTAAACCATCTTGGACAATCAAATTTAATATGTGTGCAACAACGCATATGGAATAATACACCATTCAAAGGAAAAACATTTTTGCCAACTAACCATTCCTTAAGATCTCTAACCATTACATCGTTATTTGAAGCATTATCAACGGTAAGTGCAAAAAGCTTTTTATCAATATTCCAATGTAGCACTTTTAACTTCATAGACGCACTAAGTGCTAATCCGGTGTGAGGAGAAGGCAACTCATGATAAGCAATGATTTTTTTTCTTTTTTTTTTCTTTTTTGTAATTTCCAATCATCGTCAATATAATGACATGTTATGCAACAATAACCAATATTTTGATGTTCCGTTGTCCATAAATCCGTAGTAAGACTAACACGAGATGATAAACGATCAAAAATCTCTTGAATTTCACTTCTCATGTCAACATAAAGCTTTAGGACATAACATCTTATTGTATTTCTAGAAAACATTTTAACCGCTGGATTAATGTTTCTAACATATTCTTGGAAATAAACTTGCTCGGTCATATTAAATGGATAATCATGCTTAGCAACCATACGAGCAAAACACATTCGCGTCCTATTTTGATCAAATTTAAATTTTGATAGCTTAAAAGGCTTATTAGGAGAATGTTTGGTAGTCAAAAGTTGTTGTCTCGATAGCCTCTTACTAGCGTCGTTTTTTGGACAACTTTTTATATGGTTTTTCAAATGAGTTGTTCCCTATGAGGCGGATCCATTAAATACTCTTGTACAATGTTTACATGTTGCCTTAATACGGATGACACCATCTTCTGTTACGACTTGTCTATCAAAATGTTTCCACACTTTGGATTTTAATGATTTTAAGTTCAAAGGTCCTCTTTATCCATATTTGTTGAAACGTCTTGACTTTTTTGCAAATTACCATCCGAAATTTGATTTTCTTCGACAAAACATGCATTATCGTTGACATTAACAATTGGCGTTGATGTACATGCAATGGACTTGCTACTACAACTTGATGATGCGTTTGACATTTTAGAAGTCTACAATATGAAAATATAGAACATACAAATTATTTTCACATTCAATATTTTTAAATATTTAAACTAATTACATATTTAACTCATTTTGAGCCGTTAACACAACCATGGACGTTAATAGTTACACTTGTCCAAATCCACATTTACTTTTATCATCTCTACTAAATATAAAAACACTATTAAGTAGCTTGACATTTAGTCATTTGATGCTGAAAAGTAAAAGCAGTGGGTTAATCATGAAATTACAAATCCTAAAGTTGTTAAGTAGCTTGAACTTTTACCATAGATCTTCGGGTGCTGTGTAAAAACACAAACACCATAAAAGTTACAAATCCTAAAGCTGCTAATGTGTTACAAATAATAATTGGCATGTAGATCTAACTATAGAAAATATGTACTGTTGAAGAAATCCTAAAGCTGCTATCATTTTTTGTAAATAATAAAAGTTACAAATCCTAAAGCAGTAAAGCTGCTATAATTTTTTGTAAATTAAGCCCAAAGAATACAAAGGTTGAAGAAAGGGTTCAATACATTGTTTTAGGAATAATCCCGATGATTGCGTGAAGACCGTGGAAGCAACAGATCGTGGAACTGTGGAAGCGTGATTGCGTGAAGAGACGAGCGATTGGTGGAAGGCTGAAGCCTGATGCTGTGATGCAGCAGATCGTCGATCGTGGAAGTCGGCGCACAAGGAAGTGACTTAAATCGTGGTAGGCAGCGCCGCGGCTAGAAGATTTAGGGTTAGGATTTTAGAAGACCATTTTTGTTTCGTGTTTTTTTTAACGATTGAAGAAGGAATGGTTCTGATTCCTGAAAGGCGGCTAGAGTATTTTGGTCTAGGGTTTCACGGTTTGGAACTTTGGAGATGCAAATTGAAAGTACGGACGGGTGTAATGCAAATTGAAAAAGAGTTGTTTATTAATTTAAGTTTAGACTAGATATATATATATATATATATTTATATACACGTATTAGGAAATCAGACGGATATTTTTCGAATACGGATACCACTAAAACCATATCCTTATCCAGAAATATTTTCGTTATCCGCATGTCGGATAACAGGTATATTTCATATTTTCGGATACGAATACGGACGGATATCGGATATTTCGGGTATCCGTTGACAACCCTACTCACAATCATCAACATACCAAATCCGGAAGCAAATCCGACCCATCAGAACTCAAATTTTAATTTGTGAAACTCGAATTCAAAAGACACCGAATTTTAATTTGAGAAACTCAAATTCGATTTGGGAAAGAACGGCTAAAATACCACGAATAAGCCAGAAGAAAGAACTGTTGAAGATAACAATGGATTTGGGAAATTTTACCAGTTAAACAGGTTAAAAGGTTACTGAGATCAATATGAGAAGGGACCCCCTAAACTTGGAATTATTTAAAAATAATCCAAACTTCGGATTAATATGGAAAAACACGTCAAACTTTGGATTATTCTTGTCAATTAATCCTAAAAAATATACGTGTTATTATTGTTGTAGGGAAGTTTGTTCAGATATGAAAAAATGGATCTCAGTTTTACCAAGTTATTTGCTAGCTTTTTTGACCAAGCCACCAAAGTTCACACACGAGAAAAATATGGAATTTCACGCCTCTATCCATCGAAGACTTGATTGGATCGCCCTGCTTCACCACGATCGCGATCGCCTCCATACCTCGCGATCCGACTCGCCCAACACCAGCTCGATCCGATCCCTGAAGCTGATGAATTGTGACCAAGACCCATTCAACCACGATCCGAGATGTATGGATCTCGCGGCACCTGTCACCAACTGTCATATTGACCAATTCTTCATCAAGCTACGATCACGATTCGATCAGATCCCACGAACCACCACGCGAAGACCTTGACTAAGTCAACCGCGATCCGATCCGAGCTGGAAGACACGATGATGGCCACGGACTTGGTCATCCACGATCCGATGTTTAAGGAGATCGCGACACCTGTCCACAACGGCTAATTTGACTAATTCTTCATCAAGCTGCGAACCGGTCCGAGATCTTCGGGATGTGGGCCACGTATGACCGCGATCCGTCACCAGAAATCAGCTATAAATAGCCCAGAGCTTGACATTTTTCAGGAATTTTTGGCAGTTTTAAGGATTGATTTCACCATTACTGTCATACCTCTATTTCATACCAGATTTACTTCGAGATAACTGAGAGAAATCGTAATTGTAAGAGTGAGTTTAAGAGAAATCATTGGTTGTACTAGCATCCAAAGTATAATCAATAGCATATAAAGTGGACGTAGGCTCGTTAACGCCTAACCACTATAAACCGTGTGTGTTTTCTGCTTTTTTCTCATTTTTCAGTTATAATTCCTTACGAATCAGAACAATTTGGGTGTTAAGAGCCAAATTTTGATCTAACATTTTGGTGCTTTCACTAAGAATTGATTTCTCGGCATATTGGATTGTTGCTCCGTTGTTTGGATATTCAAGTCCGAAGGAACAGTCCCGAAACTTCACTGTTCAGATTTTTGAAGATTCCAGCGGCATCTGATATCATGGCCGGAAAGAAGTCTAAGGAAGTACGAGCTTCGCAGGCAATTTAAGTCGCGAATGATGCAGTTGGAGAAAGTGTACATGAGCAGGTTGAGGAGGGCTTCGCGGATCGCGGAGACATAGGGGCGATCCGACCCGAATGTGGCGTCACGAACCAGTTTGAAGGGGGCGTCACGATCCGAATTGAGGGCGGCACGAACCGAACATCTGAAGGGGTCGTCACTCGATCCCGAGACAACACCGCGACCCCTCCCCCTAATGTTACCACGATCCGACCCCGGGGGGCGCTACGAGCCACAGACACAGGTCCACTGTGATCCGAAGTGATGACCAGACTACAACTCGACCTGAAAAGGAGGTTATGGCTCACTCTTCCAGTCCTGGTACCTCTATTCGACCTGGCTTAAGTTCTCTGCGTATAAGAGAAAATGTTGATGATCAATATGACCCCTCTACTCCGGTCACTGAAGGAGATCTCTCTCGCTTTTCTGAAATGTGGGATAGGCTGTTTGATGAATTAGCTGCTCAAAGGCAGCAAAGCTCTGTGCTGCAGCAGAACTTAACTGCTATGGATAGAAGGATCGATGATCTCGCAAGACAAAGAACAATCCCGGTTCGCCCACTCACCCTAGAGTACTCTTCTTCGTCAGAGGATTCTCCAAGACCTCCGCGGCGACCGTAAGAGAGGGCTAAAAACATAGAGTAGCTCCGATTTGGAACCTTGCCATCATGAGAGGAAGAGACACTTGGTGTAGGACCCTCAAACTGCAACTTGAATAATCGTGCCGCAACCCCTAGAGCTCGAGTTGTGGATAATCTTGTTGAGAATAGACCACCTCAGCCCCTTCGCCGTACAAATACTCATGGTAACAGGGGGCAACGAAGCCCAATCCGAGCTCCGGACTTCGTGGATGTTCCTAGAAGAGAGATCGGAGAATTCCACCGAACGAGAAGCGCTGATCCCGAGCCTCCGATGACCAGTGCAAATGTTGCAACTATGGTCCATCAAATCATGGCAGATAGCCGTGGACAAAGGAACGAAGATTGGGGAATTGACCGCAGTCACACCACTTTTACTGATGACATTCTAGACGTAACATTCCCGAGGCGCTTCAACATGCCTCAGATGAACCATTACGCGGGTAGATCTGATCCAATCCAACATCTAATGAGATATTCTTGGTCAATGACCGCTACCGCAGCCTCTGACGCTGTAAAGTGCAAAGCATTCCCTATATTCTTGGAAGATGTAGCGTTATTATGGTTTACTCGCTTACCAGCAAGATCAATTTCCAGTTTCAGGGAGTTGAGTGAAAGGTTCGTGGAACAGTTCCGCATTTATGCACAGAGGTCAAAGAGTGTGATTGATCTGTTCCTTGTCAAACAACGACCAGGCGAGAGCTTGAGGGTGTATCTGGATCGTTTCAACCTAGCCGCCACCGAAGTCAAGGATCCCCATGAGCCAACTGTTGTGGCAGCCCTAATTGATGGGGTAGATAAAGATACTGAATTTGGGAGATACCTGGCCGGCATGCCACCTCGTACTAGAGAATTGTTCTACGAGAAAGCAAACGTACGCTTACGTCAAGAGGAGGTATATGCTAACCGGAAGATGAAAATGGCAAATAAGAGGAAATCCATAGTAATGTGGCCATCAAGCAAACCAGAGACAGCTCGGGAAAGGTTGAAGTCAATGTTGGAAACCGAAACCAGGGCGGCGGCCACCAGTCAGGAAACAATAGTAACAACAGTAATGGCAATACTCGGAAGAGAAATCGGGGGAACGACTCCCAGAGAAGGACCCGTCCCAGGTCTTTCGAAAATTATACGCCAATAAATGATACTTTGGAGAATATATTCGTAGACTCGTACAACGTTCTCCTACATAAAAGGCCTCCTCCAAGAGATTCGACGGAGAAAGAATGTGAGACGGGGAAGTTTTGTCTCTTCCATCAGACTCACGGCCACTCTACAAATGAATGCCGTCATCTGGGAGACGTAGTTGAGAGGTTGCTCCGAGAAGGGAAGTTAGATGAGTACTGGGTGGCTCCTAGAGACAGGGGGCAAGCTATTTAGACCCCGAACCAAAACCGGAATCAACCTACTGCCAGGCCAACTGTCCAGCAAAAAGGAAAGGATCTTGTTATCAATACTATAATCGGAGGGCTTCACCTAGCCGGGTATAGTTTCAAGGCGATGGATCAGTACGTAAACGCAGCAAAGCAGCATCTTGAGGCAGGAGAGTGTAGCAACCCTGAGGACAATGTCCCGGTAAAACAACAAAAGATGATGTCAGATGACGTCATTTTCCGCAACCGAGAGAGTATTGGAGTCCATGCTCCGACCGAAGATCCATTTGTAATAACAGTTCATATTGGCCCGACCACTGTCCATAGAGTTTTAGTGGATAACGGGAGTTCAGTCAACATTCTATTACCCGTGTCGGTCAGATGACATCATTTTCCAAGCTCATCCTATCACCGTGTACACTGATCATCCGCTCTAGCAAGTTCTACAGAGACCAGAAGCTTCTGGAAGACTGCTCAAATGGAACATTGAACTTAGTCAATTTGATCTGAATTTTCAGCCCCGACGATCGATACGGGGGCAAGTGCTAACAGATTTCATAGCAGAATTTACTGTCTCGGAGGATGACATAGTAAACGAAGAAGCTTACCCACCAAGATTACTTCTCGACCCTAGTGCATGGAAATTGTATATTGATGGTGCTAGGAATGATAAACGATCCGGTGCCAGAGTGGTGCTTGAAACTCCTGAGAAATGACTGATATCGTATGCTATCCGGTTGGAATTTCACGCCACTAACAACGACTCCGAATATGAAGCCCTGATAGCCGGGCTAAGGATCACAAAGGAATTAGAGATCGCGAAGCTGGACATATTTTATGATTCCAAGTTGGTTGTAAATCAGGTCACTGGAAAGTTCCGAGCTAAGAGCCCAAGATTGATTTCGTATTTGGAGAAAGTGAAGGAATTGCTGACTGGCTTTGATCACTACAGTATATCCCATATTTCGCGGTCAGAGAACCAACAGGCGGACAAGTTAGCGAAGATGTCTAGCTCCGATGATCCTGAAGATGCCGGGCTAGCCCCAGTTGAAGTACTTCAGTTCCCTAGCATTGATCAGATGGAAATTGATCTGATACTAGAGACTGAGCCAGAAAGGGAGTCATGGATGACCCCTCTAAAGAATTTCTTGATGAATGGAACTCTTCCGACCAAGAAGAGCGAGAGGCGTAAAATAATTCGTAAAGCTTCCCGATACGTTCTGCAAGGCGGAGTCCTGTACATACAGGGATTTTCGATGCCTCTTCTCCGGTGTATAGCCCATGACAACATCAGGCGTGTACTGCAGAAAGTACAGGAGGGTGAATGTGGTGACCATACTGGAGGACAAACATTGGCAAAAAAGGTGTTGCGGTATGGTTACTTCTGGCCTACCATAAACAAAGATGCGGAAAAATACGCACGACGTTGTGATACATGCCAAAGATTTTCAAAAATTCCCAGGGCACCTCCTGGCCAGTTAAAGACAATGGCGAGTCCATGGCCTTTCGTTATGTGGGGAATTGATATCATCGGAAGCCTCCCTATAGCAAAGGGCGGAGCAAAGTTCGTTATTGTAGCTGTTGACTACTTCACCAAATGGGTCGAGGCTGAGCCATTAACTACAATCACAACCAAGCGAGTGATTAATTTTGTTGTTAGAAACATTATTTGCCGGTTTGGGATCCCGAAGATCGTCATAACTGACAATGGAACCCAGTTTGATACCAACGAGTTTAGGGATTTCTGCCAGAAGTACTACATTGAGAAACGGTACACCTCCTGTGGCACATCCGCAGTCGAACGGACAGGTCAAAGCAGCAAATAAAGTGATTAAGTCCATTATCAAAAGAAGATTGAAGCGGGCCAAAGCCATGTGGGTCGATGAATTACCCTTGGCATTATGGGCCTACAGGACAACGTATAAATCGGCGACAGGCCACACTCCCTTCTCTCTTGCTTTTGGAGCAGAGGCAGCCATCCCGGTTGAGCTAAAAGTACCATCTCACCGAGTCACTTAGTATGATCCGATGACTAATAACGAATTGCTCCTTGAATCCCTAGATACAATAGAGGAGAAAAGGGATGAAGCAGACCTGCGTGCCTTGAGACACAAGCAACATGTCGCTCTATACTACAACAAAAGAGTTCGAGCCCGAACCTTTGAACCCGGAGACTCGGTTCTGAAGCGTGTCTTTCCACCCCCAACTCATATAGGTGCGAAATGGGAAGGACCATACTCCGTTCTACGAAGGCTTGATAATGGAACCTTCAAGCTAGCAACCGCAGATGGGGAAGAAATCCCCAGAGTGTGGAATGCCCAACATTTGCGGCCTTATCTGACGTAAAGTCATCAGATTTATCCTTTTGTTTCATAGGACCATGTAAAAGGCATGACTTGCCTAGAATAGTCCAATGTCTTGAGCAAAGGATTATAATGTGGATGTAGGTCACGATTTGACCGAACCACTATAAAAATATTGTGTGTCGTTTACTTTTATTTGCACTATTATTTATCTGCTCTTCTATCTTTATAAAGTTTGCTGTAAAATCATACAACGATCATAGGAACGTGTAATTCTAGGTGCCTTCCATCAGAATGGAGAGTAATCCGCAGCCAGAACGATGAAGGTGCAATAAAGTGAATCACACCATTGATTGCACTCTAACTCTCCAGAGCCGAGAGAAAACGTAAAGGACGCGAAAATAACGTCCACATGGCAAGGCAATGCACCATGATAAGAACCGCCTTGACCGAACTCTAACCTTGGAGACCGCCTGGAGAGTATAAAAGCGTCTATGATTAAGCGCTGAGAAGAGCTCTTAACCCGCTGAAGGATCGGGGGGCGACTGAACAGCTAAGCTCGAACTCTAACCTTGGCGACCGCCAGGGGAGTATAAAAGCGTCTATGATTAAGCGCTGAGAAAGAGCTCTTACCCCGCTGAATGATCGGGGAGCGACCGAACGGCTTAGCTCGAACTCTAACCATGGCGATCGCCAGGAGAGTATAAAAGTGTCTACGATTAAGCACTGAGAAGAATGCTGGAGACTCAGCGCCCCCAGAATTTCTGCCCCGCTGAAGGATCGGTGAGCAGATCATGATACGAGTTCGAACTTTAACCCGCTGACGGATCGGGAAAGTATAGAGGTACCGGAGATTTGGCGCCTCAAGGACTATAATCCTACTAAAAATTCCAAGTCCCCCGTATTCAGAGACAAGGGGCAACATGCATAGAAAATTTTAATTTTTTTCTGTCGCTTGAAGGATTTGTAATATAATTTCAACTTGATTATAGTCAAATGACTTGTGACTAAGTGTGAAGAGTTTATTGAATGCAGGTACACGATGACGCAAAAGAAATAAACTTTCATTCATAAACTGCAAGCTTACAAGATAAAGAGGAGCCTAAACAAAAGTGAGGGTCATTCTCACAATTACATTTCATGGCCAGTAGAAAGCCTAAAAATCCTAAGGACAAAATATAAACTAATATCTGCATCCTACTCATGCTAGGTGGAGGGGGCTATGTGGGCTTCTTGCTTTTCTTCTGCTTCCCCGACTCCTCCTTATCAACATCCGAACGATCACCTTTTTTCCTCTTTCTCTTATCAACAAGAGGCTCTGGCGAAGAACTAGAGGATTGAGAGGCTAGTTGTGAAGTTATTGATCGGGAGGAAAATCTTACGACCAACCCAGTTTTGGGATCGATCTCGGAAATAGGGGGCACATATAATGGATCCTGTTCCCCTTTCATAAGGAGCAACTGCCTCTCCTCTTCAGCCTGTTATTCAGCCAAGGTTTCCTCATCATTGCCTCTGATTTCTTTGGTAATGGTGACTTCCTCTTCATCGCCTTCGTGGCGCCCGTCCATATCTCTCAAAGCCTCGATCGGCTCAGCATCTAGGGGGACATCAGCACTAACACTTGGCGGGATGTCAACCTTCTCTGCCTCTGTCTTTTTTTCAGCATCCTTATCAACTGGCCCGCCACCTGTATCATGAGAAACAAATGTTATTTTAGGAGAGAATGCGGTTTGCTCAGTTGATTGTCTGGAAAGACGACGACAAGTGACAATTGCTTTGACAAATTGCGGAGAAAATATAGAGATACCTTCCGCCGATCCTCCATCCAAGCTAGCAGCAGAACCTCCGACAGCTGGAGGAGTTGGACCCAGAGGAATCAATGGATTGTCGGGATTGTATTCCTCAATTTTAGAGGCCTTGGGCTCTACAGCTGAGCTCGAGCCTTCTTCAATTTTATTTTTGCCCTTGGCCTGAGTTTTCTCTTTATCAATCTCTTCTTGGAGTAGGCGTATGCCTTTCTCTAAATCCTCAGGTTCGTTATCCCTAAGAATGGTCTACATCAACTCATTCTCATCAATCTCATCGACTCCTAATCGTTGTTTCTCGCTCTGGACGATTGCATCCCATATGTTGGCTAAAGTGACATGGTAGTCCGGGATCCATGAGATATTACGGGTCTTGATGACCTGGCCAAGGAAGTCAAACAACATTTCTTCAAATCCTTCAATATCTTTCTCTCTCTCGAGGAGCTTTTCATTAGAAACAGTAGCCATTTCAATGGCACTTTCCACATTGTTTTCAGCAAGAATCGCGCGCTTCTCTGCACGCGCGAGTTGATCATTCAGAATCGCCCTCTCTTTTTCGGCCAGAGCTAAACTATCTTTTAAGCTTGCCTTTTCTTTCTCCCAAGCAGCTTTTTCAGCTTCGAAATGATCCTGTGCTGTTTTCAGTTCGGTGTTGGCCATCTTGAGATCTTCCACCTCCTTCTTCAATGACGCACGCTCTTTGCTGTTAGAATCGAGCTCATTATGAAAACGTTGCCTGGCCTCCTCCAGCTGTCTTGTAATTTTTAGCATCTCGTTGAGCCAAGGCAAGCAAAGATTGTGCATCTTCCAAGTCCTTTTCCATTTTCACCCTGGCCCTTTCATTGTTATCTATCCTCACTTTGGACCTGTGCGCTTCCATCTCTAGCGTTCGAATGACGTCTGAAAGGTTGGCAGCGCGCTTCTTCATCGCCTCATATTGCTTGGCTACATGGCGAACATGTCCGATGACTTCAGTATCCCAATTCCTAGGGACTGGTTCCAGAGCTAGAACGAACATCATCCTCTCGAAGAAGATATCGGGGAATTGTTCTCGTAATTTTTCCAGCTTAGCCTGAGTCTCAGGACCATAGATATAGTCTCGTGCCCCAGGGGCGCTCAAACTTTGTTGGTTGGAAGGGACAAGGTCAGTTTTCTTCTTCTCAGAATCCTTGTTTGGATCCTTGTTTTTATCCTTAGGCTCGTGGTGCTTTTTGGATGATCTGCTGTGAGATGACGCGCTCTTCGGAGGAGTTAAGTCTTTGGGAAGTTGTTTTTCCCCTGTAGGTGGCATTGGATGACTGTGAGGCTTTCCAGCGGTTTGTTTTGACGGAGATCTGGACCGTGAAGAAGGAGCCTTGTGGGAATCCCGGGACCAATGGCTGTCTCCCCCTCGGCTACTGCTACTAGCACGCTTAGGATTTGGACGAAGACTGGGTGTGCCTTCACGAAGAGAGCGATAGGAATAAGATCGTTTGCGAGACATCTTTCTTGCAAAAGAAACAAGTACATATTAAAACCTTGAATACTGTTGGTATAAAAGTGTGGGGTTAGACAGTGCATGTGATTTGTGCATCCCATATAATTCCCCCTAACAGACCAGGGCCCGAAATTAGGCTCGTCTGGGTAGTCTCTCGTTCTTCAACTGGAAAAGTTGTTTTCTCATAAATAGGGAAAAATGGCTCCCCTTCGAAGTCTTCCTGTGTATATACATCGTCGGTTATAGGAATCTTGCTCAATTCTTTAAATAACTGCTCCTCTGTTAAATCATCGGGAGCAGCAGGTTCAACCGGTAGAGAGGCCCTTGATGGGAAACCCCCCGGAGAGGCTGGGATTTCCTTAGACTCGTCAGCACGGGCCTCATCTCCTCTATATACATTTAAGTCTTCGTCGTCCTGGTTAATTATCGGCGAAAGACTCTTATGAAGTTTAGTTGTCTCTGCTTCCTGTGACGTTCCTTCTCCCTCGGTCGGGGGCACGTATTTGTAAGGTTTGCCACCAGCACCAAGTCCAAACCTTATATCCAGAAGGCGGTGCTTGTGAAGATTCTCGTCAGTAATACATTTCTTGATCTTTAAGAAGTCGGATTTGCTTTTCAGAAGAAGGGATAGTCGATTACTGTACACCGAGCCTTCCGTCTTTGGAAAGGTGTGATCTGCATAGAGAAAAGAAGCATGTTAGCGCTTCGAATTTTTAAACAAGTTATTCATTCAAAGGTTTAAAATTTACTTGATTTAAGTCATCTTCTTGCACACCCAGTCTGTCTCTTTATATAGAACCAATCGGCCTTGGGATCCCCTATGTTGCTGTAACCGTCAGATAAGACCTTCCTATTTGCTACCGATTCGAAGAAAGAAAAATTTGGGGTTGCCGAAAAGCGATGCTTGAAAAGGTAATAGAATTTCAAATCTTTAAACGTGAGCTCAGTTTGCAGGATTTCCGCATATGCGACGTATAGAGTGTATAGGGCTGCGTAGGCATTGGGATGAAGCTGCATCGGAGCAATACCCAATCGTTTTAAGGTTTCAATGACGATTGGAGGAAACTGAGGAATAGCGCCTACCCAGCACATGAGTCGGCTAACTGTCATATACCCCTCCATAGCCAGATGAGGTCTATCTTCGCTACCAGGTGTCCTCACATCATCCCAGGGGATCCCGTGTTTCAAGCAAATTTTCTTAAGCTTTATGTCATCAAGTTTGGAAGCTAAAGAGTCAGTGAATTACTCTATTTCTAGTGCACCAGGAATCTCGTCGAGAGCTCGGTCGTCTACTTTAGACTCCTCATCAAGCGAGGTACTCTCAGATGGATCCGATTCCGTTTCTGCCTCATATTCGGATCCAGAATCCTCACCCTTTGGATTAATTGGAAGAACCTCGGGGTTGTGCTGCTCAGACATCTCGTGATCCATCTCTGTATCAGATCTTGAAGGGGAACGGTTATCCGACATTACTGTTTAGGCGAGTAAACATGAGAAATAAGAATATAATTACCCGTCCCCCGTGTGTGTAAGTGCGAGTGTGTGCCTGTGCATACATGGAAGAAAAGCATAAAGATTAGCTACATAAGCAAGGTATTGGTCGTAATGCGCTATCAAGTTACGCTGTCATTTAGTCCAGAGGGATCATCTCGTAGGCTCTAACCTAACTGTCCATTGGTGTATCAAGGTCAAGTTGCATTGTTTATTTAACAAGTAAATCGGATCGCACATCTCCTCGGATCGCATGTCTCCTCAGATCGCGAGACAAGGTTCGGATCGGATCGCGGAGCATCATCGGATCGTGAAGCAAATACAGTCTTGTAGCATAAGTGCCCACTCGTGAAGGAGCGTTGGATCGAGGAAATCAGAACGGATCGCGTTAACCCCTTACGATCCGCCTCGCACGCCACGATCTGATCTGATGACACAAACGTGGGAACATCCATTTTATCCTCCTCGACCCGATCCACTGCTGCTGCCACGACCCGATCCGCCTGCTCCCACTTTCCTATCTTCACCCTCCTTACGACCCGAACCAAAGTCCCCCGTCCACGAAACGATCCAGCACCTTCCTTTCTTCTCCTCCTCTTTACTCGCGAATTCGGGTGCTTAAACCCATCGCCACTGTCCTTCCAAAAGCCATAATTTTCACCAGATCCCTCTAATTCTTATCTCAAATCGACGGGAACTCAAGTAAAACGAAGATAGAGACGCTAGAATGTGTTTTTGACGTGATTACCTGTCTTAAAAAGTGAAGAAATACGAGTTTTTCTCTTTTGGGATCGAAGAAAGTATGAGTTCGGTCTAAATTTCGAGCGGCTGAACAAAAGAAGAAGGAGAGGAGGAAGCGAGGTCGGGCCTATATAGGCAAATTCGTGACCGTTGGCCTTCCTTTTTTGTCTTACACGAGTCGTGGGGGCCTAATGGGCCACGAAGCCAAGCCCATCGGGAAGACAGGGCGGTCCCTCGACTGGCTCGTGAGAAGGATGGGCCCGCTAAGCCCAAGGCCCACCTAAAAATCGCATCATAGCGAACACCCCTCCTTGTGGACCGTGAAAGCACGGACGATCCGATCTGACAAACACTCATCAAAATGAGATTTCAGAAATATTCATGGAAATTAAAAAGTTTACCTGACAATCACCCGAAATTTCGCAATGAAATCTCCAAAAGAAAAATTCTAGACAACCAAAGAAATAATCGAAGATTTAACTGGGTATTTATACTAATCAGGAAACACAACTTTTTGGAAATGGTGCGACACTACGGACAGACAACCTTTGCTTTGCATCGCTTCACGAAAAGGCAGCTCCGTAATTTCGAAGCATGTTCCATCCTTGATAAAACATACTTCGAGGGGGCAAAATGTTGGCTAGCTATTTTTTGACCAAGCCCCCAAAGTTCACACACGAAGAAAATATGGAATTTCACGCCTCTATCCGTCAAAGACTTGATCGGATCGCCCTGCTTCACCACGATCGCGATCGCTCCCATACATCGCGATTCGACTCGCCCAACACCAGCTCGATCCGATCCCTGAAGCTGATGAATTATGAACAAGACCCGTTCAACCACGATCAGAGATGTATGGATCTCGCGGCACCTGTCACCAACTGTCATATTGACCAATTCTTCATCGAGCTACGATCACGATCCGATCAGATCCCACGAACCACCACGCGAAGACCTTGACTAAGTCAACCGCGATCCGATCCGAGCTGGAAGACACGATGATGGCCACGGACTTGGTCATCCACGATCCGATGTTTACGGAGATCGCGACACCTGTCCACAACGGCTAATTTGACTAATTCTTCATCAAGCTGCGAACCGGTCCGAGATCTTCGGGATGTGGGCCACGTCTGACCGCGATCCGTCACCAGAAATCAGCTATAAATAGCCCAGAGCTTGGCATTTTTCAGGATTTTTTGGCAGTTTTAAGGATTGATTGCACCATTACTGTCATACCTCTATTTCATACCAGATTTACTTCGAGATAACTGAGAGAAATCGTAATTGTAAGAGTGAGTTTGAGAGAAATCATTGGTTGTACAAGCATCCAAAGTATAATCAATAGCATATAAAGTGGACGTAGGCTCGTTAACGCCGAACCACTATAAACCGTGTGTGTTTTCTGCTTTTTTCTCATTTTTCAGTTATAATTCCCTACGAATTAGAACAATTTGGATGTTAGAGCCAAATTTTGATCTAACACAAATCAAGTAAAAATTGATTCATTCATAGTCTCATGATGTGGGACTATTCATATAGGAGTTATCTCACACTTACTCAATTTTTAAATAATTCATCTTTATAAAAATAAACTATTTTTCCAACAATGGCTAGTATATAGATCATTAGACATCCTCCCCTTACAAGCTAGCTTTTAGGGGTGAGTTCTACCTAATAGGCCGTATCAGGCCACTTGGTTGTGGGTAGGATCCCTATATTTTAGTAGGGGTATGGTGTTATTATCATCAAAACATGGCTAATATTTCATTTACTATATACCTTAAAACATTGTAAATTGAAACTCTTTCAATGATTACATTTGTATGGTTGTGAACTGTACATATGACCATATTTTAAGTTGCTAGTTTCAGAATCCGATGACGTGAAAAATTGTTTCAGAATTCAAATGGAAAAAAAATGCGAGTTAAATAAATAAAGCCTTATCCTAAAAGCATTGAATAGTTATAACTTTAATATGCCAACCAGCCATTCTTTGCAAAACTTCATGTAGTTTTGTTTTGCTCTAGAATAACTCCACAATAGAAATGCATGCAGATATTCCATGTCTTGTGAAAACATACAATCGTGACGTAATAAAGATACTGTGTATATGATGTTAGACCACTATTGGTTATCATTTGGTGTTTCATGTGCGACATACTATCAATTGTTGGTTTCAGAATTTTACCTTCTACATCTTTATCTTAAATACCCCTCAAAGCAAAATTTTCAAGTTTCCAACCAGATATTTCCACTTCATTCGTTATTAATCAAGTTTTATTTTGACAGTTCATTTATTTGCAGAAAAACTTGTGTTTATATATTGAGTATACAATCATAACATGTCTTTGAAATGGGGAATACAAATGAGGTTTACTCACAAAAAATAGTTCCCTGTTCTATGTTTGTTTTCCAGGTTTTATATGAAGATCAAATTTTCAGAAAATTTATTTGTAATTCTAACTGAAAATTGGAATGCGTTGATGAAAAACTCTAATTTGAAAAACTATTATTTAATTTGCTTCAGGCTTTTATGTTGATTGCATGAAGGCTTTTTATCGTACAAACACGGTGATGTTATTTTTTGAGGCTTCTCCACAAAGTTAACTTGTTTTGGCAGAATATAGAATTTATGTTCTTCCAGTCTAAATTGCTCTTCTTTTTGACAATCATATAAATTAAAAATAAAGCCACTATTTGCAAATCATTCAAAAGGTTGCGAGTTTTTTCAGAAAATATATGTTAGGTATACAAAATACTTCTGGTTTGGCCCATTGATAATAAGTTTTGAACATTCTAGGATGGACGTTAATTACTTAAAACACTAGAAAGGTACCAAATTGTTCTATTGTGAAATGTGTAAACCAAATCAACATGTCTACACAAGCATAACCGAGCTTACTGTTTTTATCTTGATCCTCCAAACTGAAATTTTACAATTTAGCAGTATTTAGTTGTTCTCAACAGACATAACAGACCTCAACTATCACATTGAGAAATGATATATAAATATCATGTGCCATCTATTCCTTCGATCACAATGATAGATGCAAATCATCCAATAAACCATGGATTTTCTTAAATTTACTGTATATTTGTGAAATTTTGCAATTTACCATTGCTGAGGTCTACTAAGTACACAAAGGTGTACTAATAAAAAATAGGAAATAAGGTTATTTAATCCATAATGGTCTACTAAATACATTGTGTGCAATCCATATTTTCCCACTGGCTTTCCATTGTATAAAACAGCATGGAGATTTTATTTTCCTTTCTCTGTTTCTTCTGCAAAGTACAGACCTATTATCGTAACATAGAATGAAAGTGTACTCTCTATTTTCAATTATTTACATGCAATGGACGCTACAGTAAAGGCTTTTGTAAATCTTTATCTGTGCATTTAGCTAATTCGCTTCATATGGGTAAGTAATACGTGTTGGTGAGTATTTTTCTCATATTGGTTTTTCTTTTCTCAGTGTTACGAGGAGGAGGTTTCAAAGGAGGTTCCAAAGGGACTTTCATAAGTACTTGGCTGCAAGGGGTTTCGAAAAATCTCTCTACGATTATTTGCGTGATCTTCTGATCAGTATATGTAAGAAGCAATCTGGTTGGCTAAAGAGCTTCAAACATTTTATTGACAATTGATCAGTCTATCAACAGTTTTGGTTATCTGGTTGGTTTTTGCTATATGATATTAATTACCAGTGAAGTATATGTAAAATGCTTCAGTGACTTCTACATAACGTTCAAGGAGACCAGAACAGAAAGTAGTGTCTTATATCTGCACTGTAGTATCTTGAATATTGTTGTTCATGTGTAGATTTCAGAGATGTTTCTTACATGATGTGTTTATCATTTATGTCACACCTCTTCTATGTTTAATGCACCGTAGTTTTCTTGTTGATGATCAAGAAGTGGTGGTGGTGGCGGCGTGTTTCCAGTTTCTCTTAGTTTTTGTTGTCACTGTGCTCGTTGCTTTGTTGCATTCTGATTGTATCCACTTTGTGTTTTATTAAAAGCGTCTCTTGCAAAGTGAATAGACTATACAGGCATTTTGTTAACTAAAGCTAGCACATATACTAATAAATATGTTACATGTGTAGGAAATGTAGCGTTATCCTGAGGTTTTACGAATAAGTGGAGCATAAAAAGTTTAGCTATGTTTTACACAAGGCAAAACTTGGTTTTGATCGATTCAAACATGTTAGTGCCGAGTGGTTTGAAACCTTGTGTAATACACCGCATTTTTAATAATTAAATAATAAAATAAATTTGTAAGATCATCAGATTTTAGTTAAGAGAGTTGTACCGTTGCATCCTTGGTGATTTTTTGATCAATTTATGTGTATAATTTGCAGAAATCGAAATTAAAACGAAGTTATCGTAGAAAAAAAAAGTAAAAAAAAAGGGAAGAGAATGAAATAATATTAATAATACATAGGCTGGGTCGACCCCCTATAAGGTCGGACAACCTGCTTGTTCACCTAATCGTGATTTCGTCCAAGTACGAGAAGTGACGAGAGGTGACATTTTTAGATTTTAGGCTGATGTGAGATGTTTTTATTGGCTTAATTTGAATTCTGAAAGCTTTGATTGATTGAATGACGTAGTTGAACAAGATTAAATCTTAAAACCCAACGGTCTGAGATCCTTAGGTTACACTGTAAATAGACCCATATGCCGGGTGCTTCACTTACAACTCAATAAGAAGTTTACTAGACTTAAAGGTAAATTGGCATGAGAAGCTCACTAGACTTAAGTAATAAATTATAGAAGTTTTAAAGTAAGATTTGTAAAACTTATTAAAGAGAGCATAGAAAGCTCGTGAGTTTAAGTTGAGTCTTGGAATTTTTTATTCTTTATTTTGGAGCAAGTCCAATAGGGCATTACTTTCACAAAATCTGAAATGTACATCCAAAAAGGTGTCCAATAGAGTGTGCAAACACCTTAAAATTTGGATTTCGAAGGACATTCGTTTCAGAATCTGCAAACTATTCAAGCGTTTGCGAACAAACGCCCGAAGTCATACGTCTGTTAAAAAAAGGCCTGAAACCGGGCATCTATTCAACAAACGGCTGGTTTTCAATTGCTTTTTATTGCATCGAGCAGATTTTTATTACAACGGGCAGTTTTTTTACTTTTAAATGGCCTAAAGGGGCTAGCGAGGGCATGCAGGCACATTTTGCTGAATGTTACATGACAAAAAATACGAGTGTGTGTATGTTTTATTTCCAATTTTGCACTTGTCATTTTAACACACGTATGTGTGTGCATGTCTACCTTACTTCATATCACATTGTTTCATTTTTAGTTATTCTTAATGAAGTAATGACAACACACACACATTAAGAATGACATGTGTGTGTGTGAATGGAGCATATAATATTTGAATTTTTGTTAACATCTTGTTTCATCTCATCCATGTTTACAAATCTAGAAGGAAAATCCGGTTTAGGGTCAGGTTCTTGGAGTATTTCATTAACACCCTGAATATATTTCACATATTCAATATAATTAGAATGAAATAGACAAAATATTGTTAGAAATCAGAAAACAAAAATAATATACACATTCGAAGATTGAAAATTATTTTTTGTACTTCATTTGTAGTAGTAAGGCAGCTGCATGACAACATTGTTGATTGCTAGTCCATTGTGTACAATACTCAAATCATCAAATATATGCGAATCTGAAATGGTGAAATCTTAAAATACAAATACGCAGATTGTACCAAAACATCTTCAAATATGCAGATGGTGAAATAATGACATATATATACGATAATCGGAAATAATGGAATCTTCTAATACAAATATGCAACTTATGACAAAAATATCTTTTAGTCATGCAACTCATTCCTATTTTAAGATTATTCTCTTCTGTATCAGAAATCGCTTTTATGTTATTCTTTCTGTTCTTCAGTTCCCACCAACAAACAAATAAATCTTCCACTTGAAGAAAGAATATATTCAAAAATAAGGCAAAACTTCACAAACTCGTATTTTTTCTTAGAATTTAGACATTTCAATATAGAAGAAAACTCCATTAATAATAGTAGCAGCCAAACATAAATATTATTTACAGATCCAATAAGAAAATCACCAAATGCATACTAAAATTCATTGCCTCGTCGGTCATCACAATATGAAATGCAAAACCAATATTCATCGCCCATAATAAATATGGTAGTTTTTAGAGGGAAATTATTACAGTGGAGGGAATTATTTCAGAATGAAGCCAAAAAAATTGAACTAAAACCAGAGTTGACGGTAAAAGTTTTTGTTACTTGAAGGCCCAAAAATCTTAAGTATATTAAAGAAAATATTTACAACATATTATAACCTTCAAACGCATGTGGAACGAATAATTATAAAGTAATGTTAATATCTTTAGTATTTTGTGTCTCTTTTAACATTTTATATTAAAAAAATTTGAATATTTTATTAAAGGAAAGTCTATTTAGACACAATGGTGACACAATTGATTTGCGCCATCGGATCACTCCATGAATTTAACTTCTTCATATAAAGACAAAAGGATACAACAGTTGAGGCTTTGTTTCTTTCTGTTTATGTCTAATTTTGTATCCAATAGTCACCTCCTTTAATTAATTTTGAATTAACATAAATTTTTAATATATTATTTTCAAATTTTATGAATAGTACAAAGTTTTTTATTTTAAATTTTTATGAATATTTTGAAATTATTTTGTAGTACATAATAATAACGGATATCAGTTATAATTTTGCACTAGACGGTGAATATTAAATGTTAATCTATTTTTTAATTATTAATATTTAATTCATATTTACTTTACTGTAATTACTAAAAATTAATAAACGAATATTAACTTGTAATTTTTGTTATTTAATGGTAATTCTCTAATAGTAACGATATATTGTCAAAATTTTGTTTTTAAATATTAAATATAGTATATAATGCATTAATTATTAAATATGAACTATTAAATGTTAATTGTTCAAAGTTGGCTATTTATTAGTATTTATAAATTATCAAATAATCAATGTTATTTATTGTTTTCTAAAGTTGTCAATAATTAGCAGTTATATATTATTTACTTGTAATCATCGATTATAATACCTTATAAACAACGACGTATGTAAGCTATCTTTATAATCACTAATTACAAATATATTCATTGCAACTAGGAAGAAAAAACAATATTTCTATTGCAACTGGCAAGAAATTGTTGTTGCCACAAACATGTTTATTGTAATTGGTAGGAAGATTAGTTGGTAAAATATGTTTATTGCAACTGACAATTAAATACCATTGATAAAAATATGTTTATTGTAACTGGTAGAAAAACTCAATTGAAAAAAATAGGTTTACTGCAATAGGCAGAAAAAAGCCGTTCCAAAAAATACGTTTTCGTAACTAATAGGAAATATTAGTTGTTATAAAGTATTTATTGCAATTGTCAGATAATGCCAGTTGCTAAAGGTCATTTATGGCAACTGTAATATAGCGTCTGTCGCAAACAGAAAGTTGCAATAGGGAAAAACGTTAATCGGGTGTTTGTACAATGCGAATTTTTCGTTCTAAACATAGATAGTGTAAGGCGGGTCATCACAAGATAAATATGAAAGAACAGTGAAATTCTTATTTTGTAAACCCTCTTCATGCCCCAACCAAATGAGTGAGTTTAAGCGCGAGGAGCAGAAGAAAGTTGAGATTTCTCTCCTTTTTAGCGCGAATAACCAGAACATTTTCCAAGAGGCCGTTTAGAATAAATGGTTTTCTACATCCCATTTAACACCTCGAATGACATTTGCTCATCAAAATAAATATAAATTTTACACCAAATTGTCAACTGCTTAGTAAGGAAAAAGAATACTGTATCTTTTCAAAATTGAAGAAATTGCACTTAACTTATGCTAATGCTGGTGATGAGTTCGATGCACCGCTGGTCATCACAATCTTAGTTTTGAAATCTGTAGCAAAATTCATCCCTGTCCATCTGTTTCCCCTATCGCCTTTAGTGTCCGGAGTCACATTCCATGCCTGCTCTTGAGTCACTATGTCAACATGTTTTTTTCTTTTTCTTTTTCTTTTTAGTAGCTGCTACCTTAGAAGTAATTGCCCTAAAATACTAGAATATAAATATGAACTGATGCCTTAGAAAATTTGTTATTGCCTCTCTTGATTTATCAAACAATCGACCTTGAATGCATGGACATAAATGCAAAGTATTAGAAAAACCCGGAACATTCGTGAATAATCATACAAAATTTTGAAAGTATTGAATCGAAGGTAAATTGGCATGAGAAGTTCACTAGACTTGAGTAATAAATTATAGAAGTTTTAAAGTAAAATTTGTAAAGCGCATTACCGAGAACATATAAAGCTCATGAGTTTAAGTAGAGTCTTGGAATTTTTTATCCTTTATTTTGGAGCAAGTCCAACAAGGCATTACATTTCACAAAATCTGAAATGTACATCCAAAAAGGTGTCCAACAGAGTGTGCAAACACTTCAAAGTTTGGATTTCGAAGGACATTCGTTTCAGAATCTGCAAACTATTCAAGCGTTTGTGAACAAACGCCCGAAACCAGACGTCTGTTAAACAAATGCCTGAAACCAGACATCTATTCAACAAACTCCTGGTTTTCAATTGCTTGTTATTACAACGAGCATATTTTTATTACAACGGGCAGTTTTTTAACTTTTAAATGGCCTAAAGGGGCCAGTGAGGGCATGTAGACACATTTTGCTGAATGTTCTTGACACATGCGACAGATTTTGCTGAATTTTACTGAGACATGCAGACTGTTTTAAAATGCAATCACTTTTAAATTATCATGCGTTTGTTCAACAAACGCTTGTTTTCAAAACTGTTGTAATTTTTCGGTTCCAATAATTCGGGGTGCGGAAAATCGAAAATCCGCACCCGAACTTATGGGTGTAAACGGGTCGGACCGGACCCAACGGAGGTGTTCTAGTCCTGTCCCACAAGTGATTCGGATGGACACGGACCAGACACCATATAGCCTCAGACCGAGCCGGATAACGGACTGTTCTGTCCGATATACAACAATTACTCTTGAATCACGGTGTCAACTTCTGAACTCATGTTTTGCGCCTACTCTTGAATCGCGATGTAGGTACGGTTTTTCATCTTTCCAGTAGCTGTTGCCTTAGAAATTACTGCCCTAGAATACTAAATAAGGGACGTGAATGTATGTATGTCAGTAGAATAAAGTTATAAATTGGGTTTAACAAGAGTCCAGGAGTTTCTTATGCTTTATTTGTTAGATTTAGATCCGCAGAGGCCAAAGCTTTTTACAAAAACACCCTATATATACTCTCCATCGCCGCCTTAAGCCCTCCGCCTTTCCCTAAAACAACAAACACAACAATGACTTCTTGCATTAGTGCTATTGCTAGTTGAAACAAATCGCACACAATTATTAGATCACACTACCATGAGGAGTTGAACAAAATAAATTGGATGATGAACAACACAACGATTAAAATTCATGTATTTTTAAGGATTGAAATCCTTTATAATGAATAAGCATTAGTGCTATTGCTAGTTTCCCATCATAACTGCACAAGTATAAAATGCATCAACAATAGAAACATAAAATCTACCAGAAAAATATCTTTTGATGGTTTAGGCGGAAGAGAGTGTCTGCTTTTAGCAACTGGTATAAAGCCATTTAAATTGTTCTGTGAAGAGAAAACACAGAAAAATTATATAAGAATGCAACAATATATACATGAACTTAACACACACACATATACATCATGGTAGTTAAGGCGTTAAGACGCAAAAAAACGCAAGCATTGAGCCTGAGGCTTTTTTGAGGCTTGGGCTTTTTTGTGTGACTTTTATATGAGTTTGATCTGCTATTTTGCTAACAACAAATTAATTTTTAAACCATATTTTATAATTTATTCAATTATTTATATATTTTATTAATAAGATTCAAATTTTAAACCATATTTTATAATTTGTTGAACAATCAAAATTTTAGTTTAACTATTTATAAATAAAATTTTGAATTTAGCAAAAAAAAAAGCCTTAAACTACGAAAAAGGCGCACTCAAACTATAAAAAGACGCAAGCACCCTGATAACTATGACATACATATGTATGAATTTTAACCGCTATGTTATTCATCATCCAATTTATTTTGTTCAACCCCTCACGGTAGTGTGATCTAATAATATGTTTTCATCATCCAATTTATTCATCATCCAATTTATTCTAGTTTCAATGATACATGAACACAATCAAAGCTGACTGATGATGTTGTTCTTTACCATTGTAATAGTTATTTTAAATCACTAATATGTATTTTTATTTTGGCATTTTAGCAGGAAAAAGTGTTGCCAAAGGATTTTCCATTTGAGATTATTGATAATCCTGAAGGTGGATCAATTACGCTTAAGAGAGAATATGACACTGAGCAGATCCAAGCTACTGTGAATGCCTACTCGTATATGAGTACTCCGATCTTGCAGATGTATCTAAATATTACCATAAAAAAGAAAGTGGGTCCTACTTTAGAAATCTTTTGCCATCTCAGACCAAATGATTTCCAAATTATACTCGTGTCATTGGAAAATCCAGAAATCTCCAAATCCAAGTAAGATTTCTTTATACTGGCTGGGATTGCTTGAAGCTTATCCTACATGTGTCTAACTTGAAAAACATGTATACTTGCTGAGATACCAATACATGCTAATTTGATCTGCATATAAAACCTGGAAACTTACAGACCAAACACTCAAGGGATAAGTGACATGATATGCCTCATATTGCAAAATAAGGGATACAATGGCTGTTGGAAAACAATGACCGAGTCGCATACTTTGTCGCTTTCTTGAAGACGATTCGACGATCTGGCTGATGGTGCAAACAAGTTTATACTTGTTGCCGCCGTCTCTAGGATAAAACAGCATCGAAAAAATAATCAATTTGCTTGCAAAACAAATCAATTCAGATTTGCACTTTCTAAAAATAATGAACTGCTCGTTCTGTTTCTATTTTTTGGAGGAAAATAAATGGCGGAGGAAGAAGAAGAAGAGGTTGAGATAAAACGCGTCGTTTTTTTCTTCTGAGTGATCCGAAATAAAAAATATACGTGTTATTATTGTTGTAGGGAAGTCGGTTTAGATCTGAAAAAATGGATCTCAGTTTTACCAAATCAAGTAAAAACTGATTCATTCATAGTCTCATGATGTGAGACTATACGTATAGGAGTCATCTCACACTTATTCAAATTTTTAAATAATTCGTCTTTATAAAAATAAACTATTTTTCCAACAATCCTCCACTTGAATTTTTAAAAAGATTTTCCGAGCAGTTTCGAAAAATATAAGATTGTGCATAAACAAAGGTGTCATCCGACTTGAACATTATTTGCATATTGGATAAGATTCGGTTTTTAGTAGAGTGACACGTAGTCTTGAACTCTATTCCTGACATCCGACCACACACAACCTATTCTATAGTGCGATCAAATAAGCCCGTGCATTTATTGTCATGCATGTCTATCTCAGTTTAGTGAACGCTCCAGAAGTTTTGTCCAAAACTCCATAGGAAACGACCACATTTCCACATTCACATAGGTGAGTCTATCAAGAGTACTCCTGAAGGTAGGTACTCCACTCCAAATAGAGTATTGATCTCATTAAGAGTTTCAATTAACTCATCTCTAATCACTTCAGGAATACATGTTTCTTAATATATAAATGTAGAATGTTCATCAGTTATCACAACTCAACTTGTTTTTACCCATTGAACTTAGTTCTTGGGATCTCCAGTCATTTAGGTTGGGTTACCATTGTGTGTAATTCTACAATCTCAGGGAAATAGTCTCATTCTTTTAAAATCATTAAGGACTTGCTTTCTGAACAGTCCTTTCGTCAAAGGATCAGCCAAATTATCATCACTTCATATGTGATGTTCTCTAACAATATTGTGCTTACGACTGTTATTTCTTACCGTTATAATATTGGTTTTGTCCTTTTTTCAAAAGTCGTCAAATTTTTCATCACTATATATATATATATGATCTTTTACAGTATTGTGCTTACGACTGTCGTCTACTACCATTATAATAACGGTTCTGTACTTTTTGCAATAACCGCAAAACTATCGCAATAGATTACACCACTGGTGTCGGTTTTTCCCTTATGGGATCTCAACTAACAGATTTATTTAGTTCTCTGCTTCTTCACTAGCTGTGGCTAGGGCAATTATCTCAATTTCTATAGTAGACTGAGTCAAAATAGTATGTTTCTGGATTTTCAAGAAACAACTCCTCCAATAATGCTAGATGTATAGCCACTAGTCGTTTTAGAATCATCTAATAAAGTATTCCAGTCTGCATTGGAATATCTTTCAAATACAGCTTGAAACTTTTCATAATTTAATCCAAGGTCCATAGTTCGTTTAAGGTATCTCATGACCCTTTCAATAGCATGTTAATGCTTTATACTAGGTCTACTGGTAAACCTGCACGATAATCCCACGACATAGGATGTCGGGTCTAGTACCATTAGTGGTTTATCGAAGGTTGCCAATGATGCTCGCATAATCAGACTGTCTTACACCTTCACCAGTGTTCTTAAATAACTTTACAAGGGGATTATATGGTGTACATGCAGGTTTACAGGCAAAGTAATTTTTAGTACCAAGGATTACACTCGACTCACCTAGATCTTTCATATCAAAATTGGCACTTAAAAAGAATTTGACTGAGTTTATGACATGAATGTTTAGCCTCAAAAAGAGTAGGTCATATACATAAAGACATATAATAGTGCGAATGTCATTATCAGATTTGTAATAAATGCATTTGTCACTTTCATTAACCTTAAAACCATGTGAAATGATTAAGTAATCAATTTTTTCATGTCATTGTTTAAGTGCTTGTTTTAAACCATATAATGATTTATCTAATTTGCATACTTTATGTTCTTGACCATATACTAAAATTCTTCAAGCTGGTCCATATAAATTTCTTCTTCTAATTCACCGTTCAAAAATGCGGTTTTAACATCCATTTGGTGTATTAATAAATTATGAACAGAGACAAGTGAGATTAATACCCGAATGGATGTAATTCTAGTTACAGGTGAAAAGGTGTCAAAGAATTCTATATTTTCTTTTTGTTTAAAACCTTTAGCTACTAGACGAACTTTATTTTTATCGACAGTGGCATCAGGTTTTAGTTTCTTTATAAGTACTCATTTACAGCCTATAGATTTACAACCAGGGGGTAAATCTACCAAGTGCCCTACTATTCCTTAATTTAAAAAGAAATTTTGTTTCATAACAATCAATGTCATTTGATTCAATTATATTTTGTGTATTTAGGTCATAAAATCTGTATGCTTTGCTATTAATAGCATAACCTATAAATACACATTCATATGCTCTACTTGCTAATTTTATTCTCTTAGGTTTTGAAATGCGAACATATGCTAAACAACCCCAAGTTATAAAGTATGACACATTGGGTTTATAATTCTTTAAAATTTCATAAGGTGAAATTTTATTCTTAGATTTAGGGATTCTATTCAAAACATAACATATAGTTAATAATATATCCCTCACCAATGTTTGTTGCACCAGAATTAAATAAAATGGCAACTAGTAATTCGGTAAAGCCCCTATTTTTTTCTTTCAGCTTTACCGTTCGTTTCAGGTGAATAGAGTGCAGTTCTCTCATGTACTATACTATGTAATTATTAAAATCCAGAATAGAACTAAGTTCATATTCTGCTGCTCTATCACTACGTAGTCTCTTAATTTTCTTATTCGCTTGATTGTCAATTTCAATTTTGAATATTTTAAACATGTCAAATGCATCACATCTTTCAGAATCACTGTCTCTACAGAGGTAGACTTTATTTCCGCCTTACCAATCTCTACGGCTTTAGTGGTGTGAGGATCTTCCAACAACATTTTCTGATCATCAGCAGCCGTGTATGTTGTGAATTTGTCACGATCATAGCAGACATGGCGAGAAACACCAGTGTCTACCCACCAACCATATGATCCACCAAAAAGGTGAATCTCAATAATCATAGCCGTAAGAGGCTTCTCAGTCAGGTTAGCCTACGGTGCTGGGCCTAGCCTGTTCCGACACTTTCGTGCCATATGACCTGGTTTTTCACGGTTGTAACATAGAAACAACTGCCTAGAATTATTCTTTTTGGTTGGTTGCTGCTGTCCTTTATGGTTTCCTTGTGGATTCCCATTCTATTCTCAACTGACCGGCCGTGGAGGCTTACTATTGATAAAGTTGTGAATATGTTTGAAAAGCATCCAATTTTGTTTTTGTTTTTGGTAATGAATTATACACTGCTTTTATGTGTCGTTGCCTCCCTTATCTTAATAATAGTCCATGTAACAATTCATCTTGATAAAATAGTTCGTTTTTCAACATCTATTTTATCAGAAGTTCTGAATCTAACTTTGCCAATGTATTTCATTACCAAGTGTTTCTAGATTATGCATACTTTTCTGCTAAACCATTGTAATGTGAGACATTCAACAAAGTTCATATGGACGTTATCTTACCAAAAAAGACATACAGTGGTTGAATTATATAACCAAACACACTGCAAGATTTTACAAGAGAATGTTACCCATCATGGAGATAGAACTGCATCTGGAGTTATGGTCAGACATGGGTGGCTCTCATTTCATATAAGCGTTAATTAAATCCTGTTTAATCGGTGTACATCATTACTAGACGTGATAGTCAACATCGCTGTCGTTCATTTAAGAGTGTTTTATCTTTATCAACTTCAATTAAATTTCTAAAAAATAAACTGCAAACAAGAAAGATAGGGAAATAAATTACTTGTTAATTTGAGAAATGGCGCCATAAAAAAGATAATAGAAGTATCATAAAGCCCCTCCATTGTATACTCTTAGACCAGCTCAAATCCCCGTCCGCCCAAGCCTCAAGTCACCAACTGGCTTGCCAAAAATCCCTCTCTTTCTTTTATCTCTTGTATCTCCAGCCTTTTCCGAGACAACAATATTTTATTTTACCTGTCGAAGTGACCGTATTGCCTCTTATACTCTGTAAGAAGCAAATTTTCATCCTCGTTTCTAGGTCTAATCTTTAATTTCTAAATCCCAGCATGCCTAGTTTGAGCTATAAATTTGATATCGAGACCGACCGCTTGGAGTCAAGAGCATGAGCATGAGCAAGAGCAAACGCGACTGAAATCGTTTACTCTGAAGTCAAGGCCAAATAACGCAACACCAACTGATCCGAATTTTCATCTTTTAAAACCCTAGTTTTTTTTTGATTCCGCCTAAGTATCCGCTCTCGTACTTCAACGAATCAGTGGATACTTTCTCCAGTTCAGTGGATTTATTACTTTTACAGATCAGGCGAATGCTGATGTGGCGAATGCAGTCCAATCCATTGTTTCCAATTCGTCTTCAAATTGTTGGGAAACAATGACTGAGTCACGTACTTTGTCGCTTTCTTGAAGATGATTAGGCGATCTGGCCGATGGTGCAAACCAGTTCGTACTTGTTGCTGCCTCTAGGATAAAACAACCTCGAAAAAATAATCGATTTGCTTGCACAACAAATCAGTTCAGATTTGCACTTTCTAAAAATAATGAACTGCTCGTTTTGTTTTTTGTTTTTGTTTTCTTTAAAGAGAAAAAAATGGCGGAAGCAGAAGAGGCTAAGATAACACACGTCGTTTTTTTTTTGAGTGATCCGAAATAAAAAATAGGAATAATTGACAGGAATAATCCGAAGTTTGACATGTCTCCCCATATTAATTCGAAGTTTGGATTATTTCTAAATAATCTCAAGCTTAGGGGATCACTTCCCATATTGATCCCGTCTACCTGGTAACCTGATTAACAGGTAAACTTTCCCAAATCAATCTTCTTCTTCCCATTTCTATTTATATCTTCCTACCAAATATTGTGCTCAAATAAAGCGATAACGTACAAATTAAGTCTTCTAATATGATCTTAAATGCCTAGATTTCTGGTGGAGGAATTCAATCTCCTTACGTTCTAAAACAAAAACACCGCTGAGATAACTTACATGGAATTTCACCTGGTACTTGCGTTATCAGAGTTCGAACTCATTTTTCGATTCTAATGTCTGAACGAGGCGTCCACTTAGTTTTCATCCAACGCATTAAACAATGACCAAACATCCAGTTCACTCTTCCATAGAGAAAACTTATTCTCATCCAACCAAAAAACAAAGCTAAAAATTTGAATTCTACAGCTATTTATTGTGCCACATTTAGTTCTAGTTTTAGAAATTCTTAAAGAGAATTAAGATGGCCATGTAAAATTTCACTGCTAAAGGGAAACGCTTTACTCCTCCATTATGTAATGTAGTAATTGGATTTAAACCACGTTACTTGAATCGTTCTTTTTTGTGGAAAGATTACTGAAGAGATGTATGTGTTATTGCTCTCCTCATACACTAATTGTTCCATTGCTATGTTCATAGATCCTTATATATAGGTAGCTTGGGATGTCTCTTTAAGTCATTAATCAAATACTACAGTATCTCAAAACTTTGAGGTGTTCCCTTCAGTTTTGTAGTTCAGTGAGCCAATCCAGTTGACTCCGAATTTGTCCTCGACCAGTTTGTCCTCTATCTTCCAGTTTGCATAATTTCATCCAGACCAACTTGTGTCATAATACATAATCAACATCAATTTCTTCTCTTTGCAGATTGTTATCAGTCAACTCACGCAACCTTTAACACAACCCTCACAATTAGGGATGCCAACGGATGCAAACGGATACAGATACTGCTATATCCGTATCTGTATCCGAATTTTTTATTTTTTTGCATCTGTATCCGATATCCGCGGATACTTGCTTAAGTATATCCGTATCCACGGATATTTTAGGATATCCAAAAATATTCGTATCCGCCTTGCCGGATACAGATATTTTTAATTATCCGAAAATATCTGAAAATATCCGAAAATTAAACAACAAAAATTTACAAATACTGAAATACATCATTTACATGCAAACTCGATAATTCTAATCAAAAATACATCAATCACACAAATTCCACGCTACAAATACTTGCAAAACGTTCAACATACTAAATGCTTAATTTTTAGCCTAAAATAAAACATAATAATCACGTGACTTAATAATACCTAATACAAACACAAATACAACATTGTTTAATAATACCTAATACAAACACAAATACATGTTTTTTGCTTTGCGTAGAGATAAAAGAGTTGAGACTTAAGAGTGCTACAACCTTCTGCTATAACCTAAAACAAACAAAAATATTACGGATAAGGATAACCATACAAGATGACATGTGAGAACACTACACAAGCAGTGCATACTGCATAACTTTGCTGGTGCAAAGCTTTCCGCAGCAGCAAAGGTTGCTAGTGCAAAGCTTTGCACAACATTGCTTTGCAAAGCATTGCTTTGCAAAGCTTTGCACAGGCAAAGCTTTGCAAGGCAAAGCCTTGCTGCTGGCTTTGCACAGGCAAAGCTTTGCACAAAGCCTTGCACAGGCAAAGCTTTGCATAGCAAAGCCTTGCTGCTGTGCAAAGCTTTTAAATTAGCTATGAACAGAAGGAAAAAAAATAGCATACCATCTACATACTTACAATAGAGACAAAAGCAGCTTTTTAATTAGCTTGAACTCCTTACAACCACCTGCATGTGTGATATATAATGCACAAGTTCGAGTATATAAACCGTTGTTCTGTTCTAATATTATGGGTATATATACGGGGACATAGCATATGAGTATTTTAAATAAGAAGACATTTAGTTCAACACACCATGTGTGAAGAGTTTCTATAAATTAAGAAGTTGATGTGTCGTCCACAAGCTTAACATTATTACCTATAAATGATTAAAAAATAAATTGAATAATTATATAAACAATGATGCGTTTAACTAAAAAAAAAAAAAAACTAACCAATATTAGATGGTAGCCAATCTTTCATACAATTCAATGCCTCTACTACATCCGAGGACAATGAAGATCTACCTTCGGTAATCAATCTACCACCACTACTAAAAGCCGACTCAGATGCAACGGTTGACACCGGAACGGCTAAGATATCACGAGTCATCTTCGCAAGAACGGGATAAGTAGGGCTATTAGTTTTCCACCACATTAAAATGTCAAAGTTATCTTCATCCTCACCCATTGGCAACAATTCATCTTTCAAATACTTATCTAGTTCAGTTTTTAAAACATGTGAGCTTCCGATTTTTTGTATTTTATAGTTTCTCCATCTTGGATCAATTATGGTTCTCTTTTTAGGAGCATTAGTAGATGAATCCATATTATCAGAAGAAGTGGTTGTAGATGCACTTAAAGATGAAGTAAACTCCTTTTCATATAAAGAGAAAAGAGACCTTAAAGATTCACTTATTTTTCCAATATGAACACATGGACTTTCACCGTAGATCAATCCAAAAAAAACCTCTATATAAGCCATTCTATAGCGAGGATCAAAAACCATACCAAGACTCATCATTAGACTACAAGTGTTCTAGTATTTATCAAATTTAATTCTCATCTTTTGCGCCATGGATTGAATATACTCATGTTCATTTAACTCCCAACTTAAGATATTTTCATAAACATCACACACGCTTTTGAAATATAAAATAGCGGTGGGATACTTGACACCGGAAAATTTAAGTGTAACATTATAGAATTTTTTTGAATATTCACTAACTTCTTGCCCAGTCTTCCATTCTTCATTTGAATGCAATGATTTGAAATCATCGGTCAAAGCTACTAATCTATCGAATGTGGGACGCATCTGTAGTGCACTTTCAAGCATAAGATAGGTAGAATTCCAACGTGTTGGAACATCGTAAGAAACACCTTTTCCACTTAATCGAGTTTGTACTAATGCATTTTCCCAACTTTGTTTTCTACTTTGTGATGACTTCGTAAAATTGACACTATCTCTTATCTTTTCAATGAGTCCATGCACAATCTTTAAACCATCTAGGACAATCAAATTTAATATGTGTGCAACAACGCATATGGAATAATACACCATTCAAAGGCAAAACATTTTTTACCAACTAGCCATTCCTTAAGATCTCTAACCATTACATCGTTATTTGAAGCATTATCAACGGTTAGTGCAAATAGCTTTTTATCAATATTCCAATGTAGCACTTTTAACTTCATAGACGCACTAAGTGCTAATCCGGTGTGAGGAGGAGGCAACTCATGATAAGCAACGATTTTTTTTCTTTTTTTTTCCTTTTTTGTAATTTCCAATCATCGTCAATATAATGACATGTTATGCAACAATAACCAATATTTTGATGTTTTGTTGTCCATAAATCCGTAGTAAGACTAACACGAGATGATAAACGATCAAAAATCTCTTGAATTTCACTTCTCATGTCAACATAAAGCTTTAGGACATAACATCTTATTGTATTTCTAGAAAACATTTTAACCGCTGGATTAATGTTTCTAACATATTCTTGGAAATAAACATGCTCGGTCATATTAAATGGATAATCATGCTTAGCAACCATACGAGCAAAACACATTCGCGTCCTATTTTGATCAAATTTAAATTTTGATAGCTTAAAAGGCTTATTAGGAGAATGTTTGGTAGTCAAAAGTTGTTGTCTCGATAGCCTCTTACTAGCGTCGTTTTTTGGACAACTTTTTATATGGTTTTTCAAATGAGTTGTTCCCTATTAAGCGGATCCATTAAATACTCTTGTACAATGTTTACATGTTGCCTTAATACGGATGACACCATCTTCTGTTACTACTTGTCTATCTAAATGTTTCCACACTTTGGATTTTAATGATTTCAAGTTCAGAGGTCCTCTTTATCCATATTTGTTGAAACATCTTGACTTTTTTGCAAATTACCATCCGAAATTTGATTTTCTTCGACAAAACATGCATTATCGTTGATATTAACAATTGGCGTTGATGTACATGCAATGGACTTGCTACTACAACTTGATGATGCGTTTGACATTTTAGAAGTCTACAATATGAAAATATAGAACATACAAATTATTTTCACATTCAATATTTTTAAATATTTAAACTAATTACATATTTAACTCATTTTGAGCCGTTAACACAACAATGGACGTTAATAGTTACACTTGTCCAAATCCACATTTACTTTTATCATATCTACTAAATATAAAAACACTATTAAGTAGCTTGACATTTAGTCATTTGATGCTGAAAAGTAAAAGCAGTGGGTTAATCATGAAAGTTACAAATCCTAAAGTTGTTAAGTAGCTTGAACTTTTACCATAGATCTTCGGGTGCTATGTAAAAACACAAACACCATAAAAGTTACAAATCCTAAAGCTGCTAATGTGTTACAAATAATAATTGGGATGTAGATCTAACTATAGAAAATATGTACTGTTGAAGAAATCCTAAAGCTGCTATCATTTTTTGTAAATAATAAAAGTTACAAATCCTAAAGCAGTAAAGCTGCTATAATTTTTTGTAAATTAAGCCCAAAGAATACAAAGGTTGAAGAAAGGGTTCAATACATTGTTTTAGGAATAATCCCGATGATTGCGTGAAGACCGTGGAAGCAACAGATCGTGGAACTGTGGAAGCGTGATTGCGTGAAGAGACGAGCGATTCGTGGAAGGCTGAAGCCTGATGCTGTGATGCAGCAGATCGTCGATCGTGGAAGTCGGCGCACAAGGAAGTGACTTAAATCGTGGTAGGCGGCGCCGCGGCTAGAAGATTTAGGGTTAGGATTTTAGAAGACCATTTTTGTTTCGTGTTTTTTTAACGACTGAAGAAGGAATGGTTCTGATTCCTGAAAGGAGGCTAGAGTATTTTGGTCTAGGGTTTCACGGTTTGGAACTTTGGAGATGCAAATTGAAAGCACGGACGGGTGTAATGCAAATTGAAAAAGAGTTGTTTATTAATTTAAGTTTAGACTAGATAGATATATATATATATATATATATACACGTACTAGGAAATCAGACGGATATTTTTCGGATACGGATACCACTAAAACCATATCCTTATCCAGAAATATTTTCGTTATCCGCATGTCGGATAACAGGTATATTTCATATTTTCGGATACGAATACGGACGGATATCGGATATTTCGGGTATCCGTTGACAACCCTACTCACAATCATCAACATACCAAATCCGGAAGCAAATCCGACCCATTAGAACTCAAATTTTAATTTGTGAAACTCGAATTCAAAAGACACCGAATTTTAATTTGAGAAACTCGAATTCGATTTGGGAAAGAACGACTAAAATACCACGAATAAGCCAGAAGAAAGAACTGTTGAAGATAACAACGAATTTGGGAAATTTTACCAGTTAAACAGGTTAAAAGGTTACTGGTATCAATATGAGAAGGGACCCCCTAAACTTGGAATTATTTAAAAATAATCCAAACTTCGGATTAATATGGAAAAACACGTCAAACTTTGGATTATTCTTGTCAATTAATCCTAAAAAAATATACGTGTTATTATTGTTGTAGGGAAGTTTGTTCAGATATGAAAAAATGGATCTCAGTTTTACCAAGTTGTTGGCTAGCTTTTTTGACCAAGCCAGCAAAGTTCCCACACGGGAAAAATATGGAATTTCACGCCTCTATCCGTCGAAGACTTGATCGGATCGCCCTGCTTCACCACGATCGCGATCGCCTCCATACCTCGCGATCCGACTCGCCCAACACCAGCTCGATCCGGTCCCTGAAGCTGATGAATTGTGACCAAGACCCATTCAACCACGATCCAAGATGTATGGATCTCGCGGCACCTGTCACCAACTATCATATTGACCAATTCTTCATCAAGCTACGATCACGATTCGATCAGATCCCACGAACCACCACGCGAAGACCTTGACTAAGTCAACCGCGATCCGATCCGAACTGGAAGACACGATGATGGCCACGGACTTGGTCATCCACGATCCGATGTTTAAGGAGATCGCAACACCTGTCCACAACGGCTAATTTGACTAATTCTTCATCAAGCTGCGAACCGGTCCGAGATCTTCGGGATGTGGGCCACGTATGACCGCGATCCGTCACCAGAAATCAGCTATAAATAGCCCAGAGCTTGGCATTTTTTAGGATTTTTTGGCAGTTTTAAGGATTGATTGCACCATTACTGTCATACCTCTATTTCATACCATATTTACTTCGAGATAACTGAGAGAAATCGTAATTGTAAGAGTGAGTTTGAGAGAAATCATTGGTTGTACTAGCATCCAAAGTATAATCAATAGCATATAAAGTGGACGTAGGCTCGTTAACGCCGAACCACTATAAACCGTGTGTGTTTTTTGCTTTTTTCTCATTTTTCAGTTATAATTCCTTACGAATCAGAACAATTTGGGTGTTAAGAGCCAAATTTTGATCTAACATTTTGGTGCTTTCACTAAGAATTGATTTCTCGGCATATTGGATTGTTTCTCCGTTGTTTGGATATTCAAGTCCGAAGGAACAGTCCCGAAACTTCACTGTTCAGATTTTTGAAGATTCCAGCGGCATCTGATATCATGGCCGGAAAGAAGTCTAAGGAAGTACGCGCTTCGCAGGCAATTGAAGTCGCGAATGAAGCAGTTGGAGAAAGTGTACATGAGCAGGTTGAGGAGGGCTTCGCGGATCGCGGAGACATAGGGGCGATCCGACCCGAATGTGGCGTCACGAACCAGTTTGAAGGGGGCGTCACGATCCGAATTGAGGGCGGCACGAACCGAACATCTGAAGGGGTCGTCACTCGATCCCGAGACAACACCGCGAACCCTCCCCCTAATGTTACCACGATCCGACCCCAGGGGGACGCTACGAGCCACAAACACAGGTCCACTGTGATCCGAAGTGATGACCAGACTACAACTCGACCTGAAAAGGAGGTTATGGCTCACTCTTCCAGTCCTGGTACCTCTGTTTGACCTGGCTTAAGTTCTCTGCGTATAAGAGAAAATGTTGATGATCAATATGACCCCTCTACTTCGGTCACTGAAGGAGATCTCTCTCGCTTTTCTGAAATGTGGGATAGGCTGTTTGATGAATTAGCTGCTCAAAGGCAGCAAAGCTCTGTGCTGCAGCAGAACTTAACTGCTATGGATAGAAGGATCGATGATCTCGCAAGACAAAGAACACTCCCGGTTCGCCCACTCACCCCAGAGTACTCTTCTTCGTCAGAGGAATCGCCAAGACCTCCGCGGCGACCGTAAGAGAGGGCTAAAAACATAGAGCAGCTCCGATTTGGAACATTGCCATCATGAGAGGAAGAAACACTTGGTGTAGGACCCTCAAACTGCAACTTGAATAATCGTGCCGCAACTCCTAGAGCTCGAGTTGTGGATAATCTTGTTGAGAATAGACCACCTCAGCACCTTCGCCGTACAAATACTCATGGTAACAGGGGGCAACGAAGCCCAATCCGAGCTCCGGACTTTGTGGATGTTCCTAGAAGAGAGATCGGAGAATTCCACCGAATGAGAAGCGCTGATCCCGAGCCTCCGATGACCAGTGCAAATGTTGCAGCTATGGTCCATCAAATCCTGGCAGATAGCCGTGGACAAAGGAATGAAGATTGGGGAATTGACCGCAGTCACACCACTTTTACTGATGACATTCTAGACGTAACATTCCCGAGGCGCTTCAACATGCCTCAGATGAACCATTACGCGGGTAGATCTGATCCAATCCAACATCTAATGAGATATTCTTGGTCAATGACCGCTACCGCAGCCTCTGACGCTGTAAAGTGCAAAGCATTCCCTATATTCTTGGAAGATGTAGCGTTATTATGGTTTACTTGCTTACCAGCAAGATCAATTTCCAGTTTCAGGGAGTTGAGTGAAAGGTTCGTGGAACAGTTCCGCATTTATGCACAGAGGTCAAAGAGTGTAATTGATCTGTTCCTTGTCAAACAACGACCAGGCGAGAGCTTGAGGGTGTATCTGGATCGTTTCAACCTAGCCGCCACCGAAGTCAAGGATCCCCATGAGCCAACTGTTGTGGCAGCCCTAATTGATGGGGTAGATAAAGATATTGAATTTGGGAGATACCTGGCCGGCATGCCACCTCATACTAGAGAATTGTTCTACGAGAAAGCAAACGTACGCTTACGTCAAGAGGAGGTATATGCTAACCGGAAGATGAAAATGGCAAATAAGGAGGAAATCCATAGTAATGTGGCCATCAAGCAAACCAGAGACAGCTCGGGAAAGGTTGAAGTCAATGTTGGAAACCGAAACCAGGGCGGCGGCCACCAGTCAGGAAACAATAGTAACAACAGTAATGGCAATACTCGGAAGAGAAATCGGGGGAACGACTCCCAGAGAAGGACCCGTCCCAGGTCTTTCGAAAATTATACGCCAATAAATGATACTTTGGAGAATATATTCGTAGACTCGTACAACGTTCTCCAACATAAAAGGCCTCCTCCAAGAGATTCGACGGAGAAAGAATGTGAGACGGGGAAGTTTTGTCTCTTCCATCAGACTCACGGCCACTCTACAAATGAATGCCGTCATCTGAGAGACGTAGTTGAGAGGTTGCTCCGAGAAGGGAAGTTAGATGAGTACTGGGTGGCTCCTAGAGACAGGGGGCAAGCTATTTAGACCCCGAACCAAAACCAGAATCAACCTACTGCCAGGCCAACTGTCCAGCAAAAAGGAAAGGATCTTGTTATCAATACTATAATCGGAGGGCTTCACCTAGCCGGGTATAGTTTCAAGGCGATGGATCAGTACGTAAACGCAGCAAAGCAGCATCTTGAGGCAGGAGAGTGTAGCAACCCTGAGGACAATGTCCCGGTAAAACAACAAAAGATGATGTCAGATGACGTCATTTTCCGCAACCGAGAGAGTGTTGGAGTCCATGCTCCGACCGAAGATCCATTTGTAATAACAGTTCATATTGGCCCGACCACTGTCCATAAAGTTTTAGTGGATAACGGGAGTTCAGTCAACATTCTATTCAAAAAGACGTTCGATCAAATGAACCTTGAATTGAAAGATTTAAAGCCGTGTGAAGGATGAATCCGTGGATTTTACGAAGCTTCAACTGCTCCAATGGGATATGTAGGGCTGCCGGTAACACATGGGTAAGGAGAACGCCAGAGAGTGAGAATTCTTCCCTTCGTGGTTTTGGGTATTGAATCGCCTTATAATGCCTTCTTGGGCCGACCGGCCCTAGCAAAGTTTAGAGCTTGTATAGCCCCCTGGTGCTTGTTATTGAAGTTTCCTACGGAAGCTGGTGTTGGCATAGTCAGAGGAGATCATGTTGCTGCACGAGCATGTTACATTGCAGAGCTAAAGCTACTCCGTAAAGGAAGAGATATAGAAACTAAAGACGCTTCTTCCCCCACAAGGGAGGAGACGTCATAGCAATTGAAGAGAATGACTATGGGTGAATCGCCCAGAGAACTGCCCGAGGATATAGATCCCAGAGAGGACGAAGAGACTAGGGGCAGAATGGCGGCTCCCAACGAAACGACTGTGGATGTACCGATCGATGATAGTGACCCATAGAAGGTCCTGAAGATTGGATCCCAGTTGGATCCAGTTCGAGCTAAAGAATTGACGGATTTCCTGAAAGATAACTTGGATGTATTTGCTTGGACCCACACGGACATGTATGGGATATCTCCATCAATCATGAGCCACTCATTGAGCATCAACCCAAAGCATCCCCCTGTATAACAAAAAAGGCGAATGCTGGGCCCAGGGAGGTCCGCAGCCTTGAAAGAAGAAGTTGAAAAGTTAAGAAGTAACGGATTCATCAGAGACTCAACCTACCCAGATTGGATTTCAAATCCAGTTTTGGTAAAGAAGGCCAATGGGAAGTAGCGTACGTGTATTGATTTTTCGGATTTGAATAAAGCCTGCCCAAAAGATAGCTTTCCGTTACCCAGAATTGATCATTTGGTAGATTCAACGGCGGGTCATGAGCTTCTCTCTTTCATGGATGCTTATTCAGGATATAACCAGATTTCTATGCATGTTCCAGATCAAGAACACACTAGCTTTATTATGGATCTGGGATTATACTGCTACGTGGTAATGCCTTTTGGTTTGAAGAACGCATGCGCTACATATCAACAGTTAGTGAACATAATGTTATATAACCAAATTGGGAAAACGATGGAGGTGTACGTTGATGACATGTTGGTTAAGTACAGACAATCATCCGATCACACTACAGACTTGGCAGAGATGTTTGGTATTCTTCGAAAGTATGAGATGAAACTCAACCCGAAATGCTCATTTGGGGTTGCATCCGGGAAATTCTTGGGATTCATTGTCAGCTCGCATGGGATTGAGATTAATTCAGACCAGATCGCAACAATCAGAGGCATTCAGGAGCCTAGACAAATCAAAGATGTGCAAAGCCTTGCAGGGAATGTAGCAGCATTAAGCGGATTCATCTCTAGAGCGACAGACAAATGCATTCCATTCTTTGAATTGATAAAGCGAGGAAAACGCAATTTTAAATGGACTCCTGATTGCATAGAAGAATTTCAGAACCTGTTGAATCATCTGGAGAGACCTTTGATATTGTCTAAGCCAGTGGACCACGAGGATTTATTCGTGTACTTAGCAGTGTCGTCCCACGCGATCAGCTCAGTATAGTGAGAGAAGAAGACAAGGTTCAAAGGCCAGTGTACTGCGTGAGTAAAAAATTGGCGGCAGCTGAGCGCAATTATCCGAGTATAGAAAAGCTGGCGTACAGTTTATTGATTGCATCTAGGAAGCTTCGACATTATTTCCAAGCTCATCCTATCACCGTGTACACTGATCATCCGCTCTAGCAAGTTCTACAGAGACCAGAAGCTTCTGGAAGACTGCTCAAATGGAACATTGAACTTAGTCAATTTGATCTGAATTTTCAGCCCCGACGATCGATACGGGGGCAAGTGCCGACAGATTTCATAGCAGAATTTACTGTCTCGGAGGATGACATAGTAAACGAAGAAGCTTACCCACCAAGATTACTTCTCGACCCTAGTGCATGAAAATTGTATATTGATGGTGCTAGGAATGATAAACGATCCGGTGCCAGAGTGGTGCTTGAAACTCCTGAGAAACGAATGATATCCTATGCTATCCGGTTGGAATTTCACGCCACTAACAACGACTCCAAATATGAAGCCCTGATAGCCGGGCTAAGGATCACAAAGGAATTAGAGATCGCGAAGCTGGACATATTTTGTGATTCCAAGTTGGTTGTAAATCAGGTCACTGGAAATTTCCGAGCTAAGAGCCCAAGATTGATTTCTTATTTGGAGAAAGTGAAGGAATTGCTGACTGGCTTTGATCACTACAGTATATCCCATATTCCGCGGTCAGAGAACCAACAGACGGACAAGTTAGCGAAGATGTCTAGCTCCGATGATCCTGAAGATGCCGGGCTAGCCCCAGTTGAAGTACTTCAGTTCCCTAGCATTGATCAGATGGAAATTGATCTGATACTAGAGACCGAGCCAGAAAGGGAGTCATGGATGACCCCTCTAAAGAATTTCTTGATGAATGGAACGCTTCCCACCAAGAAGAGCGAGAGGCGTAAAATAATTCGTAAAGCTTCCCGATACGTTCTGCAAGGTGGAGTCCTGTACGTACAGGGATTTTCGATGCCTCTTCTCCGGTGTATAGCCCATGACAACATCAGGCGTGTACTGCAGAAAGTACAGGAGGGTGAATGTGGTGACCATACTGGAGGACAAACATTGGCAAAAAAGGTGTTGCGGTATGGTTACTTCTGGCCTACCATAAACAAAGATGTGGCAAAATACGCACGACGTTGTGATACATGCCAAAGATTTTCAAAAATTCCCAGGGCACCTCCTGGCCAGTTAAAGACAATGGCGAGTCCATGGCCTTTCGCTATGTGGGGAATTGATATCATCGGAAGCCTCCCTATAGCAAAGGGCGGAGCAAAGTTCGTTATTGTAGCTGTTGACTACTTCACCAAATGGGTCGAGGCTGAGCCATTAACTACAATCACAGCCAAGCGAGTGATTAATTTTGTTAGAAACATTATTTGCCGGTTTGGGATCCCGAAGATCGTCATAACTGACAATGGAACCCAGTTTGATACCAACGAGTTTAGGGATTTCTGCCAGAAGTACCACATTGAGAAACGGTACACCTCCTGTGGCACATCCGCAGTCGAACGGACAGGTCAAAGCAGCAAATAAAGTGATTAAGTCCATTATCAAAAGAAGATTGAAGCGGGCCAAAGCCATGTGGGTCGATGAATTACCCTTGGCATTATGGGCCTACAGGACAACTAATAACGAATTGCTCCTTGAATCCCTAGATACAATAGAGGAGAAAAGGGATGAAGCAGACCTGCGTGCCTTGAGACACAAGCAACATGTCGCTCTATACTACAACAAAAGAGTTCGAGCCCGAACCTTTGAACCCGGAGACTCGGTTTTGAAGCGTGTCTTTCCACCCCCAACTCATATGGGTGCGAAGTGGGAAGGACCATACTCCGTTCTACGAAGGCTTGATAATGGAACCTCCAAGCTAGCAACGGCAGATGGGGAAGAAATCCTCAGAGTGTGGAATGCCCAACATTTGCGGCCTTATCTGACGTAAAGTCATCAGATTTATCCTTTTGTTTCATAGGACCATGTAAAAGGCATGACTTGCCTAGAATAGTCCAATGTCTTGAGCAAAGGATTATAAAGTGGATGTAGGTCACGATTTGACCGAACCACTATAAAAATATTGTGTGTCGTTTACCTTTATTTGCACTATTATTTATCTGCTCTTCTATCTTTATAAAGTTTGCTGTAAAATCATACAACGATCACAGGAACGTGTAATTCTAGGTGCCTTCCATCAGAATGGAGAGTAATCCGCAGCCAGAACGATGAAGGTGCAATAAAGTGAATCATACCATTGATTGCACTCTAACTATCCAGAGCCGAGAGAAAACGTAAAGGACGCGAAAATAACGTCCACATGGCAAGGCGATGCACCATGATAAGAACCGCCTTGACCGAACTCTAACCTTGGCGACCGCCTGGAGAGTATAAAAGCGTCTATGATTAAGCGCTGAGAAGAGCTCTTAACCCGCTGAAGGATCGGGGGGCGACTGAACAGCTAAGCTCGAACTCTAACCTTGGCGACCGCCAGGGGAGTATAAAAGCGTCTATGATTAAGCGCTGAGAAAGAGCTCTTACCCCACTGAATGATCGGGGAGCGACCGAACGGCTTAGCTCGAACTCTAACCATGGCGATCGCCAGGAGAGTATAAAAGCGTCTACGATTAAGCGCTGAGAAGAATGCTGGAGACTCAGCGCCCCCAGAATTTCTTCCCCGCTGAAGGATCGGTGAGCAGATCATGATACGAGTTCAAACTTTAACCCGCTGACGGATCGGGAAAGTATAGAGGTACCGGAGATTTGGCGCCTCAAGGACTATAATCCTACTAAAAATTCCAAGTCCCCCGTATTCAGAGATAAGGGGCAACATGCATAGAAAATTTTAATTTTTTTCTGTCGCTTGAAGGATTTGTAATATAATTTCAACTTGATTATAGTCAAATGACTTGTGACTAAGTGTGAAGAGTTTATTGAATGCAGGTACACGATGACGCAAAAGAAATAAACTTTCATTCATAAACTGCAAGCTTACAAGATAAAGAGGAGCCTAAACAAAAGTGAGGGCCATTCTCACAATTACATTTCATGGCCAGTGGAAAGCCTAAAAATCCTAAGGACAAAATATGAACTAATATCTGCGTCCTACTCATGCTAGGGGGAGGGGGCTATGTGGGCTTCTTGCTCTTCTTCTGCTTCCCCGACTCCTCCTTATCAACATCCGAACGTTCGCCTTTTTTCCTCTTCCTCTTATCAACAAGAGGCTCTGGCGAAGAAATAGAGGATTGAGAGGCTAGTTGTGAAGTTATTGATCGGGAGGAAAATCTTACGACCAACCCAGTTTTGCGATCGATCTCGGAAATAGGGGGCACATATACTGGATCCTGTTCCCCTTTCATAAGGAGCAACTGCCTCTCCTCTTCAGCCTGTTATTCAGCCAATGTTTCCTCATCATCGCCTCTGATTTCTTTGGTAATGGCGACTTCCTCTTCATCGCCTTCGTGGCGCTCGTCCATATCTCTCAAAGCCTCGATCGGCTCAGCATCTAGGGGGACATCAGCACTAACACTTGGCGGGATGTCAACCTTCTCTGCCTCTGTCTTTTTTTCAGCATCCTTATCAACTGGCTCGCCGCCTGTATCATGAGAAACAAATGTTATTTTAGGAGAGAATGCGGTTTGCTCAGTTGATTGTCCGGCAAGACGACGACAAGTGACAATTGCTTTGACAAATTGCGGAGAAAATATTGAGATACCTTCCGCCGATCCTCCATCCAAGCTAGCAGCAGAACCTCCGACAGCTGGAGGAGTTGGACCCAGAGGAATCAATGGATTGTCGGGATTGTATTCCTCAATTTAAGAGGCCTTGGGCTCTGCAGCTGAGCTCGAGCCTTCTTCAATTTTATTTTTGCCCTTGGCCTGAGTTTTCTCTTTATCAATCTCTTCTTGGAGTAGGCGTCTGCCTTTCTCTAAATCCTCAGGTTCGTTATCCCTAAGAATGGTCTGCATCAACTCATTCTCATCAATCTCATCGACTCCTAATCGTTGTTTCTCGCTCTGGACGATTACATCCCATATGTTGGCTAAAGTGACATGGTAGTCCGGGATCCATGAGATATTACGGGTCTTGATGACCTGGCCAAGGAAGTCAAACAACATTTCTTCAAATCCTTCAATATCTTTCTCTCTCTTGAGGAGCTTTTCATTAGAAACAGTAGCCATTTCAATGGCACTTTCGACATTGTTTTCAGCAAGAGTCGCGCGCTTCTCTGCACGCGCGAGTTGATCATTCAGAATCGCCCTCTCTTTTTCGGCCAGAGCTAAACTATCTTTCAAACTTGCCTTTTCTTTCTCCCAAGCAGCTTTTTCAGCTTCGAAATGATCTTGTGCTGTTTTCAGTTCGGTGTTGGCCATCTTGAGATCTTCCACCTCCTTCAATGACGTACGCTCTTTGCTGTTAGAATCGAGCTCATTATGAAAACGTTGCCTGGGCTCCTCCAGCTGTCTTGTAATTTTTAGCATCTTGTTGAGCCAAGGCAAGCAAAGATTGTGCATCTTCCAAGTCCTTTTCCATTTTCTCCCTGGCCCTTTCATTGTTATCTATCCTCACTTTGGACCTGTGCGCTTCCATCTCTAGCGTTCGGATGACGTCTGAAAGGTTGGCAGTGCGCTTCTTCATCGCCTCATATTGCTTGGCTACATGGCGAACATGTCCGATTACTTCAGTATCCCAATTCCTAGGGACTTGTTCCAGAGCTGGAACGAACATCATCCTCTCGAAGAAGATATCGGGGAATTGTTCTCGTAATTTTTCCAGCTTAGCCTGAGTCTCAGGACCATAGATATAGTCTCGTGCCCCAGGGGCGCTCAAACTTTGTTGGCTGGAAGGGACAAGGTTAGTTTTCTCCTTCTCAGAATCCTTGTTTGGATCCTTGTTTTTATCCTTAGGCTCGTGGTTCTTTTTGGATGATCTGCTGTGAGATGACGCGCTCTTCGGAGGAGTTAAGTCTTTGGGAAGTTGTTTTTCCCCTGTAGGTGGCATTGGATGACTGTGAGGCTTTCCAGAGGTTTGTTTTGACGGAGATCTGGACCGTGAAGAAGGAGCCTTGTGAGAATCCCGGGACCAATGGCTGTCTCCCCCTCGGCTACTGCTACTAGCACGCTTAGGATTTGGATGAAGACTAGGTGTGCCTTCACGAAGAGAGCGATAGGAATAAGATCGTTTGCGAGACATCTTTCTTGCAAAAGAAACAAGTACATATTAAAACCTTGAATACTGTTGGTATAAAAGTGTGGGGTTAGACAGTGCATGTGATTTGTGCATCCCATATAATTCCCCCTAACAGACCAGGGCCCGAAATTAGGCTCGTCTGGGTAGTCTCTCGTTCTTCAACTGGAAAAGTTGTTTTCTCATAAATAGGGAAAAATGGCTCCCCTTCGAAGTCTTCCTGTATATATACATCGTCGGTTATAGGAATCTTGCTCAATTCTTTATATAACTGCTCCTCTATTAAATCATCGGGAGCAGCAAGTTCAACCGGTAGAGTGGCCCTTGGGGGGAAACCCCCCGGAGAGGTTGGGATTTCCTTAGACTCGTCAGCATGGGCCTCATCTCCTCTATATACATTTAAGTCTTCGTCGTCCTGGTTAATTATCGGCGAAAGACTCTTATGAAGTTTAGTTGTCTCTGCTGCCTGTGACGTTCCTTCTCCCTCGGTCGAGGGCACGTATTTGTAAGGTTTGCCACCAGCACCAAGTCCAAACCTTATATCCAGAAGGCGGTGCTTATGAAGATTCTCGTCAGTAATACATTTCTTGATCTTTAAGAAGTCGGATTTGCTTTTCAGAAGAAGGGATAGTCGATTACTGTACACCGAGCCTTCCGTCTTTGGAAAGGTGTGATCTGCATAGAGAAAAGAAGCATGTTAGCGCTTCGATTTTTTAAACAAGTTATTCATTCAAAGGTTTAAATTTACTTGATTCAAGTCATCTTCTTGCACACCCAGTCTGTCTCTTTATATAGAACCAATCGGCCTTGGGATCCCCTATGTTGCTGTAACCGTCAGATAAGACCTTCCTATTTGCTACCGATTCGAAGAAAGAAAAATTTGGGGTTGCCGTAAAGCGATGCTTGAAAAGGTAATAGAATTTCAAATCTTTAAACGTGAGCTCAGTTTGCAGGATTTCCGCATATGCGACGTATAGAGTGTATAGGGCTGCGTAGGCATTGGGATGAAGCTGCATCGGAGCAATACCCAATCGTTTTAAGGTTTGAATGACGATTGGAGGAAACTGAGGAATAGCGCCTACCCAGCACATGAGTCGGCTAACTATCATATAGCCCTCCGGAGCCAGATGAGGTCTATCTTCGCTACCAGGTGTCCTCACATCATCCCAGGTGATCCCGTGTTTCAAGCAAATTTTCTTAAGCTTTATGTCATCAAGTTTGGAAGCTAAAGAGTCAGTGAATTTCTCTATTTCTAGTGCACCAGGAATCTCGTCGGGAGCTCGGTCGTCTACTTTAGACTCCTCATCAAGCGAGGTACTCTCAGATGGATCCGATTCCGTTTCTACCTCATATTCGGATCCAGAATCCTCACCCTTTGGATTAATTGGAAGAACCTCGGGGTTGTGGTGCTCAGACATCTCGGGATCCATCTCTGTATCAGATCTTGAAGGGGAACGGTTATCCGACATTACTGTTTAGGCGAGTAAACATGAGAAATAAGAATATAATTACCCGTCCCCCGTGTGTGTAAGTGCGAGTGTGTGCCTGTGCATACATGGAAGAAAAGCATAAAGATTAGCTACATAAGCAAGGTATTGGTCGTAATGCGCTATCAAGTTACGCTGTCATTTAGTCCAGAGGGATCATCTCGTAGGCTCTAACCTAACTGTCTATTGGTGTATCAAGGTCAAGTTGCATTGTTTATTTAACAAGTAAATCGGATCGCACATCTCCTCGGATCGCATGTCTCCTCAGATCGCCAGACAAGGTTCGGATCGGATCGCGGAGCATCATCGGATCGTGAAGCAAATACAGTCTTGTAGCATAAGTGCCCACTCGTGAAGGAGCGTGAACGGATCGCGTTAACCCCTTACGATCCGCCTCGCACGCCACGATCTGATCTGATGACACAAACGTGGGAACATCCATTTTATCCTCCTCGACCCGATCCACTGCTGCTGCCACGACCCGATCCGCCTGCTCCCATTTTTCTATCTTCACCCTCCTTGCGACCCGAACCAAAGTCCCCCGTCCACGAAACGATCCAGCACCTTCCTTTCTTCTCCTCCTCTTTACTCGCGAATTCGGGTGCTTAAACCCATCGCCACTGTCCTTCCAAAAGCCATAATTTTCACCAGATCCCTCTAATTCTTATCTCAAATCGACGGGAACTCAAGTAAAACGAAGATAGAGAGGCTAGAATGTGTTTTTGACGTGATTACCTGTCTTAAAAAGTGAAGAAATACGAGTTTTTCTCTTTTGGGATCGAAGAAAGTATGAGTTCGGTCTAAACTTCGAGCGGCTGAACAAAAGAAGAAGGAGAGGAGGAAGCGAGGTCGGGCCTATATAGGCAAATTCGTGACCGTTGGCCTTCCGTTTTTTGTCTTACACGAGTCGTGGGGGCCTAATGGGCCACGAAGCCAAGCCCATCGGGAAGACAGGGCGGTCCCTCGACTGGCTCGTGAGAAGGATGGGCCCGCTAAGCCCAAGGGCCACCTAAAAATCGCATCATAGCGAACACCCCTCCTTGTGGACCGTGAAAGCACGGACGATCCGATCCGACAAACACTCATCAAAATGAGATTTCAGAAATATTCATGGAAATTAAAAAGTTTACCTGACAATCACCCGACAATTTCGCAATGAAATCTCCAAAAGAAAAATTCTAGACAACCAAAGAAATAATCGAAGATTTAACTGGGTATTTATACTAATCAGGAAACACAACTTTTTGGAAATGGTGCGACACTACGGACAGACACAACCTTTGCTTTGCATCGCTTCAGGAAAAGGCAGCTCCGTAATTTCGAAGTATGTTCCATCCTTGATAAAACATACTTCGAGGGGGCAAAATGTTGGCTAGCTATTTTTTGACCAAGCCCCCAAAGTTCACACACGAAGAAAATATGGAATTTCACGCCTCTATCCGTCAAAGACTTGATCGGATCGCCCTGCTTCACCACGATCGCGATCGCTCCCATACCTCGCGATCCGACTCGCCCAACACCAGCTCGATCCGATCCCTGAAGCTGATGAATTATGAACAAGACCCGTTCAACCACGATCAGAGATGTATGGATCTCGCGGCACCTGTCACCAACTGTCATATTGACCAATTCTTCATCAAGCTACGATCACGATCCGATCATATCCCACGAACCACCACGCGAAGACCTTGACTAAGTCAACCGCGATCCGATCCGAGCTGGAAGACACGATGATGGCCACGGAGTTGGTCATCCACGATCCGATGTTTAAGGAGATCGCGACACCTGTCCACAACGGCTAATTTGACTAATTCTTCATCAAGCTGCGAACCGGTCCGAGATCTTCGGGATGTGGGCCACGTATGACCGCGATCCGTCACCAGAAATCAGCTATAAATAGCCCAGAGCTTGGCATTTTTCAGGATTTTTTGGCAGTTTTAAGGATTGATTGCACCATTACTGTCATACCTCTATTTCATACCATATTTACTTCGAGATAACTGAGAGAAATCGTAATTGTAAGAGTGAGTTTGAGAGAAATCATTGGTTGTACTAGCATCCAAAGTATAATCAATAGCATATAAAGTGGACGTAGGCTCGTTAACGCCGAACCACTATAAACCGTGTGTGTTTTCTGCTTTTTTCTCATTTTTCAGTTATAATTCCCTACGAATTAGAACAATTTGGGTGTTAGAGCCAAATTTTGATCTAACACAAATCAAGTAAAAATTGATTTGTTCATAGTCTCATGATGTGGGACTATTCATATAGGAGTTATCTCACACTTACTCAATTTTTAAATAATTCATCTTTATAAAAATAAACTATTTTTCCAACAATGGCTAGTATATAGCTCATTAGACATCCTCCCCTTACATGCTAGCTTTTAGGGGTGAGTTCTACCTAATGGGTCGTATCAGGCCACTTGGTTGTGGGTAGGATCCCTATATTTTAGTAGGGGTATGGTGTTATTATCATCAAAACATGGCTAATATTTCATTTACTATATACCTTAAAACATTGTAAATTGAAACTCTTTCAATGATTACATTTGTATGGTTGTGAACTGTACATATGACTATATTTTAAGTTGCTAGTTTCAGAATCCGATGACGTGAAAAATTGTTTCAGAATTCAAATGGAAAAAAAATGCTAGTTAAATAAATAAAGCCTTATCCTAAAAGCATTGAATAGTTATAAATTTAATATGCCAACCAGCCATTCTTTGCAAAACTTCATGTAGTTTTGTTTTGCTCTAGAATAACTCCACAATAGAAATGCATTCAGATATTCCATGTCTTGTGAAAACATACAATCGTGACGTAATAAAGATACCGTGTGTATGATGATGGACCACTATTGGTTATCATTTGGTGTTTCATGTGCGACATACTATCAATTGTTGGTTTCAGAATTTTACCTTCTACATCTTTATCTTAAATACCCCTCAAAGCAAAATTTTCAAGTTTCCAACCAGATATTTCCACTTCATTCGTTATTAATCAAGTTTTATTTTGACAGTTCATTTATTTGCAGAAAAACATGTGTTTATATATTGAGTATACAATCATAACATGTCTTTGAAATGGGGAATACAAATGAGGTTTACTCACAAAAAATAGTTCTTTGTTCTATGTTTGTTTTCCAGGTTTTATATGAAGATCAAATTTTCAGAAAATTTATTTGTAATTCTAACTGAAAATTGGAATGCGTTGATGAAAAACTCTAATTTGAAAAACTATTATTTAATTTGCTTCAGGCTTTTATGTTGATGGCATGAAGGCTTTTTATCATACAAACACGGTGATGTTATTTTTTGAGGCTTCTCCACAAAGTTAACTTGTTTTGGCAGAATATAGAATTTATGTTCTTCCAATCTAAATTGCTCTTCTTTTTGACAATCACATAAATTAAAAATAAAGCCACTATTTGCAAATCATTCAAAAGTTTGCGAGTTTTTTCAGAAAATATATGTTGGTATACAAAATACTTCTGGTTTGGCCCATTGATGATAAGTTTTGAACATTCTAGGATGGACGTTAATTACTTAAAACACTAGAAAGGTACCAAACTGTTCTATTGTGAAATGGGTAAACCAAATCAACATGTTTACACAAGCATAACCGAGCTTACTGTTTTTATCTTGATCCTCCAAACTGAAATTTTACAATTTAACAGTATTTAGTTGTTCTCAACAGACATAACAGACCTCAACTATCACATTGGGAAATGATATATAAATATCATGTGCCGTCTATTCCTTCGATCACAATGATAGATGCAAATCATCCAATAAATCATGGATTTTCTTAAATTTACTGTATATTTGTGAAATTTCGCAATTTACCATTGCTGAGGTCTACTAAGTACATAAAGGTGTACTAATAAAAAAATTGCAAAAAATGTTATTTAATCCATAAAGGTCTACTAAATACATTGTGTGCAATCCATATTTTCCCACTGGCATTCCATCGTATAAAACAGCATGGAGATTTTATTTTCCTTTCTCTGTTTCTTCTGCAAAGTACAGACCTATTATCGTAACATAGAATGAAAGTGTACTCTCTATTTTCAATTATTTACATGCAATGGACGCTACAGTAAAGGCTTTTGTAAATCTTTATCTGTGCATTTAGCTAATTCGCTTCATATGGGTAAGTAATACGTGTTGGTGAGTATTTTTCTCATATTGGTTTTTCTTTTCTCAGTGTTACGAGGAGGAGGTTTCAAAGGAGGTTCTAAAGGGACTTTCATAAGTACTTGGCTGCAAGGGGTTTCGAAAAATCTCTCTACGATTATTTGCGTGATCTTCTGATCAGTATATGTAAGAAGCAATCTGGTTGGCTAAAGAGCTTCAAACATTTTATTGACAATTGATCAGTCTATCAACAGTTTTGGTTAACCAGTTGGTTTTTGATATATGATATTAATTACCAGTGAAGTATGTGTAAAATGCTTCAGTGACTTCTACATAACGTTCAAGGAGACCAGAACAGAAAGTAGTATCTTATATCAGCACTGTAGTATCTTGAATATTGTTGTTCATTTGTAGATTTAAGAGATGTTTCTTACATGATGTGTTTATCATTTATGTCACACCTCTTCTATGTTTAATGCACCGTAGTTTTCTTGTTGATGATCAAGAAGTGGTGGTGGTGGCGGCGTGTTTCCAGTTTCTCTTAGTTTTTGTTGTCACTTGCTCGTTGCTTTGTTGCATTCTGATTGTATCCACTTTGTGTTTTATTAAAAGCGTCTCTTGCAAAGTGAATAGACTATACAGGCATTTTGTTAACTAAAGCTAGCACATATACTAATAAATATGTTACATGTGTAGGAAATGTAGCGTTATCCTGAGGTTTTACGAATAAGTGGAGCATAAAAAGTTTTGCTATGTTTTACACAAGGCAAAACTTGGTTTTGACCGATTCAAACATGTTAGTGCCGAGTGGTTTGAAACCTTGTGTAATACACCGCATTTTTAATAAATAAATAATAAAATAAATTTGTAAGATCATCAGATTTTAGTTAAGAGAGTTGTACCGTTGCATCCTTGGTGATTTTTTGATCAATTTATGTATATAATTTGCAGAAATCGAAATTAAAACGAAGTTATCGTAGAAACAAAAAGTAAAAAAAAGGAAGAGAATGAAATAATATTAATAATACATAGGCTGGGTCGACCCCCTATAAGGTCGGACGACCTGCTTGTTCACCTAAACGTGATTTCGTCCAAGTACGAGAAGTGACGAGAGGTGACATTTTTAGATTTTAGGCTGATGTGAGTTGTTTTTATTGGCTTAATTTGAATTCTGAAAGCTTTGATTGATTGAATGACGTAGTTGAACAAGATTAAATCTTAAAACCCAACGGTCTGAGATCCTTAGGTTACACTGTAAATAGACCCATATGCCGGGTGCTTCACTTACAACCAAGGTTTTAAATCTCGGATATCGGTCACGTTTCGTCTCGGGGATTTTATAGACTCGGTCTCGTATCGGGGGAGATCTCGGATGAGATGAGTCTAACTCGGGAGTTCGTCTCGGATTTTTATCTCGGGTCTGAAAGTTCATATCGGAACAATCTCGGGGTACATGATATGTTAAAAATGATTTTTATGAATGCTATTAAAAACATAATAACTTAAACTTAAAATGCAAAATAACTTTATTATTCTTTATTTTGCGAAAGATCATTCATACTCTAAATCGTAATATGCTTAAAACAGGAATATTGTTAGATAGGAAACATTAAAAGAATCCAAACCATTAAAAAATTCAACATAAAGAGACCACAAAATACATAATTTCATAGGTAACATGTATGAAAAAAGACGAATATGAAAATCATAAGCATTTTAAAACATATACGAACATGCAATATAGTCATTTAACATGCAAAATGTAAAATAACAAAAGATTGATATGGCTAGATTTGAGTTTTTTAATTATAGTTCTTGTTCAGGCACAAATTTAAATTTAAACCAAAAAAACTAAGATCTCGGACGATATTCCAGTATTTCGTCTCGGTCGATATATCGTTCGATATTGCAATATCTCGGGCGATATATTCGAAAGGAGATTTAGAGTGATATTTGCTGTTTCGTTTCGGTAGGAGCCCAAAACGAGATCTCGAAGGAGATCTCGGGCGATATTTGCGAGATTTGAAACAGTGCTTACAACTCAATAAGAAGTTTACTAGACTTAAAGGTAAATTGGCATGAGAAGCTCACTAGACGTAAGTAATAAATTATAGAAGTTTTAAAGTAATATTTGTAAAACTTATTAAAGAGAGCATAGAAAGCTCGTGAGTTTAAGTTGAGTCTTGGAATTTTTTATTCTTTATTTTGGAGCAAGTCCAATAGGGCATTACTTTCACAAAATCTGAAATGTACATCCAAAAAGGTGTCCAATAGAGTGTGCAAACACCTTAAAATTTGGATTTCGAAGGACATTCGTTTCAGAATCTGCAAACTATTTAAGCGTTTGCGAACAAACGCCCGAAGTCATACGTCTGTTAAAAAAAGGCCTGAAACCGGGCATCTATTCAACAAACGGCTGGTTTTCAATTGCTTTTTATTGCATCGAGCAGATTTTTATTACAACGGGCAGTTTTTTTACTTTTAAATGGCCTAAAGGGGCTAGCGAGGGCATGCAGACACATTTTGCTGAATGTTGCATGACAAAAAATACGAGTGTGTGTGTATGTTTTATTTCCAATTTTGCACTTGTCATTCTAACACACGTATGTGTGTGCATGTCTACCTTACTTCATATCACATTGTTTCATTTTTAGTTATTCTTAATGAAGTAATGACAACACACACACATTAAGAATGACATGTGTGTGTGTGAATGGAGCATATAATATTTGAATTTTTGTTAACATCTTGTTTCATCTCATCCATGTTTACAAATCTAGAAGGAAAATCCGGTTTAGGGTCAGGTTCTTGGAGTATTTCATTAACACCCTGAATATATTTCACATATTCAATATAATTAGAATGAAATAGACAAAATATTGTTAGAAATCAGAAAACAAAAATAATATACACATTCGAAGATTGAAAATAATTTTTTGTACTTCATTTGTAGTAGTAAGGCAGCTGCATGACAACATTGTTGATTGCTAGTCCATTGTGTACAATACTCAAATCATCAAATATATGCGAATCTGAAATGGTGAAATCTTAAAATACAAATACGCAGATTGTACCAAAACATCTTCAAATATGCAGATGGTGAAATAATGACATATATATACGATAATCGGAAATAATGGAATCTTCTAATACAAATATGCAACTTATGACCAAAATATCTTTTAGTCATGCAACTCATTCCGATTTTAAGATTATTCTCTTCTGTATCAGAAATCGCTTTTATGTTATTCTTTCTGTTCTTCAATTCCCACCAACAAACAAAGAAATCTTCCACTTGAAGAAAGAATATATTCAAAAATAAGGCAAAACCTCACAAACTCGTATTTTTTCTTAGAATTTAGACATTTCAATATAGAAGAAAACTCCATTAATAATAGTAGCAGCCAAACATAAATATTATTTACAGATCCAATAAGAAAATCACCAAATGCATACTAAAATTCATTGCCTCGTCGGTCATCACAATATGAAATGCAAAACCAATATTCATCGCCCATAATAAATATGGTAGTTTTTAGAGGGAAATTATTACATTGGAGGGAATTATTTCAGACTGAAGCCAAAAAAATTGAACTGAAACCAGAGTTGACGGTAAAAGTTTTTGTTACTTGAAGGCCCAAAAATCTTATGTATATTAAAGAAAATATTTACAACATATTATAACCTTCAAACGCATGTGGAACCAATAATTATAAAGTAATGTTAATATCTTTAGTATTTTGTGTCTCTTTTAACATTTTATATTAAAAAAATTTGAATATTTTATTAAAGGAAAGTCTATTTAGACACAATGGTGACACAATTGATTTGCGCCATCGGATCACTCCATGAATTTAACTTCTTCATATAAAGACAAAAAGATACAACAGTTGAGGCTTTGTATCTTTCTGTTTATGTCTAATTTTGTATCCAATAGTCACCTCCTTTAATTAATTTTGAATTAACATAAATTTTTAATATATTATTTTCAAATTTTATGAATATTACAAAGTTTTTTATTTTAAATTTTTATGAATATTTTGAAATTATTTTGTAGTACATAATAATAACGGATATCAGTTATAATTTTGCACTAGACGGTGAATATTAAATGTTAATCTATTTTTTAATTATTAATATTTAATTCATAATTACTTAACTGTAATTACTAAAAATTAATAAACGAATATTAACTTGTAATTTTTATTATTTAATGGTAATTCTCTAACAGTAACTATACATTGTCAAGATTTTGTTTTTAAATATTAAATATAGTATATAATGCATTAATTATTAAATATGAACTATTAAATGTTAATTGTTCAAAGTTGGCTATTTAATAGTATTTATAAATTATCAAATTATCAATGTTATTTATTGTTTTTTAAAGTTGTCAATAATTAGCAGTTATATATTATTTACTTGCAATCATCGATTATAATACCTTATAAACAACGACGTATGTAAGCTATCTTTATAATCACTAATTACAAATATATTCATTGCAACTAGGAAGAAAAAACAATATTTCTATTGCAACTGGCAAGAAATTGTTGTTGCCACAAACATGTTTATTGTAATTGGTAGGAAGATTAGTTGCTAAAATATGTTTATTGCAACTGACAATTAAATACCATTGATAAAAATATGTTTATTGTACCTGGTAGAAAAACTCAATTGAAAAAAATAGGTTTACTGCAATAGGCAGAAAAAAGCCGTTCCAAAAAATACGTTTTCGTAACTAGTAGGAAATATTAGTTGTTATAAAGTATTTATTGCAATTGTCAGATAATGCCAGTTGCTAAAGGTCGTTTATGGCAATTGTCATATAGCGTCTGTCGCAAACAGAAAGCTGCAATAGGGAAAAACGTTAATCGGGTGTTTGTACAACGCGAATTTTTCGTTCTAAACATAGATAGTGTAAGGCGGGTCATCACAAGATAAATATGAAAGAACAGTGAAATTCTTATTTTGTAAACCCTCTTCATGCCCCAACCAAATGAGTGAGTTTAAGCGCGAGGAGGAGGAGAAAGTTGAGATTTCTCTCCTTTTTAGCGCGAATAACCAGAACATTTTCCAAGAGGCCGTTTAGGATAAATGGTTTTCTACATCCCATTTAACACCTCGAATGACATTTGCTCATCGAAATAAATATAAATTTTATACCAAATTGTCAACTGCTTAGTAAGGAAAAAGAATACTGTATCTTTTCAAAATTGAAGAAATTGCACTTAACTTATGCTAATGCTGGTGATGAGTTCGATGCACCGCTGGTCATCACAATCTTAGTTTTGAAATCTGTAGCAAGATTCATCCCTGTCCATCTGTTTCCCCTATCGCCTTTAGTGTCCGGAGTCACATTCCGTGCCTACTCTTGAGTCACTATGTCAACATGTTTTTTTCTTTTTCTTTTTAGTAGCTGCTACCTTAGAAATAATTGCCCTAAAATACTAGAATATAAATATGAACTGATGCCTTAGAAAATTTGTTATTGCCTCTCTTGATTTATCAAACAATCGACCTTGAATGCATGGACATAAATGCAAAGTATTAGAAAAACCCGGAACATTCGTGAATAATCATACAAAATTTTGAAAGTATTGAATCGAAGGTAAATTGGCATGAGAAGTTCACTAGACTTGAGTAATAAATTATAGAAGTTTTCAAGTAAAGTTTGTAAAGCTTATTACCGAGAACATATAAAGCTCATGAGTTTAAGTAGAGTCTTGGAATTTTTTATCCTTTATTTTGGAGCAAGTCCAACAAGGCATTACATTTCACAAAATCTGAAATGTACATCCGAAAAGGTGTCCAACAGAGTGTGCAAACACTTCAAAGTTTGGATTTCGAAGGACATTCGTTTCAGAATCTGCAAACAATACAAGCGTTTGTGAACAAACGCAACAAACGCCCGAAACCAGACGTCTGTTTAACAAACGCCTGAAACCAGGCATCTATTCAACAAACGCCTGGTTTTCAATTGCTTGTTATTACAATGAGCAGATTTTTATTACAACGGGCAGTTTTTTAACTTTTAAATGGCCTAAAGGGGCTAGTGAGGGCATGCAGACACATTTTGCTGAATGTTGCTGACACATGCGGCAAATTTTGCTAAATTTTACTGAGACATGCAGACTGTTTTAAAATGCAGTCACTTTTAAATTATCATGCTTTTGTTCAACAAACGCCAGTTTTCAAAACTGTTGTAATTTTTCGGTTCCAATAATTCAGGGTGTGGAAAATCGAAAATCCGCACCCGAACTTATGGGTGTAAACGGGTCGGACCGGACCCAACGGAGGTGTTCTAGTCCTGTCCTACAAGTGATTCGGATGGACACGGACCAGACACCATATAGCCTCAGACCGAGCCGGATAACAGACTGTTCTGTCCGATATACAACAATTACTCTTGAATCACGGTGTCAACTTCTGAACTCATGTTTTGCGCCTACTCTTGAATCGCGATGTAGGTACGGTTTTTCATCTTTCTAGTAGCTGTTGCCTTAGAAATTACTGCCCTAGAATACTAAATAAGGGACGTGAATGTATGTATGTCAGTAGAATAAAGTTATATATTGGGTTTAACAAGAGTCTAGGAGTTTCTTATGCTTTATTTGTTAGATTTAGATCCGCAGAGGCCAAAGCTTTTTACAAAAACACCCTATATATACTCTCCATCGCCGCCTTAAGCCCTCCGCCTTTCCCTAAAACAACAAACACAACGATGACTTCTTGCTTAGTATCCTCCTTGGTACGCTGCTCAATTCCCAGGGTTTCTTTTATTTACAGATCTCAATTTTACTCGACTACTCCTCTCATCTCAAGGACTTGGATCCTTAGAAATCTAATCAGCAAACCGTGCTGCCCAATTTTTACCAGATCCGTTTCTTCAAAAAAAATTGCGGCTGAGAATGATAAGATCAAGCATGCCGACGAGATTCTCTTGCGCGTTTTGGAATCGGAGATCGCTGAACATGAATTAGTAATAATACTCACTAACCCGTTCGCTCTTTTTATTTTATTGAATGGTGTAGTAATAACGTTTATCTTTAACTTCTGATTATATAAATCAGAACTCTATCTGTTTGTTTTTTTGGCAATTCAAAACAAGTTATTCAGAATTTGCAAACTTGACATATATCCTCTTGTATGAGTGATGAAGTTCGTTGATTGATTATCAAGCTAGATTGCCAATAGTAAAAGAAAAAAATTGAAGTGTTATGTGTGGATAATTTTTCTGTATCAGCAACAGTTTTATGCAACAATGTTACATTCTTTGCATTTACTCCGATCTTTATGTGTGTATGGTTTTTCACTACAACAAAGGTAATGGCTAGTATAAGTGCTACAACAAGATGATAAGTAGTTAGATTTTAGAAAATACGTTGCGGTACTTGAAACATATCTTACATCTTTATTTGTAATAAATAAGTACTGCATTTTATGTTATGGAATTCAGGTCCAGAATGACAGCTTTATTAGCATAGTCTCATATGATAATTAATTACAAACTTAAAGACAATTAAGGTCTCAAAGTATAGTAGGAGCCATGTGGATTCATTACGTAGCTTGTATGTATAATGTATCTTTTTGCTTCATCTTGACGGACAGTTTCACGCAACAATTTTACATTCTCTGCATTTACTAAAGTAGAAATATATCTTACTAGTGGCGTACGCAGAGATTTAGATTAGTGGGGGCGAAACAATGGAAAAATTGTTCAATCATATGCTAAAAAGTTAAGAAATATTGGAACTACAGAACTACATTAATATCCAATTTAAGCTTGATTTTCATCAGTGCCCTTATTGTTATTATTAGTTTTCTCTTCCATGTTTTCAATGTTGGCTTTTACAATATCATCGACCACTTCAGCATTAGTAGTGACTTCTTTCTTGCCTTCATTCATGTAACTCTCAGCCTTTGATTTGAAAGTTTTTGAAGACTCCGTCTTCATTCTATAAAGAGGCATAGCTTTCTGTACGCATTGGAGGAAAACATAACAATGATTAGTCAAACGAATCACACACAATTATTAGATCACACTACCGTGAGGAGTTGAACAAAATAAATTGGATGATGAACAACACAGCGATTAAAATTCATGTATTTTTAAGGATTGAAAATCCTTTATAATGAATAAGTATTAGTGTTATTGCTAGTTTCCCATCATAACTGCACAAGTATAAAATGCATCAACAATAGAAACATAAAATCTACTAGAAAAATATCTTTTGATGGTATAGGAAGAAGAGAGTGTCTGCTTTTAGCAACTGGTATGAAGCCATTTAAATTGTTCTGTGAAGAGAAAACACAGAAAAATTATATAAGAATGCATCAATATATACATGAACTTAACACACACACATACATCATGGTAGTTAAGGCGCTAAGACGCAAAAAAGCGCAAGCATTGAGCCTGAGGCTTTTTTGAGCATTGGGCTTTTTTATGTGACTTTTATATGAGTTTGATCTGCTATTTTGCCAACTACAAATTAATTTTTAAACCATATTTTATAATTTATTCAATTATTTACATATTTTATTAATAAGATTCAAATTTTAAACCATATTTTATAATTTGTTGAACAATCAAAATTTTAATTTAACTATTTATAAATAAAATTTTGAATTTAGCAAAAAAAAGCCTCAAACTGCGAAAAGGCGCACTCAAACTATAAAAAGACGCAAGCCTTGAGCCTTGGGTTTTTTTTATTTTTATTTTTGCGTTTAGGCACACCTAAGCGCGCCCCTTGATAACTATGACATACATATGTATGAATTTTAACCGCTATGTTATTCATCATCCAATTTATTTTGTTCAACCCCTCACGGCAGTGTGATCTAATAATTGTGTGCGATTCGTTTGACTAATCAATGCTATGTTTTTTTCTTCTTCAATGCGTACAGAAAGCTATGCCCCTTTATAGAATGAAGACGAAGGCTTCTAAACTTTCAAATCGAAGGTTGAGGGTTACATGAATGAAGGCAAGAAAGAAGTCACTACTAATGCTGAAGTGGTCGATGATATTGTCAAAGCCAACATTGAAAACATGGAAGAGAAAGATAATAATAACAATAATGACACTGATAAAAATCGTGCTTAAACTGGATATTAACGTAGTTTTGTAGATGAAATATTCTTAATTTTTTCACATATGATTGAACAATTTTTCCATTGTTCCGCCCACTAATCTAAATCTCTGCGTACGTCACTGCTTGCTTTTAAGCAAATTCCTCTGATCAATAAAGCTAAAGTTAGAGGGAAAAAAACCCAGTGGGGGCGACGGCCCCCACTGGGCCTATGGTGGGTACGCCAATGTATCTTGTAGAATATATTGTTCTTTACCGTTGTAATATATCTTGCTGAATATATTGAACTTGGGAACTTAGCACGCTACCCTCTAGCATAAGTTATAAAGTTACTTGATTGGTCTTTAATTGGATGACCAATAATTTATCCTAGTTTCAATGATACATGAACACAATCAAAACTGACTGATGATGTTGTTCTTTACCATTTTAATAGTTATTTTAAATCACTAATATGTATTTTTATTTTGGCATTTTAGCAGGAAAAAGTGTTGCCAAAGGATTTTCCATTTGAGATTATTGGTAATCCTGAAGGTCGATCAATTACGCTTAAGAGAGAATATGGCACTGAGCAGATCCAAGCTACTGCGCATGCCTACTCGTATATGAGTACTCCGATCTTGCTGATGTATCTAGATATTACCATAAAAAAGAAAGTGGGTCCTACTTTAGGAATCTTGTGCCATCTCAGACCAAATGATTTCCAAATTTTACGCACATCATTGGAAAGTCCAGAAATCTCCAAATCCAAGTAAGATTTCTTTATACTGGCTGAGATTGCTTGAAGCTTATCCTACGTGTCTAACTTGAAAAACATGTATACTTGCTGTAACACCCCGAATTTTAGTTAATACTAAAATTCACTAATTTCAGGATAAATAATCTCAGATATGGGAATTAGGGGAAACGGGCTGCGTCATTACGTTCGTCTCGGAAAAATACGCGAAATAGAGTCCGAGTTTTCGAAAATCGGAGTCCGTATGGCCCAGTTATGGCCCGATGAAGTTTGCAGAAAATTTAAAACTAAAACAGATTTAAAAATTTAAAATATTCAGATTTGGAATGGGCCAGGCGGGGTCAGGCGGGAAGCTTCCCGCCCAGCCCATGTCGACAGGGCTGTCGACAGGCCTGTCGACAGGGGTGTCGACATGCCTGTCGACTTGCCTGTCGACAGGGTGGCGCCGTTCTGTGAACCTGGGTGCACCAGGTTGCACCAGGTTGGGTTTCAGGCTGGCTAGGAGGGCTGGTTCTAGAGATTTCCTAAATCTAAGGGTCCTAATCTAATCTAGGGTTAATCTAAGGGCCTAAAACACTCACCTAATCCTATAAATAAGACCCCAACCCTACCCTAATTCATTCATAATTAAGTCTTGTAACTAAACTATGGCAAAATGAAATTTGAGCATGGCCTCCACTAGTTCATAAAGAAAGTTGCAAGCTAATCCCTCTCAAATCATTCTCTAATCATCATTATCTTCATAGTTAGCAACTAATTCTACTTCATAAGGTTGCTAATCTTGAGTTTGGTGAGTTTCTATCACTTTAACATCAATTGTTAAAGTAAGTAGATTGGGTGTAATGAGATCTATGGTCTTAAATGCGGATTAGTGAGTATGAATCATGTATAATGATATGTTACTCTATGTCGTTCTATGTTTATGCATATTTGATGAGTTGGTTTATGCATGCTTAATAAGTTGATTTATGCATGTTTAACAAGTTGATATATGCATGTTTAATAAGTGGATTTATGCATATTTAATAAGTGGAATTATGCATGTTTAGTAAAGTGATATGCAAGTTAAGTGTATGTTTAAATGCAAGTTGAAAGTGATATGCAAGTTAAGTGTATGTTTAAATGCAAGTTGAAAGTGATATGCAAGTTAAGTGTATGTTTAAATGCAAGTTGAAAGTGATACGCAAGTTATGCATGCTTATGCAAGTGTATGGATGCTTATGCAAGTCATATATATGTTTAATGCAAGATTTATGTGATATGCAAGTTATGCATGCTTATGCGAGTATATGAATACTTATGCAAGATATGTATGTGCTTAAATGACATGATATGCAAGTTATGCAAGTATGTGAATGCTTATGCAAGTTATGTGTATGCTTAAATGCATGTTTAACATGTTATGCAAGATTGAGAATGCCTATATGCAAGTTTAACATGTTATGCAAGATATGTGTATGATAATATGCAAGTTGGGTTTATATGTAGTTGGGTTAATATATGCTCATATATGCAAGTTGACATCCTCTTAACCCATGACAAAGTTGTATGTTAAACCCATGATATTTGTAATGATCTTCCCCTTTTGTTATGTCATGTAACGAGAACGATTTACGTGGGGAACGATGGGGTGGTAAATATGTTAATAAATGAATGTTTGGGTATGATTAAGCATACCATAAAAATAAATTACCATAAGTGGGAATTTACCTATTGAGTTAGGTCTACCCCGTGGGAATTTACCTATTGAGTTAGGTCTACCCATGTTATGGAAAACTTGATAATAATTAGGGATAATTAATATGGAGGTGATTAATTAGGTGTAATTAATCGACTAAGACACGAGGTTGGACTCATTTGTAGTGTAAAACTGCCCGGACCCGACCGGCTTAACCAGTTGCTACAAATGTCAGCCCAATGTGAGAGGTCTTAGCCATAAATTAAATACGTGATTAAGGTAAAGACACGAGGTTAGACTCTGTTATGACGTAAGACTGCCCGGATTCTACCGGCTTAACCAGGCGGTCATAACAACCAGTCTAATGTGGGAGGTCTTTACGGGAGATCACGGTCTTAATTAATTAAGAAACACTTAACCATAATAGCATGTAGTGGGACATGAGGGGTTAAGTGGGTGCCTTGGGTGGCATGAGGAAATTTGGTGGTTGCCTTGGGTGGCATGTGGAATCTAGTGGGTTGCCTTGGGTGGCAATAGAAAATACGATTAGAATACTTAACCAAGTGGAAACATGTAATTAAACATGATTAAAGGGTTAAGTGGGATACACTAGATATTTGACAAGCTTAAGTGGGTAGCTTGTGGGGGCCCATTTCAACCAATATCCCAAACGTATCTTTGTGGGCTCGACCCATGTCGAGTGACGGGACACGCATATTGGGCTTGATTCTAAGAGGCCAAAACGGGTTAGCGGTGGCAACGCAAGTCCAACGGGCTTCATATGCGTGTGTGGGCCCGGGCTGGTAGATAAGCCGTTGTTGCATCGTGTAGATATAAAGCCGTGCACCGTTGGTATTGGGTAGCCACTTTAGGGGAGTGATACACCCCACTGTGGGACCAGCACGGGTATCTACGGTAGGGAGCCGATCGCTTGGGGAGTAGTGGGTACACCTAGTGGAAATAGGGGCAGACGGCACCTATGTAGGGGTACACGAAACTACTGGGTAAGATTACTGGGTACACCTAGTGGAGATAGGGGCAGACGACACCTATGTAGTGGGCTAGGGGTACATGGAACTATTGGGGAAATTTTCCAATTCCTGGGAAGGGATCAACCTTTAAGTAGGAATGACTGGTGTGGTGCAGTTAGTAATTATCCTTGGGTGGGTAGATGCGTCCTGACGATTATCTTAGTTTATCCTAAGTCTTCCAAGCTGCTTAGTGTAGCCATTCATCCCCAGATATTACCGTAGGTCAAGTTTATGTCTTCTCTGGTTACTTTAATGATTGTATTGTTAAAGTTATAGGACTCACTCAGACTTATGTCTGACCCCGTTGTTTTATCCTTTTCCCAACTCTCAGGTCCTACGGCGGATCCTAGCAGTAGTAGATCTTGATCGGATTGCTGTTCCAGTCTTTCGGAGCTTGGGTAGATGTAAAGCTCCAGTTATCCAGTTATCTTTTCTTTTGTTATGGCTATTGTATATAAGAGTGGGATTATGTACTTCTTTATTTTGATGGATATTGTACTTGACTTTTATCATGGTTTTATGATGTAACCAGACATGTTTATTTTCCGCTGTTATGAGATGATGTTTTAAAATTTCAAGTACTATTTATATCTGGCTTGTTGTAATTTTTCTGTTCTATATTCACTAAAATACTCCACCGATGCTATGGCATTCCCTTGTGAGTGACCCTAGCGGGCGTGGGGTGTTACACGTGGTATCAGAGCAAAGGTTACCGGAACAGATAAAAATTTTTAGAAAACTATTTTTCTAAAACATTTTTGGAAAAGATATTTTCAAAAACATGTCTTTTAAGAGAAAAGTTTTTGAAAGAAAAGCATAATCCCCAATAGCCATATCTATATCCTTCGAATTCTCCGTTTTGAATCTTTCCTTTTTCGTTTCAGCATGGCCGAGAATATTAATCTTCCGGAGGGTGTAGCGGTACCAGTATGGTATAGGAGATTGATGGAGGCTAGGGCCACCACTACGGGTCCAGCGAATATTCCTCCACCAACCGTAGCACCCGATCTTCCTACTCCCCCTCCTCCTCGCACGGATACTTTTGCTAAGACTTGCAAGGAATTTAAAGCTATGGGAGGGAAACCTTTTCAAGGATCTGAAACCTTTGTGGAGGCTAGAGATTGGCTTAAGGAGGTGGAAGAGTTGATAGATATCTTTGAGATGGAAGAAGGGAAGAAAGTCAAGTTGGCTGCTTGGTTAATGAAGGGAGAGGCCTCATTCTGGTGGGAGGTTACTAATGGAGAACGCCCCGTTGACTCTTGGGCGGATTTTAAGCAAAGATTTGTGGCAAAGTTTCTCTCAAGGGCGGAGGAAAACTTGTATATGGAAAGATTCTTGACTCTGAAGCAAGGAAATCTTTCGGTGAAGGAATATGTTAACAAGTTTAATCAATTGGCAAGGTTTGGCCTAGACATGGTAAATACACCGGAGAAGAAGGCTTTGCGGTTCGTGAAAGGCTTGAATGAACCGATGCATGGGTTGGCTATGACTCACATCCCTATGGGGGCCACCTTTGAGAAGCTAGTTGATATGGCACTCATGTATGAGGAAGAGAAGGGTCCTAATGCTAATAAGGCACCCGAGAAGAAGGGAGATCAAAAGAGACCTCAACAACAGCAAAGCAAAGGTGGGAAAGGCAACGGTGGCAAGAGCAAGAAGAAGAAGTGTTTCAATTGTGGGACACCTGGCCACCTAAGCAAGGATTGTCGCAAGAAGAAGAAGACCGGCTGCTTCCACTGTGGCGAAGCAGGGCACTTAGTGAAGGATTGCCCTAAGAAAGGGCAAAGGACGGGATCTACCTTAGGAGGACAGGTGCAAGCTCTTATGGCACCGAGTCAGGCTAGGGGGCAAGTACAGGCTCTCGCGGTTCCACCGATTCAGGAGAGAGGTAGAAATATTTCCGTTGAAAGTCTGGTTTTTCTATTTGATCATCCTGTCCGTACATTGTTTGATTCAGGCGCATCGCATTCGTTTATCTCATCATCATTAGTTGAGTCACTGCACCTAGACACCAGTCTGGTAGATGATCCCTTGGTTGTTTCAAACCCAATTGGGGGCTCCACTTATTTGTCCATGATATGTTTGGGTTTGAAGATTTCTATACTTAGCATTGAGTTTAGATATGATGCTTTTGTATTGGGCTTCACGGGCTATGGGTTGATTTTGGGCATGGACTGGTTATCCAGTAATGGTGCCGTTCTTGATTGCGAAAGGAGAGTTGTTAGGCTGATGACCCGCTTGGGTAACACTCTCGAGATTTCTTGTAATCCCATGGACTCTGTTATGCTAAGTTATCTTGAATCGCTTGACGCTTCGGTCGAGAGTTTGAAATCTGTTAGAGTAGTCCGGGAATATCCGGATGTGTTTGAGGAGGTGAAGGGCTTACCTCCGAAGCGGGAGATTGACTTCCGAATATATTTGGTGGATAATGCTAAACCGGTATCTTTACCAGTGCGCCACATGGCTCCTCGTGAGAGGAGGGAACTCCATAAGCAAGTAGGGGAGTTGCTTGAGAAGGGGTTCATAAGACGGAGCATATCGGAGTGGGGTGCTCCAGTAGTATTTGCTACGAAGGCAGATGGGTCCCTCAGACTTTGTGTAGACTATAGAGAACTCAACAAGCTCACAAAGAAGAATAGACACCCATTGCCGAGGATTGATGATCTTTTCGATCAGTTGGTTGGCGCTTCAGTATTTTCTCAGTTGGACTTGGCCACGGGGTTTCATCAGTTGAGGGTGGCTGAGGATAGCATAGACAAGACTGCCTTTAGGACTCCGGATGGTTTCTATGAGTGGCTGGTGATGCCATTTGGGTTGACAAACGCCCCTGCATACTTTGTTGATTTGATGAGTAGGGTGTTCAGGGAGTTCCTTAATAAATTTGTGGTGGTCTTTGTGGATGATATCTTAGTATTTTCTAAGAGTGAAGAAGAGCATGCCCTACATCTTGGGGAAGTGTTGAAGACTCTTCGAGCAGATAGCCTTAAGGCTAAATTTTCTAAATGTCACTTCTGGAGGAGGGAAGTGCGGTTCTTGGGGCATGTGGTCTCCAAGGAAGGGATAGCTGTGGATCCCGCGAAGGTAGTATCAATTCAGGATTGGAATGTTCCGAAGAATGCTACCGAAGTAAGAAGTTTCTTGGGTTTGGCGGGTTATTATAGGAAGTTCATTAAAGACTTCGCGAAGATATCAGCCCCATTAACCCGCTTAACAAAGAAGAATCTTGTTTTCACATGGGATGTAGATTGTGATGATGCGTTCCGACGGTTAAAGAGAGCTTTAACCACGGCTCCAGTTTTAGTGTTTCCAGATGGGAGCAAGCCATTTGTTGTCTATACCGATGCCTGTGGGACAGGACTTGGCGCAGTCTTAATGCAAGAAGGGAGGGTAATAGCCTATGGTGGAAGGCAGTTGAGGGCACATGAGAAAAATTACCCTACCCATGATCTAGAGCTGGCCGCTATTGTTTTTGCACTTAAGATTTGGCGCCATTATCTTCTGGGTGAGAGATTTGAGTTGTTCACTGACCATAAATCTTTGAAGTACTTGTTCTCTCAGAAGGATCTAAACTTAAGACAGCAAAGGTGGATGGAGTTCTTAGCATCCTATGACTTCGAGATATCGTATACCCCTGGCAAGGGTAACGTGGTGGCGGACGCCTTGAGCAGGAAGAGGTTGTCCTTGAGTCCATTTTTCGTGGAACGACGAAGCTTGGAATTTATCTCGATGTTTGATTTCAGACCTTCTGTTGACTATGTACCCGGTTTGCTAGCTTCTTTGGAAGTTAGACCTACTCTCTTGGGGCGGATTGAAGAAGCACAGAGGGGCGATCCACAGTTGGTTGAGTTAGTAGAGAAGCTCATAAGGGGGGAGTCGTCCAGCCATTTGAGTAGGTACACCCTAGACGATAGGGGGTGCTTGCGTAGAGACGGTAGACTTTGTGTACCGCAAGACGAGGGTTTGAGGAAGGCTATTCTTGATGACGCACACCGTTCTAGGATGACCATTCATCCCGGTGGGGATAAGATGTACCAAGACATGAAAAGGGTTTTCTTCTGGTCCGGTATGAAGAAAGATGTGGCAGAGTATGTAGCTCGATGTTTGGTGTGCCAGCAAGTGAAGGCGGAGCAAAGGAAACCAGGTGGGTTGCTTCACCCATTGGAGGTTCCGCAATGGAAGTGGGATAGCGTCTCGATGGATTTTATTGACGGGTTACCCAGGTCGAGGAAGGGTAATACAGGAATTTGGGTGGTGGTAGATAGACTTACTAAGAGCGCCCATTTCATACCTGTAAAGAGCAAGAGGACTGCTCCATGGCTAGCTTCAGTATATCTTCGAGAGATAGTTCGATTACATGGGGTACCCTCTAGCATAGTTAGTGATCGAGATCCTATCTTCACTAGTGAGTTCTGGAGAAGTTTGCAAGAAGCAGTGGGGACTCAATTGTGTCTGAGCACCGCATATCATCCTCAGACAGACGGCCAGACTGAGAGGGTGAATCGTGTTCTAGAAGACCTTTTGAGGCTTTGTATCTTAGATTTTGTAGGTACATGGGAAGAGCATCTTCCACTGGTGGAGTTCGCATATAATAACAGCTGTCAGTCCAGTATTGGTATGGCTCCTTTCGAAGCTCTCTATGGAAGGCCTTGTCGATCACCTACATGTTGGTGGGAATCTACGGATAAGATCTTGCTTGGGCCTGATATGGTTAGGGAGACTTCAGAGAAGATTGACTTGATTCGAAGAAGGATGAAAGCAGCGCAGGATAGGCAAAAATCTTATGCGGACAAGAGAAGGACGGATCTTGAGTTTGAGGTTGGGGATATGGTTTTTGTCAAGGTATCTCCGTTGAGAAATGTTGTTCGCTTCGGATCCGTTGGGAAGTTAGCACCAAGGTTTGTTGGGCCGTTTCCTATCAAGGAAAGAATTGGACGGATGGCATATAGAGTGGAGTTGCCTGACAGACTTAGTGGTGTCCATGATGTATTCCATGTGTCCCATTTGAGGAAATGCTTACATGAGACCGCAGAGGTGGTAGAGCCGAGCTTGCTTAGGGATATGGAGGTTGAGCGTGATGCGACGATTCGACGAGCTCCTACTCGCATCCTTGGGTCAGAGACTAGGAAATTGAGGAATCGAGAGGTTCAGCTAGTCAAAGTGCAATGGGGAGAAGATGAGAGCAACGCAACTTAGGAGACGGAAGCGAAGATGCGTTCATTGTACCCATTTCTTTTTGAGGGTATGCCTTTACTTTCTCCTTTATCGCTTGTCTAGTACTTATCTTATCTTTAGTATGTCCTCTCGTTAGTACTTTTGACCTTTAGATAGGGTAAACCTATGGTTGAAACATGTGTTTGAGACATGTTATGGTTGATGGATGCAAGTGGATGCAAGTGTTTGCTAGTGGTTGCTCGTGGATGCATATACACACACTCTAGGCACTAGATCGGCTCAGTCACTTCATATTGCATATTGCATAAAATTGTGTGTAGGAAAATATATTTATGGATGTATAATGGTTGTGTTATCACATGGATGATGCATTTTGGTGAATGATTGTGCACTCATGTAGATATTGTATGTGTCGATAGGGTTTCTCGCATACAGAATGGATGCATGGCACTATCATGGTTTGCATATGTTCATACATTAGATAGGGAACATATACACACACTTTTTGCATATGCTCATACATCATTAGAAATTGTTTTAAGGACAATGGATGCCCGTGGTTGATGATTTGAGTAGATGGTTGTTTGGTTGGTAGGATATGCATTCTCCTTAGCTTAGAGATTTCGGGGACGAAATCCTTTAAGGAGGGGAGAATGTAACACCCCGAATTTTAGTTAATACTAAAATTCACTAATTTCAGGATAAATAATCTCAGATATGGGAATTAGGGGAAACGGGCTGCGTCATTACGTTCGTCTCGGAAAAATACGCGAAATAGAGTCCGAGTTTTCGAAAATCGGAGTCCGTATGGCCCAGTTATGGCCCGATGAAGTTTGCAGAAAATTTAAAACTAAAACAGATTTAAAAATTTAAAATATTCAGATTTGGAATGGGCCAGGCGGGGTCAGGCGGGAAGCTTCCCGCCCAGCCCATGTCGACAGGGCTGTTGACAGGCTTGTCGACAGGGGTGTCGACATGCCTGTCGACTTGCCTGTCGACAGGGTGGCGCCGTTCTGTGAACCTGGGTGCACCAGGTTGCACCAGGTTGGGTTTCAGGCTGGCTAGGAGGGCTGGTTCTAGAGATTTCCTAAATCTAAGGGTCCTAATCTAATCTAGGGTTAATCTAAGGGCCTAAAACACTCACCTAATCCTATAAATAAGACCCCAACCCTACCCTAATTCATTCATAATTAAGTCTTGTAACTAAACTATGGCAAAATGAAATTTGAGCATGGCCTCCACTAGTTCATAAAGAAAGTTGCAAGCTAATCCCTCTCAAATCATTCTCTAATCATCATTATCTTCATAGTTAGCAACTAATTCTACTTCATAAGGTTGCTAATCTTGAGTTTGGTGAGTTTCTATCACTTTAACATCAATTGTTAAAGTAAGTAGATTGGGTGTAATGAGATCTATGGTCTTAAATGCGGATTAGTGAGTATGAATCATGTATAATGATATGTTACTCTATGTCGTTCTATGTTTATGCATATTTGATGAGTTGGTTTATGCATGCTTAATAAGTTGATTTATGCATGTTTAACAAGTTGATATATGCATGTTTAATAAGTGGATTTATGCATATTTAATAAGTGGAATTATGCATGTTTAGTAAAGTGATATGCAAGTTAAGTGTATGTTTAAATGCAAGTTGAAAGTGATATGCAAGTTAAGTGTATGTTTAAATGCAAGTTGAAAGTGATATGCAAGTTAAGTGTATGTTTAAATGCAAGTTGAAAGTGATACGCAAGTTATGCATGCTTATGCAAGTGTATGGATGCTTATGCAAGTCATATATATGTTTAATGCAAGATTTATGTGATATGCAAGTTATGCATGCTTATGCGAGTATATGAATACTTATGCAAGATATGTATGTGCTTAAATGACATGATATGCAAGTTATGCAAGTATGTGAATGCTTATGCAAGTTATGTGTATGCTTAAATGCATGTTTAACATGTTATGCAAGATTGAGAATGCCTATATGCAAGTTTAACATGTTATGCAAGATATGTGTATGATAATATGCAAGTTGGGTTTATATGTAGTTGGGTTAATATATGCTCATATATGCAAGTTGACATCCTCTTAACCCATGACAAAGTTGTATGTTAAACCCATGATATTTGTAATGATCTTCCCCTTTTGTTATGTCATGTAACGAGAACGATTTACGTGGGGAACGATGGGGTGGTAAATATGATAATAAATGAATGTTTGGGTATGATTAAGCATACCATAAAAATAAATTACCATAAGTGGGAATTTACCTATTGAGTTAGGTCTACCCCATGGGAATTTACCTATTGAGTTAGGTCTACCCATGTTATGGAAAACTTGATATTAATTAGGGATAATTAATATGGGGGTGATTAATTAGGTGTAATTAATCGACTAAGACACGAGGTTGGACTCATTTGTAGTGTAAAACTGCCCGGACCCGACCGGCTTAACCAGTTGCTACAAATGTCAGCCCAATGTGAGAGGTCTTAGCCATAAATTAAATACGTGATTAAGGTAAAGACACGAGGTTAGACTCTGTTATGACGTAAGACTGCCCGGATTCTACCGGCTTAACCAGGCGGTCATAACAACCAGTCTAATGTGGGAGGTCTTTACGGGAGATCACGGTCTTAATTAATTAAGAAACACTTAACCATAATAGCATGTAGTGGGACATGAGGGGTTAAGTGGGTGCCTTGGGTGGCATGAGGAAATTTGGTGGTTGCCTTGGGTGGCATGTGGAATCTAGTGGGTTGCCTTGGGTGGCAATAGAAAATACGATTAGAATACTTAACCAAGTGGAAACATGTAATTAAACATGATTAAAGGATTAAGTGGGATACACTAGATATTTGACAAGCTTAAGTGGGTAGCTTGTGGGGGCCCATTTCAACCAATATCCCAAACGTATCTTTGTGGGCTCGACCCATGTCGAGTGACGGGACACGCATATTGGGCTTGATTCTAAGAGGCCAAAACGGGTTAGCGGTGGCAACGCAAGTCCAACGGGCTTCATATGCGTGTGTGGGCCCGGGCTGGTAGATAAGCCGTTGTTGCATCGTGTAGATATAAAGCCGTGCACCGTTGGTATTGGGTAGCCACTTTAGGGGAGTGATACACCCCACTGTGGGACCAGCACGGGTATCTACGGTAGGGAGCCGATCGCTTGGGGAGTAGTGGGTACACCTAGTGGAAATAGGGGCAGACGGCACCTATGTAGGGGTACACGAAACTACTGGGTAAGATTACTGGGTACACCTAGTGGAGATAGGGGCAGACGGCACCTATGTAGTGGGCTAGGGGTACATGGAACTATTGGGGAAATTTTCCAAGTCCTGGGAAGGGATCAACCTTTAAGTAGGAATGACTGGTGTGGTGCAGTTAGTAATTATCCTTGGGTGGGTAGATGCGTCCTGATGATTATCTTAGTTTATCCTAAGTCTTCCAAGCTGCTTAGTGTAGCCATTCATCCCCAGATATTACCGTAGGTCAAGTTTATGTCTTCTCTGGTTACTTTAATGATTGTATTGTTAAAGTTATAGGACTCACTCAGACTTATGTCTGACCCCGTTGTTTTATCCTTTTCCCAACTCTCAGGTCCTACGGCGGATCCTAGCAGTAGTAGATCTTGATCGGATTGCTGTTCCAGTCTTTCGGAGCTTGGGTAGATGTAAAGCTCCAGTTATCCAGTTATCTTTTCTTTTGTTATGGCTATTGTATATAAGAGTGGGATTATGTACTTCTTTATTTTGATGGATATTGTACTTGACTTTTATCATGGTTTTATGATGTAACCAGACATGTTTATTTTCCGCTGTTATGAGATGATGTTTTAAAATTTCAAGTACTATTTATATCTGGCTTGTTGTAATTTTTCTGTTCTATATTCACTAAAATACTCCACCGATGCTATGGCATTCCCTTGTGAGTGACCCTAGCGGGCGTGGGGTGTTACACTTGCTGAGATACCAATACATGCTAATTTGATATGCATATAAAACCTGGAAACTTACAGACCAAACACTCAAGGGATAAGTGACATGATATGGCCACATTGCAAAATAAGGGATACAATGGCTGTTAGAAAACAATGACTGAGTCGCATACTTTGTCGCTTTCTTGAAGACGATTCGACGATCTGGCCGACGGTGCAAACAAGTTTGTACTTGTTACCACCGTCTCTAGGATAAAACAACATCGAAAAAATAATCGATTTGCTTGAGATAAAACGTGTCGTTTTTTTTTCTTCTGAGTGATCCGAAATAAAAAATATACGTGTTATTATTGTTGTAGGGAAGTCGGTTTAGATCTTAAAAAATGGATCTCAGTTTTACCAAGTCAAGTAAAAACCGATTCATTCATAGTCTTATGATGTGAGACTATTCATATAGGAGTCATCTCACACTTATTCAAATTTTTAAATAATTCGTCTTTATAAAAATAAACTATTTTTCCAACAATCCCCCACTTGAATTTTTAAAAATATTTTCCGAGCAGTTTCAAAAAAATATAAGATTGTGCATAAACAAAGGTGTCATCCGACTTGAACCTTTGCATAGTGGATAAGATTCAGTTTTTAGTAGAGTGACACGTAGTCTTGAACTCTATTCCTGACATCAGACCACACACAATCTATTCTATAGTGCAATCAAATAAGCCCGTGCATTTATTGTCATGCACGTCTATCCCAGTTTAGTGAATGCTCCAGAAGTTTCGTCCAAAACTCCATAGGAAACGACCACATTTCCACATTCACATAGGTGAGTCTATCAAGAGTACTCCTGAAGGTAGGTACTCCACTCCAAATAGAGTATTGATCTCATTAAGAGTTTCCATTTACTCATTCTCTAATCACTTCAGGAATACATGCTTCTTAATATATAAATTTAGCATGTTCATCAGCTATCACAACACAAGTTGTTTTTACCCATTGAACCTAGTTCTTGGTATCTCCAGTCATTTAGGTTGGGTTACCATTGTGTGTAATTCTACAATCTCAGGGCAATAGTCTCATTCTTTTAGAATCATTAAGGACTTTCTTTCTGAACAGTCCTTTCGTCAAAGGATCAGCCAAATTATCATCACTTCATATGTGATGTTCTCTAACAATACTGTGCTTACGACTGTCATTTCTTACCGTTATAATATCGGTTTTGTCCTTTTTTCAATAGTCGTCGAATTTTTCATCACTAAATATATGATGTTCTTTTACAGTATTGTGCTTACGACTGTCGTTTACTACCATTATAATAATGGTTCTGTACTTGTTGCAATAGCCGCGGAACTATCGCAATAGCCGCGGAACTATCGCAATAGATTACACAACTGGTGTCGGTTTTTCCCTTATGGGATCTCAACTAACAGATTTCTTTAGCTCTCTGCTTCTTCACTAGCTGTGGCTAGAGCAATTATCTCAATCTCTATAGTAGACTGAGTCAAAATAGTATGTTTTCTGGATTTTTCAAGAAACAACTCCAATAATGCAAGATGTATAGTCACTGGTCGCTTTAGAATCATCTAATAAAGTATTCCAGTCTGCATCGGAATATCCTTCAAATACAACTGGAAACTTTTCATAATTTAATCCAAGGTCCATAGTTCATTTAAGGTATTTCATGACCCTTTCAATAGCATGTTAATGCTTTATACTAGGTCTACTGGTAAACCTGCACGATAATCCCACGACATAGGCAATGTCGGGTCTTGCACAATCAGTGGTTTATCGAAGGCTGCCAATGATGCTCGCATAATCAGACTGTCTTACACCTTCACCAGTGTTCTTAAATAACTTTACACGGGGATTATATGGTGTACATGCAGGTTTATAGGAAAAGTAATTTTTAGTACCAAGGATTACACTCGCCTCACCTAGATCTTTCATATCAAAATTGGCACGTAATAAGAATTTTACTGAGTTTATGACATGAATGTTTAACCTCAAAAAGAGTAGGTCATCTACATAAAGACATATAATAGTGCAAATGTCATTATCAGATTTGTAATAAATGCATTTGTCACTTTCATTAACTTTAAAACCATGTGAAATGATTACGTTATCAATTTTTTCATGTAATTGTTTAAGTGCTTGTTTTAAACCATATAATGATTTATCTAATTTGCATACTTTATGTTCTTGACCATGTACTAAAATTCTTCAGGCTGGTCCATATAAATTTCTTCTTCTAATTCACCGTTCAAAAATGCGGTTTTAACATCCATTTGGTGTATTAATATATTATGAACAGAGACAAGTGGGATTAATACCCGAATGAATGTAATTCTAGTTACGGGTGAAAATGTGTCAAAGAATTCTATATTTTCTTTTTGTTTAAAACCTTTAGCTACTAGACGAACTTTATATTTATCGACATCAGGTTTTAATTTCTTTATAAGTACCCATTTACAGCCTATAGATTTACAACCAAGGGGTAAATCTACCAAGTGTCAAGTCTTATTAGATTCTAAAGAATCCATCTCATTATTTATAGCCTCTTGCCAAAAGTGGGCATCTAAAGAAGATAAGGCCTCTTGGTGGTTTAAGGGATCATCCTCTATGGTAAAAGCACGAAGATCCGAACCAAAATGTTTCACAGTGCTTGCACTTTTACTTCTTTTAGGCACAGTTTCAGAATTTTCATTAAGTTCTGTTCGAATAGACATACTTGAAGTGCCCTACTATTCCTTAATTTAAAAGGAAATTTTTTTCACAACAATCAACGTCATTTGATTCAATTATATTATGTGTATTTAGGTCATAAAATCTGTATGCTTTGCTATTAATAGCATAACCTATAAATACATATTCATATGCTCTACTTGCTAATTTTATTCTCTTAGGGTTTGAAATGCGAACATATGCTAAACAATCCCAAGCTATAAAGTATGACACATTGGGTTCATAATTCTTTAAAATTTCATAAGGTGAAATTTTATTCTTAGATTTAGGGATTCTATTCAAAACATAACATAATATATCCCTCACCAATGTTTGTTGCACCAGAATTAAATAAAATGGCAACTACTAATTCGGTAAAGGCCCTATTTTTTTCTTTCAGCTTTACCGTTCATTTCAGGTGAATAGGGTGCAGTTCTTTCATGTACTATACTATGTAATTATAAAAATCCAGAATAAAACTAAGTTCATATTCTGTTCCTCTATCACTACGTAGTCTCTTAATTTTCTTATTCGCTTGATTGTCAATTTCAATTTCGAATATTTTAAACATGTCAAATGCATCACATTTTTCAGAATCACTGTCTCTACAGAGGTAGACTTTATTTCCACCTTACCAATCTCTACGGCTTTAGTGGTGTGAGGATCTCCCAACAACATTTTCTGATCATCAGCAGCCGTGTATGTTGTGAATATATCACGATCATAACAGACATGGCGAGAAACACCAGTGTCTACCCACCAACCATCTGATCCACCAACAAGGTGAATCTCAGTATTCATAGCCGTAAGAGGCTCCTCAGTCGGGTTAGCCTACTGCCATATGACCTGGTTTTTCATAGTTGTAACATAGAAACAACTTCCTAGAATCATTCTTTTTGGTTGGTTGCTGTTGTCCTTTATGGTTTCCTTGTGGATTCCCATTCTATTCTCAATTGACCGGTCGTGGAGGCTTACTATTGATAAAGATGTGAATATGTTTGAAAAGCATCCAATTTTTTTTGTTTTTGGTAATGAATTATACACTGCTTTTATGTGTCGTTGCCTCCCTTATCTTAATAATAGTCCATGTAACAATTCATCTTGATAAAATAGTTCATTTTTCAACATCTATTTTATCAGAAGTTCTGGATCTAACTTTGCCAATGTATTTCATTACCAAGTGTTTCTAGATTATGCATACTTTTCTGCAGAACAATTGTAATGAGAGACATTCAACAAAGTTCATATGGACGTTATCTTACCAAAAAAGACATACAGTGGTTGAATTATATAACCAAACACACTGCAAGATTTTACAAGAGAATGTTACCCATCATGGAGATAGGACTGCATCTGGAGTTATGGTCAAACATGGGTGGCTCTCTTTTCATATAAGCGTTAATTAAATCAAGTTTAATCGGTGTACATCATTACTAGACGTGATAGTCAACATCGCTGTCGTTCATTTAAGAGTGTTTTATCTTTATCAACTTCAATTAAACTTCTGAAAAATAAACTGCAAACAAGAAAGATAGGGAAATAAATTACTTGTTAATTTGAGCAATGGCGCCATCAAAAAAGATAGTAGAAGTATCATAAAGCCCCTCCATTGTATACTCTTAGACCAGCTCAAATCCCCGTCCGCCCAAGCCTCAAGTCACCAACTGGCTTGCCAAAAATCCCTCTCTTTCTTTTATCTCTTGTATCTCCAGCCTTTTCCGATACAACAATATTTTATTTTACCTGTCGAAGTGACCGTATTGCCTCTCATACTCTGTAAGAAGCAAATTTTCATCCTTGTTTCTAGGTCTAATCTTTAATTTCTGAATCCCAGCACGCCTAGTTTGAGCTATAAATTTGATATCGAGACCGAGCGCTTGGAGTCAAGAGCAAGAGCAAGAGCAAACGCGGCTGAAATCGTTTACTCTGAAGTCAATGCCAAATAACGCAACACCAACTGATCCGAATCTTCATTTTAAAAACCCTAGTTTTTTTTGAGATTCCACCCAAGTATCCGCTCTCGTACTTCAACGAATCAGTGAATACTTTCTTCAGTTCAGTGGATTTATTACTTTTACAGATCGGGCGGATGCTGATGTGGCGAATGCAGTCCAAGCCATTGTTTCCAATTCGTCTTCAAATTGTTGGGAAACAATGACTGAGTCGCGTATTTTGTCACTTTCTTGAAGATGATTGTAACACCCTACGTCCGTTAGTGTCACTCACAAAGGGAATGCACTAAGTTCTGTGGAGCATTTTAAGGTAAAAGATGCAGATAAATTACAAGACAGACAGAAATTAAACAACGGAAAATAAAACTTTGCTTTATTGATAAAATGATTTGTACAACGATTTCTTTACAATATCAGAGTATCATCTGTCTTACAAGATAAAGAAGCATAAAACAATGTTTATATTCCCCAATCGTAGTAAGAGCCAGCCATAGCATCTGAAAAGAGAATCCAAGCAAAACTTCGATAAATCTTCAAGCTGGGAAAGAGTGACAGTCCAACTTAACCTGAGCTATACTATTCCCTCCTTTACTACCGGAGGGGGGGGGGGGGGGGACGGAAGAAAAGAAGACGAAAGAAAAACAGAGTCAGACATAAAGCCTGAGTAAGTTCAGTAACTTCTAGCATGTGAACATGGAAAAACAAAGCGACATGAATTAACTGAATACAAGATAACACCATGACGATAAGGTCAGCAAGATTAGACAAGATAATCGCAAGATATGCTAAGATAAGATAAACTGGATATGCTCTAATACTTTCGTCGCTTCGCTATTTTCTTGTTATACTAGTTTCTATATCTCTGCATCACCCAACTAGTGTACCAACTAGTAACGATAACGTGATCTCAATCCCTGTATTTTCCATTGCCTTCAGGCATACATTTATTATTTATTACCTAGATCTAATCTAGGGTTTTCAATCAAGTGCTTTCTAGATTCAACTACAGTTTACGCTATCTGCTGAACGCTTCTCGGATTCAAGGTTTATACCACCTAGTCCAACTAGGGATTATGCTACCTGTCGAACGATGCCCCCAAGTCTAGGACACACTACCTAGAGTGGTATATATTCCTATACTTCCCCACGCATGTATCGCGAATCGTTATCGCTTGTCTAGATGCACATGTCCTGTAATGTGCGGCCCGAGTCCTGTGGCAGGGCAAATCAAGAAACACATAACTCGGTCGGGAGCTTTCAGATATCTACCGATGCAGATGCTAAGGTCTGTTTTTATTCCAGTGGCTATGGTCCCACTCGACCCCTCCCTCAACTATTGAAAGGCACACCTTGAAAAATGAGAACTATACGCAGACCCCCCTATGCCCCACTGTCCTATGGCCATCCGCAACCATAACTAGATAGCAAGTATATGGTCTTTTGGAGTTCTCCGCCTTTCCATTTCACGAATCTCGACTGACTGAAGATGGATGGTAGACGACGAGTTGCTATCACAGGGCTACCGGTTTCTCGCCGAATCACACTGGTCCATCCTAGTCTTTAGGTTGCCATATTTTGCAACCAAGGCATACCCCTGGTTCTTCTAACGCAGACCTTAACCTCTGTGAGCCCAGGGGGATCATCTGCAGCCTCATAGAGGGATACCAAGAGTACCCTCATGTCCCCTCGAAGCCTCGGGCTTCGTAACCCAATTCGTTGGAGCCTCCTTTTTACTCAGACGGACATTCGCTCCTCCCCGTGTTATACTAAGAATTACTACTTAGTTTTGCTAACTAAGGTTTACCACTTAGTTCCAGAATCGTTGTTTTCTTAACTAAGATTTACTATCTAGCTCCTTTTGACTAAGGTTTACTACTTAGTTCTCTTTCTCGTCAATTTGGATTGGTTAAGTGTCATTAGTCAATTCAAGCTAACTTAACCCTCTTCATTTATCCTGTTAAACTGGTTAAGTGTCATCAGTAATTCATGTTGACTTAACCCTACCACAAACCAAGTTATATTGTTTAAGTATTCCTTATTACTTAACCCTACCCATTCCCCTGTATTGGTTAAGTGTTCCTTTTTAACTTAACCTTGCCCGTCTGTTTTAACTAACATGTTATTATTAATGGTTAAGTATTACCCCTTCATGTTTTAGACTTAACCCTATTCTTTTATCACAATCTGATGGTTAAGTGTTCAAGTTTACTTAACCCTACGGTCTAATCCAGCTGACATATCAAGTTGGCTAATTGTATTAAATCTTACTTAACCCCAACCTCTAGTCTAGTTAACATGTTAATTTGGATAAGTGTATTAATTTTACTTAACCCCACCTTCTAGTCTAGTTAACATGTTAATTTGGCTAAGTGTTTTCTTAGTTACTTAACCTCTACAAATCTTGTCTTGTTACCATGTTAAGTTGGTAAAGTGTCCCTATAGACTTAGCCCTCCCATTCTAGCTTAACTGTGTTAAGTTGGTTAAGTGTTCCTATGGACTTAACCCTCCCATTCTAGCTTAACTGTGTTAAGTGTCTGCATGAACCTAACCCCACCCACCGGTCTGGTTATCATGTTGAATTGGTTATGTGTCTTAGTTAACTTAACCCTACCATTCTTGTTCTAGCTTTAATTAAATATATTTAAGCCGCAACCACTCACATTAGACAGATATTGTTGCGATTACTAGATGTGCCGGTTGGTTCCGGGCAGGTTTACATCGCAACTCAGTCTAACCTCGGGTTAGGCATATTCGTGTTTTCTAAGTTCAAAGGGTTTTGATTAATTTTCAAATCAGGTTTTGAAAGTAACCATCCTGTCCGTCGGATCAGTTAGGGATAGCCAGGGAGAGCAGGAAACTTGTATTTTCCAAACCCAAGCCTAGACAATATCCTCTCTGTCACGCTAGAACTTTCTGGTGTGTTATCAAAAGAGATGTCATTAAGAAACCTTTAATTAGTCTAAATTTGTATTTACTCATTTAGGACAATTCTATAAGTAAATTATTCCTAATTTACTTATTTCCTAATCACTCTTTTAATGTAAATTGTCAACATTCATTCTTATTGCCCATTTCCCCCTCTATCTCATATTTATGCCTTTTTGGTATGTAAACTATACCAAATTAAGTGTCACTAACCATGATTTTTCTAAACATGACAATTATGGCCAATTTCAAATTTATGCCAATATACTTCTTATGCCAAATTAGCTAATCCAATTCTGATTTAACATTCTAATTACAGTTCATGTCAAACTAGACTTATTATTCTAGTTCACAATTTCATGTAAATGCTAGATTTACAAGTCAATACTAGATTCAAATTACACATCCTATAATTCATGTCAAATTTAGCCAATTTTCATTTCTATGAACATGCCATAATACATTTTCCCAATCTATGCCAATTTCCGAGTTAAAAACTACGTTTTTAGTAAATTTCATATTTTTCCCAAATCGTATTCCCACCGTTAGTATAATCGTGATTCAATCTAGATTATAGATAAATCTAGATTCGTAGAAAATAGGGAATGAACCAAAGATGCTATGAAAAAGATAGACATAATAACTGGCATAAAATGATAATTTACTAATTACAGACCTAACGAATTTCACTGAAATTAATCTAAAACATTGAAGGCCTATAGGTCCGAAAATCTTATGACATAAAAAGTGTTGAATAACGGCTTAGGTTCAAGAACATGGGTAGACCTAACTTAATACGTAAATTCCCAAGGACTAAAACCAAAGAAAACCAAGAATAGATAATCAGGTTTAGACCCAATTTCACAGTCACAAAACTTAAGCAACACTTTCCTAGTCATGAATCATAGGTATTTAATCACAGTTGTCCTTGTTATGTCATAGGCAATAATTTATGTTTCCTAACCAAAGGCATAGGCTTATGTTCATAGTCAAGGAAATAATTCTCATAGTCACAGTCATAGGCAATGTTCATAGTCATAGGCAATGTTCATAGTCATAGGCAAGGCCTAATTGGTCATCGAATCATAACAGTTCTTAATTAGGTCCAAAGAAATAAGCACTGAATCGAATAGAAAGAATTGGCATACTCTTTTATTCCTTTAATTTCATGTCACGAAAAGAGAAAACGTTCAAATCTAAAAAAGTAACCGACTTACATTGATCGGTTTTTAGAATAGAAAGATGGCGATGCTATGATTCGTGCGACGTTGCTCGAAACCGTTTGAGTTAGCCTTTGATTCTCATCCTGAAGCTTTAATCTTGATTCGAATCTCTTCTGGACAACAGGAGCAGCATAACCTTGTCTTGGATTTTCGTATTATTTTCTTATTTTTATTTATTTATACATTTTCTCAGAGGCAGCATAAGGATAGAAAAGAATTGTGAATAGAGAAGGAGACTAGGGCTGTTTATATAGTGTACAAGTCAACGAATCTGGTCAGAATGGCGTCCGGATACAGAACAACGAACCAGGCTGCAGATCTGGAAAAAGCCGGGGGGGTGGAGGTCTACCCCCAGGTCGACTACCCAGTCGACCTGGGTGCCCCAGGTCAACTACCCAGTCGACCTGGGTCTTGGGCGGGAAAATTCCCGCCCAGCCCAATCTGGGTCTGATTTTGAATTTTGAACTCGTTTTCTGACCTGTTCGAATTTCAAATCGACTTCTGAAACTTCTGAAGACCATAACTCCTTCATACGGAGTCCGATTAACGCAAACTCAGACTGTATCTCATGCAGAATTCCGAGACGAACGCAATGGCGCAGCCCGTTTCCCTTGATTTTGAATTTAAAATTTAATTCTGCCTTGATTTGTGAATCTTAGTGTTATAGAACTACGGGGTGTTACAATGATTAGGCGATCTGGCCGATGGTGTAAACCAGTTCGTACTTGTTGCCGCCTCTAGGATAAAACAGCCTCGGAAAAATAATCGATTTGCTTGCACAACAAATCAGTTCAGATTTGCACTTTCTAAAAATAATGAACTGCTCATTTTGTTTTTTGTTTTTTTTCTTTAGAGAAAAAATAGCGGAAGAAGAAGAGGCTAAGATAAAACACGTCGTTTTTTTTTTGAGTGATCCGAAATAAAAAATAGGAATAATTGACAGGAATAATCCGAAGTTTGACATGTCTTACCATATTAATTCGAAGTTTGGATTATTTCTAAATAATCTCAAGTTTAGGGGATCACTTCCCATATTGATCCCGTCTACCTGGTAACCTGATTAACAGGTAAACTTTCCCAAATCAATCTTCTTCTTCCCATTTCTGTTTATATCTTCCTACCAAATATTGTGCTCAAATAAAGCGATAATGTACAAATTAAGTCTTCTAATATGATCTTAAATGTCTAGATTTATGGTGGAGGAATTCAATCTCCTTACGTTCTAAAACAAAAACACCGCTGAGATAACTTACATGGAATTTCCCCTGGTACTTGCGTTATCAGAGTTCGAACTCATTTTCCGATTCTAATGTCTGAACGAGGCGTCCACTTAGTTTTCATCCAACGCATTAAACAATGACCAAACATCCAGTTCACTCTTCCATAGAGAAAACTTGTCCTCATCCAACCAAAAAACAAAGCTTAAAATTTGAATTCTACAGCTATTTATTGTGCCATATTTAGTTCTAGTTTTAGAAATTCTTAAAGAGAATTAAGATTGCTCTGTAAAATTTCACTGCTAAAGGGAAAGGCTTTACTCCTCCATTATGTAATGTAGTAATTGGATTTAAACCACGTTACTTGAATAGTTCTTTTTTGTGGAAAAATTACTGAAGAGATGTATGTGTTACTGCTCTCCTCATACACTAATTGTTCCATTGCTATGTTCATAGATCCTTATTTTGAGGTGGAATTAGATCCTTATATATAGGTAGCTTGGGATGTCTCTTTAAGTCATTAATCAAATACTACTGTATCTCAAAACTCTGAGGTGTTCCCTTCAGTTTTGTAGTTCAGTAAGCCAATCCAATTGACTTCGAATTTGTCCTCCACTAATTTGTCCTCTATCTTCCAGTTTGCATAATTTCATCCAGACCAACTTGTGTCATAATACATAATTAACATCAATTTCTTCTCTTTGCAGATTGTTATCAGTCAACTCAAGCAACCTTTAACACAACCCTCACCATTAGGGATGCCAATGGATGCAAACGGATACTGCTATATTCTTATCTGTATCCGATTTTTTTTTTTTTTTTTTTTTTTTTTTTTTTTTTTTTTTTGCATCCGTATCCGATATCCGCTGATACTTGCTTAAGTATATCCGTATCCACGGATATTTTCGATATATCCGTATCCACCTTGCCGGATACAGATTTTTTAATTATCCGAAAATATCCGAAAAATAAACAACAAAAATTTACAAATACTGAAATACATCATTTACATGCAAACTCGATAATTCTAATAAAAAAAACATCAATCACACAAATTCCACACTACAAATACTTGCAAAACGTTCAACATACTAAATGCACAATTTTTAGCCTAAAATAAAACATAATAATCACGTGACTTAAGAATACCTAATACAAACACAAATACAACATTGTTTAATAATACCTAATACAAACACAAATACATGTTTTTTGCTTTGCGTAGAGATAAAAGAGTAGAGACTTAAGAGTGCTTCAACCATCTGCTTTAACCTGAAACAAACAAAAATATTAATGATAAGGATAACCATACAAGATGACATGTGAGAACATTATACAAGCAGTGCATACAGCATAACTTTGCTGGTGCAAAGCTTTCCGCAGCAGCAAAGGTTGCTAGTGCAAAGCTTTGCACAACATTGCTTTGCAAAGAATTTCTTTGCAAAGCCTTGCACAGGCAAAGCTTTGCAAGGCAAAGCCTTGCTGCTGGCTTTGCACAGGCAAAGCTTTGCACAAAGCCTCGCACAGGCAAAGCTTTGCACAAAGCCTTGCACAGGCAAAGCTTTGCATAGCAAATTCTTGCTGCTGTGCAAAGCTTTGCACAAAGCCTTGCTGCACAGGCAAAGCTTTGCACGGCTTTGCAAAGCAAAGCTTTGCTGCTATGCAAAGCTTTTAAATTAGCTATGAACAGAAGAAGAAAAATAGCAGACCATCTACATGCTTACAATAGAGGCAAAAGCAGCTTTTTAATTAGCTTGAACTCCTTACAACCACCTGCATGTGTGATATATAATGCACAAGTTCGAGTATATAAACCGTTGTTCTAATATTATGGGTATATACACGGAGACATAACATATGAGTATTTTAAATAAGAAGACATTTAGTTCAGCATACCATGTGTGAAGAGTTTCTATAAATTAAGAAGTTGATGTGTTGTCCATAAACTCAACATTATTACCTATAAATGATTAAAAAATAAATTGAATAATTATATAAACAATGATGCGTTTAACTAAAAAAAACAAAAACTAACCAATATTAGATGGTAGCCAATCTTTCATACAAGTCAATGCCTCTACTACATCCGAGGACAATGAAGATCTACCTTCGGTAATCAATCTACCACCACTACTAAAAGCCGACTCAGATGCAACGGTTGACACCGGAACGACTAAGATATCACGAGTCATCTTCGCAAGACCAGGATAAGTGGGGCTATTAGTTTTCCACCACATTAAAATGTCAAAGTTATCTTCATCCTCACCCATTGGCAACAATTCATCTTTCAAATACTTATCTAGTTCCGTTTTCAAAACATGTGAGCTTCCGATTTTTTGTACTTTATAGTTTCTCCATCTTGGATCAATTATGGTTCTCTTTTTGGGAGCATTAGTAGATGAATCCATATTATCTGAAGAAGTGGTTGTAGATGCACTTAAAGATGAAGTAAACTCCTTTTCATATAAAGAGAAAAGAGACCTTAAAGATTCACTTATTTTTCCAATATGAACACATGAACTTTCACCGTAAATCAATCCAAAAAAAACCTCTATATAAGCCATTCTATAGCGAGGATCAAAAACCATACCAAGACTCATCATTAGACTACAAGTGCTCCAATATTTATCAAATTCAATTCTGATATTTTGCGCCATGGATTGAATATACTCATGTTCATTTAACTCCCAACTTAAGATATTTTCATAAACATCACACACGCTTTTGAAATATAAATTAGCGGTGGGATACTTGACACCGGAAAATTTAAGTGTAACATCATAGAAAATTTTCGAATATTCACTAACTTCTTGCCCTGTCTTCCATTCTTCATTTGAATGCAATGATTTAAAATCATCGGTCAAATCTACAAATCTTTCGAATGTGGGACGCACTTGTAGTGCACTTTCAAGCATAAGATAGGTAGAATTCCAACGTGTTGGAACCTCATAAGAAACACCTTTTCCACTTAATATTTTCCCAACTTTGTTTTCTACTTTGTGATGACTTCGTAAAATTGACACTCTCTTATCTTTTCAATGAGCCCATGCACAATCTTTAAACCGTCTTGGACAATCAAATTTAATATGTGTGCAACAACGCATATGGAATAATACACCATTCAAAGGCAAAACATTTTAACCAACTAACCATTCCTTAAGATCTCTAACCATAACATCGTTGTTTGATGCATTATCAACGGTAAGTGCAAATAGCTTTTTATCAATATTCCAATGTAGCACTTTTAACTTCATAGACGCACTAAGTGCTAATCCGGTGTGACGAGGAGGCAACTCATGATATGCAATGATTTTTTTTTTTTTGTAATTTCCAATCATCGTCAATATATTGACATATTATGCAACAATAACCAATATTTTGATGTTCCGTTGTTCATAATTCCGTAGTAAGACTAACACGAGATTATAAACGATCAAAAATCTCTTGAATTTCACTTCTCATGTCAACATAAAGCTTTAGAACATCACATCTTATTGTATTTCTAGAAAACATTTTAACCGCTGGATTAATGCTTCTAACATATTCTTGGAAATAAACATGCTCGGTCATATTAAATGGATAATCATGCTTAGCGACCATATGAGCAAAACACATTCGCATCCTATTTTGATCAAGTTTAAATTTTGATAGCTTAAATGGCTTATTAGGAGAATGTTTGGTAGTCAAAAGTTGTTGTCTCGATAGCCTCTTTCTAGCGTCGTTTTTTGGACAACTTTTTATGTGGTTTTTCAAATGAGTTGTTCCCTATGAGGCGGATCCATTAAATACTCTTGTACAACGTTTACATGTTGCCTTAATACGGATGACACCATCTTCTGTTACCACTTGTCTATCAAAATGTTTCCACACTTTGGATTTAATTGATTTCAAGTTTAGAGGTCCACTTTATCCATATTTGTTGAAACATCTTGACTTTTTTGCAAATTACCATCCGGAATTTGATTTTCTTCGATAACACATGCATTATCGTTGACATTAACAATAGGCGTAGATGTACATGCAGTGGACTTGCTACTACAACTTGATGATGCGTTTGGCATTTTAGAAGTCTACAATATGAAAATATAAAACATACAAATTATTTTCACATTCAATATTTTTAAATATTTAAACTAATTACATATTTAACTCATTTTGAGCCATTAACACAACAATGGATATTAATAGTCACACTTGTCCAAAGCCACATTTATTTTTATCATCTCTACTAAAAATAAAAACATTATTAAGTAGTTTGACATTTAGTCATTTGATGCTGAAAAGTAAAAGAAGTGGGTTAATCATGAAAGTTACAAATCCTAAAGTTGTCAAGTAGCTTGAACTTTTACCATAGATCTACGGGTGCTGTGTAAAAACCAGGGATGAGCAGGAAAACAGATTACGAACCGAAACCGAACCGAAACTGCATAAAACCGCTAAAAACCGCATCTTAAAAAACCGCACAGCAAAACCGATGAAACCGCACCATTAGTATGGTCCGGGTTCGGTTTTCATCCTTTTCCAAACCGCAAAACCGAAATCGCACCGAATGTTACTTATACGTAAATTTTAACGCTACCTTCTCAAATTCAGTTTTTGGCAAATCTGCACGTTCACTACTTGGCAATCATGGAAGCAAAAGAGCAGCAATACATGCTGCAACACTCTAACTGCACGGCTATATTGACTCAAGTTGCCAAGATTAATCATGACTTGTTGATGGAAATGTCTGATCATAGAAAGGATCTACAAAAGAAAACAGAACTAACATTGAACACCTTGAGAAGCTATCAAGACCTACCACCAGACAAAGCTCTTACTGTATTAGCTATAGAGGTTAAAAAGAGGCGGTATGCTACTGTTGAGAAGTATCTAGAACAAGTTCTACATACTGCTTTCGGTCCATCAGAATAATGATTTGGATTATATCATTTGCCTTGATGTCATTTATAGTAAGATGGTATTAGGATTGGACCGATTGGTCATTACAGTGAAAGAGTTTTCATTTGCATGTGAAGATCAATATCACACACTGGACAAATAAAAAAGCCTCTGCCTCAGCTTTAAACATTTTATGTGCATCATCATCTAAGGGAATGATGTTTTTTTGTTAATTGTTTTTAAAACTGAAACCGCACTTTTAAAAACCGAAACCGCACTTTTAAAACCGAACCGCACCAACGGTTTTTGGTCCGGTTCCGATTCCTAACTTTGTAAACCGCACTCTAGCGGTTTCGGGTGCGGTTTTAAGTCAAAACCGCACCAAACCGCACCATGCTCATCCCTAGTAAAAACACAAACACCATAAAAGTTACAAATCCTAAAGCTGCTAATGTGTTACAAATAATAATTGGCATGTAGATCTAACTATAGAAAATATGTACTGTTGAAGAAATCCTAAAGCTGCTATCATTTTTTTGTAAATAATAAAAGTTGCAAATCCTAAAGCAGTAAAGCTGCTATAATTTTTTTGTAAATTAAGCACAGAGAAAATAATGTACAAACAAAGGTTGAAGAAAGGGTTCAATACATTGTTTTAGGAATAATCCCGGTGATTGCGTGAAGACCGTGGAAGCAGCAGATCGTGGAACTGTGGAAGCGTGATTGCGTGAAGAGACGAGCGATTAGTGGAAGGCTGAAGCCTGATGCTGTGATGCAACAGATCGTCGATCGTGGAAGCCGGCGCAAAAGGAAGTGACTGAAATCGTGGTAAGCGGCGCCGCGGCTAGAAAATTTAGGGTTAGGATTTTAGAAGACCATTTTTGTTTCGTGTTTTTTTTAACGATTGAAGAAGGAATGGTTCTGATTCCTGAAAGGCGGCTAGAGTATTTTGGTCTAGGGTTTCACGGTTTGGAACTTTGGAGATGCAAATTGAAAGTACGGACGGGTGTAATGCAAATTGAAAAAGAGTTGTTTATTAATTTAAGTTTAGACTAGATATATATATATATATATATATTTATATACACGTATTAGGAAATCAGACGGATATTTTTCGGATACGGATACCACTAAAACCATATCCGTATCCGAAAATATTTTCGTTATTCGCATGTCGGATAACAGATATATTTCATATTTTCGGATACGAATACGGACAGATATCGGATATTTCGGGTACCCATTGACAACCCTACTCACAATCATCAACAAACCGAATCCGGAAGCAAATCCGACCCATCAAAACTCGAATTTTAATTTGTGAAACTCGAATTCAAAAGACACCGAAATTTAATTTGTGAAACTCGAATTCGATTTGGGAAAGAACGACTAAAATACCACGAATAAGCCAGAAGAAAGAACTGTTGAAGATAACAGCGGATTTGGGAAATTTTACCAGTTAAACAGGTTATAAGGTTACTGGGATCAATATGAGAAGGGACCCCCTAAACTTGGGATTATTTAAAAATAATCCAAACTTCGGATTAATATGGAAAAACACGTCAAACTTCGGATTATTCCTGTCAATTAATCCTAAAAAATATACGTGTTATTATTGTTGTAGGAAAGTTTGTTCAGATATGAAAAAATGGATCTCAGTTTTACCAAGTCAAGTAAAAACTGATTCATTCATAGTCTCATGATGTGGGACTATTCATATAGGAGTCATCTCACACTTATTCAATTTTTTAAATAATTCAACTTTGAAAAATAAACTATTTTTCCAACAATGGCTAGTATATACCTCATTAGACATCCTCCCCTTACAAGCTAGCTTTTATTTGCTTCATGCTTTTATGTTGATTACATGAAGGCTTTTTATCGTACAAACACGGTGATGTTATTTTTTCAGGCATCTCCACAAAGTAAACTTGTTTTGGCAGAATATAGAATTTATGTTCTTCCAATCTAAATTGCTCTTCTTTTTGACAATCACATAAATTAAAAATAAAGCCACTATTTGCAAATCATTCAAAAGGTTGCGAGTTTTTTCAGAAAATATATGTCAGGTATACAAAATGCTTCTGGTTTGGCCCATTGATAATAAGTTTTGAACATTCTAGGATGGACGTTAATTACTTAAAACACTAGAAAGGTACCAGACTGTTCTATTGTGAAATGGGTAAACCAAATCAACATGTTTACACAAGCATAACCGAGCTTACTGTTTTTATCTTGATCCTCCAATCTGAAATTTTACAATTTAACAGTATTTAATTGTTCTCAACAGACATAACAGACCTCAACTATCACATTGGGAAATGATATATAAATATCATGTGCCGTCTATTCCTTCGATCACAATGATAGATGCAAATCATCCAATAAATCATGGATTTTCTTAAATTTACTGTATATTTGTACGTGAAATTTTGCAATTTACCATTGCTGAGGTCTACTAAGTACATAAAGGTGTACTAATAAAAAATAGGAAATAAGGTTATTTAATCCATAAAGGTCTGCTAAATACATTGTGTGCAATCCATATTTTCCCACTGGCATTCCATTGTATAAAACAACATGGAGATTTTATTTTCCTTTCTCTGTTTCTTCTGCAAAGTACAGACCTATTATCGTAACATAGAATGAAAGTGTACTCTCTATTTTCAATTATTTACATGCAATGGACGCTACAGTAAAGGCTTTTCTAAATCTTTATCTGTGCATTTAGCTAATTCGCTCCATATGGGTAAGTAATACGTGTTGATGAGTATTTATCTCATATTGGTTTTTCTTTTCTCAGATTTACGAGCAGGAGGTTTCAAAGGAGGTTCCAAAGGGACTTTCATAAGTACTTGGCTGCAAGGGGTTTTGAAAAATCTCTCTACGATTACTTGCGTGATCGTCTGATCAGTGCACGTAAGAAGCAATCTGGTTGGCTAAAGAGCTTCAAACATTTTATTGACAATTGATCAGTCCATCAACAGTTTTGGTTATCCAGTTGGTTTTTGCTATATGATATTAATTACCCGTGAAGTATGTGTAAAATGCTTCAATGACTTCTACATAACGTTTCAAGGAGACCAGAACAGAAAGTAGTGTCTTATATCTGCACTGTAGAATCTTGAATATTGTTGTTCATGTGTAGATTTCAGAGATGTTTCTTACATGATGTGTTTATCATTTATGTCACACCTCTTCTATGTTTAATGCGCCGTAGTTTTCTTGTTGATGATCAAGAAGTGGTGGTGGCGGCGGCGTGTTTCCAGTTTCTCTTAGTTTTTGTTGTCACTGTGCTCGTTGCTTTGTTGCATTCTGATTATATCCACTTTGTGTTTTATTAAAAGCGTCTCTTGCAAAGTGAATAGACTATACAGGCATTTTGTTAACTAAAGCTAGCACATATATTAATAAATATGTTACATGTGTAGGAAATGTAGCGTTATCTTGAGGTTTTACGAATAAGTGGAGCATAAAAAGTTTAGCTATGTTTTACACAAGGCAAAACTTGGTTTTAATCGATTCAAACATGTTAGTGCCGAGTGGTTTCGAACCTTGTGTAATACACCGCATTTTTAATAATTAAATAATAAAATAAATTTGTAAGATCATCAGATTTTAGTTAAGAGAGTTGTACCGTTGCATCCTTGGTGATTTTTTGATCAATTTATGTGTATAATTTGCAGAAATCGAAATTAAAACGAAGTTATCGCAGAAACGAAAAGTAAAAAAAAAGAGGAAGAGAATGAAATAATATTAATAATACATAGGCAGGGTCGACCCCTATAAGGTCGGACGACCTGCTTGTTCACCTAACCGTGATTTCGTCCAAGTACTAGAATTGACGAGAGGTGACATTTTTAGATTTTAGGCTGATGTGAGTTGTTTTTATTGGCTTAATTTGAAAGCTTTGATTGATTGAATGACGTAGTTGAACAAGATTAAATCTTAAAACCCAACGGTCTGAGATCCTTAGGTTACACTGTAAATAGACCCATATGCCGGGTGCTTCACTTACAACTCAATAAGAAGTTTACTAGACTTAAAGGTAAATTGGCATGAGAAGCTCACTAGACGTAAGTAATAAATTATAGAAGTTTTAAAGTAAGATTTGTAAAACTTATTAAAGAGAGCATAGAAAGCTCGTGAGTTTAAGTTGTGTCTTGGAATTTTTTATTCTTTATTTTGGAGCAAGTCCAATAGGGCATTACTTTCACAAAATCTGAAATGTACATCTAAAAAGGTGTCCAATAGAGTGTGCAAACACCTTAAAATTTGGATTTCGAAGGACATTCGTTTCAGAATCTGCAAACTATTCAAGCGTTTGCGAACTAACGCCCGTAGTCATACGTCTGTTAAATAAAGGCCTGAAACCGGGCATCTATTCAACAAACGGCTGGTTTTCAATTGCTTTTTATTGCAGTGAGCAGATTTTTATTACAACGGGCAGTTTTTTTACTTTTAAATGGCCTAAAGGGGCTAGCGAGGGCATGTAGGCACATTTTGCTAAATGTTGCATGACAAAAAATACGAGTGTGTGTGTATGTTTTATTTCCAGTTTTGCACTTGTCATTCTAACACACGTATGTGTGTGCATGTCTACCTTACTTCATATCACATTGTTTCATTTTTAGTTATTCTTAATGAAGTAATGACAAAACACACACACACACACACACATTAAGAATGACATGTGTGTGTGTGAATGGAGCATATAATATTTGAATTTTTGTTAACATCTTGTTTCATCTCATCCATGTTTACAAATCTAGAAGGAAAATCCGGTTTAGGGTCAGGTTCTTGGAGTGTTTCATTAACACCCTGAATATATTTCACATATTCAATATAATTAGAATGAAATAGACAAAATATTGTTAGAAATCAGAAAACAAAAATAATATACACATTCGAAGATTGAAAATAATTTTTTGTACTTCATTTGTAGTAGTAAGGCAGCTGCATGACAACATTGTTGATTGCTAGTCCATTGTGTACAATACTCAAATCATCAAATATATGCGAATCTGAAATGGTGAAATCTTAAAATACAAATACGCAAATTGTACCAAAACATCTTCAAATATGCAGATGGTGAAATGGTGAAATAATGACATATATATATACGATAATCGGAAATAATGGAATCTTCTAATACAAATATGCAACTTATGAAAAAAAATATCTTTTAGTCATGCAACTCATTCCTATTTTAAGATTATTCTCTTCTGTATCAGAAATCGCTTTTATGTTATTCTTTCTGTTCTTCAATTCCCACCAACAAACAAAGAAATCTTCCACTTGAAGAAAGAATATATTCAAAAATAAGGCAAAACCTCACAAACTCGTATTTTTTCTTAGAATTTAGACATTTCAATATAGAAGAAAACTCCGTTAATAATAGTAGCAGCCAAACATAAATATTATTTACAGATCCAATAATAAAATCACCAAATGCATACTAAAATTCATTGCCTCGTCGGTCATCACAATATGAAATGCAAAATCGATATTCATCGCCCATAATAAATATGGTAGTTTTCAGAGGGAAATTATTACAGTGGAGGGAATTATTTTAGACTGAAGCCAAAAAAATTGAACTGAAACCAGAGTTGACGGTAAAAGTTTTTGTTACTTGAAGGCCCAAAAATCTTATGTATATTAAAGAAAATATTTACAACATATTATAATCTTCAGACGCATGTGGAACCAATAATTATAAAGTAATGTTAATATCTTTAGTATTTTGTGTCTCTTTTAACATTTTATATTAAAAAAAATTGAATATTTTATTAAAGCAAAGTCTATTTAGACACAATGGTGACACAATTGATTTGCGCCATTGGATCACTCCATGAATTTCACTTCTTCATATAAAGACAAAAAGATACAACAGTTGAGGCTTTGTGTCTTTCTGTTTATGTCTAATTTTGTATCCAATAGTCACCTCCTTTAATTAATTTTGAATTAACATAAATTTTTAATATATTATTTTCAAATTTTATGAATATTACAAAGTTTTTTATTTTAAATTTTTATGAATATCTTGAAATTATTTTGTAGTACATAATAATAACAGATATCAGTTATAATTTTGCACTAGACGGTGAAAATTAAATGTTAATCTATTTTTTAATTATTAATATTTAATTCATAATTACTTAACTGTAATTACTAAAAATTAATAAACGAATATTAACTTGTAATTTTTATTATTTAATGGTAATTCTCTAATAGTAACTATATGTTGTCAAAATTTTGTTTTTAAATATTAAATATAGTATATTATGCATTAATTATTAAATATGAACTATTAAATGTTAATTGTTCAAAGTTGGCTATTTAATAGTATTTATAAATTATCAAATAATCAATGTTATTTATTGTTTTCTAAAGTTGTCAATAATTAGCAGTTATATATTATTTACTTGCAATCATCGATTATAATACCTTATAAACAACGACGTATGTAAGCTATCTTTATAATCACTAATTAAAAATATATTCATTGCAACTAGGAAGAAAAAACAATATTTCTATTGCAACTGGCATGAAACTGTTGTTGCCACAAACATGTTTATTGTAATTGGTAGGAAGATTAGTTGCTAAAATATGTTTATTGCAACTGACAATTAAATATCATTGATAAAAATATGTTTATTGTAACTGGTAGAAAAACTCAATTGAAAAAAATAGGTTTACCGCAATAGGCAGAAAAAAGCCGTTTCAAAAAATACATTTTCGTAACTAATAGGAAATATTAGTTGTTATAAAGTATTTATTGCAATTGTCAGATAATGCCAGTTGCTAAAGGTCGTTTATGGCAACTGTCATATAGCGTCTGTCGCAAACAGAAAGTTGCAATAGGGTAAAACATTAATCGGGTGTTTGTACAACGCGAATTTTTCGTTCTAAACATAGATGGTGTAAGGCGGGTCATCACAAGATAAATATGAAAGAACAGTGAAATTCTTATTTTGTAAACCCTCTTCATGCCCCAACCAAATGAGTGAGTTTAAGCGCGAGGAGCAGGAGAAAGTTGAGATTTCTCTCCTTTTTAGCCTGAATAACCAGAACATTTTCCAAGAGACCATTTAGGATAAATAGTTTTCTACATCCCATTTAACACCTCGAATGACATTTGCTCATCAAAATAAATATAAATTTTACACCAAATTGTCAACTGCTTAGTAAGGAAAAAGAATACTGTATCTTTTCAAAATTGAAGAAATTGCACTTAACTTATGCTAATGCTGGTGATGAGTTCGATGCACCGCTGGTCATCACAATCTTAGTTTTGAAATCTGTAGCAAGATTCATCCCTGTCCATCTGTTTCCCCTATCGCCTTTAGTGTCCGGAGTCACATTCCGTGCCTACTCTTGAGTCACTATGTCATCATGGTTTTTTTTTTCTTTTTAGTAGCTGCTACCTTAGAAGTTATTGCCCTAAAATACTAGAAAATAAATATGAACTGATGCCTTAGAAAATTTGTTATTGCCTCTTTTGATTTATCAAACAATCGACCTTGAATGCATGGACATAAATGCAAAGTATTAGAAAAACCCGGAACATTCGTGAATAATCATACAAAATTTTGAAAGTATTGAATCGAAGGTAAATTGGCATGAGAAGTTCACTAGACTTGAGTAATAAATTATAGAAGTTTTAAAGTAAAATTTGTAAAGCTTATTACCGAGAACATAGAAAGCTCATGAGTTTAAGTAGAGTCTTGGAATTTTTTATCCTTTATTTTGGGGCAAGTCCAATAAGGCATTACATTTCACAAAATCTAAAATGTACATCCAAAAAGGTGTGAAACAGAGTGTGAAAACACTTCAAAGTTTGGATTTCGAAGGACATTCGTTTCAGAATCTGCAAACTATTCAAGCGTTTGTGAACAAACGCAACAAACGCCCGAAACCAGACGTCTGTTAAACAAACGCCTGAAACCAGGCATCTATTCAACAAACGCCTGGTTTTCAATTGCTTGTTATTACAATGAGCAGATTTTTATTACAACGGTAGTTTTTTAACTTTTAAATGGCCTAAAGGGGCTAGTGAGGGCATGCAGACACATTTTGCTGAATGTTGCTGACACATGCGGCAAATTTTGCTAAATTTTACTGAGACATGCAGACTGTTTTAAAATGCAGTCACTTTTAAATTATCATGCGTTTGTTCAACAAACGCTTGTTTTCAAAATTGTTGTAATTTTTCGGTTCCAATAATTCGGGGTGCGGAAAATCGAAAATCCGCACCCGAACTTATGGGTGTAAACGGGTTGGACCGGACCCAACGGAGGTGTTCTAGTCCTGTCCTACAAGTGATTCGGATGGACACGGACCAGACACCATATAGCCTCAGACCGAGCCGGATAACGGACTGTTCTGTCCGATATACAAAAATTACTCTTGAATCACGGTGTCAACTTCTGAACTCATGTTTTGCGCCTACTCTTGAATCGCGATGTAGGTACGGTTTTTCATCTTTCCAGTAGCTGTTGCCTTAGAAATTACTGCCCTAGAATACTAAATAAGGGACGTGAATGTATGTATGTCAGTAGAATAAAGTTATAAATTGGGTTTAACAAGAGTCCAGGAGTTTCTTATGCTTTATTTGTTAGATTTAGATCCGCAGAGGCCAAAGCTTTTTACAAAAACACCCTATATATACTCTCCATCGCCGCCTTAAGCCCTCCTCCTTTCCCTAAAACAACAAACACAACGATGACTTCTTGCTTAGTATTCTCCTTGGTACGCTGCTCAATTCCCAGGGTTTCTTTTATTTACAGATCTCAATTTTACTCGACTACTCCTCTCATCTCAAGGACTTGGATCCTTAGAAATCTAATCAGCAAACCGTGCTGCCCAATTTTTACCAGATCCGTTCGCTCTTTTTATTTTATTGAATGGTGTAGTAATAACATTTATCTTTAACTTCTGATTATATAAATCAGAACTCTACCTGTTAGTTTTTTTGGCAATTCAAAACAAGTTATTCAGAATTTGCAAACTTGACATATATCCTCTAGTATGAGTGATGAAGTTCGTTGATTGATTATCTAGCTAGATTGCCAATAGTAAAAGAAAAAAATTGAAGTGTTATGTGTGGATAATTTTTCTGTATCAGCAACAGTTTTTTGCAACAATGTTACATTCTTTGCATTTACTCCGATCTTTATGTGTGTATGGTTTTTTCACTACAACAAAGGTATTGGCTAGTATAAGTGCTACAACAAGATGATAAGTAGTTAGATTTTAGAAAATACGTTGCGGTACTTGAAACATATCTTACATCTTTATTTGTAATAAATAAGTACTGCATTTTATGTTATGGAATTCAGGTCCAGAATGACAGCTTTATTAGCATAGTCTCATATGATAATTAATTACAAACTAAAAGACAATTAAGGTCTCAAAGTATAGTAGGAATCATGTGGATTCATTACGTAGCTTGTATGTATAATGTATCTTTTTGCTTCATCTTGACGGACAGTTTCATGCAACAATTTTACATTCTTTGCATTTACTGAAGTAGAAATATATCTTGCTAGTGGCGTACGCAGAGATTTAGATTAGTGGGGGCGAAACAATGGAAAAATTGTTCAATCATATGCTAAAAAGTTAAGAAATATTTGAACTATAGAACTACATTAATATCCAATTTAAGCATAATTTTCATCAGTGCCCCATTATTGTTATTATTAGCTTTCTCTTCCATGTTTTCAATGTTGGCTTTTACAATATCATCGACCACTTCAGCATTAGTAGTGACTTCTTTCTTGCCTTCAATCATGTAACTCTCAGCCTTTGTTTAGAAAGTTTTTGAAGACTCTGTCTTCATTCTATAAAGGGGCATAGCTTTTTGTATGCATTGAAGAAAAACATAACATTGATTAGTCAAACAAATCGCACACAATTATTAGATCACACTACCGTGAGGAGTTGAACAAAATAAATTGGATGATGAACAACACAACGATTAAAATTCATGTATTTTTAAGGATTGAAATCCTTTATAATGAATAAGCATTAGTGCTATTGCTAGTTTCCCATCATAACTGCACAAGTATAAAATGCAACAACAATAGAAACATAAAATCTACCAGAAAAATATCTTTTGATGGTTTAGGCAGAAGAGAGTGTCTGCTTTTAGCAACTGGTATAAAGCCATTTAAATTGTTCTGTGAAGAGAAAACACAGAAAAATTATATAAGAATGCAACCATATATACATGAACTTAACACACACACATATACATCATGGTAGCTAAGGCGTTAAGATGCAAAAAAGCGCAAGCATTGAGCCTGAGGCTTTTTTGAGGCTTGGGCTTTTTTGTGTGACTTTTATATGAGTTTGATCTGCTATTTTGCTAACAACAAATTAATTTTTAAACCATATTTTATAATTTATTCAATTATTTATATATTTTATTAATAAGATTCAAATTTTAAACCATATTTTATAATTTGCTGAACAATCAAAATTTTAGTTTAACTATTTATAAATAAAATTTTGAATTTAGCAAAAAAAGAAGCCTTAAACTACGAAAAGGCGCACTCAAACTATAAAAAGACGCAAGCCTTGAGCCTTGTTTTTTTGTTTTTGTTTTTTTTTTTTTTTGCTTAGGCGCACCTAAGCGCGCCCCTTGATAACTATGACATACATATGTATGAATTTTAACCGCTATGTTATTCATCATCCAATTTATTTTGTTCAACCCCTCACGGTAGTGTGATCTAATAATATGTATTCATCATCCAATTTATTCATCATCCAATTTATCATAGTTTCAATGATACATGAACACAATCAAAGTTGACTGATGATGTTGTTCTTTACCATTGTAATAGTTATTTTAAATCACTAATATGTATTTTTATTTTGGCATTTTAGCAGGAAAAAGTGTTGCCAAAGGATTTTCCATTTGAGATTATTGATAATCCTGAAGGTGGATCAATTACGCTTAAGAGAGAATATGGCACTGAGCAGATCCAAGCTACTGTGAATGCCTACTCGTATATGAGTACTCCGATCTTGCAGATGTATCTAAATATTACCATAAAAAAGAAAGTGGGTCCTACTTTAGAAATCTTTTGCCATCTCAGACCAAATGATTTCCAAATTATACTCGTGTCATTGGAAAATCCAGAAATCTCCAAATCCAAGTAAGATTTCTTTATACTGGCTGGGATTGCTTGAAGCTTATCCTACATGTGTCTAACTTGAAAAACATGTATACTTGCTGAGATACCAATACATGCTAATTTGATCTGCATATAAAACCTGGAAACTTACAGACCAAACACTCAAGGGATAAGTGACATGATATGCCTCATATTGCAAAATAAGGGATACAATGGCTGTTGGAAAACAATGACTGAGTCGCATACTTTGTCTCTTTCTTGAAGACGATTCGACGATCTGGCTGATGGTGCAAACAAGTTTATACTTGTTGCCGCCGTCTCTAGGATAAAACAGCATCGAAAAAATAATCAATTTGCTTGCAAAACAAATCAATTCAGATTTGCACTTTCTAAAAATAATGAACTGCTCGTTCTGTTTTTGTTTCTGTTTTTTGGAGGAAAATAAATGGCGGAGGAAGAAGAAGAAGAGGTTGAGATAAAACGCGTCGTTTTTTTTCTTTTGAGTGATCCGAAATAAAAAATATACGTGTTATTATTGTTGTAGGGAAGTCGGTTTAGATCTGAAAAAATGGATCTCAGTTTTACCAAATCAAGTAAAAACTGATTCATTCATAGTCTCATGATGTGAGACTATTCGTATAGGAGTCATCTCACACTTATTCAAATTTTTAAATAATTCGTCTTTATAAAAATAAACTATTTTTCCAACAATCCTCCACTTGAATTTTTAAAAAGATTTTCCTAGCAGTTTCTAAAAATATAAGATTGTGCATAAACAAAGGAGTCATCCGACTTGAACATTTGCATAGTGGATAAGATTCGGTTTTTAGTAGCGTGACACGTAGTCTTGAACTCTATTCCTGACATCCGACCACACACAACCTATTCTATAGTGCAATCAAATAAGCCCGTGCATTTATTGTCATGCATGTCTATCTCAGTTTAGTGAACGCTCCAGAAGTTTTGTCCAAAACTCCATAGGAAACGACCACATTTCCACATTCACATAGGTGAGTCTATCAAGAGTACTCCTGAAGGTAGGTACTCCACTCCAAATAGATATTGATCTCATTAAGAGTTTCAATTAACTCATCTCTAATCACTTCAGGAATACATGTTTCTTAATATATAAATGTAGAATGTTCATCAGCTATCACAACTCAACTTGTTTTTACCCATTGAACTTAGTTCTTGGGATCTCCGGTCATTTAGGTTAGGTTACCATTGTGTGTAATTCTACAATCTCAGGGCAATAGTCTCATTCTTTTAGAATCATTAAGGACTTTCTTTCTGAACAGTCCTTTCGTCAAAGGATCAGCCAAATTATCATCACTTCTTATGTGATGTTCTCTAACAATACTGTGCTTACGACTGTTATTTCTTACCATTATAATATTGGTTTTGTCCTTTTTTCAAAAGTCGTCAAATTTTTCATCACTATATATATGATCTTTCACAGTATTGTGCTTACGACTGTCGTCTACTACCATTATAATAACGGTTCTGTACTTTTTGCAATAACCGCAAAACTATCGCAATAGATTACACCATTGGTGTCGGTTTTTCCCTTATGGGATCTCAACTAACAGATTTCTTTAGTTCTCTGCTTCTTCACTAGCTGTGGCTAGGGAAATTATCTCAATCTCTATAGTAGACTGAGTCAAAATAGTATGTTTCTGGATTTTTCAAGAAACAACTCCAGAAGATTTAGGGTTAAATCATGGAAGTCGGCGCACAAGGAAGTGACTTAAATCGTGGTAGGCGGCGCCGCGGCTAGAAAATTTAGGGTTAGGATTTTAGAAGACCATTTTTGTTTCGTGTTTTTTTTAACGATTGAAGAAGGAATGGTTCTGATTCCTGAAAGGCGGCTAGAGTATTTTGGTCTAGGGTTTCACGGTTTGGAACTTTGGAGATGCAAATTGAAAGTACGGACGGGTGTAATGCAAATTGAAAAAGAGTTGTTTATTAATTTAAGTTTAGACTAGATATATATATATTTGTATACATGTATTAGGAAATCAGACGGATATTTTTCGGATACGGATACCACTAAAACCATATCCTTATCCGGAAATATTTTCATTATCCGCATGTCGGATAACAGGTATATTTCATATTTTCGGATACGAATACGGACGGATATCGGATATTTCGGGTATCCGTTGACAACCCTACTCACAATCATCAACATACCAAATCCGGAAGCAAATCCGACCCATCAGAACTCAAATTTTAATTTGTGAAACTCGAATTCAAAAGACACCGAATTTTAATTTGAGAAACTCGAATTCGATTTGGGAAAGAACGGCTAAAATACCACGAATAAGCCAAAAGAAAGAACTGTTGAAGATAACAACGGATTTGGGAAATTTTACCAGTTAAACAGGTTAAAAGGTTACTGGGATCAATATGAGAAGGGACCCCCTAAACTTGGAATTATTTAAAAATAATCCAAACTTCGGATTAATATGGAAAAACACGTCAAACTTTGGATTATTCTTGTCAATTAATCCTAAAAAATATACGTGTTATTATTGTTGTAGGGAAGTTTGTTCAGATATGAAAAAATGGATCTCATTTTTACCAAGTTGTTGGCTAGCTTTTTTGACCAAGCCACCAAAGTTCACACACGAGAAAAATATGGAATTTCACGCCTCTATCCGTCGAAGACTTGATCGGATCGCCCTGCTTCACCACGATCGCGATCGCCTCCATACCTCGCGATCCGACTCGCCCAACACCAGCTCGATCCGATCCCTGAAGCTAATGAATTGTGACCAAGACCCATTCAACCACGATCCGAGATGTATGGATCTCGCGGCACCTGTCACCAACTGTCATATTGACCAATTCTTCATCAAGCTACGATCACGATTCGATCAGATCCCACGAACCACCACGCGAAGACCTTGAATAAGTCAACCGCGATCCGATCCGAGCTGGAAGACACGATGATGGCCACGGACTTGGTCATCCACGATCCGATGTTTAAGGAGATCGCGACACCTGTCCACAACGACTAATTTGACTAATTCTTCATCAAGCTGCGAACTGGTCCGAGATCTTCGGGATGTGGGCCACGTATGACCGCGATCCGTCACCAGAAATCAGCTATAAATAGCCCAGAGTTTGGCATTTTTTAGGATTTTTTGGCAGTTTTAAGGATTGATTCCACCATTACTGTCATACCTCTATTTCATACCAGATTTACTTCGAGATAACCGAGAGAAATCGTAATTGTTAGAGCGAGTTTAAGAGAAATCATTGGTTGTACTAGCATCCAAAGTATAATCAATAGCATATAAAGTGGACGTAGGCTCGTTAACGCCGAACCACTATAAACCGTGTGTGTTTTCTGCTTTTTTCTCATTTTTCAGTTATAATTCCTTACGAATCAGAACAATTTGGGTGTTAAGAGCCAAATTTTGATCTAACATTTTGGTGCTTTCACTAAGAATTGATTTCTCGGCATATTGGATTGTTGCTCCGTTGTTTGGATATTCAAGTCCGAAGGAACAGTCCCGAAACTTCACTGTTCAGATTTTTGAAGATTCCAGCGGCATCTGATATCATGGCCGGAAAGAAGTCTAAGGAAGTACGAGCTTCGCAGGCAATTTAAGTCGCGAATGAAGCAGTTGGAGAAAGTGTACATGAGCAGGTTGAGGAGGGCTTCGCGGATCGCGGAGACATAGGGGCGATCCGACCTGAATGTGGCGTCACGAACCAGTTTGAAGGGGGCGTCACGATCCGAATTGAGGGTGGCACGAACCGAACATCTGAAGGGGTCGTGACTCGATCCCGAGACAACACCGCGACCCCTCCCCCTAATGTTACCACGATCCGACCCCAGGGGGGCGCTACGGGCCACAGACACAGGTCCACTGTGATCCGAAGTGATGACCAGACTACAACTCGACCTGAAAAGGAGGTTATGGCTCACTCTTCCAGTCCTGGTACCTCTATTCGACCTGGCTTAAGTTCTCTGCGTATAAGAGAAAATGTTGATGATCAATATGACCCCTCTACTCCGGTCACTGAAGGAGATCTCTCTCGCTTTTCTGAAATGTGGGATAGGCTGTTTGATGAATTAGCTGCTCAAAGGCAGCAAAGCTCTGTGCTGCAGAAGAACTTAACTGCTATGGATAGAAGGATCGATGATCTCGCAAGACAAAGAACACTCCCGGTTCGCCCACTCACCCCAGAGTACTCTTCTTCGTCAGAGGAATCTCCAAGACCTCCGCGGCGACCGTAAGAGAGGGCTAAAAACATAGAGTAGCTCCGATTTGGAACCTTGCCATCATGAGAGGAAGAGACACTTGGTGTAGGACCCTCAAACTGCAACTTGAATAATCGTGCCGCAACTCCTAGAGCTCGAGTTGTGGATAATCTTGTTGAGAATAGACCACCTCAGCCCCTTCGCCGTACAAATACTCATGGTAACAGGGGGCAACGAAGCCCAATCCGAGCTCCGGACTTCGTGGATGTTCCTAGAAGAGAGATCGGAGAATTCCACTGAACGAGAAGCGCTGATCCCGAGCCTCCGATGACCAGTGCAAATGTTGCAGCTATGGTCCATCAAATCCTGGCAGATAGCCGTGGACAAAGGAATGAAGATTGGGGAAATGACTGCAGTTACACCACTTTTACTGATGACATTCTAGACGTAACATTCCCGAGGCGCTTCAACATGCCTCAGATGAACCATTACGCAGGTAGATCTGATCCAATCCAACATCTAATGAGATATTCTTGGTCAATGTCCGCTACCGCAGCTTCTGATGCTGTAAAGTGCAAAGCATTCCCTATATTCTTGGAAGATGTAGCGTTATTATGGTTTACTCGCTTACCAGCAAGATCAATTTCCAGTTTCAGGTAGTTGAGTGAAAGGTTCGTGGAACAGTTCCGCATTTATGCACAGAGGTCAAAGAGTGTGATTGATCTGTTCCTTGTCAAACAACGACCAGGCGAGAGCTTGAGGGTGTATCTGGATCGTTTCAACCTAGCCTCCACCGAAGTCAAGGATCCCCATGAGCCAACTGTTGTGGCAGCCCTAATTGATGGGGTAGATAAAGATACTGAATTTGGGAGATACCTGGCCGGCATGCCACCTCATACTAGAGAATTGTTCTACGAGAAAGCAAACGTACGCTTACGTCAAGAGGAGGTATATGCTAACCGGAAGATGAAAATGGAAAATAAGGAGGAAATCCATAGTAATGTGGCCATCAAGCAAACCAGAGACAGCTCGGGAAAGGTTGAAGTCAATGTTGGAAACCGAAACCAGGACGGCGGCCGCCAGTCAGGAAACAATGGTAACAACAGTAATGGCAATACTCGGAAGAGAAATCGGGGGAACGACTCCCAGAGAAGGACCCGTCCCAGGTCTTTCGAAAATTATACGCCAATAAATGATACTTTGGAGAATATATTCGTAGACTCGTACAACGTTCTCCAACATAAAAGGCCTCCTCCAAGAGATTCGACGGAGAAAGAATGTGAGACGGGGAAGTTTTGTCTCTTCCATCAGACTCACGGCCACTCTACAAATGAATGCCGTCATCTGAGAGACGTAGTTGAGAGGCTGCTCCGAGAAGGGAAGTTAGATGAGTACCGGGTGGCTCCTAGAGACAGGGGGCAAGCTATTTAGACCCCGAACCAAAAGCAAAATCAACCTACTGCCAGGCCAACTGTCCAGCAAAAAGGAAAGGATCTTGTTATCAATACTATAATCGGAGGGCTTCACCTAGCCGGGTATAGTTTCAAGGCGATGGATCAGTACGTAAACGCAGCAAAGCAGCATCTTGAGGCAGGAGAGTGTAGCAACCCTGAGGACAATGTCCCGATAAAACAACAAAAGATGATGTCAGATGAAGTCATTTTCCGCAACCGAGAGAGTATTGGAGTCCATGCTCCGACCGAAGATCCATTTGTAATAACAGTTCATATTGGCCCGACCACTGTCCATAAAGTTTTAGTGGATAACGGGAGTTCAGTCAACATTCTATTCAAAAAGACGTTCGATCAAATGAACCTTGAATTGAAAGATTTAAAGCCGTGTGAAGGATGAATCCGTGGATTTAACGAAGCTTCAACTGCTCCAATGGGATATGTAGAGCTGCCGGTAACACTTGGGTAAGGAGAACGCCAGAGAGTGAGAATTCTTCCCTTCGTGGTTTTGGGTATTGAATCGCCTTATAATGCCTTCTTTGGCCAACCGGCCCTAGCAAAGTTTAGAGCTTGTATAGCCCCCTAGTGCTTGTTATTGAAGTTTCCTACGGAAGCTGGTGTTGGCATAGTCAGAGGAGATCATGTTGTTGCACGAGCATGTTACATTGTAGAGCTAAAGCTACTCCGTAAAGGAAGAGATATAGAAACTAAATACGCTTCTTCCCCCACAAGGGAGGAGACGTCATAGCAATTAAAGAGAATGACTATGGGTGAATCGCCCAGAGAACTGCCCGAGGATATAGATCCCAGAGAGGACGAAGAGACTAGGGGCAGAATGGCGGCTCCCAACGAAATGACTGTGGATGTACCGATCGATGATAGTGACCCATAGAAGGTCCTGAAAGATAACTTGGATGTATTTGCTTGGACCCACACGGACATGTATGGGATATCTCCATCAATCATGAGCCACTCATTGAGCATCAACCCAAAGCATCCCCCTGTATAACAAAAAAGGCGAATGCTGGGCCCAGGGAGGTCCGCAGCCTTGAAAGAAGAAGTTGAAAAGTTAAGAAGTAACGGATTCATCAGAGACTCAACCTACCCAGATTGGATTTCAAATCCAGTTTTGGTAAAGAAGGCCAATGGGAAGTAGCGTACGTGTATTGATTTTTCGGATTTGAATAAAGCCTGCCCAAAAGATAGCTTTCCGTTACCCAGAATTGATCAGTTGGTAGATTCAACGGCGGGTCATGAGCTTCTCTCTTTCATGGATGCTTATTCAGGATATAACCAGATTTCTATGCATGTTCCAGATCAAGAACACACTAGCTTTATTACGGATCTGGGATTATACTGCTACGTGGTAATGCCTTTTGGTTTGAAGAACGCATGCGCTACATATCAACAGTTAGTAAACATAATGTTATATAACCAAATTGGGAAAACGATGGAGGTGTACGTTGATGACATGTTGGTTAAGTACAGACAATCATCCGATCACACTACAGACTTGGCAGAGATGTTTGGTATTCTTCGAAAGTATGAGATGAAACTCAACCCGAAATGCTCATTTGGAGTTGCATCCGGGAAATTCTTGGGATTCATTGTCAGCTCGCGTGGGATTGAGATTAATCCAGACCAGATCGCAACAATCAGAGGCATTCAGGAGCCTAGACAAATCAAAGATGTGCAAAGCCTTGCAGGGAAAGTAGCAGCATTAAGCGGATTCATCTCTAGAGCGACAGACAAATGCATTCCATTCTTTGAATTGATAAAGCGAGGAAAACGCAATTTTAAATGGACTCCTGATTGCATAGAAGCATTTCAGAACCTGTTGAATCATCTGGAGAGACCTTCGATATTGTCTAAGCCAGTGGACCACGAGGATTTATTCGTGTACTTAGCAGTGTCGTCCCACGCGATCAGCTCAGTATAGTGAGAGAAAAAGACAAGGTTCAAAGGCCAGTGTACTATGTGAGTAAAAAATTGGCGGCAGCTAAGCGCAATTATCCGAGGATAGAAAAGCTGGCGTACAGTTTATTGATTGCATCTAGGAAGCTTCGACGTTATTTCCAAGCTCATCCTATCACCGTGTACACTGATCATCCGCTCTAGCAAGTTCTACAGAGACCAGAAGCTTCTGGAAGACTGCTCAAATGGAACATTGAACTGAGTCAATTTGATCTGAATTTTCAGCCCCGACGATCGATACGGGGGCAAGTGCTGACAGATTTCATAGTAGAATTTACTGTCTCGGAGGATGACATAGTAAACGAAGAAGCTTACCCACCAAGATTACTTCTCGACCCTAGTGCATGGAAATTGTATATTGATGGTGCTAGGAATAATAAATGATCCGGTGCCAGAGTGGTGCTTGAAACTCCTGAGAAACGACTGATATCCTATGCTATCCGGTTGGAATTTCACGCCACTAACAACGACTCCGAATATGAAGCCCTGATAGCTGGGCTAAGGATCACAAAGGAATTAGAGATCGCGAAGCTGGACATATTTTGTGATTCCAAGTTGGTTGTAAATCAGGTCACTGGAAAGTTCCGAGCTAAGAGACCAAGATTGATTTCGTATTTGGAGAAAGTGAAGGAATTGCTGACTGGCTTTGATCACTACAGTATATCCCATATTCCGCGGTCAGAGAACCAACAGGCGGACAAGTTAGCGAAGATGTCTAGCTCCGATGATCCTGAAGATGCCGGGCTAGCCCCAGTTGAAGTACTTCAGTTCCCTAGCATTGATCAGATGGAAATTGATCTAATACTAGTGACTGAGCCAGAAAGGGAGTCATGGATGACCCCTCTAAAGAATTTCTTGATGAATGGAACGCTTCCGACCAAAAAGAGCGAGAGGCATAAAATAATTCGTAAAGCTTCCCGATACGTTCTGCAAGGAGGAGTCCTGTACATACAGGGATTTTCGATGCCTCTTCTCCGGTGTATAGCCCATGACAACATCAGGCGTGTACTGCAGAAAGTACAGGAGGGTGAATGTGGTGACCATACTGGAGGACAAACATTGGCAAAAAAGGTGTTGCGGTATGGTTACTTCTGGCCTACCATAAACAAAGATGCGGCAAAATACGCACGACGTTGTGATACATGCCAAAGATTTTCAAAAATTCCCAGGGCACCTCCTGGCTAGTTAAAGACAATGGCGAGTCCATGGTCTTTCGTTATGTGGGGAATTGATATCATCGGAAGCCTCCCTATAGCAAAGGGCGGAGCAAAGTTCGTTATTGTAGCTGTTGACTACTTCACCAAATGGGTCGAGGCTGAGCCATTAACTACAATCACAACCAAGCGAGTGATTAATTTTGTTGTTAGAAACATTATTTGCCGGTTTGGGATCCCGAAGATCGTCATAACTGATAATGGAACCCAGTTTGATACCAACCAGTTTAGGGATTTCTGCCAGAAGTACTACATTGAGAAACGGTACACCTCCTGTGGCACATCCGCAGTCGAACGGACAGGTCAAAGCAGCAAATAAAGTGATTAAGTCCATTATCAAAAGAAGATTGAAGCGGGCCAAAGCCATGTGGGTCGATGAATTACCCTTGGCATTATGGGCCTATAGGACAACGTATAAATCGGCGACAGGCCACACTCCCTTCTCTCTTGCTTTTGGAGCAGAGGCAGCCATCCCGGTTGAGCTAAAAGTACCTTCTCACCGAGTCACTTAGTATGATCCGATGAATAATAACGAATTTCTCCTTGAATCCCTAGATACAATAGAGCAGAAAAGGGATGAAGCAGACCTGCGTGCCTTGAGACACAAGCAACATGTCGCTCTATACTACAACAAAAGAGTTCGAGCCCGAACCTTTGAACCCGGAGACTCGGTTCTGAAGCGTGTCTTTCCACCCCCAACTCATATAGGTGCGAAGTGGGAAGGACCATACTCCGTTCTACGAAGGCTTGATAATGGAACCTTCAAGCTAGCAACCGCAGATGGGGAAGAAATCCCCAGAGTGTGGAATGCCCAACATTTGCGGCCTTATCTGACGTAAAGTCATTAGATTTATCCTTTTGTTTCATAGGACCATGTAAAAGGCATGAGTCGCCTAGAATAGTCCAATGTCTTGAGCAAAGGATTATAAAGTGGATGTAGGTCACGATTTGACCGAACCACTATAAAAATATTGTGTGTCGTTTACCTTTATTTGCACTATTATTTATCTGCTCTTCTATCTTTATAAAGTTTGCTGTAAAATCATACAACGATCACAGGAACGTGTAATTCTAGGTGCCTTCCATCAGAATGGAGAGTAATCCGCAGCCAAAACGATGAAGGTGCAATAAAGTGAATCACACCATTGATTGCACTCTAACTCTCCAGAGCCGAGAGAAAACGTAAAGGACGCGAAAATAACGTCCACATGGCAAGGCGATGCACCATGATAAGAACCGCCTTGACCGAACTCTAACCTTGGCGACCGCCTGGAGAGTATAAAAGCGTCTATGATTAAGCGCTGAGAAGAGCTCTTAACCCGCTGAAGGATCGGGGGGCGACTGAACAGCTAAGCTCGAACTCTAACCTTGGTGACCGCCAGGGGAGTATAAAAGCGTCTATGATTAAGCGCTGAGAAAGAGCTCTTACACCGCTGAATGATCGGGGAGCGACCGAACGGCTTAGCTCGAACTCTAACCATGGCGATCGCCAGGAGAGTATAAAAGCGTCTACGATTAAGCGCTGAGAAGAATGCTGGAGACTCAGCGCCCCCAGAATTTCTGCCCCGCTGAAGGATCGGTGAGCAGATCATGATACGAGTTCGAACTTTAACCCGCTGACGGATCGGGAAAGTATAGAGGTACCGGAGATTTGGCGCCTCAAGGACCATAATCCTACTAAAAATTCCAAGTCCCCCGTATTCAGAGATAAGGGGCAACATGCATAGAAAATTTTAATTTTTTTCTGTCGCTTGAAGGATTTGTAATATAATTTCAACTTGATTATAGTCAAATGACTTGTGACTAAGTGTGAAGAGTTTATTGAATGCAGGTACACGATGACGCAAAAGAAATAAACTTTCATTCATAAACTGCAAGCTTACAAGATAAAGAGGAGCCTAAACAAAAGTGAGGGCCATTCTCACAATTACATTTCATGGCCAGTGGAAAGCCTAAAAATCCTAAGGACAAAATATAAACTAATATCTGCATCCTACTCATGCTAGGGGGGAGGGGGCTATGTGGGCTTCTTGCTTTTCTTCTGCTTCCCCGACTCCTCCTTATCAACATCCGAACGATCACCTTTTTTCCTCTTCCTCTTATCAACAAGAGGCTCTGGCGAAGAACTAGAGGATTGAGAGGCTAGTTGTGAAGTTATTGATCGGGAGGAAAATCTTACGACCAACCCAGTTTTGGGATCGATCTCGGAAATAGGGGGCACATATACTGGATCCTGTTCCCCTTTCATAAGGAGCAACTGCCTCTCCTCTTCAGCCTGTTATTCAGCCAAGGTTTCCTCATTATCGCCTCTGATTTCTTTGGTAATGGCGACTTCCACTTTATCGCCTTCGTGGCGTCCGTCCATATCTCTCAAAGCCTCGATCGGCTCAGCATCTAGGGGGACATCAGCACTAACACTTGGCGGGATGTCAACCTTCTCTGCCTTGGTCTTTTTTTCAGAATCCTTATCAACTGGCCCGCCACCTGTATCATGAGAAACAAATGTTATTTTAGGAGAGAATGCGGTTTGCTCAGTTGATTGTCCGGCAAGACGACGACAAGTGACAATTGCTTTGACAAATTGCGGAGAAAATATAGAGATACCTTCCGCCGATCCTCCATCCAAGCTAGCAGCAGAACCTTCGACAGCTGGAGGAGTTGGACCCAGAGGAATCAATGGATTGTCGGGATTGTATTCCTCAATTTTAGAGGCCTTGGGCTCTGCAGCTGAGCTCGAGCCTTCTTCAATTTTATTTTTGCCCTTGGCCTGAGTTTTCTCTTTATACATCTCTTCTTGGAGTAGGCGTCTGCCTTTCTCTAAATCCTCAGGTTCGTTATCCCTAAGAATGGTCTGCATCAACTCATTCTCATCAATCTCATCGACTCCTAATCGTTGTTTCTCGCTCTGGACGATTGCATCCCATATGTTGGCTAAAGTGACATGGTAGTCCGGGATCCATGAGATATTACGGTCTTGATGACCTGGCCAAGGAAGTCAAACAACATTTCTTCAAATCCTTCAATATCTTTCTCTCTCTCGAGGAGCTTTTCATTAGAAACAGTAGCCATTTCAATGGCACTTTCCACATTGTTTTCAGCAAGAATCGCGCGCTTCTCTGCATGCGCGAGTTGATCATTCAGAATCGCCCTCTCTTTTTCGGCCAGAGCTAAACTATCTTTCAAGCTTGCCTTTTCTTTCTCCCAAGCAGCTTTTTCAGCTTCGAAATGATCCTGTGTTGTTTTCAGTTCGGTGTTGGCCATCTTGAGATCTTCCACCTCCTTCTTCAATGACGCACGCTCTTTGCTGTTAGAATCGAGCTCATTATGAAAACGTTGCCTGGCCTCCTCCAGCTGTCTTGTAATTTTTAGCATCTCGTTGAGCCAAGGCAAGCAAAGATTGTGCATCTTCCAAGTCCTTTTCCATTTTCACCCTAGCCCTTTCATTGTTATCTATCCTCACTTTGGACCTGTGCGCTTCCATCTCTAGCATTCGAATGACATCTGAAAGGTTGGCAGCGCGCTTCTTCATCGCCTCATATTACTTGGCTACATGGCGAACATGTCCGATGACTTCAGTATCCCAATTCCTAGGGACTGGTTCCAGAGCTGGAACGAACATCATCCTCTCGAAGAAGATATCGGGGAATTGTTCTCGTAATTTTTCCAGCTTAGCCTGAGTCTCAGGACCATAGATATAGTCTCGTGCCCCAGGGGCGCTCAAACATTGTTGGCTGGAAGGGACAAGGTCAGTTTTCTCCTTCTCAGAATCCTTGTTTGGATCCTTGTTTTTATCCTTAGGCTCGTGGTGCTTTTTGGATGATCTGCTGTGAGATGACGCGCTCTTCGGAGGAGTTAAGTCTTTGGGAAGTTGTTTTTCCCCTGTAGGTGGCATTGGATGACTGTGAGGCTTTCCAGAGGTTTGTTTTGACGGAGATCTGGACCGTGAAGAAGGAGCCTTGTGAGAATCCCGGGACCAATGGCTGTCTCCCCCTCGGCTACTGCTACTAGCACGCTTAGGATTTGGATGAAGACTAGGTGTGCCTTCACGAAGAGAGCAATAGGAATAAGATCGTTTGCGAGACATCTTTCTTGCAAAAGAAACAAGTACATATTAAAACCTTGAATACTGTTGGTATAAAAGTGTGGGGTTAGACAGTGCATGTGATTTGTGCATCCCATATAATTCCCCCTAACAGACCAGGGTCCGAAATTAGGCTCGTCTGGGTAGTCTCTCGTTCTTCAACTGGAAAAGTTGTTTTCTCATAAATAGGGAAAAATGGCTCCCCTTCGAAGTCTTCCTGTGTATATACATCGTCGGTTATAGGAATCTTGCTCAATTCTTTAAATAACTGCTCCTCTGTTAAATCATCGGGAGCAGCAGGTTCAACCGGTAGAGAGGCCCTTGAGGGGAAACCCCCCGGAGAGGCTGGGATTTCCTTAGACTCGTCAGCACGGGCCTCATCTCCTCTATATACATTTAAGTCTTCGTCGTCCTGGTTAATTATCGGCGAAAGACTCTTAAGAAGTTTAGTTGTCTCTGCTGCCTATGACGTTCCTTCTCCCTCGGTCGGGGGCACGTATTTGTAAGGTTTGCCACCAGCACCAAGTCCAAACCTTATATCCAGAAGGCGGTGCTTATGAAGATTCTCGTTAGTAATACATTTCTTGATCTTTAAGAAGTCGGATTTGCTTTTCAGAAGAAGGGATAGTCGATTACTATACACCGAGCCTTCCGTCTTTGGAAAGGTGTGATCTGCATAGAGAAAAGAAGCATGTTAGCGCTTCGAATTTTTAAACAAGTTATTCATTCAAAGGTTTAAAATTTACTTGATTTAAGTCATCTTCTTGCACACCCAGTCTGTCTCTTTATATAGAACCAATCGGCCTTGGGATCCCCTATGTTGCTGTAACCGTCAGATAAGACCTTCCTATTTGCTACCGATTCGAAGAAAGAAAAATTTGGGGTTGCCGTAAAGCGATGCTTGAAAAGGTAATAGAATTTCAAATCTTTAAACGTGAGCTCAGTTTGCAGGATTTCCGCATATGCGACGTATAGAGTGTATAGGGCTGCGTAGGCATTGGGATGAAGCTGCATCGGAGCAATACCCAATCGTTTTAAGGTTTCAATGACGATTGGAGGAAACTGAGGAATAGCGCCTACCCAGCACATGAGTCGGCTAACTGTCATATACCCCTCCAGAGCCAGATGAGGTCTCTCTTCGCTACCAGGTGTCCTCACATCATCCCAGGGGATCCCGTGTTTCAAGCAAAATTTCTTAAGCTTTATGTCATCAAGTTTGGAAGCTAAAGAGTCAGTGAATTTCTCTATTTCTAGTGCACCAGGAATCTCGTCGGGAGCTCGGTTGTCTACTTTAGACTCCTCATCAAGCGAGGTACTCTCAGATGGATCCGATTCCGTTTCTGCCTCATATTCGGATCCAGAATCCTCACCCTTTGGATTAATTGGAAGAACCTCGGGGTTGTGATGCTCAGACATCTCGGGATCCATCTCTGTATCAGATCTTGAAGGGGAACGGTTATCCGACATTACTGTTTAGGCGAGTAAACATGAGAAATAAGAATATAATTACCCGTCCCCCGTGTGTGTAAGTGCGAGTGTGTGCCTGTGCATACATGGAAGAAAAGCATAAAGATTAGCTACATAAGCAAGGTATTGGTCGTAATGCGCTATCAAGTTACGCTGTCATTTAGTCCAGAGGGATCATCTCGTAGGCTCTAACCTAACTGTCCATTGGTGTATCAAGGTCAAGTTGCATTGTTTATTTAACAAGTAAATCGGATCGCACATCTCCTCGGATCGCATGTCTTGTAACAACCCGTATTTCGATAACATGATTAAAGACGAGAATCAAGGCAGAATTTAATTTTAAATTCTGAATCAAGTGAAACGGGCTATGCCATTGCGTTCGTCTCGGAAAAATACGCGAAATAGAGTCCGAGTTTTCGAAAATCGGAGTCCGTATGACCAAGATATGGCATCGCGAAGTTTCACGAAAAATTCCCAAATTAAAGTATACTTAATTAAGTGAAATGGGTTGCGCAGAAAAATATATATATATTGATATATATATATATATATATATATAATTGAAAATTAAATAAATAAATATGCAAAAATGTTCAAAACAGCGAATTGGGAGAGGGGAATAACCGAACCGGCCGATTTTTGAGGTCGACCCGAGCCCGCTGGGTCGACTATGGGTTAATCCAGGGTGTTTGGCTGTCAACCCGTGGGCCGATTCGCTCAAGTGCAGATTTTGCATTTGGATGGTTCTCATGGTTCATCTTTAATCTAAAGGCCCTAGATGGTTCCTACACTTGACTTCTTCCCCAAGACATGCTTTGATGGCTTGGATTGAATCTAGGTTTAATCCTATGGCCTAAAACACTTGTCTAATCTATAAATAAGACCCTAACCTATCCTAAATCCTCATTATTCATTCATGCAACTAAACTATGGCAAAATTTCTACTCTCATGGCCTCCACTCAACTATCCTAGCCTCCACTTCATTTCTATGAAAGGTTTCATGATCATGAGAGTGTTAGAGAGTCCCTATGCTAGTATGAGAGCCTCTCAAGTTGATTTCAAGGCAAAAATTTGATCTTTGTTCATAAAGATGGTGTTTTTGTTGATTTGGGGCATCCATCTTTGGGTTTTTGGGTGATGGCATGCATAGGCTTCCTCACAAGCTTTAGTTTAATCGATTTAGGCCTTCAAAGCAATGTAAGCCCTTCCCTACTCTTAGATATTAACTATGAAGTTAAATGTTCATGTTGAAAGTTTGGGTTTGATTAATTAGAATGATGCATGCTATCATGTTATGCGAGTTTATGAAGTCATTATCTTGATCTTATAAGCTAAAAGCCACAACCTTTATGTTGAAATGTTGCATTATGCAACATGAGAATCTTCATAATCATTATGTCAACTTGCATATGAAGTCGTAATCCTTATATGATGATATATGCGAGTTTCTAGTCATCATTCCATGTCTTTTGTCACCATGATTTGCTTATGTGCCAAGTTTGGGTTTATGCATGTTTTGAGGCTTAAGAATGTAACATGCAAGTTAATGAACACATTATGTCTCATTTGCCACCATGTTCAACTAGTGGCTTTATACCCCCTTTTGTCATGCCTTTGACAAGTTCCTTCTTTGAATCCATTATGCGAGTTTAAAAGCGTTGGGGTCACATTATGGGAAAACATAATGACATGAACATGATTTGGGTAAATGGGTATAAACAAGACAACATGTAACGTTAAATATGACATGTGTTTATACTTGAAAACATGACTTGAAATATAACATGGAAGTTGACATGTAAGTATGCATAAAAACATAAGCTTGGGAATTTACCTATTAAGTTAGGTCTACCCTTTGGGAATTTACCTATTAAGTTAGGTCTACCCAAATGCTTGAAAACTTGTAACATGTTTTGGAAACATGATGGACATGACACTTAGATAATATAAGTGTGGCCAACTCGAGGTTGGGTTGAGTTTGCAACGTAAAACTACCCGAAACCGACCGGCCTAACTAGTAGTTGCAAACAATAGGACCCAATGTGAGAAGTTGGTCATGTTGTGCTTGAACCCGAGGTTAGACCAAGTTGTGGTGTAAAGCTACCCGGAACCGACCGGCTTAACTAGTAACCACAACAAAGTCTAATGTGAGAGGTTGGGGTGCATTAAGTAATTAATGCCACATGATAGGGTTAAGTTAATTTGATTAATGACTCTTAACCAAATATGACATGGGTAAATGGGTTAAGTAAATTGGTTAGGCTAATGATACTTAACAAAACATGACAAGGTTGGGTAGGTTAAGTGATTTGAGTTGCCTAATGACGCTTAACCATTTTTATACGACTAGTGGACGGGGATTAAGTTAACCAACACTTAATCAATCCAACATGATAATTTGGCAAGGTTAAGTAAGTTTTCTTAATGACACTTAACCATACAAGATGATTAGGGGATGGGGTTAAGTAATTTGCACCTAACTAATCCGACACGGTAATTAGATGGGGTTAAGTAATCCACACTTAACTAATCTAAACACGGTAATTCGATGGGGTTAAGTTAAACACTTAACCAATTTAAACACGGTAATTCAATGAGGTTAAGTAACCAATACTTAACCAACTTAACGTGATAATTTAATGGGGTTAAGCAACTTATACTTAACCAATTATACATGATAATTTGATGGGGTTAAGTAACTTACAATTAACCAATCTAATACGCGGACCTGATAAGGTGAAGTCACAAGACCTTTTTAGAATATACTTAACCATTGTAGTACGATTAGAGGAAGGGGTTAAGCCAACCTATACTTAACCAATCCGACTCGATAATTTGATGGGATTAAGATAATCTATGCTTAATCGATCTAGCAAGATAATCCGATAGGATTAAGGTAAGCTAGTACTTGACCAATTTGACTTGATAGGGTTAAGTCATGAGCCTCTGGGTACACTTAACCAACTTGTGGGACTAAGTCTTGAACTTAAATACTTAGCCAATCTTTGACGTGATTCGTGGGCGGGTTAAGTCATGGACTTGAATGATAACACTTAACCCAATAAACAAACCCTAGCTAGAAGAACTAGGTAGAAAACCGTGGTTAATCAAGGATAACGGGAAAGGAAGCTAAGTGGTAAACCTTAGTTAAGGGTAACTAAGTAATAATTCTTAGCTAAGGACATAGGACTAATTCTCAAAACGATGAGTAACCTGATACGGTAGGTCATCGCTTAGTATACGAGGGGGAGCAAGTTATCTGACTTGGATAAAAGCTCCAGCGCACTGGGTGCCGAAGTGGAAGCTTCGGGGGACGTGAGGATATTCTTGGGATCCCTATGTGGGCTGCCAGGTAATTATACTAGGCCCATGAGAGGTTAAGGTCTGCGTTAGAAGGACCAAGAGTATGCCTTGGTTGCTATGCGAGCAACCTAAAGACAAGGATGGATTAGCGTGGAGTCGACGATTCTTGTTTTTGCCCTGGATAGCGCATCGCCGACTACCTACCATCTTTAGTCAATCGTGTACGTGCGGAAAGGCAGGGAACCCCCAACAGACCATGTGCTTGCTATCGAGTCATGGGTGAGGTTGGCCCGTAGGAAAGTGGGCTATAGTGGGGCCGTGGAGTGGTTCTTATACATGATTTTTCTTGGATTGCCTTTCAGTAGTTGAGGGAGGGGTCACGTGGGACCATAGCCACGGGTACAAAAACAGACCTTGATATTTGCATCGGCAGACGATTTAAAGCTCCCGACCGAGTTCCGTATTTCTTGATTTGCCCTGGCACGGAACTCGGATGGCACATTGGGGAACATGTGCATCTAGACATGGAAAACGATTCACGATACATACGTGGGATCAAGGGCGCGGTTGACGGGTGGCGTAATCCCTAGTGGTCCTAGGTGGCCAAAACCCAAACCGAGACATGGAAACGTTCATTAGGTAGCATAATCCCTAGCGGTCCTAGGTGGCATAAATCCTAAGTGAACATGCGATAGTTCATGGTAAGGAAACACAACTAGATCAAGGGTTGCAGTCCAAAACAACTTCAAGGATAAACCGTTTACATGGGAAAGCCCGTACAGCCTACGGCAAAGAACTGAACTTATACATGGAAAGAAACATATGAGTTGAGTAACCTATATATGCGGCATATTAGGTTGACAGGGACCATTACACGACTTTTGAGTAAGGGTCATTCACGGATAACATGTAATACAGTTGGGATACTAGTACGGTAGGTGCAGAGCAGATGTACAGGATAGATATCATGGGACGTTATACGTGATAGATATCTTGTGATATTATACTTGATAGAAACCTGACGATGTGATACCTTGTTTTATCTTGACATCGTAATTTATCATGACACCTTAGTTCACCTGAGTTCAGTAGTTCATCCTGTTATTTTGATTTAGCTTATCTATCTTGTTATCATGCTTATGTTCATCTCAGCTTCTCGTGTCAGTTAACTTTACTAGTTTTTATACTAATAGTAGATAGGGCTTACTCAGTCTTTTTGACTGACCCGTTTTGTTTCGCCTCTTTTCTTCCGTTTCCCCCCCAGGTTACAGGGAGGAAATACTGCTGTTTAGTTTGGACTTCTTCTGCTTGAAGGTCATCATGGATGGCTTGGACTTTTCTTGGCTATGGCTACTTTACTGTCTTTATTTGGGGAATAATTTATGAAAAAGTCTTTATGCTTCTTTACTATTGCAAGACAGGTTTTGATGTACTCTGATGTAAAAGGCTTTAGACCTTAATTATAAATGTTTATGAAAGTTCGATTTTACTTCCGCTATTTTATATGTTCTGTCTTGTGATATTTCTGTGCATGTTTACCAATAATGCCCCTCTAAAGCTAGTGCATTCCTTTGTGAGTGACCCTAGCGGAGGCGGGGTGTTACACGTGGTATCAGAGCAGAAGGTTACCAGACTGGGCAAAAGTTTTTAAAGACCTTCTGAAAACTATTTGAAAATCGTTTATAAAGAAGCATTTTTCAAGAAAATTTTCTTTTAAAAGAAAAAGGCTATTCCCCAAAGGCCATTAGCCCTATCCTTATTTCCTTAATTGAATCTCTTTTCCTTTCTTTCCTCCATCTGTAGTCGCAGTGGTTTTAACTGCGACTAGTCTTTTCTATCTACGAAAGTGTTTTCCTTACGATGGAGGTGGTTCTCGAGAGACCAGTGGCCGCGTTATAAGAAAGGATAGTGAGGAAGAGGATAAAGGATACGAGCTTAAGGATGAGCAACTTGTTGGTATGGCTCAGCCCAGGACGAGAGAGAAGGATGAACAATGAAACCCATGACGAGAGAGTACCTTTGGCATGGTAAAACGGGACGGATAGTTAAGTATTATGGGAAAAGGACAAGATCATCGGGAGGGCAGCAGTATGCTCTCATTTCTAGGGTACCTCGGAAGGAGGGTGACGATCTTGTTAAAGGTTTAGCTTTTCTTCTCTATCATCCCGTTAGGACTTTGTTTTGATCATCGTGTCATTTAAGTCTGCTTCGACAGTTGAGTCTCTGCACCTTAAGTACTAGCGTAATAGAGAATCCCATTTTTGTCTCAAAGTCCTATTGGAGAATCAGTCCATTTATACATGACTTGTTTGGATTTGGGAATGTCTATGCCAAGTGTTGAGTTTGGAAATAATGCTTATGTTTTTAAGCTATGGATGGATTCTAGGGATGAAGTGGTTATCCAGTAAGGGGTGCCACTCTCGGTTTTGATAGGAGGGTAGTTAGACTCTTGACTAGCCTTGGTAATACCCTCGAAGTCTCGTGTAACCTTTTGGGTTCGGTCATGGTTAGTTACTTAGAATCCCTTGATGCCTTTATGGGAAATTGGAAGCCCAATCGAGTGGTGTTCGCCGATAAGACGGATGGTTTATTTCACTTATGCATGGGTTATAGAAATCACCTTAGTAAGTGCGCTTGATAACCTGGTTGGCATCTGTTTACTTTCAGGAGAAAGTTCTTCTATGTGGAATACCTTGTGGTACGAGGTCCGAGATTCATTAGTGAATTTTGGAAAGCTTGCATGAGATCATGAGTACGAAGTCATGTTTGCGTCAAGTATTTTAGGAAAAGGATAAGTGCAAGTGGAACGAGAGGCGAGGAAGAAATGAGTTTCAGCTCATGTTATGGAAACAGGAAATAAGAAGCTACGAAATCGCGAAGTTAAAGGACTGTCAAGGCACAATGGAATTGAGCTCAAGGAAATACGACTTTGATGGTCAAAGACTAGACACGCGCATGATATCTCTTTTTGGGAGTATATCCTTGATCCCTGTTTTCTGTAGAGCTTACTTGTAGGCTATCTTTTGTGGACATCCTCTTGGTCCTATTTTCTGTTACAAACCCCATAAGGAGTTTGTCTTGTTTATCTTCTCGACCCTATTTCAGGGAATTCTAGGTAGAACCCTATGGATGTAAACATGTATTTGAAACATGTTATGATTGATATGGTTGCAAGTGGTTGCAAGTGGTTGCTCGTGGATGCGCGAATACACATTAGATTCTAGCTCGGCTCGGTCACATTTCATATTGCATATGCACGAGTATTTATACTTGTTTATGGATGAAATCGAATGTGTTATCATGCGGTTGTTGCATATGAATGAATGATTGTGCACGCATATAGTATCTATATGGCTAGGACTATTTGCATACATGTTGGATTCATGGCACTATACATATTTTTGCATTAGAAAGATTATTCAGGCCTGATCATTAGCATTATCTAAGGAACATGTACACACACGTCTTGCATATATTCATACAGCATTAGAAATCATCTAAGGACAATGGTTGCTCGTGGATGATGTTTTAAGTAGATGGATGATGGATGGTAGGATATGTTCTTCCTAACTTGGAGATTTCGGGGACGAAATCCTAAAAGGTGGGGAGAATGTAACAACCCGTATTTCGATAACATGATTAAAGACGAGAATCAAGGCAGAATTTAATTTTAAATTCTGAATCAAGTGAAACGGGCTATGCCATTGCGTTCGTCTCGGAAAAATACGCGAAATAGAGTCCGAGTTTTCGAAAATCGGAGTCCGTATGACTAAGATATGGCATCGCGAAGTTTCACAAAAAATTCCCAAATTAAAGTATACTTAATTAAGTGAAATGGGTTGCGCAGAAAAATATATATATTGATATTTATATATATAATTGAAAATTAAATAAATAAATATGAAAAAATGTTCAAAACAGCGAATTGGGAGAGGGGAATAACCGAACCGGCCGATTTTTGAGGTCGACCCGAGCCCGCTGGGTCGACAAGGGTTAATCCAGGGTGTTTGGCTGTCAACCCGTGGGCCGATTCGCTCAAATGCAGATTTTGCATTTGGATGGTTCTCATGGTTCATCTTTAATCTAAAGGCCCTAGATGGTTCCTACACTTGACTTCTTCCCCAAGACATGCTTTGATGGCTTGGATTGAATCTAGGTTTAATCCTATGGCCTAAAACACTTGCCTAATCTATAAATAAGACCCTAACCTATCCTAAATCCTCATTATTCATTCATGCAACTAAACTACGGCAAAATTTCTACTCTCATGGCCTCCACTCAACTATCCTAGCCTCCACTTCATTTCTATGAAAGGTTTCATGATCATGAGAGTGTTAGAGAGTCCCTATGCTAGTATGAGAGCCTCTCAAGTTGATTTCAAGGCAAAAGCTTTGATCTTTGTTCATAAAGATGGTGTTTTTATTGATTTAGGGCATCCATCTTTGGGTTTTTGGGTGATGGCATGCATAGGCTTCCTCACAAGCTTTAGTTTAATCGATTTAGGCCTTCAAAGCAACATAAGCCCTTCCCTACTCTTAGATATTAACTATGAAGTTAAATGTTCATGTTGAAAGTTTGGGTTTGATTAATTAGAATGATGCATGCTATCATGTTATGCGAGTTTATGAAGTCATTATCTTGTTCTTATGAGCTAAAAGCCACAACCTTTATGTTGAAATGTTGCATTATGCAACATGAGAATCTTCATAATCATTATGTCAACTTGCATATGAAGTCATAATCCTTATATGATGATATATGCGAGTTTCTAGTCATCATTCCATGTCTTTTGTCACCATGATTTGCTTATGTGCCAAGTTTGGGTTTATGCATGTTTTGAGGCTTAAGAATGTAACATGCAAGTTAATGAACACATTATGTCTCATTTGCCACCATGTTCAACTAGTGGCTTTATACCCCCTTTTGTCATGCCTTTGACAAGTTCCTTCTTTGAATCCATTATGCGAGTTTAAAAGCGTTGGGGTCACATTATGGGAAAACATAATGACATGAACATGATTTGGGTAAATGGGTATAAACAAGACAACATGTAACGTTAAATATGACATGTGTTTATACTTGAAAACATGACTTGAAATATAACATGGAAGTTGACATGTAAGTATGCATAAAAACATAAGCTTGGGAATTTACCTATTAAGTTAGGTCTACCCTTTGGGAATTTACCTATTAAGTTAGGTCTACCCAAATGCTTGAAAACTTGTAACATGTTTTGGAAACATGATGGACATGACACTTAGATAATATAAGTGTGGCCAACTCGAGGTTGGGTTGAGTTTGCAACGTAAAACTACCCGAAACCGACCGGCCTAACTAGTAGTTGCAAACAATAGGACCCAATGTGAGAAGTTGGTCATGTTGTGCTTGAACCCGAGGTTAGACCAAGTTGTGGTGTAAAGCTACCCGGAACCGACCGGCTTAACTAGTAACCACAACAAAGTCTAATGTGAGAGGTTGGGGTGCATTAAGTAATTAATGCCACATGATAGGGTTAAGTTAATTTGATTAATGACTCTTAACCAAATATGACATGGGTAAATGGGTTAAGTAAATTGGTTAGGCTAATGATACTTAACAAAACATGACAAGGTTGGGTAGGTTAAGTGATTTGATTTGCCTAATGACGCTTAACCATTTTTACACGACTAGTGGACGGGGATTAAGTTAACCAACACTTAATCAATCCAACATGATAATTTGGCAAGGTTAAGTAAGTTTTCTTAATGACACTTAACCATACAAGATGATTAGGGGATGGGGTTAAGTAATTTGCACCTAACTAATCCGACACGGTAATTAGATGGGGTTAAGTAATCCACACTTAACTAATCTAAACACGGTAATTCGATGGGGTTAAGTTAAACACTTAACCAATTTAAACGCGGTAATTCAATGAGGTTAAGTAACCAATACTTAACCAACTTAACGTGATAATTTAATGGGGTTAAGCAACTTATACTTAACCAATTATACATGATGATTTGATGGGGTTAAGTAACTTACAATTAACCAATCTAATACGCGGACCTGATAAGGTGAAGTCACAAGACCTTTTTAGAATATACTTAACCATTGTAGTACGATTAGAGGAAGGGGTTAAGCCAACCTATACTTAACCAATCCGACTCGATAATTTGATGGGATTAAGATAATCTATGCTTAATCGATCTAGCAAGATAATCCGATAGGATTAAGGTAAGCTAGTACTTGACCAATTTGACTTGATAGGGTTAAGTCATGAGCCTCTGGGTACACTTAACCAACTTGTGGGACTAAGTCTTGAACTTAAATACTTAGCCAATCTTTGACGTGATTCGTGGGCGGGTTAAGTCATGGACTTGAATGATAACACTTAACCCAATAAACAAACCCTAGCTAGAAGAACTAGGTAGAAAACCATGGTTAATCAAGGATAACGGGAAAGGAAGCTAAGTGGTAAACCTTAGTTAAGGGTAACTAAGTAATAATTCTTAGCTAAGGACATAGGACTAATTCTCAAAACGATGAGTAACCTGATACGGTAGGTCATCGCTTAGTATACGAGGGGGAGCAAGTTATCTGACTTGGATAAAAGCTCCAGCGCACTGGGTGCCGAAGTGGAAGCTTCGGGGGACGTGAGGATATTCTTGGGATCCCTCTGTGGGCTGCCAGGTAATTATACTAGGCCCATGAGAGGTTAAGGTCTGCGTTAGAAGGACCAAGAGTATGCCTTGGTTGCTATGCGAGCAACCTAAAGACTGGGATGGATTAGCGTGGAGTCGACGATTCTTGTTTTTGCCCTGGATAGCGCATCGTCGACTACCTACCATCTTTAGTCAATCGTGTACGTGCGGAAAGGCAGGGAACCCCCAACAGACCATGTGCTTGCTATCGAGTCATGGGTGAGGTTGGCCCGTAGGAAAGTGGGCTATAGTGGGGCCGTGGAGTGGTTCTTATACATGATTTTTCTTGGATTGCCTTTCAGTAGTTGAGGGAGGGGTCACGTGGGACCATAGCCACGGGTACAAAAACAGACCTTGATATTTGCATCGGCAGACGATTTAAAGCTCCCGACCGAGTTCCGTATTTCTTGATTTGCCCTGGCACGGAACTCGGATGGCACATTGGGGAACATGTGCATCTAGACATGGAAAACGATTCACGATACATACGTGGGATCAAGGGCGCGGTTGACGGGTGGCGTAATCCCTAGTGGTCCTAGGTGGCCAAAACCCAAACCGAGACACGGAAACGTTCATTAGGTAGCATAATCCCTAGCGGTCCTAGGTGGCATAAATCCTAAGTGAACGTGCGATAGTTCATGGTAAGGAAACACAACTAGATCAAGGGTTGCAGTCAAAAACAACTTCAAGGATATACCGTTTACATGGGAAAGCCCGTACAGCCTACGGCAAAGAACTGAACTTATACATGGAAAGAAACATATGAGTTGAGTAACCTATATATGCGGCATATTAGGTTGACAGGGACCATTACACGACTTTTGAGTAAGGGTCATTCACGGATAACATGTAATACAGTTGGGATACTAGTACGGTAGGTGCAGAGCAGATGTACAGGATAGATACCATGGGACGTTATACGTGATAGATATCTTGTGATATTATACTTGATAGAAACCTGACGATGTGATACCTTGTTTTATCTTGACATCGTAATTTATCATGACACCTTAGTTCACCTGAGTTCAGTAGTTCATCCTGTTATTTTGATTTAGCTTATCTATCTTGTTATCATGCTTATGTTCATCTCAGCTTCTCGTGTCAGTTAACTTTACTAGTTTTTATACTAATAGTAGATAGGGCTTACTCAGTCTTTTTGACTGACCCGTTTTGTTTCGCCTCTTTTCTTCCGTTTCCCCCCCAGGTTACAGGGAGGAAATACTGCTGTTTAGTTTGGACTTCTTCTGCTTGAAGGTCATCATGGATGGCTTGGACTTTTCTTGGCTATGGCTACTTTACTGTCTTTATTTGGGGAATAATTTATGAAAAAATCTTTATGCTTCTTTACTATTGCAAGACAGGTTTTGATGTACTCTGATGTAAAAGGCTTTAGACCTTAATTATAAATGTTTATGAAAGTTCGATTTTACTTCCGCTATTTTATATGTTCTGTCTTGTGATATTTCTGTGCATGTTTACCAATAATGCCCCTCTAAAGCTAGTGCATTCCTTTGTGAGTGACCCTAGCGGAGGCGGGGTGTTACATGTCTCCTCAGATCGCGAGACAAGGTTCGGATCGGATCGCGGAGCATCATCGAATCGTGAAGCAAATACAGTCTTGTAGCATAAGTGCCCACTCGTGAAGGAGCGTTGGATCGAGGAAATCAGAACGGATCGCGTTAACCCCTTACGATCCGCCTCGCACGCCACGATCTGATCTGATGACACAAACGTGGGAACATCCATTTTATCCTCCTCGACCCGATCCACTACTGCTGCCACGACCCGATCCGCCTGCTCCCACTTTCCTATCTTCACCCTCCTTGCGACCCGAACCAAAGTCCCCCGTCCACGAAACGATCCAGCACCTTCCTTTCTTCTCCTCCTCTTTACTCACGAATTTGGGTGCTTAAACCCATCGCCACTGTCCTTCCAAAAGCCATAATTTTCACCAGATCCCTCTAATTCTTATCTCAAATCGATGCAAACTCAAGTAAAACGAAGATAGAGACGCTAGAATGTGTTTTTGACGTGATTACCTATCTTAAAAAGTGAAGAAATACGAGTTTTTCTCTTTTGGGATCGAAGAAAGTATGAGTTCGGTCTAAACTTCGAGCGGCTGAACAAAAGAAGAAGGAGAGGAGGAAGCGAGGTCGGGCCTATATAGGCAAATTCGTGACCGTTGGCCTTCCGTTTTTTGTCTTACACGAGTCGTGGGGGCCTAATGGGCCACGAAGCCAAGCCCATCGGGAAGACAGGGCGGTCCCTCGACTGGCTCGTGAGAAGGATGGGCCCGCTAAGCCCAAGGCCCACCTAAAAATCGCATCATAGCGAACACCCCACCTTGTGGACCGTGAAAGCACGGACGATCCGATCCGACAAACACTCATCAAAATGAGATTTCAGAAATATTCATGGAAATTAAAAAGTTTACCTGACAATCACCCGACAATTTCGCAATGAAATCTCCAAAAGAAAAATTCTAGACAACCAAAGAAATAATCGAAGATTTAACTGGGTATTTATACTAATCAGGAAACACAACTTTTTGGAAATGGTGCGACACTACGGACAGACACAACCTTTGCTTTGCATCGCTTCAGGAAAAGGCAGCTCCGTAATTTCGAAGCATGTTCCATCCTTGATAAAACATACTTCGAGGGGGCAAAATGTTGGCTAGCTATTTTTTGACCAAGCCCCCAAAGTTCACACACGAAGAAAATATGGAATTTCACGCCTCTATCCGTCAAAGACTTGATCGGATCGCCCTGCTTCACCACGATCGCGATCGCTCCCATACCTCGCGATCCGACTCGCCCAACACCAGCTCGATCCGATCCCTGAAGCTGATGAATTATGAACAAGAACCGTTCAACCACGATCAGAGATGTATGGATCTCGCGGCACCTGTCACCAACTGTCATATTGACCAATTCTTCATCAAGCTACGATCACGATCCGATCAGATCCCACGAACCACCACGCGAAGACCTTGACTAAGTCAACCGCGATCCGATCCGAGCTGGAAGACACGATGATGGCCACGGACTTGGTCATCCACGATCCGATGTTTAAGGAGATCGCGACACCTGTCCACAACGGCTAATTTGACTAATTCTTCATCAAGTTGCGAACCGGTCCGAGATCTTCGGGATGTGGGCCACGTATGACCGCGATCCGTCACCAGAAATCAGCTATAAATAGCCCAGAGCTTGGCATTTTTCAGGATTTTTTGGCAGTTTTAAGGATTGATTGCACCATTACTGTCATACCTCTATTTCATACCAGATTTACTTCGAGATAACTGAGAGAAATCGTAATTGTAAGAGTGAGTTTGAGAGAAATCATTGGTTGTACAAGCATCCAAAGTATAATCAATAGCATATAAAGTGGACGTAGGCTCGTTAACGCCGAACCACTATAAACCGTGTGTGTTTTCTGCTTTTTTCTCATTTTTCAGTTATAATTCCCTACGAATTAGAACAATTTGGATGTTAGAGCCAAATTTTGATCTAACACAAATCAAGTAAAAATTGATTCATTCATAGTCTCATGATGTGGGACTATTCATATAGGAGTTATCTCACACTTACTCAATTTTTAAATAATTCATCTTTATAAAAATAAACTATTTTTCCAATAATGGCTAGTATATAGCTCATTAGACATCCTCCCCTTACAAGCTAGCTTTTAGGGGTGAGTTCTACCTAATGGGCCGTATCAGGCCACTTGGTTGTGGGTAGGATCCCTATATTTTAGTAGGGGTATGGTGTTATTATCATCAAAACATGGCTAATATTTCATTTACTATATACCTTAAAACATTGTAAATTGAAACTCTTTCAGTGATTACATTTGTATGGTTGTGAACTGTACATATGACCATATTTTAAGTTGCTAGTTTCAGAATCCGATGACGTGAAAAATTGTTTCAGAATTCAAATGGAAAAAAATGCGAGTTAAATAAATAAAGCCTTATCCTAAAAGCATTGAATAGTTATAACTTTAATATGCCAACCAGCCATTCTTTGCAAAACTTCATGTAGTTTTGTTTTGCTCTAGAATAACTCCACAATAGAAATGCATGCAGATATTCCATGTCTTGTGAAAACATACAATCGTGACATAATAAAGATACTGTGTATATGATGATGGACCACTATTGGTTATCATTTGGTGTTTCATGTGCGACATACTATCAATTGTTGGTTTCAGAATTTTACCTTCTACATCTTTATCTTAAATACCCCTCAAAGCAAAATTTTCAAGTTTCCAACCAGATATTTCCACTTCATTCGTTATTAATCAAGTTTTATTTTGACAGTTCATTTATTTGCAGAAAAACTTGTGTTTATATATTGAGTATACAATCATAACATGTCTTTGAAATGGGGAATACAAATGAGGTTTACTCACAAAAAATAGTTCCCTGTTCTATGTTTGTTTTCCAGGTTTTATATGAAGATCAAATTTTCAGAAAATCTATTTGTAATTCTAACTGAAAATTGGAGTGCGTTGATGAAAAACTCTAATTTGAAAAACTATTATTTAATTTGCTTCAGGCTTTTATGTTGATTGCATGAAGGCTTTTTATCGTACAAACACGGTGATGTTATTTTTTGAGGCTTCTCCACAAAGTTAACTTGTTTTGGCAGAATATAGAATTTATGTTCTTCCAATCTAAATTGCTCTTCTTTTTGACAATCACATAAATTAAAAATAAAGCCACTATTTGCAAATCATTCAAAAGGTTGCGAGTTTTTTCAGAAAATATATGTTAGGTATACAAAATACTTCTGGTTTGGCCCATTGATAATAAGTTTTGAACATTCTAGGATGGACGTTAATTACTTAAAACACTAGAAAGGTACCAAACTGTTCTATTGTGAAATGGGTAAACCAAATCAACATGTTTACACAAGCATAACCGAGCTTACTGTTTTTATCTTGATCCTCCAAACTGAAATTTTACAATTTAACAGTATTTAGTTGTTCTCAACAGACATAACAGACCTCAACTATCACATTGGGAAATGATATATAAATATCATGTGTCGTCTATTCCTTCGATCACAATGATAGATGCAAATCATCCAATAAATCATGGATTTTCTTAAATTTACTGTATATTTGTGAAATTTTGCAATTTACCATTGCTGAGGTCTACTAAGTACACAAAGGTGTACTAATAAAAAATAGGAAATAAGGTTATTTAATCCATAATGGTCTACTAAATACATTGTGTGCAATCCATATTTTCCCACTGGCTTTCCATTGTATAAAACAGCATGGAGATTTTATTTTCCTTTCTCTGTTTCTTCTGCAAAGAACAGACCTATTATCGTAACATAGAATGAAAGTGTACTCTCTATTTTCAATTATTTACATGCAATGGACGCTACAGTAAAGGCTTTTGTAAATCTTTATCTGTGCATTTAGCTAATTCGCTTCATATGGGTAAGTAATACGTGTTGGTGAGTATTTTTTTCATATTGGTTTTTCTTTTCTCAGTGTTACGACGAGGAGGTTTCAAAGGAGGTTCCAAAGGGACTTTCATAAGTACTTGGCTGCAAGGGGTTTCGAAAAATCTCTCTATGATTATTTGCGTGATCTTCTGATCAGTATATGTAAGAAGCAATCTGGTTGGCTAAAGAGCTTCAAACATTTTATTGACAATTGATCAGTCTATCAACAGTTTTGGTTATCTGGTTGGTTTTTGCTATATGATATTAATTACCAGTGAAGTATGTGTAAAATGCTTCAGTGACTTCTACATAACGTTCAAGGAGACCAGAACAGAAAGTAGTGTCTTATATCTGCACTGTAGTAACTTGAATATTGTTGTTCATGTGTAGATTTCAGAGATGTTTCTTACATGATGTGTTTATCATTTATGTCACACCTCTTCTATGTTTAACGCACCGTAGTTTTCTTGTTGATGATCAAGAAGTGGTGGTGGTGGCGGCGTGTTTCCAGTTTCTCTTAGTTTTTGTTGTCACTGTGCTCGTTGCTTTGTTGCATTCTGATTGTATCCACTTTGAGTTTTATTAAAAGCATCTCTTGCAAAGTGAATAGACTATACAGGCATTTTGTTAACTAAAGCTAGCACATATACTAATAAATATGTTACATGTGTAGGAAATGTAGCGTTATCCTGAGGTTTTACGAATAAGTGGAGCATAAAAAGTTTAGCTATGTTTTACACAAGGCAAAACTTGGTTTTGATCGATTCAAACATGTTAGTGCCAAGTGGTTTGAAACCTTGTGTAATACACCGCATTTTTAATAATTAAATAATAAAATAAATTTGTAAGATCATCAGATTTTAGTTAAGAGAGTTGTACCGTTGCATCCTTGGTGATTTTTTGATCAATTTATGTGTATAATTTGCAAAAATCGAAATTAAAACGAAGTTATCGTAGAAACAAAAAGTAAAAAAAAAAGAGGAAGAGAATGAAATAATATTAATAATACATAGGCTGGGTCGACCCCCTATAAGGTCGGACGACCTGCTTGTTCACCTAAACGTGATTTCGTCCAAGTACGAGAAGTGACGAGAGGTGACATTTTTAGATTTTAGGCTGATGTGAGTTGTTTTTATTGGCTTAATTTGAATTCTGAAAGCTTTTATTGATTGAATGACGTAGTTGAACAAGATTAAATCTTAAAACCCAACGGTCTGAGATCCTTAGGTTACACTGTAAATAGACCCATATGTCGGGTGCTTCACTTACAACTCAATAAGAAGTTTACTAGACTTAAAGGTAAATTGGCATGAGAAGCTCACTAGACTTAAGTAATAAATTATAGAAGTTTTAAAGTAAGATTTGTAAAACTTATTAAAGAGAGCATAGAAAGCTCGTGAGTTTAAGTTGAGTCTTGGAATTTTTTATTCTTTATTTTGGAGCAAGTCCAATAGGGCATTACTTTCACAAAATCTGAAATGTACATCCAAAAAGGTGTCCAATAGAGTGTGCAAACACCTTAAAATTTGGATTTCGAAGGACATTTGTTTCAGAATCTGCAAACTATTCAAGCATTTGCGAACAAACGCCCGAAGTCATACGTCTGTTAAAAAAAGGCCTGAAACCGGGCATCTATTCAACAAACGGCTGGTTTTCAATTGCTTTTTATTGCATCGAGCAGATTTTTATTACAACGGGCAGTTTTTTTACTTTTAAATGGCCTAAAGGGGCTAGCGAGGGCATGCAGGCACATTTTGCTGAATGTTGCATGACAAAAAATACGAGTGTGTGTGTATGTTTTATTTCCAATTTTGCACTTGTCATTTTAACACACGTATGTGTGTGCATGTCTACCTTACTTTATATCACATTGTTTCATTTTTAGTTATTCTTAATGAAGTAATGACAACACACACACATTAAGAATGACATGTGTGTGTGTGAATGGAGCATATAATATTTGAATTTTTGTTAACATCTTGTTTCATCTCATCCATGTTTACAAATCTAGAAGGAAAATCCGGTTTAGGGTTAGGTTCTTGGAGTATTTCATTAACACCCTGAATATATTTCACATATTCAATATAATTAGAATGAAATAGACAAAATATTGTTAGAAATCAGAAAACAAAAATAATATACACATTCGAAGTTTGAAAATAATTTTTTGTACTTCATTTGTAGTAGTAAGGCAGCTGCATGACAACATTGTTGATTGCTAGTCCATTGTGTACAATACTCAAATCATCAAATATATGCGAATCTGAAATGGTGAAATCTTAAAATACAAATACGCAAATTGTACCAAAACATCTTCAAATATGCAGATGGTGAAATGGTGAAATAATGACATATATATACGATAATCGGAAATAATGGAATCTTCTAATACAAATATGCAACTTATGACAAAAATATCTTTTAGTCATGCAACTCATTCCTATTTTAAGATTATTCTCTTCTGTATCAGAAATCGCTTTTATGTTATTCTTTCTGTTCTTCAATTCCCACCAACAAACAAAGAAATCTTCCACTTGAAGAAAGAATATATTCAAAAATAAGGCAAAACCTCACAAACTCATATTTTTTCTTAGAATTTAGACATTTCAATATAGAAGAAAACTCCATTAATAATAGTAGCAGCCAAACATAAATATTATTTACAGATCCAATAAGAAAATCACCAAATGCATACTAAAATTCATTGCCTCGTCGGTCATCACAATATGAAATGCAAAACCAATATTCATCGCCCATAATAAATATGGTAGTTTTTAGAGGGAAATTATTACAGTGGAGGGAATTATTTCAGACTGAAGCCAAAAAAATTGAACTGAAACCAGAGTTGACGGTAAAAGTTTTTGTTACTTGAAGGCCCAAAAATCTTATGTATATTAAAGAAAATATTTGCAACATATTATAACCTTCAAACGCATGTGGAACCAATAATTATAAAGTAATGTTAATATCTTTAGTATTTTGTGTCTCTTTTAACATTTTATATTAAAAAAATTTGAATATTTTATTAAAGGAAAGTCTATTTAGACACAATGGTGACACAATTGATTTGCGCCATCGGATCACTCCATGAATTTAACTTCTTCATATAAAGACAAAAAGATACAACAGTTGAGGCTTTGTTTCTTTCTGTTTATGTCTAATTTTGTATCCAATAGTCACCTCCTTTAATTAATTTTGAATTAACATAAATTTTTAATATATTATTTTCAAATTTTATGAATATTACAAAGTTTTTTATTTTAAATTTTTATGAATATTTTGAAATTATTTTGTAGTACATAATAATAACGGATATCAGTTATAATTTTGCACTAGACGGTGAATATTAAATGTTAATCTATTTTTTAATTATTAATATTTAATTCATAATTACTTAACTGTAATTACTAAAAATTAATAAACGAATATTAACTTGTAATTTTTATTATTTAATGGTAATTCTCTAATAGTAACTATATATTGTCAAAATTTTGTTTTTAATTATTAAATATAGTATATAATGCATTAATTATTAAATATGAACTATTAAATGTTAATTGTTCAAAGTTGGCTATTTATTAGTATTTATAAATTATCAAATAATCAATGTTATTTATTGCTTTCTAAAGTTGTCAATAATTAGCAGTTATATATTATTTACTTGTAATCATCGATTATAATACCTTATAAACAACGACGTATGTAAGCTATCTTTATAATCACTAATTACAAATATATTCATTGCAACTAGGAAGAAAAAACAATATTTCTATTGCAACTGGCAAGAAATTGTTGTTGCCACAAACATGTTTATTGTAATTGGTAGGAAGATTAGTTGCTAAAATATGTTTATTGCAACTGACAATTAAATACCATTGATAAAAATATGTTTATTGTAACTGGTAGAAAAACTCAATTGAAAAAAATAGGTTTACTGCAATAGGCAGAAAAAAGCCGTTCCAAAAAATACGTTTTCGTAACTAATAGGAAATATTAGTTGTTATAAAGTATTTATTGCAATTGTCAGATAATGCCAGTTGCTAAAGGTCATTTATGGCAACTGTCATATAGCGTCTGTCGCAAACAGAAAGTTGCAATAGGGAAAAACGTTAATTGGGTGTTTGTACAACGCGAATTTTTCGTTCTAAACATAGATAGTGTAAGGCGGGTCATCACAAGATAAATATGAAAGAACAGTGAAATTCTTATTTTGTAAACCCTCTTCATGCCCCAACCAAATGAGTGAGTTTAAGCGCGAGGAGCAGGAGAAAGTTGAGATTTCTCTCCTTTTTAGCGCGAATAACCAGAACATTTTCCAAGAGGCCGTTTAGGATAAATGGTTTTCTATATCCCATTTAACACCTCGAATGACATTTGCTCATCAAAATAAATATAAATTTTACACCAAATTGTCAACTGCTTAGTAAGGAAAAAGAATACTGTATCTTTTCAAAATTGAAGAAATTGCACTTAACTTATGCTAATGTTGGTGATGAGTTCGATGCACCGCTGGTCATCACAATCTTAGTTTTGAAATCTGTAGCAAGATTCATCCCTGTCCATCTGTTTCCCCTATCGCCTTTAGTGTCCGGAGTCACATTCCGTGCCTACTCTTGAGTCACTATGTCAACATGTTTTTTTCTTTTTCTTTTTCTTTTTAGTACCTGCTACCTTAGAAGTAATTGCCCTAAAATACTAGAATATAAATATGAACTGATGCCTTAGAAAATTTGTTATTGCCTCTCTTGATTTATCAAACAATCGACCTTGAATGCATGGACATAAATGCAAAGTATTAGAAAAACCCGGAACATTCGTGAATAATCATACAAAATTTTGAAAGTATTGAATCGAAGGTAAATTGGCATGAGAAGTTCACTAGACTTGAGTAATAAATTATAGAAGTTTTAAAGTAAAATTTGTAAAGCTTATTACCGAGAACATATAAAGCTCATGAGTTTAAGTAGAGTCTTGGAATTTTTTATCCTTTATTTTGGAGCAAGTCCAACAAGGCATTACATTTCACAAAATCTGAAATGTACATCCAAAAAGGTGTCCAACAGAGTGTGCAAACACTTCAAAGTTTGGATTTCGAAGGACATTCGTTTCAGAATCTGCAAATTATTCAAGCGTTTGTGAACAAACGCAACAAACGCCCGAAACCAGACGTCTGTTTAACAAACGCCTGAAACCAGGCATCTATTCAACAAACGCCTGGTTTTCAATTGCTTGTTATTACAATGAGCAGATTTTTTTTACAACGGGCAGTTTTTTAACTTTTAAATGGCCTAAAGGGGCTAGTGAGGGCATGCAGACACATTTTGCTGAATGTTGCTGACACATGCGGCAAATTTTGCTAAATTTTACTGAGACATGCAGACTGTTTTAAAATGCGGTCACTTTTAAATTATCATGACGCTTGTTTTCAAAACTGTTGTAATTTTTCGGTTCCAATAATTCGGGGTGCGGAAAATCGAAAATCCGCACCCGAACTTATGGGTGTAAACGGGTCTGACCGGACCCAACGGAGGTGTTCTAGTCCTGTCCTACAAGTGATTCGGATGGACACGGACCAGACACCATATAGCCTCAGACCGAGCCGGATAACGGACTGTTTTGTCCGATATACAACAATTACTCTTGAATCACGGTGTCAACTTCTGAACTCATGTTTTGCGCGTACTCTTGAATCGCGATGTAGGTACGGTTTTTCATCTTTCCAGTAGCTGTTGCCTTAGAAATTACTGCCCTAGAATACTAAATAAGGGACGTGAATGTATGTATGTCAGTAGAATAAAGTTATAAATTGGGTTTAACAAGAGTCCAGGAGTTTCTTATGCTTTATTTGTTAGATTTAGATCCGCAGAGGCCAAAGCTTTTTACAAAAACACCCTATATATACTCTCCATCGCCGCCTTAAGCCCTCCGCCTTTCCCTAAAACAACAAACATAACGATGGCTTCTTGCTTAGTATCCTCCTTGGTACGCTGCTCAATTCCCAGGGTTTCTTTTATTTACAGATCTCAATTTTACTCGACTACTCCTCTCATCTCAAGGACTTGGATCCTTAGAAATCTAATCAGCAAACCGTGCTGCCCAATTTTTACCAGATCCGTTCGCTCTTTTTATTTTATTGAATGGTGTAGTAATAACGTTTATCTTTAACTTCTGATTATATAAATCAGAACTCTACCTGTTTGTTTTTTTGGCAATTCAAAACAAGTTATTCAGAATTTGCAAACTTGACATATATCCTCTAGTATGAGTGATGAAGTTCGTTGATTGATTATCTAGCTAGATTGCCAATAGTAAAAGAAAAAAATTGAAGTGTTATGTGTGGATAATTTTTCTGTATCAGCAACAGTTTTATGCAACAATGTTACATTCTTTGCATTTACTCCGATCTTTATGTTTGTATGGTTTTTCACTACAACAAAGGTAATGGCTAGTATAAGTGCTACAACAAGATGATAAGTAGTTAGATTTTAGAAAATTCGTTGCGGTACTTGAAACATATCTTACATCTTTATTTGTAATAAATAAGTACTGCATTTTATGTTATCGAATTCAGGTCCAGACTGTCAGCTTTATTAGCATTGTCTCATATGATAATTAATTACAAACTAAAAGAAAATTAAGGTCTCAAAGTATAGTAGGAATCATGTGGATTCATTACGTAGCTTGTATGTATAATGTATCTTTTTGCTTCATCTTGACAGACAGTTTCATGCAACAATTTTACATTCTTTGCATTTACTGAAGTAGAAATATATCTTGCTAGTGGCGTACGCAGAGATTTAGATTAGTGGGGGCGAAACAATGGAAAAATTGTTCAATCATATGCTAAAATGTTAAGAAATATTTGAACTATAGAACTACATTAATATCCAATTTAAGCATAATTTTCTTCAGTGCCATTATTGTTATTACTAGCTTTCTCTTCCATGTTTTCAATGTTGGCTTTTACAATATCATCGACCACTTCAGCATTAGTAGTGACTTCTTTCTTGCCTTCATTCATGTAACTCTTAGCCTTTGATTTGAAAGTTTTTGAAGACTCCGTCTTCATTCTATAAAGGGGCATAGCTTATGCATTGAAGAAAAACATAACATTGATTAGTCAAACAAATCGCACACAATTATTAGATCACACTACCGTGAGGAGTTGAACAAAATAAATTGGATGATGAACAACACAACGATTAAAATTCATGTATTTTTAAGGATTGAAATCCTTTATAATGAATAAGCATTAGTGCTATTGCTAGTTTCCCATCATAACTGCACAAGTATAAAATGCATCAACAATAGAAACATAAAATCTACCAGAAAAATATCTTTTGATGGTTTAGGCGGAAGAGAGTGTCTGCTTTTAGCAACTGGTATAAAGCCATTTAAATTGTTCTGTGAAGAGAAAACACAGAAAAATTATATAAGAATGCAACAATATATACATGAACTTAACACACACACATATACATCATGGTAGTTAAGGCGTTAAGACGCAAAAAAGCGCAAGCATTGAGCCTGAGGCTTTTTTGAGGCTTGGGCTTTTTTGTGTGACTTTTATATGAGTTTGATCTGCTATTTTGCTAACAACAAATTAATTTTTAAACCATATTTTATAATTTATTCAATTATTTATATATTTTATTAATAAGATTCAAATTTTAAACCATGTTTTATAATTTGTTGAACAATCAAAATTTTAGTTTAACTATTTATAAATAAAATTTTGAATTTAGCAAAAAAAAAGCCTTAAACTACGAAAAGGCGCACTCAAACAATAAAAAGACGCAAGCCTTGAGCCTTGGTTTTTTTTTTGCTTAGGCGCACCTAAGCGTGCCCCTTGATAACTATGACATACATATGTATGAATTTTAACCACTATGTTATTCATCATCCAATTTATTTTGTTCAACCCCTTACGGTAGTGTGATCTAATAATTGCCTGCGATTCGTTTGACTAATCAATGTTATGTTTTTTTCTTCTTCAATGCGTACAGAAAGCTATGCCCCTTTATAGAATGAAGGCGAAGGCTTCTAAAATTTTCAAATCGAAGGTTGAGGGTTACATAAATGAAGGCAAGAAAGAAGTCACTACTAATGCTGAAGTGGTCGATGATATTGTCAAAGCCAACATTGAAAACATGGAAGAGAAAGCTAATAATAACAATAATGACACTGATAAAAATCGTGCTTAAACTGGATATTAACGTAGTTTTGTAGATCAAATATTCTTAATTTTTTCACATATGATTGAACAATTTTTCATTTGTTCCGCCCACTAATCTAAATCTCTGCGTACGTCACTGCTTGCTTTTAAGCAAATGCCTCTGATCAATAAAGCTAAAGTTAGAGGAAAAAAACCCAGTGGGGGCGACGACCCCAATTGGGCCTATGGTGGGTACGCCATTGTATCTTGCTGAATATATTGTTCTTTACCGTTGTAATATATCATGCTGAATATATTGAACTTGGGAACTTAGCGCGCTACCCTCTAGCATAAGTGATAAAGTTACTTCATGGGTCTTTAATTAGATGACCAATAATTTATCCTAGTTTCAATGATACATGAACACAATCAAAACTGACTGATGATGTTGTTCTTTACCATTGTTGTAACACCCCACGCCCGCTAAGGTCACTCACAAAGGGAATGCCATAGCATCGGAGGAGTATTTTAGTGAATATAGAACAGAAAAATTACAACAAGACAGATATAAATAGTACTTGAAATTTTTAAAACATCATCTCATAACAGCGGAAATAAACATGTCTGGTTACATCATAAAACCACGATAAAAGTCAAGTACAATATCCATCAAAATAAAGAGGTACATAATCCCACTCTCTCATACAATAGCCATAACAAAAGAAAAGATAACTGGATAACTGGAGCTTTACATCAACCCAAGCTCCTAAAAACTGGAACAACAATCCGATCAAGCTCTACTACCGCTAGGATCCACCGTAGGACCTGAGGGTTGGAAAAAGATAAAAACAACGGGGTCAGACATAAGTCTGAGTGAGTCCTATAACTTTAACAATACAATCATTAAAGTAACCAGAGAAGACATAAACTTGACCTACGGTAATATCTGGGGATGAATGGCTACACTAAGCAGCTTGGTAGACTTAGGATAAACTAAGATAACCGTCAGGACGCATCTACCCACCCAAGGATAATTACTAACTGCACCACACCAGTCCTTCCTATTTAAAGGTTGATCCCTTCCAAAGACTTAGAAAATTTCCCCAGTAGTTTCATGTACCCCTAGCCCACTACATAGGTGTCGTCTGCCCCTATCTCCACTAGGTGTACCCGGTAATTATTACCCAGTAGTTTCGTGTACCCCTACATAGGTGCCGTCTGCCCCTATCTTCATTAGGTGTACCCACTACTCCCCAAGCGATCGGCTCCCTACCGTAGATACCCGTGCTGGTCCCACAGTGGGGTGTATCACTCCCCTAAAGTGGCTACCCAATAATAACGGTGCACGGCTTTATATCTACACGATGCAACAACGGCTTATCTACCAGCCCGGGCCCACACACGCATATGAAACCCGTTGGACTTGCGTTGCAACCGCTAACCCGTTTGGCCTCTTATAATCAAGCCCAATATGCGTGTCCCGTCACTCGACATGGGTCGAGCCCACAAAGATACGTTTGGGATATTGGTTGAAATGGGCCCCCACAAGCTACCCACTTAAGCTTGTCAAATATCTAGTGTATCCCACTTAACCCTTTAATCATGTTTAATTACATATTTCCACTTGGTTTAGTATTCTAATCGTATTTTCTATTGCCACCCAAGGCAACCCACTAGATTCCACATGCCACCCAAGGCAACCACCAAATTTCCTCATGCCACCCAAGGCACCCACTTAACCCCTCATGTCCCACTACATGCTATTATGGTTAAGTGTTTCTTAATTAATTAAGACCGTGATCTCTCATAAAGACCTCCCACATTAGACTGGCTGTTATGACCGCCTGGTTAAGCCGGTAGAATCCGGGCAGTCTTACGTCATAACAGAGTCTAACCTCGTGTCTTTACCTTAATCACGTATTTAATTTATGGCTAAGACCTCTCACATTGGGCTGACATTTGTAGCAACTGGTTAAGCCGGTCGGGTCCGGGCAGTTTTACACTACAAATGAGTCCAACCTCGTGTCTTAGTCGATTAATTACACCTAATTAATCACCCCCATATTAATTATCCCTAATTAATATCAAGTTTTCCATAACATGGGTAGACCTAACTCAATAGGTAAATTCCCATGGGGTAGACCTAACTCAATAGGTAAATTCCCACTTATGGTAATTTATTTTTATGGTATGTTTAATCATACCCAATCATTCATTTATTAACATATTTACCACCCCATCGTTCCCCACGTAAATCGTTCTCATTTCATGACATAACAAAGGGGAAGATCATTACAAATATCATGGGTTTAACATACAACTTTGTCATGGGTTAAGAGGATGTCAACTTGCATATGTGAGCATATATTAACCCAACTACATATAAACCCAAACTTGCATATTATCATACACATGATTTGCATAACATGTTGCATATGAGCTTGCATATTAACATACACCTATCTTGCATAACATGTTGAACTTGCATATAGGCATTTTCATACTTGCATAACATGTTAAACATGCATTTAAGCATACACATAACTTGCATAAGTATTCACATACTTGCATAAGCATTTACATACTTGCATAAACATGCATAACTTGCATATCATGTCATTTGAGCATATACATATCTTGCATAAACATTCATATACTCGCATAAGCATGCATAACTTGCATATCACATAAATCTTGCATTTAGACATATACATGACTTGCATAAGTATCCATATACTTGCATAAGCATGCATAACTTGCATATCACATTAAACTTGCATTTAAACATATACTTAACTTGCATAACTCACTTTGTTAAACATGCATAATTCCACTCATTAAATATGCATAAATCCACTTGTTAAACTTGCATATATCAACTTGTTAAACATGCATAAATCAACTTATTAAGCATGCATAAACCAACTTATCATATACGCATAATCATAGAACAACATAGAGTAACATATCATTATACATGATTCAAACTCACTAATCCGCATTTAAGACCATAAGTCTCATTACACCCAATCTACTTACTTTAACAATGGATGTTAAAGTGATAGAAACTCACCAAACTCAAGATTAGCAACCTTATGAAGTAGAATTAGTTGCTAACTATGAAGATAATGATGATTTGAGAATGATTAGAGAGGGATTAGCTTGCAACTTTCTTCATGAACTAGTGGAGGCCATGCTCAAATTTCATTTTACCATAGTTTAGTTACAAGACTTAATTATGAATGAATTAGGGTAGGGTTATGGTCTTATTTATAGGATTAGGTGAGTGTTTTAGGCCCTTAGATTAACCCTAGATTAGATTAGGACTCTTAGATTTCGGCACCTTCCAGAAACTAGCCCTAAGACCAAGCCCAAACCCCAAACTGGTGCACCCAACCACAGAACTCTCCAGAACTGTGCAGGTTTCTTGGCTCGGCACTGGCGCACTTCCCAAGTGCGCCAGTGTATCTTTGTACTGGCGCACTTCACAAGTGCGCCAGTGCATCTTTGTTCTGGCGCACTTCACAAGTGCGCCAGTGCAATTCTGGCCTGTTTCTGGTTTTTCTGCCTAACTTCGTTCGTCCATATCTCTTTCATACGGTACCCGTTTTACGCAAACTCGGACTCTATTTCGCGTATTTTTCCGAGACGAACGCAATGACGCAGCCCGTTTCCCCTAATTCCCATATCTGAGATTATTTATCCTGTAATTAGTGAATTTTAGTATTAACTAAAATTCGGGGTGTTACATTCTCCCCTCCTTAAAGGATTTCGTCCCCGAAATCTCTAAGCTAAGGAGAATGCATATCCTACCATCCAAACAACCATCTACTCACATCATCAACCACGGGCATCCATTGTCCTTAGAACAATTTCTAATGATGTATGAGCATATGCAAAGAGTGTGTGTATATGTTCCCTATCTAATGTATGAACATATGCAAACCATGATAGTGCCATGCATCCATTATGTATGCGAAAAACCCTATCGACACATACAATATCTACATGAGTGCACAATCATTCACCAAAATGCATCATCCATGTGATAACACAACCATTATACATCCATAAATATATTTTCCTACACACAATTTTATGCAATATGCAATATGAAGTGACTGAGCCGATCTAGTGCCTAGAGTGTGTGTATATGCATCCACGAGCAACCACTAGCAACCACTTGCATCCACTTGCATCCATCAACCATAACATGCCTCAAACACATGTTTCAACCATAGGTTTACCCTATCTAAAGGTCAAAGGTACTAACGAGAGGACATACCAAAGATAAGATAAGTACCAGACAAGCGATAAAGGAGAAAGTAAAGACATACCCTCAAAAAGAAATGGGTACAATGAACGCATCTTCGCTTCCGTCTCCCAAGTTGCGTTGCTCTCATCTTCTCCCCATTGCACTTTGACCAGCTGAACCTCTCGATTCCTCAATTTTCTAGTCTCTGACCCAAGGATGCGAGTAGGAGCTCGTCGAATCGTCGCATCACGCTCAACCTCTACATCTCTAAGCAAGCTCGGCTCTACCACCTCTGCAGTCTCATGTAAGCACTTCCTCAGATGTGATACATGGAATACATCATGAACACCACTAAGTCTGTCGGGCAACTCCACCCTATATGCCATCCGTCCAATCCTTTCCTTAATAGGAAACGGCCCAACAAACCTCGGTGCTAACTTCCCAACGGACCCGAAGCGAACAACATTTCTTAACGGAGATACCTTGACAAAAACCATATCCCCAACCTCAAACTCAAGATCCGTCCTTCTCTTGTCCGCATAAGATTTTTGCCTATCCTGCGCTGCTTTCATCCTTCTTCGAATCAAATCAATCTTCTCTGAAGTCTCCCTAACCATATCAGGCCCAAGCAAGATCTTATCCGTAGATTCCCACCAACATGTAGGGGATCGACAAGGCCTTCCATAGAGAGCTTCAAAAGGAGCCATACCAATACTGGACTGAAAGCTGTTATTATATGCGAACTCTACCAATGGAAGATGCTCTTCCCATGTACCTCCAAAATCTAAGATACAAAGCCTCAAAAGGTCTTCTAGAACACGATTCACCCTCTCAGTCTGGCCGTCTGTCTGAGGATGATATGCGGTGCTCAGACACAATTGAGTCCCCACTGCTTCTTGCAAACTTCTCCAGAATTCACTAGTGATGATAGGATCTCGATCACTCACTATGCTAGAGGGTACCCCATGTAATCGAACTATCTCTCGAAGATATACTGAAGCTAGCCCTGGAGCAGTCCTCTTACTCTTCACAGGTATAAAATGGGCGCTCTTAGTAAGTCTATCTACCACCACCCAAATTCCAGTATTACCCTTCCTCGATCTGGGTAACCCGTCAATAAAATCCATCGAGACGCTATCCCACTTCCATTGCGGAACCTCCAATGGGTGAAGCAACCCACCTGGTTTCCTTTGCTCCGCCTTCACTTGCTGGCATACCAAGCATCGAGCTACATATTCGGCCACATCTTTCTTCATACCGGCCCAGAAGAAAACCCTCTTCATATCTTGGTACATCTTATCCCCACCGGGATGAATGGTCATCCTAGAACGGTGTGCATCATCAAGAATAGCCTTCCTCAACCCTTCATCTAACGGTACACAAAGTCTACCGTCCCTACGCAAGCACCCCCTATCGTCTAGGGTGTACCTACTCAAATGGCTGGACGACTCCCCCCTTATGAGCTTCTCTATCAACTCAACCAACTATGGGTCGTCCCTCTGTGCTTCTCCAATCCGCCCCAAAAGAGTAGGTCTAACTTCCAAAGAAGCTAGCAAACCGGGTACATAGTCAACGGAAGGTCTGAAATCAAACATCGAGATAAATTCCAAGCTTTGTCGTTCCACGAACAATGGACTCAAGGACAACCTCTTGCTGCTCAAGGCGTCCGCCACCACGTTACCCTTGCCAGGGGTATACGATATCTCGAAGTCATAGGATGCTAAAAACTCCATCCACCTTTGCTGTCTTAAGTTTAAATCTTTCTGAGAGAACAAGTACTTCAAAGATTTATGGTCAGTGAACAACTCGAATCTCTCACCAAGAAGATAATGGCGCCAAATCTTAAGCGCAAAAACAATAGCGGCCAGCTCTAGATCATGGGTAGGGTAATTTTTCTCATGTGCCCTCAACTGCCTTCCACCATAGGCTATTACCCTTCCCTCTTGCATTAAGACTGCGCCAAGTCCTGTCCCACAGGCATCGGTATAGACAACAAATGGCTTGCTCCCATCTGGCAACACTAAAACTGGAGCAGTGGTTAAAGCTCTCTTTAACCGTCGGAACGCATCATCACAATCTACGTCCCATGTGAAAACAAGATTCTTCTTCGTTAAGCGGGTTAATGGGGCTGATATCTTCGCGAAGTCTTTGATAAACTTCCTATAATAACCCGCCAACCCCAAGAAACTTCTTACTTCGGTAGCATTCTTCGGAACCTTCCAATCCTGAATTGATACTACCTTCGCGGGATCCACAGCTATCCCTTCCTTGGAGACCACATGCCCCAAGAACCGCACTTCCCTCCTCCAGAAGTGACATTTAGAGAATTTAGCCTTAAGGCTATGTGCTCGAAGAGTCTTCAATACTTCCCCAAGATGTAGGGCATGCTCTTCTTCACTCTTAGAAAATACTAAGATATCATCCACAAAGACCACCACAAATTTATTAAGGAACTCCCTGAACACCCTACTCATCAAATCAACAAAGTATGCAGGGGCGTTCGTCAACCCAAATGGCATCACCAGCCACTCATAGAAACCATCCGGAGTCCTAAAGGCAGTCTTGTCTATGCTGTCCTCAGCCACCCTCAACTGATGAAACCCCGTGGCTAAGTCCAACTGAGAAAATACTGAAGCGCCAACCAACTGATCGAAAAGATCATCAATCCTCGGCAATGGGTGTCTATTCTTCTTTGTGAGCTTGTTGAGTTCTCTATAGTCTACACAAAGTCTGAGGGACCCATCCGCCTTCGTAGCAAATACTACTGGAGCACCCCACTCCGATATGCTCCGTCTTATGAACCCCTTCTCAAGCAACTCCCCTACTTGCTTATGGAGTTCCCTCCTCTCACGAGGAGCCATGTGGCGCACTGGTAAAGATACTGGTTTAGCATTATCCACCAAATATATTCGGAAGTCAATCTCCCGCTTCGGAGGTAAGCCCTTCACCTCCTCAAACACATCCGGATATTCCCGGACCACTCTAACAGATTGCAAACTCTCGACCGAAGCGTCAAGCGATTCAAGATAACTTAGCATGACAGAGTCCCTGGGGTTACAAGAAATCTCGAGAGTGTTACCCAAGCGGGTCATGAGCCTAACAACTCTCCTTTCGCAATCAAGAACGGCACCATTACTGGATAACCGGTCCATGCCCAAAATCAACCCATAGCCCGTGAAGCCCAACACAAAAGCATCACATCTAAACTCAATGCTAAGTATAGAAATCTTCAAACCCAAACATATCATGGACAAATAAGTGGAGCCCCCAATTGGGTTTGAAACAACCAAGGGATCATCTACCAGACTGGTGTCTAGGTGCAGTGACTCAACTAATGATGATGAGATAAACGAATGCGATGCGCCTGAATCAAACAATGTACGGACAGGATGATCAAATAGAAAAACCAGACTTTCAACGGAAATAGTTCTACCTCTCTCCTGAATCGGTGGAACCGCGAGAGCCTGTACTTGCCCCCTAGCCTGACTCGGTGCCATAAGAGCTTGCACCTGTCCTCCTGAGGTAGATCCCGTCCTTTGCCCTTTCTTAGGGCAATCCTTCACTAAATGCCCTGCTTCGCCACAGTGGAAGCAGCCGGTCTTCTTCTTCTTGCGACAATCCTTGCTTAGGTGGCCAGGTGTCCCACAATTGAAACACTTCTTCTTTTTGCCCTTGCCACCGTTGCCTTTCCCACCTTTGCTTTGTTGTTGTTGCTGAGGTCTCTTTTGATCTCCCTTCTTCACGGGTGCCTTATTAGCATTAGGACCCTTCTCTTCCTCATACACGAGTGCCATGTCAACTAGCTTCTCAAAGGTGGCCCCCATAGGGATATGAGTCATAGCCAACCCATGCATAGGTTCATTCAAGCCTTTCACGAACCGCAAAGCCTTCTTCTCCGGTGTATTCACCATATCTAGGCCAAACCTTGCCAATTGATTAAACTTATTAACATACTCCTTCACCGAGAGATTTCCCTGCTTTAGAGTCAAGAATCTTTCCATATACAAGTTTTCCTCCGCCCTTGAGAGAAACTTTGCCACAAATCTTTGCCTAAAATCCGCCCAAGAGTCAACGGGGCGTTCTCCATTAGTGACCTCCCACCAGAATGAGGCCTCTCCCTTCATTAACCAAGCAGCCAACTTGACTTTCTTCCCTTCTTCCATCTCAAAGATATCTATCAACTCTTCCACCTCCTTAAGCCAATCTCTAGCCTCGACAAAGGTTTCAGATCCTTGAAAAGGTTTCCCTCCCATAGCTTTAAATTCCTTGCAAGTCTTAGCAAAAGTATCCGTGCGAGGAGGAGGGGGAGGAGGAAGATCGGGTGCTACGGTTGGTGGAGGAACATTTGCTGGACCCGTAGTGGTGGCCCTAGCCTCCATCAATCTCCTATACCATACTGGTATCGTCACACCCTCTGGAAAGTTAAGATTCTCGGCCATGCTGAAACGAAAAAGGAAAGATTCAAAACGGAGAATTTGAAGGATATAGATATGGCTATTGGGGATTATGCTTTTCTTTCAAAAACTTTTCTCTTAAAAGACATGTTTTTGAAAATATCTTTTCCAAAAATGTTTTAGAAAAATAGTTTTCTAAAAAATTTTATCTGTTCCGGTAACCTTTGCTCTGATACCACGTGTAACACCCCACGCCCGCTAAGGTCACTCACAAAGGGAATGCCATAGCATCGGAGGAGTATTTTAGTGAATATAGAACAGAAAAATTACAACAAGACAGATATAAATAGTACTTGAAATTTTTAAAACATCATCTCATAACAGCGGAAATAAACATGTCTGGTTACATCATAAAACCACGATAAAAGTCAAGTACAATATCCATCAAAATAAAGAGGTACATAATACCACTCTCTCATACAATAGCCATAACAAAAGAAAAGATAACTGGATAACTGGAGCTTTACATCAACCCAAGCTCCTAAAAACTGGAACAGCAATCCGATCAAGCTCTACTACCGCTAGGATCCACCGTAGGACCTGAGGGTTGGAAAAAGATAAAAACAACGGGGTCAGACATAAGTCTGAGTGAGTCCTATAACTTTAACAATACAATCATTAAAGTAACCAGAGAAGACATAAACTTGACCTACGGTAATATCTGGGGATGAATGGCTACACTAAGCAGCTTGGTAGACTTAGGATAAACTAAGATAACCGTCAGGACGCATCTACCCACCCAAGGATAATTACTAACTGCACCACACCAGTCCTTCCTATTTAAAGGTTGATCCCTTCCAAAGACTTAGAAAATTTCCCCAGTAGTTTCATGTACCCCTAGCCCACTACATAGGTGCCGTCTGCCCCTATCTCCACTAGGTGTACCCGGTAATTCTTACCCAGTAGTTTCGTGTACCCCTACATAGGTGTCGTCTGCCCCTATCTTCATTAGGTGTACCCACTACTCCCCAAGCGATCGGCTCCCTACCGTAGATACCCGTGCTGGTCCCACAGTGGGGTGTATCACTCCCCTAAAGTGGCTACCCAATAATAACGGTGCACGGCTTTATATCTACACGATGCAACAACGACTTATCTACCAGCCCGGGCCCACACACGCATATGAAACCCGTTGGACTTGCGTTGCCACCGCTAACCCGTTTGGCCTCTTATAATCAAGCCCAATATGCGTGTCCCGTCACTCGACATGGGTCGAGCCCACAAAGATACGTTTGGGATATTGGTTGAAATGGGCCCCCACAAGCTACCCACTTAAGCTTGTCAAATATCTAGTGTATCCCATTTAACCCTTTAATCATGTTTAATTACATATTTCCACTTGGTTAAGTATTCTAATCGTATTTTCTATTGCCACCCAAGGCAACCCACTAGATTCCACATGCCACCCAAGGCAACCACCAAATTTCCTCATGCCACCCAAGGCACCCACTTAACCCCTCATGTCCCACTACATGCTATTATGGTTAAGTGTTTCTTAATTAATTGAGACCGTGATCTCTCATAAAGACCTCCCACATTAGACTGGCTGTTATGACCGCCTGGTTAAGCTGGTAGAATCCGGGCAGTCTTACGTCATAACAGAGTCTAACCTCGTGTCTTTACCTTAATCACGTATTTAATTTATGGCTAAGACCTCTCACATTGGGCTGACATTTGTAGCAACTGGTTAAGCCGGTCGGGTCCGGGCAGTTTTACACTACAAATGAGTCCAACCTCGTGTCTTAGTCGATTAATTACACCTAATTAATCACCCCCATATTAATTATCCCTAATTAATATCAAGTTTTCCATAACATGGGTAGACCTAACTCAATAGGTAAATTCCCATGGGGTAGACCTAACTCAATAGGTAAATTCCCACTTATGGTAATTTATTTTTATGGTATGTTTAATCATACCCAATCATTCATTTATTAACATATTTACCACCCCATCGTTCCCCACGTAAATCGTTCTCATTTCATGACATAACAAAGGGGAAGATCATTACAAATATCATGGGTTTAACATACAACTTTGTCATGGGTTAAGAGGATGTCAACTTGCATATGTGAGCATATATTAACCCAACTACATATAAACCCAAACTTGCATATTATCATACACATGATTTGCATAACATGTTGCATATGAGCTTGCATATTAACATACACCTATCTTGCATAACATGTTGAACTTGCATATAGGCATTTTCATACTTGCATAACATGTTAAACATGCATTTAAGCATACACATAACTTGCATAAGTATTCACATACTTGCATAAGCATTTACATACTTGCATAAACATGCATAACTTGCATATCATGTCATTTGAGCATATACATATCTTGCATAAACATTCATATACTCGCATAAGCATGCATAACTTGCATATCACATAAATCTTGCATTTAGACATATACATGACTTGCATAAGTATCCATACACTTGCATAAGCATGCATAACTTGCATATCACATTAAACTTGCATTTAAACATATACTTAACTTGCATAACTCACTTTGTTAAACATGCATAATTCCACTCATTAAATATGCATAAATCCACTTGTTAAACTTGCATATATCAACTTGTTAAACATGCATAAATCAACTTATTAAGCATGCATAAACCAACTTATCATATACGCATAATCATAGAACAACATAGAGTAACATATCATTATACATGATTCAAACTCACTAATCCGCATTTAAGACCATAAGTCTCATTACACCCAATCTACTTACTTTAACAATGGATGTTAAAGTGATAGAAACTCACCAAACTCAAGATTAGCAACCTTATGAAGTAGAATTAGTTGCTAACTATGAAGATAATGATGATTTGAGAATGATTAGAGAGGGATTAGCTTGCAACTTTCTTCATGAACTAGTGGAGGCCATGCTCAAATTTCATTTTACCATAGTTTAGTTACAAGACTTAATTATGAATGAATTAGGGTAGGGTTATGGTCTTATTTATAGGATTAGGTGAGTGTTTTAGGCCCTTAGATTAACCCTAGATTAGATTAGGACCCTTAGATTTCGGCACCTTCCAGAAACTAGCCCTAAGACCAAGCCCAAACCCCAAACTGGTGCACCCAACCACAGAACTCTCCAGAACTGTGCAGGTTTCTTGGCTCGGCACTGGCGCACTTCCCAAGTGCGCCAGTGTATCTTTGTACTGGCGCACTTCACAAGTGCGCCAGTGCATCTTTGTTCTGGCGCACTTCACAAGTGCGCCAGTGCAATTCTGGCCTATTTCTGGTTTTTCTGCCTAACTTCGTTCGTCCATATCTCTTTCATACGGTACCCGTTTTACGCAAACTCGGACTCTATTTCGCGTATTTTTCCGAGACGAACGCAATGACGCAGCCCGTTTCCCCTAATTCCCATATCTGAGATTATTTATCCTGTAATTAGTGAATTTTAGTATTAACTAAAATTCGGGGTGTTACAATTGTAATAGTTATTTTAAATCACTAATATGTAATTTTATTTTGGCATTTTAGCAGGAAAAAGTGTTGCCAAAGGATTTTCCATTTGAGATTATTGGTAATCTTGAAGGTGGATCAATTACGCTTAAGAGAGAATATGGCACTGAGCAGATCCAAGCTACTGTGAATGCCTACTCGTATATGAGTACTCCGATCTTGCTGATGTATCTATATATTACCATAAAAAAGAAAGTGGGTCCTACTTTAGAAATCTTTTGCCATCTCAGACCAAATGATTTCCAAATTATACTCCTGTCATTGGAAAATCCAGAAATCTCCAAATCCAAGTAAGATTTCTTTATACTGGCTGAGATTGCTTGAAGCTTATCCAACATGTGTCTAACTTGAAAAACATGTATACTTGCTGAGATATCAATACATGCTAATTTGATCTGCATATAAAACCTGGAAACTTACAGACCAAACACTCAAGGGATAAGTGACATGATATGCCTCATATTGCAAAATAAGGGATACAATGGCTGTTGGAAAACAATGACTGAGTCGCATACTTTGTCGCTTTCTTGAAGACGATTCGACGATCTGGCTAATGGTGCAAACAAGTTTATACTTGTTGCCGCCGTCTCAAGGATAAAACAACATCGAAAAAATAATCGATTTGCTTGCAAAACAAATCAATTCAGATTTGCACTTTCTAAAAATAATGAACTGCTCGTTCTGTTTTTGTTTCTGCTTTTTGGAGGATAAATAATGGCGGAGGAAGAAGAAGAAGAGGTTGAGATAAAACGCGTCGTTTTTTTTCTTCTGAGTGATCCGAAATAAAAAATATACGTGTTATTATTGTTGTAGGGAAGTCGGTTTAGATCTGAAAAAATGGATCTCAGTTTTACCAAATCAAGTTAAAACTGATTCATTCATAGTCTCATGATGTGAGACTATTCGTATAGGAGTCATCTCACACTTATTCAAATTTTTAAATAATTCGTCTTTATAAAAATAAACTATTTTTCCAACAATCCCCCACTTGAATTTTTAAAAATATTTTCCGAGTAGTTTCTAAAAATATAAGATTGTGCATAAACAAAGGTGTCATCCGACTTGAATCTTTGCATAGTGGATAAGATTCAGTTTTTAATAGAGTGACACGTAGTCTTGAACTCTATTCCTGACATCCGGCCACACACAACCTATTCTATATTGCAATCAAATAAGCCCGTGCATTTATTGTCATGCACGTCTATCCCAGTTTAGTGAACGCTCCAGAAATTTTGTCCAAAACTCCATAGGAAACGACCACATTTCCATATTCACATAGGTGAGTCTATCAAGAGTACTCGTGAAGGTAGGTGCACCACTCCAAATAGAGTATTGATCTCATTAAGAGTTTCAATTAACTCATTCTCTAATCACTTCAGGAATACATGCTTCTTAATATATAAATGTAGAATGTTCATCAGCTATCACAACTCAACTTGTTTTTACCTATTGAACCTAGTTCTTGGGATCTCCAGTCATTTAGGTTGGGTTACCATTGTGTGTAATTCTACAATCTCAGGGCAATAGTCTCATTCTTTTAGAATCATTAAGGACTTTCTTTCTGAACAGTCTTTTCGTCAAAGGATCAGCCAAATTATCATCACTTCAAATGTGATGTTCTCTAACAATATCGTGCTTACGACTGTCATTTCTTACCGTTATAATATTGGTTTTGTCCTTTTTTCAGTAGTCGTCAAATTTTTCATCACTATATATATGATCTTTTACAGTATTGTGCTTACGACTGTCATCTACTACCATTATAATAACGGTTCTGTACTTTTTGCAATAACCGCAAAACTATCGCAATAGATTACACCACTGGTGTCGGATTTTCCCTTATGGGATCTCAACAAACAGATTTCTTTAGTTCTCTGCTTCTTCACTAGCTGTGGCTAGGGCAATTATCTCAATCTTTATAGTAGACTGAGTCAAAATAGTATGTTTCTGGATTTTTCAAGAAACAACTCCTCCAATAATGCTAGATGTATAGCCACTGGTCGTTTTAGAATCATCTAATAAAGTATTCCAGTCTGCATCGGAATATCCTTTAAATACAACTGGAAACTTTTCATAATTTAATCCAAGGTCCATAGTTCGTTTAAGGTATCTCATGACCCTTTCAATAGCATGTTAATGCTTTATACTAGGTCTACTGGTAAACCTGCACGATAATCCCACGACATAAGATGTCGGGTCTAGTACAATCAGTGGTTTATCGAAGGTTGCCAATGATGCTTGCATAATCAGACTGTCTTACACCTTCACCAGTGTTCTTAAATAACTTTACACGGGGATTATATGGTGTGCATGAAGGTTTACATGCAAAGTAATTTTTAGTACCAAGGATTACACTCGACTCACCTAGATCTTTCATATCAAAATTAGCACTTAATAAGAATTTGACTGAGTTTATGACATGAATGTTTAACCTCAAAAAGAGTAGGTCATATACATAAAGATGTATAATAGTGCAAATGTCATTATCAGATTTGTAATAAATGCATTTGTCACTTTTATTAACTTTAAAACCATGTGAAGTGATTAAGTTATCAATTTTTTCATGTAATTGTTTAAGTGCTTGTTTAAAACCATATAATGATTTATCTAATTTACATACTTTATGTTCTTGACCATGTACTAAAATTCTTCAAGCTGGTCCATATAAATTTCTTCTTCTAATTCACCGTTCAAAAATACGATTTTAACATCCATTTGGTGTATTAGTAAATTATGAACAGAGACAAGTGAGATTAATACCCGAATGGATGTAATTCTAGTTACAGGTGAAAAGGTGTCAAAGAATTCTATATTTTCTTTTTGTTTAAAACCTTCAGCTACTAGACGAACTTTATATTTATCGACAGTGGCATTAGGTTTTAGTTTCTTTATAAGTACCCATTTACAGCCTATAGATTTACAACCAGGGGGTAAATCTACCAAGTGCCCTACTGTTCCTTAATTTAAAAAGAAATTTTGTTTCATAACAGTAAATGTCATTTGATTCAATTATATTTTGTGTATTTAGGTTATAAAATCTGTATGCTTTGCTATTAATAGCATAACCTATAAATACACATTCATACTATAAATACACATTCATATGCTGTACTTGCTAATTTTATTCTCTTAGGTTTTGAAATGCGAACATATGCTAAACAACCCCAAGTTATAAAGTATGACACATTGGGTTTATAATTCTTTAAAATTTCATAAGGTGAAATTTTATTCTTAGATTTAGGGATTCTATTCAAAACATAACATACAGTTAATAATATATCCCTCACCAATGTTTGTTGCACCAGAATTAAATAAAATGGCAACTACTAATTCGGTAAAGGCCCTATTTTTTTTTCTTTCAGCTTTACCGTTCATTTCAGGTGAATAGAGTGCAGTTCTCTCATGTACTATACTATGTAATTATAAAAATCCAGAATAGAACTAAGTTCATATTCTGTTGCTCTATCACTACGTAGTCTCTTAATTTTCTTATTCGCTTGATTGTCAATTTCAATTTTGAATATTTTTAACATGTCAAATGCATCACATCTTTCAGAATCACTGTCTCTACAGAGGTAGACTTTATTTTCGCCTTACCAATCTCTACGGCTTTAGTGGTGTGAGGATCTTCCAACAACATTTTCTGATCATCAGCAGCCGTGTATGTTGTGAATATATCACGATCATAGCAGACATGGCGAGAAACACCAGTGTCTACCCACCAACCATCTGATCCACCAACAAGGTGAATCTCAGTAATCATAGCCGTAAGAGGCTTCTCAGTCAGGTTAGCCTGCGGTGCTGGGCCTAGCCTGTTCCGACACTTTCGTGCCATATGACCTGGTTTTTCACGGTTGTAACATAGAAACAACTGCCTAGAACGATTCTTTTTGGTTGGTTGCTGCTGTCCTTTATGGTTTCCTTGTGGATTCCCATTCTATTCTCAACTGACTGGCCGTGGAGGCTTACTATTTATAAAGATCTGAATATGTTTGAAAAGCATCCAAATTTTTTTTGTTTTTGGTAATGAATTATACACTGCTTTTATGTGTCGTTGCCTCCCTTATCTTAATAATAGTCCATGTAACAATTCATCTTGATAAAATAGTTCATTTTTCAACATCTATTTTATCGGAAGTTCTGAATCTAACTTTGCCAATGTATTTCATTACCAAGTGCTTCTAGATCATGCATACTTTTCTGCTAAACAATTGTAATGTGAGACATTCAACAAAGTTCATATGGACGTTATCTTACCAAAAAAGACATACAGTGGTTGAATTATATAACCAAACACACTGCAAGATTTTACAAGAGAATGTTACCCATCATGGAGATAGAACTGCATCTGGAGTTATGATCAAACATGGGTGGCTCTCTTTTCATATAAGCGTTAATTAAATCCTGTTTAATCGGTGTACATCATTACTAGACGTGATAGTCAACATCACTGTCGTTCATTTAAGAGTGTTTTATCTTTATCAACTTCAATTGAATATCTGAAAAATAAACTGCAAACAAGAAAGATAGAGAAATAAATTACTTGTTAATTTGAGCAATGGCGCCATAAAAAAGATAATAGAAGTATCATAAAGCCCCTCCATTGTATACTCTTAGACCAGCTCAAATCCCCGTCCGCCCAAGCCTCAAGTCACCAACTGGCTTGCCAAAAATCCCTCTCTTTCTTTTATCTCTTGTATCTCCAGCCTTTTCCGAGACAACAATATTTTATTTTACCTGTCGAAGTGACCGTATTGCCTCTTATACTCCGTAAGAAGCAAATTTTCATCCTCGTTTCTAGGTCTAATCTTTAATTTCTGAATCCTAGCATGCCTAGTTTGAGCTATAAATTTGATATCGAGACCGACCGCTTGGAGTCAAGAGCAAGAGCAAACGCGGCTGAAATCGTTTACTCTGAAGTCAAGGCCGAATAACGCAACACCAACTGATCTGAATCTTCATCTTTAAAAACCCTAGTTTTTTTTAGATTCCGCCTAAGTATCCGCTCTCGTACTTCAACGAATCAGTGGATACTTTCTTCAGTTCAGTGGATTTATTACTTTTACAGATCAGGCGGATGCTGATGTGGCGAATGCAGTCCAAGCCATTGTTTCCAATTCGTCTTCAAATTGTTGGGAAACAATGACTGAGTCGCGTACTTTGTCGCTTTCTTGAAGATGATTAGGCGATCTGGCCGATGGTGCAAAACAGTTCGTACTTGTTGCCGCTTCTAGGATAAAACAATCTCGAAAAAAGAATAGATTTGCTTGCACAACAAATCAATTCAGATTTGCACTTTCTAAAAATAATGAACTGCTCGTTTTGGATTTTGGTTTCTTTAAAGAGAAAAAAAATGGCGGAAACAGAAGAGGCTAAGATAAAACACGTCGTTTTTTTTTTTTGAGTGATCCGAAATAAAAAATAGGAATAATTGACAGGAAAAATCCGAAGTTTGACATGTCTTCCCATATTAATTCGAAGTTTGGATTATTTCTAAATAATCTCAAGTTTATGGGATCACTTTCCATATTGATCCCGTCTACCTGGTAACCTGATTAACAGGTAAACTTTCCCAAATCAATCTTCTTCTTCCCATTTCTATTTATATCTTCCTACCAAATATTGTGCTCAAATAAAGCGATAACGTACAAATTAAGTCTTCTAATATGATCTTAAATATCTAGATTTCTGGTGGAGGAATTCAATCTCCTTACGTTCTAAAACAAAAACACCGCTGAGATAACTTACATGGAATTTCCCCCGGTACTTGCGTTATCAGAGTTCAAACTCATTTTTCGATTCTAATGTCTGAACGAGGCGTCCACTTAGTTTTCATCCAACGCATTAAACAATGACCAAACATCCAGTTCACTCTTCCATAGATAAAACTTGTTCTCATCCAACCAAAAAACAAATCTTAAAATTTGAATTCTACAGCTATTTATTGTGCCACATTTAGTTCTAGTTTTAGAAATTCTTAAAGAGAATTAAGATGGCCGTGTAAAATTTCACTGCTAAAGGGAAACGCTTTACTCCTCCATTATGTAATGTAGTAATTGGATTTAAACCACGTTACTTGAATCGTTCTTTTTTGTGGAAAGATTACTGAACAGATGTATGTGTTACTGCTCTCCTCATACACTAATTGTTCCATTGCTATGTTCATAGATCCTTATTTTGAGGTGGAATTAGATCCTTATATATAGGTAGCTTGGGATGTCTCTTTAAGTCATTAATCAAATACTACCGTATCTCAAAACTCTGAGGTGTTCCCTTCAGTTTTGTAGTTCAGTGAGCCAATCCAATTGACTTCGAATTTGTCCTCCACCAATTTGTCCTCTATCTTCCAGTTTGCATAATTTCATCCAGACCAACTTGTGTCATAATACATAATCAACATCAATTTCTTCTCTTCGCAGATTGTTATCAGTCAACTCACGCAACCTTTAACACAACCCTCACAATTAGGGATGTCAACGGATGCAAACGGATACGGATACTGCTATATCCGTATCTGTATCCGAATTTTTTATTTTTGTGCATCCGTATCCGATATCCGCGGATATTTGCTTAAGTATATCCGTATCCACGTATATTTTAGGATATCCAAAAATATTCGTATCCGCCTTGCCGGATACAGTTATTTTTAATTATCCGAAAATATCCGAAAATATCCGAAAATTAAACAACAAAAAATTACAAATACTGAAATACGTCATTTACATGCAAACTTGATAATTCTAATAAAAAATACATCAATCACACAAATTCCACGCTACAAATACTTGCAAAACGTTCAACATACTAAATGCACAATTTTTAGCCTAAAATAAAACATAATAATCACGTGACTTAATAATACCTAATACAAACACAAATACAACATTGTTTAATAATACCTAATACAAACACAAATACATGTTTTTTGCTTTGCGTAGAGATAAAAGAGTTGAGACTTAAGAGTGCTTCAACCTTCTGCTTTAACCTGAAACAAACAAAAATATTATCGATAAGGATAACCGTACAAGATGACATGTGAGAACACTATACAAGCAGTGCATACTGCATAACTTTGCTAGTGCAAAGCTTTCCGCAGCAGCAAAGGTTGCTAGTGCAAAGCTTTGCACAACATTGCTTTGCAAAGCATTGCTTTGCACAGGCAAAGCTTTGCAAGGCAAAGCCTTGCTGCTGGCTTTGCACAGGCAAAGCTTTGCACAAAGCCTTGCACAGGGAAAGCTTTGCATAGCAAAGCCTTGCTGCTGTGCAAAGCTTTGCACAGGCAAAGCTTTGCACGGCTTTGCAAAGCTTTGCTGCTGTGCAAAGCTTTTAAATTAGCTATGAACAGAAGGAAAAAAATAGCATACCATCTACATGCTTACAATAGAGGCAAAAGCAACTTTTTAATTAGCGTGAACTCCTTACAACCACCTGCATGTGTGATATATAATGCACAAGTTCGAGTATATAAACCGTTGTTCTGTTCTAATATTATGGGTATATATACGGGGACATAGCATATGAGTATTTTAAATAAGAAGACATTTAGTTCAACACACTATGTGTGAAGAGTTTCTATAAATTAAGAAGTTGATGTGTCGTCCACAAGCTTAACATTATTACCTATAAATGATTAAAAAATAAATTGAATAATTATATAAACAATTATGCGTTTAACTAAAAAAAAAACTAACCAATATTAGATGGTATCCAATCTTTCATACAAGTCAATGCCTCTACTACATACGAGGACAATGAAGATCTACCTTCGGTAATCAATCTACCACCACTACTAAAAGCCGACTCAGATGCAACGGTTGACACCGGAATGGCTAAGATATCACGAGTCATCTTCGCAAGAACGGGATAAGTGGGGCTATTAGTTTTTCACCACATTAAAATGTCAAAGTTATCTTCATCCTCACCCATTAGCAACAATTCATCTTTCAAATACTTATCTAGTTCAGTTTTCAAAACATGTGAGCTTCCGATTTTTTGTATTTTATAGTTTCTCCATCTTGGATCAATTATGGTTCTCTTTTTAGGAGCATTAGTAGATGAATCCATATTATCAGAAGAAGTGGTTGTAGATGCACTTAAAGATGAAGTAAACTCCTTTTCATATAAAGAGAAAAGAGACCTTAAAGATTCACTTATTTTTCCAATATGAACACATGGACTTTCACCGTAGATCAATCCAAAAAAAACCTCTATATAAGCCATTCTATAGCGAGGATCAAAAACCATACTAAGACTCATCATTAGACTACAAGTGTTCTAGTATTTATCAAATTTAATTCTAATCTTTTGCGCCATGGATTGAATATACTCATGTTCATTTAACTCCCAACTTAAGATATTTTCATAAACATCACACACGCTTTTGAAATATAAATTAGCGGTGGGATACTTGACACTGGAAAATTTAAGTGTAACATCATAGAAATTTTTTGAATATTCACTAACTTCTTGCCCAGTCTTCCATTCTTCATTTGAATGCAATGATTTGAAATCATCGGTCAAATCTACTAATCTTTCGAATGTGGGACGCACCTGTAGTGCACTTTCAAGCATAAGATAGTTAGAATTCCAACGTGTTGGAACATCGTAAGAAACACCTTTTCCACTTAATCGAGTTTGTACTAATGCATTTTCCCAACTTTGTTTTCTACTTTGGGATGACTTCGTAAAATTGACACTATCTCTTATCTTTTCAATGAGTCCATGCACAATCTTTAAACCATCTTGGACAATCAAATTTAATATGTGTGCAACAACGCATATGGAATAATACACCATTCAAAGGCAAAACATTTTTACCAACTAACCATTCCTTAAGATCTCTAACCATTACATCGTTATTTGAAGCATTATCAACGGTAAGTGCAAATAGCTTTTTATCAATATTCCAATGTATTACTTTTAACTTCATAGACGCACTAAGTGCTAATCCGGTGTGAGGAGGAGGCAACTCATGATAAGCAATGTTTTTTTTTTTTGTAATTTCCAATCATCATCAATATAATGACATGTTATGCAACAATAACCAATATTTTGATGTTTCGTTGTCCATAAATCCGTAGTAAGACTAACACGAGATGATAAACGATCAAAAATATCTTGAATTTCACTTCTCATGTCAACATAAAGCTTTAGGACATAACATCTTATTGTATTTTTAGAAAACATTTTAACCGCTGGATTAATGTTTCTAACATATTCTTGGAAATAAACATGCTCGGTCATATTAAATGGATAATCATGCTTAGCGACCATACGAGCAAAACACATTCGCGTCCTATTTTGATCAAATTTAAATTTTGATAGCTTAAAAGGCTTATTAGGAGAATGTTTGGTAGTCAAAAGTTGTTGTCTCGATAGCCTCTTACTAGCGTCGTTTTTTGGACAACTTTTTATATGGTTTTTCAAATGAGTTGTTCCCTATGAGGCGGATCCATTAAATACTCTTGTACAATGTTTACATGTTGCCTTAATACGGATGACACCATCTTCTGTTACGACTTGTCTATCAAAATGTTTCCATACTTTGGATTTTAATGATTTCAAGTTCAGAGGTCCTCTTTATCCATATTTGTTGAAACATCTTGACTTTTTTGCAAATTACCATCCGGAATTTGATTTTCTTCGACAACTCATGCATTATCGTTGACATTAACAATAGGCGTTGATGTACATGCAATGGACTTGCTACTACAACTTGATGATGCGTTTGACATTTTAGAAGTCTACAATATGAAAATATAGAACATACAAATTATTTTTACATTCAATATTTTTAAATATTTAAACTAATTACATATTTAACTCATTTTGAGCCATTAACACAACAATGGACGTTAATAGTTACACTTGTCCAAATCCACATTTACTTTTATTATCTCTACTAAATATAAAAACACTATTAAGTAGCTTGACATTTAGTCATTTGATGCTGAAAAGTAAAAGCAGTGGGTTAATCATGAAAGTTACAAATCCTAAAGTTGTTAAGTAGCTTGAACTTTTACCATAGATCTACGGGTGCTGTGTAAAAACACAAACACCATAAAAGTTACAAATCCTAAAGCTACTAATGTGTTACACATAATAATTGGCATGTAGATCTAACTATAGAAAATATGTACTGTTGAAGAAATCCTAAAGCTGCTATCATTTTTTGTAAGTAATAAAAGTTACAAATCCTAAAGCAGTAAAGCTGCTATAATTTTTTGTAAATTATGCACAAAGAAAATAATGTACAAAGGTTGAAGAAAGGGTTCAATACATTGTTTTAGGAATAATCCCGATGATTGCGTGAAGAGCGTGGAAGCAACAGATCGTGGAACTGTGGAAGCGTGATTGCGTGAAGAGACGAGCGATTCGTGGAAGGCTGAAGCCTGATGCTGTGATGCAGCAGATCGTCGATCGTGGAAGCCGGCGCACAAGGAAGTGACTGAAATCGTGGTAGGCGGCGTCGCGGCTAGAAGATTTAGGGTTAGGATTTTAGAAGACCATTTTTGTTTCGTGTTTTTTTTAACGATTGAAGAAGGAATGGTTCTGATTCCTGAAAGGCGGCTAGAGTATTTTGGTCTAGGGTTTCACGGTTTGGAACTTTGGAGATGCAAATTGAAAGTACGGACGGGTGTAATGCAAATTGAAAAAGTGTTGTTTATTAATTTAAGTTTAGACTAGATATTTATATATATATATATATTTATATACACGTATTAGGAAATCAGACGGATATTTTTCGGATACAGATACCACTAAAACCATATCCGTATCCGGAAATATTTTCGTTATCCGCATGTCGGATAACAGGTATATTTCATATTTTCCGGATACGAATACGAACGGATATCGGATATTTCGGGTATCCGTTGACAACCCTACTCACAATCATCAACAGACCAAATCCGGAAGCAAATCCGACCCATCAGAACTCAAATTTTAATTTGTGAAACTCGAATTCAAAAGACACCGAATTTTAATTTGAGAAACTCGAATTCGATTTGGGAAAGAACGGCTAAAATACCACGAATAAGCCAGAAGAAAGAACTGTTGAAGCTAACAGCGGATTTGGGAAATTTTACCAGTTAAACAAGTTAAAAGGTTACTGGGATCAATATGAGAAGGGACCCCCTAAACTTGGGATTATTTAAAAATAATCCAAACTTCGGATTAATATGGAAAAGCACGTCAAACTTCGGATTATTCTTGTCAATTAATCCTAAAAAATATACGTGTTATTATTGTTGTAGGGAAGTTTGTTCAGATATGAAAAAATGGATCTTAGTTTTACCAAGTTGTTGGCTAGCTTTTTTGACCAAGCCACCAAAGTTCACACACGAAGAAAATATGGAATTTCACGCCTCTATCCGTCGAAGACTTGATCGGATCGCCCTGCTTCACCACGATCGCGATCGCCTCCATACCTCGCGATCCGACTCGCCCAACACCAGCTCGATCCGATCCCTGAAGCTGATGAATTGTGACCAAGACCCATTCAACCACGATCCGAGATGTATGGATCTCGCGGCACCTGTCACCAACTGTCATATTGACCAATTCTTCATCAAGCTACGATCACGATTAGATCTGATCCCACGAACCACCACGTGAAGACCTTGACTAAGTCAACCGCGATCCGATCCGAGCTGGAAGACACGATGATGGCCACGGACTTGGTCATCCACGATCCGATGTTTAAGGAGATCGCGACACCTGTCCACAACAGCTAATTTGACTAATTCTGCATCAAGCTGCGAACCGGTCCGAGATCTTCGGGATGTGGGCCACGTATGACCGTGATCCGTCACCAGAACTCAGCTATAAATAGCCCAGAGCTTGGCATTTTTAAGGATCTTTTGGCAGTTTTAAGGATTGATTCCACCATTACTGTCATACCTCTATTTCATACCAGATTTACTTCTAGATAACTGAGAGAAATCGTAATTGTAAGAGTGAGTTTGAGATAAATCATTGGTTGTACTAGCATCTAAAGTATAATCAATAGCATATAAAGTGGACGTAGGCTCGTTAACGCCGAACCACTATAAACCGTGTGTGTTTTCTGCTTTTTTCTCATTTTTCAGTTATAATTCCCTACGAATCAGAACAATTTGGGTGTTAGAGCCAAATTTTGATCTAACATTTTGGTGCTTTCACTGAGAATTGATTTCTCGGCATATTGGATTGTTGCTCCATTGTTTGGATATTCAAGTCCGAAGGAAACAGTCCCGAAACTTCACTGTTCAGATTTTTGAAGATTCCAGCGGCATCTGATATCATGGCCGGAAAGAAGTCTAAGGAAGTACGAGCTTCACAGGCAATTGAAGTCGCGAATGAAGCAGTTGGAGAAAGTGTACATGAGCAGGTTGAGGAGGGCTTCGCGGATCGCGGAGACATAGGGGCGATCCAACCCGAATGTGGCATCACGAACCAGTTTGAAGTGGGCGTCACGATCCGAATTGTGGGCGGCACAAACCGAACATCTGAAGGGGTCGTCACTCGATCCCGAGACAACACCGCGAACCCTCCCCCTAATGTTACCACGGTCTGACCCCGGGGGGCGCTACGAGCCACAGACACAGGTCCACTGTGATCTGAAGTGATGACCAGACTACAACTCGACCTGGAAAGGAGGTTATGGCTCACTCTTCCCGTCCTGGTACCTCTGTTTGACCTGGCTTAAGTTCTCTGCGCATAAGAGAAAATGTTGATGATCAATATGACCCCTCTACTCCAGTCACTGAAGGAGATCTCTCTCGCTTCTCTGAAATGTGGGATAGGCTGTTTGATGAATTAGCTGCTCAAAGGAAGCAAAGCTCTGTGCTGCAGCAGAGCTTAACAGCTATGGATAGAAGGATCGATGATCTCGCAAGACAAAGAACACTCCCGGTTCGTCCACTCACCCCAGAGTACTCTTCTTCGTCAGAGGAATCGCCAAGACCTCTGCGGCGACCGTAAGAGAGGGCTGAAAACATAGAGCAGCTCCGATTTGGAACCTTTCCATCATGAGAGGAAGAGACACTTGGTGTAGGACCCTCAAACTGCAACTTGAATAATCGTGCCGCAACTCCTAGAGCTCGAGTTGTGGATAATCCTGTTGAGAATAGACCACCTCAGCCCCTTCGCCGTACAAATACTCATGGTAACGGGGGGCAACGAAGCCCAATCCGAGCTCCGGACTTCGTGGATGTTCCTAGAAGAGAGATCGGAGAATTCCACCGAACGAGAAGCGTTGATCCCGAGCCTCCGATGACCAGTGCAAATGTTGCAGCTATGGTCCATCAAATCCAGGTGGATAGCTGTGACAAAGGAATGAAGATTGGGGAATTGACCGCAGTCACACCACTTTTACTGATGACATTCTAGACGTAACATTCCCGAGGCGCTTCAACATGCCTCAGACGAACCATTACGCGGGTAGATCTGATACAATCCAACAATGAGATATTCTTGGTCAATGACCGCTACCGCAGCCTCTGACGCTGTAAAGTGCAAAGCATTCCCTATATTCTTGGAAGATGTAGCGTTATTATGGTTTACTCGCTTACCAGTAAGATCAATTTCCAGTTTCAGGGAGTTGAGTGAAAGGTTCGTGGAACAGTTCCGCATTTATGCACAGAGGTCAAAGAGTGTGATTGATTTGTTCCTTGTCAAACAACGACCAGGCGAGAGCTTGAGGGTGTATCTGGATCGTTTCAACCTAGCCGCCACCGAAATCAAGGATCCCCATGAGCCAACTGTTGTGGCAGCCCTAATTGATGGGGTAGATAAAGATACTGAATTTGGGAGATACCTGGCCGGCATGCCACCTCATACTAGAGAATTGTTCTACGAGAAAGCAAACGTACGCTTACGTCAAGAGGAGGTATATGCTAACCGGAAGATGAAAATGGCAAATTAGGAGGAAATCCAAAGTAATGTGGCCATCAAGCAAAACAGAGACAGCTCGGGAAAGGTTGAAGTCAATGTTGGAAACCGAAATCTGGGCGGCGGCCACCAGTTAGGAAACAATGGTAACAACATTAATGGCAATAATCGGAAGAGAAATCGGGGGAACGTCTCCCAGAGAAGGACCCGTCCCAGGTCTTTCGAAAATTATACGCCAATTAATTATACTTTGGCGAATATATTCGTAGACTCGTACAACGTTCTCCAACATAAAAGGCCTCCTCCAAGAGATTCGACGGAGAAAGAACATGAGACGGGGAAGTTTTGTCTCTTCCATCAGACTCACGGCCACTCTACAAATGAATGTCGTCATCTGAGAGACGTAGTTGAGAGGCTGCTCCGAGATGGGAAGTTAGATGAGTACCGGGTGACACCTAGAGACGGGGCAAGCTATTCAGACCCCGAACCAAAACCAGAATCAACCTACTGCCAGGCCAACTGTCCAGCAAAAAGGAAAGGATCTTGTTATCAATACTATAATCGGAGGGCTTCACCTAGCCGGGTATAGTTTCAAGGCGATGGATCAGTACGTAAACGCTGCAAAGCAGCATCTTGAGGCAGGAGAGTGTAGCAACCCTGAGGATAATGTCCCGGTAAAACAACAAAAGATGATGTCAGATGACATCATTTTCCGCAATCGAGAGAGTATTGGAGTCCACGCTCCGACCGAAGATCCATTTGTAATAACAGTTCCTATTGGCCTGGCCACTGTCCATAAAGTTTTAGTGGATAACGGGAGTTCAGTCAACATTCTATTCAAAAAGACGTTCGATCAAATGAACCTTGAATTGAAAGATTTAAAGCCGTGTGAAGGATGAATCCGTGGATTTAGCGGAGCTTCAACTGCTCCAATGGGATATGTAGAGCTGCCGGTAACACTTGGGTAAGGAGAACGTCAGAGAGTGAGAATTCTTCCCTTCATGGTTTTGGGTATTGAATCGCCTTATAATGCCTTCTTGGGCCGACCGGCCGTAGCAAAGTTTAGAGCTTGTATAGCCCCCTGATGCTTGTTATTGAAGTTTCCTACGGAAGCTGGTGTTGGCATAGTCAGAGGAGATCATGTTGCTGCATGAGCATGTTACATTACAGAGCTAAAGCTACTCCGTAAAGGAAGAGATATAGAAACTAAAGACGCTTCTTCCCTGATATACACGTAAATGTGTATATTTTATCCGCATATTTATCTTATTTTATCTTTTAAATAATTGATATTGTGTATTTATAGCTGTGTTTTCAGATTATTGACAAGAATCATGGTTTAGAGCATTTGATGAATAAAGCATGAAGAATTTGCTGAAAATGAGTGAAGTTTAAAATTGCTAAAGCTTGAAGAGTCTAAAGCTTGAAGAACAGTTGCAATTATATTTCAGTTAAGAAGATTTGGCTCAATAAAGACTCAAATTGCATTCACATTAGCTCATTTGGAAGGCCTCTTACTCATGTTGCGTTCACACTAGCCTATCTGCTAGACCACTCACTCTAAAGCTGCGTTCACACTGGCTTATGTGTTATTTGGGTTATTTCTTTAGTCCCACACTATGTAATTAGCTAGCTAGCCTTTGTCATATCAGCTATAAATACATTGTATCTTAGTCTTGTAAAAACACATTGGGTTTTATTCTGTAATTCTCTTCTTGGAATAAAATCATTCTTCTTCCTCTGTTCTATTTAGTTTTAGTTTAATTTATGTTCTTGTTATTTAATTTATGTTTTTCTTCTTCTTTAGCTATGTCTAGCTAATCCCCTTTGATTAGGGGGTGATGACGCTGATAGTATGATTCAATATGAATCACATAGCCAAAAGATGAAGACTGTATACATGTAGATCTGGATCTAAATTAAGGGTTAGATCTGAACCTTCATATTTTGTGTCGTTTAAGAGCTATGCTCCTTCACAGGATATATTCGTGTTCGATCTAACGTTTATCAGATCTAGATCTAATTTAGGGTTTTAGAAATTAATTAGTGAATCTGTCCTGATAGTCTATGGTTGTAGAGCTGAGCTCCTGCATAGGCTATGCTTGTCGTTATTTACATATTTGTTTCTAAAAACCTATTATCGTTGATTCATGTTTGTGACAGAAACATGTATTAGATCTGGTTAATATTTTGGCTATTGATGATTATGAATCTGATCTATGTCATTATCCCCTAATTGCTTTCACTTAGTGTTAAAACTCTCTTTTATTTAATTCCTGCTATTTTCTTTGTTTTCCACCAATCAAAAGTTAGGGATAACTTGATTGGATTTATTAATTAAAATATTTTTGGTCCCAGAGTTCGACACCCTCTACAACGATCCTTGTTGTTTAGGAAAGACGAACGAATTTTACAGTTGTTTACAATTGTATAATTTGTTCGCAAACATTCCCCCACAAGGGTCATAGCAATTAAAAAGAATGACTATGGGTGAGTCGCCCAGAGAACTGCACGAGGATATAGATCCCAGAGAGGACGAAGAGACTAGGGGCAGAATGGCGGCTCCCAACGAAATGACTGGATGTACCGATCGATGATAATGACCCAGAGAAGGTCCTGAAGATTGGATCCCAGTTGGATCCAGTTCAAGCTAAAGAATTGACGGATTTCCTGAAAGATAACTTGGATGTAATTGCTTGGACCCACGCGGACATGTGTGTGATATCTCCATTAATCATGAGCCACTCATTGAGCATCAACCCAAAGCATCCCCCTGTAAAACAAAAAAGGCGAATGCTGGGCCCAGAGAGGTCCGCAGCCTTGAAAGAAGAAGTTGAAAAGTTAAGAAGTAACGGATTCATTAGAGACTCAACCTACCCAGATTGGATTTCAAATCCAGTTTTGGTAAAGAAGGCCAATGGGAAGTGGCGTACATGTATTGATTTTTCGGATTTGAATAAAGCCTGCCCAAAAGATAGCTTTCCGTTAACCAGAATTGATCAGTTGGTAGATTCAACGGCGGGTCATGAGCTTCTCTCTTTCATGGATGCTTATTCAGGATATAACCAGATTTCTATGCATGTTCCAGATCAAGGACACACTAGCTTCATTACGGATCTGGGATTATACTGCTACGTGGTAATGCCTTTTGGTTTGAAGAATGCATGCGCTACATATCAATAGTTAGTGAACATAATGTTATATAACCAAATTGGGAAAACGATGGAGGTGTACGATGACGACATGTTGGTTAAGTCCAGACAATCGTCCGATCACACTACAGACTTGGCAGAGATATTTGGTATTCTTCGAAAGTATGAGATGAAACTCAACCCAAAATGCTCATTTGGGGTTGCATCCGGGAAATTCTTGGGATTCATTGTCAGCTCGCATGGGATTGAGATTAATCCAGACCAGATCGCAGCAATCAGAGGCATTCAGGAGCCTAGACAAATCAAAGATGTGCAAAGCCTTGCAGGGAAAGTAGCAGCATTAAGCGGATTCATCTCTAGAGCGACAGACAAATGCATTCCATTCTTTGAATTGATAAAGCGAGGAAAACGTAATTTTAAATGGACTCCTGATTGCATAGAAGCATTTCAGAACCTGTTGAATCAACTGGAGAGACCTCCGATATTGTCTAAGCCAGTGGACCACGAGGATTTATTTGTGTACTTAGCAGTGTCGTCCCACGCGATCAGCTCAGTAGAGTGAGAGAAGAAGACAAGGTTCAAAGGCCAGTGTACTACGTGAGTAAAAAATTGGAGGCAGCTGAGTGCAATTATCCGAGGATAGAAAAGCTGGCGTACAGTTTATTGATTGCATCTAGGAAGCTTCGACACTATTTCCAAGCTCATCCTTTCACCGTGTACACTGATTATCCGCTCAAGCAACTTCTACAGAGACCGGAAGCTTCTGGAAGACTGCTCAAATGGAACATTGAACTGAGTCAATTTGATCTGAATTTTCAGCCCCGACGATCGATACGGGGGCAAGTGCTGACATATTTCATAGCAGAATTTACTGTCTCGCAGGATGACATAGTAAACGAAGAGGCTGACCCACCAAAATTACTTCTCGACCCTAGTGCATAGAAATTGTATATTGATGGTGCTAGGAATGATAAACGATCCGGTGTCGAAGTGGTGCTTGAAACTCCTGAGAAACGACTGATATCCTATGCTATCCGGTTGGAATTTCATGCCACTAACAACGACTCCGAATATGAAGCCCTGATAGTCGGGCTGAGGATCGCAAAGGAATTAGAGATCGCGAAGCTGGACATATTTTGTGAATCCAAGTTGGTTGTAAATCAGGTCACTGGAAAGTTCCGAGCTAAGAGCCTAAGATTGAATTCGTATTTGGAGAAAGTGAAGGAGTTGCTGACTGACTTTGATCACTATAGTATATCCCATATTCCACGGTCAGAGAACCAACAGGCGGACAAGTTAGCGAAGATGTCTAGCTCCGACGATCCTGAAGATGCTGGGCTAGCCCCAGTTGAAGTACTTCAGTTCCCTAGCATAGATCAGATGGAAATTGATCCGATACTAGATACTGAGCCAGAAAGGGAGTCATGGATGACCCCTCTAAAGAATTTCTTGATGAATGGAATGCTTCCGACCAAGAAGAGCGAGAGGCGTAAAATAATTCATAAAGCTTCTCGATACATTTTTCAAGGCGGAGTCCCATACAGACGGATTTTCGATGCCTCTTCTCCGGTGTATAGCCCATGACAACATCAGGCGTGTACTGCAGGAAGTACAGGAGGGTGAATGTGGTGACCATACTGGAGGACAAACATTGGCATAAAAGTGTTGCGGTATGGTTACTTCTGGCCTACCATAAACAAAGATGCGGCAAAATACGCACGACGTTGTGATACATGCCAAAGATTTTCAAAAATTCCCAGGGCACCTCCTGGCCAGTTAAAGACAATGGCGAGTCCATGGCCTTTCACTATGTGGGGAATTGATATCATCGGAAGCCTCCCTATAGCAAAGGGCGGAGCAAAGTTCGTTATTGTAGCTGTTGACTACTTCACCAAATGGGTCGAGGCTGAGCAACACTCCCTTCTCTCTTGCTTTTGGAGCAGAGGCAGTCATCCCGGTTGAGCTAAAAGTACCATCTCACTGAGTCACATACTGCGATCCGATGACTAATAACGAATTGCTCCTTGAATCCCTAGATACAATAGAAGAGAAAAGGGATGAAGCAGACCTGCGTGCATTGAGACACAAGCAACATGTCGCTCTATACTACAACAAAAGAGTTCGAGCCCGAACCTTTGAACCCGGAGACTCGGTTCTGAAGCGTGTCTTTCCACCCCAACTCATATGGGTGCGAAGTGGGAAGGACCATACTCCGTTCTACGAAGGCTTGATAATGGAACCTTCAAGCTAGCAACCGTAGATGGAGAAGAAATCCCCAGAGTGTGGAATGCCCAACATTTGCGGCCTTATCTGACGTAAAGTCATCAGATTTATCCTTTTGTTTCATAGGACCATGTAAAAGGCATGACTTGCCTAGAATAGTCCAATGTCTTGAGCAAAGGATTATAAAGTGGATGTAGGTCACGATTTGACCGAACCACTATAAAAATATTGTGTGTCGTTTACCTTTATTTGCACTATTATTTATTTGTTCTTCTATCTTTATAAAGTTTGCTGTAAAATCATACAGCGATCACAGAAACGTGTAATTCTAGGTGCCTTCCATCAGAATGGAGAGTAATCCGCAGCCAGAACGATGAAGGTGCAATAAAGCGAATCACACCATTGATTGCACTTTAACTCTCCAGAGCCGAGAGAAAACGTAAAGGACGCGAAAATAACGTCCACATGGCAAGGCGATGCACCATGATAAGAACCGCCTTGACCGAACTCTAACCTTGGCGACCGCCGGGAGAGTATAAAAGCGTCTATGATTAAGTGCTGAGAAAGAGCTCTTACCCCGCTGAAGGATCGGGGGGGGCGACTGAACAGCTAAGCTCAAACTCTAACCTTGGCGACCGCCAGGAGAGTATAAAAGCGTCTATGATTAAGCGATGAGAAAGAGCTCTTACCCCGCTAAAGGATCGGGGAGAGACCGAACGGCTTAGCTCGAACTCTAACCATGGCGATCGCCAGGAGAGTATAAAAGCGTCTACGATTAAGCGCTGAGAAGAATGCTGGAGACTCAGCACCCCCAGAATTTCTGCCCCGTTGAAGGATCGGTGAGCAGATCATGATACGAGTTCGAACTTTAACCCGCTGATGGATCGGGAAAGTATAGAGGTACCGGAGATTTGGCGTCTCAAGGACTATAATCCTACTAAAAATTCCAAGTCCCCCGTACTCAGAGATAAGGGGCAACGTGCATAGAAAATTTTAATTTTTTCTGTCGCTTGAAGGATTTGTAATATAATTTCAACTTGATTATAGTCAAATGACTTGTGACTAAGTGTGAAGAGTTTATTGAATGCAGGTACACGATGACGCAAAAGAAATAAACTTTCATTCATAAACTGCAAGTTTACAAGATAAAGAGGAGCCTAAACAAAAGTGAGGGTCATTCTCACAATTACATTTCATGGCCAGTGGAAAGCCTAAAAATCATAAGAACAAAATATGAACTAATATCTGCATCCTACTCATGCTAGGGGGTAGGGGGCTATGTGGGCTTCTTGCTCTTCTTCTGCTTCCCCGACTCCTCCTTATCAACATCCGAACGATTACCTTTTTTCCTCTTCCTCTTATCAACAAGAGGCACTGGCGAAGAACTAGAGGATTAAGAGGCTAGTTGTGAAGTTATTGATCGGGAGGAAAATCTTATGACCAACCCAGTTTTGTGATCGATCTCGGAAATAGGGGGCATACATACTGGATCCTATTCCCCTTTCATAAGGAGCAATTGCCTCTCCTCTTCAGCCTGTTGTTCAGCCAAGGTTTCCTCATCATCGCCTCTGATTTCTTTGGTAATGGCGACTTCCTCTTCATCGCCTTCGTGGCGCCCGTCCATATCTCTCAAAGCCTCGATCGGCTCAGCATCTAGGGGGGCATCAGCACTAACACTTGGCGGGATGTCAACCTTCTCTGCATCTGTCTTCTTCTCATCATCCTTATCAACTGGCCCGCCACCTGTATCATAAGAAACAAATGTTATTTTAGGAGAGAATGCGGTTTGCTCAGTTTATTGTCCGGCAAGACGACGACAAGTGACAATTGCTTTGAAAATTGCGGAGAAAATATAGAGATACCTTCCGCCGATCCTCCATCCAAGCTAGCAGCAGAACCTCCGACAGCTGGAGGAGTTGGACCCAGAGGAATCAATGGATTGTCGGGATTGTATTCCTCAATTTTAGAGGCCTTGGGCTCTGCAGCTGAGCTCGAGCCTTCTTCAATTTTATTTTTGCCCTTGGCCTGAGTTTTCTCTTTATCAATCTCTTCTTGGAGTAGGCGTCTGCCTTTCTCTAAATCCTCAGGTTCGTTATCCCTAAGAATGGTCTGCATCAACTCATTCTCATCAATCTCATCGACTCCTAATCATTGTTTCTCGCTCTGGACGATTGCATCCCATATGTTGGCTAAAGTGACATGGCAGTCCGGGATCCATGAGATATTACGGGTCTTGATGACCTGGCCAAGGAAGTTAAACAACATTTCTTCAAATCCTTCAATATCTTTCTCTCTCTCGAGGAGCTTTTCATTAGAAACAGTAGCCATTTCAATGGCACTTTCCACATTGTTTTCAGCAAGAATCGCGCGCTTCTCTGCACGCGCGAGTTGATCATTCAGAATCACCCTCTCTTTTTCGGCCAAAGCTAAACTATCTTTCAAGCTTGCCTTTTCTTTCTCCCAAGCAGTTTTTTCAGCTTCGAAATGATCCTGTGCTGTTTTCAGTTCGGTGTTGGCCATCTTGATATCTTCCACCTCCTTCTTCAATGACGCACGCTCTTTGCTGTTAGAATCGAACTCATTATGAAAACGTTGTCTGGCCTCCTCCAGCTCTGTCTTGTAATTTTTAGCATCTCGTTGAGCCAAGGCAAGAAAAGATTGTGCATCTTCCAAGTCCTTTTCCATTTTCACCTGGGCCCTTTCATTGTTATCTATCCTCACTTGGGACCTGTGCGCTTCCATCTCTAGCGTTCGGATGACGTCTGAAAGGTTGGCAGCGCGCTTCTTCATCGCATCATATTTCTTGGCTAAATGGTGAACATGTCCGATGACTTCAGTATCCCAATTCCTAGGGACTGGTTCCAGAGCTGGAACGAACATCATCCTCTCGAAGAAGATATCGGGGAATTGTTCTCGTAATTTTTCCAGCTTAGCCTAAGTCTCAGGACCATGGATATAGTCTCGTGCCCTAGGGGCGCTCAAACTTTATTGGCTGGAAGGGACAAGGTCAGCTTTCTCCTTCTCAGAATCCTTGTTTGGATCCTTGTTTTTATCCTTAGGCTCGTGGTGCTTTTTGGATGATCTGCTGTGAGATGACGCGCTCTTCGGAGGAGTTAAGTCTTTGGGAAGTTGTTTTCCCCCTGTAGGTGGCATTGGATGACCGTGAGGCTTTCCAGAGGTTTGTTTTGACGGAGATCTGGACCATGAAGAAGGAGGCTTGTGAGAATCCCGGGACCAATGGTTGTCTCCCCCTCGGCTACTACTACTAGTACGCTTAGGATTTGGATGAAGACTAGGTGTGCCTTCACGAAGAGAGCGATAGAAATAAGATCGTTTGCGAGACATCTTTCTTGCAAAAGAAACAAGTACATATTAAAACCTTAAATATTGTTGGTATAAAAGTGTGGGGTTAGACAGTGCATGTGATTTTTGCATCCCATATAATTCCCCCTAACAGACCCGGGCCCGAAGTTAGGCTCGTCTGGGTAGTCTCTCGATCTTCAACTGGAACAGTTGTTTCCTCAGAAATAGGGAGAAATGGCCCCCCTTCGAAGTCTTCCTGTGTATATACATCGTCGGGTATAGGAATCTTGCTCAATTCTTTAAATAACTGCTCCTTTGTTAAATCATCGGGAGCAGCAGGTTCAACCGGTAGAGAGGCCCTTGAGGGGAAACCCCCCGGAGAGGCTGGGATTTCCTTAGACTCGTCGGCACGGGCCTCATCTCCACTATATACATTTAAGTCTTCGTCGTCCTGGTTAATTATCGGCGAAAGACTCTTATGAAGTTTAGTTGTCTCTGCTGCCTGTGACGTTCCTTCTCCCTCGGTCGGGGGCACATATTTGTAAGGTTTTCCACCAGCACCAAGTCCAAACCTTATATCCAGAAGGCGGTGCTTGTGAAGATTCTCGTCAGTAATACATTTCTTGATCTTTAAGAAGTCGGATTTGCTTTTCAGAAGAAGGGATAGTCGATTACTGTACACCGAGCCTTCCGTCTTTGGAAAGGTGTGATCTGCATAGAGAAAAGAAGCATGTTAGCGCTTCGATTTTTTAAACAGGTTATTCATTCAAAGGTTTAAAATTTACTTGATTTAAGTTATCTTCTTGCGCACCCAGCCTGTCTCTTTATATAGAACTAATCGGCCTTGGGATCCCCTATGTTGCTGTAACCGTCAGATAAGACCTTCCTATTTGCTACCGATTCGAAGAAAGAAAAATTTGGGGTTGCCGTAAAGCGATGCTTGAAAAGTAATAGAATTTTAAATCTTTAAACGTGAGCTCAGTTTGCAGGATTTCCGCATATGCGATGTATAGAGTGTATAGGGCTGCGTAGGCATTGGGATGAAGCTGCATCGGAGCAATACCCAATCGTTTTAAGGTTTCAATGACGATTGGAGGAAATTGAGGAATAGCGCCTACCCAGCACATGAGTCGGCTAACTGTCATATACCCCTCCGGAGCCAGATGAGGTCTATCTTCGCTACCTGGTATCCTCACATCATCCTAGGGGATCCCGTGTTTCAAGCAAATTTTCTTAAGCTTTATGTCATCAAATTTGGAAGCTAAAGAGTCAGTGAATTTCTCTATTTCTAGTGCACCAGGAATCTCGTTGGGAGCTCGGTCGTCTACTTCAGACTCCTCATCAAGCGAGGTACTCTCAGATGGATCCGATTCCGTTTCTGCCTCATATTCGGATCCAGAATCCTCACCCTTTGGATTAATTGGAAGAACCTCGGGGTTGTGGTGCTCAGACATCTCGGGATCCATCTCTGTATCAGATCTTGAAGGGGAACGGTTATCCGACATTACTGTTTAGGCGAGTAAACATGAGAAATAAGAATATAATTACCCGTCCCCCGTGTGTGTAAGTGCAAGTGTGTGCTTGTGCATACATGGAAGAAAAGCATAAAGATTAGCTACATAAGCAAGGTATTGGTCGTAATGCGCTATCAAGTTACGCTGTCATTTAGTCTAGAGGGATCATCTCGTAGGCTCTAACCTAACTGTCCATTGGTGTATCAAGATCAAGTTGCATTGTTTATTTAACAAGTAAATCAGATCGCACATCTCCTCGGATCGCATGTCTCCTCAGATCGCGAGACAAGGTTTGGATCGGATCGCGGAGCATCATCGGATCGTGAAGCAAATACAGTCTTTTAGCATAAGTGCCCACTCGTGAAGGAGCGTTGGATCGAGGAAATCAGAACGGATCGCGTTAACCCCTTACGATCCGCCCTGCACGCCACGATCTGATCTGATGACACAAACGTGGGAATATCCATTTTATCCTCCTCGACCCGATCCACTGCTGCTGCCACGACCCGATCCGCCTGCTCCCACTTTCCTATCTTCACCCTCCTTGCGACCCGAACCCAAGTCCCCCGTCCACGAAACGATCCAGCACCTTCCTTTATTCTCCTCCTCTTTACTCGCGAACTCGGGTGCTTAAACCCATCGCCACTGCCCTTCCAAAAGCCATAATTTTCACTAGATCCCTCTAATTCTTATCTCAAATCGACGGGAACTCAAGTAAAACGAAGATAGAGACGCTAGAATGTGTTTTTGACGTGATTACCTGTCTTAAAAAGTGAAGAAATACGAGTTTTTCTCTTTTGGGATCGAAGAAAGTATGAGTTCGGTCTAAACTTCGAGCGGCTGAACAAAAGAAGGAGAGGAGGAAGCGAGGTCGGGCCTATATACGAAAATTCGTGACCGTTGGCCTTCCGTTTTTTGTCTTACACGAGTCGTGGGGGCCTGATGGGCCACGAAGCCAAGCCCATCGGGAAGACAGGGCGGTCCCTCGACTGGCTCATGAGAAGGATGGGCCCGCTAAGCCCAAGGCCCACCTAAAAATCGCATCATAGCGAACACCCCTCCTTGTGAACCGTGAAAGCACGGATGATCCGATCCGACAAGCACTCATCAAAATGAGATTTCAGAAATATTCGTGGAAATTAAAAAGTTTACCTGACAATCACCCGACAATTTCGCAATGAAATCTCCAAAAGAAAAATTCTGGACAACCAAAGAAATGATCAAAGATTTAACTGGGTATTTATACTAATCAGGAAACACAACTTTTTGGAAATGGTGCGACACTACGGACAGAGACAACCTTTGCTTTGCATCGCTTCAGGAAAAGGCAGCTCCGTAATTTCGAAGCATGTTCCATCCTTGATAAAACATACTTCGAGGGGGCAAAATATTGGCTAGCTTTTTTGACCAAGCCCCCAAAGTTCACACACGAAGAAAATATGGAATTTCACGCCTCTATCCGTCGAAGACTTGATAGGATCGCCCTACTTCACCACGATTGCGATCTCCCCCATACCTCGCGATCCGACTCGCCCAACACCAGCTCGATCCGATCCCTGAAGCTGATGAATTATGAACAAGACCCGTTCAACGACGATCCGAGATGTATGGATCTCGCGGCACCTGTCACCAACTGTCATATTGACCAATTCTTCATCAAGCTACGATCACGATCCGATCAGATCTCACGAACCACCACGTGAAGACCTTGACTAAGTCAACCGCGATCTGATCCGAGCTGGAAGACACGATGATGGCCACGGACTTGGTCATCCACGATCCGATGTTTAAGGAGATCGCGACACCTGTCCACAACGACTAATTTGACTAATTCTTAATCAAGCTGCGAACCGGTCCGAGATCTTCGGGATGTGGGCCACGTATGACCGTGATCCGTCACCAGAAATCAGCTATAAATAGCCCAGAGCTTGGCATTTTTAAGGATCTTTTGGCAGTTTTAAGGATTGATTCCACCATTACTGTCATACCTCTATTTCATACCAGATTTACTTCGAGATAACTGAGAGAAATCGTAATTGTAAGAGTGAGTTTGAGAGAAATCATTGGTTGTACTAGCATTCAAAGTATAATCAATAGCATATAAAGTGGACGTAGGCTCGTCAACGCCGAACCACCATAAACCGTGTGTGTTTTCTGCTTTTTTCTCATTTTTCAGTTATAATTCCCTACGAATCAGAACAATTTGGGTGTTAGAGCCAAATTTTGATCTAACACAAGTCAAGTAAAAAATGATTCATTCATAGTCTAATGATGTGGGACTATTCATATAGGAGTTATCTCACACTTACTCAATTTTTAAATAATTCATCTTTATAAAAATAAACTATTTTCCCAACAATGGCTAGTATATAGCTCATTAGACATCCTCTCCTTACAAGCTAGCTTTTAGGGGTGAGTTCTAGCTAATGGGCCGTATCAGGCCACTTGGTTGTGGGTAGGATCCCTATATTTTAGTAGGGGTATGGTGTTATTATCATCAAAACATGGCTAATATTTCATTTACTACATAACTTAAAACATTGAAAACTGAAACTCTTTCAATGATTACATTTGTATGGTTGTGAACTGTACATATGACCATATTTTAAGTTGCTAGTTTCAGAATCCGATGACGTGAAAAATTGTTTTAGAATTCAAATGGAAAAAAAATGCTAGTTAAATAAATAAAGCCTTATCCTAAAAGCATTGAATAGTTATAACTTTAATATGCCAGCCAGCCATTCTTTGCAAAACTTCATGTAGTTTTGTTTTGCTCTAGAATAACTCCACAATAGAAATGCATGCAGATATTCCATGTCTTGTGAAAACATACAATCATGACGTAATAAAGATACTGTGTATATGATGATGGACCACTATTGGTTATCATTTGGTGTTTCATGTGCGACATACTATCGATTGTTGGTTTCAGAATTTTACCTTCTACAACTTTATCTTAAATACCCCTCAAAACAAAATTTTCAAGTTTCCAACCAGATATTTCCACTTCATTCGTTATTAATCAAGTTTTATTTTGACAGTTCATTTATTTGCAGAAAAACTTGTGTTTATATATTGAGTATACAATCATAACATGTCTTCGAAATGGGGAATACAAATGAGGTTTACTCACAAAAAATAGTTCCCTGTTCTATGTTTGTTTTCCAGGTTTTATATGAAGATCAAATTTTCAGAAAATTTATTTGTAATTCTAACTGAAAATTGGATTGTGTTGATGAAAAACTCTAATTTGAAAAACTATTATTTAATTTGCTTCAGGCTTTTATGTTGATTGCATGAAGGCTTTTTATCATACAAACACGGTGATGTTATTTTTTCAGGCTTCTCCACAAAGTAAACTTGTTTTGGCAGAATATAGAATTTATGTTCTTCCAATCTAAATTGCTCTTCTTTTTGACAATCACATAAATTAAAAATAAAGCCACTATTTGCAAATCATTCAAAAGGTTGCGAGTTTTTTCAGAAAATATATGTTAGGTATACAAAATGCTTCTGGTTTGGCCCATTGATAATAAGTTTTGAACATTCTAGGATGGACGTTAATTACTTAAAACACTAGAAAGGTACCAAACTGTTCTATTGTGAAATGGGTAAACCAAATCAACATGTTTACACAAGCATAACCGAGCTTACTGTTTTTATCTTGATCCTCCAAACTGAAATTTTACAATTTAACAGTATTTAGTTGTTCTCAACAGACATAACAGACCTCAACTATCACATTGGGAAATGATATATAAATATCATGTGCCATCTATTCCTTCGATCACAATGATAGATGCAAATCATCCAATAAATCATGGATTTTCTTAAATTTACTGTATATTTGTGAAATTTTGCAATTTACCATTGCTGAGGTCTACTAAGTACACAAAGGTGTACTAATAAAAAATAGGAAATAAGGTTATTTAATCCATAATGGTCTACTAAATACATTATGTGCAATCCATACTTTCCCACTGGCAATCCATTGTATAAAACAGCATAGAGATTTTATTTTCCTTTCTCTGTTTCTTCTGCAAAGTACAGACCTGTTATCGTAACATAGAATGAAAGTGTACTCTCTATTTTCAATTATTTACATGCAATGGACGCTACAGTAAAGGCTTTTGTAAATCTTTATCTGTGCATTTAGTTAATTCGCTTCATATGGGTAAGTAATACGTGTTGATGAGTATTTTTCTCATATTGGTTTTTCTTTTCCCAGTGTTACGAGGAGGAGGTTTCAAAGGAGGTTCCAAAGGGACTTTCATAAGTACTTGGCTGCAAGGGGTTTCGAAAAATCTCTCTACGATTATTTGCGTGATCGTCTGATCAGTACATGTAAGAAGCAATCTGGTTGGCTAAAGAGCTTCAAACATTTTATTGACAATTGATCAGTCTATAAACAGTTTTGGTTATCTGGTTGGTTTTTGCTATATGATATTAATTACCAGTGAAGTATGTGTAAAATGCTTCAGTGAGTTCTACATAACGTTCAAGGAGACCAGAACAGAAAGTAGTGTCTTATATCTGCACTGTAGTATCTTGAATATTGTTGTTCATGTGTAGATTTCAGAGATGTTTCTTACATGATGTGTTTATCATTTATGTCACACCTCTTCTATGTTTAATGCACCGTAGTTTTCTTGTTGATGATCAAGAAGTGGTGGTGGTGGTGGCTTGTTTCTAGTTTCTCTTAGTTTTTGTTGTCACTGTTCTCGTTGCTTTGTTGCATTCTGATTGTATCCACTTTGTGTTTTATTAAAAGCGTCTCTTGCAATGGGAATAGACTATACAGGCATTTTGTTAACTAAAGCTAGCACATATATTAATAAATATGTTACATGTGTAGGAAATGTAGCGTTATCCTGAGCTTTTACGAATAAGTGGAGTATAAAAAGTTTAGCCATGTTTTACACAAGGCAAAACTTGGTTTTGATCGATTCAAACATGTTAGTGCTGAGTGGTTTGAAACCTGGTGTTATACACCGCATTTTTGATAATTAAATAATAAAATAAATTTGTAAATTCATCAGATTTTAGTTAAGAGAGTTGCACCGTTGCATCCTTGGTGATTTTTTGATCAATTTATGTGTATAATTTGTAGAAATCGAAATTAAAACGAAGTTATCGCAAAAAAGAAAAGTAAAAAAAAAGGAAGAGAATGAAATAATATTAACAATACATAGGCTGGGTCGACCCCCTATAAGGTCGGGCGACCTGCTTGTTCACCTAAACGTGATTTCGTCCAAGCACGAGAAGTGACGATTTCAGATTTTAGGCTGATGTGAGTTGTTTTTATTGGCTTAATTTGAATTCTGAAAGCTTTGATTGATTGAATGACGTGGTTGAACAATATTAAATCTTAAAACCCAACGGTCTGAGATCCTTAGGTTACACTGTAAATAGACCCATATGCCGGGTGCTTCACTTACAACTCAATAAGAAGTTTACTAGACTTAAAGGTAAATTGGCATGAGAAGCTCACTAGACTTAAGTAATAAATTATAGAAGTTCTAAAGTAAGATTAGTAAAACTTATTAAAGAGAGCATAGAAAGCTCATGAGTTTAAGTAGAGTCTTGGAATTTTTTATCCTTTATTTTGGAGCAAGTCCAATAGGGCATTACATTTCACAAAATCTGAAATGTACATCCAAAAAGGTGTCCAATAGAGTGTGCAAACACCTTAAAATTTGGATTTCAAAGGACATTCGTTTCAGAATCTGCAAACTATTCAAGCGTTTGAGAACAAACGCCCGAAGCCAAACGTCTGTTAAAAAAGGCCTGAAACCAGGCATCTATTCAACAAATGGCTGGTTTTCAATTGCTTTTTATTGCAGCGAGCAGATTTTTATTACAACGGGCGTTTTTTTTTACTTTTAAATGGCCTAAAGGGGTTTGCGAGGGCATGCAGGCACATTTTGCTGAATGTTGCTGACACATGCGGCAGATTTTGCTGGGACATGCAGACTGTTTTAAAATGCAGTCACTTTTAAATTATCATGCGTTTGTTCAACAAACGCCTGTTTTTAAAACTGTTGTAATTTTTCGGTTTCAACAATTCGGGGTGCGGAAAATCTAAAACCCGCACCCGAACTTATGGTTGTAAGCGGGTCAGACCAGACCAAACGGAGGTGTGTCCTAGTCCTGTCCTACAAGGGATTCGGATGGACACGGATCATACACCATATAGCCTCAGACCGAGCCGGACAACGGACGGTCCTTCCGATATACAACAATTACTCTTGAATCGCGATGTCACCTTCTGAACTCATGTTTTGCGCCTACTCTTGAATCACGATGTCGATACTGTTTTTCTCTTTCTTGTAGTTGTTGCCTTAGAAATTACTACCCTAGAATACTAAATAACGAACATGAACGTATGTATGTCGGTGGAATAAAGTTACAAATTGGGTTTAACAAGAGTCTAGGAGTTTCTTATGCTTTATTTGTTAGTTTTAGATCCGCAAATGCCAAAGCTTTTTACAAAAACACCCTATATATACTCTCCATCGCCGCCTTAAGCCCTTCGCCTTTCCTTAAACCACGGAACACAACGATGACCTCTTGCTTAATATCCTCCTTGGTATAATGGTATGCTGCTTAATTCCCAGGGTTTCTTTTATTTACCGATCTCAATTTTACTCGACTACTCCTCTCATCTCAACGACTTGGATCCTTAGAAATCTAATCAGCAAACCGTGCTGCCCAATTTTTACTAGATCCGTTTCTTCAAAAAAAATAGCGAGTGAGAATGATAAGATCAAGCATGCCGACGAGATTCTCTTGCGCATTTTGGAATCGGAGGTCGCTGAATATGAATTAGTAATAATACCCACTAACCCGTTCGCACTTTTTATTTTATTGAATGGTGCAGTAATAACGTTTATCTTTCAACTTTTGATTATATAAATCAGAACTCTACCTGTTTGTTTTTTTGGCAATTCAAAACAAGTTATTCAGGATTTACAAACTTGGCATATGTCCTCTAGCATGAGTGATGAAGTTTGTTGATTGATTAATATATCTAGCTAGATTGCCAGTAGTAAAAGAAAAAAATTGAAGTGTTATGTGTGGATAATTTTCCTATATCTTGCTGAATATATTGAACCTGAGAACTTAGCACGCTCCCCTCTAGCATGAGTCTTTCATTAGATGACCAATAATTTATCCTAGTTTCAATGATCCATGAACACAATCAAAACGGACTGATGATGTTGTTCTTTACCGTTATAATAGTTGTTTTAAATCATTAATATGTATTTTTATTCTGGCATTTTAGCAGAAAAAAGTGTTGCCAAAGGATTTTCCATTTGAGATTATTGGTAGTCCTAAAGATGGATCAATTACACTTAAGAGAGAATATGACGATGAGCAAATCCAAGCTACTGCGCATGTCTACATGAAGGCGGATACTCAGATCCTCATGATATCTCTACTTGTTACCATAGAAAAGAAAGTGGGTCCTACTTTAACATTCTTATGCAATCTCACACCAAATAATTTCCAAATTACAAGCGTGTCATTGGAAAGTTCAGAAAACTCCGATGAAGACTATTTTCAAGGGCCTTCTTTCTGGTAAGATTTCTTTATACTTGCTGAGATTGACCGAAGCTTATCCTTACCTACGTCTGACTTTGTATTTGGATATTACTTTCTTTCATTTAATTATTCTTCCACTTTCTTTTCCTGTATATACAGGCCATCTGAAATAAACATTGTCCATCCTAAGCATTTAGTCTTGACGTCGATAAATTTTTGTAATATCTTGTAGCAGAATTTTGAATTGGGAGATATATCCAATTTATTAATTGAATCTATTAATCAGTTTATCTTTCTTCGAAGATTCAAAAATTGAATCCCATTGAAAATATAAAATAAAACAATTATTTGTAATTCTAACTGAAGATTGAATTATATTGATGAAAAGCTCTAATTTTAAAAAACTGCTATTTTGTTTGCTTCAGGTTTTTTTATCAATGGCATGAAGGATTTTTATTCAATGGTGACGTTATATTTTGAAGCTTCTCCACAAAGTTAACTTGTTTCGGAAGAATATAGAATTTATATCAAGAATATAGAATTTATATTCTCTTCGTGACTTCGTCTAAATTGCTCTTCTTTTGATAGTCACAAAAATAAAGCGAATAATCGGAAATTATTCCAAAGGTAGCTAATTTTTTCAGAAAAAATATATTACGTATGCAAAATGCTTCTGGTTTGGTCCAGTGATCATAAGTTTTGAACATTCTAAGATAGACGTTAATTGCTTAAAATGCTAGAAAAATACGAAACTGTTTTATTGCGAAATGGGTAATCCAAATCAACTTGTTTACACAAGCATAACCTAGCTTGCTATTTTTATGAAAATCCTCCCATCAGAAATTTTACAATTTTAACAGTATTTAGATATTTTTAATGGACATAACAGACTGCAACTAACATTAGAAATTGGTATATAAATATCATGTGTCGTCTATTCCTTCTATCAAAGTGATAAATGCAGATCATCTAATCAATCATGGATATTCTTAAGCTTACTATAGATATTGTGAAATTCTGCAATTTACCATTGCTGAGGTCTACTAAGGTGTACAAATCAAAAATTGAAAATAAGGTTTTTTAATCCATAAAGGTCTAGTAAATACATTATGTGTAATTCATATTTTCCCACTGGCATTCCATTGTATAAAACAACGTGTAGATTTTATTTTATTTTTTCTGTTTCTTTTTAAAAGTGAAAACCTATTATCGTAACATAGAATGAAAGTTTATTCTCAATTTTCAAATATTTACATGCAATAGACGCTACAGTAAAGGATTTTGTAAATCTTTATCTGTGCATTTAGCTAATTCGCTTCATTTGGGTAAGTAATATGTGTTGATGAGTATTTTTCTCATGTTGGTTTCTTATCCTAGTCTTAAAACATTCTCAGTTATTTCGACGGGAGGTTGCAAAGGGCCTTTCATGAGTACGTGGCTACAAGGGGTTTCAAAAAATCCCACTACGATTACTTGCATTTTAGGATGGATCGGAAGTATTTTGCTTGCAAGAGCCTCAAGAAGTTTATTGAGAAGTGATCAGTCCACTGATAACTCTTTACATTATCGGTTTTGTTTATTCGGTTGGATTCTGTTTTATGACATTAATTGCCGATCAAGCATCTATGAAAGGCATCAATAACTCTTTAAATTATGTTCAAGGAGACTAGAACTAAAAGTAGTGTCATATATTCTTGCTGTGGTGTCTTGATTATAGTTGTTCAATTTTAGATTTCAGAGATGTTGCTTGCATGATTTGTTTATTATTTGTGCCACACCTCTTTTAAGTTTAATGCACTATAGTGTTTTTTTGTTGATGAATTTTCGATTCTTTCCTCAATCTAGAACATCGAACATCTAATTGATTACATATTCTAATTTTCTTAAACTTAAAATTACTGTATTAAATTTAAAATTACATGTTCTAATGACATGTAATTAGAACATATAATTACATGGTTTAATACAGTAATCAGAACATATAATTACATGTTTTAATACAGTAATTAGAACATATAATTGATTACTTGTAATTTTTCTTTTAAGTTTAATACAGTAAGAGGCATCAAAGCAACTAGAAGAATTCATAAAATTAGAACATGTAATTGTGCATCTCATAAAGATGAAAATACAGAGGAGGATGTTATAATCTAGCATGAAGTAATTTTGTCGCTCAGTTAAGGGTAGAGATAAAGAAATTGAAGAATTCTAGAAAGAGTTCTGCTGCTTTAAACTGCTCCATAGTCGAGAGCGATGCATCTGGAATGTGAGGTGATTAAATTCCTTCACTAGAAAACAAGATGTTAAGAAAAATCTTATATAATGTAAAACAAATATGATGGGATTGACAGAACATGAAACGACCCAAACTTCCCAGTAAAGGAAAGGCTGGATTGCTTTGAGAACAATACACATCAGAATACAAGAATGTAACAGAGTACGAATACTTATTATATAATAGAAATACAATAATGTCAGAGATTTAGATTACATTTAAATAGCAGCGGAAAATAATACAGATATACAACCGAAAGAAATACACGGATACAGAGCTTTCCGAATACTGCTTCAGCTGTAAGCCAGAATCCTGTAAATATCTGCAAAAAGCTACTCAACTGCCCGTGTGGAAAAATATCGGCACCCGAGTTTGCCAGTGAAACAAACTACAGGTCAGTCATGGGACTGGTATGAGAAATCTTAACTTAACTTATCTAATAATAAGGCAAATCACAGGACCACGCCGCTAACGAGGAACGGGTTTACTCCATTGGATTGCCAGTGCCTAAAATAAAGTAAAACGTTAAACAACGCAATGCTTTTTAGAAAAATGAAACCATTATAAGACCCAAGTCCCATCATACAATGCAACGCAAACCGGAGGATAGGGTTTTACCTTATAATGGTCAAGAGATGCTTGATACGATAAAAACGGATTTAATATTAGTGTGTATATATGGGTATATATATAATAAACATTTCAATCATAATGTATCAATCATAGACGACATAGTACCCCATCCTACTATGTCGCCATACTAGTTCTACAATCAACACCGCAAGGTCGTATTGGAAATTGGATTTCCATCATGAGTCGAGGCTAGGGGCAACCTCCTCTCCGATTCGAGACACTCTAGCAAATGCCTCAGTATCACACCTATGGGCAACCCTTGGAGCGGTAGGGCCGGTCCCCGCCTATCAGCAGTGGATTGGTTATGCCTGAACACACGTTTCTCGGTTCCTTTGAACCTATAGTATGACCACTAACGGCCTATAAAAATCGGAGGCGCCTCAAAATCCATCATCCACATAAGTAAAATGTCAGTGCTGGTAGGTCCCTGACATCACTCTAGCTAGAAAGAAACGTGTGCACTCCCTACGGTCCGTATCTCGTTTTTGACTCATACCGGGGTGTGAGGCTCGCGAAGTCACGATATACACAAAGTTATGCCGTAATAGGCTATACTTTGATCATCCCACAAGGCCCTGCTTTTCAACAAAAGCCTTGATCAATTGCATCTTGGCATGCCACATTGACAATTCACGCCATGCGGTCAATCACTATTAATATATACCAGGGTGTTTAGTAGAGAATAAATCCTCCACCACCAAACAGCCATATATTAACAGAAATCGATTTAATTCACATGGAATGAAATCCAATGTCAGACACACATCCATTTACTAGCTTATGCTCTGGGTCTGAGCGAAAACCAAATCCGGACAATCAACAATAGTCCGGACGGCCACCACTGAAGCCCCTTCAAGTAGCTACTCCCATCAAGGGTCTCTGTAGCAACACATCCATTCGATGTGAAGATCGTCGGTCTTCAACCACCGTCTTCATCTTCGACTCTTCATCGTCGTAGTAATTATTTGGAATGGGTTAAACCCAGTCTTTCCGAATAACTCGCGTATTTTACAATAAAAATCAAGTACTATAAAAGCACACCCAACGTCTCATTCCAATTCCGAATTATTCTTCTAATAAAATATTCGCATTATCTTATCAAAGATAAATTCTGTAACTTTATTCTTAAATCTTTCTTTTTAAAGATTTATTAAAACACAACTTGGTTTTAGGTATTAAAAATCATTATTCAATGATTATTTAAATTCAAGAAATTAATCTTATTCTTAACTGGGTTAAAGAACTAATGTCATTTAGAACATAGTTCACGGTAAACCCAAAATCATCTTCCAGAAAATATGGAATCTACACAGAAATCAAATCAATATATACTCGTTATAAATTTCTGTATCCGACCAATAATATAAATGGAATAACGGCAAAGCCTCTTAAATTCCATATGTAGTATCGGCCTTCTTTTACAGAAGCTTATCTCAGTTATGATTAATTCGAATTCCATTCAATTCCAATTTAATTTATTTAATTGGAAAACTTTACCTTTGGAAAATTTTCATTTAAATCTAAATAAAAGATTTACAATTTCCAAATCGTATTTACACTGTCAGTTGGGTTAAAGAAAAAATGTCGCTTAAAAACACAGTTCACAATAAACCCAACTCACATTTCATCTTATTTCAATTACTAAATATAATTGAAAATTGTAATAATCTAAATTAAAAAATTATTCTTTTCATACGGGGTTTAAGAACAGTGTTATTTAAGACACTATTCACGACATACCCAAAATCACATTTATTTAATTTAATTTCAATTAAATTTATTGAAAAATTGGAAAACTACATTAAATCTAAATTTAATGATTTATTCTAGTCAATAACTAGTCCATATCAAATAAATATATTTTTCTAAAATATATTCTTTTTCTAAGATATATATATATATATATTTTTTCTTTTAGATATTTTCTAAAATATTCTTTTTCTAGAATATTCTTTATTGGAATGTGACTCATTCAACAACCATATAATGCATGAAATCAACAAGCATGATAAATAATTATCAAACATCCGAATGACGACCAAAGTGGAATTTATAACTGTGTGAGCATTAAAGTAAATAAATAACGCTCATCACAGACTGTCAATCCATCGATTGACAGATAACCAAATATTGGGATTAGTGTGTGTCCAGTATCATCCCAATACCCGTGTGGGGTTTCATCCATCAAACAAATAATAATATAATTGTGCACTTCGGCGTTGTGCGAAAATTATCATCCCAATCACATAAACAAGTCGGGTGACTTGTAAACGGTAGTATAATATTAAATTTGAATATACAAACATTTATTTCTAATACATTTAACATTTCCATACAACAAACATATATTTCAAACCATCGCTAACATCATATTTTTAATATATGATCTTTTTATTGTAGCTAATCGACAATAAAAATATTAACTTCTATTTCTAATCTTTTGTGTAATCCTTTTCAATGACCAAAAAACGTAATTTTGGTGTAACTCATTTTAATGACCAAAAGGGTATACTTTGGTTAAACTCTTTTTTATATGTAAACAAAACGTGATGATTTTTTCTAATCTCTTTTAAATAAACAAAAATGTGAATTTTTGTTTAATCTTTTTAAATAAACAAAAATGTGAATTTTTGTCTAATCTTTCTAAATAAACAAAAATGTGAATTTTTGTCTAATCTTTCTACATAAACACAAAAATGTATATTTTGGTCTTATCATTTTTAAAATAACAAAAATGAATATTTCTATGTCATTCCTACAAGGTGACAAAAATGTCTATATCTAATTCACCCTTCTTAATGTATAAAAATATACCTTCTCAATTCATTCCTTTTTAATGTATAAAAATATACATTTCAATTCCATTCTTTTTAATGTATAAAAATGTTCATTCTCAATTCATTCTTCTTAATGTATAAAAATGTTCATTTTTATTTCATTAACAGGTCTTAACACAAAATATTATTTCTATAATCACGTTTTGATAAGAATGTTATTTTTATTTCACAACTCAAGTTTTAACAAAGAGGTGATTTTTATTTCACAATACCAATTCTATGTTTCTAATGAGAATGACATTTTAAATTTAAGTAAACATTATTTTAACAAAATGACATTTTATTATAAAATGACAATTTTAGTCTAAATAAACATTTCATAATAAAATGGTATTTTTATGCTAATGTAACATTTTAAAAATGAAATGACATTTTTAATGATTAACATGTTTTTGACATGATTTCCTTATTTCTAAAACAACATTAAAATTTGACTTTTAATGACAAATAAAAACAAAAAGGCTATTTTATTTTGTATACAGTTCTAGTTCTGTCAAAACAAATAAGAATGAATATTTTGTGTTGGCGGTTCTAATTCAACATAACGTAAAAATAAATATTTTATGTTGTCATTTCATAAAAATGATAATTCTCTTATGCTAACATTTCATAAAAATGATATTTCTAACATCTCTAACATTTTAACAAATGATACTTTTAATTCTAACTAATATAAGAAAATGTTCTTTTTAAATGATAAACGTGGACATTTTCTTGTTTCTATTTTATTCCACATGTTCAAATGACGTACATAAATTTACATGTCCTTATACATACAATTCAATCCAACCATTTTAGCGCAACCAAGGTGAATCCAAATATTATATAACACATATACCTAAATTGTATATAGCATAAGTATAAATTTCACATCACAATTATTAAATAATTTTATTAAAAAAATAGAGATCTCACAAACAAATCTATATTAGCACATCACATACAGATTAATCACTTAGCACAGAATATACAGCGAATCAATGATTTATTCTAATTATTTTAAAACAAATAATAATAAAAAAAATTAGGATTTCTCACATTGGTTTGAATCTGAGTGGTTCAGATCTGAATTTGCGTTGAATTTTGAATTGCTCCTTTTCAGTTCTGGACAGTTTCATGTCGTAGATCTCATCAAGACGATTTCAACGCAACTGAAATCGTTTGATTTCGTTTCTGTATGAAGAAGTTATCGCATTTTATAGGTTTGATTTCATAACTATTTAAATAAATAAATTAATTAATTATTAACTACCTCATTAATTATTTAACCGTCGTTCCTCCTTCAACATAACAGCAGAACCCATCCTCCATCTGAAAAACTCGTCGTCGTTCATCATCTATTCGACCGGACGTTGATCTGTCGTGTCCGCATCACGCGCTCGAGCCTCCCTGATAACCGCCCCTGACCCTAACGAACTCGCCGCCTCCAGCTGCTCCCAATTTCAATTCGACGCCGACGTCTTGGGGCAGCGATTTCTCATCGTTCGTGAATTTAAAAACAATCTTATCTGTATGATTTTGAAGAGGTTGAAGAGCTCTTGAATTTGTGATTTGAATTAGGATTTGATTCGAACAATGGTAGGAGAGATTGAGGGATTTGTTTCGGAGGTCGCTGGCCATTGAAATGTGAAAGGCGGCTGTAGGTTTGGGAAGAAGGGTTATACCGTATACGCATATTCCTATGGTGTATTTATAATGTATTTTCCTATTTTATTTAACTATTTAATTCCTTTAACTTGAAAAATAATGGTTCGTTGCTATCAACTCCAAATCGAACTCAATGAGTGTCGCCCCTAGCTTATAACCCCCATCCCGGACGCAATAGAACATGTTTCGTAACCCAATTCGACTGTTATGATATGTTTTTCTTTAAATTAAAATATAAATCAATTTATATTAAATTTAAACGTACATTTTAAATTACCGGGGCCACATACTAACTCTAAAAATTACAGAAAAATTATTTCTAGTTATGTTTTGACGATACAGTTCTAACGAGACTAATTTCATCGAATTCTGAGACTGTTTCAAAAATAGCCATTTTCAAGTCGATTAAATTTTACCGAAACTGACAAAACACGTTTTCCTCTGCCACACTCACATATTGACTCGAAAAATTATGGAAAATTGAACTTAGCAATAATTTGACATTCCGGTTCCCACAAAAGTGGTTTCGTCGAAAACAGAGGTCGTTTGAAAAATGACTATTTTTAAGGGCTAAATATTATATTAATATATATGTAAATTCTACATCGACTTTTCTAAATTTTAAACTGGACATAACTTTCAAATTATAAAGTGAAATTTCAGTTTTTCAGATTCGTTAGAAAGATATGATTAAACCGATTCAAATATTTCTTGTTTCATTCAATTCTGACTTAAAATGAATCCTGTACATTCAGTCAAAGTTCAAATTCAAATTTTCAAACTGTTGCGCTGTTTTAAACTCCTTTTATAATTAAATTAAATTTATTCGTTTAAAATAAATTTTTAGTCGTTATTATTTAAAATAAATTATTTTAAATATTAAAGTACATTAAAATTTCTAAAATAAAATTTTTAAATTGGCCTCAAAATTCCGGGTCGTTACAATCGCCCCCACTTTAAATCTTTTCGTCCTCGAAAAGGAACGAAGCTAAAAGTTGTTTAATTTAACCAACTCAACTTTATTGGTTTACATAATTTTTTTAATTAAATTAATTATCATTTCTATACTTTATTAGTTAAACTAATAATCAAACATCACAACCAGCAATCAATTAGGTGATTAACTTTCCAAATATATATAACTTTTATATATAGTCAAAAATCATATTTGTAATGCAAATCACAGCAATGTGTAATAACTAAGTTTTAGTTCTCATACCAGTCAATGGAAACATATAGAAATCCCACTTTCGAGACTCAAACATAAACACTGATGATGGTGCTCCATCATCAGAATTACCCCCGGGCGACTAGAGTGTGATTCTATATCTATCTAGTATATTAAAACTTCGAATATCCGTTAATTACTCGTATACTCAAAATCTTTATATACTCGATTGTCCACATTAAAATATAATAATATACTCAAATACGTACTTTAAGATAAAATTTTCAAAACTAAATTTTGTTTTCATTTTTATTTTAAAGAAAATAATACTCTTCACACTCGTTCTAGGATAGTACTGATCCTATCTCTAACGAGTTATTCTCATTGGATATTACTAATCAAATCTCTGATGAATTCTTTCGTTCTGTTCTAATGTGTCTTGTTCTCGAGCTCTGTAAACCAAAGCTCTGATACCAACTAAAACGACCCAAACTTCCCAGTTAAGGAAAGGCTGGATTGCTTTGAGAACAATACACATCAGAATACAAGAATGTAACAGAGTATGAATACTTATTATATAATAGAAATACAATAATGTCAGAGATTTAGAATACATTAAAATAGCAGCGGAAAATAATACAGATATACAACCGAAAGAAATACACGGATACAGAGCTTTCCAAATACCGCTTCAGCTGTAAGCCAGGATCCTGTAAATATCTGCAAAAAGCTACTCGACTGCCCGTGTCGAAAAATATGGGCACCCGAGTTTGCCAGTGAAACAAACTACAGGTCAGTCATGGGACTGGTATGAGAAATCTTAACTTAACTTATCTAATAATAAGGCAAATCACAGGACCACGCCGCTATCGCAGAATAGGTTTACTCCATTAGATTGCCAGTGCCTAAAATAAAGTAAAACGTTAAACAACGCAATGCTTTTTAGAAAAATGAAACCATTATAAGACCCACGTCCCATCATACAATGCAACGCAAACCGGAGGATAGGGTTTTACCTTATAATGGTCAACAGATGCTTGATACGATAAACGGATTTAATATTAGAGTGTATATATATGGGTATATATATAATAAACATTTCAATCATAATGTATCAATCATAGACGGCATAGTACCCCATCCTACTATGTCGCCATACTAGTTCTACAATCAAAACCGCAAGGTCGTATTGGAAATTGGATTTCCATCATGAGTTGAGGCTAGGGGCAAGCTCCTCTCCGATTCGAGACACTCTAGTAAATGCCTCAGGATCACACCTATGGGCAACCCTTGGAGCTGTAGGGCCAATCCTCGCCTATCGGCAGTGGATTGGTTATGCCTGAACACATGTTTCCCGTTCCTTTGAACCTATAGTATGACCACTAAAGGCCTATAAAAATCCGAGGCGCCTCAAAATCCATCATCCACATAAGTAAAATGTCAGCGCTGGTAGGTCCTTGATATCACTCTAGCTAGAAAGAAACGTGTGCACTCCTTACGGTATGTATCCCGTTTTTTGACTCATACCGGGGTGTGAGGCTCGCGAAGCCAGGATATACACAAAGTTATGCCGTAATAGGCTATACTTTGATCATCCCACAAGGCCCTGCTTTTCAACAAAAGCCTTGATCAATTGCATCTTGGCGTGCCACATTGACAATTCGCGCCATGCGAGCAATCACTATTAATATATACCAGGGTGTTAAGTAGAGAATAAATCCTCCACCACCAAACAACCATACATTAACAGAAATCGATTTAATTCATATGGAACGAAATCCAATGTCAGACACGCATCCATTTACTAGCTTATGCTCTGGGTCTGAGCAAAAACCAAATCCGAACAATCAACAATAGTCCGGACAGCCACCACTGAAGCCCCTTCAAGGTAGCTACTCCCATCAAGGGTCTCTGTAGCAACACATCCATTCGATGTGAAGATCGTCGGTCTTCAACCACCATCTTCATCTTCGACTCTTCATCGTCGTAGTAATTATTCAGAATGGGTTAAACCCGGTCTTTCCGAATAAATCGCGTATTTTATAATAAAAATCAAGTACTATAAAAGCACACCCAACCTCTCATTCCAATTCAGAATTATTCTTCTAATAAAATATTCGCATTATCTTATCAAAGATAAATTCTGTAACTTTATTCTTAAATCTTTCTTTTTAAAGATTTATTAAAACACAACTTGGTTTTAGGTATCAAAAATCATTATTCAATGATTATTTAAATTCAAGAAATTAATCTTATTCTTAACTAGGTTAAAGAACTAATGTCATTTAGAACATAATTCACGGTAAACCCAAAATCATCTTCCATAAAATATGGAATCATCACAAAAATCAAATCAATATATACTCGTTATAAATTTCTGTATCCGACCAATAATATAAATGGAATAACGGCAAAGCCTCTTAAATTCCATATGTAGAATCAGCCTTCTTTTACAGAAGCTTATCACGGTTATGATTAATTCGAATTCCATTCAATTCCAATTTAATTGGAAAACTTTACCTTTGGAAAATTTTCATTTAAATCTAAATAAAAGATTTACAATTTCCAAATCGTATTTTCACTGTCAGTTGGGTTAAAGAACAAATGTCGCTTAAAAACACAGTTCACAATAAACCCAACTCACATTTCATCTTATTTCAATTACTAAATATAATTGAAAACTGTAATAATCTAAATTAAAAGATTATTCTTTTCATACGGGGTTTAAGAACAGTGTTATTTAAGACACTATTCACGACAAACCCAAAATCACATTTATTTAATTTAATTTCAATTAAATTTATTGAAAATTGGAAAACTACAATAAATCTAAATTTAATGATTTATTCTAGTTAATAACTAGTCCATATCAAATAAATATATTTTTCTAAAATATATTCTTTTTCTAAGATATATATATATTTTCTTTTAGATATTTTCTAAAATATTCTTTTTCTAGAATATCTTTATTGGAATGTGACTCATTCAACAACCATATATTGCATGAAACCAACAAGCATGATAAATAATTATCAAACATCTAAATGACGACCAAAGTGGAATTTATAACTGTGTGAGCATTAAAGTAAATAAATAACGCTCATCACAGACTGTCAATCCATCGATTGACAGATAACTAAATATTGGGATTAGTGTGTGTCCAATATCATCCCAATACCCGTGTGGGGTTTCATCCATCAAACAAATAATAATATATCTGTGCACTTGGGGGATGTGTGAAAATTATCGTCCCGATCACATAAACAAGTCGAGTAACTTGTAAACGGTAGTGTAATATTAAATTTTAATATACAAACATTTATCTCTAATACAATTAACATTTCCACACAACAAACATATATTTCAAACCATCGCTAACATCATATTTTTAATATATGACCTTTTTATTGTAGCTAATCGACAATAAAAATATTAACTTCTATTTCTAATCTTTTGTGTAATCCTTTTCAATGACCAAAAAACGTAATTTTGGTGTAACTCTTTTTAATGACCAAAAGGGTATACTTTGGTTAAACTCTTTTTTTATGTAAAAAAAAATGTGATGATTTTGTCTAATCTCTTTTAAATAAACAAAAATGTGAATTTCTGTCTAATCTTTTTAAATAAACAAAAATGTGAATTTTTGTCTAATCTTTCTAAATAAACAAAAATGTGAATTTTTGTCTAATCTTTCTAAATAAAAAAATGTGAATTTTTGTCTAATCTTTCTACATAAACACAAAAACGTATATTTTGGTCTTGTCATTTTTAAAATAACAAAAATGAATATTTCTATTTCATTCCTACAAGGTGACAAAAATGTCTATTTCTAATTCATCCTTCTTAATGTATAAAAATATACCTTCTCAATTCATTCCTTTTTATGTATAAAAATATACATTTCTATTCCACTCTTTTTAATGTATAAAAATGTTCATTCTCAATTCATTCTTCTTAATGTATACAAATGTTCATTTTTATTTCATTAACAGGTCTTAACACAAAATATTATTTCTATAATCACGTTTTGATAAGAATGTGATTTTCATTTCACAACTCAAGTTTTAACAAAGAGGTGATTTTTATTTCAAAATACCAATTCTATGTTTCTAATGAGAATGACATTTTAAATTTAAATAAACATTATTTTAACAAAATGACATTTTATTATAAAATGACAATTTTAGTCTAAATAAACATTTCATAATAAAATGGTATTTTTATGCTAATGTAATTTTAAAAATGAAATGACATTTTTAATGATTAACATGTTTTTAACATGATTTCCTTATTTCTAAAACAACATTAAAAGTTGACTTTTAATGACAAATAAAAACAAAAAGGCTATTTTATTTTGTATACAGTTCTAGTTCTGTCGTAACAAATAAGAATTAATATTTTTTGTTGGCGGTTCTAATTGAACATAACGTAAAAATAAATATTTTATGTTGTCATTTCATAAAAATAATAATTCTCTTATGCTAACATTTCATAAAAATGATATTTCTAACATCTCTAACAATTTAACAAATGATACTCTTAATTCTAACTAATATAAGAAAATGTTCTTTTTAAATGATAAACATGGACATTTTCATGTTTCTATTTTATTCCACATGTTCAAATGACGAACATAAATTTACATGTCCTTATACATACAATTCAAACCAACCATTTTAGCGCAACCAAGGTGAATCCAAATATTATATAACACATATACCTAAATTGTATATAGCATAAGTATAAATTTCACATCACAATTATTAAATAATTTTATTAAAAAAATAATAATCTCACAAACAAATCTATATTAGCACATCACATACAGATTAATCACTTAGCACAGAATATACAGCGAATCAATGATTTATTCTAATTATTTTAAAATAAATAATAATAAAAACAAATTAGGATTTCTCACATTGGTTTGAATCTGAGTGGTTCAGATCTGAATTTGCTTTGAATTTTGATTTTCTCCTTTTCAGTTCCGGATAGTTTCATGGCGTAGATCTCATCAAGACGATTTCAACGCAACTGAAATCGTTTGATTTCGTTTCTGTATGAAGAAGTTATCGCATTTTATAGGTTTGATTTCATAACTATTTAAATAAATAAATAAATTAATTATTAACTACCTCACTAATTATTTAACCATCGTTCCTCCTTCAACATAACAGCAGAACCCATCCTCCATCTGAAAAACTCGTCGCCGTTCATCATCTATTCGACCGGACGTCGATCTGTCGTGTCCACATCACGCACCTGAGCCTCCCTGACAACCGCCCCTGACCCTGACGAACTCGTCGCTTCCAACTGCTCCCAATTTCAATTCGACGCCGACGTCTTCGGGCAGCAATTTCCCATCGTTCGCGAATTTAAAAACAATCTTATCCTTATGATTTTGAAGAGGTTGAAGTGCTCTTGATTTTGTGATTTGAATTAGGATTTGATTCGAACAATGGTAGGAGAGATTGAGGGATTTGTTTCGGAGGTTGCTGGCCATTGAAATGTGAAAGGCGGCTGTAGGTTTGGGAAGAAGGGTTATACCGTATACGCGTATTCCTATGGTGTATTTATAATGTATTTTCCTATTTTATTTAACTATTTACTTCCTTTAACTTGAAAAATAATGGTTCGTTGCTATCAACTCCAAATCGAACCCAACGAATGTCGCCCCCAGCTAATAACCCCCATCCCGGACGCAATAGAACTTGTTTCGTAACCCAATTCGGCGGTTACGATATGTTTTTATTTAAATTAAAATATAAATCAATTTATATTAAATTTAAACGTACATTTTAAATTACCGGGGCCACATACTAACTCTAAAAATTACAGAAAAATTATTTCTAGTTATGTTTTGACGATACGGTTCTAACGAGACTAATTTCGTTGAATTCTGGGACTGTTTGAAAAATAGCCATTTTCAAGTCGATTAAATTTTACCGAAACTGACAAAACACGTTTTCCTCTGCCACACTCACATATTGATTCGAAAAATTATGGAAAATTGAACTTAGCAATGATTTGACATTCCGGTTCCAACAAAAGAGGTTTCGTCGAAAACAGAGGTCGTTTGAAAAATGACTATTTTTAAGGGCTAAATATTATATTAATATATATGTAAATTCTACAGCGACTTTTCTAAATTTAAAACTGGACATAACTTTCAAATTATAAAGTGAAATTTCAGTTTTTCAGATTCGTTAGAAAGATATGATTAAACCGATTCAAATATTTCTTGTTTCGTTCAATTCTGACTTAAAATGAATCCTGTACATTCACTCAAAATTCAAATTCAAATTTTCAAACTGCAGCGCTGTTTTAAACTCCTTTTATAATTAAATTAAATTTATTCGTTTTAAAATAAATTTTTAGTCGTTATTATTTAAAATAAATTATTTTAAATATTAATGTCCATTAAAATTTCTAAAATAAAAATTTTAAATTGGCCCCAAAATTCCGGGTCGTTACAGTAAGTTTTCAACCGATAACAATTTTTTTAGTAAATATCTATGAGATGAATGGGAAGTAGTACACAACAATATGCATGATAATAGAGGCAGAATAATATGGATTTGGAACAAAGTATATGGTCTATTAATAAAACCTCTATGTCAGATGAACATATTAGCTGCTAAATCTGTAACAACCAGGAAAACCGGAACCAATTTAGAAATTTTATTTTAGCTATTTTAATGAATTTTGGATATTTAAAATGAATTATTTTAAATAATAACGACTAAAAATTTATTTTCAACGAAGTTAGAACGTATAAATTTATTTTAAATATAAAACGAGCCTGAAATGGCGTGGTAGTTTGAGAATTCTGTTTTAAACTTTGAATGAACATACAGGATTCAATATAAGTCCGAATTGGATAAAACTGGAAACGTTAGAATCTATTCAAGTATATCTTTCTAACGAATATGAAAAATTTAGATTTCTCTTTAGGATAGAAAGTTATGCCTGGTTTAAAATTTAAAATAGTCGCTATGGAATTTATATATATTTATAATATATATATATAAGGCCCTTAAAAATAGCAATTTTGCAAACGACCTGTGAAAACCCGTAACTTCCCCGTAAAGGAAAGCGTCGGATAGTTCGAGAACAAACCACAACAGAACGCATATAAAAGAACATTTCATTGTATATTACAACAATGCACCAGAATACAAGAATATACAGAGTATAAAAGAATATTACACAGAAATATCTGAGATTTAAATTACATTTAAATACATCGCAGCGGAAAATAATACAATACACAACTAGAAGAGATATACGGATACAAAGCTTTCCGGATATCGTTCCAGCTGTAAACCAGGATCCTGTGAATATAAATCTGCAAAACCAGAACTACTAGCTGCCCGTGTCAAAATAAGGGCACCCAGAGTTTAGGTTAAAACAATAAACTCCAGGTCAGTCATGTGACTGGTGTGAGAACTAAAATAGTTATTAATCTTTATTTTCAAAGTTCGGTAAATCAAGGGACCACGCCGTATAACACGGAACGGGTTTCCTCCCAAGAATACCAGTGCATAAAACAAACAGTGCAATGCTAAATAAAGAAAAATGAAGCTGTTATAAGACCCAGGTCCCATCACACAATGCAACGCAGCCGAGGATAGGGTTTTCCCTTATAACAGCCAAAGAATGCTTGATACGGTTAAAACAAATCGTTTGATACTATTATAAGTGCATAGTGTATAAAACAACTTCAAATCATAAGTATCAATCATAGGCGGCATGAATGCCCCATAACACTATGTCGCCATATATAAGTTTACAATCAAAACCGCAAGACGTCGTATTGGAAGTTGGGTTATCATTTATGGTATGAACCGAGGCTAGGGGCAAGATCCTCACTGATTCGAGACTGCCCAGCCCGAGTCTCAGGATCAGAACGCATCGACCCTTGGATCGTCAGGGCCGGTCCACCGATGTGGATTATTATACCTGAGCACTACGTTTCGCCGCCCTTTGGGGCGTAAGCGAGCCAACTAAATGACTCCATCGGTTCGAGAACGACCAATCAATCCGAGGCGCCTCGCAACAGCAACAACAACATAAGTCAAACTCGTCAGGGCGTGTAAAACCACTGACGCCACTTTTAGCTAGGAGGAAACGTAGGCCCTCCCTGAGGTCCGTCTCCCGTTTTTGGTTCATACCGGGTGTGAAACTCGCGAATCAACGTTACACAAAGCTACGCCACAAAGGCCGTGCTTCGATCATCAACCACAAGACTTTGCTTTTCAACAGAAGCCTTGCTCATTTGCCACTTAGGCATGCCACACAGGCAATTCACTCCATGCGATTGATATCCATCAATATATAAACCCCTGAGCTCGTACGTCTCAGAGAAGGGCGTTAAGCAAGAGAATAAATTCTCCGCCGCCAAACAGATATATATTTAATAGAGATCAATCACACGGACTAAAATCCAATGTCAGACACACCGTCCATTTACAAGTCCGTTCTGGGTCTGAACGAAACCGGAGGCACCTAGTACCCCGCATACCCATCGATCTCCAAGTACGTCTGGACGATCACTAACTGTTTCCATCTTCTTGGGTGTACAGCCCAATCAAGATCATCAGTAATTACCCAAACGACGTGAAGACTTCTGGTCTTCGACCACCGTCTTCATCTTCGACTTATCGTCGTATCAGTTATTCAGAATGGGATAAACCCGGTCTTTCCGAATAACTCGCGTATATTTTAAATATAAGTGTTACACAAACACAACATACGCCTCATTCCAATTCATCAGTCACTAACAGTAAATTAATCAAGAGAATGATTCCCCAAATATTAACCCCGAAGGCCGAAACCAACATCAGATCAATATCCAGAAAACCATTCTGCTTGGCTAACCGACAATTAGTTTCTAAATTTCACATTCATAGGGAAAGGTTCCCATTAATTTTATCAAAGATAAATTCTTTAATTTATTCTTGAATCTACTTTTGAATATCAATTCAAATTAGTCGGGATTAACGAACTTTACCGAAGTAATCATTTGTTTTAATTTCCCAATCCCAACCTATTCATCCCATGAAGTAAAACTGGTTATACTTCATATCTAACACCACAGTGTTATCGGTAAATTCAATTACCATTTCACGTCTAAATCTAATTAAAGATTTAATTAACGCCTGGAGCAGAACTGGTGATACTCCATTTCGATTATTTCAATCTAATTAAAGATTCATTAAAACTCCACTTAGTTTTAATCTTTGACTGGGTTAAAGAATCAGTGTCATTTAAAACACGGTTCACGATAAACCCAAAATCACATTTCCATTAATTATCGAGTTAAAGAATGAGTGTTATTTAAAACACCATTCACGATAAACCCAAGAATCAATATCAATTCAATTCCAATTAAATATTGTTTAATTGGTACACTTCATTAAATCTAAATAAAAAGATTTAATCTTTTCTCAACTGGGTTCAAGAACAGTGTTAGTGAAGACACCATTCACGACAAACCCAAATCACATTTGATATTCAATATAAGGCTCTGAATAGAAAATATATCGGCTTATATTCAATATCAAATTCTACGATTAACAAATGTCGTATTGGAAATAACGATATAAATATATATCTTTCAAATTTCCATAACAACATCTGTATAATCACGAATTCCAACATCGAAATATTCCGAAGACAATTTCGATTCAAATCCACTCCAATGCAATCATTGGAAATTCTGGTTATTTTTAAAATCCTTTCAAATTCAATTTATTTATTTAAAAAAAAATAGAATTATAATTCTAGTTCAAAACTAGTTCATTTCGATAAAAATCTATTTTTATCTTTTCAAATATGGAGTTTTTCATCCCAAATCTTCACAAATCATTTCTTATGATTTTACACAAATTATTACTATTTTTAATAATTTTATCAAGGCCCGTACAGTCGATTTCCATCAACGGCCATCGAACTGCACTTACAGCGACCTTTTTCGAATTTTATTTGGACGTATCTCCAAATCCAACCGTTAGATTTTGAATTTCTAATATTCGTTAGAAAGCTCTTTTCGATACGAACCCAACGGTTCCGGTTTTAGGAGAATCCGACGGTCGGATCTCCCGTAATGTCCGTTTGAAATAAATGGTCGAAATTCACGAACTGCCGCGGCGCGGCGCGTTCTATTCAGGCCATTATATTATATATATAATATATATAATATATATTTCGTCGATTTCTATTTAAAACGAATTATATGAATAGTTTTAAATTCGTTTCAAAAGCAATTTCAACTTCCTTTTCAATTCAAATCAAAATTGAATTCTTCTTTATAAATTCGTTTTAAAATTCATTTCTTTTCAATTCAAATTTCAATTCAATTTGAATTCATTTCAATTCGTTTTCAATTCAATTTGAATTCGTTTTCAATTCAATTCATTTCGAAATCGTTTTCAATTCAATTCATTTCGAAATCGTTTTCAATTCAATTCATTTCGAAATCGTTTTTAATTCAATTCGAAATCGTTTTCAATTCGATTCGAAATCGTTTTCAATTCGATTCATTTCGAAATCGTTTTCAATTCAATTCATTTCGAAATCGTTTTTAATTCAATTCGAAATCGTTTTCAATTCGATTCATTTCGAAATCGTTTTCAATTCAATTCATTTCGAAATCGTTTTCAATTCATTTCGAAATGAATAAAATCGATATAAATATCGTTCACGTCAAAATGGCGTCAATCTAATCAACACGGCTTCATAAATTTCTATTTTCAAATATCCTATTTCAAATATTTCTTTTTCAAAATAGTTTTTATTATCAAAATATTTCGTTCAACACATGAACAATCTCAATGGATGAGTACTGTCAACACATGAACTTTTATTTTATATCGATAAAGATGTAAATTTTATTACTAAAATATTTCATTCAACACATGACCTATCTCAATGGATGAGTACTGTCAACACATGAACTTTTATTTTATAATATTCTTTATTTTTCAAATTGGAATGAGGCCCAATCAATTACCATATAAAATTAATTATATGGATTTTCATGCATTACACACATATAATAGCATTGAAAAATAATCAACTATCAACCAAAGTGCACTACACTGTATAAGCATCAAATACAGATATCTAACGCTTATAACAGCATGTCAATCAATCGATCGACATATTTAATCAATCAGGATGAGTGAACTTCATATTTCATGCCAACACCCGTGTGGGGTTTCAAACGATCAAACAAATATTTTATTCGTGCAGTTGGGCGATGTGTAAAATTTATCGACCCAATCAATGTCCTTCAAATAGGTGTACATAAACAAACCGTCCGGTTTGTAAATGAATATTTATTTATTCCCATTCACGTTAAAAATTATATTTTTAATGATAAAATATTTTATTCCAACATATGAATTTCTATTCAGTTCATTCTTTAAATAAAATGATATTTTTATTTTTCTAACATATTTTAGAAAATTTCGGCGGCATAACGGCACGATACTAGAAACGGGACAAGGCCTAGCCTTATCCCCGGTCTAGTGAAGGCCCACGCCATTCACACATCAATCAAATCAATTCAACTAATTTTTGCAATCAAACAAACAAGTCCATGGTCTGTGGACGATTGTGTCGGGTGCTACAAAGCACCGTCTGCATCCTAGTATATATATATATAACTAGAAAAGAAATTGAAGAGTGAGAAATTCTCACCTATATGCTAAACCAAACACCGCGACTCTTCATATGTAGGAAATCTTCGTCATGTTTTCAACGAGATCTGTTTTACGTGGCATATGTTAAAAATCATATTTTTAACATCGCTACTATATTTAAAAACAATCCTTATATATTTAAATTTACAAACAATGCTTTATTATTTTGAAAACTGAATTTACTTTCCATAATCAATGTATACATTTTCCTTTTCATATTTTTATTTTCAAAAATAATTCTATTTTCTATTTTCCAAAAATAACGTTATTTATATTTTCAAAAATAAAGTTATTTATATTTTTAAAACCTAATGCTATTTTTATATACATTTATATTTTTATAATAAAGTTATTTTCAAAAAAATCAGATTTTTAAACAATTTTATTTTTAATAGAAACATAAGTTTAAACAATTAAATAAACAAGAAGAAAGGAAAAAAAGAAAAAAAACTCACTGTATCATTTTCGTTCTGCTCAGAACCCTCGCTCCACCTAGGGTTTTTGTCGCTGCCACCGCCGGAGGGGACTGGACCTCCATCGTCGACCACCATCTGACGCGCCTTGGACAGAGCTCCCTACGCTGGCAACTTGGACGAACTCGAACGCCCACCCTCCTCTGAAATCTCGTTCGAAAACTGGAGGTTTGAGCTTTGATTTCTCGTGATTTAGTAAACGAAAATCCATCATTCCCCTATGGATTTGAAGAAGACTAAATGCTCTACATTTTTTTCTTTGGATGGTGTTCTAATTCGGTGTATAGTTTGAGGAATTAAGGGACAAATTCTTCAGCGATTTTGGCCTTAGGTTTTAGGGCTGACGGCGGCTTAATAGGGTTAGGGTTTTGATTGGCCTGGGGGGGATATTTATATAAATAATTTATTTTATTTTAATTCCAAAAATAGTAGTTTTTCAATCCAAACTCCAAATCAAATCCAACGAAAGTCGCCACTAGCCAAATACCCCCATTCCGGACACAATGGAATATGTTTCGTAACCCATTTCGGCTGTTACGGTCAGTTTTTCATTAAATTAAAGTATAAAACATTTAATTTTCAAATTTGAACGTACATTTTAATTTGCAGGAGCCACAAACTAATTCGAAAAATTCCAGAAAAATATATCTGGCTATGTAGGGACGATACGGTCCCAACAAAACTGATTTCGTCGAATTCTGAGATCGTTTGAAAAATGGCCATTTTTCAGTCGATTGAATTCAACTGAACTAGTCAAAACACGTTTTCTTTTGCCACGCTCACATATTAATTCAGAAAATTATGAAATTTGGAATCTAGCAATAACTTGACATCCCGGACCCAACAAAAGTGGTTTCGTCAAAATCCGAGGTCGTTTGCAAAATGTCTATTTTTAAGGGCCTGAATTCCATAGCGACTATTCAGAATTTTCAACTGGACATATCTTTTGATTCCCGCTATGAAATTTTGATTTTTCGGATTCGTTGGAAAGACATTACCAATTAGATTCTAATGTTTTTGGTTTCACTAAAATCCGGATTGTTTTGCACCCGGTCCATTCAATTGAAGTTTGAAATCGAATTATCGAACTACCGCACCATTTTCAATTCTATTTATAATTATATATAAATATTTATATTCTAACGACGACGCGTATAATATATACGTTCTATTATATTCAAAATAAATTTCTCGTCGTTTTTTATTTAAAATAATTCATTTTAAATAATCAAAATTCGCTAAAATCGCCAAAATAAAAATTTTAAACTGGCCCAGATTTTCGGGATGTTACAATCTCCCCCACTTAAAACTTTTCGTCCCCGAAAAGGAACAAAGTCGAAAGTGGTTTGATTAATCAACTCTACGTTCGATCCGGCTTCCATTCTCCAACCTTTTAGTTTCTGAGAATTTTCAAAATTTCAAAAATTTGGCTAACTCCCTAAATTTTCGAAAAATTTCGCCATAACCTCCCCTGCACCGGGAGCATCGGGGAATTTCAAATAGCTTCCCCGGTCCTTCAGATCTCAAAAAGAAAAAGAAAAGGCCAAGCGGCTAGCCAATAGGCTCATAAAATCATCATCACCCAAACAAAACAGTAAATTATGTAGTAAACATGTACCTATTTGTCGGGCAAACAAATTTTATTCTCTGCTCTAGCCTCCTTGCTATGACCTGTTCAATGTAAGTACAAGTATATGCAAGCAAATGCGACCAATTTTCGATATAATTCAATATTTGGTTCAATTAGGCATAATGGTTCAAAATTAGCAAACAAATGAACAAACAACACAACCATCAATCAATTAGTTGATTAGCTTTTCAAATGCATAACTTTGATATATAGTCAAAAATCAGATTTTTGATGCCAAATCACAACAATAAGCCCTATCTAATTTTGGTTCTCACACCAGTCAATAGGAAATATATAGAAATCTCACTTTCGTCACTCGAACATAAATTCTAATGATGGAGCTCCATCATCAAAATCATCTCCGGGCGATTAGAGTGTAATTCTATATCTATCCAGTATATTAAAATTTCGAATACACGCAGATCAGACGTATACGCAAAATCTATATATACTGGATTGTCCACATCCATATAAATAGATAATCAAATACGAATAATTGATTTAAATTTTCAAAACCAAAATTGTTTTCACTTTAAAAATATACTATTCACACTCGTTCTAGGATACTACGGATCCTATCTCTAACGAGTCATTCTCATTGGATTTTACTAATCCAATATCTGATGAATTCTTTCGTATGTTTCTAATGTGTCTTGTTCTCGAGCTCTGTAAACCAAAGCTCTGATACCAACTGTGAAAACCCGTAACTTCCCCATAAAGGAAAGCGTCGGATAGTTCGAGAACAAACCACAACAGAACGCATATAAAAGAACATTTCATTGTATATTACAACAATGCACCAGAATACAAGAATATACAGAGTATAAAAGAATATTACACAGAAATATCAGAGATTTAAATTACATTTAAATACATCGCAGCGGAAAATAATACAATACACAACTAGAAGAGATATACAGATACAAAGCTTTCCGGATATCGTTCCAGCTGTAAACCAGGATCCTGTGAATATAAATCTGCAAAACCAAAACTACTAGCTGCCCGTGTCAAAATAAGGGCACCCAGAGTTTAGGTTAAAACAATAAACTCCAGGTCAGTCATGTGACTGGTGTGAGAACTAAAATAGTCATTAATCTTTATTTTCAAAGTTCGGTAAATCAAGGGACCACGCCGTATAACACGGAACGGGTTTCCTCCCAAGAATACCAGTGCATAAAACAAACAGCGCAATGCTAAATAAAGAAAAATGAAGCTGTTATAAGACCCAGGTCCCATCACACAATGCAACGCAGCCGAGGATAGGGTTTTCCCTTATAACAGCCAAAGAATGCTTGATACGGTTAAAACAAATCGTTTGATACTATTATAAGTGCATAGTGTATAAAACAACTTCAAATCATAAGTATCAATCATAGGCGGCATGAATGCCCCATAACACTATGTCGCCATATATAAGTTTACAATCAAAACCGCAAGACGTCGTATTGGAAGTTGGGTTATCATTTATGGTATGAACCGAGGCTAGGGGCAAGATCCTCACTGATTCGAGACTGCCTAGCCCGAGTCTCAGGATCAGAACGCATCGACCCTTGGATCATCAGGGCCGGTCCACCGATGTGGATTATTATACCTGAGCACTACGTTTCGCCGCCCTTTGGGGCGTAAGCGAGCCAACTAAATGACTCCATCGGTTCGAGAACGACCGATCAATCTGAGGCGCCTCGCAACAGCAACAACCACATAAGTCAAACTCGTCAGGGCGTGTAAAACCACTGACGCCACTTTTAGCTAGGAGGAAACGTAGGCCCTCCCTGAGGTCCGTCTCCCGTTTTTGGTTCATACCGGGTGTGAAACTCGCGAATCAACGTTACACAAAGCTACGCCACAAAGGCCGTGCTTCGATCATCAACCACAAGACTTTGCTTTTCAACAGAAGCCTTGATCATTTTCCACTTAGGCATGCCACACAGGCAATTCACTCCATGCGATTGATATCCATCAATATATAACCCCTGAGCTCGTACGTCTCAGAGAAGGGCGTTAAGCAAGAGAATAAATTCTCCGCCGCCAAACAGATATATATTTAATAGAGATCAATCACACGGACTAAAATCCAATGTCAGACACACCGTCCATTTACAAGTCCATTCTGGGTCTGAACGAAACCGGAGGCACCTAGTACCCTGCATACCCATCGATCTCCAAGTACGTCTGGACGATCACTAACTGTTTCCATCTTCTTGGGTGTACAGCCCAATCAAGATCATCAGTAATTACCCAAACGACGTGAAGACTTCTGGTCTTCGACCACCGTCTTCATCTTCGACTTATCGTCGTATCAGTTATTCAGAATGGGATAAACCCGGTCTTTCCGAATAACTCGCGTATATTTTAAATAAGTGTTACACAAACACAACATACGCCTCATTCCAATTCATCAGTCACTAACAGTAAATTAATCAAGAGAATGATTCCCCAAATATTAACCCCGAAGGCCGAAACCAACATCAGATCAATATCCAGAAAACCATTCTGCTTGGCTAACCGACAATTAGTTTCTAAATTTCACATTCATAGGGAAAGGTTCCCATTAATTTTATCAAAGATAAATTCTTTAATTTATTCTTGAATCTACTTTTGAATATCAATTCAAATTAGTCGGGATTAACGAACTTTACCGAAGTAATCATTTGTTTTAATTTCCCAATCCCAACCTATTCATCCCATGAAGTAAAACTGGTTATACTTCATATCTAACACCACAGTGTTATCGGTAAATTCAATTACCATTTCACGTCTAAATCTAATTAAAGATTTAATTAACGCCTGGAGCAGAACTGGTGATACTCCATTTCGATTATTTCAATCTAATTAAAGATTCATTAAAACTCCACTTAGTTTTAATCTTTGACTGGGTTAAAGAATCAGTGTCATTTAAAACACGGTTCACGATAAACCCAAAATCACATTTCCATTAATTATCGAGTTAAAGAACGAGTGTTATTTAAAACACCATTCACGATAAACCCAAGAATCAATATCAATTCAATTCCAATTAAATATTGTTTAATTGGTACACTTCATTAAATCTAAATAAAAAGATTTAATCTTTTCTCAACTGGGTTCAAGAACAGTGTTAGTGAAGACACCATTCACGACAAACCCAAATCACATTTGATATTCAACATAAGGCTCTGAATAGAAAATATATCGGCTTATATTCAATATCAAATTCTACGATTAACAAATGTCGTATTGGAAATAACGATATAAATATATATCTTTCAAATTTCCATAACAACATCTGTATAATCACGAATTCCAACATCGAAATATTCCGAAGACAATTTCGATTCAAATCCACTCCAATGCAATCATTGGAAATTCTGGTTATTTTTAAAATCCTTTCAAATTCAATTTATTTATTTAAAAAAAAATAGAATTATAATTCTAGTTCAAAACTAGTTCATTTCGATAAAAATCTATTTTTATCTTTTCAAATATGGAGTTTTTCATCCCAAATCTTCACAAATCATTTCTTATGATTTTACACAAATTATTACTATTTTTAATAATTTTATTAAGGCCCGTACAGTCGATTTCCATCAACGGCCATCGAACTACACTTACAGCGACCTTTTTCGAATTTGATTTGGACGTATCTCCAAATCCAACCGTTAGATTTTGAATTTCTAATATTCGTTAGAAAGCTCTTTTCGATACGAACCCAACGGTTCCGGTTTTAGGAGAATCCGACGGTCGGATCTCCCGTAATGTCCGTTTGAAATAAATGATCGAAATTCACGAACTGCCGCGGCGCAGCGCGTTCTATTCAGGCCATTATATTATATATATAATATATATAATATATATTTCGTCGATTTCTATTTAAAACGAATTATATGAATAGATTTAAATTCGTTTCAAAAGCAATTTCAACTTCCTTTTCAATTCAAATCAAAATTGAATTCTTCTTTATAAATTCGTTTTAAAATTCATTTCTTTTCAATTCAAATTTCAATTCAATTTGAATTCATTTCAATTCGTTTTCAATTCAATTTGAATTCGTTTTCAATTCAATTCATTTCGAAATCGTTTTCAATTCAATTCATTTCGAAATCGTTTTCAATTCAATTCATTTCGAAATCGTTTTTAATTCAATTCGAAATCGTTTTCAATTCGATTCGAAATCGTTTTCAATTCGATTCATTTCGAAATCGTTTTCAATTCAATTCATTTCGAAATCGTTTTTAATTCAATTCGAAATCGTTTTCAATTCGATTCATTTTGAAATCGTTTTCAATTCAATTCATTTCGAAATCGTTTTCAATTCATTTCGAAATGAATAAAATCGATATAAATATCGTTCACGTCAAAATGGCGTCAATCTAATCAACACGGCTTCATAAATTTCTATTTTCAAATATCCTATTTCAAATATTTCTTTTTCAAAATAGTTTTTATTATCAAAATATTTCGTTCAACACATGAACAATCTCAATGGATGAGTACTGTCAACACATGAACTTTTATTTTATATCGATAAAGATGTAAATTTTATTACTAAAATATTTCATTCAACACATGACCAATCTCAATGGATGAGTACTGTCAACACATGAACTTTTATTTTATAATATTCTTTATTTTTCAAATTGGAATGAGGCCCAATCAATTACCATATAAAATTAATTATATGGATTTTCATGCATTACACACATATAATAGCATTGAAAAATAATCAACTATCAACCAAAGTGCACTGCACTGTATAAGCATCAAATACAGATATCTAACGCTTATAACAACATGTCAATCAATCGATCGACATATTTAATCAATCAGGATGAGTGAACTTCATATTTCATCCCAACACCCGTGTGGGGTTTCAAACGATCAAACAAATATTTTATTCGTGCAGTTGGGCGATGTGTAAAATTTATCGACCCAATCAATGTCCTTCAAATAGGTGTACATAAACAAACCGTCCGGTTTGTAAATGAATATTTATTTATTCCCATTCACGTTAAAAATTATATTTTTAATGATAAAATATTTTATTCCAACATATGAATTTCTATTCAGTTCATTCTTTAAATAAAATGATATTTTTATTTTTCTAACATATTTTAGAAAATTTCGGCGGCATAACGGCACGATACTAGAAACGGGACAAGGCCTAGCCTTATCCCCGGTCTAGTGAAGGCCCACGCCATTCACACATCAATCAAATCAATTCAACTAATTTTTGCAATCAAACAAACAAGTCCATGGTCTGTGGACGATTGTGTCGGGTGCTACTAAGCACCGTCTGCATCCTAGTATATATATATAACTAGAAAAGAAATTGAAGAGTGAGAAATTCTCACCTATATGCTAAACCAAACACCGCGACTCTTCATATGTAGGAAATCTTCGTCATGTTTTCAACGAGATATGTTTTACGTGGCATATGTTAAAAATCATATTTTTAACATCGCTACTATATTTAAAAATAATCCTTATATATTTAAATTTACAAACAATGCTTTATTATTTTGAAAACTGAATTTACTTTTCATAATCAATGTATACATTTTCCTTTTCATATTTTTATTTTCAAAAATAATTCTATTTTCTATTTTCCAAAAATAACGTTATTTATATTTTCAAAAATAAAGTTATTTATATTTTTAAAACCTAATGCTATTTTTATATACATTTATATTTTTATAATAAAGTTATTTTCAAAAAAATCAGATTTTTAAACAATTTTATTTTTAATAGAAACATAAGTTTAAACAATTAAATAAACAAGAAGAATGGAAAAAAAGAAAAAAAAACTCACTGTATCATTTTCGTTCTGCTCAGAACCCTCGCTCCACCTAGGGTTTTTGTCGCTGCCACCGCCGGAGGGGACTGGACCTCCATCGTCGACCACCATCTGACGCGCCTTGGACAGAGCTCCCTACGCTGGCAACTTGGACGAACTCGAACGCCCACCCTCCTCTGAAATCTCGTTCGAAAACTGGAGGTTTGAGCTTTGATTTCTCGTGATTTAGTAAACGAAAATCCATCATTCCCCTATGGATTTGAAGAAGACTAAATGCTCTACATTTTTTTCTTTGGATGGTGTTCTAATTCGGCGTATAGTTTGAGGAATAAAGGGACAAATTCTTCAGCGATTTTGGCCTTAGGTTTTGGGGCTGACGGCGACTTAATAGGGTTAGGGTTTTGATTGCCCTGGGGGGGGGGTATTTATATAAATAATTTATTTTATTTTAATTCCAAAAATAGTAGTTTTTCAATCCGAACTCCAAATCAAATCCAACGAAAGTTGCCACTAGCCAAATACCCCCATTCCGGACACAGTGGAATATGTTTCTTAACCCATTTCGGCTGTTACGGTCAGTTTTTCATTAAATTAAAGTATAAAACATTTAATTTTCAAATTTGAACGTACATTTTAATTTGCGGGAGGCACAAACTAATTCGAAAAATTCCAGAAAAATATATCTGGCTATGTAGGGACGATACGGTCCCAACAAATCTTATTTCGTCGAATTCTGAGACCGTTTGAAAAATGGCCATTTTTCAGTCGATTGAATTCAACTGAACTGGTCAAAACACGTTTTCTTTTGCCACGGTCACATATTAATTCAGAAAATTATGAAAATTGGAATCTAGCAATAACTTGACATCCCGGACCCAACAAAAGTGGTTTCGTCAAAATCCGAGGTCGTTTGCAAAATGTCTATTTTTAAGGGCCTGAATTCCATAGCGACTATTCAGAATTTTCAACTGGACATATCTTTTGATTCCCGCTATGAAATTTTGATTTTTTGGATTCGTTGGAAAGATATTACCAATTAGATTCTAATGTTTTTGGTTTCGCTAAAATCCGGATTGTTTTGCACCCGGTCCATTCAATTGAAGTTTGAAATCGAATTATCGAACTACCGCGCCATTTTCAATTCTATTTATAATTATATATAAATATTTATATTCTAACGACGATGCGTATAATATATACGTTCTATTATATTCAAAATAAATTTCTCGTCGTTTTTTATTTAAAATAATTCATTTTAAATAATCAAAATTCGCTAAAATCGCCAAAATAAAAAATTTAAACTGGCCCAGATTTTCGGGTTGTTACACGACCTCCCTTTTTGACGAAACCACTTTTGTTGCATCCGAAATGTCAAATTATTGCTAGATTACAAAATTCATAATTTTTGGAATTAATATGTGAGTGTGGCAAAAGAAAACGTGTTTTGACAGTTTTAGTCAATTTGGATCGACCAGAAAATAGCCATTTTTCAAACTGTCTCCAAATTCGATGAAATTAGTTTTGTTAGGAACATATCGTCAAAACATAACCAGAATTTTTTTTCGGGAATTTTTGAAGTCAGTATGTGGCCCTGGTAAATTAAAAAGCGCGTTTGAATTTAAAATATAATGATTTATATTTTAGATTTAGCAAAACTGATTGAAATGATAGAATTAGCTTACAAAACATATCCCATTGTATTCGGAATAGGGGTAATTAGTTAGAGGCGACAATCGGTGGGTTCGATTTGGAGTTCAAAGTAAAAAGTTGCTTTTTGAATTAAAAATAATAAATTAAATAAATAGTCAACACCCCCTCCTTTTTTTCCTCTTCTCTCTCTTCTTCAGATCTCAAACGAAATAAAAAAAGACACTCCGGGCCTCGTCGCCCTTGTCCCAACGCGCCAGTGCGAGCCACGCCCCCTTCGACGGTCGACGGCCCCAGTCCTCCTCCTCACGTCGACATGGAAAAGCACCCCCTTGCTCCGATTTGAAAACCTAGCAACCCCATCCACCGCCACAGGCCCTGAGCCCGCCACCTGATGCCGGCCGCAGGTTAGAGGCGCCACCTCCGGCCATACCCGACCCCACACAACCCCTCCTCCGCCATCCCTCACCTCCGATTACACCGGTGAGTTTTAATTTGATTTTTATATGTATTCATGTGTATAAAAATTAGATTTTTTATATGAATTCATGTGTATAATAATTAGATTTTTGTATAGGATTCATGCGTATAAAGATTAGATTTTTGAAAATGAAAAAGATTATATTTTTATATAAGGAAAGGTTATATTTTTATATTAGGAAAGATTTGATTTTTATTATATGAGAAACAACATAAAGTTTTGATTTTTATGTATATAGTAGTGTCTTAAAAATATATTCTTTATATATGTAGTAGCGTTAGAAAGATGTGATTTTTAACACTTTAAAAATATGATTTTTTTATGTTGAATGAGTTAAGAAAAAATATGATCTTTATTATATGATTAGCAGAATAAAAATGTGATTTTTATTTTAAAAGTAACATTATAAAAATTCGACCTTTATATATATGTTAGCAAGATAAAGATGTGATCTTTATATAAATAGCGATGATTTAAAAATGTGATTTTTATCATATATGTAGCGATATAATAAAAATGTGATTTTTATTATATGTATAGCGATATAAAAATACGATTTTTATATAGGAAGTAGCGATATAAAAATGTGATCTTTTATATGTAAGAAACGATATTAAAATGTGATTTTTAGACGAACAGTATAAGAATAAAGATGTGATTTTTAATATCAACTGCGTGAAACAGATGATGATGGAACGGACTGAAATCAAAACAAAATCCAAACCGTCCCATAAAAATTGACGGAGTCAAAACCGATCAAGGTGAGAACTTCTTACTTGATTTCTTGTACAGTTCTTTAGTTTATAACTGCATATATGAACTTCTCCCCGTCGTCACAGACCATGGACGACTTGTTTGGTTGTGTGTTTGGATTGATTTGTTTGTGTGAATTTGGTTTGTAGTGTGAATGGAAAACAAAAATATTCATGTGTTGAATAAAATAAAATATTCGTGAATTTAAATAAATATTTTATCGTTAAAAATATAATTTTTAACGCGTATATGAATAAAATAAATATTCATTTACAAATCGGATGATTTGTTTATGTACACCCATTTGACTGACATGGATTGGGACGATAAATTTTACACGTCGCCCAACTGCACAAATAAATATGTGTTTGTTGATTGAAACCCCACACGGGTATTGGCATGATATTTGACATACACTTATCCCAATAATTAGTGGTATGTCAATCGATGGGTTACCAGACTGTATAAGCGTTATTTCTTTATTTTAATGCTTATACAGTGGTGGAAGACACTTTGGATGATGGTTGATTATTTATTATTGTGGTTATATACATGTGTTGTATAAAATCCATATAACTAACATTATATGGTAATTGATTGGGTCTCATTCTAATTTGGAAAATAACGAATATTTTAAAATAATATTCAGGGTAAAAGGATAAAAAATATTCATGTGTTGAGTAAAAGCCGCATTGATTAGATATGCGTCATTTTTACGCGATCGATAGTTATATCGAGTTTATTCATTTTTATAATGAATATCGAAAAGGAAAAGATTTCAAAATCCGAAATTTTGAAAATATTATCATTAAAATATTTTAGTGGTAGAGATTATTCAATTTTGATTTAAAATTGAACTGAAAGTGGGAATCGTTTTAAAACGAATTTATAAAATACGTTTTGAATGAAATATATATTAACGGTCTGAATAGAACGCGCCGCACCGCGGCCGTTCGCGAATTTCGACCATTAACTTCGAATTGACATTACGGGAGATCCGACCGTCGGATTCTCCAAAAATCGGAACCGCTGGGTTCGTATCGAAAAGAGCTTTCCAATGAATATAAGAAATTTGAAATCTAACGGTTGGATTTGGAATTATGTCCAAATCAAATTTGGAAAAGGTTGTTGTAAGTGCAGTTCGACGACTGTTTATGGAAATCGACTGAAAGTGCCTTACTAAAATTATTAAAAGTATTAATAATTTGTGTAAAATTATAATAAATGATTTGGAAAGAATTGGGATGAAAAATTCCGTATTTGGAAAGATAAAAATAAATTTTTATCGAAATGAACTAGTTATGAACTAGAATTATAATCCAATATTTTTAAATAAGTAAATTGGATTTAAAATGGTTTTGAGAATAACCAGAATTTCCAATATATGAATTGGAGTGGATTTGAATGGAAATCATCATCGGAATATTTCAATATTAGATTTTGTGATTATACGTGTTGGCTTGCTTTTTGACCAAGCCACCCAGGATCATTCGTAAGAGGAAAGCAAGAAACCATGTTCCCCAAGAATATGAAGGAACGGATGTACTCTATCGACTCGCCCAAGAACGGATCGCACTCTATCGACTCGCCCACGAAGGATTGCGTCTCGACGGATCGCCCCCATCTCATCAGCGAACGGCACATCCAGGCGATCCGATCCAAACTTATATTGTTGCCCAGAGCGAACCGATCCGATCCCTTGGTGCATGGCGAACCTTCTGACCCGTTCTAGCGCGAGCTAGTCTTCAGCGATCCGAATCGCACGGATCTGGCGACATGTGTCCCTAACCGTCATTTGGACCAATTCTCCCCATCTGCACGATCCGATTTTCAAGCAGATCGCGACACCTGTCCACAACGGCTAATTTGACCATTTCCTCGACGGTGGCGATGCGATCCGATGTTCTCGGGATCTGTGCCACGTGTTATCACGACCCGCCTGACAAAATCAGCTATAAATAGCCCAGAGCTTGGCATTTTTCGGGATCTTTTTGGCAATATTGAGTACTGAATCCGCCATTGTTGTCAAACTACTGAAATATTGAGAGAAATCATTGTTGTATTAGCTTTTAAAGCATAATCAATAATATATAAAGTGGACGTAGGCTCGTTAACGCCGAACCACTATAAATTCTGATTGTTATTTTCTTTTTTCTCGTTCTTCATTTGAAATTCTCTAGCGTTCATAACAATTTGGGTGTTAGGTCCAAATTTCGATCTAACAATACGGATATTATTATGGAAATTTGGAAGATATATTTTATATCATTATTTCGAATACGATATTTGTTGGTTTCAGAATTTGATATTGAATATAAGCCGATATATTTTCTATTCAGAGCCTTGTACTTAATGTCAAATGTGTTTTTTGGTTTGTCGTGAACGGTGTCTTCACTAACATTGTTCTTAAACCCAGTTGAGAAAAGATTAATTCTTTTTATTAAGATTTAATGAAGTTTACCAATTAATTAATATTTAATTGGAATTGAATTGAATTGAATTTTGGGTTTGTCGTGAATGGTATCTTTAAAAATGCCGTTCTTAAACACAATGGAGTTAAGAAAATTAGAAACTAACTGGAGATTAGCTAAGTTGAATGGTTTCCTGGGTACTGATCTGATGTTGGTTTCGGCCTTCGGGTTTAATACTTAGGGTGTAACGAGTCGGATTTTGCCCGGCCTTAATCGATCGCAAAATTGACCAAAACCGTTCAAATCCCGCCTACGTTAACTTTGGGAATATAACACATCAGAAGAATAACAGCAGATTTTTATAACATCAATAATAAATGTTACATCAGAGTCCAGAATATCAGAGTATATTGACGAATAATTACAGCGGAAGATAATTTTACATGATTTTAATACATTGCAGCGGAAACAAAATAACTAAGGCAGCGGAAGACTTCCAATGTTCTGGACATAGCTTTAAGCTTCAATCCAGGATCCTGCTAAAGAGATATACCTGTAGACAACTGCTCGACTGCCCGTGTGGAAAACAGGGCACCCGAGTTTGTAAAGGTGGTAACAAACAACGGGTCAGTCATGGGACTGGTGTGAGAATTCTTAACTAATTTAACTAATAGTAATAAGGCAAATCCAAGGACCACGCCGCTAAAGCTGAACGGGTTTACTCCAATGGGCTGCCGTGCATAAATGTGTCAGAACAAATAATAAGTAAATCGTACAACAACGTCATGCTTTTGAGAAAATGGAATCACCATAAGACCCAGGTCCCATCACACAATCCAACACAAACCAGAGGATAGGGTTTTACCTTATAGTGATTAAACATGCTAAATACGGCAAATACGAGTTTAATATTATTATTAGTATATATCAAAACATTTCAAAGTAAATGTATAAATCCTAGGAAGTATAGTATCCCATACTACTATGCCTCCATACTAGTAATACAATCAAATCCGAATGGGGTCGTATTGGAAATTGGTTTCTATCATGAGTCAAGGCTAGGGAGGAGCTCCTACCGATTCGAGACACTCTAGCTAATGTCTCAGGATCCCCCGTAGTGAACCCTTGGAGAGCTGCAGGGCCAGTCCACCATACGAGTTGCGGATTAGTTATTCCTGAACACACGTTTCCCAGTCTTATAGGACCTATCATCCGAGGCGCCTCATTCCATCATCCACATAAGTAAAATGCCAGGCCGTATTAAACCCCAAACACCACTTCTAGCTAGAAAGAAACGTGCTGCTCTCCCTGCGTTCCCTTCTCCCGTTTTAGACTCCGCCGGTGTGTGAGGCTCGCGAAGTCATGCTATACACAAAGCTATGCCTAAACAGACTATGCTTTGATCATCCCACAATGCCTACTTTTCAACAAAGCCTTGATCATATGCATCTTAGCATGCCACATCGTCACTCCATATCACACTACCAATCCTTTGCCGAAATATATGAACGGGTGTTAAGCAAGAGAATAAATTCTCCACCACCAAACATCCATACATTCGACAGAAGATTAATAACATGATATTTAATGGAGTACGATGTCAGACACACAATCCATTTATAAGCTTATGCTCTGGGTCTGTGCGAAAGCCAAATCCATACAAATCAACACTACGTCTGGACGGCCACCACTGTAGCCCCTTCAAGGTAGCTACTCCAATCACAGGCATCAGCAGTCGTCGCCCATTCGATGTGAAGATCGTCGGTCTTCGATCGCCGTCTTCAACTCTTGAATTTTAAACGTCATTCAAATTATTTGGAATGCGACAGACTCGGACTTTCCAAATAATTCTCGTATATATATAAGTTGGAAATCATTTCATATCGTTATTTGTAATTTATAACGATCAATCTTTATTTTTGTTTATATAAAAATAATCAAATTCCATTTCCTTAACGTAATTTACACAACAAGTAATAAATGTTCTGTTTCACAACCTGTCGATATGTTTATAATGTGTAATGAAATGTATTTTATTACACTATATCTTGCTAACAACAAATTTCTTATTAATTTCCAACATTGAATTATACCATCACACAAAACCATGTTTTCCTTTATTTTTCAATTTCCATACATATCTTATACACAAAATATATATTTTGTGTATCATTCCAATTTCAGCAAAAATAGGTATTTTTTTGTTTCATTCTCATTACGAAAAACATGAATATATCTTTTTGTACGTCATTTATAATTTAACAAAAATGAGTAATTTTGTGTCACTTCCTTTTTTAACAAAAATGCAATATAAATTTGGTGCCAACTTCATTTCTATACAAATGAATATATTTTTGTTTGTTTAATTTCCATGTAACAAAAATAATAACATTGCTATTCTTTTAATGCCAAGCAAAAATAATTATTTTTCTTATCTCTTTCAATGCAAAACCAAAATGATCTTGACTATTTAGAATGGCAATGTAAATTCCAATCTTAAGTTACATCATAAAAATGTAATTTTAATTTACAATGTAAATTTCATATCATAGTTACATAGAAAAATGTAAATTTTGTTTACAATGTAAATTTCATATCATAGTTACATAGAAAAATGTAAATTTTGTTCGCATAGCAAATTTCATATCATAGTTACATAGAAAAATGTAATTTTTGTTTACAATGTAAATTTCATATCATAGTTACATAGAAAAATGTAAATTTTGTTTACAATGTAAATTTCATATCATAGTTACATAGAAAAATGTAAATTTTGTTCGCATATAAAAAAAATGTAAATTTTATTTACAATGCAAGTTCATACTTTTGTTTACATATAAAAATGTAAATTTCATTCTAATGCATAATTTTGTCATTCTCTTACATTTGTCAAAATGAATTTTTTGCCATTCTTGTATTTTTATCTTTTTTTATATTTGACAAAATGAATATTTTGTCATTCTTTTACATCTGATAAAAATGAATCTTTTTATCTTTCTTTTATGTTTTTCATATAAAAGTAACTCCTCTTTTTCTAATGACATAAAAAAAATGAATTCTATACGTTAACAAATTTTCCATTTCTAATGACATATAAAATGATATTTCATATACTAACCATTTCTATGGATTCTAATTTCATGAAAAAATAATGATATTACGTATATTCACATTTTTCTATCACTTCCAATGATAGAAATTATATATTAACATTTTCTGTGAACTCTAATGAGATATAAGAAGTAAATTATATTTTCTTGACTTATCTAATGTTTCATGTCATAAATAGAAATGTGATTTTGTCGCTACTCTTTACATTGACAAAAATATGAATTTGTCGCTACTCTTTATATTGACAAAAATATGAATTTTTCGCTACTCTTTATATTGACAAAAAAAATATGAATTTGTCGCTACTCTTTACATTGACAAAAAATGTGAATTTGTCGCTACTCTTTACATTGACAAAAAAAAATATGAATTTGTCGCTACTCTTTACATAGACAAAAATGATGTGATGTTTATTTTCAACTATACAAACAATCCAACTCAGCAGTTAAAAACAAGATGGTATTTTATCAGTTTAATATAAATAAAATAAACATGACAAAATATGATATTGTATTTGGATCAAAGATTCTAATCTAATCCAATCCACAAACAAAATAATATTTTTAATTGGATTAAAAATTCTAGTTTAATCCAATTTACAAACCATGATGACTTTTATTGGATTCATCAGATCTAAATAATACAATAACAGATCTAGCTAATACAGTACAATCCAATTCATCACAGCAACAATCACAATTCATCACAGTGCAAATCTAATTAAATAATATACAAACAATTATTTAATAGCGATAAAATAATTAATTAAATTAATTAAAATTAGAAATTCTCACATTGGTTTCTGTTTGAATTGCTGTACGCGTTCAAATTCAGCTGAACTTCCAAAGTGCTTGTTTTCAGATCTGGTCAGTTTCATGTTGTAGTGTTCGGAAGTACGAATCCAATGCAATCAGTTTCGTTTGATTTCGCTTCTGTATGAAGAAGTTACGTTGTTTTAAAGTTTTGAATATTTAAAAGGATAATTAAATTATAATTAAATTTATTAACATCCTCCCTTACCCTCTAATCCCTTTCTTCCTCATCATTTTACACTCTAGTACGTTGAACCCAAACCCTGACTACTCCTTGCTAAAACGCACCACCAACCAGCCTACATAACTCCGATCCATCGCCTCCATTCGAACCGCCATGACGCCAGCTCCCCGCGGACCCCACCCTTGACCAACTCGGCGCCTCCTCGGGATCATAAATCGCTGCCAAATGGCACCGCTTTGGGGGAGCAATTTAGACCATCCGGGGCACGAGAGTTCATCAACCCCATATAGACCGAAAGCCCTCTGAATTCTCTTTAATTTCATGTATTTAGTTTTGCAAATCATGTCATGGTTTGAGAAAATTTGTTGAATGAATTACGGACGTTTCTGGCCATTGTTTTTGTGTAGTGGCGGGTTGTCAATTCGATTTAGGGTTAGGTTATGTTAATCCATATATTTATATTATTATATTATCTAATTCACCCGTTAAGGCCCGATTAGCAACTTTCTCTGATTTCAGCCCAACGACTGTCGTTCTTAAGGTTTTGACGCCTTCTGAACGCAATGGGACAACTCTCGGGGCCCAATTCCGAAATCTGTAGAAAATTTATTTAAATTTACATTAAAAATTAATTAATTAAATATTTACCGTACATTTAAATACGCCGGGGTCACATATTAACTTTAAAAATTACAGAAAAATTATTTCTGGCTTTCTTTTGTCGATACGGTCCTAACAAGACTAATTTCATCGAATTCTGAGACCGTTTGAAAAATGATCATTTTCTGGTCGACCCGATTTGACTGAAACTGATAAAACACGTTTCCTTTTGCCCCGCTCACATATTAATTCAAAAAATTCTGGAAAATTGAACTTAACAATAATTTGACATTCTGGTTCCAACAAAAGTGGTTTCGTCGAAAACGGAGGTCGTTTGAAAAATGACTATTTTTAAGGCTAATATATTTAATATTAAAAATACATTTTTGAACAAATAATTTTCAAAACTCGAAATATATAAGTGTTTACTATTTTTCAATGCAGAAACGTCATTCTGAACTCAATGGAAGTGATTTTGAGTCCAAATTCCTTCATATGCAAAAAGTAGCATTTTGACCATTATAAATTTCATAGCGACTTTTCTAAAAATTGAATTGGCCAAAACTTTTGATTTCCGCTATGAAATTTAGATTTTTCGGATTCGCTAGAAAGATATTTTTAAATAGATTCTAATATTTTTGGTTTCACTAAAATCCGGTAAATTTTGCATCCTGTATGGTCAGTCAAAGTTCAAGTTTGACTTTTCAAACTACCGCGTTATTTCTAATTCCTTTTATAATTAAAATTAAATTATTCATTCTAACTTCGATTTAAATCAACTTTCAATCATTTTATTTTAAATAAATTATTTTAAATATCGAGAACTCATTAAAATCACTAAAAATAAAATTTTAAATTGGCCCCAAAAATTCAGGGTTGTTACATAGGGAATTGTTCTCTCGCTAATTTACGGTTAGTGACTAATGGAATGTGAGTAGGGTTTATTGTGAACTATGTTTTTAACGACATTCATTCTTTAACCCGATCAACAGAGAAATGTGATTTGGAATTTATAAATCTTTTTATTAAGATTTAATGGAAATTTTCCGAAGTAAAGATTTCCAATTTAATATATTGGAATGGAATATGGAATTCGATTCGATAAAAATCGAAGTGAGCTTCTGTGGAGCAAGACTGTTAATGTATATGGAATTTAAAAGGCTTTGTCGTTATTCCATTTATATTATTAGTCGGATATGGAAATTGATATCGATTATATATTGATTTGTTTTCCGTGAAGATTCCATAATTAATGGAATGTGATTTTGGGTTTATCGTGAGCTGTGTTTTAAATGACATTGGTTCTTTAACCCAGTTAAAGATAAGATTAATTTCTTAACTTTGAAAAGTCATTAAGTAATGATTTTTGAGATTAAAACAGAATTAGAGTTTTAATGAATCTTTAATTAGATTGAAATGTGAATATGATAATTTAAATTATCAAATTCGGGAAATGGTCGAGAATGGAGTATCACCAGTTTTGCTCTAGGGCGATAGTTAAATCTTTAATTAGATTTGAACGTGAAATGGTAACTAAACTTACCGATAACACCGTGGTGTTAGATATGGAGTATTACCAGTTTTGCTCCATCGGATGAATAAGTTGGGATTGGGAAATTAAACAAATGATTACTTCGGTAAGGTTCGCTAATCCCGACTAGTTTGGAACACCTTAATATGGTTTAAATTGTGAAAAGAATATTTGAATAAAAGAATATTCTGGATTGGAATGAGGCGTATGTTGTGTTTTTATAGCACTTGTTTATTATATACGCGAGTTATTCAGAGAGACCGGGTTTAACCCATTCTGAATAACTGAATCGACGATAAGTCGACGATGAAGATGGTGGTTGAAGTCTGGAGGTCTTAACATCGTTTGGATGATTACTGATTTCTTGATTGGGACGTACATCCAAGACAAGGTAATAAGTGGTGATCGTCCAGACGTACTTGGAGATCGACCGGATATGCGAGGGCCTCTCTCCTGTATTGGACATATGGGAGAGGAATAAGATGCCTTCGGTTTCGTTCAGACCCAGAACGAACTTGTAAAGGGACTGTGTGTCTGACATTGGATTTTATTTTGTGTGATTGATAGACATCAGTTGCATGGCGTGAATTGCTTGTGCGGCATGCTGATATGCAAATGGTCAAGGATCTGTTGAAAAGCAGAGTCTTGTGGTTGATGATCAAAGCACGGTTTTAATATAGCATAGCTTTGTGTATGGCGTTAATTCGCTAGCCTCACACCCCGGTATGAACCCGAAATAGGAGTGGACGTCAGGGAGTACATGCGTTTCCTTCTAGCTAGGAGTGGTGTCAGGGTTTTGCACGCCCTGGCATTTTACTTGTGCGGATGATGGATAGCGAGGCGCCTCGGTTATATCGACACCACGGGCTCATGGATGGTTTGGTAGATATACCAGCAAGTTTGACCCCCCATAGGGCGGGGAAACGCATTGTTCAGGCATTTTAGTCCACTTCGTGTGGACCGGCCCTGACAATCCAAGGTTCACTCGAGCTCTTATCCTGAGACACGGGCAAGAGCATCTCGAAGCGGTAAGGACGATCCCTTGCCTTGGTTCGTGACAGAAATCCAATTTCCTAATACGACATCGTGTGTTTTTTATTGTAAACCTATATATGGCGACATAGTGGTATGGGGCACTTATGCCGTCTATGATTAATACTTATGATTAAAATTGTTTCTGAAACACATAAACACCAGTAATAATATCAAATGACTTTGTTTTTATGTATCAAGCATTATTTGGCTATTATAAGGTAAAAACCCTATCCTCCAGCTTGCGTTTCATTGTGTGATAGGACATGGGTCATATAATAGCTCATTTTCTTTAATTAGCATTTCGTTGTTTGTTTTATGCACTGGTATTCTTGGGAGGAATTACGTTCCATGTTATACGGCGTGGTCCCTCGATTTACCAAATTTTAAAGTAAAGCTTTAAATAAATGTTTTAGTTCTCACACCAGTCACATGACTGACCTGGAGTTTATTGTTTTAACCTAAACTCTGGGTGCCCCTATTTTCCACACGGGTAGCTAGTAGTTTTGGTTTTGCAGATATTATATTCACATGATCCTGGTTTACAACTGGAGATATATTCGGAAAGCTCTGTATCCGTATATTTGTTTCAATTGTGTTATGTATTATTTTTCCGCTGCATTGTAATTTAAATCTCTGATATTTATCAAATGTGTAACATTTATTCCTACTCCGGAATATTCTTGTACTCTGATGTAAATTGTTGAAATAAGCAATGAAATGTTCTTCTGTTTGTGTTCTGATTTGTCATGTTCTCAATTCATTCCGGGATTTCCTTTACGGGGAAGTTTGGGTCGTTTCAGTTTGGTATCAGAGCTTTGGTTTACAGAGCTCGAGAACAAGAAACATTTGAACCGAACGACAGAATTCATCAGAGATTGGATTAGTAAATCCAATGAGAATGACTCAATAGAGATGGGATCAGTTGTATCCTAGAACGAGTGTGAAGAGTGTTATTTTTAAAATAAAAATGAAAACAAATTTTGTTTTGAAGATTTAAATTATATTATTCATATTTGAATATTATTTTAAATTGATTTATGCAATCAAGCATATAAAGATTTTGCATATACGTCTGATCCACGTGTATACGAAGCCTCAATATAATGGATAGATATAGAATCACACTCTAGTCGCTCGGGGATAATTCTGGGGACGCCCGGACATCATCAGTATTTATGTTCGAGTTTCGAAAGTGGGATTTCTATATTTTTCCAATTGGCTGGTGTGAGAACCAAAACTTAGTTAGAATTTATTGTTTGTGACTTGACATAAAAAAAAATGGATTTTTATATGTCAAAGCTATAAATTTGAAATGTTAACCAACTAATTGATTGCTGGTTGTGTTGTTTGATTATTGGTTTGAATAATTAAAAATTATTGAACTGAATTGAAAATTTCTTCAAATTTGCATATATGTACATGTATATAAATTGAACTGGTCATAGCATGGAGGCTAAGAAGAGGAATAAAATTGTATGTCCGACAAATAGGTACATGTTTATTGTATTTCTTGGGGTTTTGATGATTTTACGTGCCGATTGGCTTTTTTTCTTTTTGAGATGAGAGGGCCTGTGTGGCAGTTTGGGGATATTCCCGATGCTCCCCATATAAAGGAGGTTATGACGAATTTTTTCTAAAATTTAGGGTGTTAGCCAAATTTTTGAAGAATTTGAAAAGTTCTTAGAAACAGAAAAGTTGAAGAACTTAAGCCATAAATAAAATAATGAAAGTTGAGTTTGTTAGTTAAACAACTTTTAGCTCTGTTCCTTTCCGAGGACGAAAAGATTTTAAGTGGGGGAGATTGTAACAACCCGGAAAATCGGAACCAATTTAAAATTTTTATTTTAGCCATTTTAATGAATTTTGGATATTTAAAATGAATTATTTTAAATAATAATGAATACAAATTTATTTTCAACGAAGTTAGAACGTATAAATTTATTTTAAATATAAAACGAGCTTGAAATGGCGCGGTAGTTTGAAAATTCGGTTTTAAATTTTGAATGAACATACAGAATTCAATATAAGTCCGAATTAGATAAAACTGGAAACGTTAGAATCTATTCAAATATATCTTTCTAACGAATGTGAAAATTTTAGATTTCACTTTAGGAATAGAAAGTTATGTCCATCTTAAAATTTACAATAGTCGCTATGGAATTTATATATATTATATATATTTATAATATATATAAGACCCTTAAAAATAGCCATTTTGCAAACGACCTCCATTTTCGACGAAACCACTTTTGTTGGATCCGAAATGTCAAATTATTGCTAGATCCAAAATTCATAATTTTTGGAATTAATATGTGAGCGTGGCAAAGAAAAACGTGTTTTGACAGTTTTAGTCAATTTGGATCGACCAGAAAATGACCATTTTTCAAACGGTCTCCAAATTCGGCGAAATTAGTTTTCTTAGGACCGTATCGTTAAAACATAGCCAGATTTATTTTTCGAGAATTTTTGGAGTAAGTATGTGGCCCTGGTAAATTAAAATACGCGTTTGAATTTAAAATATAATGATTTATATTTTAAATTTAGCAAAACTGATTGAAACGATAGAATTGGCTTACGAAACATATCACATTATGTTTGGAATAGGGGTAATTAGTTTAGGCCGACAGTTGGTGGGTTCAATTTGGAGTTCAAAGTAAAAAGTTACTTTCTGAATTAAAAATAATAAATTAAATAGATAGTCAACACCCCCTCTTTTTTTACCTCTTCTCTCTCTTCTTTAGATCTCAAACGAAATAAAAAAACTCCTGACCTCATCGCCCTTGTCCCACCGCGCCAGTGCGTGCCACACCCCCTCCGGCGGTCAACGCGCCAATGCGCGCCACACCTCCTCCGGCGGTCGACGCGCCAGTCCCCCCTCCCCACGTCGACTTGGAAAAGCACCCCCTTTCTCCGATTTGAAAACATAACAACCCCATCCTCCGCCACAAGCACTGAGCGCGCCACCTGTCGCCGACCGCAGGTCAGAGGCGCCACCTCCGACCATCACTGATGAGAGAACCCGTAACTTCCCCGTGAAGGAAAGCACGAATACTTTGAGAACAACACACAAAATAGAACGCAGACGGAAGAACATTTCATTGCTATTACAACAATTCCATCAGATACAAGAATATACAGAGTATAAATGAATAAATTACATTCGATAAATATCAGAAGTTACAATAAATACATCGCAGCGGAAAATAATACAAAAGCACAACTAGAAGTAATGCACGGATACAGAGCTTTCCGAGCATCGTTCCAGCTGTAAATCAGGATCCTGTGAATATAAATCTGCAAAACCAAAACTACTAGCTGCCCGTGCAGAAAATAGGGGCACCCAGAGTTTAGGTTAAAACAATAAACTCCAGGTCAGTCATTGGACTGGTGTGAGAACTAAAACAGTTATTAATCTTTATTTTTAAAGTAAGGTAAATCAAGGGACCACGCCGTATAACACGGAACGGGTTTCCTCCCAAGAATACCAGTGCTTAAAACAAACAGCGCAATGCTAAATAAAGAAAAATGAAACTGTTATAAGACCCAGGTCCCATCACACAATGCAACGCAAGCCGGAGGATAGGGTTTTTACCTTATAACAGCCAAAGCATGCTTGATACGTTTAAAACACATTATTTGATACTATTACAGGTGTATAGTGTCAAAACAATTTCAATCATAAATATCAATCATAGGCGGCATGAATGACCCATACCACTATGTCGCCATACTAGGTTCTACAAATAAAACCGCAATATCACGTATTGGAAATTGGATTCCGTCATGAGCCGAGGCAAGGGGCAAGCTCCTCTCCGCGTTCGAGACACTCTAGCAAATGCCTCGGGACCGCACACAGCAATCCCTGGATCCTCCAGGGCCGATCCTCTCTTACTTTTGAGGATTGGCAATTCCTGAACACACGTTTCCCGGTCCTTACAGACCTATATCCGAGGCGCCTCGTATCCAACAACCACACAGGTGAAAAGTATATAAATGTCAGGGCTGGTAGGTCACTGACACCACCCTAGCTAGAAAGAAACGTCGTGCACTCCTTGGGTCCGTATCCCGTTTTTGACTCATACCGAGGTGTGAGGCTCGCGAATTCACGTTATACACAAAGCTACGCCACACAGGCCGTGCTTTGATCATCAACCACAAGACTTTGCTTTTCAACAGAAGCCTTGATCAATTGCCACTTACGCATGCCAGATTGGCAATTCACTCCATGCGACTGATGTCCATCGATATACAACCTCTGAGCTCGTACGTCTCAGAGAAGGGCGTTAAGCAAGAGAATAAATTCTCCGCCGCCAAACAGATGTATATTTAATAGAGATCAATCAACATAGAATAAAATCCACTGTCAGACACACAATCCATTTACAAGTTCGTTCTGGGTCTGAACGAAACCGGAGGCACTTTCCTCGCATATCCATCCATCTCCAAGTACGTCTGGACGACCACCAACTGATTCCCTCATCCTGGGTGTACAGCCCAATCAAGATCATCAGTAATCACCCAAACGATGTGAAGACTTCCGGTCTTCAACCACCGTCTTCATCTTCGACATCTCGTCGAATCGGTTATTCAGAATGGGTATAAACCCGGCCTTTCTGAATAACCCACGTATATAATAAATGATTGTTACACAAGCACAACAAACGCCTCATTCCAATTCAGAGTATTCTTTTATTCACAAAATCACATTCCTAGGGAAAGGTTCCCATTAATTTTATCAAAGATAAATTCTTCTAAATTTATTCTTTAATCTTCCTTTGGATATCATTTCAAACTAGTCGGGATTAGCGAACCACACCGAAGTAATTATTTATTTTATTTCCCAATCCCAACCTATATATCCCATGGAGCAAAACTGGTAATACTCCACAACTAACACCACGGTGTTATCGGTAAAATTAATTACCATTTCACGTTCAAATCTAATTAAAGATTTAACTATCGCTTTGGAGCAAAACTGGTGGTACTCCATTCTCGATCACCTTACAGATTTGATAATTTAAATTATCAATTCACATTTTTAATCTAATTAAAGATTCATTAAAACTCCACTTAGTTTTAATCTTTTCAAAAATCAACATCTTGCCTTTAACTGGGTTAAAGAACCAATGTCATCTAAAACACGATTCACGATAAACCCAAATCACATTTGATATTAAATACAAGTCTCTGAATAGAAAATATACCGGCTTATATTCAATATCAAATTCTGAAACCAACGAATATCGTATTGGAAATAACGATATAAAATATATCTTTCAAATTCCCATAACAATATCTGTATAGTCACGAAATCCAACATCGAAATATTCCGAAGATAATTTCGATTCAACTCCAGTCCAATTCACATATTGGGAATATTGATTACTTTTAAAATCACTTTCAAATTCAATTTATTTATTTCACAAACAAATTGATTTTTAATTCTAGTTCAAAACTAGTTCATTTCGATAAAAATCTATTTTTATCCTTTCAAATGTGGAGTTCTTCAGCTCAATTTTTCCCAAATCATATATTATGATTTTACACAAATTATAGATATTTTTAATAATTTTATCAAGGCCCGTACAGTCGATTTCCATCTACGGCCATCGAACTGCACTTACAGCGACCTTTTCTGAAATTGATTTGGACATAATTCCAAATCCAACCGTTAGATTTCAAATTTCTAATATTCATTGGAAATCTCATTTCGATACGAACCCAACGGTTCCGGTTTTAGGAGAATCCGACGGTCGGATCTCCCGCAATGTCCGTTTGAAATAAATGGCCGAAATTCACGATCTGCCGCGGCGCGGCGCGTTCTATTCAGGCCATTATATATATAATATATATATTATATATATATATTTCGTCGATTTCTATTCCAAAAACGAATTTTATAAATCGTTTTAAATTCGTTTCTCAAACAATTCAACTTCTATATTCAATTTCAAATCGATTTGATTTCAATTCAACTCGAATTCATTTCCATTTTATTTAATTCGAATTCAAATTCGTTTCAATTCAAATTCAAATTCATTTCAATTCAAATTGATTTCAATTTAATTTCAATTCGAATTCCATTAAATTTCAGTTCGTTTTCAATTCAACTTGAATTTGTTTTATATTCAATTCCATTCGAAGTCCTTTTATATTCAATTCAAATTCGTTTTCTTTTCAATTCGAATTTGCTATAATATTCATTTCAATTTGAATAAAATCGATATAAATATCGTTCACGTCAAAATGGCGCAAAACTAATCAACACGGCTTTATATTTTTCACAACTTCTTTATTCTATTCAACAAATGAATATTTATCTCATTCAACACATGAATCTATATTGCTTTCAACACACGACTAATCTCAACACATGAGTACTGTCAATACATCACTATTTTTGTTATGTAAAATATTTTATAAAACTATGGTATCTATCGTTTGATTTTCAATTAGACTCCACCGTGAAGTAGTTCTAATTTTAAATATGATAAAGATGTAAATTTCATTGTATAAAATATTTCACTCAACACATGAACATCGTCAACACATGACTATTTTTATATTCAACACATGAATTTTCTTTTATAATATTCATTGTTTTCCCGATTGGAATGAGGCCCAATCAATCACCATATAATGTTAATTATATGGATTCCATACAACACATGTATATAATAGCATGGAAAAATAATCAATCATCAACCAAAGTGCACTACACTGTATAAGCATCAAATATAGATATCTGACGCTTATAACAACCTGTCAATCAATCGATCGACATATTTAATCAATCAGGATGAGTGAACTTCAAATTTCATCCCAACACCCGTGTGGGGTTTCAAACAACCAAACACAGATTTTATTTGTGCAGTTGGGCGATGTGTAAAATTTATCGTCCCAATCAATGTCCTTCAAATAGGTGTACATAAACAAACCGTCCGGTTTGTAAATGAATATTTTATTTTATTCACTTCCACGTTAAAAATTATATTTTTAACGATAAAATATTCTATTTCAACACATGAATTTCTATTCATTTCATTTACACAATAAAAATGATATTTTTATTTTTCTAACATATTTTAGAAAATTTCGACGGCATAACGGCACGATACTAGAAACGGGACAAGGCCTAGCCTTATCCCCGGTCTAGTGAGGGCCCACGCCATTCACACATCAATCAAATCAATTCCATTTCACCAAACAATTCAATTCAAACCAATTAGACTAACCAACTACACAACCAAACAATTTAACAAACAAGCCATCCATGGTCTGTGGATGACGGGTGTCGGGTGCTACTAAGCACCGTCTGCATCCTAGTATATATATATAACTAGAAAAAGAGAATTTGAGTGAGAATTTCTCACCGAAAGCTATCCAATACCACGACTCTTCATTTATAGAAATCTTCTTTATTCTCGCCTTTTTATCATCTTCGTTGCCCGCAGTCACTACATATATAAAAACCACACATTTTTATATTTTGATGTCTTTAAAATTAAAATCACATTTTTTATTTATTCACTTTCAATTTAAAAATCATATTTTTATAATCACTTCATATATTTAAAAATCGAATTTTTTTACTATGCTATTCAATATATAAAAATCGAATTTTTACTACGCTATTCAATATATAAAAATCGTATTTCTATTCTTTCTATACGATAAAAATCATATTTTTAAACACTTAAAAATATACATTTTATATCTAATAAAAATATGAACTTTGCAGTGTTATTTATACTGAACTGAAAATAAAAATCAATACTTTAAAAACTCACATTTTCTATTTTAATGATCTCATCTTTTCAATTTTAAAAATCTCATCTTTTCAATTTTCTTTCACTGTAAACTCCAGATTTTATAACCAGGTTTAATAACTAAATTTAACTAAATAAATTACAAAAACAAAGATGAAAATAACGTAATAAAAACTCACTATTGGTTCGATTGGAGGAAGAGGGCTTGTGCAGGAGGTTTGAGGCGAGGGGGGAGGAAATCACAGCACTCGCAGGCGAGATGGGTGGTCGGCCAACATCGGCGTCTGCAGGTTGTGGTGCTGCACGGGTTTTTGGTGGCGTGGAAATGGTGATTCGGTTTGAAATCGAAGGGGACAAGGGGGCTCGGAAGTGGGACGTGGTGGTCAGGGTTGCTCGTCGGAGGCGGTGGAGTTCCGGTTGGCACAGGCACGGCGGAGGTCAGGCGGAGGAACGTCGTGGGTTCCTGAGCTCGAGATGGAGGAGGAAGGAGGAAGAAGGAGGGGGGTGAGAAGATACGGCGGCGGCGGTGGCTCCTCCACCCTGAGGCGCGGCGCGACGACTTCGATGAGGGGGGGGGTTTGGATCTAGGGCGTCGGTTTCTTTCTGAAAGGGGGAGGAAGGATATCGAATGAAGGAAATAGAAAAAAAGGGGGGTATATGAAAAAGGTTTTATATATTTAATTTAATTTTAATTTATTTTATCCCAAGGAGTTGACTTTTTATTCGACTTCGAAACGAGGCCCACCGACTGTCGTCCCTAGCGTTTTACCCCCATTCCGAACACAATGGGATATGTATCGCAGGCCAATTCGACTGTTTGAATCAGTTTCCGTTGAATTTACATTTAAATCACTATATGGAATTTTAAACGTACATTTCAAATTACCGGGGTCACATATTAACTTGAAAAATTCCAGAAAAATATTTTCTAGCTTCGTATTGAAGATACGGTCCTAACAAAACTAGTTTTGTTGAATTCTGAGACCGTTGGGAAAATGGCCAATTTCCAGTCGATTAAAATCAACTGAAACTGGTCAAACGCGTTTTCCTTTGCCACGCTCACATATTGATTCGAAAAATTATGAAATTTGAAACCTAGCAATAATTTTACACTGCGGATCCAACAAAAGTGGTTTCGTCGAAATCCGAGGTCATTTGCAAAATTCCCATTTTTAAGGGCCTGAATTCCATAGCGACTATTCAGAATTTTCAACTGGACATATCTTTTGATTCCCGCTATGAAATTTTGATTTTTCGGATTCGATAGAAAGATATTATCAAATAGATCATATCATTTTTGGTTTCACTAAAATCCGGATTGTTTTGCACCCGGTACATTCAATTGAAGTTTGAAATCGAATTATCGAACTACCGCGCCATTTTCAATTCTACTTTATAATTATATATAATTATTTATATTCTAACGACGACGTATATAAAATATACGTTGAATTCCATTCAAAATAATTTTCTCGTTGATATTATTTAAAATAATTCATTTTAAATATTCAAAATTCGCTAAAATTGCCATAACAAAAATTTTAAACTGGCCCAGATTTTCCGGGTTATTACAATCTCCCCCACTTAAAACTTTTCGTCCCCGAAAAGGAACAAAGTCGAAAGTGGTTTGATTAATCAACTCTACGCTCGATCTGGCTTCCATTCTCCAACTTTTCAGTTTCTGAGAATTTTCAAAATTTCAAAAATTTGGCTAACACCCTAAATTTTCGAAAAATTTCGCCATAACCTCCCCTGCACCGGGAGCATCGGGGAATTTCAAATAGCTTCCCCGGTCCTTCAGATCTCAAAAAGAAAAAGAAAAAGCCAAGCGGCTAGCCAATAGGCTCATAAAATCATCATCACCCAAACAAAACAGTAAATTATGTAGTAAACATGTACCTATTTGTCGGGCAAACAAATTTTATTCTTCGGCTCTAGCCTCCTTGCTATGACCTGTTCAATGTAAGTATTTGTATATGCAAGCAAATGCAACTAATTTTCAATACAATTCAATATTCGGTTCAATTAGGCATAAATGGTTAAAATTAGCAAACAATTAAACAAACAACCCAAACATCAATCAATTAGTGAATTAGAGTTTCAAATTCATAATTTTTGATATATATACAAAAAATCATGTTTTGATGCCAATTCACAACAATGTGTTCTAACTATATTAGTTTTGGTTCTCACACCAGTCTAATGGAAATATATAGAAAATCACACCTTCAAAACTCGAATATAAATACTGATGATGTGGCCACATCACCAGAATTATCCCCGGGTGTCTAGAATGTGACACTATATCTATCCAGTATATTAAAACTTCGACTATACGTTCATGACGCGTATACGCGAAATCTATATATACTCGATTGTCCATATTCAAAATAAATAAATATCAAATACGTATAAAATGGTTTAAATTTTCAAAACAAAATTGTTTTCATTTGAAAAATATACTCTTCACACTCGTTCTAGGATACTACTGATCCTATCTCTAACGAGTAATTCTAATTGGATATTACTAATCCAATATCTGATGAATTCTTTCGTATGGTTCTAATGTGTCTTGTTCTCGAGCTCTGTAAACCAAAGCTCTGATACCAACTGAAAGAACCCGTAACTTCCCCGTGAAGGAAAGCACGAATACTTTGAGAACAACACACAAAATAGAACGCAGACGGAAGAACATTTCATTGCTATTACAACAATTCCATCAGATACAAGAATATACAGAGTATAAATGAATAAATTACATTCGATAAATATCAGAAGTTACAATAAATACATCGCAGCGGAAAATAATACAAAAGCACAACTAGAAGTAATGCACGGATACAGAGCGTTCCGAGCATCGTTCCAGCTGTAAATCAGGATCCTGTGAATATAAATCTGCAAAACCAAAACTACTAGCTGCCCGTGCAGAAAATAGGGGCACCCAGAGTTTAGATTTAAACAATAAACTCCAGGTCAGTCATTTGACTGGTGTGAGAACTAAAACAGTTATTAATCTTTATTTTTAAAGTAAGGTAAATCAAGGGACCACGCCGTATAACACGGAACGGGTTTCCTCCCAAGAATACCAGTGCTTAAAACAAACAGCGCAATGCTAAATAAAGAAAAATGAAATTGTTATAAGACCCAGGTCCCATCACACAATGCAACGCAAGCCGGAGGATAGGGTTTTTACCTTATAACAGCCAAAGCATGCTTGATACGTTTAAAACACATTATTTGATACTATTATAGGTGTATAGTGTCAAAACAATTTCAATCATAAATATCAATCATAGGCGGCATGAATGACTCATACCACTATGTCGCCATACTAGGTTCTACAAATAAAACCGCAATATCACGTATTGGAAATTGGATTCCGTCATGAGCCGAGGCAAGGGGCAAGCTCCTCTCCGCGTTCGAGACACTCTAGCAAATGCCTCGGGACCGCACACAGCAATCCCTGGATCCTCCAAGGCCGGTCCTCTCTTACTTTTGAGGATTGGCAATTCCTGAACACACGTTTCCCGGTCCTTACAGACCTATATCCGAGGCGCCTCGTTTCCAACAACCACACAGGTGAAAAGTATATAAATGTCAGGGTTGGTAGGTCACTGACACCACCCTAGCTAGAAAGAAACGTCGTGCACTCCTTGGGTCCGTATCCCGTTTTTGACTCATACCGAGGTGTGAGGCTCGCGAATTCACGTTATACACAAAGCTACGCCACACAGGCCGTGCTTTGATCATCAACCACAAGACTTTGCTTTTCAACAGAAGCCTTGATTAATTGCCACTTACGCATGCCACATTGGCAATTCACTCCATGCGACTGATGTCCATCGTTATACAACCTCTGAGCTCGTACGTCTCAGAGAAGGGCGTTAAGCAAGAGAATAAATTCTCCGCCGCCAAACAGATGTATATTTAATAGAGATCAATCAACATAGAATAAAATCCACTGTCAGACACACAATCCATTTACAAGTTCGTTCTGGGTCTGAACGAAACCGGAGGCACTTTCCTCGCATATCCATCCATCTCCAAGTACGTCTGGACGACCACCAACTGATTCCCTCATCCTGGGTGTACAGCCCAATCAAGATCATCAGTAATCACCCAAACGATGTGAAGACTTCCGGTCTTCAACCACCGTCTTCATCTTCGACATCTCGTCGAATCGGTTATTCAGAATGGGTATAAACCCGGTCTTTCTGAATAACCCACGTATATAAATAATGATTGTTACTCAAGCACAACAAACGCCTCATTCCAATTCAGAGTATTCTTTTATTCACAAAATCACATTCCTAGGGAAAGGTTCCCATTAATTTTATCAAAGATAAATTCTTCTAAATTTATTCTTTAATCTTCCTTTGGATATCATTTCAAACTAGTCGGGATTAGCGAACCACACCGAAGTAATTATTTATTTTATTTCCCAATCCCAACCTATATATCCCATGGAGCAAAACTGGTAATACTCCACAACTAACACCACGGTGTTATCGGTAAAATTAATTACCATTTCACGTTCAAATCTAATTAAAGATTTAACTATCGCTTTGGAGCAAAACTGGTGGTACTCTATTCTCGATCACCTTTCAGATTTGATAATTTAAATTATCAATTCACATTTTTAATCTAATTAAAGATTCATTAAAACTCCACTTAGTTTTAATCTTTTCAAAAATCAACATCTTGCCTTTAACTGGGTTAAAGAACCAATGTCATCTAAAACACGATTCACGATAAACCCAAATCACATTTGATATTAAATACAAGTCTCTGAATAGAAAATATACCGGCTTATATTCAATATCAAATTCTGAAACCAATGAATATCGTATTGGAAATAACGATATAAAATATATCTTTCAAATTCCCATAACAATATCTGTATAGTCACGAAATCCAACATCGAAATATTCCGAAGATAATTTCGATTCAACTCCAGTCCAATTCACATATTGGCAATATTGATTACTTTTAAAATCACTTTCAAATTCAATTTATTTATTTCACAAACAAATTGATTTTTAATTCTAGTTCAAAACTAGTTCATTTCGATAAAAATCTATTTTTATCCTTTCAAATGTGGAGTTCTTCAGCTCAATTTTTCCCAAATCATATATTATGATTTTACACAAATTATAGATATTTTTAATAATTTTATCAAGGCCCGTACAGTCGATTTCCATCTACGGCCATCGAACTGCACTTACAGCGACCTTTTCTGAAATTGATTTGGACATAATTCCAAATCCAACCGTTAGATTTCAAATTTCTAATATTCATTGGAAAGCTCTTTTCGATACGAACCCAACGGTTCCGGTTTTAGGAGAATCCGACGGTCGGATCTCCCGCAATGTCCGTTTGAAATAAATGGTCGAAATTCACGAACTGCCGCGGCGCGGCGCGTTCTATTCAGGCCATTATATATATAATATATATATATTATATATATATTTCGTCGATTTCTATTCCAAAAACGAATTTTATAAATCGTTTTAAATTCGTTTCTCAAACAATTCAACTTCTATATTCAATTTCAAATCGATTTGATTTCAATTCAACTCGAATTCATTTCCATTTTATTTAATTCGAATTCAAATTCGTTTCAATTCAAATTCAAATTCGTTTCAATTCAAATTGATTTCAATTTAATTTCAATTCGAATTCCATTAAATTTCAGTTCGTTTTCAATTCAACTTGAATTTGTTTTATATTCAATTCCATTCGAAGTCCTTTTATATTCAATTCAAATTCGTTTTCTTTTCAATTCGAATTTGCTATAATATTCATTTCAATTTGAATAAAATCGATATAAATATCGTTCACGTCAAAATGGCGCAAAACTAATCAACACGGCTTTATATTTTTCACAACTTCTTTATTATATTCAACAAATGAATATTTATCCCATTCAACACATGAATCTATATTGCTTTCAACACACGACTAATCTCAACACATGAGTACTGTCAACACATCACTATTTTTGTTATGTAAAATATTTTATAAAACTATGGTATCTATCGTTTGATTTTCAATTAGACTCCACCGTGAAGTAGTTCTAATTTTAAATATGATAAAGATGTAAATTTCATTGTATAAAATATTTCACTCAACACATGAACATCGTCAACACATGACTATTTTTATATTCAACACATGAATTTTCTTTTATAATATTCATTGTTTTCTCGATTGGAATGAGGCCCAATCAATCACCATATAATGTTAATTATATGGATTCCATACAACACATGTATATAATAGCATGGAAAAATAATCAATCATCAACCAAAGTGCACTACACTGTATAAGCATCAAATATAGATATCTGACGCTTATAACAGCCTGTCAATCAATCGATCGACATATTTAATCAATCAGGATGAGTGAACTTCAAATTTCATCCCAACACCCGTGTGGGGTTTCAAACAACCAAACACAGATTTTATTTGTGCAGTTGGGCGATGTGTAAAATTTATCGTCCCAATCAATATCCTTCAAATAGGTGTACATAAACAAACCGTCCGGTTTGTAAATGAATATTTTATTTTATTCACTTCCACGTTAAAAATTATATTTTTAACGATAAAATATTCTATTTCAACACATGAATTTCTATTCATTTCATTTACACAATAAAAATGATATTTTTATTTTTCTAACATATTTTAGAAAATTTCGGCGGCATAACGACACGATACTAGAAACGGGACAAGGCCTAGCCTTATCCCCGGTCTAGTGAAGGCCCACGCCATTCACACATCAATCAAATCAATTCCATTTCACCAAACAATTCAATTCAAACCAATTAGACTAACCAACTACACAACCAAACAATTTAACAAACAAGTCATCCATGGTCTGTGGATGACGGGTGTCGGGTGCTACTAAGCACCGTCTGCATCCTAGTATATATATATAACTAGAAAAAGAGAATTTGAGTGAGAAGTTCTCACCGAAAGCTATCCAATACCACGACTCTTCATTTATAGAAATCTTCTTTATTCTCGCCTTTTTATCATCTTCGTTGCCCGCAGTCACTACATATATAAAAATCACACATTTTTATATTTTGAAGTCTTTAAAATAAAAATCACATTTTTTATTTATTCACTTTCAATTTAAAAATCATATTTTTATAATCACTTTATATATTTAAAAATCGAATTTTTTTACTATGCTATTCAATATATAAAAATCGAATTTTTATTACGCTATTCAATATATAAAAATCGTATTTCTATTCTTTCTATACGATAAAAATCATATTTTTAAACACTTAAAAATCTACATTTTATATCTAATAAAAATATGAACTTTGCAGTGTTATTTATACTGAACTGAAAATAAAAATCAATACTTTAAAAACTCACATTTTCTATTTTAAAGATCTCATCTTTTCAATTTTAAAAATCTCATCTTTTCAATTTTCTTTCACTGTAAACTCCAGATTTTATAACCAGGTTTAATAACTAAATTTAACTAAATAAATTACAAAAACAAAGATGAAAATAACGTAATAAAAACTCACTATTGGTTCGATTGGAGGAAGAGGGCTTGTGCAGGAGGTTTGAGGCGAGAGGGGAGGAAATCACAGCACTCGCAGGCGAGATGGGTGGTCGGCCAACATCGGCGTCTGCAGGTTGTGGTGCTGCGCGGGTTTTTGGTGGCGTGGGAATGGCGATTCGGTTTGAAATCGAAGGGAACAAGGGGGCTCGGAAGTGGGACGTGGTGGTCAGGGTTGCTCGTCGGAGGCGGTGGAGTTCCGGTTGGCACAGGCACGGCGGAGGTCAGGCTGAGGAACGTCGTGGGTTCCTGAGCTCGAGATGGAGGAGGAAGGAGGAAGAAGGAGGGGGGGTGAGAAGATACGGCGGCGGCGGTGGCTCCTCCACCCTGAGGCGCGGCGCGACGATTTCGACGAGGGGGGGGTTTGGATCTAGGGCGTCGGTTTCTTTCTGAAAGGGGGAGGAAGGATATCGAATGAAGGAAATAGAAAAAAAAGGGGGGGTATATGAAAAAGGTTTTATATATTTAATTTAATTTTAATTTATTTTATCCCAAGGAGTTGACTTTTTATTCGACTTCGAAACGAGGTCCACCGACTGTCGTCCCTAGCGTTTTACCCCCATTCCGAACACAATGGGATATGTATCGCAGGCCAATTCGACTGTTTGAATCAGTTTCCATTGAATTTACATTTAAATCACTATATGGAATTTTAAACGTACATTTCAAATTACCGGGGTCACATATTAACTTGAAAAATTCCAGAAAAATATTTTCTAGCTTCGTATTGAAGATACGGTCCTAACAAAACTAGTTTCGTCGAACTCTGAGACCGTTGGAAAAATGGCCAATTTCCAGTCGATTAAAATCAACTAAAACTGGTCAAATGCGTTTTCCTTTGCCACGCTCACATATTGATTTGAAAAATTATGAAATTTGAAACCTAGCAATAATTTTACACTGCGGATCCAACAAAAGTGGTTTCGTCGAAATCCGAGGTCATTTGCAAAATTCCCATTTTTAAGGGCCTGAATTCCATAGCGACTATTCAGAATTTTCAACTGGACATATCTTTTGATTCCCGCTATGAAATTTTGATTTTTCGGATTCGATAGAAAGATATTATCAAATAGATCCTATCATTTTTGGTTTCACTAAAATCCGGATTGTTTTGCACCCGGTACATTCAATTGAAGTTTGAAATCGAATTATCGAACTACCGCGCCATTTTCAATTCTATTTTATAATTATATATAATTATTTATATTCTAACGACGACGTATATAAAATATACGTTGAATTCCATTCAAAATAAATTTCTCGTTGATATTATTTTAAATAATTCATTTTAAATATTCAAAATTCGCTAAAATTGCCAAAACAAAAATTTTAAACTGGCCCAGATTTTCCGGGTTATTACAACTGACCACACACAGCCCCTCCTCCGCCATCCCCCACCTCCGATTACACCAATGAGCTTTTAATTTGATTTTTGTATGTATTCATGTGTATAAAAATTAGATTTGTATACGAATTCGTGTGTATAATAATAGATTTTTATATAGGATTCATGCGTATAAAGATTAGACTTTTGAAAATGAAAAAGATTATATTTTTATATAAGGAAAGGTTATATTTTTATATTAGGAAAGATTTGATTTTTATTATATGAGTAGAAACATAAGGTTTTGATTTTTATGTATATAGTAGTGTCTTAAAAATATAATCTTTATATATGTAGTAGAGTTAGAAAGATATGATTTTTAACACTTTAAAAATATGATTTTATATTTAAAAATATGATTTTTCATGTTGAAAGAGTTAAGTAAAAATATGATCTTTATTATATGATTAGCAGAATAAAAATGTGATTTTTATTTTAAAAGAAACATTATAAAAATTCGACCTTTATATATATGTTAGCAAGATAAAGATGTGATCTTTATATAAATAGCGATGATTTAAAAATGTGATTTTTTATCATATATGTAGCGATATAATAAAAATGCGATTTTATTATATGTATAGCGATATAAAAATACGATTTTTATATAGGAAGTAGCGCTATAAAAATGTGATCTTTTATATGTAAGAAGCGATATAAAAATGTGATTTTTATACGAACGGTATAAGAATAAAGATGTGATTTTTAATATTAACTGCGTGAAACAGATGACGATGGAACGGGCTGAAATCAAAATGGAATCCAAACCGTCCCGTAAAAATTGACGGAGTCGAAACCCATCAAGGTGAGAACTTCTCACTTGATTTCTTGTACAGTTCTTTAGTTTATAACTGCATATATGAACTACTCCCTGTCGTCCACAGACCATGGACGACTTGTTTGGTTGTGTGTTTGGATTGATTTGTTTGTGTGAATTTGGTTTGTAGTGTGGAATGGAAAACAAAAATATTCACGTGTTGAATAAAATAAAATATTCATGAGTTGAAACAAATATTTTATCGTTAAAAATATAATTTTTAACGTGTATATGAATAAAATAAATATTCATTTACAAATCGGATGATTTGTTTAAGCACACCCATTTGACTGACATGGATTGGGACGATAAATTTTACACGTCTCCCAACTGCACAAATAAATATTTGTTTGTTGATTGAAACCCCACATGGGTATTGGCATGATATTTGACATACATTTATCCCAATAATTAGTGGTATGTCAACCGATGGGTTGACAGACTGTATAAGCGTTATTTCTTTATTTTAATGCTTATACAGTGGTGGAAGGCACTCTAGATGATGGTTGATTATTTATTATTGTGGTTATATACATGTGTTGTATAAAATCCATATAACTAACATTATATGGTAGTTGATTGGGTCTTATTCCAATTTGGATAATAACGAATATTTTAAAATAATATTCAGGGTAAATGGATAAAAAATATTCATGTGTTGAGTAAAAGCTGTGTTGATTAGATATGCGCCATTTTGACGTGATCGATAGTTATATCGAGTTTATTCATTTTTATAATGAAAATTGAAAAGGAAAAGATTTCAAAATCTGAAATTTTGAAAATATTATCATTAAAATATTTTAATGGTAGAGATTATTCAATTTTGATTTAAAATCGAACTGAAAGTGGGAATCATTTTAAAACGAATTTATAAAATACGTTCTGAGCGAAATATATGATATATATATATATATATATATATATATATATTAATGGCCTGAATAGAATGCGCCGCGCCGCGGCTGTTCGCGAATTTCGATCATTAACTTCAAATTGACATTACGGGAGATCCGACCGTCGGATTCTCCTAAAGCTGGAACTGTTGGGTTCGTATCGAAAAGAACTTTCCAACGAATATAAGAAATTTGAAATCTAACGGTTGGATTTGGAATTATGTCCAAATCAAATTTGGAAAAGGTCACTGTAAGTGCAGTTCGACGACCGTTTATGGAAATCGACTGAAAGTGTCTTATTAAAATTATTAAAAATATTAATAATTTGTGAAAAATTATAATAAATGATTTGGAAAGAATTGGGATAAAAATTCCATATTTGAAAAGATAAAAATATATTTTTATCGAAATGAACTAGTTATGAACTAGAATTATAATCCAATATTTTTAAATAAATAAATTGGATTTGAAATGGTTTTGAGAATAACCAGAATTTCCAATATACGAATTGGAGTGGATTTGAATGGAAATCATCTTCGGAATATTTCGATATTGGATTTCATGATTATACGGATATTGTTATGGAAAAGATATATTTTATATCGTTATTTCCAATACGATATTTTTTGGTTTCAGAATTTGATATTGAATATAAGACGATATATTTTCTATTCAGAGCCTTGTATTTAATATCAAATGGGATTTTGGGCTTGTCATGAACGATGTCTTCACTAACACTGTTCCTAAACCCACTTGAGAAAAGATTAAATCTTTTTGTTAAGATTTAATGAAGTTTACCAATTAATTAATTTTAATTGGAGTTGAATTGAATTGAATTTTGGGTTTGTCGTGAATGGTATCTTTAAAAATGTCGTTCTTAAACCCAATGGAGTTAAGAAAATTAGAAACTAACTGGAGATTAGATAAGTTGAATGGTTTCCTGGGTACTGATCTGATGTTGGTTTCGGCTTTCGGGATTAATACTTAGGGAATTGTTTTCTTACTTATTTACGGTTAGAGACTAATGGAATGTGAATGGGGTTTATTGTGAGCTGTGTTTTTAACGACATTCGTTCTTTAACCCGATTAATAGAGAAATGTGATTTGGAATTTTTAAATCTTTTTATTAAGATTTAATGGAAAATTTCCAAAGTAAAGATTTCTAATTTAATATATTGGAATGGATGGAATTCGATTCGATAAAAATCGAAGTGAGCTTCTGTGTTGGAAGACTGTGTAACGACCCGGATTTTGATTTAACTCTAACTGGTTAACTCTAACTGGTTTAACTCTAACTGATTAACTCTTTGTCCTTATTCAGTTTCAAACATCGATGTTGAAATCGATTCTTACATCTTTATATAAGTCTTGACTTATATATTCTATTTATTTTCTATGTAAATAATCCCTATTTAATATTTTATTTATTTAACAAAATAAATAATCCATTTTATTGTATCTTATCTACTTATTCTAAATAAATACCTCACTTTATAAATATTCCATTTATAAAGATTTCCTTTATTTATAATTCCACTTAAATGTATTTTCTATTTATAAATATTCCATTTATAAGTACTTCTATTTATAAATATTCTATTTATAAATATTCTCTCTTATAAAATCCTCTTGATTTTATAAATATTCTCTTTTATAAATTCCTCTTGATTTTTGTAATAACCCAGAAATCTGGGCCAATTTAAAAATTTTATTTTGGCAACTTTAGCGAATTTTGATTATTTAAAATGAATTATTTTAAATAATATCGACGAGAAATTTATTTTGAATAGATTTCGAATGTATATATTTATTCAAATCGTCATTAGAATATAAATTTTTATTTTAAATTATAAAGGGAATTGAAATTGGCGCGGTAGTTCGATAATTCGATTTCAAACTTCAAATGAATGTACCGGGTGCAAAATAAACCGGATTTTAGCGAAACCAAAAATAATAGAACCTAATTGAGAATATCTTTCCAACGAATCCGAGAAATCAAAATTTCATAGCGGAAACCAAAAGATATGTCCTGTTGAAATTTCAGAATAGTCGCTATGGAATTTCGGCCCTTAAAAATAGCCATTTTGCAAACGACCTCGGATTTCGACGAAACCACTTTTGTTGGATCCGTGATGTCTAGTTAATGCTAGGTTTCAAATTTCATAATTTTTCGAATCAATATGTGAGCGTGGCAAAAGGAAAACGCGTTTGACCAGTTTTAGTTGATTTTAATCGACAGGAAAATGGCCATTTTTCAAACGGTCTCAGAATTTGACGAAATTAGTTTTGTTAGGACCGTATCGTCAATACGAAGCTAGAAATATTTTTATGGAATTTTTCGAATTAGTATGTGACCCCGGTAAACTGAAATGCGCGTTCAAATTCAATATATAAAGATTTATATTTTAAATTCAACGAAAACTGATCGAAACAGTCGAATCAGCTTACGATACATATCCCATTGTGTTCGAAATGAGGGTAATTAGCTATGGACGACGGGCGGTGAGCCTCCTTTAGAGGTCAAATGAAAAAGTCAACTTTTTGTAAAATAAATAATTAAAATAATTAAAAATAAAAGTCTCCCTCCCCCTTTAACCATTCAGCCCCCCCCCCCCCCCCGTTCAATTTTGATCGAAGAAAAAAAAGGAGACTTCATCGCGCTCAGCCACCCACTGCCGTTACGTCGGCGCGCCGCTCCCCTCGCCCCCCCCCCTTCGACGTCGGCCTCTCCGCCTCCTTCCTCGATCACGCTCGCCCCATCTCAGACGAACCCGCACCCCCTACCAAAACCCATAAACCCTATAGCCCGAAATCGAGACCACCGCAAACCCCTACCACCTCTGAACCCTCCTCCGACCTGTCGCAACCTCCCCTTCCACCTGCTGATGGCGCCGCTCGTCCTCCAGTCGAGGTGGATCCGCTCTGGCAACGAAGATCCGATTTTTAATTATAAAAGGTGAGTTTTTCTTGATTTTTAATTAGAGAAAGCAGTTTAAATTTATAGTTATATGAAGTTTAAATTTATAATTATACAAAGTTTAGATTTTCAGCAAGTAAAAATCTGACTTTTTGTTGAAAATAAAAAGATTGGGTTTTGTTTGTAGAAAATGAATATGATTTTCATTCATGAGAAAGACTATATTTTTATAAAGTAGAGATAATAAAAATATGATTTTTATATTATAGAAAGATTAAAAATATAATTTTTATTATAGTAGCGTAATAAAAATATGATTTTTTATTAATGTAAGAGATTAAAAATACGATCTTTATTATCTGAAGAGTGAAGAGAAAATATGATTATTATTATATAATAGAGATCATAAAAATACGACCTTTATATGTGTTGTAGCAAATTAACAATATAAAGAAGTGATTCTGTTTAAAATATAAGTTGAGATTTTTATATAGATAAAAATTCGATTTTTATATATTGAATAGCAAAGTAAAAATTCGATTTTTATATATTGAATAGCAAAGTTAAAATTCGATTTTTATATATTGAATAGCAAAGTAAAAATTCGATTTTTATATATTGAATAGCGAAGTAGAAATGTGATTTTTTATAGATGTAGAGGATACGGGCAACGAAAATGACAAAAGGCGAGAAAGGAAGAGGCAAGAACGGCGAAGATTTCTACGTAAGAAGAGTCGTGGGATTGGATTAGCTAATCGTTGAGAACTTCTCACCTTTAATTTAATTTTTCTAGTTTGAAATATATACTAGGATGCAGACGGTGTTTAGTAGCACCCGACACCCGTCGTCTATAGACCATGGACGATTTATTTATATACAAACATTTGACTAATATTGATTGGGACGATAAATTTTACACATCGCCCAACTGCACAAATAAAATCTGTGTTTGATTGTTTGAAACCCCACACGGGTATTGGGATGATAGATGACATACACTAATCCCAATAATTAGTTGTATGTCGATCGATTGATTGACAGACTGTTATGAGCGTTAAATATTTATATTTGATGCTTATACGGTGCAGAATGCACTTTGGATGATGGATGATTATTCATCGTTGTTATTGTATACATGTGTTGTAGAAAATCCATATAATTAACATTATATGGATAATTGATTGGGCCTCATTCCATATTTGAAATAGAAATATTTGAAATAGAATATTTGAAAATAGAAATATATGAAGCCGTGTTGATTATATTGACGCCATTTTGACGTGAACGATATTTATATCGATTATATTCGTTTTTATAATTAATATTGAAAAGTGCTTTCAAAATCGAATATTTTGAAATGAAATTCGAATTGAAATTGAATAGAAATGAATTCGAATTAAACTGAATAGTAATGAATTCGAATTGAAATTGAATAGAAAGGAATTCGAATTAAATTGAAATTGAATTGAAATCGATTTGAAATGAATTTAAAACGAATTTATATTGGAATATTCAATTTTGATTTGAAATTGAATATGAAGTTGAAACCGTTTTGAAAACGAATTTAAAACGATTTATATAATACGTTTTAAAAGGAAATCGACAAAGTATATATTATATATATATATATATATATAATATAATGGCCTGAATAGAACGCGCCGCGCCGCGGTAGTTCGTGAATTTCGACTATTGACTTCGAACGGATATTATGGGAGATACGACCGTCGGATTCTCCTAATACCAGAACCGTTGGGTTCGTATCGAAAAGAGCTTTCTAATGAATATTAGAAATTTGAAATCTAACAGCTGGATTTGGAATTATGTCCAAATCAAATTTGGAAAAGGTCGTCGTAAGTGCAGTTCGATGGCCGTTGATGGAAATCGACTGTACTGTCCTTGATAAAATTATTAAAAATATCAATAATTTGTGTAAAATCATAAGAAATGATTTGTGAAGAATTGGGATGAAAAACTCCATATTTGAAAAGATAAAAATAGATTTTTATTGAAATGAACTAGTTTTGAACTAGAATAATAATTTATTTATTTTTAAAATAAATAAATTGGATTTGAAATGGTTTTGAAAATAACCAAAATTTCCAATAATTGCATTGAAATGGATTTGAATCGAAATTATCTTTGGAATATGTCGATGTTGGATTTCGTGATTATACAGATATTGTTATGGAAATTTGAAAGATACATATATCGTTATTTCCAATACGATATTTGTTTGGTCGTAGAATTTTATATTGAATATAAGCTGATATATTTTCTATTCAGAGCCTTGTATTTAATATCAAATGTGATTTGGGTTTGTCGTGAATGGTGTCTTTATTAACACTGTTCTTAAGCCCAGTTGAGAAAAAGATTAAATCTTTTTATTTAGATTTAATGAAGTGTACCAATTAAATAATATTTAATTGGGATTGAATTGGTATTGATTTTTGGGTTTATCGTGAACAGTGTTTTAAATAACACTTGTTCTTTAACCCGATAATTAATGAAAAGTGATTTTGGGATTATTGTGGGCCGTGTTTTAAATGACATTGGTTCTTTAACCCAGTTAAAGACAGGATATTGATTTCTGTGAAGATTAAAACTAAATGGAGTTTTAATGAATCTTTAATTAGATTGAAATGATCGAAAATGGAGTATCACCAGTTTTACTCCAGGCGATAGTTAAATCTTTAATTAGATTTGAAGGTGAAATGGTAATTGAATTTACCGATAACACGGTGGTGTTAGATATGAAGTATGACGAGTTTACTTCATGGGATGAATAGGTTGGGATTGGGAAATAAAATAAATGATTACTTCGGTGTGGTTCGCTAATCCCGACTAGTTTGAATTGATATTCAAAGAAGATTGAAGAATAAATTTAAAGAATTTATCTTTGATAAAATTAATGGGAACCTTTCCCAAAGTATAAGAATATTTGAACAAAAGAATTCATCAGTTATTGGAATGAGGCATATGTTGGGTTTGTGTAACACTTGTTTATTATATACCCGAGTTATTCAGAAAGACCGGGTTTATCCCATTCTGAATAACTGATACGACGATAAGTCGAAGATGAAGAGGGTGGTCGAAGACCGGAGGTCTTCACGTCGTTTGGGGAATTACTGATGATCTTGATTGGGAGGTACACCCAAGAAGATGGAAACAGTTGGTGATCGTCCAGACGTACTTGGAGATCGATGGATATGCGGGGTACTAGGTGCCTCCGGTTTCGTTCAGACTCAGAACGGACTTTTAAATGGACCGTGTGTCTTACATTGGATTTTAGTCTGTGTGATTGATTTCTATTAAATATATATCTGTTTGGCGGCGGAGAATTTATTCTCTTGCTTAACGCCCTTCTCTGAGACGTATGAGCTCAGGGGTTATATACTGATGGATATCAAACGCATAGAGTGAATTGCCTGTGTGGCATGCCTAAGTGGCAAATGATCAAGGCTTTTGTTGAAAAGAAAAGTCTTGTGGTTGATGATCGAAGCACGGCCTTTGTGGCATAGCTTTGTGTAACGTTTACTTCGCGAATTTCACACCCGGTATGAACCAAAAATGGGAGAGGACCTCAGGGAGGGCATGCGTTTCTTTCTAGCTAGAAGTGGCGTCAGTGGTTTTACACACCCTGACGAGTTTGACTTATGTGGTTGTTGGTGTTACGAGGCGCCTCAGTTTGATCGGACGATCCGGGTCCGATGGAGCCATTCGTTGGCTCTCTTACGCCCCAAAGGACGGGGAAACGCAGTGTTCAGGAATTTTAATCCACATCGGTGGACCGGCCCTGTCGCTCCAAGGGGCAGTTGCGGGTGTTCCTGAGGCTCGGGTTAGACAGTCTCGAATCGGTTGAGGACTATCTTTTGCCTCGGTTCATAGATGGAAATCCAACTTCCAAATACGTGACATTTGCGGTTTTATTTGTAGAGCCTAGTATGGCGACATAGTGGGATGTGGCGCTTATGCCGTCTATGATTGATACTTATGATTTGAAGTTGTTTTATACATTATGCACTTATAATAGTATCAAATGATTTGTTTTAAACGTATCAAGTATTCTTGGCTATTATAAGGTAAAAACCCTATCCTCCAGCTTGCGTTGCATTGTGTGATGGGAACTGGGTCTTATAATAACTTCATTGTTCTTTATTTAGCATTGCGCTGTTGTTATATGCACTAGTATTCTTGGGAGGTAACCCGTTCCGTGTTATACGGCGTGGTCCCTTGATTTAACGAACTTTAAAATAAAGATTAATAACTGCTTTAGTTCTCACACCAGTCCCATGACTGACCTGGAGTTTATTGTTTTGACCTAAACTCTGGGTGCCCCTATTTTGACACGGGCAGCTAGTAGTTTTGGTTTTGCAGGTTTATATTCATAGGATCCTGGTTTACAGCTGGAACGATATCCGGAAAGCTTTGTATCCGTATATCTCCTTCAGTTGTATTTTGTATTATTTTCCGCTGCTATGTATTTAAATGTAACTTAAATCTCTGATATTTCTGTGTAATATTCATTTATACTCTGTATATTCTTGTAATCTGATGGAATTGTTGTAATTAACAATGAAATTGTAACGACCCGCATTCTACGCATCATAGGATCGTAGGATATTTATTTCTGTCACATATGAAGTCGTATGGTCATGTAACTTTGGGAGATGACTATTGGGGTCATTTCCCATGTTCATGATTTTTCCTGATTTTTATATGACCATTTTACCCCTAGTTGGCACTGTTTTGGCCATAACTTTTGACTGGAAAGGAATTTTGACCTAAAACCACTTCCATTGGCTCCGGATGATGGTTTCTCTTTCCGTAGATTGGTCACATTAGTCAAACGGACTCACTGTTTGGGAGATATGGCTGAAACAAGTTTCAGATGGTGAAAAACAGCTTAATTGGGCTTAACCGGGTGATTAGCAGCTAGGCCCAGAGGGGAATTTCGGGTTTAGAGGTATAGGAGGACTGATTAGGGTTAGGTTATCACTTTCATTTCAGTTTTGAGCCGCCACAAACCTTCTTGAGACCTTAGTAATGGCTTCCATCCTCTAAAACCTCTCCAAAACACATTTTTAGTGAAGATTAAGCCTAAACTACATCAAAGCAAGGCCAAATAGCAAGAAAGCAAGGTTGGAGCTGCTGCTATACATAGGAATTCGACCCAAACAGAGAGTATTTCAGATTTAGTGTTTCATTTGTGGCCAAGGTGAGTGATTTGCATAGTTTTTGCACTAATTACGTTGATTAAGGGTAATTAGTGAAGATTAGCGAATTTATACGTAAATAAATTCTGGAAAAATTCTTAAAATTCTAAAATAATGTTTTAAGGCTCTGTTAGAAATTTGGGTTAATTTCGATGTGTTTTGCTAATCGTATGCTTAAAACATGATTAAGAGGGATTATAGGAAAATGTGAGGTTTAGCCACTTTTGATCCATTTTGGTTCATTTGAATTGTTGTTAGCTGTTTGTGGTTGTTCTTACATGTTGCTTTGACTATATGGTATGTTTTATGATTGATTAGAATAGTTAGATTGGTCGAAAATGCCGTCGAATGGCGTAGAAAGCTCGCTGGAAAGTTGCAGAAGTGTGCAGGTTCCGAACCGGTTCGGATCGGAGAAAGGGGTCGGATCGGATTTGTGAACTGACCAAGGGGATTCGAACTGGATTGGAACTTGTCACTGGAGGAGGCTTGGCGAGAAGGAAGGCCATTTACGTGGAGTTGGAGTGGACAAGGGGATCGGATCGAAAGAATAATTGGAGGCCAGATCAGATCGACTTGGAGATGCAGGGCTCGGATCGGAAGTAAACATTTGGGAGAACTAGCAAGAGGGAAGGCCACGCGGATCAGATGGCAAGGAGGGATCGGATCGGAATACGTGAAGAAATAAGGGAGTGGATCGGAGCGCTGGAAGGAAGGACACCCGACCCGACCCGGAGGAGGACACCGACCCGACCTGAAGTGGAATACCCGACCCGAACCGAATGGAAAGATGACAAGGAAGGAGGACCGAACCGAACCGACGAGGGTAATGACCACCGAACCGAACCGTATTCTAGGGCTGCTACTGCACGACAACTCTTCTGAAGACCCACTCCAATTCGATCAAAACCCGAGATGCAAAGGAAGTCCAAATGAGGAGCTTTGACTCAGGATCCAGCTGGGAACCAATGAGTGGGCTTCATGATTGGGCTTTGCTGCGGGACGCGTGCCAAGGGGTTATCGATGTCTATAGCTTTGGACCACTATGGTAGGAGGTACGAAGGCGGATTCAGGGCCATTATGGCATCGGTAGAACCAAGGGCTACAACCAATGAAGTGGGTCATTGAAATGTTTGGTCATGACTCTATATGTTTAGCTTGGTCATAGCAGGGTTTCTACAAGTCGGGATTCGTCGTTACCTCAATTTTGTCTAGTGTTCCAAAGTGGTAGATGTCGTATGCTTTACGCACTGAGTGAGAGATGTGAGGATGGTTGCTATGGATGGTTTGTTTGCTATCATTATGACATACACACCCCACCCCCGTATTCTTTACACTATTCATTATGGTACCTTGGAGTAATGTACGGTATGTGGTACTAACTCTTTGGTTGCAGGTCCAGGTTCAGGTATGGTTTAGTATACCTGTTATCATTCTGTTTAGATGCTTATCGCTCACACCAGGCTTTATGTCTGACCCAGAGTTTTATGTCTCTTCTTATTACTCTGGGTTCTCACACGAGCAGACTAGAGACAGGTTAGCTGGTGATGCACGGGTAGATGATCCGGAGACGAGCAGGAGGCTTCCACGTAATATATATAGTATTCTCCCTGTGTTGTTGAAGATCACTGCTTGGGCATTGGTGGTGCATCTTCTACTTTAGTTTTCTTTTGTTAGAGACAGTAAATTTGGAAAGTTGTAACAAGCTGTATTTGGATTTCCACTGCTCTGATGTTGACATTGATTATTAGTTATCAGCTTATGCACTGTCTCGCCTGTTTTATGTCAAGTATGTTATTATTATATTTTATCCTATGCGCTGTGAGACATTCTACAGGTTCCTCGTTTAGTTCATTCCCTTCTTCCTTTTCCTTCTAACGACCCGTTCCGTGATAACTGGACATGTGTACAACGCACTTTTGGAGTAAATGTCGGTTGGTGCGGGGCGGGCCGTCACACTTGGTATCAGAGCTCTAGGTTGCGTAGTTAACCTAGGGAAGTTATCAGGGAGAGATATTATACGTATACGAGAGAGCGTATTTGTGATTACTTTGGTTTTTAAAAGCAATATATATATATATACTATTACTAGTATAAGGATGAAGTCGTACTGCACTAGCACCACTATGGAGTCGTTAATCGTTTCCTTTTTCAGATTGACGATGAGCCGGTATACTAGAGGTGCTGGTAGAGGAGCCAATAATGGGAATGCTGCTGACATGAGGACGATGTTTACTGACCTCATGAGAGAGATGCTTAGAGATGTGCAGAGGGCAGCTCCCAATGGTGGAAATGGTGGTGGTCCAATAGTGCAGGCGCCAAGAGTCGACTTCGCCAAGCTGAATAAGGATTATACTAGCCTTTGTGGGAAGCCGTTCCACGGAACGGAGTCGGCCACGGATGTTCAGGATTGGTTGGATAGTTGCGAACGTATCTTCGAGGATTTGGGTATCGAGGATGCGATGAAGAGAAAGCTAGCGTCCCGTTAGCTGCAAGGGCGGGCAATGAATTGGTGGAATGCTATAAAGGCAGCTACTCCCGAAGATCAGATTACTTGGGAGCAGTTTAAAGCTCGCTTTAGCGAGAAGTTCATTCCAGCTGCTCAGAAGTCAGTGCTGTTTAAGAAATAATTGGAGCTCAAGCAGAATGGCAGAGCAGTCTCGGAGTATATTGCTGAATTCGACACTTTGTCGAAATATGGGTTATCTCTTATTGATACTGCCGAGAAAAAGAATGAGAAATTCATAACTGGTTTGGATCAGTACTTGGGGGAAAAACTTATTAACCACATCGATGAGACGTTTGAATCGATTGTGGGGAAAGCATTAAGATCAGAAAGTCTCAACCCTAAGTCGAAGACTGAGGTTGCATCTGCAGAAGAGCCAAAACCACAAGCAAGTGGTGGAGGCAAGGGTGGTTCCCAGAATAAGAGAAAGCAGAACCAAGCTAAGGATGGCCAGAAGAAAAAGAATAAGCAAGATGTTGAGTGCTTCAGCTGTGGTAAGAAGGGCCATTATGCTAGTAATTGTCGGGCCAAGCCAGCGGATAGGAAGTGCTTCAACTGTGGCCAAATGGGACATCACAAGGACAAGTGTCCACAGCCCCCTAAGGAAAAGCAAATGGTGAAAGCCTACGCTCTTAATGCTATTCCTTCTTCGTCGAATGCCCCAACAGCGGCGGAGAAGGGAAAGAATATCGTCATTCAAGGTATGCTTTCTGTTTACGATGTTCCTGTTAGAGTTTTGTTTGATACCGGAGCTTCCAGTTCTTTCATATCTAGTGACCTGGTAGATAGGTTGGGATTGAGGCCCGAGATTGTCGATAGACCTTTAGTAGTGACGAACCCGATTGGTAGTTCGACTAGCCTTAGCATGATTTGTCGTAATGTGGTCTTATCGAGTCATGGATGCATGTTTGTTTGTGATTGCTTTGTTTTGGGCTTTACTGCGTTTGGCATTATTTTGGGAGTAGATTGGCTCCAAAGATACGGGGTGGTGGTAGACTGTGAGGGCTTGTTGGTGACAGCTAGAGCGGATGATGGGCGGAGGATAGTGTTTGGTGGTCTACCCAGTAAGGGGGTATTGGCTAGTTTTCTAAACTCCCTCGACATTCCGCATAGTGAGTTGTCAGGTTTGCCCGTGGTTGGCCAATATCCGGAGGTTTTCGAAGAAGTGACCGGACTTCCACCACACCGAGAGATTGAGTTTCGTATTGATTTGGTAAAGGATGCCAGGCCTATAGTGATGCCACTTCGTCGTATGGCACCAAGAGAGCAGAGACAGCTCGAGGTGCAAGTCAGCGATCTTTTGAAGAACGGATTTATCAGAAGGAGTGTTTCTGAATGGGGAGCACCAGTTGTGTTTGCTACCAAGGCTGATGGTTCCCTTCGTTTGTGTGTAGACTACCGCGAGTTGAATAAAGTGACGAGGAAGAACAAGTATCCTCTACCGCGGATAGATGATTTGTTCGATCAGTTGAGTGGCGCGAGAATATTTTCTCAGTTGGATCTCGCGACAGGTTTTCATCAGCTTAGAGTGGAAGCTGAGAGTATAGCTAGAACGACATTTCGGACGCCGTCTGGATTTTATGAGTGGTTGGTCATGCCATTCGGGCTGACCAATGCCCCAGCATATTTTGTGGATCTTATGAATAGGGTATTCGGAGATCAGTTGAATAAGTTTGTCCTTGTGTTCGTTGATGATATTTTGGTCTATTCGAGGACAGAGGAAGAACACAAGGAACATTTAAGAGTAGTGATGGAGGTGTTGAGAAAACACCAATTGAAAGCAAAGTTTTCTAAGTGTCACTTCTGGAAGAGGGAAGTGAGGTTCTTGGGCCATGTTGTATCAGAGAATGGTATTGCCGTGGACCCGGCAAAGGTGGCTACGGTACAGGATTGGCCTACGCCCAAGAATGCAACAGATGTAAGAAGTTTCTTGGGGTTAGCGGGATATTATCGTAAGTTTATCCAAGGTTTCTCCAAGATAGCAGCACCATTGACCCAGTTGACCAAGAAGAATCAAGCTTTTGTCTGGGATGAAAGGTGCGAGAATGCATTCAAAAGTCTAAAGGACAAGTTGACAAGCGCACCAGTTTTAGTCATTCCTAAGGGGGATGAAGAGATGACGGTATACACGGATGCCTGTGGTACCGGACTGGGTGTTGTATTGATGCAAGGCGGTAGGGTTGTAGCTTACGCAAGTCGGCAATTGAAACCGCACGAGAGAAGATACCCTACCCATGATTTAGAATTGGCAGCAATCGTGTTCGCGTTAAAGATGTGGAGACACTATCTCTTGGGAGAAAGATTTGAGCTGTTTACAGATCATAAGTCGTTAAAGTATCTCTTCTCTCAGAAAGATCTGAATCTCCGTCAGCAGAGATGGTTAGAGTTCTTAGCTTCCTATGATTGTGACATCGCATACACACCAGGAAAGGGCAATGCGGTGGCTGATGCATTGAGTAGAAGACATGCCAGCTTAGGGGCTATGTTCCTTGAATGGAAGCAACTGGAGTTTATCGCGGGGTTTGATTTCAGACCAAAGTGCGAATTGGATCCAGAAATGTTAGCAAGTTTGACGATCAGACCCACTTTGATTGAGCGGATCGGCTCTAGTCAGAGGGACGATCCTAACCTATTGGAAATCATCTCCAAGTTAGAGATGGGTATCGATGAGGAGATGAACAAGTATGGGCTTGATCGAGATAGATGGCTTAGAAAGAATGGAAAGCTTGTTGTACCCAATGTCAATGGATTGAGGGATGAAGTGCTTAGAGAATGTCATCACTCAAAGCTGACTATACACCCCGGTGGTAACAAGATGTATCGAGATATGAAGCAGACTTACTACTGGGAAGGGATGAAAAGAGACGTTGGGAAGTTTATATCCAAGTGCATGAATTGCCAGCTAGTTAAAGCCGAGCAAAAGAAGCCTAGTGGGTTGTTACAGCCCTTAGAAATTCCCGAATGGAAATGGGAGCAAGTCTCGATGGATTTCATCGATGGTTTACCAAGGACTAGATCGGGACATGATAGCATTTGGATGATTGTGGATCGATTGACTAAAAGCGCAAGGTTTATACTAGTCAAATCGACCAGAACGGCAGCTAAGTTAGCAGAATTGTATATGAAGTGGGTAGTGAGATTTCATGGAGTACCTAAAATCATCGTGAGTGACCGAGACCCGTTGTTCACTAGTGGGTTTTGGAAGAGCTTACAAGAGGCTCTAGGGTCAGAGTTACATCTCAGTACCGCCTATCATCCTCAGACCGACGGTCAGACGGAGAGGGTGAACCGTATTTTGGAAGATCTCTTGAGAGCATGTATATTGGATTTTGGTGGATCATGGGATGACCATTTGCATCTAGTAGAGTTTGCATATAATAATAGCTACCAATCCAGTATTGGTATGGCTCCGTTTGAAGCTTTGTACGGAAGACCGTGTAACTCACCATCATGTTGGATAGAGACTGGCGAGAAGTTTATGCTTGGACCAGATGTGGTGAGGGAAACTTCAGATAAGATCAAGATCATTCAACAACGAATGAAGGCAGCCCAGGATAGGCAGAAAAGTTATGCTGATAAGAGAAGAAGAGACTTAAAATTCTCCGTTGGTGACTTGGTGTTTGTCAAGATCTCTCCGTTGAAGAGTGTAATACGATTTGGCAGGAGAGGCAAGTTGGCACCAAGATTCGTTGGCCCATTCCCTGTTCTTGAACTAGTCGGGAATTTGGCATATAGAATTGACTTACCAGAGAAAATGGCGGGAGTTCACAACGTATTTCATGTTTCCCAACCAAGGAAGTTCGTTCACGACTCAGATATGACTATTTCACCTGATCAGTTAGAGGACTTCGAAGTAGAACCCGAGGCGGTTGGGAACCGCAAGCCGGCCCGTATTGTCGAGCACGACATGAAGCAACTTCGAAGGAAGGCGGTGAAGCTAGTCAAGGTACAGTGGAGTGAGGACGAGAGTGATTGTACTTGGGAGACAGAGGAGGACATTAGGAAGACACACCCAGAACTCTATGCCTGGTAAGATTTTGACTTCGATTTAGTTTTCCGCATGCTAGGATAGGCTTGTTTGCTTGTTTTGCATGTTTGATTGTTGTACGTGGCTGTTAGGCATGCGGGATCCTTTGTATGTTTTGGGTTAAGGAATTTCGGGGACGAAATTTCTTAAGGGGGAGAGAGTGTAACGACCCGCATTCTACGCATCATAGGATCGTAGGATATTTATTTCTGTCACATACGAAGTCGTATGGTCATGTAACTTTGGGAGACGACTATTGGGTTCATTTCCCATGTTCATGATTTTTCCCGATTTTTATATGACCATTTTACCCCTAGTTGGCACTGTTTTGGCCATAACTTTTGATTGGAAAGGAATTTTGACCTAAAACCACTTCCATTGGCTCCGGATGATGGTTTCTCTTTCCGTAGAGTGGTCACATTAGTCAAACAGACTCACTGTTTGGGGGATATGGCTGAAACAAGTTTCAGATGGTGAAAAACAGCTTAATTGGGCTTAACCGGGTGATTAGCTGCTAGGCCCAGAGGGGAATTTCGGGTTTAGAGGTATAGGAGGACTGATTAGGGTTAGGTTATCGCTTTCATTTCAGTTTTGAGCCGCCACAAACCTTCTTGAGACCTTAGTAATGACTTCCATCCTCTAAAACCTCTCCAAAACACATTTTTAGTGAAGATTAAGCCTAAACTACATCAAAGCAAGGCCAAATAGCAACAAAGCATGGTTGGAGCTGCTGCTATACATAGGAATTCGACCCAAACAGAGAGTATTTCAGATTTGGTGTTTCATTTGTGGCCAAGGTGAGTGATTTGCATAGTTTTTGCACTAATTACGGTGATTAAGGGTAATTAGTGAAGATTAGCGAATTTATACGTAAATAAATTCTGGAAAAATTCTTAAAATTCTAAAATAATGTTTTAAGGCTCTGTTAGAAATTTGGATTAATTTCGATGTGTTTTGCTAATCGTATGCTTAAAACATGATTAAGAGGGATTATAGGAAAATGTGAGGTTTAGCCACTTTTGATCCATTTTGGTTCATTTGAATTGTTGTTAGCTGTTTGTGGTTGTTCTTACATGTTGCTATGACTCTATGGTATGTTTTATGATTGATTAGAATAGTTAGATTGGTCGAAAATGCCGTCGAATGGCGTAGAAAGCTCGCTGGAAAGTTGCAGAAGTGTGCAGGTTCCGAACCGGTTCGGATCGGAGAAAGGGGTCGGATCGGATTTGTGAACTGACCAAGGGAATTCGAACTGGATTGGAACTTGTCACTGGAGGAGGCTTGGCGAGAAGGAAGGCCGTTTACTTGGAGTTGGAGTGGACAAGGGGATCGGATCGAAAGAATAATTGGAGGCCAGATCGGATCGACTTGGAGATGCAGGGCTCGGATCGGAAGTAAACATTTGGGAGAACTAGCAAGAGGGAAGGCCACGCGGATCAGATGGCAAGGAGGGATCGGATCGGAATACGTGAAGAAATAAGGGAGTGGATCGGAGTGCTGGAAGGAAGGACACCCGACCCGACCCGGAGGAGGACACCGACCCGACCTGAAGTGGAATACCCGACCCGAACCGAATGGAAAGATGACAAGGAAGGAGGACCGAACCGAACCGACGAGGGTAATGACCACCGAACCGAACCGTATTCTAGGGCTGCTACTGCACGACAACTCTTCTGAAGACCCACTCCAATTCGATCAAAACCCGAGATGCAAAGGAAGTCCAAATGAGGAGCTTTGACTCAGGATCCAGCTGGGAACCAATGAGTGGGCTTCATGATTGGGCTTTGCTGCGGGACGCGTGCCAAGGGGTTATCTATGTCTATAGCTTTGGACCACTATGGTAGGAGGTACGAAGGCGGATTCAGGGCCATTATGGCATCGGTAGAACCAAGGGCTACAACCAATGAAGTGGGTCATTGAAATGTTTGATCATGACTCTATATGTTTAGCTTGGTCATAGCAGGGTTTCTACAACAGTGATGTCATAATGGACATCACTTTATTTCTGTTATCATACTCTGTATATTCTTGTAATCTGATGGAATTGTTGTAATTAACAATGAAATGTTCTTCCGTCTGCGTTCTATTTTGTCGTGTCCTCAAAGTAATTCGTTCTTTCTCTTCTCTTCGGAGACCGGGGAAGTTTGGGTCGCTTCAGTTGGTATCAGAGCTTTGGTTTACAGAGCTCAGAGAACAAGGCACATTAGAACCAAACGAAAGAATTCATCAGATATTGGATTAGTAATATCCAAGGAGAATGACTCGTTAGAGATGGGATCAGTAGCATCCTAGAACTAGTGTGAAGAGAATATTTTTGAAAATGAAAACAATTTTTGTTTTGAAAATTTAAATCAATTATTCGCATTTGATTATTTATTTATATGAATTTGGACAATCCGGTATATATAAATTTTGCGTATACATCTGATCCACGTGTATTTGAAGTTTTAATATATCGGATAGATATAGATTCACACTCTAGTCGCCCGGAGATGGTTCTGTTGAATGTAGCTACATCATCAGAATTAGTGTTCGAGTGTCGGAGGTGTGATATTTATATATTTCCTATTGATTGGTGTGAGAACCAAAATTAGATAGGGCCTATTGTTGTGATTTGGCATCAAAAATGTGATTTTTGACTATATAACCAAATTATGTGTTTGAAATGCTAATCAACTAATTGATTGATGGTTGTGTTGTTTGATTATTGTTGGATTAATTAAAATTTGAACCATTTAGTCAAATTGTACCAAAAAGTGGGTTGTATTGAAAATGTGTCGCATTTGCTTGCATATACTTGTACTTACATTGAACAGGTCATAGCAAAGAGGCTAGAGCAGAAGAATAAAATTGTTTGCCCGACAAATAGGTACATGTTTACCATAATTTACTGTTTTGTTTGGGTGATGATGATTTTATGAGCCGATTGGCTAGCCTCTTGGCTTTTTCTTTTTCTTTTTGAGTTCAGAAGGCCTGTATGGCAATTTCGGAATTTTTCGTGCTTCCAGTGCAGGGGAGGTTATGGCGAAATTTTTCGGAAATTTTGGGTGTTAGTCAAAAATTTGAAAAGTTCTTAGAAACTAAAAAGTTGAAGAACTTAAGCCGTAGCCAAGGACGGCTTGTATGTTTGTTTGATTTTGATGTGTAGTTGATTGTGTGATGTGAAATGAAATAAAATATTTTATAGTGGAAAATATTTTATAGTTAAAAATATAATTTTTAAAGTGTATATGAAGTAAACTAATATAAACAGATCGGACGATTTGTTTATATACACACATTTGACTGATATTGATTGGGACGATAAATTTTACACATCGCCCAACTGCACAAATAAAATATGTGTTTGATTGTTTGAAACCCCACACAGGTATTGGGATGATAGATAACATACACTAATCCCAATAATTAGTTGTATGTCGATCGATTGATTGACAGACTGTTATGAGCGTTAAATATTTATATTTGATGCTTATACAGTGTAGAATGCACTTTGGATGATGGTTGATTATTCATCGTTGTTATTGTATACATGTACTGTAGAAAATCCATATAATTAACATTATATGGTAATTGAATGGGCCTCATTCCATATTTGAAATAGAAATATTTGAAATAGAATATTTGAAAATAGAAATATATGAAGCCGTGTTGATTAGATTGACGCCATTTTGATGTGAACGATATTTATATCGATTATATTCGTTTTTATAATGAATATTGAAAAGTGCTTTCAAAATCGAATATTTTGAAATGAAATTCGAATTGAAATTGAATAGAAATGAATTCGAATTAAACTGAATAGAAATGAATTCGAATTGAAATTGAATAGAAAGGAATTCGAATTAAATTGAAATTGAATTGAAATCGATTTGAAATGAATTTAAAACGAATTTATATTGGAATATTCAATTTTGATTTGAAATTGAATATGAAGTTGAAACCATTTTGAAAATGAATTTAAAACGATTTATATAATACGTTTTAAAAGGAAATCGACGAAGTATATATTATATATTTTATATATATAATATAATGGCCTGAATAGAACGCGCCGCGCCGCGGTAGTTCGTGAATTTCGACTATTTACCTCGAACGGATATTACGAGAGATCCGACCATCGGATTCTCCTAAAACTGGAACCGTTAGGTTCGTATCGAAAAGAGCTTTCTAACGAATATTAGAAATTTGAAATCTAACGGCTGGATTTGGAATTATGTCCAAATCAAATTTGGAAAAGGTCGCTGTAAGTGCAGTTCGATGGCCATTGACGGAAATCGACTGTACGGGCCTTGATAAAGTTATTAAAAATATCAATAATTTGTGTAAAATCATAAGAAATGATTTGTGAAGAATTGCGATGAAAAACTCCATATTTGAAAAGATAAAAATAGATTTTTATTGAAATGAACTAGTTTTGAACTAAAATAATAATTTATTTATTTTTAAAATAAATAAATTGGATTTGAAATGGTTTTGAAAATAACCAGAATTTCCAATAATTGCGTTGAAATGGATTTGAATCGAAATTGTCTTCGGAATATGTCGATGTTGGATTTCGTGATTATACAGATATTGTTATGGAAATTTGAAAGATATATATATCGTTATTTCCAATACGATATTTGTTTGGTCGTAGAATTTAATATTGAATATAAGCCGATATATTTTCTATTCAGAGCCTTGTATTTAATATCAAATGTGATTTGGGTTTGTCGTGAATGGTGTCTTTATTAACACTGTTCTTAAGCCCAGTTGAGAAAAAGATTAAATCTTTTTATTTAGATTTAATGAAGTGTACCAATTAAATAATATTTAAATGGAATTGAATTGGTATTGATTTTTGGGTTTATCGTGAACAGTGTTTTAAATAACACTTGTTCTTTAACCCGATAATTAATGGAAAGTGATTTTGGGTTTATTGTGTGCCGTGTTTTAAATGACATTGGTTCTTTAACCCTGTTAAAGACAGGATATTGATTTCTGTGAAGATTAAAACTAAGTGGAGTTTTAATGAATCTTTAATTATATTGAAATGATCGAGAATGGATTATCACCAGTTTTACTCCAGGCGATAGTTAAATATTTAATTAGATTTGAACGTGAAATGGTAATTGAATTTACCGATAACACCATGGTGTTAGATATGAAGTATGACCAGTTTACTTCATGGGATGAATATGTTGGGATTGGGAAATAAAATAAATGATTACTTCGGTGTGGTTCGCTAATCCCGACTAGTTTGAATTGATATTCAAAGAAGATTGAAGAATAAATTTAAAGAATTTATCTTTGATAAAATTAATGGGAACCTTTCCCAAAGTATAAGAATATTTGAACAAAAGAATTCATCAGATATAGGAATGAGGCGTATGTTGTGTTTGTGTAACACTTGTTTATTATATACGCGAGTTATTCAGAAAGACCGGGTTTATCCAATTCTGAATAACTGTTACGATGATAAGTCGAAGATGAAGAGGGTGGTCGAAGACCGGAGGTCTTCATGTCGTTTGGGGGATTACTGATGATCTTGATTGGGATGTACACCCAAGAAGATGGAAACAGTTGGTGATCGTCCAGACGTACTTGGAGATCGATGGATATGCGGGGTACTAGGTGCCTCCGGTTTCGTTCAGACCTAGAACGGACTTGTAAATGGACCGTGTGTCTGACAATGGATTTTAGTCTGTGTGATTGATTTCTATTAAATATATATCTGTTTGGCGGCGGAGAATTTATTCTCTTGCTTAACGCCCTTCTCTGAGACGTATGGGCTCAGGGGTTATATACTGATGGATATCAAACGCATAGAGTGAATTGCCTGTGTGGCATGCCTAAGTGGCAAATGATCAAGGCTTTTGTTGAAAAACAAAGTCTTGTGGTTGATAATCGAAGCACGGCCTTTGTGGCGTAGCTTTGTGTAACGTTTACTTCGCGAGTTTCACACCCGGTATGAACCAAAAACGGGAGAGGACCTCAGGGAGGGCATGCGTTTCTTTCTATCTAGAAGTGGCGTCAGTGGTTTTACACGCCCTGACGAGTTTGACTTATGTGGTTGTTGGTGTTACGAGACGCCTCAGTTTGATCGGACGATCCGGGTCTGATGGAGCCATTCATTGGCTCACTTACGCCCCAAAGGGCGGGGAAACACAGTGTTCAGGAATTTTAATCCACATCGGTGGACCGGCCCTGTTGCTCCAAGGGGCAGTTGCGGGTGTTCCTGAGGCTCGGGCTAGACAGTCTCGAATCGGTTGAGGACTATCTTTTGCCTCGGTTCATAGATGGAAATCCAACTTCCTAATACGTGACATTTGCGGTTTTACTTGTAGAGCCTAGTATGGCGACATAGTGGGATGGGGCGCTTATGCCGTCTATGATTGATACTTATGATTTGAAGTTGTTTTATACACTATGCACTTATAATAGTATCAAATGATTTGTTTTAAACGTATCAAGCATTCTTGGCTATTATAAGGTAAAAACCCTATCCTCCGGCTTGCTTGCATTGTGTGATGGGAACTGGGTCTTATAATAGCTTCATTGTTCTTTATTTAGCATTGCGCTGTTGTTATATGCAATGGTATTCTTGGGAGGAAATCCGTTCCGTGTTATACGGCGTGGTCCCTTGATTTACCGAACTTTGAAATAAAGATTAATAACTGCTTTAGTTCTCACACCAGTCCCATGACTGACCTAGAGTTTATTGTTTTGACCTAAACTCTGGGTGCCCCTATTTTGACACGGGCAGCTAGTAGTTTTGGTTTTGCAGATTTATATTCACAGGATCCTGGTTTACAGCTGGAACGATATCCGGAAAGCTTTGTATCCGTATATCTCCTTCAGTTGTATTTTGTATTATTTTCCGCTGCTATGTATTTAAATGTAATTTAAATCTCTGATATTTCTGTGTAATATTCATTTATACTCTGTATATTCTTGTAATCTGATGGAATTGTTGTAATTAACAATGAAATGTTCTTCTGTCTGCGTTCTATTTTGTCGTGTCCTCAAAGTAATTCGTTCTTTCTCTTCTCTTCGGAGACCGGGGTAGTTCGGATCGCTTCAATTTTATAAATATTCTCTTTTCAATATTCCGGTATGTCATGGTGTTTAACATATCAAGCTATGATGTCCAATATTGTCCATACATATATAATCAACAACGGATTATAAATCACAACATATATCACAATATATGAAAACAATAAAATAACTGTTGAGGAATCCAGTCGGATTCCTCCAACCTGTTTCCCTGCATCCACAGATGTTACGCAATAAAATCAACATCACTTTCAATTCCATATGATGTATTCTGTTAAACAGAATCAATATAGAAATTCAACTAACTGACTAGCAGTTCAATCAAACAGTCAACACACAGTCAATCAGCCAATATTTAACAGTTCTAAAATTACAACATGAAATTATAGACTGTTCAGAGTTGGTGAGTTTTACTCACATTGGACGATCATCGTTAATAACGATAACCATCGCTCGGTTTGATTCAGACGGACAATTTATTTTGCTATAAATTGTAACGAGCTCGGATTCGCTCCCAGTCGGTTTCATGGTGTAGCCACCGCCCATACGATACTATCGGATCTTGTTTCTTCCAATTCTGACTCCGTATGAAATAGATATACAATTACGAAGTAAATACACTTTTAATTTGAATTTAAACATGATTTAATTTATAATTGGGCTTAACTTTAAACTCCGGCCCATCTTCCTTCTAAAAAAGCCCACCACGACCCTTCTTCCTCTTCCCCAAATGACTCGCGCACTTCCTTCTCCTCACAACAGCCGCTGTTGGTCCTCCCATTACTCCTCCGTTCTTCCATGGATTCACTTATAAACTCCACCGCACTGTTCCATGTTTCACAGAAATCCGGTTTAAAACGAATCCTGTACATTCAGTTGAAGTTCGAATCGCCAATTTACGAAGTGCAGCGCCATTTTGAGCTCGATTTTAATTATATTATAACTCTACGTTCAAACTGTCGTTTATATAATATATTTGTTATTCAATTTCAATTCCAAGCTGAATTAAATATCATAGATGATCCAGTTCACACCATATCGCCATTTCAGCCAAATCTGATTATTTCAGAATTAAATATATTATTTTAATTAAATATTCATTATTATTTAATTCTATGACCATTTATTTCACTAAACCACCATTTATATAATTAAATAAATTAATTGTAATACCTCTGCCAATGCGGGTCATTACAATCTTTCCCACTTAAAATAATTTCATCCTCGAAATAGCTAAAAGGTAGAGGACGACCCTATCGACTGGTTAGAACATATTTGTTCACTTCTAATTCTTCAGTTTCAACTGAACCAATTTAATTTCAATTAAATTATTAATTAATTCTTATCAACGAAAATTTTCAAAAATCCTGAAAATTTTCTAACGCCTTAACTTTTCGAAAAATTTCGCCAGCACCTCCTTTGTACTGGTCAATACGTCAAACTCCAACTTGCCTCTCTGGGCCATCTCCAACCAAAGGAAAATCAAAGAGCCAAGCGACTTGCCAATTCGGCTCATAAATCTTATATCCAATAGAAATATAAACTTGTACCTTTTGTCGGTATATCATTATATCCTTTCCACCTGTTATCAATTCAGCAGATACAAGGGTTATCCCAATCAAATTCCAATATGCTTTTATCCACAACACAACCATTCGCTTATATCTAAGCCAAATATCATTTCAACTCGAGTTTTCTTCTCGATTCCCAACTCTTAACATAATTATCACATTACACTTCAAATTTGAATCTCACAATCCAATTTGTCTTGATATCATTCTAATTCAATCTCAGTTACCACTTTACTGTCTTTACTTTAATTCAAATTTGCTTTCACAAATTTCTGTTAAATTTGTTTTTAATTCAAACAGTCTTTTCCTGGGAGTTTTCAAACAGTTTACTCTTTTCAAAAATCAAATTTTCTTTTTGAACATTTCACTGAGCCCTTGATTAATATTCCATTAGTTAAATCACTTCTCTATTTCTTTATCAGTATTTGTTAACCAAATATTTTCAATAACCATATTGGCCTTTTATGTTATTTGGAAAACATTTCCGAATATCGCCTTCCTTTATTTTATAAACTTTAGAAAATATATGCTATTTATAATTGGAAAATATTCCAATTACTTATCTCTTTTCCGATCTCGTTTATTTCTATACTTAGGAAATATTCTTTATTATATTTCCAAGCTTACTTTTATTTGGGTTAAAACGAATGTTGTGTAAAACATCGTTACGACAACCCAAATACTATATTCAACCAACTCTTATTCAACATTGATCTTCGAGCCTGAAATCTTACTATTTATTTGTTAATAATGAAATCAATCAAGTTGGGGTATAACTACCTCTTAGACCTTGACTGAATAACATTTATAACGTCAAAACAGATATGACTACTTACTCGAATAATCAATACCATACAACTACTTATTCACCTTTAAATACGTACAGGCTTCCTCTTTCTATTCTTACTAGATTTTATTCTTAGTTTTCCATTTTGATTTTACTATTCTGTTTCTAAGTTCGTTTCCTTATTGACTTATATATATATATATATATATAATATATATATATATATATATATATATATATATATCGATACGTTGATTTCTAACTATCAAATTATCTTAAAAATATTCTAACTCCTTAAATTCTCGGAAAAATTCGCCATAACCTCCTTTGTACCGGGAGCATCGGGATATTTCAAATAGCCTCCCATGGCCCTCGCCAATCCAAGAGAAAATGAAAAAGCCAAGCGGCTAGCCGACACGGCGCATAAAATCTCATATATGAATTAAATACATACCTTTTCGTCGAGCATTCTATTTATATACCTTCATACCTTATCCATACCTATCTCATGTATATTTATACCAGCCCAATCTATTTTAACTATACCTGGTCGTCTTAACTCAATTTGTTAATTAATTTGTTAATTAACTCTTTAGTCTATTTCACTTTTATATTTGAACATGACTTGTTCAAATATATTTTAACTTGCTTATTAACTAATTTGAATCCAAATTTCAAATTTAAGTTCTATATTCGATTTCGAATATCCATTTACAAATCCAATTCACCTTTCAAAGTTCAACTTCAAATTCAAAACTCGATTAACTAATTCCTCTTCGACTTAGTTAATTCTATTCAATTTCTATTCAAATTTTATATCACTTCTATTATTCAAATCTATATATCAAATCCTATTCAAATTCTATTCAAATTCTATATATTCAAATTCTATTCAAATTCTATATATTCAAATTCTATAGTTTAAATTCCATTTGAATTCTATATTCAAATCCTATATTTGAATTCCATTCGATTTTTATATTCAAATTCTATATATTCAAATCCTATATTTGAATTCCTTTTGAATTCTATATTCGAATTCCATTTGAATTTCTATATTCAAACTCTATTTGAATTTCTATATTCAAACTCTATTTCAATTCCATTGAATTTCATATATTCAAACTCCCTTTGAATTTCTATATTCAAATCCTATTATTACTCTATATGAATTCTATATTTAATTTTCCATTATTTAAATCTTCTTTATTCAAATCTCATTTGAATTTCTATATTCAAATCCCCTTTGAATTTTCTATATTCAAATCCCCTTTGAATTTTCTATATTCAAATCCCCTTTGAATTTTCTTATTATAATTCTATGTTTGAATTTCCTTTATTCAAATTCCTTTTCAAACTTTCTTTATTCATTCTTTAAATAAGTCCCGATTTCAATTCCTTTTGAAATTGATATTTCTACCTTTGGAAAATAGATTTCCCTTCCAATTTCACACTTGTATTTTTATTTCTGAATTATCCAATGATTCTTCTTTTCACTTCATTTATAAACTTCGTTAATAAAAGAACTATTTATAAACTTCGTTTATAAAGGAACTTCTCATTTTATTTCTTTTAAAACAAGTTAATATTTCAAATCTATTTAAAAATTCAAATTCTATTATTCAAATTCTATATTATAAATCCCATTTTGAAATTCAACACAACTAGTCTTTCCCAAAACAAATTCAAAACAGTATCTCTGGTAGTAATTTGTCACTTACAACTCGATAATGAATAATGATGATGCAGCTGTCATCATCGGAATCTATTTTCCAGTGATCGAAGTGAGTTCAATACTATAAAACCATTTCTAAACATTTCCACTTTGAAATTCGTTTCAAAATATAATTCACACTACTTGTAAAACAATTTAAAATCTCCCAGGATCTTAAATTTTCCTTACTTTTAATTCAAATCCATTTACAAATACTTATCCAATTTTCCAGAGTTTTAATTCAATTTCTGGTTTAAATTTTAGATTTAACTCATCTGATTTCACGTATTTCACTTATATGAATTCTGATTGGTTATTTACATAACCATTTAATTTATAATCTTACTCGATTATAATAACAACCAATATATCCACTATATTATAATTTTGATATATATATCTTCTCTATATCGAGACATACTTTGGGTAAACTTATTTTAATTTACCCCTTTCGAAACATACCATGACGGTCCATCGTATTCGAGTGTTTACAAAATCCCTACCGATACAGTGGATCAAACTGATCGACCAGAACCCATAAACGACTCAACCAACAAATCTCCACAATATAAAACAATTTTTATATCAATAACAAATACGCACTCGTATATCTACACTCAACTCAATCTAGGGTATTACTAACCCTATCTCTACTAAGTCACGCCATAGAGCAAAGGTAATTCTCTTAACTTAAGCTCTGATACCAACTGTAACGACCCGGATTTTGATTTAACTCTAACTATTTAACTCTAACTAGTTTAACTCTAACTAGTTAACTCTTTGTCCTTATTCAGTTTCAAACATCGATGTTGAAATCAATTCTTACTTCTTTATATAAGTCTTGACTTATATATTCTATTTATATTCTAAGTAAATAATCCCTATTTAATATTTTATTTATTTAACAAATAAATAATTCATTTTATTGTATCTTATCTACTTATTCTATATAAATACTTCACTTTATAAATATTCCATTTATAAAGATTTCCTTTATTTATAATTCTACTTAAATGTATTTTCTATTCATAAATATTCCATTTATAAATACTTCTATTTATAAATATTCTATTTATAAATATTCTCTCATATAAAATCCTCTTGTTTTATAAATATTCTCTTTTATAAAATCCTCTTGATTTTATAAATATTCTCTTTTCAATATTCCAGTATGTCATGGTGTTTAACATATCAAGCTATGATGTCCAATATCGTCCATACATATATAATCAACAACAAATTATTAATCACATCATATATCACAATATATGAAAACAGTAAAATAACTGTTGAGGAATCCAGTCGGATTCCTCCACCCTGTTTCCCTGCATCCACAGATGTTACACAATAAAATCAACATCACTTTCAATTCCATATGATATATTCTGTTAAACAAAATCAATATAGAAATTCAACTAACTGACTAGCAGTTCAATCAAACAGTCAACACACAGTCAATCAACCAATATTTAATAGTTCTAAAATTACAACATGAAATTATAGACTGTTCAGAGTTGGTGAGTTTTACTCACATTGGACGATCATCGTTAATAACGATAACCATCGCTCGGCTTGATTCAGACGAACAATTTATTTTGCTATAAATTGTAACGAGCTCGGATTCGCTCCCAGTCGGTTCCATGGTGTAGCCACCGTCCATACGATCCTATCGGATCTTGTTTCGTCCAATTTTGACACCGTATGAAATAGATATACAATTACGAAGTAAATACACCTTTATTTTGAATTAAAACATGATTTAATTTATAATTGGGCTTAACTTTAAACTCCCGGCCCATCTTCCTTCTACAAAAGCCCACCACGACCCTTCTTCCTCTTCCCCAAATGACTCACGTACTTCTTGCTCCTCACAACAGCCGCTTTTGGTCCTCTCGTTACTCCTCCGTTCTTCCATCGATTCACTTATAAACTCCACTGCACTTTTCCTTGTTTCACAGAAATCCAGTTTAAAACGAATTCTGTACATTTACTTGAAGTTCGAATCGCTAATTTACGAACTATAGCGCCATTTTGAGCTCGATTTTAATTATATTATAACTCTACGTTCAAACTGTCGTTTATATAATATATTTGTTATTCAATTTCAATTCCAAGCTGAATTAAATATCACAGATGATCCAGTTCACACCATATCGCCATTTCAGCCAATTTTGATTACTTTAGAATTAAATATTCATCATTATTTAATTCTACGACCATTTAATTCACTAAACCACCATTTATATTATTTAATTAATTAATTATGATACCTCTGCCAATGCGGGTCATTACAAACTGTTATTGTATATGGAATTTAAAAGGCTTTGTCGTTATTCCATTTATATTATTAGTCGGATACAGAAATTGATATCGATTATATATTGATTTGCTTTCCGTGAAGATTCCATAATTAATGGAATGTGATTTTGTGTTTATCGTGAGCTGTGTTTTAAATGACATTGGTTCTTTGACCCCGTTAAAGATGAGATTATTTTCTTAACTTTGAAAAGTCATTAAGAAATGTTTTTTGAGAATAAAATGAGAATTAGAGATTTAATGAATCTGTGAATATGATAATTTAAATTATCAAATTCGGGAAATGATCGAGAATGGAGTATCACCAGTTTTGCTCCAAGTCGATAGTTAAATCTTTAATTAGATTTGAATGTGAAATGTTAATTAAACTTACCGATAACACTGTGGTGATAGATATGGTGTATTGCCAGTTTTTCTCCATGGGATGAATAGGTTGGGATTGGGAAATTAAACAAATGATTAATTCGGTAAGGTTCGCTTATCCCTACAAGTTTGGGAAACCTTAATATGGTTTAAATTGTGAAAAGAATATTTAAATAAAAGAATATTCTAGATTGGAATGTGGTGTATGTTGTGTTTTTATAGCACTTGTTTATTATATACGCGAGTTATTCAGAAAGCCCGGGTATATCCCATTCTGAATAACTGAATCGACGATAAGTCGACGATGAATACGGTGGTTGAAGACCGGAGGTCTTCGCATCGTTTGGATGATTACTGATATCTTGATTGGGCTGTACACCCAAGACGAGGTAATAAGTGGTGATCGTCCAGACGTACTTGGAGATCGATCGGATATGCGAGGGCCTCTCTCCTGTATTGGACATATGGGAGAGGAATAAGGTGCCTCCGGTTTCGTTCAGACCCAGAATGAACTTGTAAAGGGACTGTGTGTCTGACTTTGGATTTCATTCTGTGTGGTTAATAGACATCAGTTGCATGGCGTGAATTGCCTTTGTGGCATGCTGAGATGCAAATGATCAAGGCTTCTATTGAAAAGCAGAGTCTTGTGGTTAATGATCAAAGCATGGCTTAAATATAGCATTGCTTTGTGTATAGCGTTAATTCGCGAGCCTCACACCCTGCTATGAACCCGAAACGGGAGAGGACATCAGGGAGGACATGCGTTTCCTTCTAGCTAGGAGTGGTGTCAGGGTTTTGCACGCCCTGACATTTTACTTAGGTAGATGATGGATAGCGAGGCGCCTCGGTTTATCGGCACTATGGGCCGATGGATGGTTTGGTGATATTCCGGCCAGTTTGACGCCCCATAGGGCAGGGAAATGCATTGTTCAGGCATTTTAATCCACTTCGTGTGGACCGTCCCTAACAATCCAAGGGTCATTCTAGCTTTGAACCTGAGACACTGGCTAGAGCGTCTCGAAGCAGTAAGGACGATCCCTTGCCTTGGTTCATGATGGAAATCCAATTTCCAAATACGACATCATGCAGTCTTGATTGTAAACCTATATATGGCGACATAGTGGTATGGGGCACTTATGCCGTCTATGATTGATACTTATGATTGAAATTGTTTTTGAAACACATAAACACTAGTAATAATATCAAATTACTTTGTTTTTACATATCAAGCATTATTTGGCTATTATAAGGTAAAAACCCTATCCTACGGCTTGCGTTGCATTGTGTGATGGGACCTGGGTCTTATAATAGCTTCAATTTCTTTAATTAGCATTTCGTTGTTTGTTTTATGCACAATTATTCTTGGGAGGAAACCCATTCCGTGTTATACGGCGTGTTCCATTGATTTACCAAATTTTAAAGTAAAGCTTTAAATAACTGTTTTAGTTCTCACGCCAGTCACATGACTGACCTGGAGTTTATTGTTTTAACCTAAACTCTGGGTGCCCCTATTTTCCACACGGGCAACTAGTAGTTTTGGTTTTGCAGATATTATATTCACAGGATCCTGGTTTACAACTGGAGATATATTCGGAAAGCTCTGTATCCGTATATTTGTTTCAATTGTGTTATGTATTATTTTTCCGCTGCATTGTAATTTAAATCTCTGATATTTATCAAATGTGTAACATTTATTCCTACTCTGGAATATTCTTGTACTCTGATGTAAATTGTTGAAATAAGTGTAACTCCCCGTAGTTCTGTAACACTAAGATTTACAAATCAAGGCAGAATTAAAAGTTAAAATCAAAATCAAGGGAAACGGGCTGCGCCATTGTGTTCGTCTTGGAATTCTGCATGAAAACGAGTCCGAGTTTGCGTGAATCGGAGTCTGTATGATGAAGATATGGCCTCCGGAAGTTTCAGCAAAGTTCAAATTTCAGACTCAGAAGGGACCTAGGTCGACTGGGTAGTCGACCCCCCCCCCCCACCCCAGGTCGACTTGGGAGTCGACCCCCCGCTTTTTCCAGCTTTCTGAACCTGATTCGTTTCTCTGTATCCGGACGCCTTTCTGACCAAATTCGTTGACTTCTACACTATATAAACATCCCTGGTCTTCTTCTTCATTCACTATTCTTTTCTATCCTTATGCTGCCTCTGAGAAAATATATAAATAAATAAAAATAAGAAGATAATACGAAAATCCAAGACAAGGTTATGCTGCTCAAGTTGTCTAGAAGAGATTCAAAGCTTCAAGATAAGGATTAAAGGCTAAACGTCGCACGAATCATAACAACGCCTCCTTTCTATTCTAATCTAATCTCTGTAAGTCAGTTATTTTTAGATTTGAACGTTTTTCTCTGTTCGTGACATGAATTTAAAGGAATAAAAGAATATGCCAAATCTCTCTCCCTCTATTCGAATCAGTGCCTACACTCTTGAACTTAATTAAGAACTGTTATGATTCGAGGACAAATAAGACCGTGACTATGAAACTATGGACCTTAGAACCATATGCCTGTGACTATGAACATTGCCTATGACTATGGACATTGCCTATGACTATAAATATTGCCTATGACTGTGACTGTGACTATGAGAATTATTTTCTTGACTGTGAACACCATCCTATGCCTTTGATTAGGAAAAGCATAAACTATTTCCTATGACATAACAAGGACATCTGTGATTAAACACCTGTGATTCATGGCTAGGAAAGTGTTGCTTAAGTTTTGTGACTATAAAATTGGGTCTAAACCCGATTATCTATTCTGTCTATTCTTGGTTATCTTTGGTTTTAGACCTTGGGAATTTACCTATTAAGTTAGGTCTACCCATGTTCTGAACCTACTCTGTCTATCCTTGGTTTTAGATCTTGGGAATTTACCTATTAAGTTAGGTCTACCTACGCTCTTCAACCTACGTCGTAATCTATATGCCTGTGAACTACCATCTTAGGCCAGTTGTTATGCCCGTTCTATCATGGCATTTTGGTTTATCCCCTTTTATCGACGAATCTAGCTTTATCTAGATTGAATCGCGAACGGTGGGAATACGATTTGGGCAAAATATGAAATTTACCAAAAACGTAGTTTAACTTGGAAATTAGCATAAATTGGGAACATGTATTACGGCATGTTCATAGAAATGCAAATTGGATAAATTTGACATGAATTATAAGATGTGTAATTTGAATCCAGTATTGACATGTAAATCTAGCATTTACATGAATAGTGAACTAGAGTAATAAGTCTAGTTTGACGTGAATTAGAATGTTGAATCGGAATTGGATTAGCTAATTTGGCACGGTAAGTATATTGGCATAAATGTGAAATTGACCATAATCAGGAGTAATTGGCAGGTTTAGCAAAATCATGGTTAGTGACACTTAATTTGGTATAGTCCACATAGCAAAAAGCATAAATATGATTTAGAAGGGGAAATAGGCCATAAGAATGAATGTAGACAATTTACACTAAAAGAGTAATTAGGAAATAAGTAAATTAGAAATAATTTACTTATAGAATTTGGCCTGAATGAGGAAATATAAATTTAGACAAATTAAAGGTTTATTAACGACATCTCTTTTAATGACACACCAGAAAGTTCTAGGGTGACAGAGTGGATAGTGTCTAGGCTTGGGTTTGGAAAATACAAGTTTCCTGCTCTCCCTGGCTATCCCTAACTGATCCGACGAACGGGATGGTTACTTTCAAAACTTGATTTGAAAATAAATTGAAACCCTTTTAACTTAGAAAACACGAATATGCCTAGCCCGAGGTTAGACTGAGTTGCGATGTAAACCTGCGCGGAACCAACCGGCACATCCAGTAGTCGCAACAATACCTGTCTAATGTGAGCGGTAGTGGCTTTAATTTATTTAGTTAAAGCTAGAACAAGAATGGAAGGGTTAAGTTAACTAAGACACTTAACCAGTTCAACATGATAACTAAACTTATGGGTGGGGTTAGGTTCAGACTGACACTTAATACAGTTGAGCTAGAATGAGAGGGTTAAGTCCATAGGAACACTTAACCAACTTAACACAGTTAAGCTATAATGGGAGGGCTAAGTCCATAGAGACACTTAACCAAACTCAAGGTAGCAAGACAAGATTTGTAGGGGTTAAGTAACTAAGAAAACACTTAGCCAAATTAACTTGTTAACTAGACTAAGAAGGTGGGGTTAAGTAAAGTTAATACACTTAGCAAATTTTGATATGTTAGCTGGGCTAGACCGTAGGGTTAAGTAAACTTGAACACTTAACCATCAGGTTGTGATAAAGGAATAAGGCTAAGTTTAAAACATGAAGGGACAATACTTAACCACTAATAACATGTTAGTTAAGACAGACGGGCAAGGTTAAGTTAAAAAGGAACACTTAACCAATACAGGGTGAATGGGTAGGGTTAAGTAATAAGAAATACTTAACCAATATAACTTGGTTTGTGGAAGGGTTAAGTCAACGTGAATTGCTGATGACACTTAACCAGCTTAACAGGATAAATGAAGAGGGTTAAGTTAGCTTGAATTGACTAATGACACTTAACCAATCCAAATTGACGGGAAAGAGAAGTGAGTAGTAAACCTTATTTAAAAGGAGCTAAGTAGTAAACCTTAGTTAAGAAAACAACGATTCTGGAAACTAAGTGGTAAACCTTAGTTGAAAAAACTAAGTAGTAATTCTTAGTATAACACGAGGAGGAGCGAACGTCCGTCTGGTTAAAAAGAAGGCTCCAACGAATTGGGTTACGAAGCCCGAGGCTTCGAGGGGACGTGAGGGTACTCTTCGTATCCCTCTGTGAGGCTGCAAATGATCCGCCTGGGTCCACAGAGGTTAAGGTCTTCGTAGAAGAACCAGGGGTATGCCTTGGTTGCAATACATGGCAACCTAAAGACTAGGATGGACCGGCGTGATTCGGTGAGCAAACGGTAGCCCTGTGATAGCGACTCGTCGTCTACCATCCATCTTGAGTCAATCGAGATACGTGAAGCGGAAAGGCAGAGAACTCCAAAAGACCATATACTTGCTATCTAGTTATGGGTGAGGATGGCCATAGGATAGTGGGGCACCGGGGGCCGGCGTATAGTTCTCATTTTACAAGGTGTGCCTTTCATTAGTTGAGGGAGGGGTCAAGTGGGACCATAGCCACTGGAATAAAAACAGACCTTAGCATCTGCATCGGCAGATATCTGAAAGCTCCCGACCGAGTTCTGTATTCCTTGATTTGCCCTGTCACAGGACTCGGACCGCAAATTACAGGACATGTGCATGTAGACAAGCGATAACGATTCGCGATACATGCGTGGGGAAGTATAGGAACATATACCACTCGAGGTAGTGTGTCCTAGACTTGGGGGCATTGTTCGACAGGTAGCATAATCCCTAGTTGGACTAGGTGGCATAAATCCTGAATCCGAGAAGCGTTCAGCAGACAGCGTAAACTCTAGTTAAATCTAGAAAGCACTTGATAGAAAACCCTAGATTTGATCTAGGTAATAAATAATGAATGTATGCCGGAAGGCAATGGAAAATACAGTGATTGGGATCACGCTATCGTTACTAGTTGGGACACTAGATAGGCGGTGCAGATATATAGAAACCAGTATAACAAGGAAATAGCGAAGCGGCGAAAGTATTAGAGCATATCCAGTTTATCTTATCTTAGCATATCTTGTGACTACCTTGTCTAATCTTGTTGACCCTATCGTCATGGTGTAATCTTGTATTCAGTTAATTCATGTCGTTTAGTTTTTCCATGTTCACATGCTAGAAGTTACTGAACTTACTCAGGCTTTATGTCTGACTCTGTTTTTCTTTCGTCTCCTTTTCTTCCGTTCCCCCCAGGTAGTAAAGGAGGGAATAGTTTAGCTCTGGTTAAGTTGGACTGCCACTCTTTCCCAGCTTGAAGATTTGTCGAAGTTTGCTTGGATTCTCTTTTCAGATGCTATGGCTGGTTCTTGCAAAAATCGGGGAATATAAATGTTGTTTTTATGCTTCTTTATTTTGTAAGATAGATGATACTCTGATATTGTAAAGAAACCATTGTACAAACTATTTTATCAATAAAGCAAAGTTTTATTTTCCGCTGTTTAATTTTTGTCTGTCTTGTAATTTATCTGCATCTTTTACCCTAAATGCTCCACAGAACTTAGTGCATTCCCTTTGTGAGTGACACTAACGGATGTGGGGTGTTACAATAAGCAATGAAATGTTCTTCTGTTTGTGTTCTGATTTGTCGTGTTCTCAATTCATTTCGGGCTTTCCTTTATGGGGAAGTTTGGGTTGTTTCAAAATCATTAATAGAGGAGGATTAAAATGCATGGTTTCTACTATATATGTGAAGCGTACGGTGAAGGAAAGAACCCAATTGTGGATGCAACTAACTAATGCGATGATGAAATCATATATGCCATGGATTCTTGCCGGAGATTCAACTGTATACTGAATAATAATGAAAGAATTGTGTCATAAAATGTGTTGAATGCAGATGTTGATTTCCAAAACTTTATGCGTAGTATGGGTTTGAGTGAGATAAGATCTTCTGGTAATTTCTTCACATGGAGAGGGGGAATTGACTTTTTTATTCATGAAAGACTTGATAACATCCTCGATAATAATGAATTACTGAATAATTTCTCGTTTTTGAATGTAGCGGTGCTTAATCACTCACTCAATTAATGATCATTCCCCACTTTTTGTTAGTCTTGTTAATAATTCCATCTTGGATCAACATAAGCCGTTTAGATTCAACAACGATAGACCTTTACTCCCGGATTATCAAACAGCTAATGATAATTTCTTAAGCAAACTAGCTCAAGGCCGTCTAGCGTTTAAATTCTTTATGAGATTGAGAATAATTAAAGGTGGCTTAAAGGAGTGGAATAGCAAGGGTAGTCCCAACATGGTGAGTTGTTTCGGTCTTCATCGGGAGTCAAACCCCAGTGAAGAACAAAAATAAATTTGTATAAGCTGGCTTGTTTTATACAGGCTAAGGTAAACCACACTACACGGATTGCAACCCAATACCGTTGGATTGCAATCCGAATGGTGGTGTGGAAACAAATCCACACCACTATTTAGCTAACTTAAAATAAGTCGTCTAAGCTTACTGCTATATGTAGTCTGCTTATTTTAAGCTGGTTATATACTCAAACCCAAAAACCCCCTTCTTCTTCTTCTTACATCCAGCCAATACTCTCTTCTGGCCAAAAACAAAAACGTGTTAAAAAAAAGTTGAGAGGAGCATGGAGGACGCTTCATGGAAGCGAAAACAGAATCGCTGGTAATGATATTATGAATAAGGAGAACGCACCAATAGAAGAAAATGTACCGATCGACGGCACCGGAGGACTTCGTACAATGACTGTCAGGAGAAGATGCATTGCTAGAGGCAGTAATCATGTAGTTCTAGATCTCACAGGGACCAGAATTTGAAACCGGACAAATAGTTGGCTAATTTCCATGAACTGCTTAGAGACGAAGAAGTCGTCCGCACTTTAGTTGACGTACATATAATTTTACTTAACTTCTTTTTTAAGAGAATATTATAACAACAACGACAACAAAGCCATAAATCTCAAACAAGTTGGGGTTGGCTAGATATAGAACTCAAAAAAATAAAAAAGTAAACACAAATTAAACTAATAATTAAAAAGGTTAAAATCTTCCTTAAAAGTGAAATAAATGTTTGAAAAAAATAATTTCGTAAAAGTAAAATAAAGGTATGAAAAAAACCAAGGTTCTAGTACATGGATTGCTGACTTCCATGCACTCCTATCCGAAACCAGCTCTTCGAATATATTCCAACTCCTTAAATCTCTTTTTACGATCTCCTCCCATGTCATTTTAAGAGAATATTATTGTATAAAAATTGAATAATCCCTGTATGTAACATTAGGTTTGGCGTGAGCGTATACGCGGCTTTTGGGTTTGTATTGTCTGTATATATAATATGATTCATGATTCCGACACTAGGCCATTATTCATGGGTATCTTCGTGATATCAGATTTGAAGACTTTTTGAGTATGTTTTTTAATACTTGCCTACATACTAAGTTGCGTAATCATTTTATTCGCTATTAATAGTTTATAATTGTTGAAATACATATCGAAAATATTTTAAATAACGATGTTCAGTTATGTAGTGTATTATCCGCTCATTGGTAGAAAACAACTCATACATTCTAGTTTAATTTTGTACAATTTGGTTTCACCCCATTAGACTTTATTATGCTTACCGTTATAGCCATCGATCAGGGTGAATCTTTGCAATATGATGAGCAGTATCAGGACTTTGGCCTTTTGACTAGTTTACTTTCACATCTTGACTTACAAGGTGGCATCACTTCCTATATTATATACTCAACATCAAACAAGAAATATAGGAATTAGTACACGTACATCCTGTAAATAACCATTTGGAGATTTTTAGACTTTTGTTTTATACATGATGGAAATTTATTTATTTTCGAACCTTCGAGCACTCTACCCTGTGCTTAAGTAGCGGTTGTTGCAGAGTTTTCATTCAATATTAGTCCTAAAGTGTATGACTAGGGTACACCTATATTATCTTACTTCTACAAAGGGATGGATGATTAGTACGTCGTTTGGCCTTGATGTTTTCGATTATTGATTTTTAGGAGATTTTGCGGTATTTGTACTAGAGTGCTTTCGTAATATGACTTGTCCTACTGTGGATCTCAGACTATTCCTTTACTTTCCGCGAGTCAAAGCGTGGAGGCTTAATTACCATAAGAAGGTTCCAAGAGGGTAGGCGCGACATGCATTTGCGATGACTTGTAATCAGATTGAGCTGCGGACCACACGAGAGTCAGTTCTATGGCGTCCTTATGATGGTTCGCCTTTTATGGTTGTACAGATAATCTAGCATGTTTATAGCTAAGAATTTCAGAGACTTTTTAAAATATAGAAAAGGTAGCATAAATAACAACAAGAAAGCTTCATCACTAATAAACCATTATCATCAGTGATGTTATAACTGTCATAAGAAATGATACATACAAAAAGATTGTGCCAAACAAAAGAAGGAACATCGCAATAAACATATGAAGGACAGATCTAAAAAGAAGGCATTTCAGTTACTTGGGATGATCCAGACTCCTCTTCTTTAGATAGTGACAGCGATAATGCTGAAAAAAACGATGTTAGTGATTTAACCTTTGATGATATGATTGAAATAAATTCAGTATTACTAGACACTTAAAAAGGTCTCAAAAGAAAATATAAAGAAACAATTGAGAATTAGAACAATGATGAATTCGAAAGAGACATGCTTAAAGATAAGAAGAAAATATTGGAAGAAAAACTTGAAAATTTCAAGGTTCATTTTTTGATGTTTTGAACTTATTTTATTCAATTAAGAAATTAAAGCTCAAAAAGAAAAGAATGATGCACTTGTTTATGAAAATCATGAGTTAAAAACTAATATCGAGAAGATAGAATTAGAAAATTCTGGTCTAAAAACAAAGTTAGATAGTATTACTAAAAACATTTCAAATTTTTAATAGAGGAAGAGAAAATTTATCTAAAATCATCGAAAGTTCTCAATCCCCTTCAAGTAAAAATGAACTAGGATACAAAACAAAAACTTAAAACTTATCTTCCAAAAATTTGTAAAAGGTTTTCGAATGTAAACGACCCGAACTTCCCCGGTGAGGAAAGCCCAGATTGAGTCGAGGACAAGCCACAAAAGAACGCAGACAGAAGAACATTTCATTGCTTATTACAACAATTCCATCAGATTACAAGAATATACAGAGTAAAAATCAATATTACACATTATAAAATATCAGAGATTACAATACATTACATAGCAGCGGAAAATAATACAATTCACAACTGGAAGTAATACACGGATACAGAGCTTTCCGAGTATCGTTCCAGCTGTAAATCAGGATCCTATCAATATAAATCTGCAAAACAAAAATTTCTAGCTGCCCGTGTCAAAATAAGGGCACCCAGAGTTTAGGTTAAAACAATAAACTCTAGGTCAGTCATGGGACTGGTGTGAGAACTAAAACAGTTATAAATCTTTATTTTAAAGTTAGGTAAATCAAGGGACCACGCCGTATAACACGGAATGGGTTTCCTCCCAAAAACACCAGTGCATATAACAAAACAGCGCAATGCTAAATAAAGAAAAATGAAGCTATTATAAGACCCAGGTCCCATCACAGAATGCAACGCAAGCCGGAGGATAGGGTTTTTACCTTATTGTTAGCCTGCTTTGTGACCAGACTATCCAAAGCCGAAGAACTCTATCAGGAAGGCCACTCAGGGCTTGAGTATGAACTGCCAGAGATCGATATCTGCTTGGACGAAGTAACGAAGGATGGAAAAACTCGTATTTCTGTGCACATAAGCTTCGGGTTGGATTCCATCATTTCGGATCAAGCTAAAGCGAATATTTCTGACCAACCAAACCGGATCGGGTAAACCGGATCGGGTCATCCGGATCGGGTAAACCGGATTGGGTCATCCGGATCGGGACAACCGGATCGGGTCTCTACCCCTAACCGAATTCTGGGCAGTTAAAGACCATTTCCCCATGTTCTCCGCTACTTCCGAGATTTACTCTAAAGCTGCCACGTGGCCACTCAACCCTAACCGAATTTCTACCTATAAATACACGTACAACACATCATTTAAGGGGACTTTTTGGGCCTTAAGGAAGCTCTATCTATTTCAGCCATGGCTACCAACGAAGAACCTTCATCCTCTTTAATAAAATCAATGAATTCGGAGAGTATTATTCATTGTAATTGAGTGCTTGAGCGTCAATACTCATTGTATTTGTAATTTCTGAATGAGTTGAGAAGCTATGAAGTGGATGTAGGCTTGTTAACGCCGAACCACTATAAATTCCGTGTGTTGATTGATTTTTCTTGCTTTTTGTTCATGATTCCTCATTATTCTCTACAAAACATTATCAATTGGGTGTTAGGACCTTTTTTTGGACTAACATTTTGGTACTTTCACTGAGAAATGAAGATTCTCAGCGCTTAAGGATTCTCCAATCTACTTATTGGATTGCCAAGTCCGATGAGGAAATCCTATGAATTCTATTTACTTTGCAATTGTGGAAATTAACAGAAATGAAGTCGCCACCATGCCATGTAGAAGCAATCGCTGAAGATCGAAAACAGAGTCCAACAAAGCTTTTGGATCAGATGCAGGCGAAGAGACAGGTTCGGATGCAGGCGAAGGGATAGGTTCGGATGCAGACGAAGAGATCGGATCGGATGCATGCAAAGAGACCAGATCAGATGCAGTTGAAGCCCTTGGATCGGATGTAGATGAGGCGCAGTCCAATCTCCCACAGGGGGTCGGATCGGGTCTTACCCAACCTGAAAAAGAACGTCTGATCCGAACCAGAGGGGGAGATCCGAACCGGCTGCCTGCTGATGACATACCCGATCCGATCCGATTCGATAACATACCCGAACCAACCCGAAGGCATATCCCCGATCTGAGCTGCATGGGATGGCCCGAACCGACCCAATGATGCATCTCCGAACCGAACCGAAGAGGGTGCCACGACCCGAACCACAGGAAAGTGGAGATGCAGGGTAGGGAAGACCGATCCGAACAGGAGGAGGAGATCCGAACCGGCTCTTTCATATATACCGAACCGATTAGCTAATGACGTCTCCGATCCGGCTCGAAGGAACTAGTCCGATCCGACCCGATCTGAAGACAATCTCCGAACCGCAAATTTGAAGGCATGATCCGATCCGACCCGAAACAGCTATTTTTGGAAAAAATACATTTTTAAGATCATTTCAGAAAAGGGACTGCGGGGCCCCGGACCCCCGCCGGCACTGCGCCCGGACCCGCTGACGGCCTCGCCTTCGGCTCGGAGCACGGCTCGCCTTCGGCTCGACGTATATTTTGACCAACAGTAGTCATCAAAGTTTGTTAATGAAGATAAGGCGGATAGTCAAAGAATATGACAACCAAATGGCAACGACTAGGATTCCTCCAGAAGCCGTAGCCTCTATTTGCCGATGCCATTCAATGGGAGGAGCTGTCAGTCAGATTCATCTTGCTATCAACGACAGTATACGAGATAATGATTGTATAATAGTAGCCTCATCTTCTGGAACTCCGATAGTGTATATTTCAGCAATGCAACTGATGTTGTTCCCTAATGAGTAGTGACCATCCCAATTATATGACTTAAACCTGTCCAATCGGCGGAGCATCGAATGACAGTTATATAGAACAGTTCGAACACTACTTCAAAGATGATTCATATGATCTTAGTGACCATGATTGTCAATAGTGGGATACCAGAAAGCAGCTAAGGATTCCAACATCCCAAAGCTACACTTCAATTGTACGATGTGATGAATAAAATGTCCTGCGTCTCACCTCCCGAAGAACTTAGCTAACCTTTGCAATGGCTATTTGCTGTCAATCGCATTGAGGAAGACTGATTTCCATCGAATAAGGGTTAGGTCAACATACTTTGGTGCCCAGCGATAGGTAACAGCTGAACCCCTGCAGGCCATGATTGGACATATGAATCTTTGCTCGGATAATAGCAACTTGACTGCTCACCAGTCACCATATGACCTTTGTCAAGAGATGAGAGTTCGAGATCAAAACAAATATGAATCGACCGTTAGCTCTCGACTTCATACATAAATTGTGATAGAAAACGTGAACATTACTTCAAGCCTTGGAAGCCATGCTATTGTTGTCAAGTTTATCCGACTAAGGTCTAAACTGACCAGCTCTAGCGGCGATTAGAGCTTACATTGCACCCTGGTATCTATTGCTAAAATTCCTAATGAAAGATGGAATGGGAATGGTCCATGGCGACCATGTTACTGGAAGAGCCTTCTATTTAGCTAATTAGGAGATGCTACTCAATGGAGGTGGCAAGTTAAAGGTTTAGAGCACTTAAGCCTGGATGCTGATTGATTATTTGTGCATTAGATCTTATTCCCAACGTGGGACTAAAGGCATATCTGTGGATGGATGAGATATGACTATCCCCCTAGTAGCCATGACTCCCTTATACTCAATCCTTGCCCTTAGCATGGGGGCAAGAAGGCGATTCAAATAAGATGCGACCTCGTCATTCGCTTATAGTATTTACCTAGTTGCCTTTGTCACTCCAAGTCCTCAATCGAGGTCTGTTCATTCTTAGGACCGCCACTCCACAACGGTTTGAAAAGACGTTCATCTCCAGCTAAAGATTTTGACAGCCATCCCCTGACAGAGATGTAGTGAGGAAAAATGGACCTGCAAAGAGCGTGCAATGCCATCTTCGCACAGAATGATATTCATTCCTTTAACAGGATTACTTTTTAACCATGACTCTTATATTTCCATGCTTTATGAGTTATTGATGTAACTAACTCAGATGAATTTATATGTGGATGATGTAGGTACCCCGAATCTGGTACTGATCAAACTTTGAGCACCCACAGGAAGAATTATGGAGCATTGTCGTAACGAGCCCGATTGAACTGCTCGTTTACAGAGCCACATCCTTCGCCTGAGAGAAGTTGTATACCTTAAGATGGATCCGAGGTGACCGTCCACTCATTGGCTCACACGTGGCAGATCTCAAGATAATTGTGCATCGATCATAACATTTCAGAGTTGAGATCCGACTCCAGATGGAAGCGGTTCGACCGTCCATACAATCAGATCCTGTAGTCGATGCCATCGAATTACATAAATCCAAATAAATGAGGTAGCACCGCCTATCAACATACTTATTTTCCAATCATGCATTTTTCCTTTACATACTTCTTGAGTTATTGACATGATTAACTCATGCAAATTCTTATATGAATGTTGCAGGTACCCGAGGTTTGGTACCGACAACTCCTGCCATAGTTTGATCGGAGGAATGTAAAGCTTTGGCGAACGTGATTCGACCCTTCACCCGCTTACTATTGGCCTAACGACAACATTCTAAAGCAAAAGAAGTTCGACCATTCATTCACCGACTTTTTGCCCTTGACGTGGGGGCAAGAGAGTAAATGCACACGAGTTCGACCTGTGTTATCCATATATGGACATACTAATGAGGCCTCCTCATCATCTATCCATTGATTCGCCACGCAAGACATAGAAATGTATTCGAGTGTGACATAATCACTCGGTAGATCGACGACTCTATCCCTTGATCTGATGGGAAGAGTGCAACAGTGACGGGTACAATACCATAAACGAGATAACTTTTACCTTCGAAGTGGGGGCAAAAGAGATATGTTAAGACGAGGATGATTATGACTCGACCGCTCTCTAACGACGTATCTAACTCTTTCCCATGCTTCGGAAGGGAGGAGTATAAACTCAATAAGGGTGAGAACCGATCATCCCCGATGGCGACCTTTGCCCTTGACATGGGAGCAAAGGGACGATGCCAAGGCAAATGTGACCCGACTGTTTGCCCGACTAACTCTAATCCTCAGAGCTTGGATATGAGTATAAACTTAGGACGAGTGTGACAGGCGCACCAAGATTTAAGACCATTCGATCCATAACTCTAACCCAAACTGACTTTGGGAGAGTATAAAGGACGAACCGCGACATCCATAACTCTAACTCTCACGACTTGAGAGAGAGTATAAATCTGTTGGGTTAGTGTGAATGGTGCACCATGACTTAATACCACTAAACCCATAACTCTAACTCTCACGACTTGGGAGAGAGTATAAAGGACAATGCTGCGACGTGCATGCAATCTTCATTGCCCTCCGACTGAGGACATGATTATAAAGGACTTACAGATCGGACATCCGAATGACTTAATCTGGTTCCCATCAACGCTGGGGGCACGGACATAGATTTCTGAATTAACTTCAAACACGCTTCGGACGCGACCCGTGTTTCAAAGTTAAATGGAGGCTATAGACACTATACCTCCAAACTACGACACCTGACACTTTGAAATTTAATAATTCTATGCTAGATAGATTAGCACTCAACATGTTTTCATTTCGAGCTACAATTGCTTGTGACTTAAAGATTGACTTAGTAGCTTGCAAGACTAAGCTGACTATTCTTTTTCGAATTGCAAGATTATGTACAGATACAAAGCAAATACACAAGGGATACTCGCGTACAACAACAAAGAGGTCGTGTTTGAAGGAATGACGTCGACTTCTAATGCTAAGCTTCCCACACGACTCAATGCAATCACCGAAAGGAGGTCCTAAGAGTGATATATCAAATCAACATACACACCCATGTGTGACTGGCCATAGCCCAAGTGCAACGACGAGTGCTACCTCACAAATACATTGAATGGAAAACGTGATAACTCGAGCACTTGGATAACTCAAGCACATAAGCTTATAAAGCAATGTCTCTTTTCCATGCATCCATGTCTAAATTTGAATGGGAGGTGATACAACTACCGACCTTTCGCCATTACCCCTGGACTGGGGCCACATTGCTGCTTGAGGGCCACGAAATGGATGAAGAATGAACGTCCATTTGCTAGTCCTGACCGAATTCCCGGTTGAAAGACCCCATATAAAGGAGGATGCCATTACTTTGACCTCTAACTTGCGAGGAGGCAAATTTCCTGACACTCTAACTCAAAGGCTAAGAAGAAGGAAGATAGAAATTTCTTTCGTGCTGAGGATATTGGCGCAGAAGGCGCTTGGAACGAAGGAAGTCAGCAAATTTCTTCTTGCAATGATCCCTCAGCATGTCAAGCTAGATATGAAATAGATGGTACCCTCACTGATTTGAGAACTCAGATGGCTCACTGAGATAAACTTCTCTGGAAACGACAGAAAATGATGTATAACTTTTTTACTTGGATAGATGGAAGGCCGAGTAACTACGGCTTACTCGCTGGAGCGAGCACCATGGAAATTCAAGCGACAATGAACTTGGCTCAAATACTCACTGCTCCATGGTCCAGATCATATGGGACCCTAGGACAAGTTGGCATAGTCGTCTTTAATGAAACAAGATGCAACCAACCTCCTCCCCGGCATTTGTAGCATGCAACTTCCGACTGTAACATTTTGGATGAAAACGATGGATATGCAAGAGCCACCGAAAAATTAAACGAAGCCCGACCAACCTTTGCTCCAATTCGGAGGAATGTTTAAAATCCAGCTCAACCTCAACATGAGGCTCCCCATGTAGGGGGAAGACGAGAGCATTCGAGAAAGCTATAGTGTAACTTCGTTGCCATCCGACTCCGAACCTCAAAGCTTGGATGGGAGACCAAGGACTAACATGAGCTGGACACGAATAAATCATTTTCTATCAAACTCTAACTCACAGCTCGATGAGGGAGTATGAATTCAGATAATACATGGATTTGATGACCACCGTTTAGTAAAATCCCCATGGATGGGGAGTACAAGATAAGAGCTTCGAACATCATCATCTGACTATCTGCCAGCTTTTGGCACATTTACGATTATCTGAGCTTCACAATAACCCAGACTATAAGCAGAAGAATGGCTCCTCAAGAACAACCTGCATACATCCAAGTAGCGGATCACCATCCAGAATTAAAAAAACAGAAGCCTGATTGACTGCTATTACATATGCGCAACCAAGAAGCCAGAAACTGGCTTCCACCCAATTTAAGACTTCATACCGGGGGCACTAGCGCTAAATTAGGTAATTAGAGACAACTTCTCAAAGATGAGGGCCAAATTGGCAACATTAATTGATGCTTCAATAGAGATCAGGCGAGACCCTGCATGCATTGCTTGAAAGAATCACCGCCGCAATGGCATCGGTAAGTCGACCTGGACCATATATAGCGTTGATTGCTGTAGTATCCGGTATTCTGGATATCTCAAACTTCAAAATCTCTTTGCATCGAGACCCACCAAGAGGACTTGGCGGATTCACCTCTGAAACAAACCTCGGTATCTCTTTACCATGAGATTCTCCTAGAAACGTTGGAAAATCCTATCCTGAGACAGACAGATTCGTGCAATAAGAGTGTGCTAATGTTGAAATGGATGATCTCAATGTCTTCACGACAGAATGGAGCACCATCTGACTCTTGAAATAATAACGGAAAAAGAAAAGCCCCAGGAAAGACTAACAGGAATTTATAATTCTGGAAATGACCAATGTCATTAATCGGGCCCGCGGTCTTGATTGTCAAGCTTAATGGAACCAAGCATGGGAGATAGACTCAACAAGACTATGGTGGCTATTTCGGATTATGCCAAAGCGTGAACGAAGGAGCTCGAATAACTCACTAACGACGTTCGCTCGCTTGCAAGATTGACGAGCTTACTCAACTCTGCAGCTGATGCGAGGAGAGTATCTAAGTTTGCTGATATACTCAATAAGGCGATCACTGCTTTCTGGCTAAACAGATGGGTTGACCCCAACGCGAATGTGATTCGACCATTCGCATATACAACTCCAACCCTTGATGACTTGGGAATGTGCACATAACGACACAGGGTGACTAAGATTGTTGAACCTACATATCTAACCCGATGCGGCAGAAAAAAGTATAAAGGCTAAAAGATTGGATATCCGATTGACCTATCATAACACCCAACAATGCGGGGGGCATAAGTACTGACTTCGCTCGTCCTCCACTAATGCTAGGAACATCAACTTAAACCGACAGATTGACTTTAAACATGACCCTAACTCAATGCATGATTCAGAACATATACATTATATCTTTAGAATATGACGTGATTCATCCCGACCATCCAAGTGAGCGAAATTACGGATCAAGCAAGAATTCAAAGACTTGATCTGCAACTGCATCAAATGGAGAGTATGATGAACTCCTCTGCTGCATTACAATTGTGATAATCCTACCAGCTATTGGCTTGCATGTTTTCAACAACATCTCGTACTGACTCGTATGTGATCACGGGACTATAAAACAACCTGAAGTGATCATGGCTTTCGGATGCACTATTATTACGATTAGATGCAATCATGGAGTCCTAGATTAATATCCTGATATCGAGATAGTCCAAATCCAAGCAAAAATGACAAATTCATATGCCGACTCTGATGTACTCTATCCGAACGGTCCAGATGCTAGCTCAAGATACGAAGATTCTGACACCATACTATGACTTGGACGGCTATTGTATACATTGACTTATACATTAAAGAAATCTTAGCTTAGTAATGCACTTGACTTGTTTAGGAAGATGGCGTCGTTTGGCATCAACTTTTACATGTACGATCTCACACGGGAGCCAAACATATCACATGACCTATGATGAAGGAATTCTACCTCTTGATTCGACGAATTCTAAACGATTACTTGATCATCTTGACCACTCTAGCCATGAAATTTGGCCCGATAAGCATCAACGGAAGCAATGCGGCATATGACAAGCCATTTATACAGAAAAAGATTCATCTCGACTTATTCAAAGCACATCTTATTTGCAACAAGATGTACTTTGGGGGGCAAAATGTTAGCCTGCTTTGTGACCAGACTATCCAAAGCCGAAGAACTCTATCAAGAAGGCCACTCAGGGCTTGAGTATGAACTGCCAGAGATCGACATCTGCTTGGACGAAGGATGGGAAAACTCGTATTTCTGTGCACATAAGCTTCGGGTTGGATTCCACCATTTCGGATCAAGCTAAAGCGAATATTTCTGACCAACCAAACCGGATCGGGTAAACCGGATCGAGTCATCCGGATCGGGTAAACCGGATCGGGTCATCCGGATCGGGTTATCCAGATCGGGCCAACCGGATCGGGTCTCTACCCCTAACCGAATTCTGGGCAGTTAAAGACCATTTCCCCATGTTCTCCGCTACTTCCGAGATTTACTCTAAAGCTGCCACGTGGCCACTCAACCCTAACCGAATTTCTACCTATAAATACACATACAACACATCATTTAAGGTGACTTTTTGGGCCTTAAGGAAGCTCTATCTATTTCAGCCATGGCTACCAACGAAGAACCTTCATCCTCTTTAATAAAATCAATGAATTCAGAGAGTATTATTCATTGTAATTGAGTGCTTGGGCGTCAATACTCATTGTATTTGTAATTTCTGAATGAATTGAGAAGCTATGAAGTGGATGTAGGCTTGTTAACGCCGAACCACTATAAATTCCGTGTGTTGATTGATTTTTCTTGCTTTTTGTTCATGATTCCTCATTATTCTCTACAAAACATTATCAATTGGGTGTTAGGACCATTTTTTGGTCTAACACTTATAATAGCCAAAGAATGCTTGATACGTTTAAAACAGATTATTTTGGAAGTACTATAAGTGTATAGTGTATAAAACAACTTCAAATCATAAGTATCAATCATAGACGGCATAAGCGCCCCATCCCACTATGTCGCCATATATAGGATTACAACTAAAATCAAAACGTCATGTACTGGAAGTTGGATTTCCATCTGTGAACCGAGGCAAAAGATAGTCCTCTACTGATTCGAGACTGTCTAGCCCGAGTCTCAGGACCCAGACACAGGTGAGCCCTTGGAGCGATAGAGCCGGTCCACCGATGTGGATTAAAATTCCAGAACACGGCGTTTCCCCACCCTTTGGGGCGTAAATGAGCCAACGAATGACTCTATCGGACCCGGATCGTCCGATCAAACCGAGGCGCCTCGGAACAGCAACAACCACATAAGTCAAACTCGTCAGGGCGTGTAAAACCACTGACGCCACTTCTAGCTAGTAAGAAACGCATGTCCTCCCTGAGGTCCTTCTCCCGTTTCTGGTTCACAACCGAGGTGTGAGGCTCGCGAATCAACGCTACACAAAGCTACGCCACATAGGCCGTGCTTTGATCATCAACCACAAGACTCTGCTTTTCAACAGAAGCCTTGATCATTTGCATCTTAGCATGCCACACAGGCAAACCACTCTATGCAACCGATATCAGTCACACAGAATGAAATCCGATGTCAGAAACACAGTCCATTTACAAGTCCGTTCTGGGTCTGAACGAAACCGGAGGCACCTAGTACCCCGCATATCCATCGATCTCCAAATACGTCTGGATGATCACCAACTGATTCCCTCCTCTTTGGTGTACGGCCCAATCAAGATTATCAGTAATCACCCAAACGACGTGAAGACTTCCGGTCTTCGACCACCGTCTTCATCCTCGACACCACGTCGAATCAGTTATTCAGAATGGGATAAGCCCGGTATTTCTGAATAACTCGCATATATAATAAACATGTGTTACAAAAACACAACATACGCCTCATTCCAATTCATCAGTCACTAACCTTAAATTAACAAGAGAATAATTCCCCAAATACTAACCCCGAAGGCCGAAACCAACATCAGATCAATACCTAGGAAACCGTTCTGCTTAGTTAACCTACAATTAGTTTCTAAATTTCACATTCTTAGGGAAAGTGTAATAACCCGGAAATCCGAGCCAATTTAAATTTTTTATTTGGGCAATTTTAGTGAATTTTGACTATTTAAACTGAATTATTTTAAATAATATCGACGAGAAATTTATTTTGAATAGAATTCGAATGCATATATTTATTCGAATCGTCGTTAGATTATAAATATTTATTTATATATATAAAAGGAATTGAAAATGGCGCTGTAGTTCGATAATTCGATTTCAAATTTCAAATGAATGCACTGGGCGCAAATTAAACCGGATTTTAGTGAAACCAAAAATATTAGAACCTATTTGAGGATATCTTTCCAACAAATTCGAAAAATTGAAATTTCATAGTGGGAATCAAAAGATATGTGCAGTTGAAAATTCAGAATAGTCGCTACGGAATTCTGGCCCTTAAAAATAGCCATTTTGCAAACGATCTCGGAATTCAACGAAACCACTTTTGTTGGATCCGTGGTGTCAAGTTATTGCTAGGTTTCGATTTTCATAATTTTTCGAATCAATATGTGAGTGTGGCAAAAGAAAACTCGTTTGACCAGTTTCAGTTGATTTTAATCGACTAGAAAATGGACATTTTTCAAACGGTCTCGGAATTCGACGAAATTAGTTTTGTTAGGACTGTATCGTCAATACGAAGCTAGAAAATATTTTTCTGGAATTTTTCGAGTTAGTATGTGGCCCCGGTAATTTGAAATGTGCGTTTAAATTGAATATATAAAGAATTATATTTTATATCAAACGAAAACTGATTGAAACGATCAAATCAGCTTACGATACATATCCCATTATTTTCGGAATGGGGGTAATTAGCTATGGACGACAATCGGTGGGTTTGATTTCGAGTTGAAAATAAAAGGTTACCGTTGGAAATTAAAATATAATTTAATTATAATATATATATTTTCAATGAACCCCCCCAATTCATTTGCTCAGAATCAAGCCCCCCGTAAAAGTCAAGGAAGCCCTTCCTCCCTCCAATCGCGATCGTGATTTCCTCCCTTCCGCCGCTGGAGGCCGACCTCCCAACGTCGCCCTCTGCCATACCGGCACCACCTCCCCATCTCCGAAACCCCCCTCCTCGACGTTAGCAAACACCCCCAAGATCTGCGCCTGCTTCCCCTTTCCCCCCCTCCGTCGCAGCCGACGTCAGCAGCCTCACTGGCGCACCCCTCCGATGCAGCACCGCAGCTCCGACCATCCTCAGCACTGATGTCTCCCGTGCAGCAGGAAACCCCCCTATTCCACAGTGAGTTCTCTGATTTTTCTTGATTCCCTTTTCTGCTTCGCTCGATTCAATTCGGCCATTGACTATTGAGATGATCCTAGACATGATTTTCCTTTATGAAAAATATAATTTTAACTATATAGAAATTCTATTTTTTAACATAATGGATTGATTTTTATTTGCAAAAGGAAGGATGTTTATTTATAAAAATAAAGATTTTCAGTACCGAAATAAAGATATGATTTTTGTAATAGAAAAGATGAAATTTTGTTATAGAAAAGATCTTTAATTTAGAAAAGAGTTGGCTTTTCATCATAGATTTAAATATGATTTTTATAAAGTAGAAGTAATAAAAATATGATTTTTATCATATGTGGAATATAGAAATATAATTTTTATAATATAGAAAGGTTAAAAATATAATTCTTATATATATAGAGATATAAAAATATAATTTTTATATATGTAGTGAATCAAAAATATGATTTTTACTTGTGTAGAGTATTAAAAATATGATCTTTATATAACAAAAGATATAAAAATACTATTTTTATATAAGTAGTGTATTTAAAATAGAATTTCTATATAATAGAGAATATAAAAATGTTATCTTTATATATGTAGCGAAATAAAAATCTGATTTTTATTATATATATAGTGAAGTAAAAAGGAGGATTTTATAGCGATGAAATAAAAATTTGATCTTTATAAAAGGAGCAAAAATATAATCTTTATATAGAAAAAGAAGTGTTGTAAATATATGAAGCAGAAATAAAAATATGATTTTTATTTATTTATTAGAATGAAGTGATAAAAATATAATTTTTATTATAACCAGCAGAGAAAGGACTACATCAGAATTTCAAACCGATCCAGATGGTTCAACAGTTCAAAAGCAAAGCACGGCGGAGTGGAACCCTAAGTGAGAACTTCTCACTTTTAATTTAATTGTCTAGTTAAAATATATACTAGGATGCAGACGGTGTTTAGTAGCACCCGACACCCGTCGTCCACAGACTATGGTCGGCTTGTATGCTTGTTTGTTTGATTTTGATGTGTAGTTGATTGTGTGATGTGATGTGAAATGAAATAAAATATTTAGATAGTAAAAAATATTTTATAGTTGAAAATAGAAATTTTAACTTGTATTTGAAATGAAATAAATATAAACAAATCGGACGATTTGTTTATATACACACATTTGACTGATATTGATTGGGACGATAAATTTTACACATCGCCCAACTGCACAAATAAAATCTGTGTTTGATTGTTTGAAAACCCCACATGGGTATTGGGGTGATATATAACATACACTAATCCCAATAGTTAGTTGTATGTCGATCGATTGATTAACAGACTGTTATAAGCGTTAAATATTCATATTTGATGCTTATATAGTGTAGAACACACTTTGGATGATGGTTGATGGTTTATCGTTGCTGTTACATACGTGTGGTGGAAAATCCGTATAATTAACATTATATGGTGATTGATTGGGCCTCATTCGAGTTTTGAAATAGAAATATTTGAAATAGAAATATTTGAAATAAAATATTCAAATAAAATATTTGAATGGAAATATTTGAATAGAAATATTTGAATAGAAATATTTGAAATGGAAATATTTGAAAATAGAAATATATGAAGCCGTGTTGATTAGATTTGCGCCATTTTGACGTGAATGATATTTATATCGATTTTATTCATTTTTCAATGTAAATTGAAAAGATTTGAAATTCGAATTAAATTGAAATGATTTGAAATTCGAATTAAATTGAAAAGAATTGAAATTCGAATTAAATTTAAATGATTTGAAATTCAAATTGAATTAAAAATAGATTCGAATTGAAATCAATTTGAAATGAATTTAAAACGAATTTATTAGGAAAAATCCAATTTTGATTTGAATTTGAAATGAAGTTGAAATTGTTTTGAAAACGAATTTAAAACGATTTATATAATACGTTTTAAAAGGAAATCGACGAAATATATATTATATATATTATATATATAATATAATGGCTTGAATAGAACGCGTCGCGCTGCGGTAGTTCGTGAATTTCGATCATTGACTTCAAACGGACATTACGGGAGATCCGACCGTCGGATTATCCTAAAACCAGAACCGTTGGGTTTGTATCGAAAAGAGCTTTCTAATGAATTAGAAATTAGAAATCTAACGGTTGGATTTGGAATTATGTCCAAATCAAATTTGGAAAAGGTCGCTGTAAGTGCAGTTCAATGGCCGTTGATGGAAATCGACTGTATGAGCCTTGATAAAATTATTAAAAATAGTAATAATTTGTGTAAAATCATAAGAAATGATTTGTGAAGATTTGGGAGGAAAAACTCCATATTTGAAAAGATAAAAATAGATTTTTATCGAAATGAACTAATTTTGAACTAGAATTATAATTCTATTTATTTTAGAATAAATAAATTGAATTTGAAAGTGGTTTTGAAAGTAACCAGAATTTCCAAAAATTGAATTGGAATGGATTTGAATCGAAATTGTCTTTGGAATATTTCGATGCTGGATTTCGTGATGATACAGGTATAGTTAGGGGAATTTGAAAGCTATATATATACATATATATCATTATTTTCAATACGATATTTGTTAGTCGTCGAATTTGATATTGAATATAAGCCGATATATTTTCTATTCAGAGCCTTTTATTTAATATCAAATGTGATTTGGGTTTGTCGTGAATGGTGTCTTTATTAACACTATTCTTGAACCCAGTTGAGAGAAAGATTAAATCTTTTTATTTAGATTTAATGAAGTGAACCAATTAAACAATATTTAATTGGAATTGAATTAGTATTGATTTTTGGGTTTATCGTGAACAGTGTTTTAAATAACACTTGTTCTTTAACCCGATAATTAATGGAAATGTGATTTTGGGTTGTCGTGAACGTTATCTTCAGTAATACCGTTCTTAGACCCAAAGGAATTAAGAATATCAGAAACTAACTAGAGATTAGTTAAGTTGAATGGTTTCTGAGGTATTGATCTGATGTTGGTTTCGGCCTTCGGGGTTAATACTTAGGGAATTGCTCACTTGCTATTTTACGGTTAGGGACTGATTGAAATGTGATGTGATTTTGGGGTTTATCGTGAACCGTTTTTTAAATGACACTGATTCTTTAACCTAGTTAAAGATTAAAACTAAGTGGAGTTTTAATGAATCTTTAATTAGATTGAGAAGATCGAGAATGGAGTATCACCAGTTTTGCTCCAGGCGATAGTCAAATCTTTAATTAGATTTGAACGTGAAATGGTAAATGAATTTACCGATAACATCGTGGTGTTAGATATGAAGTATTACCAGTTTTACTTCATGGGATGAATAGGTTGGGATTGGGAAATTAAAACAAATGATTACTTCGGTAAGGTTCGTTAATCCCGACTAGTTTGAATTGATATTCAAAAGAAGGTTAAAGAATAAATTTAAAGGATTTATCTTTGATAAAATTAATGGGAACCTTTCCCTAAGAATGTGAAATTTAGAAACTAACTGTCGGTTAACTAAGCAGAATGGTTTTCTAGATATTGATCTGATGTTGGTTTCTGCCTTCGGGGTTAATATTTAGGGAATTATTCTCTTGATTAATTTACGGTTAGTGACTGATGAATTGGAATGAGGCTTATGTTGTGTTTGTGCAAGAATTGTTTATTATATACGCGAGTTATTCGGAAAGACCGGGTTAAACCCATTCTGAATAACTAATACGACGATAATTCGAAGATGAAGACGGTGGTTAAAGACCGGAGGTCTTCACGTCGTTTGGATAATTACTGATGATCTTGATTGGGCCGTACACCCAAGAGGAGAGAATCAGTTGGTGATCGTCCAGACGTACTTGGAGATCGATGGGTATGCAGGGTGCTAGGTGCCTCCGGTTTCGTTCAGACCCAGAACGGACTTGTAAATGGACTGTGTGTCTGACATCGGATTTCATTCTGTGTGACTGATATCGGTTGCATAAAGTGGTTTGCCTGTGTGGCATGCTAAGATGCAAATGATCAAGGCTAATGTTGAAAAGCAGAGTCTTGTGGTTGATGATCAATGCACGGCCTGTGTGGCGCAGCTTTGTGTATTGTTGATTCGCGAGCCTCACACCCTGGTTGTGAACTAGAAATGGGAGAGGACTTCAGGGAGGGCATGTGTTCCTTTCTAGCTAGAAGTGGCGTCAGTGGTTTTACACGCCCTGACGAGTTTGACTTATGTGGTTGTTGCTGTTGCGAGGCGCCTCGGTTTGATCGGACGATCCGGGTCTGATGGAGTCATTCGTTGGCTCACTTACGCCCCAAAGGGCAGGGAAACGCAGTGTTCAGGAATTTTAATCCACATCAGTGGACCGGCCATGACGATCCAAAGGCTTGACTGAGTACTTGCCTGAGGCTCGGGCTAGACAGTCTCGAATCGGTAGAGGACTATCTTTGGCCTCGGTACACAGACGGAAATCCAACTTCCAATACGTGACGTTTCGATTTTAGTTGTAATCCTATATATGGCGACATAGTGGGATGTGGCGCTTATGCCGTCTATGATTGATACTTATGATTTGAAGTTGTTTTATACAGTATACACTTATTATAGTATCAAAAGATTTGTTTTAAACGTATCAAGCATTCTTGGCTATTGTAAGGTAAAAACCCTATCCCTCGGCTTGCGTTGCATTGTGTGATAGGACCTAGGTCTTATAATAGCTTCATTTTTCTTTATTTAGCATTGCGCTGTTTGTTTTATGCACTGGTAATCTTGGGAGGAAACCGGTTCTGCGTTAGCGGCGTGGTCCCTTGATTTACCTAACTTTAAAATAAAGATTTACAACTGTTTTAGTTCTCACACCTGTCCTATGACTGACCTGGAGTTTTTTGTTTTGACGTAAACTCTGGGTGCCCTTATTTTGACATGGGCAGCTAGTAGTTTTGGTTTTTGCAGATTTGTATACACAGGATCCTTGTTTACAGCTGGAATGATATCCGGAAAGCTTTGTATCTGTATATCTCTTCTTGTTATGTATTGTATTATTTTCCGCTGCTATGTAATGTATGGTAATCTCTGATATTTTTCGAATGTGTAATATTGATTTATACTCTGTATATTCTTGTATTCTGATGGAATTGTTGTAATATACAAAGAAATGTTCTTCCGCCTGCATTCTATTTTGTCGTGTTCTCGAAACAATCAGGCGTTTTGAACGATCTGGGTCGGTCTAGCGACTGATTCGGATCGAGCGAAATTCCTTGTTGTCACATTTGGTATCAGAGCTTTGGTTTACAAAGCTCAGGGAACAAGGCACATTAGAACCATACAAAAGAACTCATCAGAAATTGGATTAGTAATATCCAATGGGAATGACTCATTAGAGATGGTATCAGTAGCATCCTAGAACGAGTGTGAAGAGTGTTGTTGTAATGACCCGCATTGTCAGGGGTATTATAATTAATTTATTTAATTATATGTATCATGATGTAGTGAATTAAATAGAGGTTTAATTAAATAATATGGAATATTTAACTAAATTAAATAATTAAATAATATATTTAATTCAGAAATAATCAAAAATATTTGGGAATCACAATATTCTGTGAACGGGGTCGTCCCTTAGATTTAATTCTGCTTAGAGTTGAATTATATTGACGAATATATTCAATCGACGACAGTTTGAGCGTAGAATTATAATATAATTAAAATAGAGCTTGAAATGGCGCTGTAGTTCGCGATTTGGCGATTTGAACTTCAACAGAATGTACAAGATTCGTTTTAAGCCGGATTTCTGTGAAACAAGAAACGTGTGGAGCTAGGGGAGTATATCTTTCTAGTGGAAGAGAAAAATCGGGATTTCGTCGTGTAGATTTCGAGATATGTCCAAATCAAAATTTAAAATAGTCGCTATAGAATCGTTTATCGACCGTATCAGTTTATTCGATATAACTAGAGATCGGGCTTGAATTTAGGCAAGGTTCTTTTGGGAAGTAGTGCTAATTTAATTTTTAGAATTTTATGGAAATTTTTAATTAATTAAATAAGCAACTTTTTATTTGGAGTATTTGGCACCCTGTATTGATATTTCGGGGTTTCACAATATGAGTCCACCTAGCGGTATTATTATATCTTCGGGATCGTGACACATTGTTTAACACGACTGCATTTTTATATCTGTCTGTAGGTGAACGGAATCTTATATAGAAAGGTACGGTAAACTTTATAACATAAAACAAACCAAATAACCTATTCCTAATGTATATACACAGAAAAGCCTTGATGATTTTATACCCGTATAATTGGATTGGTCATCTATCCTTCCAACGAACAGAAATTTATACCAGGCTACCAAGAGACAACGTGTTCAAGGATTTAACCACATAAGTAAGCTTTAACTCCCTCTAAACCCAAAACTTCTTTTTCCACCGTCCCCATTATTTTCTTCAGCCAAACAAAAACCGATCTCTTCAATAAATCAAAATAAAATCCTTAAAATCCTAAAACAAAAATCAATAGAAAATCAAATGTATTTCTATAAATCGAAATCTATATATGTATAGATTCGTATGGCATTCCTCTTCATTTTGGTATGATTCTTACAGTGTTCGATGTTTGTTGGGTTGGTGGTGTGGGTTCACAGTTGGGTAGGGTTCGAGATTTTGGGTTGTTTGAACATTGATTCGAGTTCCAATGGTTTGTTTGGGGTTCCTGAGATCGATTTGCGCTCGTTTTGATTTTTTTGGAATATTTCTGAAATAAAAACTGTCGAAGGAAGTTACTGGCAGCGTGAAAACTGGTGGGGCGACGGAAATTGTGTGGTGGCGCGGATGGGAGTTTTAGGGTATGGACGGATGGAGGTTTCGAAGAGGAAGTGGATGGTAATTCGGGTTTGAAGAACGGTGTAGTGAGGAATGCTAGGAGAAACCGATGGTAATGGCTACTGTAAGGGTTGAGGAGCAAATCGGCTTCGTGCTTTCTTAGTTGGGGAAGATGGGATTTACGGGCCTGGTACTTTGAATGGGGGATGGGCCCAAAGGATAAGGTCATAGCCCAAATTGAATTATTTTAAGTTATTTTAAATTCAATAGTGTATGATAACTTGTATTGTATATAACTTATACATACGTAATCAGAATTTCAAACGGTCAGATCCATCGGGATCGTATGGACGGACACTACACCATGGAGCTAACTGGAAGTGAATCCGAGCTCGTTACAATTTATGGCGAAATAAATTGTCCGTCGAAATCAAATAATGCAAACCGTTATTTAACGGTTAACGCGCCAATGTGAGTAAAACTCACCAACTCTGAACAGTCATATTTTTATAATGTATTCTTAGAACTGTTAATCATCTGTTGATTGCTGTGTGTTGATTGTTTGATTGAACTGCTAGTCAGTTAGTTAAATTTCTATATTGATTCTGTTTAAAAGAATATATCATATGGAACTGAAAGTGATGTTATCTATATTGTCTAACATCTGTGATGCAGGGAAACAGGTTGGAGGAATCCGACTGGATTCCTCAACAGTTATTTTATTGTTTTTCATATATTTTAATATATGATGTGAATTATAACCTGTTGTTGATTGTGTGTGTATGGACGAGATTAGACATCGTAATTTGATATGTTAAAATACCATAACATGCCGGAATGTTGATAGGGGAATTTTCAAAGTGATATTGAAAATAGAATAGTTATAAAATGGGATATTTATAAATAAGAGATATTTATAAAGTGGAATATTTATAAAGAGGAGATATTCAAAAAGGAAATAATTACAAACCATTTTCTTTTTGAATGGAAAGTCCCGTGTGGCGGGTTTGGGGATTTTCCCGATGCTCCCGATACAAAGGAGGTTATGGAGAATTTTCCCGGGAATTTAAGGAGTTAGAATATTTTTAAGAATAAATTTGAAAAAGGGAATATTTGCAAACCATTTGCAAATAGAATAAAATAGAGAAAAGAAATATTTGTAAACCATTTACAAATAGAATTGAAAGGGGAATATTTAGAAAATAAATAGAGTTAATAAAAAGGAAATTGGTTTATAAAGGAAACCGTTATAAAAAGGAAAACGTTATTAAAAGGACATTTATAAAGTGAAGAACCGTTACTAATAGTAAATCTTTATAAATGAATAAACGTGTTAAAAAGGGGATCTTTTAAAAATGGATAAACGTTATAAAAAGGAGAAATCGAATATGGTATTCGAAGTTAGAAATCGAATATGGTATTCGAAGTTAGTAATCGAATATGGTATTCGAAAGTTAGTTAATCAAATATGGTATTCGAAGTTAGTTAATCAAATATGGTATTCGAAAGGAGAAATTGAATATGGTATTCGAAGTTAGTTAATCGAATATGGTATTCGAAGTTAGTTAATCGAAAATGGTATTCGAAGTTAGTTAATCGAATATGGTATTCGAAAGTTAGTTAATCGAATATGTTATTCGAAAGGGGTTAGTCAAGTCGAGTTATTCAAATAGAGTTAACCAGTTAGTGTTAATCAGTTAGAGTTAACCAGTTGGAGTTAACCAGTTAGAGTTAATCTGTTAGAGTTAACCAGTTGGAGTTAATTAGTTAGAGTTAATCGATTAGAGTTAAAACGAACTAGAGTAAATCAAGTGTAGTTATTTGAGATAGAGTTAATCAAACATAGTTATTCAGGATAAGTTGCCATCTCGTACGACTGCTAGCGTAATTCGCAGGGCTGTAAATAGCCTACGGCGGTCGGATGTTTCCTGAGGGAATCAGGTGTAACCATTTGTGATCGCTGCGATCTGAAGTCAAACGAATGGAGTTAAATCGAATATTAGTTATTCGATAGGAGTTAATCAAGTTGAGTTAATTGAACCAAGTTAGTTGAGCCTAGTTAATCGAATCGAATCGGTCGAACCAAGTAAGTTAAGAGAGTCGAGTTAAGTTCGTCGAGTTAAATTAATCGATGTTAGTTTCATCGAAATGAGTTATCGATGTTAGTTTCATCGAAAGGAGTTATCAATGTTAGTTTCATCGAAAGGAGTTATCGATGTTAGTTTCATCGAAAGGAGTTATCGATGTTAGTTTCATCGAAAGGAGTTATCGATGTTAGTTTCATCGAAAGGAGTTATCGATGTTAGTTTCATCGAAGGGAGTTATCGATTATAGTTTAATCGAAGTGAGATTTTCAAATATGAGATATTTGAAAAGGAAGAGTTATCGAATATTAGTTATTCGAAGAGAGATTATCGAATATCGGTTATTCGAGAAGGAGTTAATCGAATATAGGTTATTCGAAGAAGAGTTAATCAAATAGAGATTTCTCGAAGAGAGTTAATCGGCGAATTTGATTATATTGAATTCGGGAAAGTACTTATACTTTCTAGTGTTTAAATAGAGATTTATTTATTTATAAATAAATAAGTGTTAGGTTAATTATTCACTAATAAGAATAGAAGTTATAATTAAAGTTAGATAATTCGAAAGTAGGGATTATAACGTTATCGTTATAACCAATGTTTTAAATATAGAAGTGGATTAGTAAAATTGAATCCGAGAAAGGCGTAAAGAAGTTGTTAAAGATTAAAAGATAAACTTTGACCATTTCGAAGTTATAACGTTGTTCAGTTAAGGTATGAGAGGTAATTATACCCCAACATGAGTGACTTCCTTCTTGACTAAGAAATGGTAAGGTTTGATCGTAAAGGAGTTTTGGAAATGTTTTCCAAACGAGAATCAAAAATGTTTTCTGATAAAAGAAAATAAGAATTTAGAATATAGGGAAATAGGAGATAAGTAAATAAATGAACTAAAGAGATTTATGTTAAATGATGTTTGTTCAATATAATTTCCATTTGTAAATAATATCGTTGTTTGCACACTTGTTTTTCTTTGATAGTTAACTCACCGATTATCGAAGTTTTGACCATTTTAACGTTGTTAATATGGAGAGACCGGTTGGATTATTATCAAAAGAACCACTCTGTATTGGCATAAGCGTCGCGAATCATATATGCCAAAGATATTTGAAGACGGAGTAAAATGCAAGGGCTGTTGTATAAGTCTTAGATAACAGTGACTAAGATGGATATACGGAATAGTGCCTTCGGTTTGTCCAGTCCCAGGACAACTTGTATGGACAAAGGTCTGACAGAGTATATCCAATGGATCGCGTAAGTTGATCTGTTCAAACGTATTCACGTTTGGTGGCGGAGGAATTCGTTTCTCTTAGCTGTATACCCGTGTTATTTTTGGATAAGTCAATTTGTGATTTGGCGGGTATGACGATGTGACATTCTAAGTGAATGAGGATGACTTGTGTTGATGAATGTCTGACAGAGTATTTCCAGAGAGGTCACGTACATTGATTTCTTCAACCGTACCAAGAGTGGAAGCGGAGAAGGAAACTTCTTTTAGCTGACACGTAATGTAGGGTTGTAGACGTCAATTAGTGATTTTCGATGGATCTGACAATGTAGCATTCGAAGTGAATCTGATGTAATGATAAAGCGTAGCTTCTAGCCTCATCAACCGGTAAATGACAGAAATCGGGCAGGCAGCATGGCTAAGTCGGTCGCACCGAAGTAGGGTGTATAATCACCTATCTAGAGAATATTCATTTGTTTCTTAAATCTATCAATGCTGTCCCATACATATATACGGGAACGGTTGCTGATCCCAACCGTTGGTGATGTATATTCGATACACTCAAGCGAAATGAGTGGTCGGTCATGTGTGGCTGAGTTACAAGATGTTCTTGTTGAACTCCAGTGTATCGTTCCTAGAGTACACTGATCGGAAGGTGGTTCCATACCCTGTCATAGTTGGAAATCCATTATCCAATACGTGCTTGCGATTTTGATTGTATACTATATATGTAGAACGTGAGATGAAAGCGTTTCTGCTTGTTGATATCTATTTGTACATAGACATTATTATAATATCAAAAGGTTTTTGATATAAAGATATTTTGGATTCTCATAAGGGAAAAACCCGTTCCGTTCTACGGCGTGGTCTTATGAGATATCGTTTACTTGTTCATATACCTGTTTAAACCGTTTTGCTCATACCAGTCCCATGACTGACCCGGAGTTTATTTGTTTTGTTTTCCCTAAACTCTTGGGTGCCTAATTTTGTACGGGCAGTCAAGTAGTCAGGAATTTACAGATATACTGGAAGAGCATGGAGCAGGAGGCTTCAAGATCATATAGCTATAGTTATTTCCGCTGTGTTGTGAGTGCTGTACTCTGATAAGTGCTATTGTATACATAACTGTTATATTTCAAAGTTATGTTATCTATTATATGTTATTCGTTCCACTGTGAGGTTCGTGTTACTCTGATGTTGTGTTCTTCTTCTTCTTCTTCTATTCTAAGTTTCTATCTTATCTATTCTCACCTTTTAATTTCTTTCATTAATTACCGGGATTTTTCGATGTTTTGGTTATCGACATCGTACTTATGTCGATAACCAAAGTCGCCGAAAATCTGGGTCGTTACAGTTGTTTTGAAAAATAAAATTGAAAACAAATTTTGTTTTGAAATTTAAATCAATTATTCGTATTTGAATATTTATTTTATATTGAATTGGGACAATCAAATATATAATTTTTTTGCATATATGTCTTGCAAACGTGTATTCAAAGTTTTAATGTACTGGATAGTTATAGAATCACACTCTAGTTGCCCGGGGATAATTCTGGTGGCGGGGCATTATCGTTAGTATTTATTTTCGAGTTTCGAAAGTGAGATATCTATATATTTCCAATTGACTGGTGTGAGAACCGAAACTAGATAGGGCTTATTGTTATGATTTGGCATCAAAAATCTGATTTTTGACTATGTATCAAAGTTATGAATTTCAAAAGCTAATCCACTAATTGATTGATGGTTCTGTTGTTTGATTATGGCTTGATTAATTAAAATTTTAACCATTTAGCCAAACTGACCAAAAAGGGAATTGTATTGAAATTTGTCGCATTTGCATGCATGTACATGTACTTACATTGAACAGGTCATAGCAAGGAGGCTAGAGCAGAAGAATAAAATTGTTTGCCTAACAAATAGGTGCATGTTTACCATAATTTACTGTTTTGTTTGGGTGATGATGATTTTATGAGCCGCTTGGCTTTTTTTTTTTTTTTTTTTTTTTTTTTTTTGAGATCAGAGTGCCTGTATGGCAATTTCAGGATTTTCTCGGTGCTCCCGGTGCAGAGGAGGTTATGGCGAATTTTTTTGAAAATTTAGGGTTCTAGCCAAATTTTTGAAAAATTTGAAAAGTTGAAGAACTTAAGCCGCAATGAAAATAAAGAAAGTTGAGTTGATTTGTGAAACAACTTTCGGCTTTGTTCCTTTTCGGGGACGAAAAGTTTTAAGTGGGGGAGATTGTAATAACCCGAAAATCCGAGCCAATTTAAATTTTTTATTTTGGAAATTTTAGTGAATTTTGATTATTTAAAATGAATTATTTTAAATAATATCGACGAGAAATTTATTTTGAATAGAATTCAAACGTATATATTTATTCGAATCATCGTTAGATACTAAATATTTATTTATATATATAAAAGGAATTGAAAATGGCGCGGTAGTTCGATAATTCGATTTCAAATTTCAAATGAATGCACCGGGTGCAAATTAAACCAGATTTTAGTAAAACCAAAAATATTAGAATCTATTTGAGGATATCTTTCCAAGAATCCAAAAAATTGAAATTTCATAGGGGGAATCAAAAGATATGTGCAGTTGAAAATTCAGAATAGTCGCTATGGAATTCTGGCCCTTAAAAATAGCCATTTTGCAAACGATCTCGGAATTCGACGAAACCACTTTTGTTGGATCCGAGGTGTCAAGTTAATTTTTCGAATCAATATGTGAGTATGGCAAAAGAAAATGCGTTTGACCAGTTTTAGTTAATTTTAATCAACTGAAAAATGGACATTTTTCAAACGGTCTCGGAATTCGACGAAATTAGTTTTGTTAGGATCGTATCGTCAATACGAAGCTAGAAAAAAAAATTCTGGAATTTTTCGAGTTAGTATGTGGCCCTGGTAATTTTAAATGTGCGTTTAAATTGAATATATAAAGATTTATATTTTAAATCAAACGAAAACTGATTGAAACGATCAAATCAGCTTACGATACATATCCCATTGTGTTCGGAATGGGGGTAATTAGCTATGGACGACAGTCGGTGGGTTTGATTTCGAGTTGAAAATAAAAGTTTCCGGTTGGAAATTAAAATATAATTTAATTATAATATATATATTTTCAGTGAACCCCCCCAATTCATTTTCTCAGAATCAAGCCCCCCGTAAAAGTTAAAGAAGCCCTTCCTTTCTCCAATCGCGATTACCTCCCTTCCGCCGCCGGAGGCCGACCTCCCAGCGCCGCCCTCTGCCATACCGGCGCCACCTCCCCATCTCCGAAACCCCCTCCTCGATATTAGCAAACACCCCCAAGATCTGCGCCTACTTCCCCTTTCCCCCCCTCCGTCGCAGCCGACGTCAGCAGCCTCACTGGCGCACCCCTCCGACGCAGCACCGCAGCTCCGGCCATCCTCAGCACTGATGTCTCCCGTGCAGCAGGAAACCCCCCTATTCCACAGTGAGTTCTCTGATTTTTCTTGATTCCCTTTTCTGCTTCGCTCGACTCAATTCGGCCATTGACTGTTGAGATGATCCTAGACATGATTTTCCTTTAGGAAAAATATAATTTTAACTATATAGAAATTTTATTTTTTAATATAAAGGATTGATTTTTATTTGCGAAAGGAAGGATGTTTATTTATAAAAATAATGATTTTCAGTAGCGAAATAAAGATAAGATTTTTATAATAGAAAGGATGAAATTTTGTTATAGAAAAGATCTTTAATTTAGAAAAGGTTTGGCTTTTCATCGTAGATAAAAATATGATTTTTATAAAGTAGAAGTAATAAAAGTATGGTTTTTATCATATGTGGAATATAGAAATATAATTTTTATAATATAGAATGGTTAAAAATATAATTCTTATATATATAAAGATATAAAAATATAATTTTTATATATGTAGTGAATCAAAAATATGATTTTTACTTGTGTAGAGTATTAAAAATATGATCTTTATATAATAAAAGATATAAAAATACTATTTTTATATAAGTAGTGTATTTAAAATAGAATTACTATATAATAGAGAACATAAAAATGTTATCTTTATATATGTAGCGAAATAAAAATCTGATTTTTATTATATATATAGTGAAGTAAAAAGGAGATTTTTATAGCGATGAAATAAAAATTCGATCTTTATAAAAGGAGCAAAAATACAATCTTTATATAGAAAAAGAAGCATTGTAAATATATTAAGTAGAAATAAAAATATGATTTTTATTTATTTATTAGAATAAAGTGATAAAAATATAATTTTTATTATAAACAGCAGAGAAAGGACTGCGTCAGAATTTCAAACCGATCCAGACGGTTCAGCAGTTCAAAAGTAAAGCACGGCGGAGTGGAACCCTTTGTGAGAACTTCTCACTTTTAATTTAATTTTCTAGTTAAAATATATACTAGGATGCAGACGGTGTTTAGTAGCACCCGACACCCGTCCTCCACAGACCATGGACGACTTGTATGCTTGTTTGTTTGATTTTGATGTGTAGTTGATTGTGTGATGTGATGTGAAATGAAATAAAATATTTAGATAGTTAAAAATATTTTATAGTTGAAAATAGAAATTTTAACTTGTATTTGAAATGAAATAAATATAAACAAATCGGAAAATTTGTTTATATACACACATTTGACTGATATTGATTAGGACGATAAATTTTACACATCGTCCAACTGCACAAATAAAATCTGTGTTTGATTGGTTGAAAACCCCACACAGATATTGGGGTGATATATGACATACACTAATCCCAATAGTTAGTTGTATGTCGATCGATTGATTGACAGACTGTTATAAGCAATAAATATTTATATTTTATGCTTATACAGTGTAGAACGCACTTTGGATGACGGTTGATGATTTATCGTTGCTGTTATATACGTGTGGTAGAAAATCCGTATAATTAACATTATATGGTCATTGATTGGGCCTCATTCCAGTTTTGAAATAGAAATATTTGAAATAAAATATTCGAATAAAATATTTGAATAGAAATATTTGAATGGAAATATTTGAAATGGAAATATTTGGAAAATAAATATTTGAAACAGAATATTTGAAACAGAAATATATGAAGCCGTGTTGATTAGATTTGCGCCATTTTGATGTGAACGATATTTATATCAATTTTATTCATTTTCAATGTAAATTGAAAAGATTTGAAATTCGAATTAAATTGAAATGATTTGAAATAAATATTAAATTGAAAAGAATTGAAATTCGAATTAAATTTAAATGATTTGAAATTCAAATTGAATTAAAAATAGATTCGAATTGAAATCAATTTGAAATGAATTTAAAACGAACTTATAAGGTAAAATTCAATTTTGATTTGAATTTGAAATGAAGTTGAAATCGTTTTGAAAACGAATTTAAAATGATTTATATAATACGTTTTAAAAGGAAATCGACGAATTATATATTATATATATAATATAATGGCTGAATAGAACGCGTCGCGCTGCGGTAGTTCGTGAATTTCGACCATTGACTTCGAACAGACATTACGGGAGATCCGACTGTCGAATTCTCCTAAAACCGGAACCTTGGGTTCGTATCGAAAAGATCTTTTTAACGAATATTAGAAATTATAAATCTAACGGTTGGATTTGGAATTATGTCCAAATCAAATTTGGAAAAGGTCGTTGTAAGTGCAGTTCGATTGCCGTTGATGGAAATCGACTGTACGAGCCTTGATAAAACTATTAAAAATAGTAATAATTTGTGTAAAATCATAAGAAATGATTTGTGAAGAATTGGGATGAAAAACTCCATATTTGTAAAGATAAAAATAGTTTTTTATCGAAATGAACTAATTTTGAACTAGAATTATAATTCTATTTATTTTTAAATAAATAAATTGAATTTGAAAATGGTTTTGAAAGTAACCAGATTTTCCAATAATTTAATTGGAATGGATTTGAATCGAAATTGTCTTTGGAATATTTTGATGTTGTATTTCGTGATGATACAGGTATTGTTATGGGAATTTGAAAGATATATTTATATCGTTATTTCCAATACGATATTTGTTAGTCGTAGAATTTGATATTAAATATAAGGCGATATATTTTCTATTCAGAGCCTTGTATTTAATATCAAATATGATTTGGGTTTGTCGTGAATGGTGTCTTCATTAGCACTGTTCTTGAACCGAGTTGAGAAAAAGTAAATCTTTTTATTTTGATTTAATGAAGTGAACCAATTAAACAATATTTAATTGGAATTGAATTGGTATTGATTTTTGGGTTTATCGTGAACAGTGTTTTAAATAATACTTGTTCTTTAACCCGATAATTAATGGAAATGTGAATTTGGGTTGTCGTGAACGGTATCTTCAATAATACTGTTCTTAGACCCAAAGGAGTTAAGAAAATAAGAAACTAATTGGAGATTAGTTAAGTTGAATGGTTTCTGAGGTATTGATCTGATGTTGGTTTCGGCCTTCGGGGTTAATACTTAGGGAATTGCTCACTTGCTATTTTACGGTTAGGGACTGATTGAAATGTGATGTGACTTTGGGGTTTATCGTGAACCGTGTTTTAAATGACACTGATTCTTTAACCCAGTTAAAGATTAAAACTAAGTGAAGTTTTAATGAATCTTTAATTAGATTGAGAAGATCGAGAATGGAGTATCACCAGTTTTGCTCCAGGCGATAGTCAAATCTTTAATTAGATTTGAACGTGAAATGGTAATTGAATTTACCGATAACACCGTGGTGTTTGATATGAAGTATTACCAGTTTTACTTCATGGGATGAATAGGTTGGGATTGGGAAATTAAAACAAATGATTACTTCGGTAAGGTTCGTTAATCCCGACTAGTTTGAATTGATATTCAAAAGAAGGTTAAAGAATAAATTTAAAGGATTTATCTTTGATAAAATTAATGGGAACCTTTCCCTAAGAATGTGAAATTTAGAAACTAACTGTCGGTTAGCTAAGCAGAATGGTTTTCTGGATATTGATCTGATGTTGGTTTCGGCCTTCGGGGTTAATATTTGGGGAATTATTCTCTTGATTAATTTACGGTTAGTGACTGATGAATTGGAATGAGGCGTATGTTGTGTTTGTGTAACACTTGTTTATTATATACGCGAGTTATTCGGAAAGACCGGGTTAAACCCATTCTGAATAACTGATACGACGATAAGTCGAAGATGAAGACGTTGGTTTAAGAACAGAGGTCTTCACGTCGTTTGGATAATTACTGATGATCTTAATTGGGCCGTACACCCAAGAGGAGAGAATCAGTTGGTGATCGTCCAGACGTACTTGGAGATCGATGGGTATGCGGGGTACTAGGTGCCTCCGGTTTCGTTCAGACCCAGAACGGACTTGTAAATGGACTGTGTTCTGACATCAAATTTCATTCTGTGTGACTGATATCAGTTGCATAGAGTGGTTTGCCTGTGTGGCATGCTAAGATGCAAATTATCAAGGCTTCTGTTGAAAAGCAGAGTCTTGTGGTTGATGATAAATGCACAGCCTGTGTGGCGTAGCTTTGTGTAACGTTGATTCGCGAGCCTCACACCCCGGTTGTGAACCAGAAACGGGAGAGGACATCATGGAGGGGATGCGTTTCTTTCTAGGTAGAAGTGGCGTCAGTGGTTTTACACGCCCTGACGAGTTTGACTTATGTGGTTGTTGCTGTTGCGAGGCGCCTCGGTTTGATCAGATGATCCGGGTCCGATGGAGTCATTCGTTGGCTCACTTACGCCCCAAAGGGCGGGGAAACGCAGTGTTTAGGAATTTTTATCCACATCGGTGGATCGGCCCTAACGATCCAAAGGCTTGACTGAGTACTTTCCCGAGGCTCGGGCTAGACAGTCTCGAATCGGTAGAGGACTATCTTTTGCCTCGGTTCACAGATGGAAATCCAACTTCCAATACGTGACGTTTCGATTTTAGTTGTAATCCTATATATGGCGACATAGTGGGATGGGACGCTTATGCCGTCTATGATTGATACTAATGATTTGAAGTTGTTTTATACAGTATACACTTATTATAGTATCAAAAGATTTGTTTTAAACGTATCAAGCATTCTTGGCTATTATAAGGTAAAAACCCTATCCCTCGGCTTGCGTTGCATTGTGTGATAGGACCTGGGTCTTATAATAGCTTCATTTTTCTTTATTTAGCATTGCGCTGTTTGTTTTATGCACTAGTATTCTTGGGAGGAAACCCGTTCCGCGTTAGCGGCGTGGTCCCTTGATTTACCTAACTTTAAAATAAAGATTTACAACTGTTTTAGTTCTCACACCAGTCCCATGACTGACTTGGAGTTTATTGTTTTGACCTAAACTCTGGGTGCCCTTATTTTGACACGGGAAGCTAGTAGTTTTGGTTTTTGCAGATTTATATTCACAGGATCCTGGTTTACAGCTGGAATGATATCCGGAAAGCTTTGTATCCGTATATCTCTTCTAGTTGTGTATTGTATTATTTTCCGCTGCTATGTAATCTATGGTAATCTCTGATATTTATCGAATGTGTAATATTGATTTATACTCTGTATATTCTTGTATTCTGATGGAATTGTTGTAATATACAAAGAAATGTTCTTCCGTCTTCGTTCTATTTTGTCGTGTTCTCGAAACAATAAGGCGTTTCAAACGGTCTGGGTCGGTCTAGCGGCTGATTCGGATCGAGCGAAATTCCTTGTTGTCACAGAAAGGTTCCCATTAATTTTATCAAAGATAAATTCCTTTAAATTTATTCTTTAATCTTCCTTTGAATATCACTTCAAACTTGTTGGGATTAACGAACCTTACCCTAGTAATAGTTTGTTTTAATCTCCCAATCCCAACCTATTCATCCCATGAAGTAAAACTGGTCATACTTCATATTTAACACCACGGTGTTATCGGTAAATTCAATTACCATTTCACATTCAAATCTAATTAAAGATTTAACTATCGCCTGGAGCAAAATTGGTGATACTCCATTCTCGATCTTTTCAATCTAATTAAAGATTCATTAAAACTCCACTTAGTTTTGATCTTTAACTGGGTTAAAGAATCAGTGTCATTTGAAACACGGTTCACGATACCCCAAAATTACATCACATTTCAATCAGTCCCTAGCCGTAAAATAGCAAGTGAGCAATTCTCGAAGTATTAACCCCGAAGACCGAAACCAATATCAGATCAATACCTCAGAAACCATTCAACTTAACTAATCTCTAGCTAGTTTCTGATTTTCTTAACTACTTTGGGTCTAGGAACAGTATTACTGAAGATATTGTTCACGACAACCCAAAATCACATTCTATTAATTATCGGGTTAAAGAACACGTGTTATTTAAAACACTGTTCACGATAAACCCAAAAATCAATACCAATTCAATTCCAATTAAATATCATTTAATTGGTATTCTTCATTAAATCTAAATAAGAAGATTTAATCTTTTTCTCAACTGGGTTCAAGAACAGTGTTAATAAAGACACCATTCATGACAAACCCAAATCACATTTGATATTCAATACAAGGCTCTTAATAGAAAATATACCGGCTTATATTCAATATCATATTTTACGACCAACAAATATCGTATTGGAAATAACGATATATATATCTTTCAAATTCCCATAACAATATCTGTACCATCACGAAATCCAACAACGAAATATTCCAAAGACAACTTCGATTCAAATCCATTCCAGTATAATTATTTGAAATTCAGGTTAGTTTCAAAACCATTTCAAATCAAATTTATTTATTTAAAAATAAATAGAATTATAATTCTAGTTCAAAACTAGTTCATTTCGATAAAAATCTATTTTTATCTTTTCAAATATGGAGTTTTCATCCCAATTCTTCCTAAACCATTTCTTATGATTTTACACAAATTATTACTATTTTTCATAATTTTATCAAGGCCCGTACAGTCGATTTCCATCAACGGCCATCGAACTGCACTTACAGCGACCTTTTCCAAATTTGATTTGGACATAATTCCAAATACAACCGTTAGATTTCAAATCTCTAATATTCGTTAGAAAGCTCTTTACGATATGAACCCAACGGTTCCAGTTTTAGGAGGATCCGACGGTCGGATCTCCCGTAATATAGATTCGAAGTCAATGGTCGAAATTCACGAACTGCCGTGGCGTGGCGTGTTCTATTCAGGCCATTATATTATATATATAATATATACTTCGTCAATTTCCTTTCGAAACGAATTTTATAAATCGTTTTAAATTCGTTTTCAAAACGATTTCAACTTTATTTCAAATTCAAATCAAAATTGAATTTTTCCTTATAAATTCGTTTTAAATTCATTTCAAATTGATTTTAATTCAAATCGATTTTTAATTCAATTTCAGTTCGTTTTCAATTCAATTCAATTTCAATTCGAATTCATTTCTATTCAATTTCAATTCGAATTCTAATTCTTTTCAAAATATCAGATTTTGAAATCACTTTTGATATTCATTATAAAATGAATAAAATCGATATAAATATTGTTTACGTCAAAATGGCGTCAATCTAATCAACACGGCTTCATATATTTCTATTTGCAAATATTCTATTTTAAATATTTCTATTCAAATATTTCTATTCAAATATTTCTATTTCAAATATTTCTATTTCAAATATTTCTATTTCAAATATTTCTATTCAAATATTTCTATTTCAAATATTTCTATTTGAAACTGGAATGATGTCCAATCAATTACCATACAATGTTAATTATATGGATTTTCTACCACATGTATATAACAGCAGCGATAAATCATCAACCATCATCCAAAGTGCGTTCTACACTGTATAAGCATCAAATATTAATACTTAATGCTTATAACAGTCTGTCAATCAATCGATCGACATACATCTAACTATTGGGATTAGTGTATGTCATATATCACCCCATTACCCGTGTGGGGTTTTCAAATAATCAAACACATATTTTATTTGTGCAGTTGGGCGATGTGTAAAAATTTATTGTCCCAATCAATTATCAGTCAAATGTGTGTATATAAACAAATCGTCTGATTTGTTTATATTTATTTCATTTCAAATACACGTTAAAAATTCTATTTTGCAACTATAAAATATTTTAACTATATAAATATTTTATTTCATTTCACCTCACATCACACAATCAACTACACATCAAAATCAAATAAACAAGGAAACAAGCCGTCCATGGTCTGTGGACGACGGGTGTCGGGTGCTACTAAACACCGTCTGCATCCTAGTATATATTTTAACTAGAAAATTAAATTAAAAGTGTGGAGTTCTCATATTGGGGTTCCACTCCGCCATAGAAATTTCTGAAATTCAGAACAGTCTGGATTTGCCTGTACTTCAAACGTAGTCTTCTCCACGCTGTTCATATTAAAATCACATTTTTAATATGATGTTCTATACATTAAAAATCATATTTTTTTAATCTTCCTATAATATAAAAATCATATTTTTATTCTCTCTATAATATTAAAATCATATTTTTATATCGCTTTCTTCATGATAAAAATCCGACCTTTTTATAAATCGAAAATCAAATCTTCTCCTCTGATAAAAATCTAATCTTGATTATCATAAAAATATAATCTTTTCACGATGGAAAATAAAACCTTTTCACGATGGAAAATATAACCTTTTCACGATGGAAAATATAATCTTTTCTTGCATATAAAATTCAATCTTTCTAATATAAACATTCAATCTTTCTTATATAAAAATTCCTTCTTTCATATTATGAAAATTCCTTTCATTTAGTAAAAATCAAATCTTTTTAACATGGTTATATATTTTAAAACTGAAAATGAAATATATGCAAATAAATAAATGAAACTCGCTTCTTTCGTCGAATTCGAATTGGAGGGACTGCGGTGGGACCCAGAAGCAGCGGCAACAGGCCAGAGGGGATCCGCGAGAGGTCAGCGATGGTCGGGGAAGGCTGAAGTGGCTGGATTGGTTGTGGTGGTGCCTCGATTCTCGTGCAGGAAGAGACACTCAGGTGGGTGCGGTCCTCGGTGGCGCAACGCTGCTTGAAAAGCAGTTTTAGGAGGGGCTGGTTCGAATTGGAAGAAGGGGAAGCTAGAGGGGGGTTGAGTTCGAGGAGAGAGAGAGGAGGAGGTTGCGTTCGGTTGGAGGAGGGAGCGGGCCTAGACGGCGGCGCGGTGGGTGGCGCGCGCCCCAGGGACGGCGGCGCGGTGGGTGGCGCGCGCACCAGGGACGGCGGCGGCTTCGATTTAGGGCTGGGCGGTTTTTTTTTTAAATTCTGAACGGTGAAGAGAATAAGGAGAGAGGGGGGGATTATGTGAATAGTTATATTTTAATTATTTAATTTATTTTCCCCTTAAAGTTGATTTTTGTCTCGAACCCCAAACGAGGCCCAACGACTGTCACCCCCAGCCAACTACCCCCATTCCGAACACAATGGGATATGTCACGAAGGCCAATTCGATCGTTACGATCAGTTTTCATCAAAATCCAAAATATAACTCTATATATTGAATTTGAACGCGCATTTCAATTTACTGGGGCACATACGAACACTAAAAATTACCAAAAAATAATTTCTAGCTTCGTACTGATGGTACGGTCCTAACAAAACTAGTTTCGTCGAATTCTGAGACAGTTTGAAAAATGGCAGATTTCCAGTTGATTAAAATCAACTAAAACTAGTCAAACGCGTTTTCCTTTGCCACACTCACATATTGATTCGAAAAATTACGAAATTTGAAACCTAGCAATAATTTGATATCACGGATCCAACAAAAGTGGTTTCTTCGAAATCCGTGTCGTTTGCAAAATTTCCATTTTTAAGGGCCCGAATTCCATAGCGACTATTCAGAATTTTCAACTAGACATATCTTTTGATTCCCGCTATGAAATTTTGATTTTTCGGATTTGTTGGAAAGATATTGTCACATGGATTTAAATATTTTTTGTTTCACTAAAATCCGGTTTATATTGCACCCGGTACATTCATTCGAACTTTGAAATCGGTTTATCGAACTACCGCGCCATTTTCAATTCCTTTTATATATTAATAAATATTTATATTCTAACGACGATCTATATAACTATATATACGCTTGAATTCTATCAAAAATAAATTTCTCATTGCTATTATTTAAAATAATTCATTTTAAATATTCAAAATTCACTAAAATTGCCAAAATAAAAATTTTAAATTGGCTCAGAATTTCCGGGTCGTTACAATCTCCCCCACTTAAAACTTTTCGTCCCCGAAAAGGAACGAAGTCGAAAGTTGTTTAACTAATCAACTCAACTTCTGTTATTTCACTATGGCTTAAGTTCTTCAACTTTTCAGTTTCTAAGAGCTTTTCAAAATTTTCAAAAATTTGGCTAACACCCTAAATTTCCGAAAAATTTCGCCATAATCTCCCCTGCACCGGGAGCACCGGGGAAATCCCGAAATTTCCATACAGGCCCTCTGATCTCAAAAAGAAAAAGAAAAGCCAAGCGGCTAGCAAATCGGCTCATAAAATCATCATCACCCAAACAAAACAGTAAATTATGGTAAACATGTACCTATTTGTTGGGCAAACAATTTTATTTCTCTGCTCTAGCCTCCTTGCTATGACCTGTTCAATGTAAGTACATGTATATACATGCAATTGCAATCATTTTTCAACACAATTCAATATTTGATTCAATTAGGATAAATGGTTCAAAATTTCAAAAAAGTAACCAAACAACTCAACCATCAATCAATTAGTGTATTGTCGTTTCAAATTCATAATTTTGATATATATACAGAAAATCATGTTTTTGATGCCAAATCACACCAATAAACCTATCTAGTTTTGGTTCTCACACCAGTCTAATGGAAATATATAGAAATTACACCTTCGTCACTCGAATATAAATACCGATAATGCTGCAGCCTTATCAGAATCATCCCTGGCCAACTAGAGTGTGATTCTATATCTATCAAGTATATTAAAACTTCAAATACACGAGGATCAGACGTATAAGCAAAGTCTATATATACTGGACTGTCCAAATCAATACAAAATAAATATTCAAATACGTTGAATAAAGTTTAATTTTTCAAAGCAAAAATCGTTTTCATTTTAAAAACATACTCTTCACACTCGTTCTAGGATACTACTGATCCTATCTCTAACGAGTCATTCCCATTGGATATTACTAATCCAATTTCTGATGAATTCTTTCGTTCGGTTCTAATGTGTCTTGTTCTCTGAGCTCTGTAAACCAAAGCTCTGATACCAAATGTAAACGACCTGAACTTCCCCGGTGAGGAAAGCCCGGATTGAGTCGAGGACAAGCCACAAAAGAACGCAGACAGAAGAACAATTCATTGCTTATGACAACAATTCCTTCAGATTACAAGAATATACAGAGTATAAATCAATATTACACATTATAAAATATCAGAGATTACAATACATTACATAGCAGCGGAAAATAATACAGTACACAACTGGAAGTAATACACGGATACAGAGCTTTCCGAGTATCGTTCCAGCTGTAAATCAGGATCCTGTGAATATAAATCTGCAAAACCAAAACTACTAGCTGCCCGTGTCAAAATAAGGGCACCCAGAGTTTAGGTTAAAACAATAAACTCCAGGTCAGTCATGGGACTGGTGTGAGAACTAAAACAGTTATAAATCTTTATTTTAAAGTTAGGTAAATCAAGGGACCACGCCGTATAACACGGAATGGGTTTCCTCCCAAGAACACCAGTGCATATAACAAAACAACGTAATGCTAAATAAAGAAAAATGAAGCTATTATAAGACCCATGTCCCATCACACAATGCAACGCAAGTCGGAGGATAGGGTTTTTACCTTATAATAGCCAAAGAATGCTTGATACGTTTAAAATAGATTATTTTGGTAGTACTATAAGTGTATAGTGTATAAAACAACTTCAAATCATAAGTATCAATCATAGACGGCGTAAGCGCCCCATCCCACTATGTCGCCATATGTAGGATTACAACCAAAATCGAAACGTCATGTATTGGAAGTTGGATTTCCATCTGTGAATCGAGGCAAAAGATAGTCCTCTACCGATTCGAGACTGTCTAGCCGAGTCTCAGGACCCAAACACAGGTGAGCCCTTGGAGCGACAGGGCCAGTCTACCGATGTGGATTAAAATGCCTGATCACTGCGTTTCCCCACCCTTTGGGGCGTAAATGAGCCAACGAATGACTCCATCGAACCCGGATCGTCTGATCAAATCGAGGCACCTCGCAACAGCAACAACCACATAAGTCAATCTCCTCAGGGCGTGTAAAACCATTGATACCACTTCTAGCTAGAAAGAAACGCATGTCCTCCCCGAGGTCCTTCTCCCGTTTCTGGTTCAGAACCGGGGTGTGAGGCTCGCGAATCAACGCTACACAAAGCTACGCCACATAGGCTGTTCTTTGATCATCAACCACAAGACTCTGCTTTTCAACAGAAGCCTTGATCATTTGCATCTTAGCATGCCACACAGGCAAACCACTCTATGCAACCGATATCAGTCACACAGAATGAAATCCGATGTCATACACACAGTCCATTTACAAGTCCGATCAGGGTCTGAACGAAACCGGAGGCACCTAGTACCCCGCATATCCATCGATCTCCAAGTACGTCTGGACGATCACCAACTGATTCCCTCCTCTCGGGTGTACGACCCAATCAAGATCATCAGTAATCACCCAAACGACGTGAAGACTTCCGGTCTTCGACCATCGTCTTCATCCTCGACACCACGTCGAATCAGTTATTCAGAATGGGATAAACCCGGTATTTCTGAATAACTCGCGTATATAATAAACATGTGTGACACAAACACAACATACGCCTCATTCCAATTCATCAGTCACTAATCGTAAATTAACAAGAGAATAATTCCCCAAATATTAACCCCGAAAGCCGAAACCAACATCAAATCAATACCCAGGAAACCGTTCTGCTTAGCTAACCTACAGTTAGTTTCTAAATTTCACATTCTTTGGGAAAGGTTCCTATTAATTTTATCAAAGATAAATTCCTTTAAATTTATTCTTTAATCTTCCTTTGAATATCACTTCAAACTAGTCGGGATTAACGAACCTTACCGAAGTAATCATTTGTTTTAATTTCCCAATCCCAACCTATTCATCCCATGAAGTAAAACTGGTCATACTTCATATCTAACACCACGGTGTTATCGGTAAATTCAATTACCATTTCACGTTCAAATCTAATTAAAGATTTAACTATCGCCTGGAGCAGAACTGGTGATACTCCATTCTCGATCTTTTCAATCTAATTAAAGATTCATTAAAACTTGACTTAGTTTTAATCTTTAACTGGGTTAAAGAATCAGTGTCATTTAAAACACAGTTCACGATACCCAAAAATCACATCATATTTCAATCAGTCCCTAGCCGTAAAATAGCAAGTGTGCAATTCCTGAAGTATTAACCCCGAAGGCCGAAACCAACATCTGATCAATACCTCAGAAACCATTCAACTTAACTAATGTCCAGCTAGTTTCTGATTTTCTTAACTCCTTTGGGTCTAAGAACAGTATTATTGAAGATACCGTTCACGACAACCCAAAATCACATTCTATTAATTATCGGGTTAAAGAACAAGTGTTATTTAAAACACTGCTCACGATAAACCCAAAAATCAATACCAATTCAATTCCAATTAAATATCATTTAATTGGTATTCTTCATTAAATCTAAATAAGATGATTTAATCTTTTTCTCAACTGGGTTCAAGAACAGTGTTAATAAAGACACCATTCATGACAAACCCAAATCACATTTGATATTCAATACAAGGCTCTGGATAGAAAATATACCGGCTTATATTCAATATCAAATTTTACGACCAACAAATATCGTACTGGAAATAATGATATATATATTCTTTCAAATTCCTATAACAGTATCTGTACCATCACGAAATCCAACATCGAAATATTCCGAAGACAATTTCGATTCAAATCCATTCCAATATAATTATTGGAAATTCTAGTTATTTTCAAAACCATTTCAAATCCAATTTATTTATTTAAAAATAAATATAATTATAATTCTAGTTCAAAACTAGTTCATTTCGATAAAAATCTATTTTTATCTTTTCAAATGTGGAGTTTTTCATCCCAATTCTTCCCAAACCATTTCTCATGATTTTACACAAATTAATACTAACGGCCATCGAACTGCACTTACAACGACCTTTTCCAAATTTGATTTGGACATAATTCCAAATCCAATCGTTAGATTTCAAATCTCCAATATTCGTTAGAAAGCTCTTTTTGATACGAACCCAACGGTTCCGGTTTTAGGAGGATCTGACGGTCGGATCTCCCGTAATATCCATTCGAAGTCAATGGTCGAAATTCACGAACTGCCGCGGTGCGACGCGTTCTATTCAGGCCATTATATTATATATATATATAATATATATAATATATACTTCGTCGATTTTCTTTCGAAACGAATTTATAAATCGTTTTAAATTTGTTTTCAAAACGATTTCAACTTTATTTCAAATTCAAATAAAAATTGAATTTTTCCTTATAAATTCGTTTTAAATTCATTTCAAATTGATTTCAATTCAAATCGATTTTTAATTCAATTTCTGTTCGTTTTCAATTTCAATTCGAATTCATTTCTATTCAATTTCAATTCGAATTCCAATTCTTTTCAAAATATCAGATTTTGAAATCACTTCTGGTATTCATTATAAAATGAATAAAATCGATATAAATATCGTTCACGTCAAAATGGCGTCAATCTAATCAACACGGCTTCATATATTTCTATTTTCAAATATTCTATTTCAAATATTTCTATTTCAAATATTTCTATTCAACTATTTCTATTTCAAATATTTCTATTCAAATATTTCTATTTCAAATATTTCTATTTGAAACTGGAATGAGGCCCAATCAATTACCTTACAATGTTAATTATATGGATTTTCTACCACACATATATAACAGCAACGATAAATCATCAACCATCATCCAAAGTGCGTTCTACACTGTATAAGCATCAAATATAAGTACTTAACGCTTATAACAGTCTGTCAATCAATCGATCGACATACATCTAACTATTGGGATTAGTGTATTTCATTTATCACCCCAATACCTGTATGTGGTTTTCAAACAATCAAACACAGATTTTATTTGTGCAGTTGGGCAATGTGTAAAATTTATCGTCCCAATCAATTATCAGTCAAATGTATGTATATAAACAAATCGTCTGATTTGCTTATATTTATTTCATTTCAAATACACGTTAAAAATTGTATTTGCAACTATAAAATATTTTAACTATATAAATATTTTATTTCATTTCACCTCAAATCACACAATCAACTACACATCAAAATCAAACAAACATGCATACAAGCCGTCCATGGTCTGTGGACGACGGGTGTCGGGTGCTACTAAACACCGTCTACATCCTAGTATATATTTTAACTAGAAAATTAAATTAAAAGTGAGGAGTCCTCACATTGGGGTTCCACTCCGCCATAGAAATTTCTGAAATTCAGAACAGTCTGGATTTGCCCGTACTTCCAACGTAGTCTTCTCCACGCTATTCATATTAAAATCACATTTTTAATATGATGTTCTATACATTAAAAATCATATTTTTTAAATCTTCCTATAATATAAAAATCATATTTTTATTCTCTCTATAATATTAAAATCATATTTTTATATCGCTTTCTTCATGATAAAAATCCGACCTTTTTATAAATCGAAAATCAAATCTTCTCCTATGTTAAAAATCTAATCTTGATTATCATAAAAATATAATCTTTTCACGATGGAAAATATAACCTTTTCACAATGGAAAATATAACCTTTTCACGATGGAAAATATAACCTTTTCACGATGAAGAATATAATATTTTCTTGCATATAAAATTCAATCTTTCTAATATAAAGATCCAATCTTTCTTATATAAAAATTCCTTCTTTCATATTATGAAAATTCCTTTCATTTAGTAAAAATCAAATCTTTTTAACATGGTTATATATTTTAAAACTGAAAATGAAATATATGCAAATAAATAAATGAAACTCACTTCTTTTATCGAATTCGAGTTGGAGGGACTGCGGTGGGACCCAGAAGCAGTGGCAACAGGCCAGAGGGGATCCACGAGAGGTTAGCGATGGTCGGGGAAGGCTGAAGCGGCTGGATTGGTTGTGGTGGTGCATCGATTCTCGCACAGGAAGAGACGCTCAGGTGGGTGCAGCCTCGGTGGCGCGACGCTGCTCGAACAGCAGTTTCAGGAGGGGGCTGGTTCGAATTGGAAGAAGGGGAAGCTAGAGGGGGTTTGAGTTCGAGGAGAGAGAGGGAGGAGGAAGGTTGCGTTCGGTTGGAGGAGGGAGCGGGCCTGGACGACGGCACGGTGGGTGGCGCGCGCCCCAGGGACCGCGACGGCTTCGATTTAGGGCTGGGCGGTTTTTTTTCTTTTTAAAATTCTGAACGGTGAAGAGAATAAGGAGAGAGGGGGGGGGGGTTATGTGAATAGTTATATTTTAATTATTTAATTTATTTTCCCCTCAAAGTTGACTTTTGTCTCGAACCCCAAACGAGGCCCAACGACTGTCGCCCCTAGCCAACTACCCTCATTTCGAACGCAATGGGATATGTCACGAAGGCCAATTTGATCGTTACGATCAGTTTTCATCAAAATCCAAAATATAACTCTATATATTGAATTTGAACGCGCATTTCAATTTACTGGGGTCACATACGAACACTAAAAATTCCCGAAAAATATTTTCTAGCTTCGTATTGACGGTACGGTCCTAACAAAACTAGTTTCGCCGAATTCTGAGACTGTTTGAAAATTGGCCAATTTCCAGTCGATTAAAATCAACTAAAACTAGTCAAATGCGTTTTCCTTTGCCACGCTCACATATTGATTTGAAAAATTACGAAATTTGAAACCTAGCAATAATTTGACATCACGGATCCAACAAAAGTGGTTTCGTCAAAATCCGAGATCGTTTGCAAAATTTCCATTTTTAAGGGCCCGAATTCCATAGCGACTATTCAGAATTTTCAACTAGACATATCTTTTGATTCCCACTATGAAATTTTGATTTTTCGGATTTTTTGGAAAGATATTGTCAAATGGATTTAAATATTTTTGGTTTCACTAAAATCTGGTTTATATTGCACCCGGTACATTCATTCGAACTTTGAAATCGAATTATCGAACTACCGCGCCATTTTCAATTCCTTTTATATATTAATAAATATTTATATTCTAACGACGATCTATATAACTATATATACATTCGAATTCTATCAAAAATAAATTTCTCATCGCTATTATTTAAAATAATTCATTTTAAATATTCAAAATTCACTAAAATTGCCAAAATAAAAATTTTAAATTGGCTCCGAATTTCCGGGTCGCTACATCGAACCTAACATTTCAACTGAAAACTCAAAAAGAAAAACGATTTCTAAAAATATTAATATACGGGTTCCTAAAACAAACAATAAATTGATTAGGAATAAATATATTAAAATATTCTTAGAAACTATACATAATAATCAAGATTATATCTATAAACGGGACACTAAACCCTCATGGATTTGGTTTCCTAAGACCTAACTCTTAGGGCCCTATTAAAAAATAAGTTCCAATGTTATTTCTGCAGGAAATTTTGGATTAATTCGATCTAGTTGAAACCCTTAAATTTATCATTTTAACAATTTAAAATACATGGATCTATGCAAAATAAAAAAATTGAAATTTCATACCTTGCGTGCTTGTAAAAAACCCAATTTTGAATCATCTTTAGTCACTTTTAATTCACTGAAACATGGAAGGATCGAATTGTTATCTCAACAATGCACCGACCTCTATTGGTTATCCACACGAACGCTTTTTCTTTCGATCAAATCGAAGAGTAAAAAGAAATTTTGGTGCTAGCCACGATATCTCATATTTGCGTGAAAAGGTAGGTTAGGGTTTTTATTTTCAATATGATATATTAATAAATGACGGTTCCCCACTATCATGTAAAAGGGAATTGTCAAGCCCTTATAAAAACAAGTGTGCGCCATCAATTAAGGGAACCACTGATATACCATTTCAATGCAACATGAAATATCAACAAATTTGATATTTTATTTACCCAATATATGTTCTTCCTTTATAACGTTCTAAGTGCATGACTCTATAGGTTATTATAACATTAGCAATAATTTAAATCGTATTTAAATTATAAATAGTGATTGGCATCTAGCAATACGTTGATGCTTCCCAGGTTATAATAAGATCGATGATTCGATATAACCTTCCGTGATCAGTGTATCAATGTAATATAATCCTTTTAACCAATATATCCACGATTATACTCAAGGAATGGAATATACCGCCCTCTTTATAATTTAACCCGTTTATCTTGATCGATAAGTAGACTACATATATAAGAAAATCAATATTTTAGCACGTCCATGCATTTCACAGTCTCACCCAATCAAGAGGCTCATGGATATCACTACATTATAGGGTGAAATTCCATCTAGATCATTCATAATTTTCATTCGATTCGAGATCTATCTAGTAACCACCGTTATCATCTACTCGATTAATAGCAACTTTAGATGATATCAAAACACAAATATTCTCGAATCAAATTATAATGATTTCAGGTCTAAGGACCATTACATCACTGCCAATATGAGAATAACTTATGACACCGTTAATTATATTCCATGTAGTCTTTCTCTTGTTAGGTCAGCCCAATACGCTATTCTCCAATACGTATTTATGTCTTAATATATATATATATATATATATATATATATATATATATTAATGATCATTGAGATGTGACCATCAGTCAATCATCATACTACTCTCAGTGTTCTATTGTTGTCCTATATAAACAATAGAACTTGACTAGGGACATTTAAGAATTATAATACTTAATACATTATATAATCTCATGTTCAAGTCACTTACTTGAACTATATAATTCCATATTATTATTCTAAGGACTTCTATTATGTTAATATCTATATTACGCAGTAAATAAAACATAACAGAATACTTTTATTCCAAATAATATAATAACATCAATAATGTTATTAATCTCATCAAATAGATTGCCTCTAGGGAATAAACTCTAACAATATCCCACTTGCACTAGAGTCAATCATTCATATATCGTATACTCATGAAACTAGTGTGACTATTAAACTTCTGCTGTGACAGAGTTTAAGCGAGTAGGTCCGCAACATTACAACCTTCTGCAACTTTGCAGATATGTTTATTTGCTTTGTGAACAACTTCACATAAGAGATTATGTTTCTTAAATATACGTTTGGATCAATAACGAGTTCATGGTTTTAGGCCTGCGCAATAGCCAGATTGTTACCACAATGTAAATCGTTGGATCAACAATGAATTAAGTTCAATTATGAACTTCTTAATCCAAGCATTTTCCTTCTCAGAATCAGTATCTATGTCTTGTTTTAACAACTAACATTATTCGCAATAATTATTGTTTTATCAATATATAACATTAGAATTATTGTGTCACTCCCATTCAATTTCTTGTCTATACAAGATTCAATGGTATTTTGTAGTTTCCGAGACATTTCGAATTCTATTTCATTCCCATCGGTATTCTAGAAACTGGCTCTCCTTTAAAAGAATACCAATTCAAGCAATAAACATTTTATTCTCAGAGGATTTATAGAAATAACATCCTTTTACTTCTTTTGGATATTTCACAAAATAATTATCAGATTTGGGTCTGATCTTATCAGAGGAAAGACGATTAACAAACGCTTTACAACCAAAATCTTCATTACAAACACACTAGGACGTTTCCTAGCCCATATCTTATATGGCGTCTTCGTAACCGTATCAGTAGGATTACGTTTAATATAAGTGCAATTGTTTTAAGGGGATAATCCCAAAATTTATTGGAAGATTTGTATGACTCATCACTGATTGTACCATATCTTATAAGGTGCGACCTCTCCTTTCAGATAGACCGTTCCAATATGGTGTTCTAGGTGGAGTGATTTATGAAACAATTTCACACTCATTTTGATAGTCATTAAATTATTGACTTAGATATTCTCTCGATCTGTTCAAAGAGTATATATTTTCTATTAAAATTGGATTTGAACTTCATTTTGAATTCTTTGAACTTTTCAAAGGATTCTGATTTGTGTTTCATAAGACAAACATATCTACATCTATTGACATAATCAGTAAATATAATGGAGTAATAAAACTGGCCTTTAGCTTATGTATTCATTGCTTCATATACATCATTATGTGCGAGACCCAATACTTATCACCCATTCACTGTTTCAAGTGGAAGGTGATTCAATTATTTTTCCTAATAAACAAGATTTGCATTCTTCATATGATTCAAAATCAAATGATTTCAAAATTCCATCATAATGGAGTGTTGTTATACTTTTCTTGTTTATATGGGCTACCTGACAATGCTAAAGGTGTATTGGATTTATATCACTAAATTTAATCTACTCATGTAAGAACCCGTAACTTCCCCATGAAGGAAAGAGAGGATACTTTGAGAACATGACAAAATAGAACGCAAACGGAAGAATGTTTCATTTTTATTACAACAATTCCATCAGATACAAGAATATACAGAGTATAAATGAATAAATTACATTCGATAAATATCAGAGATTACAATAAATTACATTTAAATACATCGCAGCGGAAAATAATACAAAAGCACAACTAGAAGTAATGCACGGATACAGAGCTTTCCGAGCATTGTTCCAACTGTTAATCAGGACCCTGTGAATATAAATCTGCAAAACCAAAACTACTAGCTGCCCGTGCGGAAAATAGGGGCACCTAGAGTTTTGGTTAAAACAATAAACTCCAGGTCAGTCATGTGACTGGTGTGAGAACTAAAAACAGTTATTTAAAACTTTACTTTAAAAGATAGTAATTCAAGGGACCACGCCGTATAACATGGAACGGGTTTCCTCCCAAGAACACTAGTGCACATAACAAAACAGCGCAATGCTTTTTGGAAAAATGAAGCTATTATAAGACCCAGGTCCCATCACACAATGCAACGCAAGCCGGAGGATAGGGTTTTCCCTTATAATAGCCAAACATGCTTGGTACGTCAAAACAAATCATTTGATACTATTATAAGTGTATAGTGTCAAAACAATTTTCAATCATAAATATCAATCATAGGCGGCATGGGTACCATCTATCATGTCGCCATACTAGTTCTACAGTTAAAACCGCAATATCACGTATTGGAAATTGGATTCCATCATGAGCCGAGGCAAGGGGCAAGCTCCTCTCCTATTCGAGACACTTTAGCAAATGTCCCAGTACCCCACTCTGATCCTTGGATCTTCAGGGCCGGTCCTCTCTTACTTTTGAGGATTACTTATTCCTGAACACACGTTTCCCGGTCCTTACAGACCTATATCCGAGGCACCTCGTATCCAACAACCACATAGGTGAAAAGTATATAAATGTCAGGGCTGGTAGGTCACTTACACCACCCTAGCTAGAAAGAAACGTCGTGCTCTCCCTGTAGTCACTATCCCGTTTTTGACTCATACCGAGGTGTGAGGCTCGCGAATTCACGCTACACAAAGCTACGCCACACAGGCCGTGCTTTGATCATCTACCACAAGACTTTGCTTTTCAACGGAAGCCTTGATCAATTGCCACTTACACGTGCCACACTGGCAATTCACTCCATGCGACTGATGTCCACCGATATACAACCTCTGAGCTCGTACGTCTCAGAGAAGGGCGTTAAGCAAGAGAATAAATTCTCTGCCGCTAAACAGATGTATATTTAATAGAGATCAATCAACACAGAATAAAATCCAATGTCAGACACACAATCCATTTACAAGTTCGTTCTGGGTCTGAACGAAACCGGAGGCACTTTCCTCGCATATCCATCCATCTCCAAGTACGTCTGGACGATCACCAACTGTTTCCCTCATCTTGGGTGTACAGCCCAATCAAGATCATCAGTAATCACCCAAACGATGTGAAGACTTCCGGTCTTCTACCACCGTCTTTATCTTCAACAACTCGTCGAATCGGTTATTCAGAATGGGTAGAAACCCGGCCTTTCTGAATATCCCACGTATATAATAAACGAATGTTACACAAACACAACAAACACAACATTCCAATTTAGAATATTCTTTTATTCACAAAGTCACATTCTTAGGGAAAGGTTCCCATTAATTTTATCCAAGATAAATTCCTCTAAATTTATTCTTTAATCTTCCTTTGGATATCATTTCAAACTAGTCGGGATTAACGAACCACACCGAAGTAATTATTTATTTTATTTCTCAATCCCAACCTATTCATCCCATGGAGCAAAACTGGTAATACTCCATACCTAACACCACGGTGTATCGGTAAAATTAATTACCATTTCACGTTCAAATCTAATTATAGATTTAACCACCGCTTTGGAGCAAAACTGGTGGTACTCCATTCTCGATCACCTTTCAAATTTGATAATTTAAATTATCAATTCACCTTTTTAATCTAATTAAAGATTCATTAAAACTCCACTTAGTTTTAATCTTTTCAAAAATCAACATCTTGCCTTTAACTGGGTTAAAGAACCAATGTCATCTAAAACACGATTCACGATAAACCCAAATCACATTTGATATTAAATACAAGGCTCTGAATAGAAAATATACCGGCTTATATTCAATATCAAATTCTGAAACCAACAAATATCGTATTGGAAATAACGATATAAATATATCATTCAAATTCCCATAACAATATCTGTATAGTCACGAAATCCAACATCGAAATATTCCGAAGATAATTTCGATTCAACTCCCGTCCAATCCACGTATTGGGAATATTGATTATTTTTAAAATCACTTTCAAATTCAATTTATTTACTTCAAAAATAAATTGATTTTAATTCTAGTTCAAAACTAGTTCATTTCGATAAAAATCTATTTTTATCTTTTCAAATGTGGAATTTTTCGTCCCAGTTCTTTCCAATTCATATATTATGATTTTACACAAATTATAGATATTTTCAATAATTTTATCAAGGCTCGTATAGTCGATTTCCAACTACGGCCATCGAACTGCACTTACAGCGACCTTTTCCAAATTTGATTTGGACATAATTCCAAATCCAACCGTTAGATTTCAAATTTCTAATATTCATTGGAAATCTCTTTTCGATATGAACCCAACGGTTCTGGTTTTAGGAGAATCCGACGGTCGGATCTCCCGTAATGTCAATTCGAAGTCAATGGTCGAAATTCACGAACTACCGCTGTGCGGCGCGTTCTATTCAGGCCATTATATATATAATATATATATATATATATATATATTATATTTCGTCGATTTCCTTTTAAAATGTATTTTATAAATCGTTTTAAATTTGTTTTCAAAACCATTTCAACACTATATTCAATTTCTAATCAAAATTGAATATTTCATATCATTACTATATAAATGATAATATTTTCAAAATGTTATATTTTGAAATCACTTCCTTTTCTATATTCATTATAAAAACGAATACAAGCGCGTCAAAATGGCGCAACTCTAATCAACATGGCTTCATATATTTCAATAAATTCGTTATTCTATTCAACAAATGAATATTTATTCCATTCAACACATGAATCTATATTTCTTTCAACACACGACTAATCTCAACACATGAGTACTGTCAACTCACGACTATTTTTGTTATGTAATATATTTTATAAAATTATGGTATCTATCGTTTGATTTTTAATTAGACTCCTACTGTAAAATAGTTCTAATTTTAAATATGATAAAGATGTAAATTTTATTATTTAAAATATTTTACTCAACACATGAATAGTTTCAACACATGAACATCGTCAACACATGACTATTTTTATATTCAACACATGAATTTTCTTTTATAATATTCATTATTTTCCCGATTGGAATGAGGCCCAATCAATCACCATATAATGTTAATTATATGGGTTCCATACAACACATGTATTTAATAGCAACGATAAACAATCAACCATCATCCAAAGTGCACCACACAACTGCATAAGCATCAAATATAAATAATTAACGCTTACACAGCCTGTCGACCAATCAATCGACATACAATTAAATAATTGGGATTAGTGAACTCAAATATCATCCCAACACCCGTGTGGGGTTTCAAACCAACAAACGCAGATTTTATTTGTGTAGTTGGGCGATGTGTAAAATTTATCGACCCAATCAATATCAGTCAAATCAGTGTATGTAAACAAATCGGCCGATTTGTTTATAAATATTTATTTATTCACTTTCACGTTAAAAATTATATTTTTAACGATAATTAATTTATTTCAATCATCTACATTTTATTATCGATTTCACATCAACAACACAAACAATTTTCACAACACATCAATCAAACAAACAAGCCATCTATGGTCTGTGGATGATGGGTGTCGGGTGCTGCTAAGCACCGTCTGCATCCTAGTATATATATATATAACTAGAAAAAGAAATTTAGAGTGAGAAGTTCTCACCAAAGCTATCCCAACTCCACGACACTTCAATTGTAGGAAATCATCACTGTTCTCGCCTTTTGTCACTTTCGTTGCCCGTATTCACTACATATATAAAAATCACATTTTTATATTGTTGCTATGTATATAAAAATCATGTTTTTATAATCACTCCATATGGATAAAAATTCTATTTTTACATCACTACTAAATAGATAAAAATTCTATTTTTACACCGCTACTATATAGATAAAAATTCTATTTTTAAACCGCTACTACATAGATAAAAATTCTATTTTTACATCGACGTTCCTATAATAAAGATTATATTTTTATCACGCTATTCTCTTCATAAAGGTTTCGCCCTTTCAAATATAAAGCTTTGCCTTTTCAAATATAAAGATTTCTCCTTTTCCTACTTTAAAAATGTCGTCTTTTTATATCCTACCATATAAAGATCACATTTTTATTTCATTATATATATATATATAATAAAAATCAGATTTTTATTTCGTTACATATATAAAGATGATATTTTTACTATCTTACCTATATAAAAATTATATTTTTATACTTCTATAATATAAAAGATTATATTTTTATACTTCTACATATATAAAAGATTATATTTTTATACTTCTACCTATATAAAAGATTATATTTTTATCCCTTAAACACATATATAAAAATTGACTTCATATCGATGTTATTTTATAAAGATAAAACTAAACTAACAAAAAATAACTCACATTGGTTAAGCTATGAGGGAGGAGGAGCTGTCGGGGTAGCGGCACAGGCGAGGTGGAGGCCGCTGGTGGCCGGCGCGGGTCAGGGGGAAAGCAGTGGGGCCGGGTGGTGAGGGTTTGCAGGTGGAGGCGGGGACAGGGAGGGCTGGGCGGCTGATTGGAGAAGGAGATGGTCGAAGGAAGGAGGAGGGGGGTCGGGGACAAGCGGCGCTGGTCTGGGGAGGGAAGCGGGGTCGTGGTGGAGGGGATTGGTAGGGGAGAAGGGAAGGAGGAAGAAAGGGGAAGGCGTGGAGGAGGCGGTGGCCCCGCCCTGAGCGGCGGTGGCGGCTCGGTCGGAGGAGCGACGGCTCCTCCTTCCTTTTTCTCTTATTTTTTTATTTCTGATTTGTAAATGGATCGGGAGAAGATGAAGTGAGGGGGGGGGGGGTTATGTAAAAAATTTATATTTAATTATTTATTGATTTCAAAAAGCAAATTTTATGTTTGAACTCGAAATCGAACCCACCTCCTGTCGTCCATAGCTAATTTCCCCCATTCGGAACACAATGGGATATGTATCGTAGACTGATTTGATCGTTTCGATCAGTTTTCATCAAAATCAACATATAACTCTATATATTGAATTTGAATGCGCATTTCAATTTACTGGGGTCACATACTAACTCTATAAATCCCAGAAAAATATTTTCTAGCTTGTATTGACGATACGGTCCTAACAAAACTAGTTTCGTCGAATTTTGAGACCTTTAGAGAAATGGCCATTTTCCAGTCGATTAAAAGCAATTGAAACTGGTCAAACACGTTTTCCTTTGCCACGCTCACATATTGATTCAAAAATTATGAAAATTGGAATCTAACAATAATTTGACATCACGGACCCAACAAAAGTGGTTTCGTCGAAATCCGAGGTCGTTTGCAAAATGGCTATTTTTAAGGGCCTGAATTTCATAGCGACTATTCAGAATTTTCAACTGGACATATCTTTTGATTCCCGCTAAGAAATTTCAATTTCTCGGATTCGTTGGAAAGATATTATCAGTTAGATTCAAATAATTTTGGTTTCACTAAAATCCGGTTTGTTTTGTATCCTGTACATTCATTTGAATTTTGAAATCGAATTATCGAACTACTGCGCTATTTTCAATTCCTTTTATAATTATATATAATTATTATATTCTAACGACGACGTATATAATATATACGTTCGAATTCTATATTCAAAATAAATTTCTCATTGATATTATTTAAAAATAATTCATTGTAAATATTCAAAATTCGCTAAAATTGCCAAAATAAAAATTTTAAATTGGCCCGCATTCCCGGGTTGTTACAGCTCAGTATTTATGTCAAGTACATCATAATTAAAGATTTATAAATCCTTAACTATTTGTGAAATTCCATATGATATTTCATTTAAATAAAATGAATAACAATTCTTCTTTTTATTACGAATGAAATTCAAACTTGTCTAAACAATATCTATTATATCATTTATTTTAAATGGAATTTCATAATAATAATAATTTTATTTAATTAATTAAGCTAGTATATAGAACAAGAATCAACTTCCTATGGATAATCCAGCAACATTTGCTCTATTTCCAATCGTAAGTCCACTTGTCCTTTTATGAGATTTCTACTTATTTTTGCAATTTCTGTAAATTTACATATATTTATGTGATTCATATCTTGTATCTAAACTTATTTCTGCAATTTCTGTAAATTTACATAAAAATATGTGATTTATATCTTATATCTAATACTAGAAATGTATAAGTAGATTGTTATTACATTTATATCTTATTCGGTTGAAGTCACACTTCAACTTTCATTTTAGATCTTCTATATTTATAAAACAATTACATTTAATTTGATTGAGGACAATCCTCAAATTTCAATGTTAGTCAAGTAGTTCGATTTAATACAATTTATCCTTCTCAAGGATTAATATAAATTATTGGAGTTATTTGTTATTTAATATCTACAATAGATAATAAATAATAACGGATTCTTTAATATTTATATAATACAATTTTATTTTATTTTGACAATCAAAATTTATATTAACATAAATGTATAATTTAAACTAAAATATGCTCCCACTCAAATTAACATCCCTTTGTTTATATATATATATATATATATATATATATATATATGATGGTGTTCCAAGATCCGTATCATGTCATGCCTTGACCAAGTTTTGGCTACACCCCAAAACACAACATTTAGGTAGACATCTTATGTCAATTATATCATGTATATAACTCTTAGATCGCATGATGAACATTTTGTTCAGTATTATTTATTTGCTCAAAATATAGAATAATTCATGCTATTGTCTCTAAGCCATAATCTTAATATGCAGCTTAGTTAAGTCAGACCCAACAATACAATTCAAGTATCACTTTTACTCCGTCGCATATAACCAAAATAAAAGGATGCAATGGCATTACCTACATCTAGTGATTTTGGACATTGATGAGTGCATTATTGGAAGACGTCACCTTGACTTAATATAACAAAAAAAATTTTAAAGGGAATTTTATAGTTCGTAGTGGCAAACAATATCATAGTTATTTACATATATAAAAATATATGTATTTTATATTTATAATATAAATTGGATTTAAATATATGAAATATATTTATTTAAATTCAACACTATATAGGAATCATGCCTACATATTGCTTTTGAACAATTCAAAATAACACATTACAATTTTTTGTGCATATTGAATAGGAACAACATTAAATCGTCATACAACTTCATGTGGGTATAACAATCGAAATAACTTTTAGTATGAGTACATATACAAACAAGAAGATATTCTATTATTTAAGAAACTGATTTCGATAGAACACCAAAATTAGCATCCCTGTTGTTTAAAGAATACATGGTTTATACATATATGTAAACACTATAAAAAGCTTTATCAAACTAAATCCTTAAGAATTTCAGTCAGGTCCGAACTGGCAGAAAGAGACAAAATTCATATATTACCAAAAATAAACATTCATACCTAGCACACGCAGGTTATCACTCAGTAATAATAATATAAAAAAATCAGAAACCAAGAGGGTCATACCCCTTCGCATACATTAACAATACAACACTGAAAAAATTATCTATCATCTTACATCTATACATATTTGCACATATTATTAGATATTACACATATGTCTAATTTTCATCAAAATGTCTTAAATCAAACACATTAGAATCAAGACAATCTTGATATCAATATTTGTTTTTATCCAGTAGTTATTCCAGATATAATTCATAAATTATAAACTGTACACACAACTATTATGTGCATAAGTCTTGGCAATTTATGAACTTCACGCGGACAGTAATAGAAAAAGGAATAATATAATAATACTGCATGTATGTATATACATATTAGTGAACCAATTTACATGAATTACCCTATGATGTATATCATATATAATCGTCATTTAGAGAATTGGTACCAAAATTAAATGGGTGATGACTTTGTTATTTGTGACATGCATATAACATCATGTAATATCTATATATCTTAATATTATGCATTTATATATGAAACAGTGTATAAGGGTAATCACAAGATGCATGCAAGATATGCATAAAATTTATTGCAAATCATATTTGCAATTTGACTTATCAAGAAAGGGTTTAAACTTGGATGGCATATATCTAATAGAACTATAACCAATTACTTCCCAGGCTAAAGGATATATGCAGTACAAAAGGTGAGAACATTCTGGCTTAAATTACAAGGTCAAGTCAAACTTAGTTTTATAAGGTACATTCAACTTGACTTGTGTCTTACATTATATATATACATATAAATATAACTCCAAGACAGTAATAACTATTAGTCATCACAAATGTCCAAGCAGAAATCATTGAGTAATGTTTCAGAATTCACTTGACAGTTCGAAATTATAACAAATCAAATTTGTTTCAGTTCTAAAAGTTTACTTCATTAGGTTTATCAATATAAAACCAATCATCACATTTGTAGTTAATCTGCAAATGCATCTTATATTCAAACAATACGGTGTGTAATTATTTATTCAATTAATGCAGTTTTACTTAAGAAAAATACAATGATTCAAGTATTTTTGCATATATATCTACATTTTGATTTAAGGCTTATAAATACATCTATATATGTATTAACAGAACACATTTATATCATATATATATGCATCAGCATAAGTTGAACTAAAAAAAAATTTATTTTAGGTTTTTCAGTTTACATTTTCATTATCTAAAACCAACAATTCGTACTTGATTTGGCATGTGCTTCTCAATAATATGGTGCACATGTATCCAGATACCTTACATACTATGCTGGTATCAACTGTAAATCAGATTTGCATTGTTGTTGTCTAATTGAGCAGTATATTAAAATTTGCATAAATATATCAAATATATTCATAATATTGTATGAACCATGTTCTATTATTTAAAATGAGTCCATGATAACACATTTATGGTTTTGAAATCACATGTATATGTATTCATATGCATATATATATATATATGTGTATATATATTATATAGTTATATATATATATTATATAGTCTATAACTATATATATGTATTGTTACTACCAAAATTAACTTCGAGACCGGATAGCGATGAAGTGGTGTCAGGAGAATACAAGCACGGAAAGCACTTCGAAAGCAAAAAGGCAAGCAATAAATAGAACCAAAAGGCAAAGAGAATGTTCGAAAGCAGCAAAACTGACACCCTCCCGAAAAGGAGATACTCCAGATCTACAGAATACCGACAAGGCACGTCCGATAGGATCCTTTCGACAGGACCAATCCAGCAGGAAGACCCATGACAAAAAGTCCACTAAATCAGAAAATAAGAAAGAAGAAGACATAAGCTCCATTCGTCAAAACTCGGAGGGGATTATCAATATTAACCTGCTCAACGCTGATACTCCAAGAGGTATTAAAGACACCAAACAAGAAATACGCAAGATTCATCCGGAACCTGTTTCCAAAAACAACCATCAAACAAGTATCGGAAAGCTAACCAGGACCCAAGCGGTGATACAAGCTACTCGTACTAATCTACCTAGTACAGAAACCAATAACGGTTTAAACCGCCAACCCTCCATGTAACAACCCGGAAAATCAGAGCCAACTTCAAATTTTTATTTTGAGTAATTTTAATAGAAATTTGGTTAGAATTTAAAAATTCCATTTTTAAATACTAATGGAGCCCTTAAAAATAGCAATTTTGCAAACAACCTCCGTTTTCGATGAAACCACTTTGGTTGGATCCAGAATGTCAATTTATTTCTAAGTTTAAAACTCAATAATTTTTGGAATTAATATGTGAGCATGGAAAAGGAAAACGTGTTTTGCAAATACATTGCAAACTGGATCGACCAGAAATTGGCCATTTTTCAAACGATCTCGAAATTCGATGAAATCAGTTTTTTTGGGACTGTATCGTCCCAACATAGCTAGATTTATTTTTCTGGAATTTTTGGAATCAGTATGTGGCCCCGGAAAATTAAAATGTACGTTCAAATCTAATAATTAATGTTTTATATTTTAATTTGAAGAATAACTGACTGAAATAGTCGAATGGGCTTACGAAATATATTCCATTATGTCCGGAATGTGGGTATTTACCTAGGGCGACACTCGTTGGGTTTGATTTGGAGTTTGGATAAGCAAAAACTATTTCTAGAATTAAATAAATTAAATAAATTAAATATGTATATATATAATCTCCAATCAAAAACCCTCGTCCATATCTTCAGAAACCCATAATGACTTAAAATGAACAACGACGGAGCTTCAATCCTTCTCTCCTCCCAAACTCTCAAACCACTCATTAAAACCCATCGGTCCATTTGAGGATTTTGAAGATCTCCTCATCAGCTTCAAATCTGTATAAGCCACGCCCTCCGTCGTCGAGCGTTCTTCAAGAATCGACCTCCCAAAGTCTGCACGTTCACGCTGTGTGACGACCAAAATTTCCGGTACCTTTTGAGCTGACCAAAACAACACAAGTCCAACCCAAAATGCACTGAAAACCCAGATGCCAATAGAAAAAAGTTAGAGGATGAGATAAGAAAGAAAGAAATATTAGAATAGAAGAAGAAGAAAAGCCAACACATCATAGAGTCTCACATCGCAGCGGAACAAAATATAATATAGAAATAAATCTTTATTGAGAGCTTTAAAAATACTTACAATCATCAGAGTACATCAACCCATCTGGACAGTTATAATATCTATCCTATATACAATCACACAGCGGAATCACAACTAGATATCATACGCCTGGACTCTTCTAGCTCATCTCTTCACAGTATCTATTAACCTGAACCTGTACACCTCGGTCTAACCCGAGCATTACAAACGACAGGTCAGTCAGGTGAACCAGAGTGAGAAAAACCACTAACTTTAAAGGTATCACACACTTGATTTTAAAGTCAAAATCTTTTTGAAAGAAAACGGTAATCTTAATACCAAATCCACACATAAATACGGACTGTTTTTACCTTACGATAATCCAAAATGTTTTTGAAATCAATATCTTCTCTGATATTATAATAGTGTCTAAATACAAATAAATATCAATCTAGTAGAATGCTTGCATCTCACGCTCCACATATACAGTATACAATCAAAACTGCAGGATCTTATTGGAGAATGAATTTCCAACTATGGCAAGGTATGGGACCACCTTCCAACAATGTACCTCTGGAGATGAATACATTAGGGATTCAACAAGAATGTCTTGCAATCCCGGCTAAACATGACTGGCCCCTCACTTTGCTTGAGAGTACCGAATATATCATTACAACAGTTTGGGGCCAGCCAACCGAACCGATAGCATACATATATAAATAAAAGGGACAACCGAAGGCATTTGATTTCACCAGATCAGGTAATGAATATACCCTTTTGATGGGTATGACCCACATTGCTATGCGACCTACCCGATTTTATACCATTTCCCGGTTGATGAGGCTTGAGGTCATAATTAATTAATTAATTGATTTAGTAATTTACCTTGATTTTAAATTCTATGTTTTACAACATCTGATCACCATTCACTTTGAATGCCACATGGACAGATCCACAAGATATCAATAATTGACATCCACAAAAATACTTTGATTGTTAAGCTAAAGAAGTTTCCCTTCTACGCCAACAACAGAAATACGTTTGAAGAAATCAACGTACGTGACTCTTTTGGAAATACTCTGTCAGACACTCATCCATATAAGTTGTCCTGGGACTGGACAAACCGAAGGCACCCTCCTATCACATCCTTGAATTACCCTATCGATCAGTAGCGAGTAGTCCTTGTAATCCGAAGAGTTCAAATACGACAGAATCACTGTTGAAATATCTCTAGGAGCTAACCAGAGAACTTCAACGAGTAGTTCTTCCGCTGTAATAACCCGGATTTTTAACAGTGTAATAATTAACTTATTTAATTATTTAAATAACGAATATATTATTTAATCAACGACGTTAGAACGTATAATTATATTATAATTAAAATCGAGTTCGAAGTGGCGCAGCAGTTCGCGATTTGAACTTCAAATGGATGTACAGAGTTCGTTTTAAATCGGATTTCTGTGAAACAAGAAACATGTGGAGCTGGTGGATTATATCTTTCTAGGGAAAGAGAAAAATCAGGATTTTGTCATGTAGATTTTGATATATGTCCAAATCAAGTTTTAAAATAGTCGCTATAGATTCGTTTATCGACCGTAACGGTTTATTCGATATAACTAGAGATCGGGTTTGAATTTAGACAAGTTTCTTTCGGGAAGTAGTGATAAAATAATTTTTAGAATTTTACTGTAATTTTTAATTAATTAAATAAGCAACTTTTTATTTGGAGTATTTGGCACACTGTATCGACATTTCGGGGTTTCACAATATGAGCCCATCTACCGGTATAATTACATTTTTAGGACCAGAGCACGTCACTCATTTCAATGGTATTTTTGTTTCTGTCCATAACAGTCCCTACGTGAACAGAATATTTCATAGTACCGTACACTATGTTTTTAATTAAAAACAAACTAAAACTGAATGGTTAACTGGTCAAACGAACCCAAAATTCAACGAAACAAGTTTCATACGAAACCTTAGGAAGAGGTCTAGTGAAACGTCAAGGCCTCATATTTTTAGGATTTTTTCTGTAATTTTAAAGAATTAATGCCCAGTGGTTTTCATCGATATTTTCTAAAGGATTTATTCAAACAGTGTTGGAATTCAACGAAACCTTTCCTATTGGATCCGGAATATTTTTCTATGTCAGGATTTGCTTGGTTTGTCAGAAACAGAAATCGTATGAATTGGTTTTGAAAGGGTACTTCACCGTTAAGTATTAATATAATATAATATTATATTTTTGGTCCTAACAAGGCCTATAAAAGCTTTAGCTTAAACCTAATACTTCTCAGAAGTCAACAACCAAAGAAAATCCGCCTCCACCTTTATTCCTTCAGGAAATCAAAACGCGGACTAAATTCGAAGAATGAAAATCAAAATAAAATCCCTTAATCCTCAAACACTTATATTCGGGTTCTTGCTTCCTTCCTCTTCACTTTCATACCGATTAAGCTGGGTTCGAACGCATATCTGTTCGCAGCGGTGGATCTAGAGTTTCTCAACGAAGGCCAGGCGATTGACGGAGACTAGTGACTTGGGGTTCCAGGCGGTTGCCGGCAACGGTGAAGGGTGAGATAGCGCGTGCTCCAGTGCTGTCCGACCATACTACGGCGGTGGTATTTAGTGCGAGAGTATCTGTGGAACCGTTGTTTATATATGAGGAAAGAGAAGTAAGAATGTTGGCATGCTGGGTTTGGTGAGGATTTGAGGACGAGCTGTTGTTTACAGCAGTGACGTGGGTTTCTAGAATCATGGGAGAGGAAGTGGGTTTTGCTGTTGGAATTGAAGACATTTAGCGTGAAAGGAAAGGAAGGAGATACGAAGGGAAGTTGAGTACTGTTTCAAACAAGAAGAGGTTGGGGAACAGAAGTTTGTTGCGAGAAGACGGAGTGGGGAGCAGATGAGTGTTGCGTGGGTTATTGGGCTTGAGGGGATTCACGGATGGGCCTTGTCGAAGTGGAGATGGATGCGGTAGTTGTTTGTGATAAAGGAGTGGACATCGAGATGCTGAATTGGGTTAACCTAGATTTACTTCAACTTAATCACGGTATTAAACAATAACGATGGTCATTTGTACGTTAATGATGTTACCATTGGAATTAAAGCTCATAACTATTTTATTTTGATTTCTGAACAGCGTTTCTATTTCGAAGCAAGTGTTGGTTTTATGTGAAACAAGCCCCGGGTAAAGTGTGTTGTTCCTTTAAAAGTTGGGAGAAGTTTAAATCTTTGTTTGTGTGAGATTAGGAGATGTGATGGAGATGAAAAGGGTGTTTCCAGTTTTGGTTTCGGATCTGAGAGGGTGGAGTTAGTTGTGGGATGAACGAGGTGAAGAGGGCCATTTAATTTCAGCAGTGGATAAAGTTTGGAGACATTGGGATTTATTCCTGAAGTGGGAGAAGGCCGTGGTTTCCCTGAGAGGCGACTTTTAAGTTGTGGGAAGCAGGATTTAATCAGTGAAGAAGAGGAAGTCCATTTTTCGGGTCTGGGCTTTTTAATTTGAAAATGGGCTGGACTGATAGATATTTGAGTGGGCTAGAATTAAATTTAAATGGAGTTAGTTTGGGCTGGCTTTGAAGTGGAATTCAGCGAATCTGGATCTGACAGGATCGTATAAATGAGGACAACATTCTGGAACTGACTGGGGGTATATTGGAGCTCGTATAAATTTATTGCAAAATAAATTGTAGGTTCAGAATCATCTACCGTAAATCGTTGGTTAACGATTACAGAAAATGTGAGTAAAACTCACCAACTCTGAACAGTTATATTTTTATAATGTATTTTAGGACTGCTAATTATCTGTTGACTGTTGTGTGTTGATTTGGTTGATTGAACTGCTAGTCAGTTAGTTAAAATTATATATATATATATATAAACCGTTATATATATATATATTGATTCTGTTTATCAAAATAATTCGTACTGAACTGAAAGTGATGTTATATATGTTCTTTAACATCTGTGATGCAGGGAAACAGGTTGGAGGAATCCGACTGGATTCCTCAACACTTATTTAATGTTTATCATATATTGTAATATATGATGTGATATAATCTATTTGATTTTGTGTGTTTAAATGATATCGATCTTTGTGGTTTGGTATATAAAATACCGTAAGAAATACTGGGAAATAGAAAGGAGATTTACAAAGTACATTTTTGGAAATAAATTATTTATATAAAATCGATGGATTTTATATATTAAAGGAAAAAGAATTTTTATAAAGAAAATAATTATAAATAAAAAGAGTTATAAGGAGAATATATTTGTAAATCAAATAAAAGGAAAATATTTGTAGAAATTACAAATAGAGTAATTGGGATTATTTATTTATTTAGGGAATAAATAAATAGAATAAAGGATTATTTATTTAGAAAATAAATAGAATTATCAAAGGAATATTTATTTAGAAATAAATAGAATTAAAAAGGAAATCATTTGTAAGGTGAAGAACCTTACTAAAAGTAAATCTTTATAAATGGATAAACGTTATTAAAAGGAGTTAATCGAATATAAGTTATTTGAATTTGAGTTAACCAGTTAGAGTTAATCTGTTTGAGTTAACCAGTTAGAGTTAATCAGTTAGAGTTAACCAGTTAGGGTTAATCAAATAAAGTTAACCGAATAGAGTTAAGAAAAATTAGAAACTGACTAGAGATTAGTTAAGTAGAACGGTTCCCAAAGTATCGGTCTGATGTTGGTTTCGGCCTTTGGGATTTATACTTAGGGGATAGTTCACTTACTAGTTTACAGTTAGGGACTGATGATTTTGAAAAGTTAGTGAAGCATGAATGAGGGTTGGAAATGTTTTCCAATGTTAATAACGTATATTTTCTAATCATAGAAAATAAGGAGAATATGAATATATATTTAAATATTTATATGTTGGATTATTTAATCGATAGTTCCATTTGGGATTAAGATCGTTGTGAGAACACCGACATGTTTTTCTTTGATAGTTAACTCACCGACTATCGAAGTTTTTACCATTTTAACGTTGTTATTATGAAGAGACCAGTTGGATTCTTATCCGAAGAACCACTCTATATTGGCATAAGCGTTGCGAAAATGCCGAAGAAAATTAAAGACGGAGTAAAGTGCAAGGGCTGTTGTATAAGTCTTAGATAACAGTGACTAAGATGGATGTACTGAATAGTGCCTTCGGTTTCGTTCAATCCCAGAACGAACTTAAATGGACGAATGTCTGACAAAGTATTTCCATTGATCTAATGGGTTTGTCTGTATAAATATATATGGTTGCAACGGATTTATTCCCTTAGCATAACATCTAGAATATTTGTGTAAACCAATTAATGATTAACGGATTTGATAATGTAACATTCAGAGTGATCGTGTTATCAATGAATGGAAAGTAATCGTAACCTCTGGCCTCAACAACCGGTAAATGACAAAAAAATCGGGCAGGAAACATGGCTAAGTCGGTCGCACCGAAGTAGGGTGTATAATCACCTATCTAGAGAATATTCATTTGCTTCTTTAATCTATCAATGTTGTCCCATATATATACGGGAAAGGGTTGCTGATCCCAACCGTTGGTGATATACGTTCGATACACTCAAGCGAAATGAGTGGTCAGTCATGTGTGGCTGAGTTGCAAGATGTTCTTGTTGAACTCCAGTGTATCATTCCTAGAGTACACTGATCGGAAGGTGGTTCCATACCTTGTCATAGTTGGAAATCCATTACCCAATACGTGCTTGCGGTTTTGATTTGTATACTGTATATGTAGAACGTGAGATGAAAGCGTTTCTGCTAGATGATTATTATATTGTGGTTGATAGACATTATTATGATATCAAAAGGTTTTTGATATAAAGATATTTTGGATTCTCATATGGGAAAAACCCGTTCCGTTATACGGCGTGGTCTTATGAGATATCGTTTACTTGTTCAAACTGTATAAACTGTATTACTCATACCAGTCCCATGACTGACCCGGAGTTTATTTGTTTGTTTTCCCTAAACTCTTGGGTGCCTAAATTTGTACGGGCAGTCAAGTAGTCGGGATTTTTTAGATACACTTGGAGAGCTTGGAGCAGGAGGCTTCAAGATTCTATAGCTATTGTTTATTTCCGTTGTTGTTGTAAGTGTTGTATTCTACAATGTTATTGTATACATATACTATTTGTATTTCAAAAGTTATGTTATATTTTATTCGTTCCGCTGTGAGGTTCGTGTTTACTCTGATGATGATGTTCTTCTTCTTCTATTCTATAAGTTTCTATCTTATCTATTCTCACCCTCTAAATTCTTTCTATTAATTTCCTGGTTTTCAGTATAATTTGGGGTTGGGCTTGTGTTATTTGGTCAGCTCAAATTGGACCGGAAATTCGGGTCATTACAGTTGGTATCAGAGCTTAAGTTAAGCGAATTACCTTGGCTCTGTGGCGTGACTCAGTAGAGATGGGATTAGTAATATCCTAGACTGAGATTGAGTGTATGTATATGAGCGCGTATTTGTTATTTGATATTAAAATTTGTTTTATATTATGGAGATTTATTGGTCGAGTAGTTTATGAATTCTGGTCGATACAGTAATGCAAACTGCGTTGATAGGAGTTACTAAACACTTGAATACGATGAACCGACATGGTATGTTTTAAAAAGAGGGTAAATGAATTTTTTTTACCCAAGTATATATACTGGAAATATTATAATGTGTTGGTTGTTATTATAATCGAATAAGATTATAAAAGTGGAATGGTTATAAATAACCAATCAAAATTCGTATAAGTGTTACGAATGAATTAAATCTGAAATTAAAGTCAGAATTAAAAATTAAAACTGAAAATTCAGACCAGTGTTTGTAATTGAATCTGGATTAAGTATACATGAATTTCAAAATCCTGGGAGGTTTTAAATTTGTTTTGATAAGGATATCTGGGATTGATTTCAAAATGGGAAGAGATTAAAGTGGTTTTGAATGGAATATAGTATTGAACTCACTTTGATCACTGGGAAATGATTCTGATGATGGATCGATACATCATCGGTGTAATTTTCGAGTTGCTAAGTGACGGATTACTACCAAAGATTTTGTTTTGAAATTGTTTTACAAAAAAACAAGTTATTCAGGAATTCAAAGGATTTTGAATTGTTATTATTTCAAGTGATTTGAATAAACCCAGGAATTTGAATTCGGAAATTAAATTAACTTATGAGTTAAATAGGTGAACTGGTAAAAGTGATTTATAAATTGGGATTTAACTTGAAATAAGTGAATATGAAATTGAGCTGGTAAGTTGAGAGATTGAAATTTGAGATTAGAGTTTGAATGGAATTTTACTTGAGTACAAGCCAATAATTGTGTTGAGAATAAAGACAGATTGGAGTTTGATTTGGATGGCATGATATATGCAAAGTGATAGCAGATGGTAGGGATATAATGATATACCCGACAAAAAGGTACAAGTTTATATTTGATATGAGTTTGGAATTTTTGAGCCGAATCGGCAAGCCGCTTGGCTGTTTGATTTTCTTTTGGGTTGGAGATAGCCTAGAGAGGCGAGTTGTGGTTTTACAGATAAGGCTGTACAAAGGAGGTTATGGCGAAATTTTCTGAAAATTTAAAGTGTTAGAAAATTTTCAGAATTTTCGAAAATTTAGGTTAGTCGGGAGGAATTAATATTTTAGTCAATATTAATTGGTTCAGTTGAAATCAGAAATAAGGGGTAAACAAATCTTAGGAATTCCAATAGATAGGGTCGTCCTCTAACTTAGAAATTTCGAGGACGAAATTATTTTAAGTGGGGAAGAATGTAATCACCCGGATTTTTAACAGTGTAATAATTAACTTATTTAATTATTTAAATAATGAATATATTATTTAATCGATGACATTAGAACGTATAATTATATTATAATTAAAATCGAGTTCGAAGTGGAACAGCAGCTCGCGATTTGACGATTTGAACTTCAAATGGATGTACAGAGTTCGTTTTAAATCGGATTTCTATGAAACAAGAAATGTGTGGAGCTGGCGTATTATATCTTTCTAGGGAAAGAGAAAAATCAGGATTTCGTCGTGTAGATTTTGAGATATGTCCAAATCAAATTTTAAAATAGTCGCTATAGATTCGTTTATCGACCGTAACGGTTTATTCGATATAACTAGAGATCGGGTTTGAATTTAGACAAGTTTCTTTTTGGAAGTATTGATAAAATAATTTTTAGAATTTTACTGTAATTTTTAATTAATTAAATAAGCAACTTTTTATTTGGAGTATTTGGCACCCTGTATCGACATTTCGGGGTTTCACAATATGAGCCCATCTACCGGTATCATTACATTTTTGGGACCAGAGCACGTCACTCATTTCAATGGTATTTTTGTTTCTGTCCATAACAGTCCCTACGTGAACAGAATATTTCATAGTACGGTACACTATGTTTTTAATTAAAAACAAACTAAAACTGAATGGTTAACTGGTCAAACGAACTCAAAATTCAACGAAACAAGTTTCATACGAAACCTTAGGAAGAGGTCTAGTGAAACGTCAAGGCCTCATATTTTTAGGATTTTTTCTGTAATTTTAAAGAATTAATGCTCAGTGGTTTTCATCGATATTTTCTAAAGGATTTTTGCAAACGGTGTCGGAATTCGACGAAACCTGTCCCATTGGATCCGGAATATTTTTCTATGTCAGGATTTGCTTGGTTTGTCAGAAACAGAAATCGTATGAATTGGTTTTGAAAGGGTACTTCACCGTTAAGTATTAATATAATATAATATTTTTGGTCCTAACAAGGCCTATAAAAGCTTTAGCTTAAACCTAATTCTTCTCAGAAGTCAACAACCAAAGAAAATCCGCCTCCACCTTTATTCCTTCAGGAAATCAAAACGCGGACTGAAATCGAAGAATGAAAATCAAAATAAAATCCCTTAATCCTCAAACACTTATATTCGGGTTCTTGCTTCCTTCCTCTTCACTTTCATACCGATTAAGCTGGGTTCGAATGCATATCAGTTCGCAGCGGTGGATCTAGAGTTGCTCAACGAAGGCCAGGCGATTGACGGAGATTGGTGACTTGGGGTTCCAGGCGGTTGTCGGCAACTGTGAAGGATGAGATAGCGCGTGCTCCAGTGCTGTCCGACCATACTCCGGCGGTGGTATTTAGTGCGAGGGTATCTGTGGAACCGTTGTTTATATATAAAGAAAGAGAAGTAAGAACGTTGGCATGCTGGGTTTGGTGAGGGTTTGAGGACGAGCTATTGTTTACAGCAGTGACGTGGGTTTCTAGAATCATGGGAGAGGAAGTTGGTTTTGCTGTTGGAATAGAAGACATTTAGCGTGAAAGGAAAGGAGATACGAAGGGAAGTTGGGTATTGTTTCAAACAAGAAGAGGTTGGGGAACAGAAGTTTGTTGCGAGAAGACAGAGTGGGGAGCAGATGAGTGTTGCGTGGGTTATTGGGCTTGAGGGGATTCACAGATGGGCCTTGTCGAAGTGGAGATGGATGCGGTAGTTGTTTGTGATAAAGGAGTGGACATCGAGATGCTGAATCGGGTTAAACGAGATTTACTTCAACTTAATCACGGTATTAAACAATAACGATGGTAATTTGTACGTTAATGATGTTACCATTGGAATTAAAGCTCATAACTATTTTATTTTGATTTCTGAACAGCGTTTCTGTTTCGAAGCGAGTGTTGGTTTTATGTGAAACAAGTCCCGGGTAAAGTGTGTTGTTCCTTTAAATGTTGGGAGAAGTTTAAATCTTTGTTTGTGTGAGATTAGGAGATGTGATGGAGATGAAAAGGGTGTTTCCAGTTTTGGTTTCGGATCTGAGAGGGTGGAGTTAGTTGTGGGATGAACGAGGTGAAGAGGGCCATTTAATTTCGGCAGTGGATAAAGTTTGGAGACATTGGGATTTATTCCTGAAGTGGGAGAAGGCCGTGGTTTCCCTGAGAGGCAATTTTTAAGTTGTGGGAAGCAGGATTTAATCAGTGAAGAAGAGGAAGTCCATTTTTCGGGTCTGGGCTTTTTAATTTGAAAATGGGATGGACTGATAGATATTTGATTGGTCTAGAATTAAATTTAAATGGAGTTAGTTGGGTTGGCTTTGAAGTGGAATTCAGCGAATCTGGATCCGACAGGATCGTATAAATGAGGACAACATTCTGGAACTGACAAGGGGTATATTGGAGCTCGTATAAATTTATGGAAAAATAAATTGTATGATCAGAATCATCGACCGTAAATCGTTGGTTAACGATTACAGACAATGTGAGTAAAACTCACCGACTCTAAACAGTTATATTTTTATAACGTATTTTAGATATGTTAATTATCTGTTGACTGTTGTGTGTTGATTTGGTTGATTGAACTGCTAGTCAGTTAGTTGAAATTATATATATATATATATATATAAGCCGTTATATATATATATATATATTTATATTTATATATTGATTCTGTTTATCAGAATAATTCGTACTGAACTGAAAGTGATGTTATATATGTTGTTTAACATCTGTGATGCAGGGAAACAGGTTGGAGGAATTCGACTAGATTCCTCAACACTTATTTAATGTTTATCATATATTGTAATATATGATGTGATATAATCTATTTGATTTTGTGTGTTTAAATGATATCGATCTTTGTGGTTTGGTATATAAAATACCGTAAGAAATACTGGGAAATAGAAAGGAGATTTACAAAGTAGATTTTTGGAAATAAATTATTTATATAAAATCGATGGATTTTATATATTAAAGGAAAAAGATTTTTTATAAAGGAAATAATTATAAATCAAAAGAGTTATAAGGAGAATATATTTGTAAATCAAATAAATGGAAAATATTTGTAGAACATTACAAATAGAGTAATTGGGATTATTTATATATTTATTTAAGGAATAAATAAATTGAATAAAGGATTATTTATTTAGAAAATAAATAGAATTATCAAAGGAATATTTATTTAGAAATAAATAGAATTAAAAAGGAAATCATTTATAAGGTGAAGAACCGTTACTAAAAGTAAATCTTTATAAATGGATAAACGTTATTAAAAGGAGTTAATCGAATATAAGTTATTTGAATTTGAGTTAACCAGTTAGAATTAATCAGTTTGAGTTAACCAGTTAGAGTTAATCAGTTAGAGTTAACCAGTTAGGGTTAATCAAATAAAGTTAACTAAATAGAGTTAAGAAAAATTAGAAACTGACTAGAGATTAGTTAAGTAGAACGGTTCCCAGAGTATCGGTCTGATGTTGGTTTCGGCCTTCGGGATTTATACTTAGGGGATTGTTCACTTACTAGTTTACAGTTAGGGACTGATGATTTTGAAAAGTTAGTGAAGCATGAATGAGGGTTGGAAATGTTTTCCAATGTTAATAACGTATATTTTCTAATCATAGAAAATAAGGAAAATATGAATATATATATATATATTTATATGTTGGATGATTTGATCGATAGTTCCATTTGGGATTATGATCGTTGTGTGAACACCGACATGTTTTTCTTTGATAGTTAACTCACCGACTATCGAAGTTTTTACCATTTTAACGTTGTTAATATGGAGAGACCGGTTGGATTCTTATCCAAAGAACCACTCTGTATTGGCATAAGCGTTGCGAATATGCCGAAGAAAATTGAAGATGGAGTAAAGTGCAAGGGCTGTTGTATAAGTCTTAGATAACAGTGACTAAGATGGATGTACTGAATATTGCCTTCGGTTTCGTTCAATCCCAGAACGAACGTAAATGGACGAATGTCTGACAAAGTATTTCCAATGATCTAATGGGTTGGTCGGTATAAATATATATGGTTGCAACAGATTTATTCCCTTATCATAACATCCAGAATATTTGTGTAAACCAATTAATGATTAACGGATTTGATAATGTGACATTCAGAGTGATCGTGTTATCAATGAATGGAAAGTAATCGTAACCTCTGGCCTCAACAACCTGTAAATGACAAAAAAATCGGGCTGGCAACATGGCTAAGTTGGTCGCACCGAAGTAGGGTGTATAATCACCTATCTAGAGAATATTCATTTGCTTCTTTAATCTATCAATGTTGTCCCATATATATACGGGAAACGGTTGCTGATCCCAACCGTTGGTGATATACGTTCGATACACTCAAGCGAAATGAGTGGTCGGTCATGTGTGGCTGTGTTGCAAGATGTTCTTGTTGAACTCCAGTGTATCGTTCCTAGAGTACACTGATCGGAAGGTGGTTCCATACCTTGTCATAGTTGGAAATCCATTACCCAATACGTGCTTGCGGTTTTGATATGTATACTGTATATGTAGAACATGAGATGAAAGTGTTTCTGCTAGATGATTATTATATTGTGGTTGATAGACATTATTATGATATCAAAAGGTTTTTGATATAAAGATATTTTGGATTCTCATATGGGAAAAACCCGTTCCGTTATACGGCGTGGTCTTATGAGATATCGTTTACTTGTTCAAACTGTATAAACTGTTTTACTCATACCAGTCCCATGACTGACCCGGAGTTTATTTGTTTGTTTTCCCTAAACTCTTGGGTGCCTAAATTTGTACGGGCAGTCAAGTAGTCGGTATTTTTTAGATACACTTGGAGAGCTTGGGGCAGGAGGCTTCAAGATTATATAGCTATTGTTTATTTCCGCTGTTGTTGTAAGTGTTGTATTCTACAATGTTATTGTATAAATATACTGTTTGTATTTCAAAAGTTATGTTATATTTTATTCATTCCGCTGTGAGGTTCGTGTTTACTCTGATGATGATGTTCTTCTTCTTCTTCTATTCTATAAGTTTCTATCTTATCTATTCTCACCCTCTAAATTCTTTCTATTAATTTCCTGGTTTTCAGTATAATTTGGGGTTGGGCTTGTGTTATTTGGTCAGCTCAAATTGGACCGGAAATTCGGGTCATTACATCCGCCTATGAAGATCCATGGTCTTAAATTCTCCATCTTTAATTATCTTCACATATTTGTTGGTCCGGAATGGTTTTCGAAAATAAATTCGATCCCGGTCTTTCCGTACCAACAATCGTATTAGCCACATTTGATAGTCGGTTAACTAACTATCAAATAAACAATCATGAAAATAAAATGAGTTTATTGATTCAGTACTCGAAATTAGTTGGCCTTTTTAATTAAAAACAATTAACGAATGTTAATTTAAAACTCTTAAAATATTTCGATATTACGAATATAGATTTTCCCTTCTTGTTTGACAAAAGATAATTTCAAAACTATTTTATTTTAATACATTCTATAATCATATCCAATAATCTATTCTTTCATCATTTTCAAGACAATTCCTATATCACTACTCATTATTTATAATTGGAAAATTCAATTTAACTTATCATTCGTAGACTAATGTTACGAATCTCCTTTTTTCATTAGTTGGAAATAAATCCAACACTTCTCTTTTAGAATAAACTCATTTCAACACTTCACTTTTTATTTCCTTATATTTTGAAAATATCATTATAATTTTCCAGAATTTCCTTTATTTCGAGAAATTCCTTATCTTAACTTCATATTATTTTATTTCCAAACCATTCAACCATTCCGCTTTGAAATCTTGTTTCAATTCATATCACTTAATATCATTATTAAGTACTGTTAATTTAATCTTAATGTTTTAACTCCACACTCTTCTTATAAACCTTGTTTATAAACCTCGAGTTTAACATAAAACCCTTTATCCTCGATTTCTTTTAATTCAAATGTTAAGTCAACATTTGTTTAAACCATTATATTTGCTTTAAGACTTCTCTTACTAAAACCAAACATAAATCACTTTCACCAATCCATTTTCCTCTCCGAATATCTCATTTCAATCTCATTTATCTTAGTCCACTATTAAGTACTGCCAATTCAAATTAATGCTTTGAATCCTCATTTCTTTTTATAAACCTTGTTTATAAAATCTCAGGTTTAAAATAAACCCCCTTTTTTATCTTATCTCTTCTACTTAAGTAATCGTATTCGTTTAAATCTCTTTTATACTTTGTTGTAAACTCGGTTTCATAACCTATTTTCAAACCTCAACCATATTCCATTTCAAAATCGGTTACTTACTTAAATGTATTTCATTTAAGAAGTAATTACTTAAATATTTTTGAAATAATAATTTACTTCATCATTAACTAGAATTAGTATTAAATTTCTTTTTAAAAAATCTTATTTAAGTTAACAACTATTTTCTAACTTATTTCATTTCTAATTGGCCCAAACTAATTTAATCAAATAATAAGTTTCAATTAAAACAGTTGACTTGCTCAACTCTAAAATATGATTAACTCGTTGATCAACTTTAACTCGTTTCTTCATTTAAATTAATTAATAAATTAATTTAAATAATCTCATTTACTTCGATTAATATTAAATAAATAATAATATAATCCCATTTTAATTGTTTCTAAAAACAATTTAATTTCAGTTATAATTGTTTCATTAGTTAAGATGAGGCACGTGCTTCGCACACGGTTGATTTCCCTTTTTTATAAACTTCATTTTGAAATAATATATATATTTAAAAATCTATATTCAGTTATAAAATAAGTTTCATAACTTCATCTTTATCCATTTACCTGACGGTAAATCACTATTTCAAAACGATTGATTTGTAGGCCAACTGCTGCCAATTATTCAACCAATACTAACCATTGGTTAAAACAAAATAATTTGTTGAATTCCAGATCAATGGTCAACAATTAAATCAATCACCTAAACAGATGGGTTTAAACAGTTCATATAATGATAATATGAAATTAAATATCTTCTAATATATTTGAGGAATCCAGTTGGATTCCTCCAACCTGTTCTTCTCTGCATCCAGAAGGTTACTTCACATGATGTCATTCAGTTCAATTTTACTAATTTAATTCTAAAACAGTAAATAACGACTAACAAACAATTCAAACAATTAAACACGGTTATTTCATAACCGTGACCAACAAGGTAAGTTACCTTCATTGGGACCAATCGTTAAAATAACGATTTGGTTTTTCATTGAAATTAAACAATGTTTAATTTCATTGGTTTAGTCAATATTTGAATATATACATTTAACAGACAGTTAATCATGGGCAACCATAACAATAATTAGCAAGCATAGAACACAACTATAAAACTCAATTTATATAAAATATAAGTGGGAAATACTGAGTGAGTTTAACTCACCTTGATTTGATTCGCTGATTTAATGGCTCATTTTGGTTAAATTAAACTAGTGTTCCAAAATGTAGTGTTCGTTAAAACGAATCCAACGGTATATGGCGGCTTGTCTTATTCTGTTAAGATATGCACGAGATATACAATTATAAGCATTCACAATTGAATTAAATAATAAATTTCTTTATTAATTTATAATTAACTTTTTAATTATCATTTATTTCTAATTACTTTAGTTAGAGCCCAATAATCCTCCATTAACCCACAAATTAGGCCGACGCTTGGTTCCTTTATTCACGTTGTTCCTGTCCAACACCTACGGGAAACAAGTTATAATTAAATTTCTAATAGGTTCAATATGTTCAATATTTGGATTATGACTAAGTTATAATTAGTTATATTCATTAATTTAGATTACTCTGATTAACTGTATTACCCAGGAACACTCGTCGTTTTCATTCTTCTTCTGCTTGGAAATACTGTACCACACAATTTTGTCTTCATCCAATTACCACTACAACTGCTGGACCTCGCAACAATATATTAATGCAAATATAAGTTTTCATTGGTTTAATATAAAATAATTTCCTTGATTAACGGTTAATACTTAATACAGCTAATTACTTTGTTATGTAGAGAGGTCATACTTCTCTGTATTATTCACGTTCGAACTTCAGATCACACTCTGCTCTACACTTCGTCAACCCATGTACACCGTAGAGACCACCGATGTTGCGCCTCCTCCTATCGATCGGAGGCTGATTTGATGCCTTCCTCCCGAAGCTGCTCGATGGTGCTGACCCATTTAAAACCCCAGACCAGACATGTTCGTTGTCTTTGATTCCATTTTCATGTTATAATAGAAATGGGCCGATACATCTTCCTTCTGCTTCGTATACTACAATCAACTTCGACCCTCACAAATGGACTACACGTTGCCGCCCACCATCCCGTACATCTAACCCCCATCAAACTGTGTCACCAGAAGCGGCGCCATGTCGCCACCCTTCTCCACAACACCTCGGCTACTTCATTTCCATTCAACACACCCTCCCCTCACAAACACTTCGAACCCAATACTTATACAGTCCATGCATCATTATTCCGCTAAATGAACGTTGCCTGCTCCTCAGTGCACCACCGCCTGGTGTTCTTTCCTCCGGACTGACCTCATTGCTTCTCTTTCCAATCGTCACCGCAACTAACATATTGGACATTAAGGGAGGCTTGCGCTAGTATATATATGTAGGAGGAGGTTGTTTTGTTTATATTTGGTTGAAGGTGCTGCTTTAAATCTCGTTTTGGTGATGGTAATCTCGGTCTTACCCCATTGCTGAAACGAAAGAATAAAAGAAAATAGCGATGTATTTATATACAAGAATGACGTGGGGAGCAAGTAATAGCATACGTAGGTGTATAGTAATAATATATAGGGTAGCTTTCATTTCTTTGTCTCGCTTTTGACACGCATGTACTGGGTAACAAGTGTAGTTTATTTCATTTTCTAGCTGTGCTGAGGTATTGTGAGTCTAGAGTTAGGCTAGGCATGTTAATTTATTCACTTGGGCTGAAGAATAAAGACACATGTGAATACATATAGTAGTCTATGCGGTCCTAGGCTTAGTTGGTGAAAAGAAAATGGTAGTGTGTCATACTGGGGAAGGCAAATACTTTTCTTAAGGTTCAAGTGCCATTCCTTGGGTTGAAAGTAACCGTTTGATTTTATCATATATTTTAATTTTTTTATGGTACGTTCATTAAAGGAGAAAAGAAAGAATAAACCTAGTTGTACAAGCTAGGCAAAAAGAAGAGATTGTCGTACTGTTTCCATAAGAAGATAAGGTTGGCACGCTTGCTTTAATCGGTTGTACAAACCATTTGGGTATATGTTCTTTATATAGAAAGTTGGATAGTTTTAATATTATTATATTCTAATGATCTTTGAAACGAATAATAGTGTAAAAAAACCACCACAAATAATCTTCAAACCGAGATGTAATACCTATTCCTCACATAAAAAAATATCCCGGACCTAATGGGACAAGTTTCGTCAAATTCCGAAGTCGTTTGTCAAAAATCCTTAATAAATATCAATGAAAAATCAAGCATTTAAAATTCCTATAATTACAGAAAAAATTCAATAAATATGAGGCCTTAACATTACACTACACCTCTTCTTAATGGATCCAATGAATCTTGTTTCATCAAATTTGGAGTTTGTTTGGCCAGTTGTTCATTAATTAAAAGTTACCCCTATCTAAATTGTATAAACAATTAAATAGAAACAGGGACATTTTTGGCCACCGAAGTCACAAACGATATCCGTTTGCCACGAAATTTGATTTTCTGAAAATAATTTAACGATACGGTTCCAATGAAACTAATTTCATTGAAAACTGAGACCGTTTGCAAAAATGGCTATTTTTAACGCTTATATATTTTCGATTAAAATATTATATAAATTCCCCAGTAACTCAAATAAATCATAATAAATTATTTTCAACATATATATCCAAACGGAATTTATATACAACTTAATAAATATCGTCAATTTCGAGTTAAACGATTTAAATTTCCCTATTAAATATATTAAATCAACGTTATATTTTAATAATGATTTTGTTGACGTCAAAAGTTGGTCACTAGTGACGGCCAACCCCCAATCGTGCAAGCAACACGCAAAGTAAGAATAAAAATACAGAAAAAACAAGAAAAAAGGGAAGAGCACACACATAATTTTTATAGTGGTTTGGCAAAGTCAGTGCCTACATCCACTTTATATATTATTACTTTCTTTCTGATTACAATTACAACACTTTTCTATTTTTAGGAAGAGGAAGAAGATGTAGACAGCTATCTTCTTTTCTCTTGAAGAGTTTTGAAAGAAGGAGAATCCGGAGATTAATGGCGGAATATGAACTCTGAAAATGGCGCGGAAACTTTTTAGCAAAATCCGATCTCCTTTTCTTCTTTTAGGTATAGGGTATTTATAGGTGGAAAAATGGCTTGGGCCACCGTGATATGGTCTGGCCATTTCAGAAAAGCCCGAACACGTGGCACTCAATGGTTGGCTGGAATAGCGGTTGTTGACTGTTTCCAATGTTCATAAATAGTATCCTCGGAAGTTGTGGCTGACGTGGCATCCATTGGAAGGTATATCAAAAGTTGAGCTTTGTCCGGATATGGTTTGACCGCATTCATTGCCTTAAAAGTCGGGATATTCGATGACTGTAGAAGGCTTCCAAGTTGGCCTGAGATAATCGGTCAGGGAAAAATAATCGATCAAGGCGAGATATCTGGAAGCGAGATCTTCGGTCGACTAGGAGAGCGACTCTTCAGAAGAGAGCCATCTGCTGATCGGGTGAATATTGGGCCAACATATTGCTTGGTCGACTTATGCATTTGCTGTGTTTTCTGAGGCTCGGTCTGCTTATGGTCGCGCGCTTGGGCTTCGGTTTAACCCGTTGAGACTCTTGCCAAAAAGAGGGTTAACACTTTGCTCCTCATATTATATCTTCATCGGTAGAGGGAGGTGTGTTCTGAATTCTAAACCGGAGCACAAACGCTCGAGCTGCGATGGTTATGCCTAACCATATTGAGGCCAGAAAACCGACGGTGCTGATGCTGTATTAAAGCCAGAAAACCGACGATCGTTCTAAGTCGTATTAAGGCTGGAAGACCGATAGCTATCGGGGAACCGTATTAAGGCCGACGCAGTAACTGCTTCGTGCATAAGGGTTCCTGCAAAATACAAAGTAAATTATCTTTTTGGGTCGAGCATTTCAGTTCACCTGGCTTTAGAGGGTGGCAGACATTATCCATGCCTCGCTTAGTGGCGAATGCTAATGTGGTTCGGCTTAGTGGCGGACATTATCCATGCCCGGCTTGGTGGCGAACGCTAATCTGGTTCGGCTTATGGAGGTGGCGAGTATTAACCATACTCGGTTTGGGGCAAGTGCTTTTATGCTCGACACATGTTAGTTTAGTATATCTAGCAAGTTATAAGTGCTTATGTTGTAAAGGAAAAAAGAAAGAGAGCATATTCCATGCTTGTATTTAGAATGGGGTATCCTTTGTCTAAAGGAGTTTAAGAGGATGGTAGGCGTTCGCACTAACCATATGGTATAAAGAGGGGACGAGCATTATCCATGCTCGGCTTGGAGATTTTTAGATACAATTCATGTCGGCTAAAGGAAATTCATAACTAATTATTAAAAAGAACAAAGAAATCCAAAAAAGGACAACCATCAATCCCAGAGCAATCCTTAGAGCTAAGTCCTAACTCTATACATGTGTGCACCGAGGTGTCTTTATTACTAAAAGAAATACATCAAAAGAAAAGACAAAAATTCTAATTTATGATTATGTCGCGGGTGCTAGTCTTAGGGTCCCTTCCATTTCGAGAAGCTCGAGGACCATCCTGACGAGCTCGGGCAGAGGATCGCGGCAGCTTCGCCGAGGCGTGACCTTTGATGTATTCGGGAAGCTCTCCTTTTCTGACTCGCCCATCGATGAGATCGCGCAGATGTCGGCATTCATTTGTGTTATGTCCAGCTACGTTGTGGAATATACAATGTTTGCCCGAATTGAGTTCCATCTAGGTTGGCTCTCGTCGAGGTGGTCTTGGAGTTGGAAGAGATTCACGGATGTCAAGATAAATGTTGAGCAAAGAGGTATTGAGCTCGGTGTACTGGTCATATCTATTTTCATTTCGAGACCGTACATTGCGCTCACTATTCTCCGGAGCTTTTCCTCTTCCTTTATTCTGTCCATTGCCCTCAAACGGATCTTGTTGCTTGGCAACTAATACTTCAAGGCTCTCCATTTCAAGGCTGGCATCTTCTTCTCGGAGGAAACACTCGGCCTCGGAGTAAAATTCGTCTATATCCTTAGGAGGATCTCGAGTTAATGAGATGGAGAATTCCGATCGATTTTGAACTCCTGCGATGGCGGCCATAAGCACCATTGATGGCTCGGGCCGATCAACTAATGTTACGGCCGCGTTGAATCTTTCTAAGAAGGATCTGGGCGTCTCTCCGGACCGCTTCTTGATGGTTGATAAGAACATGACACTCTTCGGTTGAGATATGTGCATGCGGAATTGCTCGATGAAACGGGTGACCAGGGTGTTCCAGCTGCTGATCGACTCCATTGTGAACTGTCGAAACCACATTGGGCTATGTTTGTAAGAAAGAGAGGGAAGCACTTAGAAATGATGTTGGTCGATGCGCTGAGCACTTCCATATGTCGCATGTATCGCATGAGATGGATGGTCGGATCAATGCGACCATTGTATGGTTCAATAGCTAGGAACTTGAAGTCTGGAGGGTTGCGAGAATTTCTGATCTCCCTAGTGAAGGGGCTGCGACTGACATTGTCTATGTCTTGTTGCGATGAGTTGCCCCGAGTGAAGCGTCGGATGATACTTTCAAGCTGGCTCCCATCTCCGAGGAGTCGTTGCCATGAATTCAACTCAGCACTCGGGAGAACTTCTGTGCGAGGATTCAGGAAAAAGCATGCTCGGAAGGGCGGCCATTGGTTGGGATCGTCCTCCGAGAGTTGAGTGAAGGTGCGAGGGAAGGTGAGCCACGGCTGATGGTTCTGGGGAGAATGGCCCCTCTTGAACATGATGAGTTGTGGTTTGAACCGTTCCCAGTCCCAAGGGTCTAGGCCGATCCAGCATTATGTTCGGAGTCTGGAGTTGCCCCTGTTTGAGGCGAGGTTAGGAGGGTCTACGGTAACATTCTCTTCCACTGTAGTGAGGGTCGGTATAGTGGGTTGATTTTCCTTGTTCGAAGTGAAGGCTGCACCAGCTCTTTGTTGAAGGGGAAGAGTGGTTAGACTGGTCTGTGGTAAGATCTCGGGCCGTAATGGGAATGGCATTGATGCTGAAGGACCCGGTGGTAGCTCGACTGGCTCGACAGGTCGAGACGTTCCAAAGAGCGGAGGCATATTTGCCAGACGATCTAGATCTTGATCGCCTGCCTCCTGAGAATCTGCTTCTACAGCTACGCTGGTCGCTGGAAGCAATACTCCTGGCTCTGATGCATTGGTTGGTGGGACCAAACTAGGATAAAATAAAGGTGTAGGCCAATCAGTGGCCTGATTATGTGCAGACCGAAGATCGGTTATCTCCCCAGCTTCGTTCGGTGGAGGAATTGATATTGAAGCGCTCAACCCCACATCCACTCAACCGAGGAGATGATTCATCAGCTGTTGTTCGAGGAGTTTACCCTGAGATGTCATAGGGTCTCTGAACTCGGCCATGATTTTATCCAGGTCGTCCTAGGTAAGAAATTGAGGCTGATCGTCATGAAAGGAAACTTCGTGGCTTACGTCCGCGGCATCTGTCTCAGTTACGTTGCTACCCGGGGGACGAGAGGATGTTGCATCTTTCTTTCATTTGTTCGCCATGATCTGGGATGAACAGAGGCTCGATAGCTATATCGGTGCGCTTCCCCTACCTGGCGCGCCAAAGTGTTGACGTCAAAAGTTGGTCACTAGTGAGGACCAACCTCCAATCGTGCGAGCGACACACGACGTAAGAATAAAAATACAGAAAAAACAAGAAAAAAGGGAAGAACACACACATAATTTTTATAGTGGTTCGGCAAAGTCAGTGCCTAGATCCACTTTATATATTATTACTTTCTTTCTTATTACAATTACAACACTTTTCTATTTTGAGGAAGAAGAAGAAGATGTAGACAGCTATCTTCTTTTCTCTTGGAGAGTTTTGAAAGAAGGAGATTCCAGAGATTAATGGCGGAATATGAACTCCGAAAATGGCGTGGAAACTTTTTAGCAGAATCTGATCTCCTTTTCTTCTTTTAGGTACAGGGTATTTATAGGCAGAAAAATGGCTTGGGCCACCGTGATATAGTCCGGCCATTTCGGGAAAGCCGGGACATGTGGCACTCAATAGTTGGCTGGAATAGCGGTTGTTGACTGTTTCCAATGTTCATAAATAGTATCCTCGGAAGTTGTGGCTGATGTGGCATCCACTGGAAGGTATATCAAAAGTTGAGCTTTGTCCGGATATGGTTTGACCGCATTCATTGCCTTAAAAGTCGGGATATTCGATGACTGTAGAAGGCTTCCAAGTTAGCTCGAGATAATCGGTCAGGGCGAAATAATCGGTCAAGGCGAGATATCTGGAAACGAGATCTTCGGTCGACTAGGAGAGTGACTCTTCAGGAGCGAGCCATCTGCTAATCGGGTGAATATTGGGCCGACCTATTGCTTGGTCGATTATGCGTTTGCTGTGTTTTCTTAGGCTCGGTCTGCTTATGGTCGCGCGCTTGGTCTTCGGTTTGACCTGTTGAGACTCTTGCCAAAAAGAGGGTTAACAAATTTCCGTAGCGACTATTCTTAAAATTGAATTGGATAGAAATAACTATCTATAACGCAAAATCTGGATTTTTCTCTTTCATATGAAAATTATTATGAATAAGATTCTAATGTTTCTTGTTTCACAGAAATTCTACTTATATCGGATCCTGTATATTCAATTAAAGTTCAAATCGCAAATTTCGAACTACCGCGCCATTTCAGGCTCGTTTATAATTTAAATATAAATTAACATTCGAACTTCATTTTAATAAGTGAATTCAATATTTATAACGATTAATATTCCAAATATAATATTTAAAATAATAAAATATATTAAATATTTGATCACCAAAAATACGGGACATTACAATCTTCCCCCCTTAATAGAGTTTCGTCCCCGAAATTTCTAAGATAAGAAAAATGTTACAACCCATTTAATTTAAAATCTAGTTTATTTTAAAATCAAAAACCAATTCACTACTATCATTATAAATTTTCAAAAATATCGAAAATTTCTAACTCCTTTAATTCCCGGAAAAATTCGGTAGAGCCTCCCCTGTGCGGAGTGACATCTGCGATATCGCAGGAACAAATAATATATGTACATCGACCACACGGTCGGAAAACAAAATTCAAAACCCAAAATTCGTATTTTCACTTAGGCGTACCTTATGCGAGCGTTATTGAGTATATTACTCAACTTATTGTGATCCAAACCTATCCCCATAGCTTTCGACTACCTGTACTCAACTCAGTTCAACATATAAATAACATTCACATGAAATTTGAAGTAACATTCCTTTATCGTCATGTATAGTTCACAAATTCCAACACCAAATAAGGGTTAAATAATTCAGTTTTCAGTTCATATGTGATTCCATTCCAGTCTAATACATGAATGCATTTCTTAGCCTTTAATTCATTAAAATGTTATTAAAATATTAATAAATTATATTCAACCAATTGAACATACAACTAGTAATCAATGCATAACCAGTATAAACAAACAATCCAACTTTTATTAACTCAATTTATATTTAACATTAATATCAACTTATTTTCCTCCACTTTGGTTCATATATTAATATCAATCGATTAATACTCAATTAATTACCATTCAATCATTATCAATATTTACTTTGGTTTAACTTACCTCCATAGTAATTAATTAACAACAAATTGACTTCCAATTTCGAATTTTATTCACTAACTCTTTACTTAAACAAGTTAATTCCAATTCATATTCAATTTACTAATTTATTTTCAAAATTAGTTTACTTTCGTTAATAATCAAAATTCTGATTTATCTGAAAAATCATTCAATTTTAGTTCAAATTTCATTTAACTTATTTTTTGGTTAAATTCTAATTCATTAAATTTTACTTACTAATTTCAAATTGAAATTACCATTTCAAATTCCTAATCAAATATGAATTTCATACAAATCAAAAAAATAAACCAATATTTAAATAATTGGATAAAATTATTTCTTTTCTATACAAAAATATAATTCGGGTAAAATTATTGCATTTACCCACTGTAACAACCCGTATTTTCAATAGCCTGTTATAACATAAATCGAGGCAGAATTTAATTTATAAATCTGAATCAAGGGAAACGGGCTATGCCTTTGCGTTCGTCTCGGAAAAATACGCGAAATAGAGTCCGAGTTTTCGAAAATCGGAGTCCGTATGACCCGATTAAGGCCCAACGAAGTTTTCAGAAAATTTCAAAGTAAAAACAGATTTCAAATTCAAGTTTGAATTTGGAAATTAGGGTTAGATTGGGCCAGGCGGGAAAATTCCCGCCAGAGCACCCAAGTCGACAGCCCTGTCGACTTGGGGGTCGACTTGGTTGGACCCAAGTCGATAGCCCTGTCGACTTGGCTCAGCCGGGCAGTTTTGCCTGGTGCACCATCTTGGAGTTGTGTTGAGCTTGGGGGCCAGATTCGGTTTTGAGGGCTGAGATTGGAACTAGGGTTTAATCCTAAGGCTAGAACTAATCCTAATCTCTATAAATAAGCCCCTAACCTAAGCCTAAATCAACATTATTCACTCATACAACTAAACTATGGCAAAATCATTCCTCTCATGGCCTCCACTCTCTTCATAAAATCCTAAATAAATTTCTATGAGAGATTTTCTTTGCATACAAGTGTTTTCAAGCTTGTATGAGTGTCGTTAGCTTGCATTCAAGTCAAGTTTCCATATTTACATCATAAAGCAAGAGTTTTGATCATTTTTGCTCAAGGGAATTTCTATTAGAGCTTGCATTTTGGGTCTATTTGATTGCATAAGGGCTTTGTCATATTTTTGTGTCTTCATAAGCATTGTAAGCGCTTTTCTACTTTCATATTTAAATTCTAAAGTTAATGAATGATGCAAGTGGTGTTTGATCATTATGATATGCAAGTTTACTATGATGTGTTATGCAAGTCTATCATGTTATGTTATGCAAGTTTGATATGCAAGTTTGATATGCAAGTTATGTTATGCAAGTTTGATATGCAAGTTTGTCATATGATATGCAAGTTATGTTATGCAAGTTTGATATGCAAGTTTGTCATATGATATGCAAGTTATGTTATGCAAGTTTGATATACAAGTTTGTCATATGATATGCAAGTTATGTTATGCAAGTTTGATATGCAAGTTTGTCATATGATATGCAAGTTATGTTATGCAAGTTTGGGTTGATCATTTTTATCATGTTATGCAAGCTTACCTTGAGTATATGAGCATAAAGCTTAAGGCTTTATGCTAAAGGTTGCATTTTGGCAACATGTAAGTTATCATATCTCTTATGATAACTTGCATGTGAGGCTAAATGCGAACTTATGGCCATTTCTACATGTCATTTATCACCATGTATCACCAATATGCTAAGTTTGGTTTTATGCATGCTTTTGAGGCCTAAAAATGTAATATGCAGGTATATGAACATATGTACATTTCATATGCCACCATGTTAAACTTGTGGCTTCAACACCTTTATGTCATGATTATGCCAATTTCCCTCTTTCTATCCTTTATGCGCTATTGCGATATGTAAGCGATGGGATTGCGTTTGGGGTTGGGTAAATTTAAAAGACATAAAAACATAAGATTGGGAATTTACCTATTAAGTTAGGTCTACCCATTGGGAATTTACCTATTAAGTTAGGTCTACCAAAATTCTTGAAAACTTGTGATATGTTTTGGAAACATGATGGACATGACACTTAGAAAATATAAGTGTGACCAACTCGAGGTTGGGTTGAGTTTGTAGCGTAAACCTACCCGGAACCGACCGGCTTAACTAGTTGCTACAAACAATAGGACCCAATGTGAAAAGTTGGTTAAGTTGTACCTTGAACCCGAGGTTAGACCAAGTTGTGGTATAAAGCTACTCGGAACCGACCGGCTTAACTAGTAACCTCAACGAAGTCTAATGTGAGAGGTTAAGGCACGTTAATTAATTAATGCCTCATGATTAGGGTTAAGTCATGGTCCACTTAATACTTAACCAATTTGGGCTTGGTAGATTAATCAGGGTTAAGTCGTGAACTCATCGTTACACTTAACCAAGTTAATCCATGATTAGAAAAAGGGTTAAACCGTACTTAACCCACTAGAAAATCCTAGCAATGGGGGTCCACTCCAGCAGTAATCCCAAGTTTGTATCATTATGACCCTAGGGTCTAGGCTAGGGTGGGGGCACAATTACTAGACTTGAGGTAAGAGACCAAAAACGACGGCAGAGTGGTACGCCGGTGTAGTTCCGGGCGGACTATGGTCGTGCACATAGTCCGAAGCCGGGGAAAACATGCACGGGTACCAGTAGATCGAGACTGTGCACTTATGTTTATGATGTCCAGGGGTTGACACCCTAGGGCTTGATACGCCCGACGGGAGACCCTGCACAGTCTGACTACAATTATGTTTGGGCCGCATTGACACCAACACGTGACGAGTTAGGCTTATAGGGAGCCGATCAACTAGACCGTTTGGTTGGACCGCGTATTAGGGTCATTTCATGTTATTGGGCCAAAGCCTGGGCCAAGGGATCAATACTTGTTTATTCAAGTCATGTTAGTATGCTAGTACACCTGTGGTGCAAAAACCTTAAACCTGATTATGCGATGACACCTTTATCTACCTTGTTAGTTAATCATCATGCTAGTATGTTGTTATCCTTATGTTCATCCCTGCTTCTCATGCCAGTTAACTTTATCAGTTTACATTGATTGTAGTAGGGCTTACTCAGTCTTTTTGACTGACCTGTTTTCCTTTCGCCTCTTTTCTTCCGTTTCCCCCCTCCCCCCCCCCCCCCCCCCAGGTTCTCAGGGTGGGAATATTGGGGCTTAGCTTGGATTTCTGATCGCTTGCTTGTGGGATTTCAGCTCATGTACGGTTTCGACATGAAGCTAGCTATGGTTATCACTTATTTTGGGGATAGTACTTATGTATTTCAGTTTTTCAGTGATGTTGTTTTTATCTAGACTTGTGTATTTGGAAAGTTGGCATTATGTTGTACCAGACTTGTTCTGAAATGGTTTGAAATCTTCTGCTGTTTTATCTATGTTATTTACTCTTTTTATATATATACATATGTTCTTGTTCTGCCTTGATATATCATTATGCATGTTTACCTGATTCAAACGCCCCTCCAAAGTCAGAGTGCTTGCAAGAGCCACCCTGGCGGAGGTGGGGTGTTACATTTGGTATCAGAGCATATGGTTTACGAGAAGGAACAAAAAGGTTTTTAGAAAACTTTTGGAAAACTATTTTCAAAACCAAGTATAAAGTATTTTCCAAAGAAAAGTCTAGTTTATTTTAAAGGCTATTCCCCAAAAAGCCATTAGCAAAATTCCCTCGTTTTTCTCCATTCTGAATCTATCTTTTTCTTCGTTTTCAGTATGGCCAATAACTTTGCCATTCCGGAGGGAGTACACGTACCTGTTTGGTATAGGAGACTTTTGGAGGCTAGGGCGACCGAAGCCGGCCTCACAAATGTTACTCCTCCTACGGTAGTTAATGTTCCTCCTCCTCCTGTCGCTGATGTTCCTCCTCCTCCAGTAGCTGAGGTTCCTCCTCCCCCACAGCATCCACAAGAGGATTTCGCGGAGATTTGCAAAGATTTCAAAGCAATGGGTTGCAAGAATGTCATTGGAACCGAGACTTATGTAGAGGCAAGGAATTGGTTGAAAGAAACCGAAGATCTTTTTGCCTTCTTTGATATAGATGACCGTAGGAAGGTTTTATTGGCAGTGTGGTTGCTAAAGGAAGAAGCTGCACGTTGGTGGGTGGTCACCACCGCTACTAGGCCAATTGAGACTTGGGATGACTTTCGGGGAAAGTTTGGACTAAGGTTCCTATCACTGAAGCAAGGGGACATGACTATTAGGGAATACATAGATAAGTTTAATCAACTGGCTCGGGTCGGTTTAGACTTGGTTAACACAGCTCAGAAGAAGGCTCTATACTTTGCTCTAGGATTAAACGAGCCATTACATGGTTTAGCCATGTCTCATATACCCTTGGGGGCAACTTTTGAGAGTTTGGTGAATATGGCCCTACTCAATGAAGAGAATAGGAGTGACAAGAAGGAGATCAAGATGAATGATACTCAAGCCAAGAAGACTGATTCCCAGTGGAAAGGAAATCAGGGTAATCCAAGTGGTCAGAGCAGTCAAGGCAATCATAACAAGAACAAGAGTCAAGGCAACAAGGGGAACAACAACAAGGGCAATAACAAAAAGAGGAAGTGCCATTATTGCGGTTCAGTTGGGCATCTTATTAAGGATTGTAAGAAGAGGAAAAGGAAGAGTGGTGAATGCTATCGTTGTGGTGAGTTTGGACATTTCAGCAAAGATTGCCCGAAGAAGCAAGGGCAAGGTCAGACTCAGTGTGCAAGACCGTCTGAAGGGCGAGTTCACCCCCCTCAACATCGTTCTTCCAGCTCTTGATCGAGGTAGTGTTTCTGTTAAAAGTCTTGTTTACATTTCTGATTTTCCAGTTCGTACCTTGTTTGATTCTGGTGCATCGCATAGCTTTATTTCATCTGATCTAGTTGAAGGTTTGCACCTAAGTACTAGTCTAGTTAATGATCCCGTGTGTGTTTCAAATCCAATTGGGTTTTCCGCCCATTTGTCTATTATCTACGTGGATTTGAAAATCTCTATCTTTAGTGTAGAGTTCTCGTGTGATGCTTATATTCTCAGTTTCATGGGGTATGGGTTGATTTTTGGGCATGGATGGGTTGTCCAGTTTTGAAGCCATCCTTGATTTTTGAGCATAGGGTTGTGAGGCCATGACTCGCCTCGGTAATACCCTAAAAATTTCTAGTAACCCTATGGGTCCCGTCATGTTGTGTTATCTTGAATCCCTCAACTCATCTATTGATAGTTTGCAATCGGTGAGGGTGGTCCGAGAATATCCTGATATCTTGGGGGAAGTGAAGGGGGTTACCCCTAAACGAGAGATAGATTTCCGCATTTATCTGGTTGATAATGCCAAGATAGTTTTGTGGCCGGTTAGGCACATGGCCCCGCAAGATGAGAGTTAAGGAAGCAAGTCAAGGAGTTGCTTGAGAAGAACTTCATTATATGAAGTATATCTGAATGGGGAGCGCCTGTAGTATTTACTACCAAGGCAGATGGTTCTCTTCGACTTTGTGTTGATCATCGTGAGTTAAACAAGGAGTATAGACAACCATTGCCAAGGATCGATGATTTGTTTGATCAGCTTGTAGGAACATCTGTTTTCTCTTGATCTTGCTACTGGATTCCATCAGCTCAGAGTAGCTGAGGATAGTATAGACAAGACTGCGTTCAGAACTCCGGATGGATTCTTAGAATGGCTGGTCATGCCATTCGGTTTGACTAATGCACCCGCCTACTTCGTGGACTTGATGAGTAGGGTGTCTAGGGAGTTCCTGAATGAGTTTGTGGTAGTCTTTGTAGACGATATCCTGACTTTCTTAAAGAACGAGGAAGAACATGCTAGACATCTCAAGGAGGTGATGGATACGCTTAGAGCGCATCAGTTGAAAGCCAAGTCCTCCAAATGTCATTTTGGAGAAAAAAGAAGTTAGATTTCTTGGGCACATAGTTACTAAGCAAGGCTTAGCAGGTGGATCCCGCTAAAGTGGTCGCGGTTCAAAACCGAAAAGCTCCGACGAGGACAATTAAAGTAAGAAGTTCTCTCAGTTTAATTAGTTAGTTAGCATCCCTTGAGTTTAGACCTACCCTTCTGGATCAAGTAGGGACTTAGCAGAAAGAAGACCCGCAGTTAGTCGAGATCATGGACAAGTTGATTCGAGGCAAGATGTTAAGTCACCTCGCCATAGATAACAAGGGATGGCTAAGACGCGATGAGAGAAAGAAGGTTCTTGAAGATGCACATCACCCGAGGAGGTGGCCGAGTTTGTCCCAAGGTGCATGTTGTGCCAACAGGTTAAAGGCCGAGTCATAAAAGCCCGGTGGGCTATTATATCCATTGGAGGTCCCCGCAATGGAAGAGGGAAAAGCGTCACGAAGGATTTCGTGGATGGACTGCCTAGATCAAGAAAGGGAATAAGAGCATGTGGGTCATAGTAGGTAGACTCACGAAGAGTACTCATCTCACTCCGGTAAAGAGCGAAAGGACTGCATCATAGCTAGCGACAGTTTACTTTCAAGAAATAAAGCGGTTGCACGAGGTTCCCTAAAGTATAGTTAGTAACCATGACTCAATCTTCACTAGCCAGTTTTGGAATAGTCTACGGGAAGTCATGGGCAAGCGACTAAATCTAAGTACGGCCTATCATTCGCAGGTGGATGGTTCATTTCGTTCAAGCATGAGTTATAGAAAATCACGTTGGTAAGAGCAATTGGCAATGTGGATTGGTATTTCCAAGAAAAGTTCTGCTGCGTGGAATACTTTATAGTAAGTAAACAAGATCCAGGATTCACTAGTGAATTTTGGAGAGCTTGCAGGAAACCATGAGGTCATAGTTATGTTTGAGCCAAGAATGATAGAAGAGTAAGTGAAAGAGGAAGACGAGAGGCGACAATAAAATGGGTTCCAACTCATATTTGGAAATAAGAGTTAAGAGGCTTAGAAATCATGAAGTAAAAGACGGTCAAAGCACAGTGGAGTTGAACTCAAGGAAACGTGACTTAGAAGACTGAAGGCTAGATACGCGCATCATATCTCTTTTTAAGAGTATATTCTTGATCCTTGTTTTCCTGTGGAACTTACTTGCATGTTATCTTTTACATATATCCTCTCGGTCCCATTCTCGATCCCATTTATATTGTAAACTCCATAAGGGGGTATGACTCATCGGTTAGTAATACATGTCAAGGTTTGAAGGGGTCCGTTAGGTTGACTAAACCTTTTGGGATTTTATAGGATTGGGGTTGGGTTAGGAAGGAATTTCTTGTAATCCGAAAGGATTATATCCTGCTTATCTTCCCGATCTCTTTGTAGCATATCTTTCTTTTGCTATCTATATCGTGTTAATCTTGTCATGAGAACCTTAGGTAGAAACCCTTTGGATGAAACATGTGTTTGAAACATGTTATGTTTGATGTTTGCAAGTGGTTGCAAGTGTTTGCAAGTGGTTACTCATGGATGCATTATACACGTTAGGCACTAGATCGGCTCACACACTCCTCATATTGCATATGCATGAGTGTTTATGCTTATTCATGGATGAAAATTTTTGTGTTATCACATGGATGTTGCATATGGATGTATGTTATGTGCACACATATAGATGTTATACATTATGTTAGGAATTGCATACATATGGATTCATTTCACTAACATAATTTGCATTGATGATATTTGCATTAGATAAGTACATATACACACACCTTTGCATATGTTCATACAACATTTAGAATCTTGTAAGGACAATGATTGCTCGTGGATGATGTTTTGAGTAGATGGATGTTGGATGGTAGGATACGTTCTTCCTAACTTGAAGATTTCGGGGACGAAATCCTTTAAGGAGGGGAGAATGTAACAACCCGTATTTTCAATAACCTGTTATAACATAAATCGAGGCAGAATTTAATTTATAAATCTGAATCAAGGGAAATGGGCTATGCCATTGCGTTCGTCTCGGAAAAATACGCGAAATAGAGTCCGCGTTTTCGAAAATCGGAGTCCGTATGACCCGATTAAGGCCCAACGAAGTTTTCAGAAAATTTCAAAGTAAAAACAGATTTCAAATTCAAGTTTGAATTTGGAAATTAGGGTTAGATTGGGCCAGGCGGGAAAATTCCCGCCAGAGCACCCAAGTCGACAGCCCTGTCGACTTGGGAGTCGACTTGGTTGGACCCAAGTCGACAGCCCTGTCGACTTGGCTGTCGACTTGGCTCAGCCGGGCAGTTTTGCCTGGTGCACCATCTTGGAGTTGTGTTGAGCTTGGGGGCCAGATTCGGTTTTGAGGGCTGAGATTGGAACTAGGGTTTAATCCTAAGGCTAGAACTAATCCTAATCTCTATAAATAAGCCCCTAACCTAAGCCTAAATCAACATTATTCACTCATGCAACTAAACTATGGCAAAATCATTCCTCTCATGGCCTCCACTCTTTTCATAAAATCCTAAATAAATTTCTATGAAAGATTTTCCATGCATACAAGTGTTTTCAAGCTTGTATGAGTGTCATTAGCTTGCATTCAAGTCAAGTTTCCATATTTACATCATAAAGCAAGAGTTTTGATCATTTTTGCTCAAGGGATTTTCTATTAGAGCTTGCATTTTGGGTCTATTTGATTGCATAAGGGCTTTGTCATATTTTTGTGTCTTCATAAGCATTGTAAGCCCTTTTCTACTTTCATATTTAAACTCTAAAGTTAATGAATGATGCAAGTGGTGTTTGATCATTATGATATGCAAGTTTACTATGATGTGTTATGCAAGTCTATCATGTTATGTTATGCAAGTTTGATATGCAAGTTTGATATGCAAGTTATTTTATGCAAGTTTGATATGCAAGTTTGTCATATGATATGCAAGTTATGTTATGCAAGTTTGATATGCAAGTTTGTCATATGATATGCAAGTTATGTTATGCAAGTTTGATATGCAAGTTTGTCATATGATATGCAAGTTATGTTATGCAAGTTTGATATGCAAGTTTGTCATATGATATGCAAGTTATGTTATGCAAGTTTGGGTTGATCATTTTGTTCATGTTATGCAAGCTTACCTTGAGTATATGAGCATAAAGCTTCAAGCTTTATGCTAAAGGTTGCATTTTGGCAACATGTAAGTTATCATATCTCTTATGATAACTTGCATGTGAGGCTAAATGCGAACTTATGGCCATTTCTACATGTCATTTATCACCATGTATCACCAATATGCTAAGTTTGGTTTTATGCATGCTTTTGAGGCCTAAAAATGTAATATGCAAGTATATGAACATATGTACATTTCATATGCCACCATGTTAAACTTGTGGCTTCAACACCTTTATGTCATGATTATGCCAAGTTCCCTCTTTCTATCCTTTATGCGCTATTGCGATATGTAAGCGATGGGATTGCGTTTGGGGTTGGGTAAATTTAAAAGACATAAAAACATAAGATTGGGAATTTACCTATTAAGTTAGGTCTACCCATTGAGAATTTACCTATTAAGTTAGGTCTACCCAAATTCTTGAAAACTTGTGATATGTTTTGGAAACATGATGGACATGACACTTAGAAAATATAAGTGTGACCAACTCGAGGTTGGGTTGAGTTTGTAGCGTAAACCTACCCGGAACCGACCGGCTTAACTAGTTGCTACAAACAATAGGACCCAATGTGAGAAGTTGGTCATGTTGTACCTTGAACCCGAGGTTAGACCAAGTTGTGGTATAAAGCTACTCGGAACCGACCGGCTTAACTAGTAACCGCAACGAAGTCTAATGTGAGAGGTTAAGGCACGTTAATTAATTGATGCGTCATGATTAGGGTTAAGTCATGGTCCACTTAATACTTAACCAATTTGGGCTTGGTAGATTAATCAGGGTTAAGTCGTGAACTCCTCGTTACACTTAACCAAGTTAATCCATGATTAGAAAAAGGGTTAAACCGTACTTAACCCACTAGAAAATCCTAGCAATTGGGGTCCACTCCAGCAGTAATCCCAAGTTTATATCATTATGACCCTAGGGTCTAGGCTAGGGTGGGGGGCACAATTACTGGACTTGAGGTAAGAGACCAAAAACGACGGCAGAGTGGTACACCGGTGTAGTTCCGAGCGGACTATGGTCGTGCACATAGTCCGAAGCCGGGGAAAACATGCACGGGTACCAATAGATCGAGACTATGCACTTATGTTTATGGTGTCCAGGGGTTGACACCCTAGGGCTTGATACACCCGACGGGAGACCCTGCACAGTCTGACTACAATTATGTTTGGGCCGCATTGACACCAACACGTGACGAGTTAGGCTTATAGGGAGCCGATCGACTAGACCGTTTGGTTGGACCGCGTATTAGGGTCATTTCATGTTATTGGGCCAAAGCCTGGGCCAAGGGATCAATACTTGTTTATTCAAGTCATGTTAGTTTGCTAGTACACCTGTGGTGCAAAAACCTTAAACCTGATTATGCGATGACACCTTTATCTACCTTGTTAGTTAATCATCATGCTAGTATGTTGTTATCCTTATGTTCATCCCTGCTTCTCATGCCAGTTAACTTTATCAGTTTACATTGATTGTAGTAGGGCTTACTCAGTCTTTTTGACTGACCTGTTTTCCTTTCTCCTCTTTTCTTCCGTTCCCCCCCCCCCCCCCAGGTTCTCAGGGTGGGAATATTGGAGCTTAGCTTGGATTTCTGATCGCTTGCTTGTGGGATTTCAGCTCATGTACGGTTTCGACATGAAGCTAGCTATGGTTATCAATTATTTTGGGGATAGTACTTATGTATTTCAGTTTTTCAGTGATGTTGTTTTTATCTAGACTTGTGTATTTGGAAAGTTGGAATTATGTTGTACCAGACTTGTTTTGAAATGGTTTGAAATCTTCCGCTGTTTTATCTATGTTATTTACTCTGTTTATATATATATATATATATATATATACATATGTTCCTGTTCTGCCTTGATATATCATTATGCATGTTTACCTGATTCAAACGCCCCTCCAAAGTCAGAGTGCTTGCAAGAGCCACCCTGGCGGAGGTAGGGTGTTACACCCACTTTACAAAACAACATTGTGTCCATTACCAATTCAATGCTTCTCAACACTTGAACCGATCAACAAACACAATACAAAACATTTGTATATAAAATTTAAAAATACACGCTCTCATATATATACACTCTACTCAATCTAGGATATTACTAATCCCATCTCTATTGAGTGACACTACAGAGCCAAGGTTATTACCAAAACCATTGCTCTGATACCAAGTGTGACGACCCAAATTTCCGGTACCTTTTGAGTTGACGAAAACAACACAAGTCCAACCCAAAATGCACAGAAAACCCAGATGCTAATAGAAAGAAGTTAGAGGATGAGATAAGAAAGAAAGAAATATTAGAATAGAAGAAGAAGAAGAAGAAAAACCCACACATCACAGAGTCACACATCGCAGCAGAACAAAATATAATATAAAAATAAATCTTTACTGAGAGCTTTAAAAATATTTACAATCATCAGAGTACAACAACCCATCTAGACAATTATAATATCTGTCCTTATACAATCACACAGCGGAATCACAACTAGATATCATACACCTGGACTCTTCTAGCTCGTCTCTTCACTGTATCCGTTAACCTGAACCTGTACACCTTGGTCTAACCCGAGCATTACAAACGACAGGTCAGTCTGGTGAACCAGAGTGAGAAAAACCATTAAGTTTAAAGGTATCACACACTTGATTTTAAAGTCAAAATCTTTTTGAAAGAAAAGGGTAATCGTAAGACCAAATCCACACATAAATACAGATGGTTTTTACCTTATGATAATCCAAAACATTTTTGAAATCAATATCTTCTCTGATATTATAATAGTGTCTAAATACAAATAAATATCAATCTTGCAGAACGCTTGCATCTCACGCTCTAAATATATAGTATACAATCAAAACCACAGGCTCTTATTGGAGAATGAATTTCCAACTATAGTAAGATATGGGACCACCTTCCGACAATGTACCTATGGAGATGAACACATTGGGGATTCAACAAGAATGTCTTGCAACCCCGGCTAAACACGACTGTCCCCTCACTTCGCTTGAGAGTACCGAATATATCATTACCACGATTGGGGGCCATCTAACAGAACCGATAGCATACGTATATAAATAAAAGGGACAACCGAAGGCATTTAATTTCACCATATCAGGTAATGAATATACCCTTTTGATGGGTGCGACCCACATAGCCATTCGACCTACCCGATTTTATACCATTTCCCGGTTGATGATGTAATGACCTGGGTATTTGACGATCTTGGTTATCCGATATACAACACATATCGAACATCCAAGGATCGAAAATAACGGTCATTAATGAAAGAAATTAAAGGGTGAGGAAAGATAAGATAGAAACTTAGAATAGAAGAAGAAGAAGAAGAAGAACACAACATCCGAGTAACACGAACCTCACAGCGGAACGAATAACATATAATATATATAACATAACTTGAAATATACATCTGTACTTGAATATACATCATTATCAAAGTACAACACTTACAACACAACAGAAATAACTATAGCTGTATGATCCTGAAGCCTCCTGCTCCAGCTCTTCAGGTATATCTGTAAATTCCTGACTATTTGACTGCCTGTATAAAATTGGGCACCCAAGAGTTTAGGGAAACAAAACAAAATAAACTCCGGGTCAGTCATGGGACTGGTGTGAGTAAAACAGTTTAAAACAGTTCGAACAAGTAAATGATATCTCATAAGACCACGCTGTGTAACGGAACGGGTTTTGCCCTTATGAGAATCCGAAATATCTTTATATCAAAACCCTTTTTATATTATAATATTGTCTATCAATCGCAACTATAATAATCATCTAGAAGAAACGCTTTCATTTCACGTTCTACATATATAGTATACAATCAAAACCGCAAGCACGTATTGGGTAATGGATTTCTAACTATGACAATGTATGGAACTACCTTCCGCTAGTGTACCTCTAGAAAGGAATACACTGGGTTCAACAAGAACATCTTGCAACCCAGCCACACATGACCGACCACTCATTTCGCTCGAGTGTGTTGAATGTATATCACCGACGGTTGGGATCAGCAACCGTTTCCCGAATGGGACAGCAACAACAATAGATTTTTAGAAATAAATGAAACTCTAGATCAGATGATTATACACCCTACTTCGGAGCGACCGACTTAGCCATGCTGCCTGCCCGATTTCTGTCATTTACCGGTTGATGAGGCTTGAGGTTACGCTTCATCATCACATCAGATTCACTTCGAATGCCACATTGTCAGATCCATCGAAAATCACTAATTGACGTCTACAATAGTACATTACGTGTTAGCTAAAGAAGATTCCTTCTCCGCTTCCACTCTTGGTACGGTTGAAGAAATCAATGTACGTGACCTTTCTGGAAATACTCTATCAAACATTCATCCATACAAGTCATCTAGGAACAGGATGAACCAAAGGTACTATTCAGTATATCCATCTTAGACACTGTTATCTAAGAATTATACAATTGTCCTTGCGCTTTACTCCGTCTTCAATTATCTTTGGCATATATGATTCGCAATGCTTATGCCAATACAGAGTGGTTCTTTGGATAATAATCCAACCGGTCTCTCCATATTAACAACGTTAAAATGGTCAAAAACTTCGATAGTCGGTGAGTTAACTATCAAAAAAAAACAGGTGTGCAAACAACGATATTATTTCCAAGTGGAAATTATATCGATCAATCATCATTTAACATTCATCTCATTCGTTCATTAATTTACTTTATCCTCTGTTCTATATATTCTAAATTCTTATTTTTCTATTATCAGAAAACATTTCTGATTCTCGTTTGGAAAACATTTCCAAAACTCCTTCACTATCAAACCTTACCATTCCTTAGTTAAGAAGGAAGTCAATCAAGTTGGGGTATAATTACCTCTCAGACCTTAACTGAACAACGTTTTAACTTCGAAATGGTCAAGGTTATCTTTTAATCTTTTAACAACTTCCTTACGTCTCTCTCGTTCGAATAAATCTCTATTCGATAACTCCTCCCTTCGAATAACTATATTTGATAATCTCTCTTACGAATAATAAGATTGGAAAACCTTTCTTCGAATAAACTAAATTCGATTAACTCTATTTATTTAACCCTAATCGATTAACTCTTTTTACTCTAACTGATTAACTCCTTTCAAATAACTAATTCGATAACTCCTTTCGATTAAACTATAATCGATAACTCCTTTCAAATAACTAATTCGATAACTCCTTTCGATTAAACTATAATCGATAACTCCTTTCGAATAACTAACTCGATAACTTCTTTGTGTTTAACTCTATTCGAATAACTCTTATGTGTTTAACTTTATTCGAATAACTAATTCGATTTAACTCTATCGATTAACTCTAATTCGATTTAACTCTATCAATTAACTCTTTTTACTCTAACTGATTAACTCTAACTGGTTTAATTCCAACTGATTAATTCTAACTGGTTTAATTCTAACTGGTTTAATTCTAACTGGTTAACTCTATTCAACCAACTCGACTCGACAAACCTCATTAACTCTATTCAACAAACTCGACTCGACTAACCCCTTTCGAATAACATATTCGATTTACTAACATTCGAGTACCATATTCGATTTAACTCCTTTTGAATAATTCGATAACTTCTTTCGAATACCATATTTGATTTACTGACTTTATTCGCTTTATAAAGATTTCCTTTTTAACAACGTTTATTCATTTTTATAGATTTACTTTTAGTAACAGTTCTCCACTTTAAAATGATTTCCTTCTTATAATGTTTTCCCTTTTATAACATCCTATTCCGTTATAAATAAATTTCCCTTTTTAACTCTATTTATTTTCTAAATATTTCCTATCAATTCTATTTGTAAATGATTTACAAATATTTCCTTTTTATTCATTTTACCAATATTTCCCTTTATATTTGTTTTTACAAATATATTTCCTATCAATTCTATTTGTAAATGATTTACAAATATTTCCTTTTTATTGTTTTACCAATATTTCCCTTTTCTAAATATCTCCTATTTATAAATATTCCAATTTATAAATATTTCTTATTTATAAATATTCCATTTATAAATATTTTATTTTCAATTATCACTTTGAAAATATTCCCTTATCAACATTTCGGTATGTTATGGTATTCAACATATCAAATCACGATGATCAGTATCATCCAAACACATATAATCGACAACAGATTACATATCACATCATATATCAAAATATATGAAAAACAATAAAATAACCGTTGAGGAATCCAGTTGCATGGATTCCTCCAATCTGTTTCCCCTGCATCCACAGATGTTACACAAATAAATCAACATCACTTTCAGTTCCATATGATATATTCTGTTAAACAGAATCAATATAGAAATTCAACTAACTGACTAGTAGTTCAATCAAACAGTCAACACACAGTCAATCAAACAATTTTTAACAGTTCTAAAAATACAACATGAAAATATAAACTGTTCGGAGTTGGTGAGATTTACTCACATTTGCAGTTCATCGTTAAAAAACGGTAAACTGTTTGTTTGATTTGAATCAAACAATTTAATTTGCCATAAATTCATACGAGCCCCAATCCACTTCCAGTCAGTTCCATTGTGGAGCTCTCGTCCATACGATCCCAGCGGATCTTGTTTCGTTCAATTCTGATTAAGTATGATAAAGTTATGAACGTTTTACTCATTACACTACTTAAAATAGAATTTAACTTGGATTATAAATACTTTTGGGCCTTACCCCATTTAACTCCTGTGATGACCCCAAACCCCGTACCGACGGTGGCAAGGGTAATCTTTGGAATATAACACAGAAACAGATAATAGCAGAACAGAATTAAATAAATACACCAGATAATGAACAAATAATACACTGGATAAACGTAAACATCAGAGTTACACAGTATACAGGATCATACTTAGTACAAATACAGTTCAGCTATACATAAATGTCTACAGTGGAAATAAACATAAAGTACAATAGGAGCTGAACAACATAAAAAGAGATAAATGATAGAATCCATCTTCAGCTCCAACTATCCGGATAAAACCTGCTAAACCTGAATACGAGGCTGCCCGTGTAGAAAAAGGGGCACCCGAGTTTGAAAGTGAAACAAACTACGAGTCAGTCATGGGACTGGTATGAGAAATCTACTTAACAAATTTCAAATATGTCTAATCACAGGACCACGCCACTTTCGTGGAACAGGTTTACTCCATTGGATTGCCAGTACTTTAAAACAAATCATTCTTTTAAACATCGCAATGCTTTTTATAAAAATGAAGCCATTATAAGACTCAGTTCCCATCACACAATGCAACGCAAACCGGAGTGTGACGGCCCGCCCCGCACCAACCGACACTTACTCCAAAAGTGCGCTATACACATGTCCAGTTAGCATGGAACGGGTCGCCAGAAGGGAAAAGGGAAGAAGGAAATGAACATACAAGGATCCTGCAGAATGTCTCACAGCGCATAGAACAAAATATAATAATAACATACTTGACATAAAACAGGAGAGACAGTGCATAAGCTGAAAATCAGAACTAAACATCATAGCAGCGGAAATTCAGAATACAGCTTATTACAACTTTCAAACTGTCTCAAAACAAAGTAAAATAAAGGAGGTACACTACTAATGCCCAAGTAGGGACCACCAACGACACAGGGAGAATATCTATATATCATACGTGGAAGCCTCCTGCTCGCCTCTGAATCAGCTACTCGCGCATCACCAGCTAACCATAACCTGTCTCTAGTCTTCTCGTGTGAGCACCCAGAGTAATAAGAGGAGACATAAAACTCTGGGTCAGACATAAAGCCTGGTATGAGCGATAAGCATCTAAACAAAACAATAATAGGTATAATCCAATCATACCTGAACCTGGACCTGCAACCAAAGAGTTAGCACTACATACTGTACAACACTCTAAGGTGCCCTTTCAAATGGTGTAAAGATAACGGGGGTGGGGGTGTGCATGTCATAGTGATGTCAAACAATCAAACATAGCAAGCATCCTCACATCTCTCACTCAGTGCATAAAGCATACGATACCCACTACCTTGGTCCTCTAATCCTTTGGGCCATGACGGAATCCAATCCCGTGTAACTATCACTACAAGCCCACTATCCATCTCTCAGTGGTGAACCAAAGTTATGAATACCGACAACCCCTTTGCACACGTCCCGCAGCAAAGCCCAATCATGAAGTGAACTCATTGGTTCCCATCTGGATCCTGAGCTCTAACTTCCATTTGGACTACCTTTGCATCTCGGGTTTTGGTCGTCATCTCCATCCGGATCGGTCTTCATTCAGTTCGCAACCTCCTGGTTCGGTTCGTGACTCGCCCCCTCGCATCAGCTCGACTCGCGGATCGTGGTCATTGCCTTCGCTCGGATCGGGTCGTGCCTGTTACGTCAGCTTGGGTCGGATCGCACCATTCGTCAGCTCATTCGGATCGCGCCTGCTGCATCGGGTCGGGTCGCGATGCACTCGTGGTCACCATCCCCCTTCGGTTCGTTTCACAGTCCTCCTTCGCGAATGGTCGGATCGTCATAATCGGATCGTGCTTCACCCATTCGTGGCATCGGCCGAGCTTGGAGTGGCTCGTGACGTCGGGTCGGATCATGACCTTCGAAGTGGAGCGGATCGGGTCGTCTCGTGGCGCGAGCTTCAATCGGATCGGTTCGCATGGGGTAGGGGCGATCCGGTCCGGGGTATTTCCTACACTTCGTTCCAGCGACTGTTTTTCGCCATTCGACGGCGTTTTTGACCAACTAACACTTCTAAACAATCACAAAGCATACCATACAGTCATAGCAACATATAGTATCGACCACAAACACCAAAACATAAATCATAGCATGTAAAATGGATCAAACATAGCCAATACCCCATATTTTCTCTTAAGCATACTTAAGCAAATCTAACAATAAGGTTAGAAAATCTTAACAAAATTGAACCAAACTTCTAACAGAGGTCTAAAACAATATTTCAGAATTTCTGAACATTTTTCCAGATTTTTAACATGCATAAATTCGCTAATTATCACTAATTACCTCTTAATCCCCCAAAATTCCAGGATTTGCAAAATTAGTCGAAATTAACCCAAATTCATATCAGAGGCATAAAATGATGTTTTAGAATTTTAGGAATTTTTCTAGATTTTTCTGAGCCATAATTTCGCTAATCTTCGCTAATTACCATAATTAGCCGTAATTAGTGAAAAACAATGCAAATCACTCACCTTTGCCACAAAGTAAACTATAGATCTGAAATGATTCTCTGTTTGGGATGAATTCCAATGCTTAGCAGCAGCTCCTATCTTGATTTGATGCTAATCCGCCTTGATTTGATGTAGATTAGGCCAAAACTTGATTAGAAAGTGATTAGAAGGTGATTTGGGATGAAATTAGAAGGTGGAGGCCATGACTAGGGTTGAGGAAACTAAGTGGCGGCTGGAAAAATGAGTCTAAAACCGAAATCCAAACCCTAGCAGCCCTTAAATACTCCCAAACCCGAAATTACCCAATGGGCCTAGCTGCTAATCACCCGGTTAAGCCCAATTAGCTGAAATTAACCCTTTAAACCTTAATTCAGCCATATCTCCCAAAAGGTAAGTCCGTTTGGCTATTATGACCACTCTACGGAAAGAGAAACCATCATTCGAATCCAATGGAAGTGGCTTCAGGTCAAAATTCCTTTCCAGTCAAAAGTTATGGCCAAAACAGTACCAACTAGGGGCAAAACGGTCATTTAAAAATCGACAAAAATCATGAACATGGGAAATGACTCTAATAGATGTTTCCCAAAGTTACATGACCATACGACTTCATATGTGAAAGAAATAAATATTCTACGATCCCATGATGCGTAGAATACGGGTCGTCACACTCTCCCCCCCTTAAGAAATTTCGCCCCCGAAATTCCCTAACCAAAACACACAAAGGGTTCCGCATGCCTATCAATCATAAAACAATAATCAACATGCAAAACAAGTCTGTCCTAGCATGCGGTTTACTAACAAGGGAACGAACTATCACTACCGAAACCTTACCAGGCAAAGAGTTCTGGATACTTCTTCCTTATATCCTCCTCTTTTTCCCAAGTACAGTCTTTTTCATTCTTACCCCACTGGACTTTGACTAGTTTCACCGCCTTCCTTCGAAGCTGCTTCGTATCGTTCCCAACGATACGCATAGACTTGCGGTTCTCAACCGCCTCGGGTTCAACTTCGCTATCATCCAACTAATCTGGTGAAATAGCCATATTAGGGTCTTGCACAACTTCCTTAACTGGGAAACATGAAATACGTTGTGAACTCCCGCCATCTTGTCAGGGTAACTCTACTTCATACGCCAAATTCCCAACTTGCTCGAGGACTGGGAATGGGCCAACAAATCTTGGTGCTAACTTACCTCTCCAACTAATCTGAGTCTCATTCTCTATGGAGAGATCTCGACGAACACCAAGTCGTTAACGAAGAATTCCAAATCTCTTCGTCTCTTATCGAGATAAGCCTTCTGCCTATCTTTATCCCTTCCCAGTAGTAGATCTGCTCTATGTCTCAATACATCTTGTTACCACTGGGATGTATAGTCAATTTCGAGTGATGGTATGCTCTAAGCACTTCACCTCTCAGTCCATCTACGTTGGGTACAACTAGTCCCTTATTCTTTCGAAGTCACCCTTCTCGATCAAATCCTTATTTGATCATTCTCTTTCCATCGATACCCATCTCTACCCTAGAGATGGTTTCCAATAGATTAGGATCGTCCTTCTAACTGGAAACAATCCTCTCAATCAAAATCGATCTAATCGTCAAACTTACTAGCGTTTCTGAATCCAATTCAGTCTTGGGTCTGAAATCATATCCTGTGACATACTCTAGTTGCTTCCATCCTAGAAACAAAACCCCTAAACTGGCATGTCTCCTACTCAATGCAACTAGTACTGCACCCACATCCTTTACTATGATCACTCTGCCCCCATGGAGTCATGGCGACTCCACTGCACTGATCCATAGTCACTAGTCCTTTGTTATGTCCACTCTGCCCCATGAAGTCATAACAACTCCACTGCACTGGCTCATAGCCTTACTAATCCTTTACTATGTCCACTTTGCTCCTCGAGTCATGACGACTCTACTGCACTGGCTCATAGTCCTACTACAATCACTTTGTTCCCCATCGCTGGAACCCTACAGGTGATAGTCTACTCAAGAGAAGAAAGATAGGAACAAACATAGCAACCATAACATCCATCAAACAAGTCCTACCTATCACCTGCTAAATTCATAAACACATCGACACCTACATGACTGGTCTAACCAATCCCAATATGTCGATTCTAGCATGTCTGGTCCAACCAACATCAATAACTAATGGAAGCCCAGCCTCCATACATACACCGATGCCTACTTGACTGGTCCAACCAATCCCAGGCCAATGGAAGCCCCGCCTCCCTTCGGACTACCGTATGTCCAACATACGTTTATCCTCCAAGGATAATTAAACTAATGGAAGCCCAGCCTCCAATCGGACTACCGTACATCCAACGTGCGTTTATCCTCCAAGGATAACTAGATCACGTCCAACGGATCCAAGGTAACGGGCGTCCCCAGATACCCCTGCTTTTAGTCCTCCTAAAATACTTGAGTCCAACCCAAGTCTATCCATTATCTTGCTGCCCTCTCGAGTCCAACTCGAGTTGAATCCAATTCCTTGCAGCCTTCTCGAGTCCAACTCGAGTCAATCTATAACTCAGACCCAGTCTTGAGTATCCATTAGTGACAAACTCTAGTCCAACATGAGTCGTCTCCCTATTCGTTGCATCTCCAAGATGAACGAACACCCATTTTCTTTTACGAGTTCAAGTCCAACTTGAATCGCCCTAATCTTCGTTGTATCATCCATGATCAACGAACACATCCTATTCCTTAAAAGTTCTACTATCCAATAGAGAACATCAACATAGGGTCCTAAACAATCCATTACTTTGCATCTTTCTCGAGTCCCACTCGAGCAATCTCATAACCCTATCGAGTCCAACTCTGGGCAGTCTATACCATTGAACAGTCCCATCATGTTCCGTCTGCCCATCACTCCTCGAGTAAACCAAGATATCATCCAATGAAAAATCACAACAACTATTTACCCCTCACGCAACCCATCCTAGTCGAAATCGACATTCCCCAAGCACAAGCCCCAAAGGCCTAAACCAATATCAGACAAGCACCTAAGGAACATCTCCTCCGAGTTCGGACAATCCACATGAGGTGATACTAGCAAAACAATCTAGCACTGGAGTACTCATTTGCCTCCCAGAGACAACTAGAATTTATTACAACGATAACCTCTTAGCTTCCTTAACTCCAGTTACTATCGCCATCACTAGGTAGGTACCTAATACCACCCTATTCCTTGGGAGTAATTCGACTCCCCAAAATAATGCTAAACCCAGTAAAGCCCAAAACAAAGCAATCACAAGGAAATATACATCCATGACTCGATAAGACCACATTACAACAAATCATGCCAAAACTAGTCGAACCACCAATCAGGTTCGTCACTACTAAAGGTCTATCGACTAACTCAGGTTTGTCAAACAAAACCCGATCAAAACATCTTAAATAGAAAGCATACCTCGAATAACGACACCTTTTTCCTTCTGCGCCGCAGTTGGGGCATTTGACGAAGAAGGAATAGCGTTGATAGCATACGCTTTCACAATCTGCTTCTCCCTAGGAGGTTGTGGGCAATCATCCTTGTGATGTCCCGCCTGGCCGCAGTTAAAGCACTTCCTTTCCCCAGGCTTTTCTCGACAATCTCTGGCGTAATGGCCCTTCTTGCCACAACTAAAGCATTCGCCATCTTTCTTATTTTTCTTATTCTGACCATCCTTGGTCGGGTTCTGCTTCCTCTTGTTCTGAGAATTCTTCTTGCCTTCACCGCCTGCTTGCAGCTTTGGCTCCTCTACGGATGTCGTAGCAACTTCGGTCTTCGACTTAGGGAAAAGGCTCTCTGACCTTAATGCCTTTCCTACAATAGACTCGAACGTCTCATCGATATGGTTTATAAGTCTTTCCCCTAAGTACCCATCCAAGCCAGTTATGAACTTCTCGTTCTTCTTTTCAACTGTATCGATAAGGGACCATCCATATTTCGATAAAGTGTCGAATTCAGCGATATACTCCGAGACTGCTCTACCAATTTGCTTAAGCTCCAAGAACTTCTTGAACAGTTCTGATTTATGAGCAGTTGGAATAAACTTATCACAAAAGCGAGTCTTAAACTGATTCCAAGTAACTTGATCTTCTGGAGTAGCTGTTCTAATGGCATTCCACCAATTCATCGCTCGCCCTTGCAGCTGACGAGACCCTAGCCTTCTCTTCATCGCATCCTCAAGACCCAAGTCGTCGAAGATACGATCACAGCTATCCAACCAATCCTGAACATGTGTGGCCGACTCCGTTCCGTGGAACGGCTTCCCACCAAGGTTAGTGTAATCCTTGCACAACTTGGCGAAATCGACCCTAGGCGCCTGCACTACTGGACCACCACCATTTCCGGGATTGGGAACTGCCCCCTGAACATCTCTAAGCATGTCTCTCATGAAGTTAGTGAACATTGTCCTCATTTCAGGAGCATTCCCATGGTTGGTCCCTCTACCAGCACCTCTAGGATATCGGCTCATCGTTAATCTGTAAAAGGGGAAACGATTAACGATCCCATAGTGGTGCTAGTGTAGTACGACTTCATTCTTATACTACCAATAGTATATATATATAGCTTTTAAAAACCAAAGTAATCACAAATACGAGCTCTCGTATACCTACTATCTCTCCCTAGTGTCTTTCCCTAGGTTAACTATGCAACCTAGAGCTCTGATACCAAGTGTGACGGCCCGCCCCGCACCAGCCTGCATTTCCTCCGAAAGTGCGCTGTACACATGCCTGACTAGCACGGGACGGTTGTCAGAAGAAAGAAAAGAAGGAGATTAACTAACGAGAAACCTACATAATGTCTCATAGCGCATAGAACAAAATATAATAATAACATACTTGACATAAAACAGGAGAGACATTGCATAAGCTGAAAATCAGAACTAAACATCATAGCAGCGGAAATTCAGAATACAGCTTATTACAACTTTCAAACTGTCTCAAAACAAAGTAAGATAAAGGAGGTACACTACTAATGCCCAAGTAGCGACCACCAACGACACAGCGAGAATATCTATATATCATACGTGGAAGCCTCCTGCTCGCCTCCGAATCAGCTACTCGCGCATCACCAGCTAACCATAACCTGTCTCTAGTCTGCTCGTGTGAGCACCCAGAGTAATAAGAGGAGACATAAAACTCTGGGTCAAACATAAAGCCTGGTATGAGCGATAAGCATCTAAACAAAACAATAACAGGTATAATCCAATCATACCTGAACCTGGACCTGCAACCAAAGAGTTAGCACTACATACTGTACAACACTCTAAGGTGCCCTTTCAAATGGTGTAAAGATAACGGGGGTGGGGGTGTGCATGTCATAGTGATGTCAAACAATCAAACATAGCAAGCATCCTCACATCTCTCACTCAGTGCATAAAGCATACGATACCCACTACCTTGGTCCTCTAATCCTTTGGGCCATGACGGAATCCAATCCCGTGTAACTATCACTACAAGCCCACTATCCATCTCTCAGTGGTGAACCAAAGTTATGAATACCGACAACCCCTTTGCACACGTCCCGCAGCAAAGCCTAATCATGAAGTGAACTCATTGGTTCCCATCTGGATCCTGAGCTCTAACTTCCATTTGGACTACCTTTGCATCTCGGGTTTTGGTCGTCATCTCCATCCGGATCGGTCTTCATTCAGTTCGTAACCTCCTGGTTCGGTTCGTGACTCGCCCCCTCGCATCAGCTCGACTCGCGGATCGTGGTCATTGCCTTCGCTCGGATCGGGTGCCTGTTACGTCAGCTCGGGTCGGATCACACCATTCGTCAGCTCATTCGGATCGCGCCTGCTGCATCGGGTCGGGTCGCGATGCACTCGTGGTCACCATCCCCCTTCGGTTCGGTTCGCAGTCCTCCTTCGCGAATGGTCGGATCGTCATAATCGGATCGTGCTTCACCCATTCGTGGCATCGGCCGAGCTTGGAGTGGCTCGTAACGTCAGGTCGGATCGTGACCTTCGAAGTAGAGCGGATCGGGTCGTCTCGTGGCGCGAGCTTCAATCGGATCGGTTCGCATGGGGTAGGGGCGATCCGGTTCGGGGTATTTCCTACACTTCGTTCCAGCGACTGTTTTTCGCCATTCGACGGCGTTTTTGACCAACTAACACTTCTAAACAATCACAAAGCATACCATACAGTCATAACAACATATAGTATCGACCACAAACACCAAAACATAAATCATAGCATGTAAAATGGATCAAACATAGCTAATACCCCATATTTTCCCTTAAGCATACTTAAGCAAATCTAACAATAAGGTTAGCAAATCTTAACCAAATTGAACCAAAATTCTAACAGAGGTCTAAAACAATATTTCAGAATTTCTGAACATTTTTCCAGATTTTTAACATGCATAAATTCACTAATTATCACTAATTACCCCTTAATCCCCCAAATTCCGGGATTTGCAAAATTAGTCGAAATTAACCCAAATTCATATCAGAGGCATAAAATGATGTTTTAGAATTTTAGGAATTTTTCTAGAATTTTCTGAGCCATAATTTCGCTAATCTTCGCTAATTACCATAATTAGCCGTAATTAGTGAAAAACAATGCAAATCACTCACCTTTGCCACAAAGTAAACTATAGATCTGAAATGATTCTCTATTTATGATGAATTCCAATGCTTAGCAGCAGCTCCTATCTTGATTTGATGCTAATCCGCCTTGATTTGATGTAGATTAGGCCAAAACTTGATTAGAAAGTGATTAGAAGGTGATTTGGGATGAAATTAGAAGGTGGAGGCCATGACTAGGGTTGAGGAAACTAAGTGGCGGCTGGAAAATTGAGTCTAAAACCGAAATCCAAACCCTAGCAGCCCTTAAATACTCCGAAACCCGAAATTACCCAATGGGCCTAGCTGCTAATCACCCGGTTAAGCCCAATTAGCTGAAATTAACCCTTTAAACCTTAATTCAGCCATATCTCCCAAACGGTAAGTCCGTTTGGCTATTATGACCACTCTACCGAAAGAGAAACCATCATTCGAATCCAACGAAAGTGGTTTCAGGTCAAAATTCCTTTCCAGACAAAAGTTATGGCCAAAACAGTACCAACTAGGGGCAAAACGGTCATTTAAAAATCGACAAAAATCATGAACATGGGAAATGACTCTAATAGATGTTTCCCAAAGTTACATGACCATACGACTTCATATGTGAAAGAAATAAATATTCTACGATCCCATGATGCGTAGAATACGGGTCGTTACACGGAGGATACAGTTTTTACCTTATAATGGCCAAGATATGCTTGATACGAATAAAACAAAAGCATTTGATATTATTACTAGTGTTTATATATTTCAAAAACAATTTTAAATCATAAGTATCAATCATAGACGACATTAATGCCCCATACCACTATGTCGCCATATATAGGTATACAATCAAAACCGCACGGTCACGTATTTGGAAATTGGATTTCTGTCATGAACCAACGAAAAAGATAGTCGTCACCGAATTCGAGACACTCTAGCCTGTGTCTCAGGACCTAGACACAGGTGGGCCCTTGGATCGTCAGGGCCGGTCCACCGATGTGGATTAAAATTCCTGAACAATGCGTTTCCCCACCCTATGAGGCGTAAGTGAACCAACGAATGACTCCATCGGACCCGGATCGTCCGATCAAATCGAGGCACCTCGCAACAGTAACAACCACATAAGTCAAACTCGTCGGGCGTGTAAAACCGCTGACGCCACTTCTAGCTAGAAAGAAACGCATGTCCTCCCTGAGGTCCTTTCTCCCGTTTCTAGTTCATACCGGGTGTGAGGTTCGCGAATTCACGTTATACACAAAGCTACATCACACAGGCAGTGCTTTGATTATCACCGCAAGGCTTTGCTTTTCAACAGAAGCCCTGATCACTACATCTTAGCATGCCACACAGGCAATCCACACCGTGCAACTAATGGCTATCTATCACACAAAATAAATTCCAATGTCAGACACACTGTCCATTTGCAAGTCCGTTCTGGGTCTGAACGAAACCGGAGGCACTATATACCTCGCAAACCCATCGATCACCACGTACATCTGGACGATCACCAATCATTATCCATATTTCGGGATGCCTCCCAATTAGGACCTCGGTTACCATCCAAACGAGGTGAAGATCTCCGGTCTTCGACCACCGTGTTCATCTTTGATTTCTTATCGTCGATTCAGTTATTCAGAATGGGATAAACTCGGTCTTTCTGAGCAACTCGCGTATATAATAAACACGTGCTACATAAACACTACATACGCATCATTTTAATTCATTAGTCACTAACCGTCAATCAGTAAGAGAGCGATTTCCCAAATATTAACCCCGAAGGCCGAAACCAACATCAGATCAATACCCAAGAAACCATTCGACTTAGCCAACCTTCAGTTAGTTTCTAAATTTCACATCCATATCGTTTATAATATTTTATAACGATTTATCGCTATTTTTGTTTATTTTAAAATTACCAATTTATTCAAAATGACGCTTCGGGCCATAACGCGGCCGTGGCGCTGTTTTTCTTCAGATTTGATTTACACATATTTGAAAATCTAACCATTGGATCTTCACAAAATTTACATCATTAGAAAGATCTTTTCAAAACGAATCCAACGGTTCCAGTTTCGGGAAAATCCGACGGTCGGATCTCCCGGTATAATCGTTTGAAGTTTCGATTTCAAAATACGAACTGCAGCGTCGTTATTCGATTAAATATAATTATATATATATATATATATATATATATGTATGTATGTATGTATATATATAACCGATTCTGGCGCTGTTTTTCTTCGGATTTGAATTAAACATTCCAGACAATCCAACCGTTGGATTTTTACAAAGTTGATGCCGTTGGAAAGATATTTCCAAAGCGAACCCAACAGTTGCGATTTCAGGAAAATCTGATGGTCGGATCTCCCGTACTAATCGTTTGAAATCACGGTTTCAAAATACGAACTGCAGCGTCGTTATTCGATATATTTCAATTCTATTTATATATATATATATATATATATATATCGATTCTTCGATTTCAAACTATATGATTTTCATACTTTTGATAAAAATGATATTTTTATCAAACTGTCTTCTATTTCAACACTTCACTATTTTTAACAATTCATGTATATAATAAAAATATGATTTTTAATGTAAAACAATTTATTTCAAAACTCGACTATTTTATATAGTTAATATAGGTGATAAAAATAGTATTTTTATTATAAAACAATTTATTTCAAAACAAGATTGTTTTATATAGTTCATATCGATGATAAAAATTGGATTTTAGTTATAATACAATTTCTTTCAAAATATGAATACCATTCAACACATGAATTTCAATCCAACGAATGAATTTTGATTCAACACATGAAGGTTTTCTGTAGTTTATATATATCGATAAAAAGGTGATTTTTATATTTCAAACACGAATACCATTCAACACATGAATTTCAATTCAACGAATGAATTTTGATTCAACACATGAAGGTTTTCTATAGTTTATATATATAGATAAAAAGGTGATTTTTATATTTAAAACACGAATACCATTCAACACATGAATTTCAATTCAACGAATGAATTTCGATTCAACACATGAAGGTTTTCTATAGTTTGTATATATAGAGTAAAAATGTGATTTTTATTGTTAAAACAATTTATTCAAAACACGAATACCATTCAACACATGAATATGATTCAACGAATGAATTTCGATTCAACACATGAAGGTTTTCTATTCAACAGACGAATATAATTTCAACACAGGAAAATAATTCTAACACATGAATATTATTCAAAATTTCGGCAGCATAACGACAGGGTAGTTAAAACCGGGACCATCCCTAGTACGGCTCCTCGCTCTACCTTAAAGCCTCGCAGCTTTTGAGAATGGGGAAGCATGTATCTAGTTCGCACGCAGGCGGCATGTATATTTTTTTCATTTCCACAAACTAATCCTATGTGGTTTCAACCAAATATTTCTCAACCACAAACGGGTATTTTTCAACCACAATCAATCAATTTCAACCACAAACAATTCCAATCAACCATTCGTAATCAACCAAATTTCACACCAATCACAACCAATAAATATCGTCCATGGTTTGTGGACGAGGGGCATATATATATATATATCTATATTTATATATAGCATTTCATTTCTATTTCAACACATATATAATTTTTACAACGCATATACAACTTATATATCGAACGTACAACTTATACAACGCTTATACAAGAGGTGTACAACGCTTATATAACTCATACATCGACTATATAATTTATACATCGTCATTTTAGATATCGTTTATAAATTAGAAATCTCACTTTGGGTTCCACTCCACCAAAAATAGCAGAAGGCTCAGAAAAATATGCGGTCTCTTCTAGAATGTAGAAGACGTCCACACGAGTCCACTACCTCTTGTTTCACTGGATTTCGACAAGAAACGAAAAAGATACGATTTTTCAAAGTTTGCAACGGTTTAAAGGTGTTAAAACAGTTGAAAATTTTCATAGCTATATACCTCTATTCCTCGTTCAAAATTAGGTTTTAGGTTTTCTCCCAATCCGTAGCCCTTGGTCCAGATTGAAGTACACCACGTCGAGGGGGCTGGAGAGCCACGCCTACGCCTGGGGGTCCGATCCTAATCGACGGCGAGATGGTGCTCCGCGGCGCTTCAAAGAGGCGAACTTCGTGGCGCCCGATCTCCCAAAATACTGGGCGATAAATTACAATCCCTATATGGATTTGAAGATCTCGAGACGATCTACAAAAACTTCAACTAGGGCATGGGTTTGTATTGCGTGTATGAGGAGGAATCGAAAGGGGAAGTTTCGAACGATTTCCTCCGTATATCGTTTTAATCGGGGAGAGAGAAACGAGGTTTTTTTTTATATATAAAAAAAATATGATTGGCCGGAATATATATATTTCAAAAAAATAGGGTTTTCACAAATGAACTCCTTTTTAAACCCAACGACTGCCGTCCCTAGCGTTTTACCCCCATTCCGAACACAATGGGATATGTTTCGTAGGCCCATTCGACTGTTTCAGTCAGTTTTCCATCAAATTAAAATATAAAACATTCAATATTTGATTTGAACATATATTTCAATTTGCCAAGGCCACAAACTGATTATAAAAATTCCCGAAAAATAATTCTAGCTATGTTTTGACGATACGGTCCCAACAAAACTAGTTTCGTCAAATTCTGAGACCGTTTGCAAAAAGGCCCATTTCTGGTCGATCCAATTTAACAGTAATTGACCAAAACACATTTTCCTTTGCCACGCTCACATATTAGCTTCAAAAATTATGAAATTTGAAACCTAGCAATAACTTCACATCCCGGATCCAACAAAAGTGGATTCGTCGAATTCCGAGGTCGTTTGCAAAATGGCCAATTTCACGGGCTATATAAATTCCATAGCGACCTTTCTGAAAATTCATTTGGCCATAACTTTTGCTTTCCGCCATGAAACTTTGATTTTTCAGATTCGTTAGAAAGGTGTTCACTAACAGATTTAAATATTTTTGGTTTCACTCAAATCCATTTTGTTTTGCACCTGGTACAGTCAGTCAAAGTTTGAATTCAGATTTTGAAACTACCGCGCCATTTCAGGCCTTGTTTATAACTAGAATTAATTATATTCGTTTTCAAGCGTCGATTCAAACTCACTTTTCATTGCTATTAATTAAAATATTTATTTTAAATATTTAAAATCCACTATTTTAGCCAATTTAAAATTTTTAAACTGGTTCAGATTTTCTGGGTCGTTACAACTTCGGCCCATGAACTAAACACAATAGACCCGCTCCACCCATTCTTCTTCCTCGACGTGTACACCAGGAATACCACACCATTACCGCTCCTTTCTCCTCCCGTATCTCCCTCTCCAGACCATCGTTCAACACATCGACACCACCGTTCCTTTTCTCTTGGAGTCCTCTACACCTCCATACCAAAAACACCTAACTCGCACGCCACCCTCACATCCCCTCGTTCACCCTCCCCTGTCAGGTACCGAACCCCAACAGTACCGAATCCCCTCGGTTTTGCACGCTAGTTGCGAATTTCATCACTGAACCCAAAAATGAACTCGAACAACACTATCGCACCCTAAATTCACCAAACACCCGAACCCTAGTTTCCTGTTGAAAAAACCCATCGACAGCGAGCGAACCAGACATCACCATACTCATATCAGCATGAAGAGCAAGTCCCATAGATCTCAAATATACTAACTATAGAATTTATAGAGTTTTATTTCTATATGTTTTGATTTTTTTGAAGATCCAGATATTTCACTGGAAAAAAGAATTCAGCGGCGCAAATATCGGTTTGACCGTGAAATGAGATGAATTAGGTTTAGGGTGTTAAGGTAGTGGTATTCATAGAAAATTTAGATATTTTATTTTGAATATTATATTAAAATATAATCAACTATTGTGTTTATTTGTCTTTTAAAAATTCCTGTGATTACATATGATACTTAAAAATCACGAAACTGGACATGTAGCTAGAGTTCGACATTACGGTCCCAACGAAAATGGTTTCGTCTAATTCCGACTTCGTATGCTCACATAGCATACCGACTGTTTCTCACTCTAAAAATCCGTACGACCACACAGTGACTCTAAAAATCACGAAACTGGAAATCTAACAACTATTTGACATTGCGGATCCAACAAAATTAGTTTCATCGAAAACCGAGGTCGTTTGCAAAAGTGGCTATTTTTAAAGTCCTAAATAACCCTTTTAAATACATAAATATATTTTAAAAATAATTAAATTAAATATTTATAAATAAATATTATCATATATATTCACAGTGGAATACCATAGAGCTCTAGAATATTCCTATATGAATTTCTAACTTGATATTTCAATCTGGGTCAACCCGATATTCGATTTATATTGAAATTCCTTTTTAAAATATAAATAATTCCTTTATAAATTATAAAGGAATTCCACAGCGACTTTTCTGAAATTTAATTTGGACGTGAATCAAAATCTACATGACGAAATCCCGATTTTTCTCTTCCACTAGAAAGATATACTCCACTAGCTCCACACGTTTCTTGTTTCATAGAAATCCGGCTTAAAAAGAATCCTGTATATTCAGTTGAAATTCAAATCGCCAAATCGCGAACTGCAACGCCATTTCGAGCTCGATTTTAATTATAATATAATTATACGTTCAAACTGTCATTCAAATAATATATTCATTATTCTAATTCAATTCTAAACTGAATTAAATATCACAGATGATCCAGTTCACACTATATCGCCATTTCGGCCCATTCTGATTATTTCAGAATTAAATATATTATTTAATTTATTATTTTAATTAAATATTCACCATTATTTAATTCCACAACCATTTAATTCACTATATCACCATTTATATAATTAAATAAATTAATTATAATACCTCTGCAAATGCGGGTCATTACATTCTTCCCCACTTAAAATAATTTCGTCCTCGAAATTGCTAAGGTAGAGAACGACCCTATCGACTGGTTAGAACATATTTGTTCACGTTAGAACATATTTGTTCACTTCTTAACTTCAGTTTCAACTGAACCAATTTAATTTCAATTAAATTATTAATTAATTCTTATCAACGAAAATTTTCAAAAATCCTAAAAAAATTCTAACACCTTAACTTTTCGAAATTTTTTTCCAGCACCTCCTTTGTACTGGTCAAACTCCAACTCGCCTCTCTGGGCCATCTCCAACCCAAAAGAAAATCAAGCAGCCAAGCGGATTGCCAATTCGGCTTATAAATCTTATATCCAATAGAAATATAAACTCGTACCTTTTTGTCGGGCATATCAACTCTATCACCTTCACTTGCTGTCAATTCAGCGGATACAATGGTCATCCCAATCAAATTCCAATCTGCTTTTATCCACAACACAACCATTCGCTTATATCTGAGCCAAATATCATTTCAACTCGAGTTTCTTCTCGATTCCCAACTCTTAACTTGATTATCACATTACACTTCAAATTCGAATCTCACAATCCAATTTGTCTTGATATCATTCTAATTCAATCTCAATTACCACTTTACTGGCTTTACTTTAATTTAATTTTGCTTCCACAAATTTCGGTTAAATTTGTTTTTAATTCAAATCGTCTTTCTCTGGGAGTTTTCAAACAGTTTACTCTTTTCAAAAGTCAAATTTTCCTTTTGAACATGTCATTGAGCCCTAAATTAATATTCCATTAGTTAAATCACTTCTCTATTTCTTTATCAATATTTGTTAACCAAATATTTTCAATAACCATATTGGCCTTTTATGTTATTTGGAAAACATTTCCGAATATCGCCTTCCTTTATTTTCTAAACTTTTAGAAAATATATGCTATTTATAATTGGAAAATATTCCAATTACTTATCTTTTTTCCGATCTCGTTTATTTCTATACTTAGGAAATATTCTTTATTATATTTCCAAGCTTAAATTTATTTGGGTTAAAACGAATGTTGTGTAAAACATCGTTACGACAACCCAAATACTATATTCAACTAACTCTTATTCAACATTGATCTTCGAGCCTGAAATCTTACTATTTATTTGTTAATAATGAAATCAATCAAGTTGGGGTATAACTACCTCTCAGACCTTGACTGAATAACATTTATAACGTCAAAACAGATATGACTACTTACTTGAATAATCAATACCATACAACTACTTATTCACCTTTAAATACGTACACGCTTCCTCTTTCTATTCTTACTAGATTTTATTCTTAGTCTTCCTTTTTGATTTTACTATTTTGTTTCTAATTTCGTTTCCTTATCGACTTCTATATATATATACATACGTTGATTTCTAACTATCAAATTATCTTAAAAATATTCTAACTCGTTAAATTCTCGGAAAAATTTGCCATAACCTCCTTTGTACCGGGAGCATCGAGATATTTCAAATAGCCTCCCATGGCCCTCACCAATCCAAAAGAAAAAGAAAAAGCCAAGCGGCTAGCCGACACGGCGCATAAAATCTCATATATGAATTAAATACATACCTTTTCGTCGAGCATTCTATTTATATACCTTCAAACCTTATCCATACCTATCTCATGTATATTTATACCTGCCCAATCTATTTTAACTATACCTGATCATTTTAACTCAATTCGTTAATTAATTTGTTAATTAACTCTTTAGTGTATTTCACTTTTATATTTGAACATGACATGTTCAAATATATTTTAACTTGCTTATTAACTAATTTGAATCCAAATTTCAAATTTAAGTTCTATATTCGATTTCGAATATCCGTTTACAAATCCAATTCACCTTTCAAAGTTCAACTTCAAATTCAAAACTCGATTAACTAATTCCTCTTCGACTTAGTTAATTCTATTCAATTTCTATTCAAATTTTATATCACTTCTATTATTCAAATCTATATATCAAATTCTATTCAAACTCTATATATCAAATTCTATTCAAATTCTATATTATAAATCCCATTTGAATTTCTATATTATAAATCCCATTTTGAAATTCAACACAACTTGTCTTTCCCAAAACAAATTCAAAATAGTATCTCTGGTAGTAATTCGTCACCTACAACTCGAAAATGAATACTGATGATGCAGCTGTCATCATCGGAATCTATTTTCCAGCAATCGAAGTGAGTTCAATACTATAAAACCATTTCCAAACATTTCCACTTTGAAATTCATTTCAAAAAATAATTCACACTGCTTGTAAACCAATTTAAAATCTCCTAGGATCTTAAATTTTCCTTATTTTTAATCCAAATCCATTTACAAACACTTATCCAATTTTCCCGAATTTTTATTTCAATTTCTGGTTTAAAATTTCAGATTCAACTAATCTGATTTCACGTATTTCACTTATATGAATTCGGATTGGTAATTTACATAACCATTCAATTTATAATCTTACTCGATTATAATAACAACCAATATATCCACTATATTATAATTTTGATATATATATATATATAACTTCTCTATATCAAGATATACTTTGGGTAAACTTTTTTAATTTACCCTCTTTTCAGAACATATCGTGTCGACCCATCGTATTCGAGTGTTTATAAACTCCTACCGATACAGTGGATCAAACTGATCGACCAGAACTCATAAACAACTCAACCAATAAATCTCCACAATATAAAACAATTTTTATATCAAATTCAAATACGTTCACTCGTATATATACACTCAAACTCAATCTAGGGTATTACTAAACCTATCTCTACCGAGTCACGCCACAAAGCCAAGGTAATTCTTAACTTAACCTTATGCTCTGATACCAACTATAATGACCCGGGTTTTTGACGATCTTGGTTATCCGATATACAACACATATCGAACATCCAAGGATCGAAAATAACGGTCATTAATGAAAGAAATTAGAGGGTAAGGAAAGATAAGATAGAAACTTAGAACAGAAGACGAAGAACACAACATCAGAGTAACACGAACCTCACAGCAGAACAAATAACATATAATATATAACATAACTTGAAATATACATCTGTACTTGAATATACATCATTATTAAAGTACAACACTTACAACACAGCGGAGATAACTATAGCTGTGTGATCCTGAAGCCTCATGCTCCAGCTCTTCAGGTATATCTGTAAATTCCTGACTACTTAACTGCCCGTATAAAATTGGGCACCCAAGAGTTTAGGGAAACAAAACAAAATAAACTTCGGGTCAGTCATGGCACTGGTGTGAGTAAAACAGTTTAAAACAGTTCGAACTAGTAAACGATATCTCATAAGACCACGCTGTATAACGGAACGGGTTTTCCCTTATGGGAATCCAAAATATCTTTATATCAAAAAACTTTTGATATTATAATAATGTCTATCAATCACAACTATAATAATCATCTAGCAGAAACGCTTTCATCTCACGTTCTACATATATAGTATACAATCAAAACCGCAAGCACGTAATGGGTAATGGATTTCCAACTATGACAAGGTATGGAGCCACCTTCCGCTAGTGTACCTCTAGAAAGGAATACACTGGGTTCAACAAGAACATCTTACAACCCGGCCACACATGACCGACCGCTCATTTCGCTTGAGTGTATCGAATGTATATCACCGACGGTTGGGATCAGCAACCGTTTCCCGAATGGGACAGCATCAACAATAGATTTTTAGAAATAAATGAAACTCTAGGTCAGGTGATTATACACCCTACTTCGGAGCGACCAACTTAGCCATGCTGCCTGCCCGATTTCTCTCCTTTACCGGTTGATGAGGCTTGAGGTTACGCTTCATCATCGCATCAGATTCACTTCGAATGCCACACTGTCAGATCCATCGAAAATCACTAATTGACGTCTACAAACGTACATTACGTGTTACCTAAAGAAGTTTCCTTCTCCGCTTCCACTCCTGGTATGGTTGAAGAAATCAATGTACGTGACCTTTCTGGAAATACTCTGTCAAATATTCATCCATACAAGTCATCCAGGAACAGGATGAACTGAAGATACTATTCAGTATATCCATCTTAGACACTGTTATCTAAGACTTATACAATAGCCCTTGCGCTTTAATCCATCTTCAATTATCTTTGGCATATATGATTCGCAACGCTTATGCCAATACACAGTGGTTCTTTGGATAATAATCCAACTGGTCTCTCCATATTAACAACGTTAAAATGGTCAAAAACTTCGATAGTCGGTGAGTTAACTATCAAAGAAAAACAGGTGTGCAAACAACGATATTATTTCCAAGTGGAAATTATATCGATCAATCATCATTTAACATTTATCTCTTCGTTCATTAATTTACTTTATCCCCTGTTCTATATATTCTAAATTCTTATTTTTCTATTATCAGAAAACATTTCTGATTCTCGTTTGGAAAACATTTCCAAAACTCCTTCACTATCAAACCTTACCATTCCATAGTTAAGAAGGAAGTCAATCAAGTTGGGGTATAATTACCTCTCAGACCTTAACTGAACAACGTTTTAACTTCGAAATGGTCAAGTTTATCTCTTAATCTTTTAACAACTTCCTTACGTCTCTCTCGTTCGAATAAATCTGTAACAACCCGTAAAATCTGGGCCAGTTTAAAATTTTTATTTTGGCAATATTAGCGAATTTTAATTATTTGAAATGAATTATTTTAAATAATATCGACGTGAAATTTATTTTGAATAGAATTAGAACGTATATATTATATACGTCGTCGTTAGAATATATAATAATTATATATAATTAAAAGGAATTGAAAATGGCGCGGTAGTTCGATAATTCGATTTCAAACTTCAATTGAATGTACCGGGTGCAAAACAATCCGGATTTTAGTGAAACCAAAAATAATGGAATCTAATAGTGAATATCTTTCTAACGAATCCGAAAAATCAAGATTTCATATCAGGAATCAAAAGATATGTCCAGTTGAAAATTCTGAATAGTCGCTATGGAATTCAGGCCCTTAAAAATGGACATTTTGCAAATGACCTCGGATTTCGACGAAACCACTTTTGTTGGGTCCGTGATGTCGAATTATTACTAGGTTTCAAATTTCATAATTTTTCGAATCAATATGTGAGCGTGGCAAAGGAAAACGCGTTTGACCAGTTTCAGTTGATTTCAATCGACTGGAAAATGGCCATTTTTCCAACGGTCTCAGAATTCGACGAAACTAGTTTTGTTAGGACCGTATCGTCAATACGAAGCTAGAAAATATTTTTCTGGAATTTTTCTAGTTAGTATGTGACCCCGGTAATTTGAAATGTACGTTTAAAATTCAATATAGAGATTTAAATGTAAATTTAACGGAAACTGATTGTAACAGCCGAATCAGCTTGCGTGGCATATCCCATTGTGTTCGGAATGGGGGTGAAACGCTATGGACGACAGGCGGTGGGCCTCGTTTAGAGGTCATGTGTGAAAAGTCAACTTCTTCGAAAATAAAATAATTAAATAAAAAAAAAAAAAAAAAAAAATATAATAACTCCCTCCTTTTGACTCTGGCCCCCCCCCCCTATTTCCCCAAAACCTGATTCATCCATCAGATAAAAAAAAAAAAAAAAAAAAAAAAAAGAGAAAAACCGCAATCGAACCATCGCCGCCGCCAAAACCCTGGAAGCCGCCCTCCGTTCATCCTCCTCCCACCGAACGACAACCCGAAGTCGCCTCATCCCGAAGCAGCGCCACCCCGTTCGAGCCCCCTGGAAGCCACCGCCCTCCTCCTCCTTCAATTCGCCAGCCCCCCCCTTCGAGACATCACCGACGAAGCCCTCCCCCTCGCTGACGACGATGAAGCCGCCGTCCATACCTCGAAACCCTCCGACGCAGTGAAGACCCCCCCCCCCCTGTTTCTTCGGCAGTAAGTTTTTTTTTTTTCTACTTTACTTTATTTTATTTTTATTTTTCAATTCTGTAATTCTAATTTTGAAAAAGGTTTTTAAAACTGTTTTTTTTTAAAAGAGCAAAACTGCATTTTTTTTTAAGAATTTTAAAAACTGTTTCTTTGTTTTAGAATTTAAAAACTGAATTTTTTTACAGTTAGAAAACTGTTTTTATTTTAGTTAGAAAACTGTTTTTAATTTGATTTAAAAAAAAAAAAAAAAAAAGAAACAGATTTGATTTTAAAAAAAGTAACAGGTTTGATTTTTTAAAAAGTAACAGATTTGATTTTAAAAAAAGAAACAGATTTGATTTTAAAAAAAGTAACAGGTTTGATTTTTTAAAAAGTAACAGATTTGATTTTTAAAAAGGAAAAAGAATTGATTTTTAAAGCATAAAAATATGATTTTTATATATTGAACTTCGAGTTAAAAATAGAATTTTTATATATTGAACTTCGAGTTAAAAATAGGATTTTTATATATTGAACTTCGAGTAAAAAAAAAAAAAAAAAAAAAAATATGATTATTATATATTGAATAGCGAAGTAAAAATTCGATTTTTACATATGTAGTGAAAGCGGACAACGAAAGCGACAAAAAGGCGAGTTGGCGAAGGTTTCCTGCATTAGAAGGGCCGTGGAGCTAGGATAGCTAAATGTGAGAACTTCTCACTCTTAATTCTCTTTTTCTAGATATATATATATACTAGGATGCAGACGGTGCTTATTAGAAGCACCCGACACCCGTCCACATACCATGGACTTGTTTGTTTGGATGTTTGGTGATTGATTGAGATATTGGTTTGAATGTGGTTTGTGGTGTGAAAAATCGAATCGATAAATTGGTTAGGATTAGACGTGCGCCGTTATAAGGCGAAGGAGTAAGACTAGGTTAGATTCTTACCCCAAATTTTGTAGTTTGCATAACGAAAGTGATTTGATTGATGTGTGAATGGCGTGGGCCTTCACTAGACCGGGGATAAGGCTAGGCCTTGTCCCGTTTCTAGTATCGTGCCGTTATGCCGCCGAAATTTTCTAAAATATGTTAGAAAAATAAAAATAACATTTTATTTAAAGAATGAATTGAATAGAAATTCATAGGTTGAAATAAAATGTTTTATCGTTAAAAATATAATTTTTAACGTGAAGTGAATAAAATAAAATATTCATTTATAAACCGGACGGTTTGTTTATGTACACCTATTTGAATGACATTGATTGGGACGATAAATTTTACACATCGCCCAACTGCACAAATAAAATATGCGTTTGATTGTTTGAAACCCCACACGGGTGTTGGGATGAAATTTGAAGTTCACTCATCCTGATTGATTAATATGTCGATCGATCGATTGACAGGCTGTTATAAGCGTTGAATATCTATATTTGATGCTTATACAGTGTAGTGCACTTTGGTTGATGGTTGATTATTTTTCAATGCTATGATATACATGTGTTGTATGAAAATCCATATAATTAACTTTATATGGTAATTGATTGGGCCTCATTCCAATTTGAAAAATAAAGAATATTATAAAATAAAAGTTCATGTGTTGACAGTACTCATTCATTGAGATTGGTCATGTGTTGAACGAAATATTTTAATAATAGAAATATTTGAAATAGAATATTTGAAAATGGAAATATATGAAGCCGTGTTGATTAGATGCGCCATTTTGACGTGAACGATATTTTTATCGATTTTATTCATTTTGAAATGGATATTGAAAAGTAATTTTGAAATCAAATATTTCGAAATGAATTGAATTGAAAATATTTCGAAATGAATTGAATTGAAAACGATTTCGAAATGAATTGAATTGAAAACGATTTCGAAATGAATTGAATTGAAAACGATTTCGAAATGAATTGAATTGAAAACGATTTCGAAATGAATTGAATTGAAAACGATTTCGAAATGAATTGAAAACGATTTCGAAATGAATTGAATTGAAAACGATTTCGAAATGAATTGAATTGAAAATATTTCGAAATGAATTGAATTGAAAACGATTTCGAAATGAATTGAATTGAAAACGATTTCGAAATGAATTGAATTGAAAACGATTTCGAAATGAATTGAATTGAAAACGATTTCGAAATGAATTGAATTGAAAACGATTTCGAAATGAATTGAAAACGATTTCGAAATGAATTGAATTGAAAACGATTTCGAAATGAATTGAATTGAAAATATTTCGAAATGAATTGAATTGAAAACGATTTCGAAATGAATTGAATTGAAAACGATTATGAAATGAATTGAAAACGATTTCGAAATGAATTGAATTGAAAACGATTTCGAAATGAATTGAATTGAAAACGAATTCAAATGAAATTGAAAGCGAATTGAAATGAATTCAAATTGAATTGAAATTCGAATTGAATAGAAATGAATTTTAAAACGAATTTATAAAGAAGAATTCAATTTTGCTTTGAATTGAAATAGAAGTTGAAATAGAATTTGAAACGAATTTAAAACTATTTATATAATTCGTTTTAAATAGAAATCGACGAAATATATATTATATATATTATATATATAATATAATGGCCTGAATAGAACGCGCCGCGCCGCGGCAGTTCGCGAATTTCGACCATTTATTTCAAACGGACATTACGGGAGATCCGACCGTCGGATTCTCCTAAAACCGGAACCGTTGGGTTCGTATCGAAAAGAGCTTTCTAATGAAAATTAGAAATTTGAAATCTAACGGCTGGATTTGGAATTATGTCCAAATCAAATTCGAAAAAGGTCGCTGTAAGTGCAGTTCGATGGCCATTGATGGAAATCGACTGTACGGGCCTTGATAAAATTATTAAAAATAGTAATAATTTGTGTAAAATCATAAGAAATGATTTAGAAAGAATTGGGATGAAAAACTCCATATTTGAAAAGATAAAAATAGATTTTTATCGAAATGAACTAGTTTTGAACTAGAATTATAATTCTATTTATTTTTAAATAAATAAATTGAATTTGAAATGGTTTTAAAAATAACCAGAATATCCAATGATTGCATTGGAGTGGAATTGAATCGAAATTGTCTTCGGAATATTTCGATGTTGGAATTCGTGATTATACGGATGTTGATATGGAAATTTGAAAGATATATACATATATCGCTATTTCCAATACGACATTTGTTAGTCGTAGAATTCGATATTGAATATAAGCCGATATATTTTCTATTCAGAGCCTTGTATTGAATATCGAATGTGATTTGGGTTTGTCGTGAATGGTGTCTTCATTAACACTGTTCTTGAACCCAGTTGAGAAAGGATTAAATCTTTTTATTTAGATTTAATGAAGTGTACCAATTAAATAATATTTAATTGGAATTGAATTGATATTGATTTTTGGGTTTATCGTGAACAGTGTTTTAAATAACACTTGTTCTTTAACCCGATAATTGATGAATGTGATTTGGGTTTGTCGTGAATGGTGTCTTCATTAACACTGTTCTTGAACCCAGTTGAGAAAGGATTAAATCTTTTTATTTAGATTTAATGAAGTGTACCAATTAAATAATATTTAATTGGAATTGAATTGATATTGATTTTTGGGTTTATCGTGAACAGTGTTTTAAATAACACTTGTTCTTTAACCCGATAATTAATGGAATGTGATTTTGGGTTTATCGTGAATCGTGTTTTAAATGACACTGATTCTTTAACCCAGATAATGATTAAAACTAAGTGGAGTTTTAATGAATCTTTAATTAGATTGAAAAGATCGAGAATGGAGCATCACCAGTTTTGCTCCAGGCGATAGTTAAATCTTTAATTAGATTTGAACGTGAAATTTAGAAACTAACTGTCGGTTAGCCAAGCAGAATGGTTTTCTGGATATTGATCTGATGTTGGTTTCGGCCTTCGGGGTTAATATTTGGGGAATTATTCTCTTGATTAATTTACGGTTAGTGACTAATGAATTGGAATGAGGCGTATGTTGTGTTTGTGTAACACTTATTTAAAATATACGCGAGTTATTCGGAAAGACCGGGTTTATCCCATTCTGAATAACTGATGCGACGATAAGTCGAAGATGAAGACGATGGTCGAAGACCGGAGGTCTTCACGTCGTTTGGGTGATAACTGATGATCTTGATTGGGCTGTACACCCAAGAAGATGGAAACAGTTAGTGATCGTCCAGACGTACTTGGAGATCGATGGATATGCGGGGTACTAGGTGCCTCCGGTTTCGTTCAGGCCCAGAACGGACTTGTAAATGGACTGTGTGTCTGACATTGGATTTCATTCTGTGTGACTGATATCGGTTGCATAGAGTGGTTTGCCTGTGTGGCATGCTAAGATGCAAATGATCAAGGCTTCTGTTGAAAAGCAAAGTCTTGTGGTGATGATCAAAGCACGGCCTTTGTGGCGTAGCTTTGTGTAACGTTTACTTCGCGAGTTTCGCACCCGGTATGAACCAAAAACGGGAGAGGACATCAGGGAGGACTTGCGTTTCTTTCTAGCTAGAAGTGGCGTCAGTGGTTTTACACGCCCTGACGAGTTTGACTTATGTGGTTGTTGCGGTTGCGAGGCGCCTCGGTTATATCGGTTTCGGCCGAATGCATTCTGGTCGGCTGACGGACCAGACTTACACCCCATAGGGTGGGGAGACGTATTGTTCAGGCATAATAATCCACTCCGTGTGGACCGGCCCTGACGATCCAAGGGGCAGTTGCGGCTGTTCCTGAGGGGCGGGCTAGAGCGTCTCGAATCGATGGAGGACTATCTTTTGCCTCGGTTCATAGATGGAAATCCAATTTCCAAATACGCGACTCTGCGGTTTTATTTGTAAACCTATATATGGCGACATAGTGGCATGGGACGCTCATGTCGTCTACGATTGATACTTATGATTTGAAGTTGTTTTATACACTATGCACTTATAGTAGTATCAAATGATTTGTTTTAAACGTATCAAGCATCCTTTGGCTGTTATAAGGGAAAACCCTATCCCCCGGCTTGCGTTGCATTGTGTGATAGGACCTGGGTCTTATAACAGCTTCATTTTTCTTTATTTAGCATTGCGCTGTTTGGTTATGCACTGGTATTCTTGGGAGGAAACCCGTTCCGTGTTATACGGCGTGGTCCCTTGATTTACCGAACTTTAAAGACAAAGATTAATAACTGTTTTAGTTCTCACACCAGTCACATGACTGACCTGGAGTTTATTGTTTTAACCTAAACTCTGGGTGCCCTTATTTTCGACACGGGCAGCTAGTAGTTTTGGTTTTGCAGATTTATATTCACAGGATCCTGGTTTACAGCTGGAACGATATCCGGAAAGCTTTGTATCCGTATATCTCTTCTAGTTGAGCTTTGTATTATTTTCCGCTGCTATGTATTTAAATGTAATTTGAATCTCTGATATTTCTGTGTAATATTCATTTATACTCTGTATATTCTTGTAATCTGATGCACTGTTGTAATATATAGTGAAATGTTCTTCTGTATGCGTTCTGTTGTGGTTTGTTCTCGAACTATCCGACACTTTCCTTTACGGGGAAGTTACGGGTCTTCACAGTTGGTATCAGAGCTTTGGTTTACAAAGCTAGAGAACAAGACACATTAGAACCATACGAAAGAATACATCAGATATTGGATTAGTAAAATCCAACGGGAATGACTCGTTAGAGATGGGATCAGTAGTATCCTAGAACGAGTGTGAAGAGTATATTTTTGAAAGTGAAAACAAATTTTTGTTTTGAAAATTTAAATCAATTATTCGTATTTGATTACCTATTTATATTGATGTGGACAATCCAATATATATAGATTTTGCGTATACGTCTGATCCGCGTGTATTTGAAATTTTAATATATTGGATAGATATAGAGTCACATTCTAGACACCCGGGGATAATTCTGATGATGTGGCCACATCATTAGTATTTATATTCGTGTTTCGAATGTGTGATATCTATATATTTCCATTAGACTGGTGTGAGAACCAAAATTAGATAGGGCCTATTGTTGTGATTTGGTATCAAAAACATGATTTTTGTATATGTATCAAAATTATGAATTTGAAACTCTAATTCACTAATTGATTGATGTTTGTGTTGTTTGTTTAGTTGTTTGCTAATTTTGAACCATTTAGCCTAATTGAATCAAATATTGAATTGTATTGAAGTTTGGTTGCATTTGCTTGCATACATGTATATCTTTTGAACAGGTCATAGCAAGGAGGCTAGAGCCAGAGAATAAAATTTGTTTGCCCGACAAATAGGTACATGTTTACTACATAATTTCCTGTTTTGTTTGGGTGATGATGATTTTGTGAGCCTATTGGCTAGCCGCTTGGCTTTTTCTTTTTCTTTTTTTAAGATCTGAAGGACCGGGGAAGCTATTTGAAATTCCCCGATGCTCCCATTGCAGGGGAGGTTATGGCGAAATTTTTCAAAAATTTCGGGAGTTAGCCAAATTTTTGAAGTTTTGAAAATTCTCAGAAACTAAAGAGTTGGAGAATGGAAGCCAGATCGAGCGTAGAGTTGATTAATCAAACCACTTTCGACTTTGTTCCTTTTCGGGGACGAAAAGTTTTAAGTGGGGGAGATTGTAACAACCCGTAAAATCTGGGCCAGTTTAAAATTTTTATTTTGGCAATATTAGCGAATTTTAATTATTTGAAATGAATTATTTTAAATAATATCGACGTGAAATTTATTTTGAATAGAATTAGAACGTATATATTATATACGTCGTCGTTAGAATATATAATAATTATATATAATTAAAAGGAATTGAAAATGGCGCGGTAGTTCGATAATTCGATTTCAAACTTCAATTGAATGTACCGGGTGCAAAACAATCCGGATTTTAGTGAAACCAAAAATAATGGAATCTAATAGTGAATATCTTTCTAACGAATCCGAAAAATCAAGATTTCATATCAGGAATCAAAAGATATGTCCAGTTGAAAATTCTGAATAGTCGCTATGGAATTCAGGCCCTTAAAAATGGACATTTTGCAAATGACCTCGGATTTCGACGAAACCACTTTTGTTGGGTCCGTGATGTCGAATTATTACTAGGTTTCAAATTTCATAATTTTTCGAATCAATATGTGAGCGTGGCAAAGGAAAACGCGTTTGACCAGTTTCAGTTGATTTCAATCGACTGGAAAATGGCCATTTTTCCAACGGTCTCAGAATTCGACGAAACTAGTTTTGTTAGGACCGTATCGTCAATACGAAGCTAGAAAATATTTTTCTGGAATTTTTCTAGTTAGTATGTGACCCCGGTAATTTGAAATGTACGTTTAAAATTCAATATAGAGATTTAAATGTAAATTTAACGGAAACTGATTGTAACAGCCGAATCAGCTTGCGTGGCATATCCCATTGTGTTCGGAATGGGGGTGAAACGCTATGGACGACAGGCGGTGGGCCTCGTTTAGAGGTCATGTGTGAAAAGTCAACTTCTTCGAAAATAAAATAATTAAATAAAAAAAAAAAAAAAAAAAATATAATAACTCCCTCCTTTTGACTCTGGCCCCCCCCCCTATTTCCCCAAAACCTGATTCATCCATCAGATAAAAAAAAAAAAAAAAAAAAAAAAAAGAGAAAAACCGCAATCGAACCATCGCCGCCGCCAAAACCCTGGAAGCCGCCCTCCGTTCATCCTCCTCCCACCGAACGACAACCCGAAGTCGCCTCATCCCGAAGCAGCGCCACCCCGTTCGAGCCCCCTGGAAGCCACCGCCCTCCTCCTCCTTCAATTCGCCAGCCCCCCCCTTCGAGACATCACCGACGAAGCCCTCCCCCTCGCTGACGACGATGAAGCCGCCGTCCATACCTCGAAACCCTCCGACGCAGTGAAGACCCCCCCCCCCTGTTTCTTCGGCAGTAAGTTTTTTTTTTTTCTACTTTACTTTATTTTATTTTTATTTTTCAATTCTGTAATTCTAATTTTGAAAAAGGTTTTTAAAACTGTTTTTTTTTAAAAGAGCAAAACTGCATTTTTTTTTAAGAATTTTAAAAACTGTTTCTTTGTTTTAGAATTTAAAAACTGAATTTTTTTACAGTTAGAAAACTGTTTTTATTTTAGTTAGAAAACTGTTTTTAATTTGATTTAAAAAAAAAAAAAAAAAAAGAAACAGATTTGATTTTAAAAAAAGTAACAGGTTTGATTTTTTAAAAAGTAACAGATTTGATTTTAAAAAAAGAAACAGATTTGATTTTAAAAAAAGTAACAGGTTTGATTTTTTAAAAAGTAACAGATTTGATTTTTAAAAAGGAAAAAGAATTGATTTTTAAAGCATAAAAATATGATTTTTATATATTGAACTTCGAGTTAAAAATAGAATTTTTATATATTGAACTTCGAGTTAAAAATAGGATTTTTATATATTGAACTTCGAGTAAAAAAAAAAAAAAAAAAAAAATATGATTATTATATATTGAATAGCGAAGTAAAAATTCGATTTTTACATATGTAGTGAAAGCGGACAACGAAAGCGACAAAAAGGCGAGTTGGCGAAGGTTTCCTGCATTAGAAGGGCCGTGGAGCTAGGATAGCTAAATGTGAGAACTTCTCACTCTTAATTCTCTTTTTCTAGATATATATATATACTAGGATGCAGACGGTGCTTATTAGAAGCACCCGACACCCGTCCACATACCATGGACTTGTTTGTTTGGATGTTTGGTGATTGATTGAGATATTGGTTTGAATGTGGTTTGTGGTGTGAAAAATCGAATCGATAAATTGGTTAGGATTAGACGTGCGCCGTTATAAGGCGAAGGAGTAAGACTAGGTTAGATTCTTACCCCAAATTTTGTAGTTTGCATAACGAAAGTGATTTGATTGATGTGTGAATGGCGTGGGCCTTCACTAGACCGGGGATAAGGCTAGGCCTTGTCCCGTTTCTAGTATCGTGCCGTTATGCCGCCGAAATTTTCTAAAATATGTTAGAAAAATAAAAATAACATTTTATTTAAAGAATGAATTGAATAGAAATTCATAGGTTGAAATAAAATGTTTTATCGTTAAAAATATAATTTTTAACGTGAAGTGAATAAAATAAAATATTCATTTATAAACCGGACGGTTTGTTTATGTACACCTATTTGAATGACATTGATTGGGACGATAAATTTTACACATCGCCCAACTGCACAAATAAAATATGCGTTTGATTGTTTGAAACCCCACACGGGTGTTGGGATGAAATTTGAAGTTCACTCATCCTGATTGATTAATATGTCGATCGATCGATTGACAGGCTGTTATAAGCGTTGAATATCTATATTTGATGCTTATACAGTGTAGTGCACTTTGGTTGATGGTTGATTATTTTTCAATGCTATGATATACATGTGTTGTATGAAAATCCATATAATTAACTTTATATGGTAATTGATTGGGCCTCATTCCAATTTGAAAAATAAAGAATATTATAAAATAAAAGTTCATGTGTTGACAGTACTCATTCATTGAGATTGGTCATGTGTTGAACGAAATATTTTAATAATAGAAATATTTGAAATAGAATATTTGAAAATGGAAATATATGAAGCCGTGTTGATTAGATGCGCCATTTTGACGTGAACGATATTTTTATCGATTTTATTCATTTTGAAATGGATATTGAAAAGTAATTTTGAAATCAAATATTTCGAAATGAATTGAATTGAAAATATTTCGAAATGAATTGAATTGAAAACGATTTCGAAATGAATTGAATTGAAAACGATTTCGAAATGAATTGAATTGAAAACGATTTCGAAATGAATTGAATTGAAAACGATTTCGAAATGAATTGAATTGAAAACGATTTCGAAATGAATTGAAAACGATTTCGAAATGAATTGAATTGAAAACGATTTCGAAATGAATTGAATTGAAAATATTTCGAAATGAATTGAATTGAAAACGATTTCGAAATGAATTGAATTGAAAACGATTTCGAAATGAATTGAATTGAAAACGATTTCGAAATGAATTGAATTGAAAACGATTTCGAAATGAATTGAATTGAAAACGATTTCGAAATGAATTGAAAACGATTTCGAAATGAATTGAATTGAAAACGATTTCGAAATGAATTGAATTGAAAATATTTCGAAATGAATTGAATTGAAAACGATTTCGAAATGAATTGAATTGAAAACGATTATGAAATGAATTGAAAACGATTTCGAAATGAATTGAATTGAAAACGATTTCGAAATGAATTGAATTGAAAACGAATTCAAATGAAATTGAAAGCGAATTGAAATGAATTCAAATTGAATTGAAATTCGAATTGAATAGAAATGAATTTTAAAACGAATTTATAAAGAAGAATTCAATTTTGCTTTGAATTGAAATAGAAGTTGAAATAGAATTTGAAACGAATTTAAAACTATTTATATAATTCGTTTTAAATAGAAATCGACGAAATATATATTATATATATTATATATATAATATAATGGCCTGAATAGAACGCGCCGCGCCGCGGCAGTTCGCGAATTTCGACCATTTATTTCAAACGGACATTACGGGAGATCCGACCGTCGGATTCTCCTAAAACCGGAACCGTTGGGTTCGTATCGAAAAGAGCTTTCTAATGAAAATTAGAAATTTGAAATCTAACGGCTGGATTTGGAATTATGTCCAAATCAAATTCGAAAAAGGTCGCTGTAAGTGCAGTTCGATGGCCATTGATGGAAATCGACTGTACGGGCCTTGATAAAATTATTAAAAATAGTAATAATTTGTGTAAAATCATAAGAAATGATTTAGAAAGAATTGGGATGAAAAACTCCATATTTGAAAAGATAAAAATAGATTTTTATCGAAATGAACTAGTTTTGAACTAGAATTATAATTCTATTTATTTTTAAATAAATAAATTGAATTTGAAATGGTTTTAAAAATAACCAGAATATCCAATGATTGCATTGGAGTGGAATTGAATCGAAATTGTCTTCGGAATATTTCGATGTTGGAATTCGTGATTATACGGATGTTGATATGGAAATTTGAAAGATATATACATATATCGCTATTTCCAATACGACATTTGTTAGTCGTAGAATTCGATATTGAATATAAGCCGATATATTTTCTATTCAGAGCCTTGTATTGAATATCGAATGTGATTTGGGTTTGTCGTGAATGGTGTCTTCATTAACACTGTTCTTGAACCCAGTTGAGAAAGGATTAAATCTTTTTATTTAGATTTAATGAAGTGTACCAATTAAATAATATTTAATTGGAATTGAATTGATATTGATTTTTGGGTTTATCGTGAACAGTGTTTTAAATAACACTTGTTCTTTAACCCGATAATTGATGAATGTGATTTGGGTTTGTCGTGAATGGTGTCTTCATTAACACTGTTCTTGAACCCAGTTGAGAAAGGATTAAATCTTTTTATTTAGATTTAATGAAGTGTACCAATTAAATAATATTTAATTGGAATTGAATTGATATTGATTTTTGGGTTTATCGTGAACAGTGTTTTAAATAACACTTGTTCTTTAACCCGATAATTAATGGAATGTGATTTTGGGTTTATCGTGAATCGTGTTTTAAATGACACTGATTCTTTAACCCAGATAATGATTAAAACTAAGTGGAGTTTTAATGAATCTTTAATTAGATTGAAAAGATCGAGAATGGAGCATCACCAGTTTTGCTCCAGGCGATAGTTAAATCTTTAATTAGATTTGAACGTGAAATTTAGAAACTAACTGTCGGTTAGCCAAGCAGAATGGTTTTCTGGATATTGATCTGATGTTGGTTTCGGCCTTCGGGGTTAATATTTGGGGAATTATTCTCTTGATTAATTTACGGTTAGTGACTAATGAATTGGAATGAGGCGTATGTTGTGTTTGTGTAACACTTATTTAAAATATACGCGAGTTATTCGGAAAGACCGGGTTTATCCCATTCTGAATAACTGATGCGACGATAAGTCGAAGATGAAGACGATGGTCGAAGACCGGAGGTCTTCACGTCGTTTGGGTGATAACTGATGATCTTGATTGGGCTGTACACCCAAGAAGATGGAAACAGTTAGTGATCGTCCAGACGTACTTGGAGATCGATGGATATGCGGGGTACTAGGTGCCTCCGGTTTCGTTCAGGCCCAGAACGGACTTGTAAATGGACTGTGTGTCTGACATTGGATTTCATTCTGTGTGACTGATATCGGTTGCATAGAGTGGTTTGCCTGTGTGGCATGCTAAGATGCAAATGATCAAGGCTTCTGTTGAAAAGCAAAGTCTTGTGGTGATGATCAAAGCACGGCCTTTGTGGCGTAGCTTTGTGTAACGTTTACTTCGCGAGTTTCGCACCCGGTATGAACCAAAAACGGGAGAGGACATCAGGGAGGACTTGCGTTTCTTTCTAGCTAGAAGTGGCGTCAGTGGTTTTACACGCCCTGACGAGTTTGACTTATGTGGTTGTTGCGGTTGCGAGGCGCCTCGGTTATATCGGTTTCGGCCGAATGCATTCTGGTCGGCTGACGGACCAGACTTACACCCCATAGGGTGGGGAGACGTATTGTTCAGGCATAATAATCCACTCCGTGTGGACCGGCCCTGACGATCCAAGGGGCAGTTGCGGCTGTTCCTGAGGGGCGGGCTAGAGCGTCTCGAATCGATGGAGGACTATCTTTTGCCTCGGTTCATAGATGGAAATCCAATTTCCAAATACGCGACTCTGCGGTTTTATTTGTAAACCTATATATGGCGACATAGTGGCATGGGACGCTCATGTCGTCTACGATTGATACTTATGATTTGAAGTTGTTTTATACACTATGCACTTATAGTAGTATCAAATGATTTGTTTTAAACGTATCAAGCATCCTTTGGCTGTTATAAGGGAAAACCCTATCCCCCGGCTTGCGTTGCATTGTGTGATAGGACCTGGGTCTTATAACAGCTTCATTTTTCTTTATTTAGCATTGCGCTGTTTGGTTATGCACTGGTATTCTTGGGAGGAAACCCGTTCCGTGTTATACGGCGTGGTCCCTTGATTTACCGAACTTTAAAGACAAAGATTAATAACTGTTTTAGTTCTCACACCAGTCACATGACTGACCTGGAGTTTATTGTTTTAACCTAAACTCTGGGTGCCCTTATTTTCGACACGGGCAGCTAGTAGTTTTGGTTTTGCAGATTTATATTCACAGGATCCTGGTTTACAGCTGGAACGATATCCGGAAAGCTTTGTATCCGTATATCTCTTCTAGTTGAGCTTTGTATTATTTTCCGCTGCTATGTATTTAAATGTAATTTGAATCTCTGATATTTCTGTGTAATATTCATTTATACTCTGTATATTCTTGTAATCTGATGCACTGTTGTAATATATAGTGAAATGTTCTTCTGTATGCGTTCTGTTGTGGTTTGTTCTCGAACTATCCGACACTTTCCTTTACGGGGAAGTTACGGGTCTTCACAAAATCTCTATTCGATAACTCCTCCCTTCGGATAACTATATTTGATAATCTCTCTTACGAATAACTAGATTGGTAAACCTTTCTTCAAATAAACTAAATTCGATTATCTCTATTTATTTAACCGTAATCGATTAACTCTTTTTACTCTAACTGATTAACTCCTTTCAAATAACTAATTCGATAACCCATTTCGATTAAACTATAATCGATAACTCCTTTCGAATAACTAATTCGATAACTCCTTTCGATTAAACTATAATCGATAACTCCTTTCGAATAACTAATTCGATAACTTTTTTGTGTTTAACTCTATTCGAATAACTCTTATGTGTTTAACTCTATTCGAATAACTAATTCAATTTAACTCTAACGATTAACTCTAATTCGATTTAACTCTATCGATTAACTCTTTTTACTCTAACTGATTAACTCTAACTGGTTTAATTCTAACCGATTAATTCTAACTGGTTTAATTCTAACTGGTTTAATTCTAACTGATTAACTATATTCAACCAACTCGACTCGACTAACCCTATTAACTCTATTCAACCAACTCGACTTGACTAACCCCTTTTGAATAACATATTCGATTTACTAACTTTTGAATACCATATTCGATTTAACTCCTTTTGAATAACTAATTAGATAACTACTTTCGAATACCATATTTGATTTACTGACTTTATTCGCTTTATAAAGATCTCCTTTTTAACAACGTTTATTCATTTTTAAAGATTTACTCTTAGTAACGGTTCTCCACTTTAAAATGATTTCCTTCTTATAACGTTTTCCCTTTTATAACATCCTATTCCGTTATAAATAAATTTCCCTTTTTAACTCTATTTATTTTCTAAATATTTCCTATCAATTCTATTTGTAAATGATTTACAAATATTTCCTTTTTATTCGTTTTACCAATATTTCCCTTTATATTTGTTTTTACAAATATATTTCCTATCAATTCTATTTGTAAATGATTTACAAATATTTCCTTTTTATTCGTTTTACCAATATTTCCCTTTTCTAAATATCTCCTATTTATAAATATTCAAATTTATAAATATTTCTTATTTACAAATATTCCATTTATACATATTTTATTTTCAATTATCACTTTGAAAATATTCCCTTATCAACATTTTGGTATGTTATGGTATTCAACATTTCAAATCACGATGATCAGTATCGTCCAAACACACATAATCGACAATAGATTATATATCACATCATATATCACAATATATGAAAAACAATAAAATAACCGTTGAGGAATCCAGTTGCATGGATTCCTCCAACCTGTTTCCCCTGCATCCACAGATGTTACACAAATAAATCAACATCACTTTCAGTTCCATATGATATATTCTGTTAAACAGAATCAATATAGAAATTCAACTAACTGACAAGTAGTTCAATCAAACAGTCAACACACAGTCAATCAAACAATTTTTAATAGTTCTAAAAATACAACATGAAAATATAAACTATTCAGAGTCGGTGAGATTTACTCACATTTGCATTTCATTATTAAATAACGATAAACTGTTTGTTTGATTTGAATCAAACAATTTAATTCGCCATAAATTCATACGAGCCCCAATCCACTTCCAGTCAGTTCCATTGTGGAGCTCTCGTCCATACGATCCCAGCGGATCTTGTTTCGTTCAATTCTGATTACGTATGATAAAGTTATGAACGTTTTACTCATTACACTACTTAAAATAGAATTTAACTTGGATTATAAATACTTTTGGGCCTTACCCCATTTAACTCCGGCCCATGAATAAAACACAACAGACCCGCTCCACCCATTCTTCTTCCCCGACGTGTACACCAGGAATACCACACCATTACCACTCCTTTCTCCTCCCGTATCTCCCTCTCCAGACCATCGTTCAACACATCGACACCACCGTTCCTTTTCACTTCGAGTCCTCTACACCTCCATACCAAAAACACCTAACTCGCACGCCACCCTCACATCCCATCGTTCACCCTCCCCTGTCAGGTACCAAACCCCAACAGCTCCGAATCCCCCCAGTTTTGCATGCTAGGTGCGAATTTCATCACTGAACCCAAAAATGAACTCGAACAACACTATCGCACCCTAAAATACCAAATACCCGAAACCTAGTTTCCTGTTTCAAAAACCCATCGACAGCGAACGAACCGAACATCACCATACTCATATCAGAATGAAGAGCAAGTCCCATAGATCTCAAATATACTAACTATAGGATTTATAGAGTTTTATTTCTATATGTTTTGTTTTGTTTGAAGATTCAGATATTTCACTGGAAAAAACAATTCGGCGGCGCAAATATCGGTTTGACCGTGAAATGAGATGAATTAGGTTTAGGGTGTTAAGGTAGTGGTATTTATAGAAAATTTAGATATTTTCTTTTGAATATTATATTAAAATATAATCAACTGTTGTGTTTATTTGTCTTTTAAAAATTCCTGCGATTACACATAATACCTAAAAATAACGAAACTGGACATGTAGCTAGAGTTCGACATTACGGTCCCAACGAAGCTGGTTTCGTCTAATTCCGACTTCGTATGCTCACACGGCGTATTTTTAACTGTCGAAATACTGACTGTTTCTCACTATAAAAATCCGTACAACCACACAGTGACTCTAAAAATCACAAAACTTGAAATCTAACAACTATTTGACATTGCGGATCCAACAAAATTAGTTTCATCGAAAACCAAGGTCTTTTGCAAAAGTGGCTATTTTTAAAGTCCTAGGTAACCCTTTTAAATATATAAATATATTTTAAAAATAATTAAATTAAATATTTATAAATAAATATTATCGTATATATTCACAGTGGAATACCGTACAGCTCTAGAATATTCCTATATGAATTTCTAACTTGATATTTCAATCTGGGTCAACCCGATATTCAATTTATATTGAAATTCCTTTTCAAAATATAAATAATTCCTTTATAAATTATAAAGGAATTCCACAGCGACTTTTCTGAAATTTGATTTGGACGTGAATCAAATTCTACACGACGAAATCCCCATTTTTCTCTTCCACTAGAAAGATATACTCCACCAGCTCCACACGTTTCTTGTTTCACAGAAATCCAGCTTAAATCCTGTATATTCAGTTGAAGTTCAAATCGCCAAATCGCGAATTGCAGCGCTATTTCGAGCTCGATTTTAATTATAATATAATTATACGTTCAAACTGTCGTTCAAATAATATATTCGTTATTCTAATTCAATTCTAAACTGAATTAAATATCATAGATGATCCATTTCACACCATATCGCCATTTCAGCCCATTTTGATCATTTCAAAATTAAATATATTATTTAATTTATTATTTTAATTAAATATTCACCATTATTTAATTTCACAACCATTTAATTCACTATATCACCATTTATATAATTAAATAAATTAATTATAATACCTCTGCAAATGCGGGTCATTACAGATGAGGCTTGAGGTCATAATTAATTAATTAATTAGTTTAGTAATTTACCTTAATTTTAAATTCTATGTTTTAGAACATCTGATCACCATTCACTTTGAACGCCACATTGTCAGATCCGCTAGATATCTCTAATTGACGTCGACAAAAATACTTTGATTGTTAAGCTAAAGAAGTTTCCCTTCTTTGCCAACAACAGGATTACGTTTGAAGAATTAAAGGTACGTGACTCTTTTGGAAATACTCTGTCAAACACTCGTCCATATAAGTTGTCCTGGGACTGGACAAACCGAAGGCACCCTCCTACCACATCCTTGAATTACCCTATGGATCGCGAGTAGTCCTTGTAATCCGAAGATTTCAACCACGACATAATCACTGCTGAAATATCTCTAGGAGCTAACTAGAGAACTTCAACGAGTAGTTCTTCCGCTTATGAAGACCCATGGTCTTCAATGCTCCGTCTTCAATTATCTTCGCGTATTTGTTGGTTCGTAATGATTTTCGAATATAAATTCGATCACGGTCTTTCCGAACCAACAATCGTATTGGCCACATTTGATAGTCGGTTATTTAACTATCAAATAAACCATCATGAAATTAAAATGAGTTCATTGATTTAGTACTCGACATTAGTTGGCCTTTTTAATTAGAAACAATTAACGAATGTTAATTTAAAACTCTTAAAATATTTCGATATTACGAATATAGATTTTCCCTTCTTATTTGACATAAGATAATTTCAAAACTATTTTATTTTAATACATTCTATAATCATATCCAATAATCTTTTCTTTCATCATTTTCAAGACAATTACTATATCACTACTCATTATTTATAATTGGAAAATTCAATTTAACTTATCATTCGTAGACTAATGTTATGAATCTCCTTTGTTTCATTAATTGGAAACAAACCCAACACTTCTCTTTTAGAATAAACTCATTTCAACACTTCACTTTTTATTTCCTTATATTTTGAAAATTTTATTATAATTTTCCAAAATTTCCTTTATTTCGAGAAATTCCTCATCTTAACTTCATATTATTTTATTTCCAAACCATTCAACCATTCCGCTTTGAAATCTTGTTTCAATTCATATCACTTAGTATCATTATTAAGTACTGTTAATTTAATCTTAACGTTTTAACTCCACACTCTTCTTATAAACCTTGTTTATAAACCTCCAGTTTAATATAAAACCCTTTTTCCTCGATTTCTTTTAATTCAAATGTTAAGTCAACATTTGTTTAAACCATTATATTTGCTTAAGACTTCTTTTACTAAACCCAAATACAAATCACTTTCACCAATCCATTTTCCTCTATGAAAATCTCATTTATCTTAATCCATTATTAAGTACTGCCAATTCAAATTAATGCTTTAACTCCTCATTTTTTTTATAAACCTTGTTTATAAAATCTCAGGTTTAAGACAAACCCCCTTTTAATCTTATCTCTTCTACTTAAGTAATCGTATTCATTTAAATCTCTTTTATACTTCGTTGTAAACTCGGTTTCATAACCTCTTTTCAAACCTCAACCATATTCCATTTCAAAATCGGTTACTTACTTAAATTTATTTCATTTAAGAAGTAATTACTTAAATATTTTTAAAATAATAATTTACTTCATCATTAACTAGAATTAGTATTAAATTTCTTTTTAAAAAATCTTATTTAAGTTAATAACTATTTTCTAAATTATTTCATTTCTAATTGGCCCAAACTAATTTAATCAAATAATAAGTTTCAATTAAAACAGTTGACTTGGTCAACTCTAAAATATGATTAACTCGTTGATCAACTTTAACTCATTTCTTCATTTAAATTAATTAATAAATTAATTTAAATAATCTCATTTACTTTGATTAATAATAAATAAATAATAATATAATCCCATTTTAATCGTTTCTAAAAACAATTAATTTCAGTTATAATTGTTACATTAGTTAAGATGAGGCACGTGCTTCGCACACGGCTGATTTCCCTTTTTTACAAACTTCATTTTAAAATAATATATATATTTAAAGATCTATATTCAGTTATAAAATAAATTTCATAACTTCATCTTTATCCATTTGCCTGACGGTAAATCACTATTTCAAAACGATTGATTTATAGGCCAACTTCTGCCAATTACTCAACCAATACTAACCATTGGTTAAAAGAAAATAATTTGTTGAACTCTAGATCAATGGTCAACAATTAAATCAATCACCCAAACAGATGGGTTTAAACAGTTCATATAGTGATAATATGAAAATAAATATCTTTTAATATATTTGAGGAATCCGGTTGGATTCCTCCAACATGTTCTTCTCTGCATCCTAAAGGTTACTTCACATGATGTCATTCAATTCAATTATACTGATTTAATTCTAAAATAGTAAATAACGACTAACAAACAATTCAAACAATTAAACACGGTCATTTCATAACCGTGACCAACAAGCTAAGTTACCTTCATTGGGACCAATCGTTAAAATAACGATTTGGTTTTTCATTGAAATTAAACAGGTTCATTCAACGTATGAATATATATATTTAACAGACAGTCAATCATTGGCAACCATAACAATAATTAGCAAGCATAGCACGCAATTATAAAACCCAACTTATATAAAATATAAGTGGGAAATACTGAGAGAGATTAACTCACCTTGAGTTGATTCACTGATTTAATGGCTCATTTTGGTTAAATTAAACTAGTGTTTAATTTAACTAAAAATCCAGTTGTCTCCAATTACATCCAGTTGTGTTCCAAAATGTAGTGTTCGTTAAAACGAATCCAACAGTATATGGCAGCTTGTCTGACTCTGTGAAGATATGCATGAGATATACAATTTTAAGCATTCACAATTGAATTAAATAATAAATTTCTTAACTAAGTTATAATTAATTTTTTAATTATCGTTTATTTCTAATTACTTTGGTTAGAGCCCAATAATCCTCTATTAACCCACAAATTAGGCCGACGCTTGCTTCCTTTATTCATGTTGTTCCTGTCCAACACCTACGGGAAACAAGTTTTAATTAAATTTCTAATAGGTTCAATACGTTCAATATTTGGATTAAGAATAAGTTATAATTAGTTAAATTCATTAATTTAGATTACTTTGATTAACTGTATTACCCAGGAACACTCGTCGTTTTCATTCTTCATCTGCTTGGAAATACTGTACCACACAATTTTGTCTTCATCCAATTACCACTGCAACTGCTGGACCTCGCAACAACATATTAATGCAAATATAAGTTTTCATTGGTTTAATATAAAATAATTTCCTTGATTAATGGTTAATACTTAATACAGCTAATTACTTTGTTATGTAGAGAGGTCATACTTCTCTGTATTTTTCAGGTTTAAACTTCAGAACACACTCTGCTCTACACTTCGTCATCCCATGTACACCATAGAGACCACCGATGTTGCGCCTCCTCCTGTCGATCAAAGGCTGATACGATGCCTTCCTCCCGAAGCTGCTCGATGGCGCTGACCCGTTTGAAACCCCAGACCAGACATTTTCGTTGTCTTTGATTCCATTTTCATGTTATAACAAAAATGGGCCGATACTTCTTCCTTCTGCTTCATATATTGCTATTAACTTTGACCCTCACAGATGGACTTCACGTCGCCGCCTACCGTCCTGTACATCGAACCCCCATCAGACTATGTCACCAGAAGCGACGCTATGTCGCCATCCTTCTCCACAACACCTCGGCTACTTCATTTCTATTCAACAGACCCTCCCCTCACAAACACTTCGAACCCAATACGTATATGGTTCATGCACCATTATTCCGCCAAATGAACGTTGCCTGCTCCTCAGTGCACCACCGCCTGGTGTTCTTTCCTCTGGCCTGACCTCACTGCTGCTCGTTCCAGTCGTCACCGCAACTAACATGTTGGACATTAAGGGAGGCTTGCGTTAGTATATATATATGTAGGAGGAGGTTGTTTGGTTTATATTTGGTAGAAGGTGCTGCTTTAAATCTCGTTTTGGTGATGGTAATCTCGGTCTTACCCCATTGCTGATACGAAAGAATTAAAGAAAATAGCGATGTATTTATATACAAGAACGACTTGGGGAGCAAGTAATAGCATACATAAATGTATAGTAATAATCTATAGGGTAGGTTTCATTTCTTTGTCTTGCTTTTGACACACATGTACTGGGTAACAAGTGCAGTTTATTTCATTTTCTAGCTGTGCTGAGGTATTGTGAGCCTAGAGTTAGGCTAGGCATGTTATTTTATTCACTTGGGCTGAAGAATAAACACACGTATGAATACATATAGTGGTCTATGCGGTCCTAGGCTTAGTTGGTTAAAAGAAAATGGTAGTGTGTCATACTAGGGAAGGTAAATACTTTTCTTAAGGTTCAAATGCCATTCCATGGCTTGAAAGTAACCGTTTGATTTTATCATATATTTTATTTTATTTGTTATGGTACGTTCATTAAAGGAGAAAAGAAAGAATAGACGTAGTTATACAAGCTAGGCAAAAAGAAGAGATTGCCGTACTATTTCCATAAGAAGATAAGGTTAGCACACTTGCTTTGATCGGTTGTACAAACCATTTGGGTATATGTTCTTTATATGGAAAGTTGGATAGCTTTAATACTATTATATTCTAATGATTTTTGCAACGAAGAATCGTGTAAACAAACAACCACAAATAATCTTCAAACCAAGATGTAATACCTATTCCTTGCATCAGAAAAAATTTCCGGACCTGATGGGACAAGTTTCGTCAAATTCTGAAGTCATTTGTGAAAAGTCCTTTATAAATATCAACGAAAAATCAAGATTTTAAAATTCCTATAATTGCAGAAAAATTCAATAAATATGAGGCCTCAACATTTCACTACACCTCTTCTTAACAGATCCAATGAATCTTGTTTCATCAAATGTGGAGTTTGTTTGGCTAGTCGTTTATTCATTAAAAGTTACCCCTGTCTAAATTGTATAAACAATTAAATAGAAACAAGGACGTTTTTGGCAACCGAAGTCACATACGTTATCCGTTTGCCACGAAATTTGATTTTCTGACAATAATTTAAAGATACGGTTCCAATGAAACTAATTTCATCGAAAACTGAAACCGTTTGAAAAAATGGCTATTTTTAACGCTTATATAATATCGATTAAAATATTATATAAAATCCAAAATAATTCAAATAAATCATAATAAATTATTTTCAACATATATATCCAAACAAAATATATATACAACTTCAAATATAAATTATATACCTCAATATCGTCAATTTCGAGTTAAACGATTTAAATTTCCCTATTAAATATAATAAATAAACGTTATATTTTAATAACGATTTCCATAACGACTATTCTGAAAATTGAATTGGATATAAATAACAATCTATAATACGAAATCTGGATTTTTCTCTTTCATATGGAAATTATTATCAATAAGATTCTAATATTTCTTGTTTCACAAAAATCCGACTTATATCGGATCCTGTATATTCAATTAAAGTTCAAATCGCAAATTTCGAACTACCACGCCATTTCAGGCTCGTTTATAATTTAAATATAAATTACCATTCAAACTTCGTTTTAATAAGTGAATTCAATATTTATAACGATTAATATTCCAAATATAATATTTAAAATAATAAAATATATTAAATATTTGACCACCAAAAATACGGGACATTACACGCTGGAAATCCGCCTCCATCGCCTGATCGATCTAGACCGCTCCACCGTGGATCTGCGCACCGTTCCTCCCTCGTCAGCGTGGCGCAACCTGATCGTGTCCAAACAACACGGTTTGAGAAGAAAATTGAACCCTAGTTCTGAATCCCGTTCTAAATTAACGACTGAGGTATATTAAATGGTTTATAACACTTTAAAACCATTGCAAAGTTCGATTTATTAATAAAAATCGTATCTTTTGTGTATGTTGTCCGAATCCAGTGAAACAAGAGACACTGGGACCTTGACATCGTACGCTACGTTCTAGAAGAGACTAGAACGCATTCAGAGCTCGCTACAATTTAAGAAGGAATAAAAAGCAATGTGAGATTTCGAAATTCAATTAAATATGGAAAAAAATATTAGGTTGTAGATGGAGTTTAGTAGCTTCTGACACCCGCTGTCCACAAACCATGGACGACTTGATTGAGTTGTGGTATGAAATTTGGTTGTGATTGTGTATGGTTGATTGTGGTTGCAACAAAAATTTGATTTTTTTGTGGAAAATTCATTGTGATATGAAAATGATCGAAATGTTGAGATCATTGAAATAAGCCCCCTTGTAAATGTCACGAGGCTTAGGCTAGCAGAGGAGCCGTACCCGGGTCGGTGCCGGTTTTGATTACCTAGCCGTTATAATGCCGAAATTTTCCGAAATATCGATGTGTTTAAATATATTCATGTGTTGAATTATACCCATGTGTTAATAAAATATTCATGATTGCCATAAATTGTTTATATAATAAAAATATCATTTTTATTATGCATATGAAGTATATAAAATATTAATGTTTGAAATAAAATGTTTAAACAATAAAAATCACATTTTTATCATGTATGCGAGTCACTAAAAATACTCAATTGTTGAATAAATTATTGGAAAGATAAAAATCACATTTTTATCATGTATGTGAGTCACTAAAAATACTGAAGTGTTGAATAAATTATTGGAATGATAAAATCACATTTTTATCATGTATGTGAGTCACTAAAAATATTCATGTGTTGAATAAATCGTTTGAACAATAGAATTAACATTATTATTGTGTATATGAAGTTCTAAAAATATTCATGTGTTGAATAAAATCCTAGAACAATAAAATTAACATTTTTATTGTGTATATGAAGTTCTAAATATATTCATGTGTTGAATAAATTCTTGGAACGATAAAAATATCATTTTATCATGTATATGACTCACTAAAAATACACATGTGTTGAAACAAATATTTGTTGGCTATAAATATTATTTTTGCCATGTATATGAACTAAATAAAATAGTCACTTGTTGAAATATATTTTTGTTCGCCAAAAATATCATTTTTATCCTATGTATGAAGTGTTAAAAATAGCTACGTGTTGAAATAAATATTTGTGCGTTGGAAATATTATTTTTAACATGTATAGGAAGTGTTAAAAATAACCATGTATGAAAATAAACATTTGTTCGCTAGAAATATTATTTTTAGCTTAGTTATGCATATAAATACATATGCTGAATAGGAAAATGGATTAGCTGTTGAGTAAAGAATTTATTTGCATGCCCGACAAATAGGTAAGCTTTAATGAGTTGGCTGCGCAATTTTATTATTATATCAACTCATGTGAATACCATTGGATGCGGAGTGCTGGTTGTTCTGTGTGAGATTATTAATGTCGCCATAGGATAGCAACAATTAATTTTGAACCACATTACATGGCATACTTCTTGAAGATAGCATACTCTATCATATACCACATAAGCATTTAGAGTTTATGTGACGAGGTTGAAGATTACCATACAAGCAAGACGCTTGTATGGCGATGAATGTATTGCAGGTTGAATGGATTATGGACTGATATGGACTATATAAAATAAACCAGTAAATTGTCAGATTTAATAAAAAAAAACACACGGGTCTGGAGTTGACAATAACCACGTCTCTTTAGTTATTAGATACGACAAATGGACCATTTATTTTCCAACACTAGACAAGGTAATGAGAATTTATCCTCTGAGTAATGACCTACACTCTCCCTTGGGCATAGATTTGGTCACTAAAAATTGCGTATGCTTATACTGGATTTATTAGGTGCCTAATAAGGCCCAATAAATTTCCAAACCCCTCTCCGTAAAAAGGAGGTTATGGTGAAATTTTCTGAGATTTAAAGGCGTTAGCCATATTTTTGAAGTATAAACGGTTTGGAAATCGTCGAATGAATTATATATATATATATATATATATATATATATATATATATAAACTAAATAAAACGAATCGAGCCGCTATAGTTCGCATTTTGAAATCGTAACTTTAAACGATTATACTGAGAGATCCGATCGTCGGATTTTCTCGAAACTGGAACCGTTGGGTTTGCTTGGAAAGATCTTTCCAACGAAATTAAATTTGTTAAGATCCAACGGTTAGATTTTCTGATATGTGTAAATCAAATATGAAAAAAAAACAGTGCCAGTGCTACGGCATGACCTGTAACGTCGTTTAATTAAACTGGTCTATTTATAAATAAATAAAAATAGCGATAAATCGTTATACAATATTATAAACAATGTGGAATGGAAATAAACCAAATTTAGTTGGTTTGTTTGATATTTTGATGGTTGGATGTGTTTGACATGGAAATTATATTAACGAACTGAAATGTGGATGTCAAATAATTTAACCATGGACATAATTGATTTGAATTCTATATATACGTTAATTATTTGAAAAGGCCGAGTTAATTCTCATTTCAAATAGTTGATCGACGAATAAAATTCGAAGATATGGCAAGACCGGTGATCTTCACATCGAATGGATTACTACTGATGCCCTAGATCGGTTATGTAACGACCCGCCTTTCCGAAATTTATATTTCGAAAGCTTTTTATTTTCAAAAATCCTTTTTTCAAGCGTCGATTCTACTCATTTTAAACCCGATAAGCCACGCTTTGAATAAACCAAAGCTTTGATACCACTTGTAACGGCCCGCCTTTTTGATCGCTTCAAAATGGTAATTAAACCAGTCTAAAATGTTCAAACTGCTGCATCGTTATTTAGCTTACAGAGTTTAAAAATAGAATCAACACCAAAAACACAAAATAAATAAATGACACAGTATTGAATGGTAAAATTTTCTTTTATTTAGTTATCAGAATTTTTGATTCAAGAATTTTATATACAACGGAATATAAAATACAGTTTAAATGCAGAAAAATATTTACTGGTTTAAATCTTCAGAGTGTGCATATCTTCGAAAATCCCAAATCTTTGCCAGCTTCGAATCCTGAGCTTAAATCTGAAATGCTCAGGTCTGACCCGAGCGTCCCATGTAAAACATAAAACACTCGAGTCGGGATTAAATCATAGTTAAAGTAAATTAACTTCAATGTAAACTAAAATAAAATAGTTGATTCTAACTTCCAACACAGGTATAAAATAACAGTTGTGGTATATGTTCATATCACTTATTTATATCAAGGACGAACGGTCTCGGCGTTTGCGAGTATACATGTGTACATAATAGACACGTGTACACCGCCTCAACATCCGAACTGAAAATAAAAATAGCGTAAGTAATCCTGTGAGCTTGCATATACATGTGCGTGTATATATATACACACACACACATGTTTTGCCTCAGCATCCCAGAGATAGACACAAAAGATAATAGCACACGAGTGCATACGGTGTTCATGCCAATACTCAAATGGTCATAGCTGTTGGACCAAGGGGTACAGCCTTGCAACACACCGATACATGTAGCATATATATGTTAGTCAAAGGGTGCACAGGTGGAAACACACGTATCCAAGGGCATGGACAGTTCAAACTTAAAAGTCAGCTTAAAATGGTAGTTTATGTGGTATATACAGACAACAAACCCTGATCAGCAACACAAAATGGAAAAATGAGTTGATCAACATGATATGTGAACCTGATAGTGCAAGTGCAAGAGTTTGGTTCAACCCCCACACTTCCATTCAAAATATTACAAATATTTAATGTTAAACTCAGAAATCTTTTATGGAGACCAAGAGTTTTAGGTCCGGATTTCTATTTGTGAATAAAGGATTTCGGTTTTCAGATGATGACATGGCCGAACTGTGCAATACCCGTAACTACATGGTCAAGGGTTTCACTTTTTCTAAGGCAATTCAGGTTTTCAAATTCTCAGTAACAATATTCATATATATAAACATGCATAGATGATAGATATATTTTAGATAACAATTGTAATGGCCCGCCTTTCCAAAACTCATATTTTGAAACCTTTCTATTTTCAAAAATCCATTTTCAAGCGTCGATTCTACTCATTTTAAACCAGATAAGCTACGCTTTGAATAAACCAAAGCTCTGATACTAGTTGTAATGGCCAGCCTTTTTGACCGCTTCAAAATGGTAATTAAACCAGTCTAAAACGTTCAAACTGACATATCATTATTTAGCTTACAGAGTTTAAAAATAGAATCAACACCAAAAACACAGAATAAATAAATGAAACAGTATTGAATAGTAAAATATTCTTTTATTTAGTTATCAAAATTTTTGATACAAGAATTTTATATACAGCGGAATATAAAATACAGTTTAAATACAGAAAAATATTTACTGGTTTAAATCTTCAGAGTGCGCATGTCTTCAGAAATCCCCAGTCTTTGCCAACTTCGAATCCTGAGCTTAAATCTGGAATGCTCAGGTCTGACCCAAGCGTCCCACGCAAAACATAAAACACTCGAGTCAGGATTAAATCATAGTTCAAGTAAATTAACTTCAATGTAAACTAAAATAAAATAGTTGATTCTAACTTCCAACACAGGTATGAAATAACAGTTGTGGTATCTGTTCATATCAATTTTCTATATCAAGGATGAACGGTCTTGGCGTCTACGAGTATACATGTGTATACACGTGTACACCGCCTGAACATCCGAACTGAAAATAAAAATAGCGTAAGTGATCCTATGAGATTGCATATACATATGCGTGTATACACACACACACGTGTGTTGCCTTAGTATCCCAGAGATAGACACAAAAGATAATAGCATACGAGTGCATACGTTGTTCAAGCCAATACTCAAATGGTCATAGCTGTTGGACCAAGGGGTACAGCTTTGCAACACACCGATACATGCAGCATATATATGTGAGTCAAAGGGTGCATAGGTGGCAATACACATATCTAAAGGCATGGACTATTCAAGCTCAAAAGTCAACTTAAAATGGTAGTTTATGTGGTATATACAGACACCAAACCCTGATCAGCAACACAAAATGGCAAAACAAGTTGATCAACATGATATGTCAACCTGATAGTGCAAGGGTCTGGTTCAACCCCCACACTTCATCCATTCGAAATATTCTAAATATTTAATGTTAAACTCAGAATTCTTTTATGGAAACCAAGAGTTTCAGGTCCAGACTTCTATTTGTGAATAAAGGGTTTCGGTTTTTAGATGATGACATGGCCGAACTATGCAATACCCGTAACTACATGATCAGGGGTTTCACCTTTTCTAAGGCAATTCAGGTTTTCAAAATTTCAGTAACCATATTCATATATATAAACATGTATAGATGATATATTTTAGATAACGAATGAGTGACATGTGTTTAGAAAACAATTAAGCAAAACAAGTTTCCAAGTAAAATAGGGTACATATACACCCATAACGTTCAACTTCGAACTAGGACACAGCAGTACATTTTTTTTCTTACATGTGTTAACCAAGATGTGACCCAAACGTGTTCAAATCTTCCAAAACAAGACCCATGCATATCAACCTGTATACTTCTGATTTTACAACATGGCACTCAAACTTTATGAATACTCAAGGTTTTCAAGGATTAAAGTCAAATGTGAGCTATTCAGGTGCAAGGCACAAGTATGTCTTTCATGCTTACCTAATACTGACTTTCATTAAACATAGTTGGTAAAAATCCTAAATGCTCGCCGTCACAAAATTTGTTGGCAATTATACAAAATGTTTACCGTTTCAATATATATATATATTAGTATCCATGCAGCTGGTATCTACATAAATATAACTTGTACACTGTATATATACATAAATCCATGCAGCTCCACATACCTATGCACACACCTATATGCTCAGTCATATATATGAATACACACACATGCTGTCACAGTTTTTGAACATGGCACCATGAATAAATATTTGAAATAATACTTAATACCATTGGTTATATGTAAATCAAAATACAGTAATTTGTGGTTTGAACTAATACTAATTGCCATTTGTTATCAAGTTGTATTTATTAACTGCTTTTAACACTTGACAAGGGCAGTAACATGCTATTCATACTTGACAAATACAATAATTAGAATTAATACAAAATGATATATGTGCTGCATTATCATGGTTTGAAATATTGAAACCATATATAGGTATATGAAAATATCATAACCAAGTTTCAGTTGTTAACATAGCCACAAGTGAAGCATATGAATTTCTAAGAATTCTAATTGATACCCTTCATTCAAAAGAATAAGTTAGATCCACAAACACTAATTTATAGAGATTACATATGCAATTATTCTCGTAAAATGAGCATGAACTAAAACCATAAATGAACATATTAACAGGGCCGATATTTCGAACCAACAACACATGCATAAATTCAAGGCAAATATAAATGAGGAAGCGGTCTCAGGTTCCGGCACAAATATGGTCACTAACTCTGGTTCAGTTTGAAGAATGGTGTTAATGTATAAACGATGGTATATGTATACACAACGGGGTATATGTGTACACATACATAAAATTTGCCGTGTACGCCTGAAACATAACTGGGCGAATTCAATGCATGAAACGGCAACAGCCAAATCCAAGTGTTTGAACTTCCGACAAAATAGATAACGTTCTCGCGTATGTACGTATGCCAGTAGACATGTGTGTTCATACACCAGGTATATGTACACACACATTCGAGTTGGTCTCCACGCACATACCCGCTCACGTTTCTGATATTCAGACGAGCAATGGCCAGAGCACTATATCTGAAGGATGCGACAACCAACCAAAAAATGACCCTACTGACTATTAAATTTCAGTACCCAAGGAAGTTAAACTACTTGAAAATAAGAAAATCGTGAGTGAATTAACACTCACCTTACACTAATGTTGTTTGCAAAGTGGTGACTAGAAAGGAAAAATGGCTAACACGGTTCACTGGCTATCTTCGATCTTCGCAGCAACTATGTTGGCAGTATCAAGATCGAATCTTAGTGACAAGAAAGGTGTAGTTTGATTTGAGGCGGATGACTTGATTTAAGGAGGAAAACGAGACAAGGGTCTAGCTTCCGTGATGGAGTAGAGCAGCAGTGAGCGAGGAGGCTTATAGTGGCTCAGGTGGTGACGAGCAGTCAAAGCTCGGCTTTGATTCAAAGGGCATGGAAGTGATTAGGATTGAGGCGGCTTTTGAAGAGGGAGCGATGGCTTGGCTTCAGCGAAGGTGGTGACGCGAGGCATGGCTCGGCGAAGGGTGGAGGTTTCGGAAAGATTTTCCCACCTTAATTTGCTTGCAGAAAATACTATGCGAGGGAGGCAGAGCCGGTCGGAGATGATTCCGATTTTTGGGGGAGCCGGCATCGGTGGACATTTCTCTGATTTGGGAAAGAATGTATTTTGATTTTAGAAAGGGAAAAAACACGGTGAAAATGAGAAGGTAACGATGATTTATAGAATAAGAGGAAGGGAGATAAGAACGAAGTAAATCAATGGCTTATATGATAGCGGCATAGGTCAGTAGTAGGGTCGCGTGATTATAACTGAGAAAGGTGGTACGATATTTTATTTTAAATATTAGAACCTACTGCTAATTGCCACGTAACGCCCCACATTCCTACCGCCCAACAAACCCGAAACACAACAAAATTGGACATGCCACTATATCTTGATTTTATGAATTTAACAAATATATTTAAATCATAATCTGACACCGTTTATATGACATTATTATTATTATTTATTTAAAATTATTTACCGTTTTCACTGATTTTATTCTGTTATTTATCGACAACTCCGTTTCATTTTAGATTTGAACCATTGAGTTTCAATTTCTTTATATACACAATTACACACATCTCTAGACTAATTTCCATATATTTCAACAAATAAAAACTTCAATTCGTTTTAACGTTAATAACGTTTACTTTATATTCAACTATTTATATTTTGCTAGTCAATTTTCAAAATCCAATTAAATTATCCGGTCAATTTGAATTCAAATATTCCATAATAAATAGTCGATTCTCAAACAACCATTAAAAAAAATCAAATTCAATTCGTACTCAAAATAATATATTTGATTTTTAACTCAAGTATTAATATAAAATTGACCATTAAGAGTTAATCTTTGATTGAGCGCATATTCTAGTTGTCGAAATTCCTGGGTTGTTACAGGTTAGCTCCCAGAAGTGGTTACAGTGGTAGTAGTCCGGACGTACTTGTTGATTGTCCGGATGTGCGAGGGCCTCTCTTCCGTATTGGACATATGGAACGAGGGATAAGGTGCCTCCGTTTCGTTCAAACCCAGAATGGACTTGTAAATGGACTATGTGTCTGACATTGGATTTTATTCTGTGCTGATTGATCTCTATTAAATATACATCTATTTGGTGGTGGAGAATTTATTCTTTTGCTTAACACCCTTCTCTGAGATGTACGAGCTCAGAGGTTGTATATCGATAGACATCAGTCGCATGGCGTGAATTCCTTGTGTGGCATGCTGAGATGCAGTGATCAAGGCTTTTGTTGAAAAGCAAAGCCTTGTGGTTGATGATAAAAGCATGGATTTAAATAGCATAGCTTTGTGTAGTGTTATTTCGCGAGCCTCAAACCCCGGTATGAACTAGAAATGGGAGAGGACTGCAGGGGGGACATGCGTTTCTTTCCATCTATGGGTGGTGTCAGAGTTTTGCAAGCCCTGACATTTTTATATTTTTACCTATGCGGTTGTTGGAATGCGAGGTGCCTCAGATATATCGGTTACTACGGAGCCGATGGATATTGAGTCATCTAGCTCATTTACCCCCATAGGGCGGGGAAACGTATTATTCAGGAATAACCATTCCACTAACGTAAATGTGGACCGGCCCTGAAGATCGAAGGGTCACTCGATCTCTGATCCTGAGACATGGTAGGCTAGAATGTCTTGAACTCGGTAAGGACGACCCCTTGCCTTGGTTCATGAAGGAAATCCAACTTCCAATACGACATGTGCGGTTTCAATTGTAAACCTATGTATGGCGACATGATATATGGTACCCATGTCGTCTATGATTGAAATTGTTTTTGAAACATATAAACACTAATAATAATATCAAATGATTTGATTTATACGTATGAAGCATATTTTGGCCATTATAAGGTAAAACTATATCTTCTGGCTTGCGTTGCATTGTGTGATGGGACATGAGTCTTATAATGACTTCATTTTTCTAAAAAGCATTGCATTGTTTAATGATTTACTTTATTTCATGCACTGGCAATCCAATGGAGTAAACCCGTTCCGCGTTAGTAGCGTGGTCTTGTGATTGACCTTATTATTAAATAAGTTAAGCAAATTTCTCATACCAGTCCCATGACTGACTCGTAGTTTGTTTCACTTTGCAAACTCGTGTGCCCTTATTTTCTACACGAGCAGCCATATATTCAGGTTTTAGCAGACTCATTCTGGATAGCTATGGAGTTGAAGATGGATTCTATCATTTCTATTATGCTGTTCAGACTTTATTATGTATATTATGTTTGATTCCATTGAAGACATCTTATATTAAGCTGAAACTGTATTCTATACTAAGTAAGATCCTATTATGCCGTGTAACTCTAACGATTATATTATTTCCAATGTAATTTGAAGTACATTATCTGGTGTAATTCTATATTTATGTTCTGCTGTTATCTGTTTATGTGTTATATTCCACTGATTATCCTTGCCACCGTGGCACGGGAGTTTGGGTTGTCGCACTCCACATACGCCGTAAGGACAAGCTCCTCTAAGTATCCGCGGGAAGGCTGGAAGCCTATATTTGAAAGCTTACGTCCGGAAGCCTACGTTCATGAGCTGCTACCAGAAGTTCAAATGTCGTCTGAAATCAACCTCATCAACAAGTCCCAAGTTATCCCAACAAAAGGTCTGATTGGTCGGGACTCCCACTACGAAGATTACAATTAAAACTGCAAGGGTGGCCGTAAGCTAAAACATACGAGGTCAAAGAAGAAGAAGCTAAAGAAGGCCCGTGCAGGCCTAATAACCCAACAGCAGAAGGGGCTCCGAATCATCTATAAATAAGAACCTAAGGGGTAAACTAAAGGAGAATCTTTTTCTAGATTTTCTGATTCTCGATATTATGGATTCTAATTCAAAAATTAATTAGAGACTCCAGTTCAAATTCTTGTATTCATCCTCTTTGAACCTTGGCATCAGAAATAGATTGATAAAATTCCCTCGATCCTGTTCTTGTATGAAAAGCGAAGAGATTAATAAAGGGCAAATCCGCGTCTATTGTGTTGTCTGTGAGTTTATCTTGATTTTCTTTAATTAATTCTGTTATAATTTACTGTTTGCTACCTGTGTATGTGCGGATTTTTATCCAAGTCTCTACCGTCGAACGGAGAGAGCTTCCCCTGCTATTCACTTAATCCTCCCAGCAAATGTAAGTCCCCTTTGTAGAATCCAAACTCTCCGTAAGATTGATCTGGATACGCGGAGATATCAACCTAAATCTCCTTTAGATTCCTCTTCCCTAACTTACTTACTAGTGTTAACGAAAAATATCGTTAACATTTTGGTGCTAGAAGGAGGGTCTGAACCTCCGACCTTGTGGTTAATAGCCACATATCTACCTGTGTTGTTCCGTCCCGGATTGGACTAAGACCTTGAAGAGGTGAACATTATGAGTAAAAGATCTCCACCAATTACTAATGGATTTCCCATCGTTGGGGCGAGTATTGAAAAGTCGTGGGCTATCGAAAGGTTCCAGTTAAAACCCGGCATATTCAAGTAAAAGAGAAAGAGGTAGAGCCTTATAACTCGGATCGATGGAGCATTAATCCCTTCCACTTAGGACCAACCCCAATTTTCACCCTGAATCAGCCCTCTAGGGAAGAATATAACTCCTTTCTCCGCATTAAAGAAACCAACCTAACACAGGCCAAAGGGACCATACTCGAGCAGAAGATCAGGAAAACCCCTGCCCCTCTCTCCAACAAAAGGGCTGAAAAGGATATACCCCCGTACCGAAAGGCGGTTAAAATAAAATTTAGAAATGAGGAAGAAACAACTAAATCAGGTGGTAAAAAGGAAAGAATACAACAACGAAAGAAAGCTTTTGAGTCCAGACTGCAAAAAGGTTGCAAGCTCACGACATCAATTGAAGGCATCTACTTCCTCACTAGACATGAGTTAAACTTTTGGCCATCGTTAAAGAAGAAACCCAAAAACAAAGCTAAAGGGGAAGGGCCATATTGCTACTACCATACGGTGAATGGACACAAAACCAACCATTGCAGAATCATAGAGGGTATGATTATTAACTTCTTAGGTCAAGGAAAATCAAAGATATGTAAAGAAAGCATAGGAAATTGCATCGGTAATGTTTTTCTAGAAAAGGAAAAGAAGCTCCGCTTGGTTGCGAAAGAAAGGGTCTGCACAAACGCAAGATGACCAAAGACAGGTCATGTTATAAATGGATAAAAGAAAGAAAAAAAACCTCGTCAGCACCAAACTTGGCCAGAATGAGGCGCCCCCCAGGGGGGGTGGTGTGTTAGTCTTTCTCCATGTCCAAATAAGAGGGGGCTAGGTTAAAGCATCAAGAGCGTAAGCCACCGTTTCACACCAACAATGGTCGTGGCGGTACATCTAACTTAGCACATCCTGCCTTTGCTCGTAGAAGAGCACACCGTGCCTCTATTAGAACTAAGCACATCCTACTTCTGCTCGAAGAAGAGCACATCCTACCTCTGCTCGAAGAAGAGCACGTCATACCTCTGCTTATGTTCCGCGTTACCCGCAGAAGGGAGTGCAAACCCTTATCATCACCTACGATGGTCAGGATAGGGCACCCCTCGGAGGGGTGGTTGTGTGTAAGCCTCTGTCAGTACCTACGATAGTCGGTATAGAGCGTTAAAAGAGTATACCTTAGTTTTGTGCCTTCGATGGCCCCGTTTAATTTTGTAAGACCTTATTGCTACCTACGACGGTTAGGATAAGGCGCCTCCTAGAGGGAGGATGGGTAAGTCCTTGGGCCCTGCTTGTGGATAAGCGAGCCAAGCACATCGAACGCACAAGCCCAGAGAGTGGCCAACAAAGCACGTACATCCTCTATTTGACATCGAAAGCCCAGAGAGTGGCTCAAGAAGCATGTACAACCTCTGCTTCGCAAATCAATGACCGAAAGGGTTTCCGGTCTTCAACGTTAAATACCCGGATTGGGTGGATTCGACGCTTCAAAATAACTAAAATGGCTTTCGGTCTCTAATGTTAAATACCCGAATCTGGGTGGATTCGGCTCTTCAAAATAACCAAAAGGGTTTTCGGTCTCCAATGTTAAATACCCGAATCTAGGTGGACTCGACTCTTCAAAATAGCCGAAAGGGTTTCTAGTCTTCGACGTTATATACCCGAATCTGGGTGGATTTGGCTCTTCAAAAATGACCGAAAGGGTTCCCGGTCCTCATATTTGAATACCCGAGTTTGGATGGATTCAACACTTCATAAATGCCGTAAGGGATTCCTGTCTTTGAACTTTAAGCACCAGGATCTAGGATGATTCGATTCTTCACAAACACCGAAAGATGGTTCCCGATCTCATGCCGGAATCTGAGTATGGATAACCATGAATTAAAATGGATTCAAAGGATGGTAATTCACCAACTGTGAAGTTCTGAAATAATTATCTTGAATGGGAACCGCCCCAAATAAATTCACGGGAGTAGGGTTATCTCTCCCCTTATCCAAGGAAGCTTCTAAACCATTTATATAAAAGCACTTATTATTCACGTTTCTATATCAACTGCCATTTTACAAATAAACATTGACAATACGCAATTTCATTCACAAACTCATATGCTCAATGACCCGAATAAGGATACAGTTACAAAATATGATATCATATCTAGACCCTCTTCATCCTAAGACCAGGGAGGGTCAATGGCATGGCGAAGTGCGATGCCAAGTAACTCGTTAAGTTTTCGCATCTTCCTGCCCGACTCGTCTAAATGATCGAAGGATTGATCTGAAGTCTTAAGGCTCTGTTGTAATCCCTATATTGCCTTCAGAGACTTATTTTCCTTTTCCAATTCAAAAACGTTGACACACAAGTTATAATTCTCTTCTTGCAAATGTCTAATTTGGTCGGCATACCTAACGATACGATCGTGAGAATCCTTAATTAACTTGGTATCATAGGTGATTTCAACTCAGCCGCCACTCTTTTACACCACCCAAAAACAATTGATTCCCTTAACCCCAGAGTAGGGTTATTCAGGTAATAATACCTCTGACGAACGGGGGCCTTAAGAGTTGTCGCAATGCTAGGAGGTGAAGACCCCGTCATTATAGGGACATTCTTGAAACAATGTTCCCACGTCTCGCACTTTGTAGTCACATTGTTTTGGTCAATCTCCAAGTTGATGACACGCTGATGTAAGCTCCTTAAATCATTCTCGAACTCGATAGAGGGTGTTGTTTTTATATATGTCCTCATTCCAAGAATACCCCCGTCCTTTTCTCCCAACAAATCTTTCAAAGCATTAAATCTTTCGTTCAAATACTTTATGGTTAAGCTCTGATGAAAAATCTGCCTTCCTTGAGACATTGAAGTTTGTCATTTCGACAAAGGCGCTTCATCCTGAGGTGGCGAATCTTCATGAAGGCCTACCTACTTGCAAAAACAAAAGAAGATGACCCTGGTTATGCCCTTTTCGATCTCCAAAAAGTTAAACTCTGTTCTTACATATAAATCCCAAGAAACCAATCCACCATTACATATAGGCAAAAGAGGGATTACAAGAAGGCACCTTTTCACACATTTATTGTTTACAAAACATCTCAGCGTGTTTGGCCCTAAAATTCTTTAGTATTGCTTCACGATGTCGGCTCAGAAATTTAAAGGTAAGCGGAGGAAATGCGGTATAAACGTTCTTTAGTTCCCCAAGTAAACACTTTTTTCTGAAAGCGTGGGTAAACGTTGTCCGAAACTCCTTTTTCAGTCTGCAAGTCATGCGTAATGCATCCTCATAATAAACAAAGTTCTATTATAACATGAATAAACATATTAGCCTTCACGTTTAATAAAAGGGAATTCCATACAAAAGTGACATGGGTCGTTGAGGTAAGTTTACAAATGTACCACCTGCTCTACATGTGAACATCAAATATTTAGGGAAAAAGAAAAACACATTCGAAATAAGAATTATACCCAAGGAGAAGGCACTTCTAGACCGATGACTTTCTTCCCTCTCGAAAGACTAAAAGGGGCACCTTCTTCGAAAAGTGACGATTCAGAGGTGTGGATGATATGCTTATCCAGACGGCCACTACCATCGGAACCATCATCGACATTCACTGCATTGTGGCCAACAAAGGCGAGAGCCTCCCCTCCTTCACCTAAATCATCAGTAAGATGACCAATATATAAAATATCCTCGGCTTTGGATTCACTCCTCTGTGGTATCTCAAAACCCTCTTCGTCCAACTTAACCCTTTCCATAACCTGATCCCTAACGAAATGGGAAACTTTGGTGGTTCAGAGTTCAGGAAAACTTTGGAGGTTATCAGAAAGAAGGTGAAATAAGGCATCTTCATAACAGTCAGACTTGATCTGCGGAAGGTCGACTTGCAAAAAATTATAAACTCTGTCTTCATCCGCATAAATTATTTGAACAGTGCGCGAAAGCTTCTCATACTTCCTCTAGAGCTCATCGGCATAGGTTATTAGGTTTTCTACTAGCTGATGCTCTAAAGCCATCACCTTCTCGGGTGTTATGTCCCTGACCTGTCTTTCTCTCTCTAAAGCTGCCTCGGCATTTTCCAAGGAGGATTTCAACCTATCGCATTAGTCACTCAAAGTTGCATTTTCTTCTCGAAGTTGAGCGATTTCAAAAACGGAGGAAGAAGGAGTTGGCCTAGACGAGTTCCATCCTTTGATGATCTGAGAAGTTAACACTATTCAGTATACAGTCACTACAAATTGAAAAGCCAGATTAAAGAAGAGGAAATCTTCTACCCTAAGCTGCCAGGTAATTAAATGCTGGTAGAAATCCGCAGTGCTCGAAGAAGGAGGAGGTGAGGAGACATCAGAAAATTAAGAAGAAGAGAGGACGATCTTCACAAAATCATCAAAATTCGTCGAAGAATCAAAAGACCTCGAAGCCTCAGCAGGCTACGAGTTCTAAACACCCAATGCAATGTCGGTACCCGCTTCCGATGTATTCGAAAGGATGACGATAAAACATTAGCACTATCTCTCCGATGGAAACACCCGTGGAAATAACGAAAGCAGGGAAATCGAACTTCAACTTCTTTGCTGGCATACCGATAGATGACTCAGCCAACCTTTTCATAGCAACGAAAGTAGAATGAGTCAAAGTATTAGTGGGAGAAGAGGCTTCTGAAAAACCTTAAAAAAAGAAGGGGAAATCAAGGAGGAATTTGGGCACCAAAGAAACTTAGATAGAGAAAATATCGAGTCAACAAGATATACCGGGAAATAAGGGAGCATAGGACGTAAATGCTTTTGAGCTTAACAACAAACTCTTAGAGCCTAGCAAATGAAAAGGTAGACGCACCAAAACCTTTTGTCCGGGAGGAAGGAGATCGTAGTGACATAATTTATCCTTGTTTAATAATGCAGACCGACTTATTGGCTTTTCAAGCAACTTCGAAATGAACTCAAATGCATAGGATTCACTCTCGGTTAAAGGTGCCATCTAGAAGCTAGGTTTGAAATAAAACATCCAAAGATAAACCACAGATGAGAAAGTAACCGCTCTCATAAAGACAAGGGACTCACCATAATCGACAAATTTGCCTGAAATACCATCAGGACATCTAATGAAAAAGAACTGGTCTTCCCAAGAAATAGCCTTGCCCAGACCATCAGTAACAATCTCCCGCAAGGGGGGACCACGGAATATGGGGAATCAACACCTCTTGAAAAGAACATCAGATGTTGGATGTGGTTAGGAGTAAGAGAGGTCTGACCCGATTCAAGCGCAAGCACTTCGAGGCATAAAAGCAGCGTATAGACACTTGGTAAAAGTTGAATGGGAGAAATCTCTAAGTCCGGCAAAAGTCGAAGCATGAAGGGTGGAAAAGGGAAGAAACCTCAGTGCCAGAGGTAGGCGGCGAAGTAAGCGAAATATCCATCAGGAGGAACCATCTTATTAGCAGAGTTAGTAGTAGGGATAGCCCCCACATTATCCATTCCAAAACTGGCGAGAATGGAGTTCACATCATCTTGAGAAGCAATCAAAGACTTCTTCAAAGCGAAGGGTTTCCTCTTCCTAGAAACACCGCGAACACCTACTTGAGAAGGACCAGAATTCTGCTTGACGAACATGATGCTACCAAGTGATATAATTCCATAAGCACATACATTATTATCATACTCATTAGAACATAAGGGGGATAATGACACATAAACTTATCAGTTATAAATAGATAAGGGGTACTGAAGTATTCTTAACATCGATTAAGATAAGACACATACCACAAGTACCACACTTATTAAGGAACCGATAGGCTCCTAGTGGCAACGGAATCATTCAATTTTCCTAAGAGCAAAACTTAGAATGCTCATAGGATTAGGTAGTGGTTGAATCAAAGCCAAACCATCATAGGTCTATGTCATGAGGCGTAGTTGATTCTAAGAGCCAGAAAGTGGTAGTGGCAATGGTCCCACAACCGTTACCTAATCACAAAATCGTTTCCTTTTTACAAAATTTGCATTTCACAAACCCTAGAGGTTAGCACTTTTGGGGAAAAAGTGTACATATAGCTCACCGTGGATCAAAATCCAAAATCACAAACACTTAACGATTTACTTCCAACACATGCAAACCCTTAATGGATCTAGGTAGACTAATTCGATGCCTAATTGGGATGTAAAGCAAAAGTATTTACCAGAAATTCAATCGATCAATCCTTGAGACAAATCTTCAATCCTCTGTGAACAAATAATCTAGTTTGAAAATTTGATGTTTTAGGTAAAATCTTAGGAAGAAGAAGCTGTAATAATTATGCAAAAATTACTTTAGATCCATATCGTACAAACAGAGACTAATCAACGCTTATGATCGAGGGAGATCAAAAGACCCTGAAGTAACACTTCGGAAAAGACAAAAAGGTTGACTTGAAAAGTCGAAAACACCCCATCACTAGGAGGGGCAGATGTTACTACCAAAAATAACTTCGAGACTGGATAGCGATGAAGGGATGTTGGGAGAATACAAGCACGAAAAAGCACTCCTAAAGCAAAAGACCAAGCAATAAATAGAACCAAAAGGCAGAGAGAATGGTTCGAAAGAAGCAAAAACGACACCCTACCAGAAAGGAGATACCACAGATCTATTGAATACCGACAAGGCACGTCCGATAGGATCCTTCCGACCGAACACATCCGACAGGAAGACCCCTGACAAAAAGTCCACTAAATCAGAAAATAAAATAGAAGAAGACATAAGCTCCATTCCACAAAACCTGGAGGGGATTATCAATGTTAAAATGCTCAACGTCGATACTCCAGGAGGTATTAAAGACACCAATCCAGAAATACGACAGAGTCATCCAGAACCTGTTTCTGAAAACAACCATCACACAAGTATCGAAAAGCCATTATTAAAAGACAATAGAAACATAGCTGGAAGTCACCATCCGGAAGACTAGACCAACCCAATAACCTCATCAGAAAGCTAACTAGGACCCAAGCGGTGATATAGGCTACTCGTATTAATCTGCCAATAACGGTTTCAAATCGGTAGCCCTCCACATACACCATGAGGACAAGTTCCCCTAAGTATCCACGAGAAGGACAGAAGCCTACATCGGAAAGCTTACGTCCGAAAGCCTACGTTCATGAGCTGCTACCAGAAGTTCAAATGTCATCTGAAAGCCACGTCATCAACAAGTCCCAAGCTATGCCAAAAAAAGGTATGATTGGCCGAGAACCCCACTACGAAGATTATAATTAAAACTACAGGGACGACCGAAAGCTAAAACATACAAGGTCAAAGAAGAAGCGGCCAACAAAGGCCCATGCAGGCCCAATAACCCGACAACAGAAGGGGATCTGAATCTTCTATAAATAAGGCCCTAAGGGTTAGACTGAAGGAGGATCTTTTCCCAGATTTTCAGATTCTCGATATTAAGGATTCTAATTCAAAAATTAGCTAGAGACTCTAGTTCGAATTCTTGTATTCTTCCTCTTTAAACCTTGGCATCAGAAATAAATTGATAAAATTCCTTCGATCCTATTCTTGTATGAAAAGTGAAGAGATTAATAAAGGGAAAATCTGGATATATGGTGCTGTCTGTGAGTTTGTGATTTTCCTTAATTAATTTTGTTATAATTTACTGTTTGCTACCTGTGTATTACTGTTTGCTACCTGTGTATGTGCAGACTTTTATCTAAGCCTCCACCTTCGACCGGAGAGAGCTTCCCCTGCTATTCACTTAATCATCCCAACAAACCTATGTCCCCTCTGTAGAATCCAACATCTCTGTAAGATCGTTCTGGATACGCAGAGATATCAACCTTACTCTCCCTTAGATTCCTCTTCCCCATTTTACTTACTAGTGTTGACGAAAAATATCATTAACATGTATACTAACATATGTACAGATATTTCATATCAAAACTGCTATATGTATGTGGCATTGTATCTCATGCAAAAGGGACTCTACCTTGATCAAAGTACAAGTTTTAATAAAAATATATGAACAATTTGTTGCATATGAATGATACAAAAGTTTAAAGCTAGTTCAATGACATGACTAACTATTCATACATGTATATATAAGTACTCAGCAACTTATAGGAACTATTCCTATTAATAAAACCAGTCAAGCACTTTACTTGTTAAAGTGTACGCTTAAACATACATTAGTTCAAAAAAATATGTTTAGGCAGAGGGTGTTAATGATATGACTAAACATACAAGAGATTTATTTATAAGATATGTTTCATTCTGATGAATCATATTCATCAATGAATCACACTTATTGTAAGATAAGCACTGATTACATTTTATATACATCTAGAAGCAGGATTGATAAATAATATATGTATATATTACATATCAAATATGATCACCATATTTAAGATTTAAACGTGATTTTAAAACCAAAAGATTGTACACTACATATGTCATAAAATATATTTGAAATTAAAATTTACAAAATAGATTTTGTATTATATAATCATCAGTTTATCTAGGTACACAAGATGCTCATATAATTTTTTTTCAAGTGTGCTATTATAAAGCAGTTTCGAAAACAATTCAATATTCATTAGTACCGTAAAAGGTATGTATATCTTTACATACAAAATAGGCGCATTGAAATTGGCAAAATAATGGGTTTGGCAATTATAATTATATTATAAACCAATATGTATACATTTCTTATCATAGACAATTGTATAAATTCAATCATATTGATCTGCATACATACAATGTTCAAGAAAAGAAAACTCAGATTCAATCAAATATTGTTATAATACAGATCTGCAGTTTTTTTTTACAAAATCTAATCCAATATTGATTTGACATCTTTGATTAATCAAAACTAGCTTTTGACAAACAACTGTATTCAATAGCTCATCAAATGGCACTATGAAATTAATTTAATTTTATAATTAACTAGAATTCATTAAGAGATTTTATATCATATGTATGTAATTCATTTGTAGAATAAAAAATTTGGTATCAAATACAGACATTTGATAACAGTGAAACAATTTCACTATGACGAATGGACTTAATCTAAATTATAATATCAGTGCTTATAATACTATGATTATCCAGGAATTCAAGCAGGTATGAATCAAAATCATAATTCAAAATATTGAATTTCGCAACCCTAAAGCTCTGATACCATTGAAGGAAATTTTGGAATAATTCGATCTAGTCGAAACCCTTAATTTTACCATTTATCCAATTTAAAATACATGGATCTATGCAAAATCATTAAATTGAAATTTCATACCTTGCGTGCTTGTAAAATCCCGAATTTTGAATCGTCTTTAATATCTTCGAATTCACTTAAACATGGAAGGATCAAATCATTAGCTCAACAATGCGTTGGCCTCTATTGGTTATCCGCACGAACGCTTTTCCTTTCGATCAAATTGAAGAGGAAAAAGAAATTTTGGTGCTAGTCGCTATATCTTAGATTTGCGTGAAAAGGTGGGTTAGGGTTTTTATTTTCAATCTGATATACTGAATAAATGACGGTTCCCCTCTATCATATAAAAGGGAATGGTCAAGTCCTAATAAAAACAAGCATGCACCATCAATTAAGGGAACCACTGGTATACCATTTCGATGCAACATAAAATATCAACAATTTGATATTTTATTTACCCAATATATATTCTTCCTTTATATCGTTCTAAGTGTGTGACCCTATAGGTTATTATAACGTTGACAATAATTTAAATCATATTTAAAGTACAAACAGTGATTGGCATCTAACAATATGTTGTTGCTACCCAAGTTATAATAAGATCAATGATTCGATACAACCTTCTCTGATCTGTGTATCAATGTAATATATTCCTTTTAACCAATATATCCAGGACTAAACTCGAGGCATGGAATATATCACCCTCTTTATTATTTAACCCGTTCAACTTGATCGATGAGTAGACTATATACATAAGACAAATCAATATTTGAGCACGGCCATGCATTTCATAGTCTCACTCAATCAAGAGGCCCATGGATATCACTACAAATATATTATAAGGTTAAATTCCAACTAGATCATTCATAATTTTCATTCAATTCGAGATGTGTCCAATAATCACCTTTATCGTCTACTCGGTTAAAAGCAACTTTAGACGATATCAAAACAGAAATATTCTCGAATCAAATTATAATGATTTCAGGTGTAAGGACCATTACATCAATGCCACCATGAGAATAACTTATGAAACTGTTAATTATATTCCATGTAGTTTCTCTCACGTTGGGTCAGCCCAATACGCTATTTTCCAATACGTATTTATGTCTTGACATTAATATCATATATATATATATATATATATATATATTAATGATCAATGAGATGTTACCATCAGTCAATCAACATACCAGTCTCAATGTTCAATTGATGTCCTATATAAACAATAGAACTTGACTTGGGACATTTAAGAATTATAATACATTATATATTATATAATCTCATGTTCAAGTCACTTACTTGAACTGTATCATTCCGTATCATTATTCTAAGGACTTCTATTATGTTAATATCTATATTACGCAACAAATATAACATAACATAATACTTTTATTCCAAATAGTATAATAACATCAATAATACTACAAGAAAACAATCCAATTTCCGACGTCGTTCTACGCCACAAAGCTGGGCGTAGGAAAGACGTAGGAAATAAGTAGGAACATATGAAATGTAGGAACAGCGTAGGTAATTGTCTATGCCTTCTCTAAGCCATGCTTCACCTATTATTTCATCCTTTCCTGCCAACTTGGAAATCCGCACTATCTATACTTACACAATCTGCATCGTCTATCTAATATAATCCAACATTGATTAGTTAGCAATCCATTGTTCACTCTTACAAAAAATCTGGACTATTCGCTAAAATCGGTTCCTTAAACCCCATTTCCAATCAAACATATTTCTTTAACCTGATTTCAGTATCTTAGTTTTTCATTTTCCCAATTCATAACCTTAATTTACAACTTCTCCTTTACCCTAATTCATACCCTTAGTTCATGTCACTGCTTACCAAATCCATATCTCCCTATTCCAAATCCTACATGCTCCTCTCACCATCTCAGTGCTGGAGTTTTTCTTCAAGTGGAGGCCAGTGTCCTGTTGCCAGTTAGGAAGATGCAAAGTGGTGGTGCTGCGGTGAGGGGTAGGCAAGCCAAAAAGTTCAAAGAACTTTTTGTATACCTTTCAAATGGCCAATCCTTGCTCATTTTCAGTGGCTCGTAGTGATTTTGGGGATGCTGATTTTCTGATCTCCGTCCCAGTCCTCGTCCTCCCCCGCCATATCTTCTCCTTCCCACCTCTCACCAAATCGCCCTAATAGTTCTTCTCCACTGAACAGATCTGGAAAGAAATTTAGGGCCGCTAATGTTAATTCTTGGCCCTTTCTTTTCAATGTAATGGCCTTTGACTTCCCTCACTTGCTCCCTCCACTGAACGACACCTCTGGTTATGGCTTGTGTTGTAAATTTTCAATATTGTTTGGGATATGGGTTTGATTTTTGAAGAGGGAAGCAAGAATGGAAGAAGATAAGGTGTAGGGATTAGTCCCACATTGTAGAATATAAATGAGTTTGTCTCTATATAGGTAAAAGCTTGATACATGATATCAAAAGAAAGAAGAGAAGGAGGAATAAGGCAATGGGCCTTGAGCATGAACTTTGCATAGATAATAATCTTTAAAATGTCAAAAGATGGGCCTTGGGCCTTGGGGTCTCGTGATCCATTAGACCGATAAAACAGATCAGTCGACTGGCCAAAACTCACCGGTCGACCGTTTTATTCTCTGTTTGAAAACGGTCGACCGGTGGCTTTTGGGCGGTCGACCGGTTTCATCCTGAAGGGATGCGACGGTCTAGAATTGGAACGGATACAATCGTTTCGAATAGTCGTCACGTTTCGCTGCAAGGATACCTCTTCTTCATCGTTGGAAATAGCGACGCTTTTCGAATAGCAACAGATGTGACTTTTGCAAATAGACATCACACTTCGCTGTCTATAAGTATCAACGCTCAGAACTGTTGCAAATCACTGAGAATCCTTCTTCTTCCTCTACAATTCTGCTACGCCATTGAACTGTTGCAAAACGGTTCTGTCTGAAACACTTATATAGTGTTTCGATTCTGAAACTATTGCAGAATTGTCAACTTCTACTTCCTCTTCTATTCTACATTCTAAATTGCATCATCAGCAATCAAATATCAGGGTGTTATTGGTCGGATCAAAATCGTACAAATTTTGAATCCGATTACGCTGTTTCAAGGCTTCATTGAATCCTGAATCAATAGTTCGTTAACCCGTTTGTACCTGGTGGGTTGAACTATTGTCTGAAAGAATTTGCTCCGCAAATCCTTGAAGTTAGAAGTACGGCATTTATTCTCCTCCACAATCGTCTCAAACCACAAAATCCCCAACAAATTTTCAGACAATAGTTCCAACCATGGAAGGTTTGAGCACGTTACAAGTAATGAATCAGCATTTGACGAAGTTAGAGCGATTTGATGGAGAGAATTTCACTCGTTGGCAAGAGACCATGAAATTCTTCCTGATCACAGTCAAGTTATTTCATATTCTCGAAGATGGATTGGAGAAAATACTGGAGGAAACAGATAAGGATAGTGCGGAACTAAAAGCAAAAAGGGCAAAGCGCAAAGAGGAAGATTTTCTATGAAGAGGTCACATTCTGAATGCACTATCTACTCCGATATACAATGCTCACAGGACCTTGGACACCGCGAAGGCTCTCTGGACTGCACTAGAAAGCAAATATCGCATCTCTGAGGCAAGTAATAAGAAATTTCTTATATGCAATTTTATGGATTTCAAAATGGTCACTAACAAGTCCATAATTGGACAAGTTAGTAAAATACTACTGTTAGTAAATCAACTTAAGGATGCCGATATTGATCTCCCTGAATCATTTGTTGTTGGAGTTATTATTTCGAGACTCCCGAATTCTTGGAATGATTATAAGAAGAAATTAAAGCATGCGGAAACGGATTATGATTTAGACGGTTTACAGCGTCATCTTCGTATTGAAGAGGATTCTCGTAAACGTGAACTAGATGATAATCCGCAAACTGAGTCTCAATCTAAGGCTAATAATGTTGAAATTAACGATAAGTTGAAGCCTAAGAACGAGACACAGTTTAAAAAGAAAGGTACTAATTCCAAGAATAAGAAGAAGGGTGACTGTTACTATTGTCACAAACCCGGCCACTATGCCCGAGACTGTTGTCTTCGGAAGAAACAACAAAAAGCGAATATGGTCGAAGAAAAGCTTGTGGCTGTTGTACAAGAGGCGAACTCCGTTAGTGGAATTGATAATGATTGGTGGCTCGATACTGGAGCAACTATTCATATTTGCAAAGACCGTAATCTGTTCAAGACTTACGATGAGAATAACGTAGAATCTAGCGAAGTAACTAGCGCAAACAAAGTTGCAAGCAAAGTTCTGGGAAAAGGCGCTATTGAATTGACATTCACCTCTGGGAAAGTTCTTACTTTAGTCAATGTATATTATGTACCTGATACGTTTAAGAATTTGATTTCTGGATACCTTCTTAACAAAGGAGGATTCAAGATGGTGTATGAGTCTAATAAGTTAGTGTTGTCCAAGAACAGCAAATTTATTGGACAGGGATATTCTTGTAACGGCATGATTAAGTTGAATCTAATAAAGAAATCTTCTGCTTATATTGTTGACTCTGTTAATTTATGGCATAGTAGATTAGGACATGTTAATTATAAGTCACTTAGAAATATGCATAAATTAGGACTAATTTCTGATTGTGATTTCGAATCCATTTCTAAATGTGAGATATGTGTTCAAGCAAAAATACATCGAAAATCCTTTAAATTTGTTGAAAGGAAAACTGGTTTGCTTGATTTGGTATATAGTGTTGTGGGTGACTTGAAAAGTCATATCACCTATGGTGGTAACCAATACTATATAAAGTTTATTGATGATTATTCTAGATATGCTTATGTATATCTAATGAAATCAAAAGATTAAGCCTTTGATAAATTCAAAATTTACAAAGCAGAAGTCGAAACACAATTAGGAATTAAAATTAAAGTGTTACATTCAGATCGTGGTGGTGAATATTTTTCAAATGAGTTTACTTTGTTTTGCAAACAAAATGGTATCATTCACCAATGTACCGCCCCTTATACACCACAACAAAATGGTGTTGCTGAGAGAAAAAATAGAACTTTAGTAGAAATGGTTAATGCCATGCTCATAAGTTCTGATTTGCCTTATAACCTATGGGGTGATGCTATGTTATCTGCATGTTACATTTTAAATAGAGTACCACTTAAGAAAATTAATATTTCTCCTTATGAATTATGGTTCAATAGAAAACCTAATCTTACTAGACTTAAAGTTTGGGGTTGCTTAGCATATGTTAGAAAACCAGACCCTAAATGACCAAAGTTAGGTAATAGGGCTTTTAAATGTGTTTTCATTGGATATTCTCTTAATAGTATAACTTATAGATTTATGATTCTTGATACCTTACAAGTCATAGAATCTGTAGATGTAGAATTTTTTGAAAATCAAACTATTGAGAATCCATTGAGATCATCTAGTCCAGAACCAACTGAGACTAATGATACAAGTGATGATGAATATGCTCCTGTTCAAAACAGCAAGGAAGTGTCAGTACCAGATGATAGTACTGAACACAGAAGAAGTAAAAGAGCAAGAATAGAGAAGGACTATGGTCCTGACTTCATAACATATCTCGTAGAAGGCAATAAGGACGAAGTCCTTAATGTGACAAGATATGTAATGAATGTCGATGATGATCCCAAAACTTATTCTGAGGCTATGGGATCTAGAGATTCTAATTTCTGGAAAGAAGCTATCAATGATGAAATGAATTCCATAATGTTAAACCAAACTTGGGTATTAAGCGATTTACCTCCTGGTGCTAAACCTGTAGGATGTAAATGGATATTCAAGAAAAAGCTGAATACAAATGGATCCATTGATAAGTTTAAAGCCAGATTAGTGGCTAAGGGATATAAACAAAGACAAGGAGTAGATTATTTTGATACATATGCTCCGGTGGCTCGCATATCTTCGATACGTTGTTTAATAGCACTTGCATTAATTCATAACTTGGTCATACATCAAATGGATGTAAAGACAGCTTTTCTAAATGGAGATTTAGAAGAAGAGATATACATGGAACAACCTGAAGGTTTCATAACCCCAAGGCAAGAAAAGAAAGTTTGTAAATTAGTCGAATCTCTTTCAGGCCTGAAGCAATCTCCCATGCAATGGCATGAGAAGTTTGATAAAGTTGCACTGTCATTTGGATTCATTGTTAATGATGCAGATAAATGTATCTATAGCAAATCGGATAATAACGGTTATGTTATAATATGTTTATACGTTGATGACATGCTGATATTTGGTTCCAACATATCCTGTGTAAATGAAACTAAGAAGTTTCTATCTTCTAAATTTGATATCAATGATCTGGGAGAGGCTGATGTAATTCTAGGAATTAAAATCATTAGGAAAACAAGGGAGTTATTATTAACTCAATCTCATTACATTGAGAAGTTCCTAAAGAAGTATAATCATTTTGATGAAAAACCAGCACCAACTCCTTTAGATCCAAGTATAAAATTAGAAAAGAACACTGGACGTACCATTTCTCAATTGGAATATTCCAGTATTATTGGGAGTCTTATGTATGCTATGCATTGCACTAGACCAGATATCGCACATGATATAAGTGTATTGTGTCGATTTACGAGTAATCCAGGTTTCGAACACTGGAAAGCCATTTCCAGAGTCTTAGCTTATTTGAAGGGAACCATCAACTATGGTTTATCTTATAAAGGATATCCTGCTGTAATAGAAGGATATAGTGATGCAACTTGGAACAATGTAGAATCGAAATCCAAGTCTACGACTGGATGGATATTTACATTAGGAGGCGCTGTTGTGTATTGGGCTTCCGAGAAGCAGACCTGTATATCTGATTCAACTATGTTGTCAGAATTGATTGCATTAGCAGACGCATGAAAAGAAGCAGAATGGCTTAGAAATTTGTTAGTAGAAATCCCATTATGGAAGAAGCCATCTCCAGCAGTCTTGATTAACTGTGATAATCAAGCAACGATATATAATGTTTCTAATAAAACATATAATGGAAAATCAAGACATGTAAGTCTTAGACATCACATGGTGAGACAGTTACTCAAAAGTGGAGTTATAACTGTTGATTACATAGAAACAAAGAAAAACTTGGCTGACCCACTTACGAAGAGTCTTCCAAAGGCTATGGTTTCTATAAAGTCAAAGGAAATGGGACTGAGGTCTGTGAATGAAGATTGATCATCCTTAACAGAAACCCAACTTGTGTCTTGAAAAGGATAGACAAAGTTCAATGGGTACCAACAAGTTAAGGAAATGATTATGAAACACTAAATCAATAATCCCATAATGTTTAGTGTTGGATTCTGCATGAACAAAGGATGGATAAATATCCTTAATAAGTCTAGAAACCCTAAAAGGTTTCTCGCAGAAACACCTTAAGTGACTTACCTATATGAGTATGGAAATCAGGTCGTTTCCTAGGAAAGTAAGACCACTTTCTAAGTAGACTCATGAACCAGGATTTAAGCGCATGGCCATTAACGTGCTGAGCAATACAGAACACTCTAACTAAGGAATACAACATGTGTGATGGTTCCGGCTTTATCATTAAGGGATACTTGGTTCAAGATTCGTTCACCATAGAATCTCGATGGAGTTTTGAACGGTTTACACTAAGTAGAAGTTCAAATCCAAAAGATACTTTTATTTATGTGTTGTTTCCACGATGATGCAAAACTTGATCTTAGAACTACATAAGCTTGATCCTACTTGGGTATGTAGGAAGTCACATTACTGACTCAGCCATCCTCTTTAATTATTTTGAAAATTGGGGGAGATTGTTGTAAATTTTCAATATTGTTTGGGATATGGGTTTGTTTTTTGAAGAGGGAAGCAAGAATGGAAAAAGATAAGGTGTAGGGACTAGTCCCACATTGTAGAATATAAAAGAGTTTGTCTCTATATAGGTAAAAGCTTGATACATGATATCAAAAGAAAGAAGAGAAGGAGGAATAAGGCAATGGGCCTTGAGCATGAACTTTGCATAGATAATAATCTTTAAAATGTCAAAAGATGGGCCTTGGGCCTTGGGGGTCTTGGGGTCTCGTGATCCATTAGACCGATAAAACAGATCAGTCGACTGGCCAAAACTCACCAGTCGACCGTTTTATTCTATGTGACGGCCCGCCCCGCACCAATCGACGTTTATTCCAAAAGTGCGCTGTACGCATGTCCAGTTAGCACGGAACGGGTCGCCAGAAGGAAAAGGAAGAAGGAAATGATCATACAAAGAACCTGTAGAATGTCTCACAGCGCATCGAACAAAATATAATAATAACATACTTGACATAAAACAGGAGAGACAGTGCATAAGCTGAAAATCAGAACTAAACATCATAGCAGCGGAAATCCAAAATACAGCTTATTACAACTTTCAAACTGTCTCAAAGCAAAGTAAGATAAGTGAGGTACACTACTAATGCCCAAGTAGCGACCACCAACGACACAGGGAGAATGTGTATATATATATAATACGTGGAAGCCTCCTGCCCGCCTCCGAATCAGCTACTCGCGCATCACCAGCTAACATGTCTCTAGTCTGCTCGTGTGAGCACCCAGAGTAATAAGAAGAGACATAAAACTCTGGGTCAGACATAAAGCCTGGTATGAGCGATAAGCATCTAAAGTGAACAATAACAGGTAGACTAAAACATACCTGAACCTGGACCTGCAACCAAAGAGTTAGCACTGCATACTGTACAACACTCTAAGGTATCATATCAAACAGTGTAAAGATACGGAGGTGGGGGAGGTGTGCATGTCATAATGATGGAAAACAATCAAGCATAGCATCCATCCTCACATCTCTCACTCAGTGCTTAAAGCATACGATATTCACCACTTCGATCACCCCACATTCCTTACTACGATCACTTTGCCCCATGAAGTCATAAATGGCTTCACTGGACTGATAACGTAGCCACTAATCCTTTGCTATGTCCACTTTGCCCCATGGAGTCACGAGAACCCCACTGCACTGGCTCATAGCCTTACCAATCCTTACTATGTCCACTTTGCCCCCATGGAGTCACAAGAACCCCACTGTACTGGCTCATAGTCTTACTACGCATCACCTTGCCCCTCGGGTCATAATGACCCTACTACACTGATAACGTAGTCTTGCTACCATCACTTTGCCCCTCAGGTCATAATGACCCTACTGCACTGATAAGTAGCCCATCATTCCTTTTTAGTGGTGAATCGAAGTTATGAACGTCGACAACTCCTTAGCACACGTCCCGCAGCAAAGTCCAACCATGAAGTGAACTCCTTGGTTCCCAACTGGTTCCGGGATCCTGAGCTCTAACTTCCCCTGTTGGACTACCTTTGCATCTCGGGTTATTGGTCAACACTGGGTCGGGTCGGGTTTCTCCTCAAGCCATCGGTTCGGGTCGGTGTCCTTCCTCCGTTCGGGTCGGGTCTCCTTCTGGTGCAGTTCGGGTCGGGTACTCCTTCTGGTGCGGTTCGGGTCGGGTACTCCTCTGTGTTCGAGTCGAATGCTTCTCTTCGGGTCGGGTCGGGTGCTTTCCTTCGGGTCGGGTCGGGTGTCCTTCTAGTTCGCGTTTTCGATCACCCTTCATATGCTCCTATCCGATCCGCTTCCGTGCTCCTGCTCTAATTCGTCTTCGTGCTTCCGATCCAATCCGTCCTCCTCGATCCGATCCGTCTTCCTCTATCCGATCCGATCCCAGTTCAGCTAGCGTGGCATTCCTTTTTGCCAACTTTCCCAAGTGTTGGGTTCCGATCCGATCGGATTCTTTGCTCAGTTCAACATATCCGATCCGAGCCCCCTTATCCGATCCGATCCGAACCCTGCACTGTTTTCTGAAACTATTCCAGCAAGTGTTTACGCCATTCGACGACGTTTTCAACCATTCTAACTACTGAAATCAATCACAAAGCATTTCATACAGTCATAGAAACATGCATAATCAACCACAAACATCATTCACATCAATATCATAGGTTAAAGTGGATCAAACATACCCAAAATCCCATATTTCCCCTTAAGCATGTTTAGGTGAAACTAATGATAGGATTAGCAAAACTTAACAAAATTAACCCAAATTCATATCAGAGGTCTAAAACATAATTTAGGAATTTATGAACATTTTTCCCGAATTTTACCATGCTTAAATTCGCTAATTAACACTAATCACCCCTAATTAGTCATAATTAGTGTAAAACTATGCAAATCACTCACCTTAGCCACAAAATAAACTAAGATCTGAAATAATTCTCTGATTTGGTGTGAATCTCAATGCCAACAGCAGCTCCTATGTTGATTTGGTGAAGATCTTCCTTGATTAGGGGTTGCTAAGCTTAATCCTTGACCAAAAGATGATTTGGAGGTGATTTAGAGGTTAGAGGCCATTTTTAGGGATCCTTGGTGATAAGTGGAGGCTAGAAAACTGAAATGGAATGATTCTCCATCTCATTTCAGCCCTCCCATAACCCTAATCGCAAAATGGGTTATGGTCCTACTCGCTAATCACCCGATTTGGCCCGGTTAAGCAGTTTTTCACACTCCAAACCTTGTTTCAGCCATATCTCCCAAACGGTAAGTCCGTTTGGCTAATGTGACCACTCTACGGAAAGGTAAACCATCAAACGAATCAAATGGAAGTGGTTTCAAGTCAGGATTCCTTTCCAATCGAAAGTTATGGCCAAAACAGTACCAACTAGGGGCAAAATGCTCATTTAAAAATCGACAAAAATCATAAGCATGGGAAATGACTCTAATAGTTATTTCCCAAAGTTATATAACCATAGGACTTCATACGGGAAAGAAATAAATATTCTACAATCCTATGATGTGTAGAATACGGGTCATTACACTCTCCCCCCACTTAAGAAATTTCGCCCCCGAAATTCCCTAATCCAAACATACACAAAGGTTCCCACATGCCTATCAATCATAAAGCAACAATCAAACATGCAAAACAAGCTAAACAAGTCTATCCTAGCATGCGGAAAACTAAATTGTAAAGTAAATCTTACCAGGTAAAGAGTTCTGGATGCATCTTCCTAATGCTCTCCTCTGTCTCCCAAGTACAATCATTCTCGTTCTCGCCCCACTGAACCTTGACTAGCTTCACCGCCTTCCTTCGAAGTTGCTTCGTATCGTGCCCCACGATACGAATCGGCTTGCGGTTCCCAACCGCCTCGGGTTCTACTTCGAAGTCCTCTAACTGATCAGGTGAAATAGTCACATCTGAGTCGTGAACGAACTTCCTTAGTTGGGAAACATGAAATACATCGTGAACTCCCGCCATTTTCTTTGGTAAGCCAACTCTATATGCCAAATTCCCGACTAGTTCAAGAACAGGGAACGGGCCAACAAATCTTGGTTCCAACTTGCCTCTCCTGCCAAATCGAATCACGCTCTTTAACGGAGAGATCTTGACAAACACCAAGTCACCAACGGAGAATTTCAAGTCTCTTCTCCTCTTATCGGCATAACTCTTCTGCCTATCCTGAGCAGCTTTCATTCGTTGTTGAATGACCTTAATCTTCTCTGAAGTTTCTCTCACCACATCTGGTCCAAGCACAAATTTCTCGCCCGTCTCTATCCAACATGATGGTGAGTTGCACGGTCTTCCGTACAAAACTTCATATGGAGCCATACCGATACTAGATTGGTAGCTATTATTATATGCAAACTCTACTAGATGCAAATGGTCATCCCATGATCCACCGAAATCCAATATACAAGCTCTCAAGAGATCTTCCAATATACGATTCACCCCCTCCGTCTGACCGTCGGTCTGAGGATGATATGCGGTACTGAGATGTAATCCTGACCCTAGAGCCTCTTGTAAGCTCTTCCAAAACCCACTAGTGAACAATGGGTCTCGGTCACTCACAATGCTTTTGGGTACTCCATGAAATCTCACTACCCACTTCATATACAATTCTGCCAACTTGGCTGCTGTTCTGGTCGATTTGACTGGTATAAATCTTGCACTTTTAGTCAATCGATCCACAATTACCCAAATGCTATCATGTCCCGATCTAGTCCTTGGTAGGCCATCGATGAAATCCATCGAGACTTGCTCCCATTTCCATTCGGGAATTTCTAATGGTTGCAAAAACCCACTAGGCTTCTTTTGCTCAACTTTAACTAGCTGGCAATTCATGCATTTGGATATAAACTTCCCAACGTCTTTTTTCATCCCTTCCCAGTAGTAGGTCTGTCTCATGTCTCGATACATCTTATTACCACTGGGATGTATAGTCAGTTTTGAGTGATGACATTCTCTAAGCACTTCATCTCTCAAACCATTCACGTTGGGCACAACTAGTCTTCCATCCTTCCGAAGCCATCCATCTCGATCAAGCCCATACACATTCATCTCCTCACCTATACCCATCTCTAACTTGGAGATGATTTCTAATAGATTAGGATCGTCCCTCTGGCTAGAACCAATCCGCTCTATCAAAGTCGGTCTGATCGTCAAACTAGCTAGCATAACTGGATCCAATTCGCACCTTGGTCTGAAATCAAACCCCGCGATATACTCCAGTTGCTTCCATTCAAGAAACATTGCCCCTAAGCTGGCATGTCTCCTACTCAAGGCATCGGCTACCGCATTACCTTTCCCAGGTGTGTATGTGATATCAAAATCATACGAAGCCAAGAACTCTAACCATCTCTGCTGACGGAGATTCAGATCTTTCTGAGAGAAGAGATACTTTAACGATTTATGATCGGTAAACAGCTCAAATCTTTCTCCCAAGAGATAGTGTCTCCACATCTTCAGCGCAAATACAATCGCTGCCAATTCCAAATCATGGGTAGGATACTTCTTCTCATGCGGCTTTAGCTGTCGACTAGCATAAGCTACAACCCTACCTCCTTGCATCAATACTGCACCTAGTCCGGTACCACAAGCATCCGTGTATACCGTCATCTCTTCATTCCCTTTAGGAATGACTAATACTGGCGCACGCGTCAACCTCTCCTTTAGACTTTTGAAGGCATCCTCACACACTTCGTCCCAGACGAAGGACTGATTCTTCTTAGTCAATTGAGTCAACGGTGCTGCTATCTTGGAGAAGTCCTGGATAAACTTACGATAATATCCAGCTAATCCCAAGAAACTTCTTACATCTGTTGCATTCTTGGGTGTAGGCCAATCCTGTACCGTAGCCACCTTCGCAGGGTCCACGGCAATGCCACTCTCTGAAACAACATGACCCAAGAATCTCACTTCCCTTCTCCAAAAATGACACTTAGAGAATTTTGCTTTCAATTGGTGTTTCCTCAACACCTCCATCACTATCCTCAAGTGTCCCTTGTGTTCCTCCTCTGTCCTTGAGTAAACAAGGATATCATCCACGAACACAAGAACAAACTTATTCAACTGATCTCTGAATACTCGATTCATAAGATCCACAAAATAGGCTGTTGCATTGGTCAACCCAAATGGCATGACCAACCACTCATAAAATCCAGACGGTGTCCTAAATTCCGTTTTCGGAACACTCTCATCTGCTACTCGAAGCTGATGAAATCCTGTCGCGAGGTCCAACTGGGAGAACACTCTAGCTCCTTCTAGCTGATCAAACAAATCATCTATCCGCGGTAGAGGATACTTATTCTTCCTCGTCACCTTATTCAACTCGCGATAGTCCACACACAAACGAAGGGAACCATCTGCCTTAGTGGCAAACACAACTGGTGCTCCCCACTCGGAGACACTCCTTCTAATAAATCCCTTCTTCAAAAGATTGCTGACTTGCACCCCGACCTCTCTCTGCTCCCTTGGTGCCATACGATGAAGTGGCATCACTATAGGTCTGGCATCTTTCACTAAATCAATACAGAACTCAATCTCTCGGTGTGGTGGAAGCCCGGTCACCTCCTAGAAGACGTCTGGATACTGGCCAACCACGGGCACATCTGACAACTCATCCTACGGGATGTCGAGGGAATTTACAAAACTAGCCATAACCCCATCACTAGGTAGGCTACCAAACACTACCCTCCGCCCATCACCCGCCCTCACTGTCACCAAAAAGCCCTCGCAGTCTACCACCACCCCGTATCTTTGGAGCCAATCGACTCCCAATATAATGCCATACCCGGTAAAGCCCAAAACAAAGCAATCACATACAAACATACATCCATGACTCGATAAGACCAAATTCCTGCAAATCATACTAAGGCTAGTCGAACCACCAATCGGGTTCATCACAATCAATGGTCTATCGACTATCTCGGGTTCCAGTCCCAACCTATCTACCAGGTCACTAGATATGAAGGAACGGGAAGCCCCAGTATCAAACAAAACTCGAACTGGTATATCATAAATAGAAAGCATACCTTGAATAACAACATTCTTTCCTTTCTCCGCCGCAGTTGGGGCATTCGACGAAGAAGGAACAACATCAATAGCATATGCTTTCACAATCTGCTTCTCCTTAAGAGGTTGCGGACACTTATCTTTCTGATGTCCCACTTGGCCACAATTGTAGCACTTCCTTTCCGCTGGCTTGGCCCGACATTCCTTAGCATAGTGGCCCTTCTTTCCACAGTTGAAGCACTCAAAATCCTTCTTGCTCTTTTTCTGGCCACCCTTTGATTGGTCCTGCTTCCCCTTATTCTGAGAATTATTCTTGCCTCCACCACCTGCTTGCGGGTTTGACCCTTCTGCAGATGCAGCCTCAGTCTTTGACTTAGGGTAAAGACTCTCTGATCTCAAAGCTTTTCCCATAATCGATTCAAAGGTCTCATCGATGTGGTTGATAAGCCTTTCCCCCAAGTATCCATCCAAACAAGTAATGAACTTCTCATTCTTCTTTTCAGGAGTATCTATGAGAGACAGTCCATACTTCGACAAGGTGTCGAATTCAGCAATATAATCAGAAACTAACCTTCCAATCTGCTTAAGTTCCAAGAACCTCTTGAACAATACTGACTTCTGGGCAGCTGGGATAAACTTCTCGCTAAAGCGAGCCTTGAACTGATCCCAAGTAACTTGATCCTCTGGAGTAGCTGTTCTAATGGCATTCCACCAATTCATCGCTCGCCCTTGCAGCTGACGAGACGCTAGCCTTCTTTTCATCGCATCCCCGAGACCCAAGTCATCAAAGATACGGTCACAGCTATCCATCCAGTCCTGAACATCCGTGGCTGACTCCGTCCCGTGGAACGACTTCCCACCAAGATTAGTGTAATCTTTGCACAACTTGGCGAAATCGACCCTAGGCGCCTGCACTACTGGGCCACCACCAACTCCGGGATTGGGAATTTCCCCTTGCACTTCTTTGAGCATGTCTCTCATGAGGTTAGTAAACATAGCCCTCATGTCAGCGGCATTCCCTTGGTTGGTCCCTCTACCAGCACCTCTCATGTCTCGTCTCATCGTTAATCTGTAAAAAGGAAACGATTAACGACCCCATAGTGGTGCTAGTGCAGTGCGACTTCATATTTATACTACTAATAGTATATACATACATAGCTTTTGAAAACCAAAGTAATCACAAATACGCGCTCTCATATACGTACTATCTCTCCCTGGTGTCTTTCCCTAGGTTAACTACGCAACCTAGAGCTCTGATACTAAGTGTGACAGCCCGCCCCGCACCAATCGACGTTTATTCCAAAAGTGCGATGTACACATGTCCAGTTAGCACGGAACGGGTCGCCAGAAGGAAAAGGAAGAAGGAAATGATCATATAAAGAACCTGTAGAATGTCTCACAGCGCATCGAACAAAATATAATAATAACATACTTGACATAAAACAGGAGAGACAGTGCATAATCTGAAAATCAGAACTAAACATCATAGCAGCGGAAATCCAAAATACAGCTTATTACAACTTTCAAACTGTCTCAAAGCAAAGTAAGATAAGTGAGGTACACTACTAATGCCCAAGTAGCGACCACCAACGACACAGGGAGAATGTGTATATATATATAATACGTGGAAGCCTCCTGCCCGCCTCCGAATCAGCTACTCGCGCACCACCAGCTAACCTGTCTCTAGTCTGCTGGTGTGAGCACCTAGAGTAATAAGAAGAGACATAAAACTCTGGGTCAGACATAAAGCCTGGTATGAGCGATAAGCATCTAAAGTGAACAATAACAGGTAGACTAAAACATACCTGAACCTGGACCTGCAACCAAAGAGTTAGCACTACATACTGTACAACACTCTAAGGTATCATATCAAACAGTGTAAAGATACGGAGGTGGGGGAGGTGTGCATGTCATAATGATGGCAAACAATCAAGCATAGCATCCATCCTCACATCTCTCACTCAGTGCTTAAAGCATACGATATTCACCACTTCGATCACCCCACATTCCTTACTACGATCACTTTGCCCCATGAAGTCATAAATGGCTTCACTGCACTGATAACGTAGCCACTAATCCTTTGCTATGTCCACTTTGCCCCATAGAGTCACGAGAACCCCACTGCACTGGCTCATAGCCTTACCAATCCTTACTATGTCCACTTTGCCCCCATGGAGTCACAAGAACCCCACTGCACTGGCTCATAGTCTTACTACGCATCACCTTGCCCCTCGGGTCATAATGACCCTACTGCACTGATAACGTAGTCTTGCTACCATCACTTTGCCCCTCAGGTCATAATGACCCTACTGCATTGATAAGTAGCCCATCATTCCTTTTTAGTGGTGAATCGAAGTTATGAACGTCGACAACTCCTTAGCACACGTCCCGCAGCAAAGTCCAGCCATGAAGTGAACTCCTTGGTTCCCAACTGGTTCCGGGATCCTGAGCTCTAACTTCCCCTATTGGACTACCTTTGCATCTCGGGTTATTGGTCAATACTGGGTCGGGTCGGGTTTCTCCTCAAGCCATCGGTTCGGGTCGGTGTCCTTCCTCCATTCGGATCGGGTCTCCTTCTGGTGCGGTTCGGGTCGGGTACTCCTTCTGGTGCGGTTCGGGTCGGGTACTCCTCTGTGTTCGAGTCGGATGCTTCTCTTCGGGTCGGGTCGGGTCGGGTGCTTTCCTTCAGGTCGGATCGGGTGTCCTTCTAGTTCGCGTTTTCGATCCCCCTTCATATGCTCCTATCCGATCCGCTTCCGTGCTCCTGCTCTGATTCGTCTTCGTGCTTCCGATCCGATCCGTCTTCTTCGATCCGATCCGTCTTCCTCTATCCGATCCAATCCCAGTTCAGCTAGCGTGGCCTTCCTTTTTGCCACTTTTCCCTTGTGTTGGGTTCCGATCCGATCAGATTCTTTGCTCAGTTCAACATATCCGATCCGAGCCCCCTTATCCGATCCAATCCGAACCCTGCACTGTTTTCTGAAACTATTCCAGCAAGTGTTTACGCCATTCGACGACGTTTTCAACCATTCTAACTATTGAAATCAATCACAAAACATTTCATACAGTCATAGCAACATGCATAATCAACCATAAACATCATTCACATCAATATCATAGGTTAAAGTGGATCAAACATACCCAAAATCCCATATTTCCCCTTAAGCATGTTTAGGTGAAACTAATGATAGGATTAGCAAAACTTAACCAAATTAACCCAAATTCATATCAGAGGTCTAAAACATCATTTAGGAATTTATGAAATTTTTTCCCGAATTTTACCATGCTTAAATTCGCTAATTAACACTAATCACCCCTAATTAGTCATAATTAGTGTAAAACTATGCAAATCACTCACCTTAGCCACAAAATAAACTAAGATCTGAAATAATTCTCTGATTTGATGTGAATCTCAATGCCAACAGCAGCTCCTATGTTGATTTGGTGAAGATCTTCCTTGATTAGGGGTTGCTAAGCTTAATCCTTGACCAAAAGATGGTTTGGAGGTGATTTAGAGGTTAGAGGCCATTTTTAGGGATCCTTGGTGATAAGTGGAGGCTAGAAAACTGAAATGGAATGATTCTCCATCTCATTTCAGCCCTCCCATAACCCTAATCCCGAAATGGGTTATGGGCCTACTCGCTAATCACCCGATTTGGCCCGGTTAAGCAGTTTTCACACTCCAAACCTTGTTTCAGCCATATCTCCCAAACGGTAAGTCCGTTTGGCTAATGTGACCACTCTACAGAAAGGTAAACCATCAAACGAATCAAATGGAAGTGGTTTCAAGTCAGAATTCCTTTTCAATCGAAAGTTATGGCCAAAACAGTACCAACTAGGGGCAAAATGGTCATTTAAAAATCGACAAAAATCATAAGCATGGGAAATGACTCTAATAGATATTTCCCAAAGTTATATGACCATAGGACTTCATACGGGAAAGAAATAAATATTCTACAATCCTATGATGTGTAGAATACGGGTCATTACATTCTCTGTTTGAAAACGGTCGACCGGTGGCTTTTGGGCGGTCGACCGGTTTCATCCTGAAGGGATGCGACGATCTAGAATTGGAACGGATACAATCGTTTCGAATAGTCGTCACGTTTCGCTGCAAGGATACCTCTTCTTCATCGCTGGAAATAGCGACGCTTTTCGAATAGCAACAGATGTGACTGTTGCAAATAGACATCACACTTCGCTGTCTATAAGTATCAACGCTCAGAACTGTTGCAAATCATTGAGAATCCTTCTTCTTCCTCTACAATTCTACTACGCCACTGAACTGTTGCAAAACGGTTCTATCTGAAACACTTATATAGTGTTTCGATTCTGAAACTGTTGTAGAATTGTCAACTTATACTTCCTCTTCTATTCTACATTCTAAATTGCATCTTCAGCAATCAAATATCAGAGTGTCCTTGGTCGGATCAAAATCGTACAAATTTTGAATCCGATTACGCTGTTTCAAGGCTTCATTGAATCCTGAAGTCAATAGTTCGTTAACCCGTTTGTACCTGGTGGGTTGAACTATTGTCTGAAAGAATTTGCTCCGCAAATCCTTGAAGTCAGAAGTACGGCATTTATTCTCCTCCATTATCGTCTCAAAGCACAAAATCCCCAACAACTTGGGTATTACGCCAGTTGCTACTACTGTTGTTAACCCATTCACAACTATGTCTATTTAAGCATCTGCTGCTTCTGTTTCTCACTTTCAAAATCTCAAGTTGACAACATTTTCCTTTGATTGCTGCTGCTGCTTCCTACAACGCTGTGGCATGTACTGAAAGTTAGGTACCTTGTTTAGGAGATTCAGGTGTCATTGAATGTTCTTTGGCTGGTGACACGATTGGAGATGTTTCTTGTCACAAGTATGATGCGAATGATGGTGTAGAAGGTAGCTTAGATGCTTATGTTCAGGAAAATCAAGTTCTTGCGGAACGCTCGACAGGTGCTTGTTCAAATGCCATTTTTGTGGCTGATTTGAGTGAGCCTGCTGAAACATCTACGGATGATTATCTTAATCTGAAGCCTGCTGAAATGTCTATGGATGATTATCTTAATTCGAAGCCCGCTAATCCAGTCACTATGGAGGTGCAGCTGCATTAGCCTGCCTTTGAACCTTGTAAAAAGCCTGTGTAAACCTCTTTGAAACCTCTTCGTTGAATTTTTGGAGAAACCAAAAGGTGACCAACTTCAAGCATCAAAAGTAAACATTTACATGTAAAAAGAAAGCAACAGATGGAATTGCAAAAGCTTTCAAGTAGTTGATATTAAACTTTCATCTTGGTGAGCATCATATCAGAATGTTCTTATATCTTAAGATGTAATTAGGAAAGGTAACTAACACAATATGTTGTCTTTTTTAACTTATACAACAAAAAGGGCATGAAGAAGAGGGGGGAGTGGGGGGGGGGAACCAAAGTTTCAAATGTATAACTTATACATCATCATATCAGAATGTTATGTTTCTATTATGCTTAAAAAACTGCAAAACAGGCACTGTGGTTAAGTAAGTGCATTGTATAAATCAATATGGTCTTAATTGTGGTTTAACTCAGTCTTGAAGCAGAATGTAAATTGAATTGTAGAAGGATGGATCCTTCAAAACGGAATTTAATTTCCAAGATAGATTTTTTAATACACTCTTTTGGTGAGTGTTAAGTTTGCAGTGCAAGTAGTAAGTAAATCAGTCTTTTTTAAAACAAAAGATGCGATAATTTTAATTTACCCTTTCAAAAAAAAAAGATATACAAATGAAAGGGACTTCGTTTGTATTAATAGATGTTGGAGGCCCGTTGAACTGTGGAAATTTAAATGGCCAGGATATCATTCAAAATACTAGTTTGGGCAAGTTTAGTTCTTCCACTATTACTCGTAATATGAATATGATTCACCAATTTATTACACCAATAAAATTTATGTAAAGTATGACTAGCATTCTTGGTAGGAATTAAGTGTTATGCTTGAGCACTCAAGTTTTGGACAGTTAAAGGAGTTTCTATATCAATTCAATTCTCCTTTGCTCCCCTCTTTTGTAGGCGTTTGATTAGGAAATTTCAGAGCTAGACACACTTAGTGAAGAATCCTACAAAGATAGCATATTGATTATGTACGGATAATGGAGTATTTTATTGTATCAATATTCTCAATATCCATATACCCAATTTTGGGTAAAATAGCTTTATAGCGAATAGTTTCACCAGTAGTCTGAGATTGTTATGATTTCAGGTGAATAGCTTTATCCTTGAGTAAATAGTTTCATAAATAAATTGACAGTGTTTGGTCTCCGATCCAATATATTTTTTTTTAATGAATATATGCTAAAAAAAAAACATTTCACATTAATTGGAGATATAAGATTCAAGACAAAGAAGAATGAGTCGGTTCCTAGCTTCTACACTTTATTTTCATTTGTAAATGGAATATTCACATCTGTGTATTCTGTTTCTTTATGTTATTTTTTTCTTTGTAGAATGCTTAGAAAACGAGTTGAAAAGGGGAGATGGACAGAAAAGTTTGTGTCTAGGTATACTATTACATTAATAATTTTAAGTTACATTTTATTCCATTTTTTGCTATATGTGAGAAGTATTAAAATGAAATATTATTTAATTTTTTTTGCAATATGTGAGAAGTGTTGAAATGAAATATGCCAATGGTTGAACGTAAAACATATGCATCATGATATTGGTTTTTCCTGTTAATAGATCTTAAATACCATAAACACAAATCAAAGGCTCATCTTGTACATGATAAAAAGCATGAAAAAGAAGCATCCATCTGTATGCATAAATTATGACATCCCATTCATAGGATTCCCTACACCAATCCATGATTCCCAGGTTTACATGTAAATTGTTCACATACTGCGTTGTTTTCTAATATTTTTAAAATTTAATGCTTTAGCAGAGTACAATTCAAAGATGGGTTGGTAACCTCCTCCCCTGATGTCCTTCAACTTGAATTGGGATCTGATGTGGAATTTGTATTGCTTGCATCCGATGGTTAATGGGACTATCTTAAGAGGTTCACCCCTTTATTTTGTAGTATACATTCTTATTTCAATCTTTGTAATGATTAAATATTATGGTTTGAAAGTTTGTATTTTTCCGCGCTAAAGCAGTAATTCTTGTTAGAAACCAACATAAAAAACATGGAGATCACGACCATGGGTTTTACTCACTAATGATGCCATTTCAACTAAGAAAATATGAATACTTCTATGGATTGCCTTGTGTGGGTAATGATTTTCCACTCGAGATGCATCCCACCTAAAAAAGTATTAAAATTTACAAATTATAGTAAGTGACTTTTGGTTGAATGGGCCATTTTATAATCTAATTAGAATATGTGAACTGCATATCAAAATTATTGGTTAATGTAAAATTTAATTAAATGCGGTGAGGAGATATAAAGACATTGCTCACATCATAAGCGAGGGTGATGCAGATGAAAGTACCAAGCTAAACAAAGAACCAAAGCACATTAAGGATGAGCTCCAAGAACTTGAATTCTTTTTCAGTGTTTAAAAATCTAGTGTGTCAGTAATTAGACGGAGATTTATATTTGTTTTATGTTATGTATTTTTTTAAGCATATGTATTGTTTATTAATGCCATTTTGACTTATGGATGTAGCTGTATTTGAGTTTACCAAAATATATGTTATAAACTATCGTTTGTCATGTTCAATGAATGTGACATTGTACTTTGTTGATATATATTAATAATATTGCTAATTTGGTTCTATATGGTTTCCTCGTATTGATTCAAGTAATTTAAAATATAGTAGTAGTATAATAGAAATTATTTAAAATGTCATAGCTATAGCGTACAAAAATTTAAAATTGTAATTTTATTTGTACAACGTATGCATGACATAGCTAACGCTTATGAATTAGGATGTAAGAATGACATAGAAATGCATAGGTTGTAGGTAATAGATAGGAAATCTAGGCATAGCCAAGGCGTAGGGAATTTTGTAGAAAACATCTGGCATAGGAAAGGCGTAGGAAATATATCTGGCGTAGGAAACTTATGCGGTAGGAAGGGCGTAGGAAACATATCTGGCGTAGGAAGGGCGTAAGAAACATATCTGACGTAGGAAATATATTTGGTATAGGAAGGGCGTAGGAAACATATCTGGCGTAGGAAGGGAGTAGAAAACCGTACAACGCCTGGTGTAGGAAGGGCGTAGAAATTTTTTTTGTCACGCTAGATTTTCCGATGTCAGTTTGGCGGAGGTACGACGTAGGAAACTAATAATTCCTATGCCTTACCTACGCTAAACTAGCGTAGGAAAATTAGGAAATTCTTGTAGTGTAATGTTATTAATCTCATCAAATGGATTGCTTCTAAGGCATAAACTCTAATAATTTCTTATTTTTTGCAGGACCCACTTAAGAAGAGAGGAAAGTGGATATTCGACAGTGGTAGCTCGATATAAGATAGGAGACAAAGATATGCTGACAAACATCATTTACTCAGATGGAGGTTTTGTCTCTTTTGAAGATAATTCCAAGGGATATATCATCAGCAAAAGCGATGTGAGCAATTACGACACATGTAATTTACCTCTCCATTAAAATGTTTTATTAGTTAAGAATCAGAAACACAATTTATTAAGTATGTTATTTTATGTTGCTACTGTGTATTTATAGTATGTTATGGAATGGTTATTTACGTATATGTTTCAATTCTTAGCAATTGTATATATACTTTGGGCAAACATTAATCTTCCTTTTTGTCGATAACAGAGGGTGATAAATACCAATATTTATCCTAGAATGCAAGATATATGTCACCACATATTCAGGGGGAGTAAATATAAATATTTAATATTATACATCATTGTATAGTATCTTCATTTACAGGTTGTCATCAATCAAAAAAGGGGATAATATTGAGTAAAGTTTCTGATCTATGAGAAGAATCCTACCTTGCAGCATGAAGACTCAACGATAAAAACGACAAAGGGGATAACAACTACTTTGGAGACAAGACTTCGAGTATGATACACAAATTTTTTACTATAGAGTTCTAAGTCTTAGGGTATAATTGTTAAGATCTATCCTATAGATTGTTATAGAGCTATTTTATTATGATATAAAACTAGATTATATATAAGATATATATGTGCATGTATGCAGATTGCACACACTGTCAGGTCAGTTAACTGACATAATAATGTGTGCGATCTGCACACATGCACATATATATCCTATATGTATGTATATATATATATATACATATATATATATATATATATATATATATATATATATATATCTGCGTGTGTGTGTACATACAAGTGTGAACCCGTGCTTCGCACACATATTTCAGCTAACATTTTTGTGCGTTGTCACATAAATAACATTAACATAATTAACTTGAACATTTTATTTTATTCATTTATTACCAAATATTTCCTGGTATTGAATAGATGTTCGTTTCATTATAGCACTATTATTCTAATTTTCTGAATAGTGTGTTATTACTTAAACAATAAAACTTATTTGTATGCATTTGAGCATACAAAAGACAAAGATACAATTACAAAGATCTCCCACAGAAATATGATTTTTTAAATGGATATATTTAGGATTAGCAAGGTAGAAGTCAGGAATCCATTTAATAGTTATCACAAATGCTCTAGAACAAATAAAAGTTCACCAATAGAAGGAAAAAGTAAAATATGCTAACATTACCATCATAATAAATAAGTTCAACTGTAGGACATTAAGGATCATTTTAAATTCCAAGTAGGCATCAAAGAGAGACGTAGAAGGTAATATTTCTGTCTACCTTTTTTGACTTGTAGTCAAAGTATTTTGCATGTCCAGTAGCACAAAATTAGCCGGTACAATATGCAAAAGTAAACTCCCACAAAACACAACCAAGAATTTGTTGTGAAGTTTTCAATCAAAAAAGATAACACCATTAGTTTTACAGTAATTCTATATACATTAAGAATATTATAAAACTGGCTTGCTTCTCCAACAGGAAAACTACGTCGTGGTTGTTCTGGAATAAATTCCAGATGTTTAATTATATACCCCATTGATTTTCTCCTGTCCAATTCTTTATCGGCATCTCTTTGATTCTTTATCTCTGGTCATTTCAGCATAATCCAATAAAAAAATGTCAAAGAATTGATCTTATATGGTAGCAATTACCATTAAGCAGTGGCTAGATAGCTTAAGTAAATACCGAAGAAAAAATATAAGGACACTTCAACTAATTTGTAGGAACTCATAGTATACTGCTACTATAAATTATACAAACAAATATAATTAAATAAGCTCTTATAGACACATCTGTAAACTCTAAACAAATAACCGAAGTGTTGAATAGTTTTACATAATTGAAACAAAAATTGATCTAATTTACCTGATTGAACTAGTGGTTTCATGGAAAACCAGTTTACACATAATTGTGCTAAATATATCGCAAAGAAAAATTCATAATGGAAGATAATGAATAAAAATAGGAACGCTAAGTGGAGGAATAAAGAAAAACCAACTTGTGGGTGGCTCACATGAAAAAATTTTCAAGCTTAAAATTTTAGTATTGTACTATATCAACAAAGCATGCAAGTTTGCAATTTTTAGTTTTGATATAATACATGTGTTGTATTGTGACTAAATGATTTAATATGGTGGGTCATTTTTATCCTTTGAGTTGCACCATTCACGGTCCGTGCACTACCGTTACTACTGAGCAAGTAGTATTAAATTTTCCAATATCCAATGGTATGTAACTACTGTTACATTCCATGGTTGATACTTTCATACACTTTTTCTAGGTCATGCATAAGCAAAGATCCAATACAGTTGCACTAACCAATAAAATTTAAATAAGTAATTGTAGTTTAAAGGTTTTTGACAAGTATTAGGATTTTAAGAATATATGTAGTTAAATATAAAATAAACTCCTACACATATTATTACTAACTTTGTCTTTGACTATAGGCAGATTAGTTTGCTCGATGAATTATATTTTAGTTTTTTCAATTCATAATTTATTGACTGGTCGACGCATGAATTCATAAGTAATTATATTTTTTAGTTTTTTCAATTCATAATTTATTCATAATTATATTTTAGTTTTTGGTTTAATTTTATTATTCGATTTACATAATACCACAATCACTTATTTGATATGAATTAGATAGTATCTTTAGTCTACGTAATGTCCTATATTATGTTTCATTATGATAAACTACAATTTTATAACATAATTTTCTAGTTAATAAGTTTCAGACCTAATTTTTAATAATTAGTACTTTTATGTTTTCATTATATATATATATATGTATATGTATGTATGTATATGCATGTTGGCTCAAAATTTTGCATATATATGCATCAAGCAATTTTTTTTGAAATATAATAAATTGATGTCTAAAATTTGTTCATGCAGCAAACAAAAGGAAAATGGAAAGGAACACTACACCAAAAAGGTCAATTTGAAATGGTAATAGTATGTTACTAAAAATTTTGGAAACACTTTACAAGTGCTGCGGATTAGTATGTTGCGTATTTTTGCAACACTTGTAATGTGTTTCAGATTAACAAATTGAAACCCTTACGAACTGTTTCAAATTGATAAACCGCAACACTCAAAAAGTGTTCCAAATTGGTGAACCCCAACACTCACAAAAAAGTTTCAAACTGACGATCTGAAACACTAAGAAAAGATTTCAAATTAACAAATTGAAACGCTTACAAAGCATTTCGAATCGATAAATTGCAACATGAACAAAGTGTTTTAGACAAACAATTAGAAACACTCATCAAGCATTTCAGATTGGTAAACTACAACAATTAATAAGTGTTTCAAATTGATAATCTATAAAATTCATTTGACGTTTCAGACTGATAATCTATATATATATTTGAAAGATACAAATTTACAATTCAAAACAATTTTGCAAATTTTCTGCCTCATATTGTAAACATATCTAAATAATATATAAACAACAAATCAATGTGTGTGTGTATATGTCCATATGCGTACATTCCATCGAACAAAATTAAAATATTAAAAAAAACATGGTACAACTTTATTTAAAAATTACATCAAAAAGTAGTTTGTCGCGTATTCCTAAAAGTCGTCACAAACGTAATTATATTATGTTAAAGACTATAAAATAACCTATCAACCAGTTAATGCAAATCCATCTTGAATGACAGCATGGTCGCTCACTCAATTGAATATTTTTCCAACTGTGGCTGTTGGACTCCTACCTGAATGTGAGAGCACGCTGGATAAATCTCTCACATGTAAATGTTGGTTAGTTGCATTCCTAATCCTCGAATCAGCGCTGCTTTGTCATGAACTATTCCTGCATTTTATCATAACTATGACATTTCAAACATCCCGGGAAATCAGAGCCAATTTAAAATTTTTATTTTGGAAATTTTAATGAATTTTGAATATTTAAAATGATTTATTTTAAATAATAACGACAAGAAATTTATCATGAATAGAATTGGAACATATAATTTATTTGAATCGAAGTTAGAATATAAATATATTTTAAAATATAAAAGGAATTGGAAATGGTGCGGTAGTTTGAAAATTTGATTTCAAACTTTAACTGAATGTACAGGATTCAAAATAAACCGGATTTTGGCAAAACAAGAAATATTTAAATCTGTTTAAAAATATCTTTCTAACGAATCTGAAAAATTGAAATTTCATAGCGGGAATAAAAAGTTATGGCCAGTTAAATATTCAGAATAGTTGTTATGGAAAAAATATAGCCCTTAAAAATAGATATTTTGCAAATGACCTCCGTTTTCGACGAAACCACTTTTGTTGGGTCTGAAATATCAAATTATTGCTACTTTCCAAAATTCATAATTTTTGGAATTAATATGTGAGCGTAGCACTAGAAATCGTGTGTGGTCAATTTTTGTCAATTTGGATCGACCAGAAATTGGCCATTTTTCAAACGGTCTCCAAATTCGACGAAATTAGTTTTGTTGGGACCGTATCGTCCAAACATAGCTAGATTTATTTTTCGGGAATTTTTGAAGTCAGTATGTGGCCCCAGTAAATTAAAATATACGTTTAAATTGAATATATAAACATTAATATTTTAATTTGAAGAAAAAATAATCAAACAGTCGAATTGGATTTCGAAACATATCCCATTGTGTCCGGAATAGGACTATTTAGTTAGGGGCGACAGTCGTTGGGTTTGATTTAGAGTTCCGATACAAAATCTCCTTTTTATGAATTAAATATTATTATTATATATATATATTATCCCAAGCCCTAATCTACTTCTGAAATCCGCCGTCCCCAATTCCAAACCGACGAACGAATTCGCCCCAGATTCCCCTCTCAAATCGCACCCAATCCGTTCAGTAATTAGAAGATTCATAAAACAAAAATCGTGCTACTCTCCACGATCTTCAAATCCCTACCAACCTCGTTAGAAATGGTGGAGCAAGTAGCTCTATTTTCGAGCTCAACAGGCCCGACTTTTGAGCGGGATTGGGATCGTTGCTGACCACCAGAGGTGGCGATGATGGCATGCGTGGTGATCTCGTGCGGAGGCGCATCGAGGGGGGCACCGATCGTCGTCCGATCACTGGTGGTGGCGGCTACGGGGAACCCTAAGCGATGAAGGGAGTTTGGTTTTGCACTAGTAAAAGGAAACGACGATGATAACGTTTTCAAAATGTTATTAAGGTTAATTAAACTTCAATTAATTTCGTTAATTATTTATTTATTTAACTAATGTAATCAACGTATTAACGGCCATAACTTTTATATATGAGGTCCAAATTTAACGAAGCTGGATCCGTTGCGATCGTGGGGTCGAGAGCTTCGCAACAAGACTAACCGGGCCCAATTTGGAGCATGTTGGAATTTCGGACAAATTCAAATCCAAATTGTTCAGAAATTTAGATAAACACTAACGGAGTGGATCCCAATGTGAGAATTTCTCACTATAATTTCTTGTACAGTTATTTATTTTATAACTGCATATATGAACTGCTCCCCGTCGTCCACAACCCATGGACGACTTGTTTGATTGTATTGTGTTGTGGAAATTGATTGTGATATGAACTAAATAAAATATTCATGTATTGAATAAAATATTTAAACAATAAAAATTACATTTTTATTGTATATATGAACTAAAAAAAATATTCATGTATTGAATAAAATATTGAACAATAAAAATCACATTTTTATTGTATATATGAACTGAATAAAATATTCATGTGTTGAAATAATTAATCATAAACAAATCAGACGGTTTGTTAATGTACCCCCATTTATCTGATATGGAATGGGACGATATATTTTACACATCGCCCAACTGCACAAATAAAATCAGTATTTGTTGTTTGAAAACCCCACACGGGTATTGGGATGATTGAAATAAAGTATATTTTGAAATAGAAATATTTTAAAATAAATAATATTTTGAAATAGAAATATTTTAAAATAAATAATATTCTGAAATAGAAATATTGGAAGATAAAGAATATTTTGAAATAGAAATATTGCAAAATAAAGAATATTTGAAATAGAAATATTTTAAAATTACACATATTTTAAAATAATATTCAGCGAAGGATAAAAATATAAATTTGATGTCCGATTTTGGATGGACACGAAATATTGAAATGTGTGAAGCCGTGTTGATTGGATATGCGCTATTTCAACGCGAACGATATTTATATCGACTTTATTCATTCTTATAATGAATATTGAAAAGGGAAATAATTTCAAAATCAAATATTTTGAAAATATTATCATTTATATATAATGATATGGGATATTCAATTTTGATTTAAAATTGAAATGTAAAAGGGGAATTGATTTTAAAACGAATTTATAAAATTCGTTTTGAATGATATATACATAGTATATATTATATATATATATATATAATAGCCTGAATAGAACGCGCCGCGCAGCGACCGTTCGCGAATTTCGACCATTGAATTCGCATTGACGTTTCAGGAGATCCGGCCGTCGGATTCTCCTAAAACCAGAACCGTTGGGTTCGTATCGAAAAGAGCTTTTCAACGGATTAAGATATTTGAAATCTAACGGTTGGATTTGGAGATACATCAAAATCAAATTTGGAAAAGGTCGCTATGGATGCAGTTCGATGGCCGTTATTGGAAATCGACTGTACGGGCCTTGATTAAATTATTAAAAATATCAATAATTTGTGTAAAATCATTATAAAGGATTTAGTAAGAATTGGGATGAAAAATTCCACATTTGAAAAGATAAAAATATATTTTTATCAAAATGAACTAGTTATGAACTAGAATTGTAATCCAGAATTTTTAAATAAATAAATTGGATTTGAAATGGTTTTAAAAATAACCAGAATTTCCAATATATAAATTGAAATGGATTTGAATCAAAATTATCTTCAGAATATTTCGATACTGGATTCCGTGATTATAGGGACACTGTGGAGGAATTTGGAAGATATATATATATATATATATTGTTATTCCGATACGATATTTGTTGATTTCAGAATTTGATATTGAATACAAGCCGATATATTTTCGATTCAGAGCCTTGTATTTAATATCAGATGGGATTTTGGGTTTGTCGTGAACGATGTCTTCACTAACATTATTCTTAAACCCAGTTGAGGAAACATTAAATCTTTAATCTTAGATTTAAAGAAGAATTTCCAATTAATTATCATTTAATTGGAATTGAAATAGAATGTTAATTGGGTTTATTATGAACTGTGTTTTTACCAACATTCGTTCTTTAACCCAATTAACAATGAAATGTGATTTGGAAATTTCCAAAATAAATTGGATTGGAATGGAATTCGATTTGGTAATAATCGAAGTGAGCTTCTATGGAAGAAGACTGTTACTATATATGGAATTTAAAAGGCTTTGCCGTTAGTCCATTTATATTATTGGTTGGATAAGGAAGTTTATATCGATTATATACATTGATCTGTTCTCCGTGAAGATTCCATAATTAATGGAAAGTGATTTTGGGTTTATCGTGAACTATGTTTTAAATGACATTAGTTCTTTAACCCAGTTAAAGATAAGATTAATTTCTTAACTTTGAATAATTATTAAGAAATGATTTTTGGAGATGCAAACTAAATTAGATTTTTAATGAATCTTTAATTAGATTGAAAAGTGAATGTGATAATTTAAATTAACAAATTAGGGAAATAATCGTGAATGGAGTACTACCAGTTTTACTCCGAGCGATAGTTAAATCTGTAATTAGATTTGAACATGAAATGGTAATTAATTTTACCGTTAACACCGTGGGTGTTAGATAAGAAGTATTAACAGTTTTGCTTCATAGGATAAATAGGTTGGGATTGGGAAATAAAATAAATGATTACTTCGGTAAGGTTCGCTAATCCCGACTAGTTTGCAAAACCTTACTTCGGTTTAATTTGCGAAAAGAATATTTGAATAAAAGAATATTCTGGATTGGAATGAGGCGTATGTTGTGTTTGTGTAACACTTGTTTATAAAATACGCGAGTTATTCAGAAAGACCGAGTTTATTCCATTCTGAATAACTGATTCGACGATAAGTCGACGATGAAGACGGTGGTTGTAGACCGTAGGTCTTCACATCGTTTGGATGATTACTGATTTCTTGATTGGGCCGTACACCTGAGATAATGTAATAAGTGGTGATCGTCCAGACATATTTGGAGATCGACGGATATGCGAGGTCCTCTCTCCTGTATTGGATATACGGGACGAGGAATAAGGTGCCTTCGGTTTCGTTCAGAAGCAGAACGAACTCGCAAATGGACTGTGTGTCTGACATCGGATTTCATTCTGTGTGATTGATAGACATCAGCTGCATAGCGTGAATTGCCTGTATGGCATGCTGAGATCCAAATGATCAAGGCTTCTGTTGAAAAGCAGAGTCTTGTGGTTGATGATCAAAGCACGGCTTTAATATAACATAGCTTTGTGTATAGCGTTAATTCGCGAGCCTCACACCCCGGTGTGAACCAAAAACGGGAGAGGACCTTAGGGAGGACATGCGTTTCCTTCTAGCTAGAAGTGGTGTCAGCATTTTACATGCCCTGACGTTTTACTTATGTGGATGATGGAAAGCGAGGCGCCTCGGTATTTTCGGTCTCTGCGGAGCCGATGGATGGTTTGGTAGATATACCGGCCAGTTTTATGCCCCACAGGGCAGAAAACGCAGTGTTCAGGCATTTTAATCCACATCGAGTGCACCGGCCCTGACGATCCAAGGGTCACTCGAGCTCTGATCCTGAGGCTTGGGCTAGACAGTCTCGAGCGATAAGGACGATCCCTTACCTTGGTTCACAGATGGAAATCCAACTTCCAATATGTGACATTTCGGCTTCAATTGTAGAGCCTAGTATGGCGACATGATATATGGTACCCATGTCATTTATGATTGATACATTTATATTTGAAGTTGTTTTTTACACTATACACTTATTATAGTATCAAATGATTTGTTTTAAACATACCAAGCATGTTTGACTATTATAAGGGAAAATCCTATCCTCCGGCTTGCATTGCGTGATGGGACCTGGGTCTTATAATAGCTTCATTTTCTTTATTTAGCATTGCGCTGTATGTTTTATGCACTGGTATTCTTGGGATTAAACCCATTCCGGGTTAGACGGTGTGGTCCCTTGATTTACCTAACTTTAAAATCAAATTATTAATTTTTTAGTTCTCACACCAGTCACATGACTGACCTGGAGTTTATTGTTTTAAGCTAAACTCTGGGTTCCCCTATTTTCCATACGGGCAGCTAGTAGTTTTGGTTTTGTAGATTTATTTGTACAGGATCCTGGTTTTCAACTGGAGATATATTCGGAAAGTTCTGTATCTGTATATTTTATTCAGTTGTGTTATGTATTATTTTCTGCTGCATTGTAATTTGTAAATCTCCGATATGTATCAAATGTATATTATTCATTCATACTCTGTTATATTCTTGTACTCTGATGTAAATTGTTGTAATAAGCAATGAAATGTTCTTCTGCTTGCATTCCGATTTGTCGTGTTCTCAATTCAATCTAGGCTTTCCTGGAAGGGGAAGTTTGGGTTGTTTTAGTTTAGTATCGAAGCTTTTGTTTACAGAGCTCGAGAACAAGGCACATTAGAACCAAATGAAGGAATCCATCAGAGAATGGATTAGTAATATCAAATGAGAATGACTCGTTAGAGATTGGATCAGTAGTATCCTAGAATGAGTTCAAAGAGTTTTATTTTTAAAATAAAAACGAAAACAATTTTTGTTTTTAAAATTTAAACTGTATTATTCGTGTTTGAATATTTATTTTATATTGAATTTGGACAATCAAGTATATGAAGATTTTGAATATACGTGTAATTAACGTGTATTCGAAGTCTCAAATATACTGGATAGATATAGAATCACACTCTAATCGCCCGGAGATGATTCTGGTGATGCCCGGGCATCATCAATATTTATGTTCGAGTTTCGAAAGTGGGGTATCTATATATTTCCAATTGACTGGTGTGAGAACCAAAACTAGATAGGATTTATTGTTTGTAAATTGGCATCAAAAATATGATTTTTGACCATGTATTAAAGTTATGTGTTTGAGAAGCTAATCAACTAATTGATTATTGATTGTGGTGTGTGATTATTCCTTTAAAACCAACATGTGAATGAAAGGTAAATTTAGCCAACTCGATCAAATATTGAACTAGATTGAAATTTTGTTAGAGTTTCCTATATAGACATGCATATATACATTGAACAGGTAAATGGATTTGCTGTTGAGTAAAGAATTAATTTGCGTGCTCGACAAATAGGTAAACCTTAATCAGTTGGATGCTAAACTTTATTTATTACACAAACTACTCTGAATGCCATTGGACGCGGAGTGCTGGTCGTACTGTGTGAGATTATAAACGTCGTCATAGGATAGTAACAATTAATTTTGAACTACACTACGTGGCATACTACATGAAGATAGCATACTCTATCATATACCACATACGTACTTGGAGCTTGTGTGGCGAGGTTGAAGATTTACCATACAAGCGAGAGGCTTGTATGCGATGACTATATTTCAGGTTGAACCGAAGACTAATATGGACTATATAAAATATAACAGTAAATTGCCAGATTAATAAAAAAAAAACCATACGGGTCTAGAGTTGACAATAATCACGTCTCTCTAGTCATTAAGGCACAAGAACTATTTATCGGGTGACGAGAATTTATTCTCTGGAGTCATGATCTATACACACTCCCCTGTGGACACAAAGTTATATGACTAAAAATATGTGTATACTTTTTAGGATTTATTGGGTGCCTAATACGGCCTAATATATTTCCCAACCCCTCTCCGTACAAAGGAGCTTATGGCGAAATTTTTCGAAAATTTAGGGTGTTAGCCAAATTTTTGAGAAATTTGAAAATTCGTAAAAACTGAAAAGTTGAAGAATGAATGCCAGAATGAAAGTTGAGTTGATTAGTTAAACAACTTTCAGCTCCATTCCTTTTCAAGGACGAAAATATTTTAAGTAGGGAAGATTGTAACAACCCGGGAAATTAGAGTCAATTTAAAAATTTTATTTTGGAAATTTTAATGAATTTTGAATATTTAAAATGATTTATTTTAAATAATAACGACTAGAAATTTATTTTGAATAGAATTGGAACATATTAATTTATTTAAATCAAAGTTAGAATATAAATATTTATTTTAAAATATAAAAGGAATTGGAAATGGCGCGGCAGTTTGAAAATTTGATTACAAACTTTAACTGAATGTACAGGATTCAAAATAAACCGGAATTTGGCAAAACAAGAAATATTTAAATCTATTTAAAAATATCTTTCTAACGAATCTGAAAATTTGAAATTTTATAGCGGGAATAAAAAGTTATGGCCAGTTAAATATTCAAAATAGTCGTTATGGAATAAATATAGCCCTTAAAAATAGATATTTCGCAAACGACCTCCGTTTTCGACGAAACCACTTTTGTTGGATCTGGAGTGTCAAATTATTGCTAGGTTCCAAAATTCATAATTTTTGGAATTAATATGTGAGCGTGGAACAAGAAAACGTGTGTGGTCAAATTCAGTCAATTTGGATCGACCAGAAATTGACCATTTTTCAAACGGTCTCCAAATTAGACGAAATTAGTTTTGTTGGGACCGTATTATCAAAATATAGCTAGATTTATTTTTCGGGAATTTTTGGAGTCAGTATGTGGCCCCAATAAATTAAAATATACGTTTAAATTTAATATATAAAGATTTATATTTTAATTTGAAGAAAATATAATCAAAACAGTCGAATTGGCTTATGGAATATATCCCATTGTGTCCGGAATGGGGGTATTTGGCTAGAGGCGACAGTCCTTGGATTTCATTTGGATTTCGGATACAAAATCTCCTTTTTACGAATTAAATATTATTAAAAATACATACATATATATATATATATATATATATATATATATATATATATATATATATTATCCTAAGCCCTAATCTACTTCAGAAATCCGCCGTCCCCAATTCCAAACCGACGAAAGAATTCGCTCCAGATTTCCCTCTCAAATCGCACCCAATCCGTTCAATAAATAAAGAGATTCATAAAACAAAATTCGTGCTACTCTCCACGATCTTCGAATCCCTACCAACCTCGTCAGAAATGGTGGAGTGAGCAACTCTATTTTCGAGCTCAACAGGTCTGACTTCCGAGCGGGATTGCGACCACAGCTGACCACCGGAGGTGGTGATGTTGGCATGCGTAGGGAGCTCGTGCGGAGGCGCGTCGAGGGAGGGTGGTGTTAATCGCCGTCCGATCATTGGTGGTGGCGGCTACGGGGAACCCTAGGCGATGAAGGGAGTTCGGGTTTGCACCAGAAAAAGGAAACGACGATGATAACATTTTAAAAATGTTATTAAGGTTAATTAAACTTCAACTAATTTCATTATTTATTTATTTAATGTAATCAACGTATTGACGGCCATAACTTTTACATACGAGGTCCAAATTCAACGAAACTGGATCCGTTGCGATCTTGGGGACGAGAGCTTTGCTACAAGACTAACCGGGTCCAATTTGGAGCACGTTGGAATTTCTGGCAAATTCAAATCCAAATTGTTCAGAAATTCAGATAAACACTAACGGAGTGGATCACAATGTGAGAATTTCTCACTATAATTTCTTGTACGGTTATTTATTTTATAACTGCATATATGAACTACTCCCCGCCGTCCACAGCCCATGGACGACTTGTTTGATTGTATTGTGTTGTGGAAATTTATTGTGATTGTGATATGAACTGAATAAAATATTCATGTATTGAATAAAATATTTGAACAATAAAAATCACATTTTTATTGTATATATGAACTGAATAAAATATTCGTGTATTGAATAAAATATTTGAACAATAAAAATCACATTTTTATTGTATATATGAACTAAATAAAATATTCATGCGTTGAAATAATTATTTATAAACAAATCAGACGATTTGTTTATGTACACCCATTTATCTGATATGGAATGGGACGATATATTTTACACAACGCCCAACTGCACAAATAAAATCAGTATTTGTTGTTTGAAAACCCCACACGGGTATTGGGATGAAATTTGACATACACTGATCCCAATAATTAGTGGTATGTCAATCAATGGGTTGACAGGTTATGATGAGCGTTAAATATTTATTTTTAACGCTTATATAGTTGTAAATTGCACTTGGACGATGGTTGATTGTATATCACTATTGTTATGTACATGTGTTGTATGAAATCCATATAAATAAAATTATATGGTAATTGAATGTGTCTGATTCCAATTCAGAAATAAAGAATATTTTGAAATAGAAATAGTTTAAAATAAAGAATATTTTGAAATAGAAATATTTTAAAACAAAGAATATTTTGAAATAGAAATATTGGAAAATAAAGAATATTTTGAAATAGAAATATTTTAAAATAAAGAATATTTCGAAATAGAAATATTGAAAAATAAAGAATATTTTGAAATAGAAATCTTTTAAAATAAAGAATATTTTGAAATAGAAATATTGGAAAAAAAAGAATATTTGAAATAGAAATATTTTAAAATTACGAATATTTTAAAATAATATTCAACGAAGGATAAAAATATAAATTTGATGTCCAATTTTGGATGGACACAAAATATCGAAATGTGTGAAGCCGTATTGATTGGATATCCGCTATATCAACGCGAACGATACTTATATCGATTTTCTTCATTCTTATAATGAATATCGAAAAGGGAAATAATTTCAAAATCAAATATTTTGATCATATTATCATTTATATATAATGATATGGGATATTCAATTTTGATTTAAAATTTAAATGGAAAAGGGGAATCGATTTTAAAACGAATTTATAAAATACGTTTCGAACGATATATACATAATATATATATATATATATTTAATGGCCTGAATAGAACGCGCCGCACAGCGACCGTTCGTGAATTTCAACCATTGATTTCGCATTGACATTACGGGATATTCGGCCATTGAATTCTCCTAAAACCGGAACCGTTGGGTTCATATCGAAAAGATCTTTCCAATGGATATAAGACATTTGAAATCTAACGACTGGATTTGGAGATACGTCAAAATAAAATTTGGAAAAGGTCGCTATGGATGTAGTTCGATGGCCGTTAGTGGAAATCGACTGTATGGGCCTTGATAAAATTATTAAAAGTATCGATAATTTGTGTAAAATCATTATTGGAAAGAATTAGGATGATAAATTCCATATTTGAAAAGATAAAAATATTTTTTAATCAAAATGAACTAGTTATGAACTAGAATTGTAATCCATAATTTTTAAATAAATAAATTGGATTTGAAATGGTTTTAAAAATAACCAGAATTTCCAATATATGAATTGGATTAGATTTGTATCGAAATTGTTTTCAGAATATTTCGATATTGGATTCCGTGATTATACGGACATTGTGGAGGAATTTGGAAGATATACATATCGTTATTCCAATACGATATTTGTTGATTTCAGAATTTGATATTGAATATAAGCTGATATATTTTCTATTCAGAGCCTTGTATTTAATATCAGATGGGATTTTCGATTTGTCGCAAACAGTGTCTTCACTAACATTGTTCTTAAACCCAGTTGAGAAAAGATTAAATCTTTTAACTAAGATTTAAAGAAGAATTTCCAATTACTTAACATTTAATTGGATAGAATGTTAATTGGTTTATTGTGAACCGTGTTTTTAACGACATTCGTTCTTTAACCCAATTAACAGTGAAATGTGATTTGGAAATTTCCAAAATAAATTGAAATGGAATGGAATTCGATTTGGTAATAATCGAAGTGAGCTTCTGTGGAAGAAGACCGTTACTATATATGGAATTTAAAAGGCTTTGTCGTTATTCCATCTATATTATTGGTTGGATATGGATGTTTATATCAATTATATATATTGATATGTTTTCCGTGAAGATTCCATAGTTAATGCAAAGTGATTTTGGGTTTATCGTGAATAATGTATTAAATGATTTTTTAACTTTGAATAATCATTAAGAAATGATTTTTGGAGATGAAAACTGAATTAGATTTTTAATGAATCTTTAATTAGATTGAAAAGTGAATGTGATAATTTAAATTATCAAATTTGGGAAATAATCGAGAATGGAGTACTACCAGTTTTACTTCGAGCGATAGTTAAATCTTTAATTTGATTTGAACGTGAAATGTTAATTAATTTTACCGTTAACATCGTGGGTGTTAGATATGAAGTATTATCAGTTTTGCTTCATTGGATAAATAGGTTGGGATTGGGAAATTAAATAAATGATTACTTCATTAAGGTTCGCTAATCCAGACTAGTTTGGAAAACCTTAATATGGTTTAAATTATGAAAAGAATATTGGAATAAAAAAATATTCTGGATTGGAATGAGGCGTATGTTTTGTTTTTATAGCACTTGTTTATTATATACGCGAGTTATTCAGAAAGACAGGGCTTATCCTATTCTGAATAACTGATTCGACCGTAATTCAATGATGAAGACGGTGGTTGAAGACCGGAGGTCTTCACATCGTATGTATGATTACTGATGTCTTGATTGGGTCGTACACCCGAGACAAGGTAATAAGTGGTGATCGTCCAGACGTACTTGGAGATCAATGGATATGCGAGGACCTCTCTCCTGTATTGGACATACGGGACGCGGAATAAGGTGCCTCCGGTTTCGTTTAGACCCAGAATGAACTAGCAAATGGAATGTGTCTGACATCAGATTTCTTTCTGTGTGATTGATATACATCGGTTGCACGATGTGAATTGCCTGTGTGGCATGTTGAGATGCAAATAATCAATGCTTCTGTTGAAAAGCAGAGTCTTGTTGTTGATGATCAAAGCACGACTTTAATATAGCATAGCTTTGTGTATAGCGTTAATTCGCGAGTCTCACACCCCGATGTGAACTAGAAACGGGAGAGGACCTCGGGAAGGACATGCGTTTCCTTCTAGCTAGGAGTGGTGTCAGCATTTTACAAGCCCTGACGTTTTACTTATGTGGATGATGGAAAGCGAGGCGCCTCGGTTATTTTGGTCTCTACGGAGCCGATGGATGGTTTGGTAGATGTACCGGCCAGTTTTACACCCCATAGGGCAGGGAAACGCAGTGTTCAGGC